>JAOPSE010000041.1:21787095-23024855 GCA_029449295.1 Zea luxurians | reverse complement strand
TTCGGCCTGGCACACCGGACTATCCAGTGGTGCACCGGACAGTGTCCAGTGCGCCAGGCTAGTCTCCGGTAAAATGGCTGCTCTCGGGAATCGACAACGGTGTACGGCTAAAAATCACCGGACTGTCCAGTGGTGCACCGGACTGTCCGGTGAGTCATCCGCGATGAACTCGCCGCTCTCGGGAAATGGAAAAAGGCGATGTGGCTATAATTCACCGGACTGTCCGGTGGTGCACCGGACTATCCGGTGAGCCAACGATCGCCAGCGCCAACGGTCGGCCGCGGAATCTGCGAACGACGTGTGGCAGCTCCAACGGTCAGCTGGTGCACCGGACTGTCTGGTGCGCCAATCAGCCCAAAGGAGCAACGGTTAGATATCCTAAATTTGGAAGGAGATTGTGCACTGGACAGTCAACAGAACCTGTCTGATGGCACACCGACTGTCCGGTGTGCCACTCGACAGAAGGCAAGATTGGCCTTCCAAGTTGGTCTCCAACAGCTCCTAGCTGCCTTGGGGCTATAAAAGGGAGCCCTAGGCGCATGGAGACTCCTCTCTCGTGCATTCGCTAAGTATTCTAAGTATTCTCTAAGCATTCTCTAAGTATTCTCTAAGTATTCTAAAGCATCCAGACTCCTCTCTCGTGCATTCGCTTCATTGTGTTAGTGATTTGAGCTCCATTTGAGTTGCGAACTCCATGTGTTGTGTTTCGAGCTCAATTCTAGACTTGTGTGCGTGGTTGTGCTGCAGGATTTGAGTCTTGCGTGTGTTGCTCTCCCCAACCTTACTATGTGCTTTCTTTGTGATCTCTATTGTAAGGGCGAGAGACTCCAAGTTGTGGAGATTCCTCGCAAACGGGAAAATACACTAAAGGAAAAGACATGGTATTCAAGTTGATCATCGGATCACTTGATAGGGGTTGAGTGCAACCCTCGTCCATTGGGACGCCACAACGTGGAAGTAGGCAAGTGTTACTTGGCCAAACCACGGGATAAAATCTCGTGTCTCTTGTGCTGCTTTCTCTGTGATTGTTTTCGTTCGCAAGAACTCACCTCAAAACTACTTAGTCGCACTAACACTTCTATAACTAAGTTTTGTGGCTATTTAGTGTTTGATTTTACAGGATCACCTATTCACCCCCCTCTAGGTGCTCTCAATTGGTATCAGAGCCGTACTCTTCATCTAAGGGACTAACGCCCGAAGAGATGGATCCTAAGGGAAAGGGGATGGTGGTCAACGATAAGGAGGAGTCCCTCTTTAATGAGCCAAGGGACGACAAGCCCACTGACTCAGGATCGAGTCACAAGAAGAGGGACGGGAAGAAGAAGAGGCGCATCAAGAAGATTATCTACTACGACAGCGATGCCTCCTCTTCTTCACCAAGAGACGACGACGACTCTTCATCTAAAAAGAAACATTAATCAAAATTATTCTTTTGATTACTCTCGCATTCCCTATAATTCAAATGCGCATCTTCTTTCAATTCCCGCTGAAAACCTCCACACTTCGATGGAGAGGACTTTTCGTTTTGGAGCCATAAAATGCGTAGTCATTTATTTTCTCTCCATCCTAGCATATGGGAAATTGTAGAAAATGGATGCATTTTGATAGTTCGGATAACTCTATGCATATCAATGAACAAATCCATAAGAATGCCCAAGCTACTATGTGTTGTTAGCATCTCTTTGCAGGGACGAGTATAATAAAGTGAGTGGCTTGGATAATGCCAAACAAATCTGGGATACCCTCAAGATATCACATGAGGGAAATGATGCCACTATGATCACAAAAATGGAACTAGTGGAAGGCGAGCTGGGGAGGTTCGCAATGATCAGGGGAGAGGAGCCAACTCAGACCTACAACAGGCTCAAGACCCTGGTCAACAAGATCCAAAGCTATGGAAGCACAAGATGGACGGATTATGATGTTGTCTGACTCATGTTAAGGTCATTTACTGTAATTGACCCCCATCTTGTCAATCTTATTCGTGAAAACCCCAGGTACACCAAGATGACGCCCGAGGAGATCCTTGGAAAATTTGTGAGCGGGCGCAAGATGGTGAAGGAGGCTCGATATGTGGACGATGCTCTAATCGGTCCACTACCCGTCTACGAGCCTCAACCCGTTGCTCTTAAGGCAACCAGTAGCAGGGAAGCGCTACCAAGCAAGGTGGCTCCAGTGGAGGCTGCTGGCCTCAACGAAGATGAGATGGCACCCATCATTAAACTTTTCAAGACCGCACTCAAGGGACGCAAAGAATACCCCAACAAGAATAAAACAAGGGGAAACACTCCTGCTTCAAATGCGGTAAGACTGGTCACTTTATTGCTCAATGTCCCAATAATGATAATGACCAGGGACAAGAAAAGAGCAGGAAGAAGGAGAAAAAGAAGAACTACAGGAAGGCAAAGGGCGAGGCGCACCTTGGAAAGGAATGGGAGTCGCACTACTCCTCTTCCGACTTCGACGACGAAGGACTCGCTGCCTCAGCCTTCAACAAATCCTCACTCTTCCCCAACGAACGCCATACATGTCTTATGGCCAAGAAGAAAAAGGTACATGTTCGGGACACACCCAAGTACACTTCATCTAGTGATGAAGAATCCTTTGATGATGAAGTAGATTACTCTAATCTATTTAAAGGTTTAGATAGAGCCAAAGTAGAGAAAATTAATGAATTAATTGATGCTCTAAATGAAAAAGATATACTACTAGAAAAGCAAGAGGACATATTGTATGAGGAACATGACAAATTTGTTAGTGTGCAAAAATCTCTTGCTTTAGAAACTAAGAGAAATGAAATGCTATCTTCTGAGTTATCTGCTTGCCATGAATCTATCTCTAGTTTAAAGAGTTTAAATGATGAATTAAATGCTAAGCTAGAGGAAGTAAATAAAACTAGTTCATGTGTAGAGCATGTTAGTATTTGTAATAGATGTAAAGACTTTAATGTTGATGCATGTAATGAACATCTTATTTCTATTACTAAATTAACCGATGAGGTGGCAAGTCTTAATGCTCAACTTAAGACTTGCAAAATTGAGTTTGATAAATTAAATTTTGCTAGGGATGTCTATATTGTTGGTAGACACCCCTCAATTAAGGATGGACTTGGTTTTCGAAAGCAAGCCAAGAACTTAACAAACCAAAAGACCTCCGTTCTCAACAAGGAGAAAGGGAAGGCTCCTATGGCTAGTAGTTCTCAAAGGAACCATGCTTTTATTTATGATAGGAAAATTACTAGTCGTTCTCATTATAATAAAAGTTATGTTCATGTTGCTTATAATGATTCACATGCTATGTTTGCATCTAGTTCTACTTTTGTTCATCTTAGGCCTAGGAAAGATCATGTTGTGCCTAGGAATATGAGAAATGGACCTTCTAGCATTTACCACGCTTGTAATGATTCTTTTGTTCTGTCATGTAAGAATGCAAAAGTAGTTGCCAAGAAGTTGGGATCCAAATGCAAGGGAGATAAAACTTGCATATGGGTTCCAAAAACTATTGTGACTAACCTGGTAGGACCCAACAAGAGTTGGGTACCTAAAACCCAAGCTTAAATTGCCTTGCAGGTTTATGCATCCAGGGGCTCAAGCTGGATTATCGATAACGGATGCACAAACCACATGACGGGGGAGAAGAAGATGTTCACCTCCTACGTCAAGAACAAGGATTCCCATGATACAATCATATTTGGAGATGGGAATCAAGGCAAGGTCAAAGGTTTGGGAAAGATAACCATCACAAGCGAGCACTCTATTTCAAATGTATTTTTAGTAGAGTCATTAGGATACAACCTCCTATCTGTAAGTCAATTGTGCCACATGGGCTACAATTGTTTGTTCACAAATATTGATGTATCTGTCTTTAGAAGGAGTGATGGTTCATTAGCATTTAAGGGTGTATTAGACGACAAGCTCTATTTAGTTGATTTTTCAAAAGAGAATGCCGGTCTATATGCATGCTTAATGGCTAAGACTAGTATGGGCTGGCTCTAGCATCGCCGTCTAGCACATGTTGGGATGAAGAACCTTCATAAACTTCTAAAGGGAGAACATGTGTTAGGACTAACTGATGTCTGCTTTGAAAAAGACAGACCTTGTGCAGCATGTCAAGCAGGGAAACAGGTGGGAAGCACTCATCACAGCAAGAATGTGATGACAACATCAAGACCACTGGAGCTTCTTCACATGGATCTCTTTGGACCCGTTGCCTACGTTAACATCGGGGGAAGTAAGTATGGTCTTGTTATTGTTGATGATTTTTCCTGCTTCACTTGGGTGTTCTTTTTGTAGGACAAATCAGAAACCCAAGGGACCCTTAAGCGCTTTCTAAGAAGGGCTCAAAATGAATTTGAGCTCAAGGTGAAAAAGATAAGAAGCGACAACGGGTCTGAGTTCAAGAATCTGCAAGTGGAGGAGTATCTTGAGGAGGAAGGCATCAAGCACGAGTTCTCCGCTCCCTATACACCACAGCAAAACGGTGTAGTAGAGAGGAAGAACAAGACGCTAATTGACATGGCAAGAACGATGCTTGAAGAGTTCAAGACACCTGAGCGGTTTTGGTCGAAAGTTGTGAACACATCTTGCCACACCATAAACCGGCTCTATCTGCATCGCCTCCTCAAAGGACCTCCTACGAACTTCTTACCGGTAACAAACCCAATGTTTCCTACTTTCACGTATTTGGGAGCAAATGCTACATTCTAGTGAAGAAAGGTAGACATTCAAAATTTGCTCCCAAGGCAGTAGAAGGGTTTTTACTAGGGTATGAATCAAATACAAAGGCGTATAGGGTCTTCAACAAATCATCAGGATTAGTTGAAGTCTCTAGCGACGTTGTGTTTAATGAGACTAATGGCTCTCCAAGAGAGGAAGTTGATCTTGATGACATAGAGGAAGATGAAATTCCGATGGCCGCAATGCGCACAACGGCGATAGGTGATGTGCGACCGCAGGAACAACAGGAGCAAGATCAGCCATCATCCTCCACAGTGGTGCATCCCCCAGCTCAAGATGATGAACAGGTACCTCAAGAAGAAGGGCATGATCAAGGGAGAGCACAAGAAGATCAAGTGATGGAGGAAGAAGCACCACGAGTCCCTCCAACTCAAGTTCGAGCAACGATCCAACGACATCACCCCATCGACCAGATTCTGGGTGACATCAGCAAGGGAGTAACTACTCACTCAAGATCAGCTAACTTTTGTGAGCATTACTCGTTTATCTCTTCTATTGAGCCTTTCAGGGTTGAAGAGGCCTTGCAGGATCCGGACTGGGTGTTGGCCATGCAGGAAGAGCTCAACAACTTCAAGAGAAATGAAGTATGGAGCCTGGTGCCACGTCCAAGGCAAAACGTTGTGGGAACCAAGTGGGTGTTCCGCAACAAGCAAGATGGGGCACAGGGTGGTAACACGAAACAAGGCTCGACTTGTGGCAAAAGGTTATGCCCAAGTCGTAGGTTTGGATTTCGAGGAGACTTTTGCTCCTGTGACTAGGCTAGAGTCTATTCGAATATTATTAGCCTATGCCGCTCACCACTCTTTTAGGCTATTTCAAATGGACGTAAAGAGCGATTTCCTCAACGGGCCAATCAAGGAGAAGGTATACATGGAACAACCCCCTGGCTTTGAGGATGACAGGTATACCGACCACGTGTATAAGCTCTCTAAGGCGCTCTATGGACTTAAGCAAGCCCCAAGAGCATGGTATGAATGCCTTAGAGATTTCTTAATTGCTAATGCTTTCAAGGTTGGGAAAGCCGATCCCACTCTTTTTACAAAGACTTGTGATGGAGATCTCTTCGTGTTCCAAATTTATGTCGATGACATAATATTTGGTTCTACTAATCAAAAGTCTTGTGAGGAGTTTAGCAGGGTGATGACACAAAAGTTTGAGATGTCAATGATGGGTGAGTTGACCTACTTCCTTGGGTTCCAAGTGAAGCAACTCAAGGATGGCACCTTCATCTCCCAAACGAAGTAGACACAAGATCTTCTCAAGCGGTTTGGGATGAAGGACGCCAAGCTCGCAAAGACACTGATGGGAACCGATGGGCATGTTGACCTCAACAAAGGAGGTAAGTACGTTGATCAAAAGGCATACCGGTCCATGATAGGTTCATTGCTTTATTTATGTGCTAGTAGACCGGACATCATGCTTAGTGTATGCATGTGTGCTATATATCAATCCAACCCCATGGAGTGTCACCTTATGGCCATTAAGCGAATTCTTAGATACTGTTTCTACGCCTTGCTTCGGGATCTGGTATCCAAAGGGGTCTACCTTTGACTCCGATTATGCCGGGTGCAAGGTTGATAGGAAGAGCACATTGGGGACATGCCAATTTCTAGGAAGGTCCCTGGTGTCCTAGAGTTCAAAGAAACAGACATCTGTTGCCCTATCCACCGCTGAGGCCGAGTATGTTGCTGCAGGACAATGTTGCGCGCAACTACTTTGGATGAGGCAAACCCTCCGGGACTTTGGCTACAATCTGAGAAAAGTCCCACTCCTATGTGACAATGAGAGTGCAATCCGCATGGTGGATAATCCTGTTGAACACAGCCGCACTAAGAACATAGACATCCGGCATCACTTCCTGAGAGACCACCAGCAAAAGGGAGATATCGAGGTGTATCATATTAACACCAAGAACCAGCTAGCCGATATCTTCACCAAGCCTTTAGATGAGAAAAGGTTTTGCAGGTTGTGTAGTGAGCTAAATGTCTTAGATTCGCGTGACTTGGATTGATCTATAGCATACATGTGTTCTATGCCTTTGATCATGTTACTTTATGCATTTCAATCAATTATTGTTATTTATGGTGCTCAAGTTGTACAAGTGATCCCCGGACCTCAAGTCCATATGCGAATGATGCACATATTAAGGGGAGATGTGCTACAACTTGACCCTTTGAGACTAACCCGTTTGTTTGAGTACTCTGGATGTAGTCTCAAAGGTGCATTGAAAGGGAAAATGGACTTGGACGATGCAAAGACTTCCACTGCACTCCGGTATTGGTGTATTTAATTCCAAGTTCATTCTTATGCTCTATTTGCCTTTTGCTCTTAATTGACATTTTGTGGTGAGGCAATGGGTTAAAAGGCCAAAAGTGATCCCGTTTTGGTGCTTAATGCCAAAGGGGGAGAAATTAAGGCCAAAGCAAATGGATCAGCCAACCACTTGAGAAATTTGAAAGTAGTAGAGTTAGAATTTGTGATTTGTCCAGAATACTCTTATTGCAAAAAAATTGGTCTCTTATGGGGGAGAATTTTAATTATGGGAAAAGGGGGAGTTTTGGCACTTGATTAATTTTTCTCTTGGAATATCTCTCGATCTGCCCAAACAAGTGTGTTTGACTTAGAGATAGGAAAAAGAATTTGGTTTGCAAAAACAAACCAAGTGGTGGCAAAGAGTGATCCAAATATGCCAAATAATAGTCAAAAACAATTTGGTCTTCAATTGCACTGATTTTGCACTTCTTTTTGTCGCTTTTTGATGTGTTGGCATAAATCACCAAAAAGGGGGAGATTGAAAGGTGAAATGTGCCCTTGGGCCATTTCTATAATTGTTTTGGTGATTAAGTGTCCAACACAAATGTTTGAACTCTTTATGTGTTAAACAAGCAAAAGGTGCAAATCAAAGACAAGGTATGTTTCTAGATTTAGTGCATTGTTTTTGAGTACTAACATGGTTATCTAAGTGCTAGAAATAGTGCCGAGGAGAAAACAATTGACTTTCAAAAGATTTGGCTATGTGCAGCAAACTCCAGTTCGGCCTGGCCACACCGGATTGTCCGGTTGGTGCACCGGACAGTGTCCGTGTGCGCCAGGCTAGTCTCCGGTAAAATGGCTGCTCTCGAGAATCGACGGCGGTGTACGGCTAAAAATCACCGGACCGTCCAGTGGTGCACCGACTGTCCAGTGAGTCATCCGCGACGAACTCACCGCTCTCGAGAAACAGAAAAGGCGACGTGGCTATAATTCACGCGGACTGTCCGGTGGTGCACTGGACGATCCGGTGAGCCAACGGTCAGCCCGGAAATCAGCGGGCGACGTGTGGCAGCTCCAACGGTCAGCTGGTGCACCGGACTGTCCGGTGTGCACCAATCAGCCCAGAGGAGCAACGGTTAGATATGCCAAATTTGGAAGGAGATCACGCACTGGATAGTCTACAGAACCTAGCCGGTGGCACACCGGACTGTCCGGTGCGCCATTCGACAGAAGGCAAGATTGGCCTTCCAAGTTGGTCTCCAACGGCTCCTAGATGTCTTGGGGCTATAAAAGGGACCCCTAGGCGCATGGAGGAGCACACCAAGCATTCTCTAATTATTCTAAAGCATCCAGACTCCTCTCCCGCGCATTCGCTTCATTGTGTTAGTGATTTGAGCTCTATTTGAGTTGCGAACTCCGTGTGTTGTGTTTCGAGCTCAATTCTAGACTTGTGTGTGTGGTTGTGCTGCAGGATTTGAGTCTTGCGTGTGTTTGCTCTCCCCAACCTTACTCTGTGCTTTCTTTGTGATCTCTATTGTAAAGGCGAGAGACTCCAAGTTGTGGAGATTCCTCGCAAATGGGAAATACACTAAAGGAAAAGACCGTGGTATTCAAGTTGATCATCAGATCACTTGAAAGGGGTTGAGTGCAACCCTCATCCATTGGGACGCCACAACGTGGAAGTAGGCAAGTGTTACTTGGCCGAACCATGGGATAAAATCGCGTGTCTCTTGTGCTGCTTTCTATGTGATTGTTTTCATTCGCAAGAACTCGCCTCAAAACTACTTAGTCGCACTAACACTTCTATAACTAAGTTTTGTGGCTATTTAGTGTTTGATTTTATAGGATCACCTATTCACCCCCCCCCCCCCTCTAGGTGCTCTCAATTAGAAATGAGATGGTCAGGTGATATAGCAATTTTACCCAATCCTTTGACAAAACCTCGATTTCCATCCCCGAGTGTGATTGCTCTTTAGGAATCATCAATTTTTCTCATACGAGGAGAACATTTTTATCTCCCCTATCATGTGGTTTGTGCACCAGCTGTCGATTATCCAACTTGTTCTACCAGATGCATAAGCCTACAACATAAATTTAGGCCTTGTCCTTATATACTCAAACGGTCTTGGGTCCTTTCAGATTAGAAACAAGCACCTTGGGAACCCAAACATAAGTCTTTGGACTCTTGTGCCTGCCCATAACATATCTGGCAACTACTTTGCCAGATTTGTTAGTAAGAACAAAGGATGCATCAAAGGTCTTAAATAAAATGCTATGTTCATTTGATGCATCAACAATCTTTTTCTTAGGCATCTTAACATGAGTAGTATGCCTAGAACTAGAATCCTCATTTGTGTAAATATAAGCATGATGAGCAACAGGATGAGAGTTCTTAGCATGATTTTTCTAATCTTATGCTCAGGACAGTTCTTAGAATATAATGTAACCTTCTCTATCTTGCACCATGGGAGCCTTGCCCTTAACAAAGTTGGAAATCTTGTTTCTATGTGCATTAAGTTTGATGTTGTTTTGGCTCCCAGGTTGGAAGCCAATTACATCCTTAATGCAAGGACGTCTCCCATTGTAAAGCGTACTATGAGTGTCGGTGTTTCGGACCCGGGGGACCCTCAGCCGGACCGACTAGTGAATTTAGTGCCACGTGCCCCTGTCCAGATGGGTTGATGCAAGATGGAACACAAGTGAAGGGATGAGGCTCGTATTATCTTGCACCGGAGGTGCTTGCAGTAGGGGTTACAAGCGTCACGAGGGAGAGTGAGAGAGAGAGAGAGAATCCGGTTCTGAGGTGAGGTGTCTGAGTTAGCCTCCACCGCCTCTCCTACTCTGCCTGCCTCTGCTCGCCTCCCGTCCTCTCTGTCCCCCTCCCTCAGGAAAGGCCCTAGACATCCCCTTTTATAGATACAAGGAGATGGTCCAGCTGTACAATGGGGGTGTAGCTATGTGCTAACGTGGCCCGGCTGAGAAGTGCCTAGAGCCCTGTATATGTGTTAACGTGGCTGTCGGGGAAGTGCTTGAGCCTTGTAGAAGCGCAGCTGGCGGTGCGGCCCGAGATCCTGCTGACGTTTCTTTGCCTTCGTAGGAGGTTTGAGAACAACCGACGTCATGGACACATGCAGGGAACCATCATTACCTGTTGCCGAAGTAACTTAGATGGGACACTGGTCTTGTTCCTTCGTAGCCTGAGGCAACTAGATAGGGGTAGTGTAATGATGGATCCCTAGTTGCGTAGTTGGTCCGAGGCCGAGGTCGGGCGAGGTGGCAACTCCTCCGAGGCCGAGGCTGAGGTTGGGCGCGGATGTGACTCCTCCCGAGGCCGAGGTCGGGCGAGGCAGAGATTTTCCTCCCGAGGCCGACGCTGAGGCGAGGGCCTGAGGGTCGGGCGAGGGCGGAGACCTCTCTCGAGGCCGACGCTGAGGCCGAGGCCTGAGGTCGGGCGAGGCGGAGCTCCCTGTTGCGCCGAGGCTGAACTTGGGGGTGGTCATGACTTGCTGTGGTTAGTCCTTACCCTGGTGGTTGGCACAGTAAGCCGGAGCGGGGCGAACAATGTTGTTTCCTATCAGAACGGTCAGTGAAAGGGCGAAGTGACTGCGGTCACTTCTACCTTGCCGACTGAGGCGCGCGTGTCAGGATAAGGTGTTAGGCGATCCCCGCATTAACATGCACATGCGATAACGGTCCGGTTGGTAAGGGCGATTTGGCTGAGGTAGCTGCACGATAAAGCTTGCCTGAGCTGACTTCGAGCGAGCCGAGGGTGCGCCTACTGCTTGTGGATGCCCTCGGGCGAGGCGTGAATCTGCCCGGGACTACTGTTCTTCTGGCCCGAGGCTGGGCTCGGGCGAGGCGAGATCGCGTCCCTTGGTAGGCGAGGCCTTGACTTGATCCGCGCTTATCAATCTTTGCGGCTTGTTCTGAAGATGTTTCCAGCCGTTTAGGAGTTTTGGGGGTACCCCTAATTATGGTACCCGACAGTAGCCCCTGAGCCTCGATGGAGTGTAGGTACTCGCTTGGAGGTTCTGCCGGATTTTTGCAAGGGGACCAGCCTTTCTTGGTTATATTTTGTTCCCAATGGGTGTGCGCTAGCGCACCCGTCGGGTGTAGCCCCCAGGCTTCGGAGGAGTGATTTGACTCCTCTGAGGTCTTAATTCTTCTTGTGATGTGATGCCTCGGTCGGCCTTGTTGTTCCCTCATGCGGCCTGGCCGTAGCCCGGGTGCATGGTCAGGCCCCAAGTTTTTTAAGCTGGTTTGTCGACCGTGGTCGACAATTTGGCCGTAGCCTGGTGCGAGAGCAGCCCTGAGCCTCTACACGGAGCGAGAGGACGATCGAGGACCGTCTCGACTTTTGTTGTACGCCCCTTCGTCGCCTTTCCGCAAGGAGGAAGGGGGAAGGCACCATGTTACCCTCGGAGGGCACCGAACACGGTGTTTCCAGTGAGTTGCTAACGGGTGATCCAGTGGACGCCCGAGCCCCGTTCGATAAGGGTCGGCTAGTGGCCCAGGAGGCGCGCTTCACAAAGTACCTGCAGGGGGATCTGCTGGACCCGGACCCATTTGATAGGGTCCGAGGGCTCGTGCCTCCCTCTGGTGGGATTCCATTACAAATTGTTTCCCGCTGGTCTCGAAATGTCCTAGTGTACCTCGGGAGCGCAGCCCGAGCCTCGGCCATGTAACGGACGTACCAAGGTCATCTCTGACTCTGCGTGCTCTGGGGCGGCTGTCGAACCCTTTCGAGGGGCCAGCCTTCGAACCCCTAATCAGTAAAGGGCTCGGAGCCCGAGTGGTCTGGGGCGGTTGCCAAACCCCACAGGGCACAACCTTCGAACCCCTGATCGTAGGATGGGCTCGGGGCCTGCTTCCTTCGCTGAGAGGATCCTTTCGGAACAATCCCCTTTCTTGATCCCTGTGGCAAGAGAGAGAGAGGAAAAGGAAAAGGATATGAATTTAAATAATGCGGCGCACCTTTTTTGACGTGGTCATCATGACGGAGGTGGAAACGGCGCCCGCTTCGCCTGCCAGAGGTGTCGCTTGCCCTGCCAAAGGAGTTAATGCGACGGGACGGGGCGATTTGCGGGGCGTCTGTTGCGCGTGCGCGAGTCGTTCGAGGAACGGAAACATGGGTGCATCGTCTTTATGCCGTGGGAGAGGGCTCCCCTGCTGCTTCAGGAGAGGGTGCGAGCCTGTAGGTGGATTGGACCGCTGCTTCCGCACGTCCATTGCTGCAATTACTGCCGGCCCGCCTCTGTTCATATCAACTGTTGCGCCTATCCCCGCAGTTTAGTGACCCATGATCGTCGCACTTAATTGACACTGTTGGGTCACGCGCAGGGCTGCCTCGAGTCGCAGCACTGGTTCTGCAGTCGAGAAGACGCGGCATTGGCGCAAGTGGCGGTGTGGTTTCCTTGCACGTAGTAACCGGCGCGCCGGTTACATGAAATGTGGACCCAGGCCTCCATGCTGGACCGCCAGAATGCGACGAAGCTGAAGGAGCGTACAACCGTGGTGCGGTTGCACGCTTCTGGCATGGCGGCCCGCCCTTTCGACCTCTGGATTCGGCGAGAATGAGGGAGCGCTTACCCGCGGGGCGGTTGCATGCTTCGTTGTGCAGCGGTTCGCCATCTTCACGTTGTGGGTCAGTTTGTATGACATGTGGGACCTAGCCCCCGTGTTGCAGGGCGAGAATCCTGGAGCACGTCGGGGGAGACTTTGCCCGCGATGTTTCAGGGCGTAAGTGGGGAGATCTGCCTATAAAAAGGGGCCGATCTCCTGGGCACTAACCATGCCTTGCTCCTCTCGTCTTCATCGTGCCCCTCTGCCTTCCAGGCCTCTAGATGAGGTGTGTCGGTGTTTTCTGGCGACTTCACCGCCGGAGAGCTCGCGCCCATGGCAATGCCGGTGGTCTTGCCTTCTTCTTGCTGCTGTTGGAGGAGCACGACCTCATGGGGGTCGGCGCTCGTTAGCCATTGCTCGGCTTCAAGGATTTTCATCATGCAGCCTGGCTGCATTCCTCCACCAATGGTCATCCAGAAGGATGACCACCATCCTCGTGGTGGGGAAGGGCAAGCCGGGCTGTGGCCTCCCTGCCGCCCTCAGCTCCAAGGATGTTCATCATCCGTGCTGGGGGCAAGGGCAAGTCGAGCTAGGGCCCGCCTTCGCGTGGGTAGCGGCCCGCTCCTTCCCTCAGTGATTGGGGGAGAAGGGCGTTCGCCGCCCGTGGCGCTGTCAGCTGCCGCGTGTCTGGCTCCCCGGCCTAGGCGGCTCTAGCGCTGCTTCCAGTGCCGCCTCCTACCGTTGGGGCAGAGCGTGGCTGCCCGTCCGCCGCACGGGTGTCGGTCGCACAACACGTCGTACGCCGCGAGGGCGGTGTACGTGTTCTAGGACAGTCTCGTCCTTGCTCCTGTGGCGAGGACAGGAGTGAGGACCTGCCGGTGCGCTTTGGGGCGGCCGCCGTTCACCGGTGCGGTGTTGGTGGGCAGGTGGCCGCGGTCGTCGGTGTTGAGGTGGTGGTCGCCATAGTTGAGGCTTCCCCTTGCAGAAGCGGTTGCCTCCTTCGACGAAACCGTCAGGGCCACCTGCGCCCGGACCTCCGGCCTTTTGGATTTAATGGCTTGTCCTCACCCCCCAGACGGGGGCGAGGGCCTTTTCGCAGTAGTGTTTGCCCCTGGGGCCATCGCTGCTGCTGTCTAGCCACCCGAGGCGGAGGTCGTTGTCGCTGCTGGTGCAGTGGTCACCGGTGAGGCCGCCTGGAGCTTGTTATCTCGCAGCCCCTCTGGTGTGCAGGTAGTTCATTCCTGCGGGAATGGAGCTAGAGTCCCATTTGTAAGGGAATGTAAGAGCAAAATGTAATTGCTCCAAGTACTGAGATATCTGCTGTAGGTCGGGAAAACCGCCGAGGGTGCTGCCGACATCTACGTAGCATAGTTATCCCAAGTACATGTGTTTGTTTTCCGTGGCTACCGAGGCCTAAACATTTGGGTATTTGCGTGTAAAGCCACGTTTCTTTCCTCTTATTTCGAGCATTAAGACTTGTTCATCGGTAGCAGAATCACTTATCCGAGCGTGAGTTACTTTTCATGGAAGGTGACGAGTAAGGTATCCGTATCCCGGAGGCGTAGGAGTCCCTTGGCTCGGTCGGCCATGCCGTCCAAGGTTTCTCTTGTCGTTTTTTGGATTCCGCCATCGATGCAGTCGAAAGGAACGAAAGTCGTTTTGGTAGAAAAACTTTTCCGAGGAAAGTTTTTGGCGCAGAGGGGGTTCCCCATTTCTAGACCCTGAGGTGACCGCTCAGGCCGGGACCCTTGCGAAGGGCCTGGCCGTGGCCGTCGGATCTGCCCGGTCTGCCCAAGCCATGGTATTGCAGCAGCGTGCCCGGGCCGAGGGTATGTTTCGCCCGCTTTGCGACTTTGGTTTTGTCTCCATTCTTCACCTCGTGTCTGAAGAACATTGTCCGGCTGTCTGCAGGGTTCGAGACGGCTCTTAACGAGTCTGCCAAGAACTGCAAGGCGCTTGCCCAGGCGGCTGAGCAGAAGGAGGCCGACTGCGTGGCCATGTCCGAGGCCATCTTGGCTTTCTACCGAGCCTTTGGCCTTGACGATGTCCCCTCGGGTAGCTCCCCCCAAAGTCACCTACGGGCCTTGGGCGGTCATGTGCGCAGCAGACTCCGCAGGGCGCTGCACCACAGCGTTAGGTGGGCCTTTGCCGTCCTCGCCTCCCACTACGGCGTGGATCTGGAGCGGGTCAGCGAGGGATACTGCTTACCCGACGAAGAGGAGGCCGCCTTAGCCAAGGTCCAGAGGCTTGACGCTGCTATCGAGGGCCCAAGCACGGCGCTGGCTTCCTCCTTCGAGGTGGATGTCCTTCCGCCCGTGTCGCCGTCTAAGGCCGGGCCAGATTCTGCCGAGGGTGGAAACGACGCCGAAGGTGCTGCTCCTCCCCCTGCTGATACCTAAGCCTGTAGGAACAGTTTGCTCTAAGTATGTGTATGTTTCTCGCGGCCGCTGAGGCCTAAACATTTTTAGCGTCAGAGTATAAAGCTGTGTTTTCTTTCCTCTTGTTTCGAGCATTAGGACTTGTTCGGTAGCAGAGTCGCTTATCAGAGCGTGAGCTGCCCTTCGTGGAAGGTGATGAGTGAGGTATCTGTATCCCGGAGGCGTAGGAGTCCCTCGGCTCGGTCGACCTTGCCGTTCAAGGTCCCTCGCGTCGTTTTTAGGATTCCGCTATCGATATAGTTGAAATGGTACGAAAGTCGTTTTCCTACCCGAGCGTTAGGACTTGTTTGGTAACAGAATCACTTATCCGAGCGTGAGCTGCCTTTCGCGGAAGGTGATGAGTGAGGTATCCGTATCCTGGAGGCGTAGGAGTCCCTCGGCTCGGTCGGCCTTGCTGTTCAAGGTCTCTCGCGTCGTTTTAGGATTCTGCTATCGATATAGTCGAAACGCACGAAAGACGTTTTGGTAGAAAACTTTTCCGAGGAAAATTTTGACGCAGAGGGGGTTCCCCCCTTCTAGCCCCCGAGGGAGGGTCAGTCTTTGCTGAGGCAAGGCCGATCCTCCCTTGACAGCTGGACTTTTTATTTGTACATGCAAAGGGACCGAGGTACATGAACGACTTGAAACATTTTAAGGGTAAAAGCGACATAGATGTTCGATGTTCCAAGCGTTGTTGTAGACCTCGCCTTGATCGTTGGCCAGCTTGTATGTCCCGGGCTTCAAAATTTTAGCGATGATGAACGGCCCTTCCCAGGGAGGAGTAAGCTTGTGGCGCCCTCGGGCATCTTGTCGTAGCCGAAGCACCAGATCTTCCACCTAGAAACCTCGGGGCCGAATCCTTCGGGCGTGGTAGCGTCGCAGGGACTGCTGATACCGGCGCTGAGTGTAGCAAGGCTACGTCCCGAGCCTCTTCTAGCTGGTCCAGTGAATCTTCTCGGCTGGCCTGGTTGCTTCGATCGTCGTAAGCCTTTGTCCTCGGGGAACCGTATTCCAAGTCCGTGGGTAAGGACGGCCTCAGGCCCCATAGACTAGGAAAAACGGCGAGAACCCGTGGCCCGGCTCGGCGTCGTCCTCAGACTCCAAATCACCGAGGGTAGCTCTTTTATCCACCGCTTGCCAAACTTGTTGAGGTCGTTGTAGATCCTCGGCTTTAGTCCCTGCAAAATCATGCCATCGGCGCGCTCCACTTGTCCATTTGTCATTGGGTGAGCTACGGCGGCCCAGTCCACACGGATGTGGTGGTCTTCGCAGAAGTCTAGGAACTTTTTCCCAGTGAACTGCGTGCCGTTGTCGGTGATGATAGAGTTTGGGATCCCAAAGCGGTGGATGATATTTGTAAAGAACGCCACCGCCTGCTCGGACCTGATGCTGGTTAAGGGTCGGACTTCGATCCACTTGGAGAAATTTGTCGATGGTGACCAGCAGGTGTGTGAAGCCCCCGGGTGCCTTCTGTAAGGGACCGACGAGGTCCAGACCCCACACAGCAAACGGCCAAGTGATAGGTATTGTTTATAGAGCCTGAGCAGGCACGTGTGTTTGTCTCGCGTAGAATTGACACCCTCGGCAGGAGCATACAATCCTAGTGGCGTCGGCCACTGCGGTTGGCCAGTAGAAACCTTGTCGGAAAGCGTTTCCCACGAGGGCCCGAGGCGCAGCATGATGACCGCAAGCCGCCGAGTGTATTTCTTGCAATAGCTCCTGTCCTTGGGCGACAGATATGCATCGTTGGAGAATGCCTGAGGGCTGCGGTGATACATCTCCTTTTCATCACCCAGCAAAACGAACGACTTGGCGTGCCGAGCCAGTCGCCGAGCTTCGGCCTTGTCGAGGGGCAGCTCCCCCTGGAGGAGATATTCCAGGTACGGGGTCTGTCAGTGCAGGCTTGGTGTAACCCCATCCTGCTCTCCCTCGACGCGCAGGGCCTCACCCTCGGCGATCGAGGGTACCTCAAGCTGGGCCGAGGTCTCCTTGGGTTCGGGCGCGTCGTCGTTTTTGACGGATGGCTAATATATATCTCTAGAGAAGACATTCAGGGGAACCGTCGTTCGCCCCGAGGCTATTTTCACCAGCTCATCTGCAGTCTCGTTGTACCGTCGAGCAACATGGTTGAGCTCCAGCCATAGAACTTATCTTCCAAGCGCCGAACTTCGTCGCAGTAGGCCTCCATTTTCCGATCGCGGCAGTGAGAGTTCTTCATGACTTGGTCAATAACGAGCTGCGAGTCACCACGAGCGTCGAGGCGCCGAACCCCTAGCTCGACTGTGATGCGCAGTCCATTAACCAAGGCCTCATACTCGGCCACGTTGTTTGACGCTGGAAAATGGAGGCGCAGTATGTAGCGCACATGTTTCCCGAGGGGTGAGATGAAGAGCAAGCCAGCACCTGCTCCTGTTTTCATCAATGACCTGTCGAAGTACATGGTCCAAAGTTCGTCCTAGATTGGGGCCGTTGGCAACTGGGTGTCTGTCCATTCTGCCAGGAAGTCGGCCAAGACTTGGGATTTTATGGCCTTCCGAGGTGCAAACGAAAGCGTTTCGCCCATTAGTTCCACTGCCCATTTTGCTATCCTACCCAAGGCCTCTCGGCACTGGATGATCTCTCCCAGGGGGAAAGATGACACCACAGTCACCAGATGAGACTCAAAGTAGTGTCGCAACTTTCGCCGTGTTAGAATTACTGCGTACATCAGCTTCTGGATTTGCGGGTAGCGGATTTTGGTCTCGGATAGCACCTCGCCGATGAAGTAGACTTGCCTCTGACGAGCAGTGCATGCCCTTCTTCTTGTCTCTCGACTACGACTGCGGTGCTGACCACCTGAGTGGTTGCGGCGACGTAAATCAAGAGGGCTTCTTCCACAACGGGGGGGCACCAAGATGGGCGCATTAGTAAGGAGTGCCTTTAAGTTTCCGAGGGCTTCTTCAGCCTCGGGAGTCCAAGTGAAGCGCTCAGCCTTCCTTAAGAGGCGGTACAAGGGCAATCCTTTCTCGCCAAGGCGCAAGATGAAGCGGCTCAGAGCCGCAAGGCATCCCATGAACCTTTGTACTCCTTTTAAATCTTTGATGGGTCCCATGTTGGTGATGGCCGCTATTTTCTCTGGGTTGGCCTCGATGCCTCGTTCGGTGATGATGAAACCCTAAGAGCATGCCTCGGGGGACTCCGAAGACACACTTCTCGGGATTAAGTTTTACGCTCTTCGCTTTTAGGCACCTGAATGTTGCCTCAAGGTCAGAGAGGAGGTCGGAGGCTTTCCTTGTTTTGACAACGATGTCATCGACGTAAGCCTCGACCGTTCTGCCGATGTGCTCTCCGAACACGTGGTTCATGCACCTCTGGTATGTTGCACCTGCATTCCTCAAGCCAAATGGCATAGTAGTATAACAATACATGCCAAAAGGTGTGATGAAAGAAGTCGCGAGCTGGTCGGACTCTTTCATCTTGATTTGGTGATAACCTGAATATGCGTCGAGGAAAGATAGGGTTTCGCACCCAGCAGTGGAGTCCACAATTTGATCGATGCAAGGCAGAGGGTAGGGAACCTTGGGCATGCTTTGTTTAGCCCAGTGTAGTCTACACACATTCTCCACCTCCCACCTTTTTTCTTTACAAGTACAGGGTTAGCTAACCATTCTGGATGGAATACCTCTTTGATGAACCCTGCAGCCATTAGCTTGTGGAGCTCCTCGCCTATGGCCCTGCGCTTTTCTTCATCAAAATGGCGCATGTGCTGCTTCACGGGTCGGGCACCGGCTCGGATGTCCAGTGAGTGCTCGGCGACATCCCTCGATATGTCCGGCATGTCCGAGGGACTCCACGCAAAAACTTCAGCGTTTGCGCGGAGTAAGTCGACGAGCACTGCTTCCTATTTGGGGTCGAGCTCAGAGCCGATCCTGACTTTCTTGCTGGCGTCGTTGCTGGGGTCGAGGGAGACAGATTTTACTGCCTTAGCCGACTCGAAGTTGTCGGGATGCCGCTTCGCGTCGGGCGCCTCTTTGGAGAGGCAATCCAGGTCGGTGATGAGGGCTTCGGACTCGACGAGGGCTTCGGCGTACTCCACGCATTCCATGTCGCACTCGTAAGCGTGGCGGTACGTGGGTCCGACGGTAATGACTCCCTTGAGGCTAGGCATCTTGAGCTTGAGGTAAGTGTAGTTGGGGATGGCCATGAACTTGGCGTAGCACGGTCTTCCCAGCACCACGTGATAGGTCCCTCGGAACCCAACTACCTCGAAGGTGAGGGTTTCCTTTCGGAAGTTCGAAGGAGTCCCGAAGTAGACGGGCAAGTCAATCTGTCTGAGGGGCAGGATACGCTTTCCGGGTGCAATCCCGTGGAAGGGTGCTACACCAGCCCGGATCTCGGACAGATCAACCCTAAGAGCTCTAGGGTCTCGGCGTAGATGATGTTGAGGCTGCTGCCTCCGTCCATGAGGACCTTGGAGAGCCTAACATTGCCGATGATTGGGTCGACGACGAGTGGGTACCTTCCTAGGCTCGGCACGTAGTCGGGGTGGTCGCCTTGGTCGAAGGTGATGGGTTTGTCGGACCAGTCAAGGTAGACTAGCGTTGCTACCTTCACCGAGCAGACCTCTCGACGCTCCTGCTTGCGGTGTCGAGCCGAGGCGTTCGCCACCTGTCCGCCATAGATCATGAAGCAGTTGTGGACCTCCGGGAACTCTTCTTCCCTGTCGCCTCCCTTCTTGTTGTTGCCTGGGTCCTTGCCGTCCTCCGCCGAGGGTCCAGCCTTATTGAAGTAATGCCGGAGCATGCGCACTCTTCAAGGGTGTGCTTGACGGGACCCCTGTGATAGGGGCACGACTCCTTAAGCATCTTGTCAAATACGTTGGCCCCCGGGAGGCTTTCGAGGATTCCTGTGCTCGGCAGCGGCGACGAGGTTCGCGTCGACGGCGTTGTGCTTCGCTTGCGCCTTCTTCCTGGTCTTCTTCTTCATGCCACCCTGGACGGATGCCTCGGGGTCGTCTTCCTTCTGCCTTCCTTGAGGCTGCTTGTCCTTCTGGAAGATGGCTTCGACCACCTCCTGGCCAGAGGCGAACTTGGTGGGTATGTCCATCAATTCGCTTGCCTTGGTGGGTGTCTTGTGCCCCAGTTTGCTTACTAGGTCCCGGCAAGTGGTGCCGGCGAGGAATGCCGCGATGACGTCCGAGTCGGTGATGTTGGGCAACTCGGTGCGCTGCTTTGAAAACCGCCGGATGTACTCTCGCAGGGATTCCCCTGGCTGCTGATGACAGCTCCGGAGATCCCATGAGTTCCAGGGCGTACGTACGTACCTTGGAAATTCCCAGCGAAGGCCTTGACTAGGTCGTCCCAGCCGAGGATCTGCGCAGGGGGCAGATGCTCCAGCCAGGCCCAGGCAGCGTCAGAGAGGAAAAAGGGGAGGTTGCGGATGATGAGGTTGTCATCGTTCGTCCCTCCCAACTGGCACACCAGCCGGTAATCCGCGAGCCACAACTCTGGCCTCGTCTCCCCCGAGTACTTGGTGATGGTAGTCGGGGCCTGGAACCGGGCCGGGAACGGCGCACGTCGTATGGCTCGGCTGAAGACTCGCGGGCCTAGTGGTTCGGGTGAGGGGCTCCGATCCTCCTCACTATCGTAGCGTCCCCCGCGCCTGGGGTGGTAGCCTCGACGCACCTTCTCCTCGAGGCGGGCTCGAAGGTCGCGGCGGTGCTGATCGTCGCCGGGGCGATCCCCGGCTATAGGTGTCTCGTCTCTAGTAGGCTCGGTGTGGACCGAGGCCTCGCGCGTGCGTTGGGAGGACGCTACATGATGCACCGAGGGGCACCCTTGCCTTTGGGAGGCGGAGCTCTTGGCTCGTCGGGCTGCGGCGTTTTCCAGGAGGTTCTTGAGTTCGCCCTAGATACGTCGCCCTTCGGTGGTGGATGGCTTCGGCATCGTTCGAAGAAATACCGCCGCTGCAGCTAGGTTCTGGCCGGCCCCGCTGAAGGCCGGGGGCGGCATCGCCCTAGCATCGTCAATAATGCAGCGCTGGACGTCCCGGGCCCGATGACGCGCTCCTCCGGCGAGCGCTCGGCCTGCCCACTCTTGCTCAAGGTTTTGCCGGAGCTGCACAAGTCGCCCTGTTTCCTCGTCGAGCTTGGCCTGCATCTTGCGGAGTTGCTCGAGCTATGAGCCCTGACCCCCCGTGGGGACCTGGGCCACAGCTAGCTCCCGTGGGATCTCGACGCGAGACGCAGGTGCAAGGGCGCCATCATTTCCTGGCATGCCGAGGTGGTTTTCTCCGTCGTGATCTTCCTGATCGATGTGGTAGCACTCGTGAGTTAGGTCACAACCCTCGTCGTCAAGGCTGCGGCCATCATCAGAGTAGCCGGAGAGGCAGTGGTCACATGCGGACATGAAGTCACGCATGGCACCGGGATCACGGAGTCCGGAGAAATCCCAACTGACGTCGGGGTCGTCCTCTTCCTCGGAACTCGCGGGTCCGGAGGTTGAGACGGCCGTCAGTCGATCCCAAGATGACCACATATGGTACCCCGAAAGGTCAGGATATGCCCTTACGAAAGCGCTCACCGAAGCGGGGTCGCTCGGTGGATCGAAGCTGAATCTAAAAGGAACAGGGTGGGAAACGGATGGTACCTCTTGGTTGATGGACGGTGGTGAAGTCGCATCAGAGATGGAATGCATCATTATCTCAGGTACAAGGCTAACGCCCAACATGTCCTTCGCGAGGGTGCTGGCGTCATCAGTTCGCTTGGGGTTGGCACGTCGCTGGGAAGCGACACCCGTCGTTGTCTCAGGTGCGAGGACAACACCCGACATGTCCCCCGTAGGGGTGCCAGTGTCGTCGACTCGCTCTGGTCCGACAGCCGACGAGGTGCCGCCTCCTTCCTGGCCACGGTTACCCCGTCTCCGTCTCCTCTGGCGAGGAGGGTGGTGGGGTTGACTCGGGTGTTCCTCTTCCGCCACGGGGGGAAGTCGTCGTCGTCGAGTTCGCCTCCATCGGGCGAGCCGACGACCGTCGTTGTTGTCGTGCTGCGGGGGGAGGATTATCATGTCGTAGTTGCATCGCGGGACATGAACTCGAGACTCCCAAAGTGGAGTACCGTCCCGGGCTGAAGAGGCTGCTGAAGGCTACCCATCTGGAACTCAACGGGAAAGTATTTGTCAACACGCAACAAGCCCCTACCTGACGCGCCAACTATCGGTGTTTCGCACCCGAGGGACCCTCAGCCGGACCGACTAGTGAATTTAGTGTCGCGTGCCCCTGTCCAGATGGGTTGATGCAAGATGGAACACAAGTGAAGGGATGAGGCTTGTATTATCTTGCACCGGGGGTGCTTGCAGTAGGGGTTACAAGCGTCGCGAGGGAGAGCGAGAGAGAGAGAGAGAATCCGGTCCTGAGGTGAGGTGTCTGAGTTAGCCTCCACCGCGTCTCTTCTACTCTGCCTGCCTCTGCTCGCCTCCCATCCTCTCCGTCCCCCCTCCCTCAGGAAGGCCCTGGACATCCCCTTTTATAGATACAAGGAGATGGTCCGGTTGTACAATGGGGGTGTAGCTATGTGCTAACGTGGCCAGCGGAGAAGTGCCTGAGCCCTGTATATGTGTTAACGTGGCTGTTGGGGAAGTGCTTGAGCCTTGTAGAAGCGCAGCTGGCGGTGCGGCCCGGGGTCCTGCTGACATTTCTTTGCCTTCGTAGGTGGTTTGAGAACAACCGACGTCATGGACGCATGCAGGGAACCATCATTACCTGTTACCGGAGTAACTTAGATGGGACACCAGTCTTGTTCCTTCGTAGCTTGAGGCAGCTTGCTAGGGGTAGGGTAATGATGGATCCCCAGTTGCGTAGTTGGTCCGAGGCCGAGGTCGGGCGAGGCGGCGACTCCTCCGAGGCTGAGGCTGAGGTTGGGCGCGGATGTGACTCCTCCCGAGGCCGAGGTCGGGCGAGGCGGAGATTTTCTCCCGAGGCCGACGCTGAGGCCGGGGCCTGAGGTCGGGCGAGGCGGAGACCTTCTCCTGAGGCCGACGCTGAGGCCGAGGCCTGCGGTCGGGCGAGGCGGAGCTCCCTGTTGCGCCCGAGGCTGAACTTGGGGGAGGTCATGACTTGCTGTGGTTAGTCTTACCCTAGTGGTTGGCACAGTAGCCGGAGCAGGGCGAACAGTGTTGTTTTCCTGTCAGAACGGTCAGTGAAAGGGCGAAGTGACTGCGGTCGCTTCGACCTTGCCGACTGAGGCACGTGTGTCAGGATAAGGTGTCAGGCGATCCCCGCATTAAATGTGCATGCGATACGGTCGGTTGGTAAGGCGATTTGGCCGAGGTCGCTGCACGACAAAGCTTGCCTGAGCTGGACTTCGAGCGAGCCGAGGGTGCGCCTACTGCCTGTGGAGGCCCTCGGGCGAGGCGTGAATCTGCCCAGGACTACTGTTCCCGCCCGAGACCGGGCTCGGGCGAGGCGAGATCGTGTCCCTTGGCAGGCGAGGCCTTGACTTGATCCGCGCTTATCAGTCTTTGCGGTTTGTTCTGAAGATGTTTTCCAGCCGGTTTAGGAGTGTTGGGGGTACCCCTAATTACGGTACCCGACAATGAGCAAATTTAAAATTTTCATTTTAAGCTCATGCTCGGCAATTTTTGCATTCAACTTAGCTCTGTGATCATTTTGTTCTTTAATCATAGCAAGGTGATCATTCATAGCATTAACATCAACATCTCTACATCTAGTGCAAATAGTAATATACTCAACAATAGATGTAGGGATATGGCAAGCATTCAATTCCTCAATCTTGGCAATTAAACTAGTATTTTCAGTTTTGAGACAAGAAATTGAATCATTGCTTGTTTTTAGCTCTTTAACGAGCAGATCTTCTTGGCATTCCAAGGTTTCATCCTTCTCGTTAATGGATTTTCCAATTCATTGATTTTCTCCTTTTGTTCTATGGTAAGATTTGCAAAAAGAGAAGACAAATCATCATTCTTTTCACTAGAGCTACCCTCATCATCAGAAGTAGTATACTTGGGTGTCTCTAGAGTATACCTTCTTCTTTTTGCCCTCCTTGGTCATGAGACACTTGTGTCCGATGTTGGGGAAGAGAAGACCCTTGTTGATGGTGATGTTGGCGGCATTCTCAGCGGAGGAGTCGGTGGAGCTCTCATCGGAGTCCCATTCTTTTCCCATGTGCGCCTCACCACCTTTCTTCTTGGTGTAATACTTCTTCTTCTCTATCTTCTTCTTCCCATTCTTATCGTTGTCCCTATCAATATCACTTGCATTTGGGCATTTAGCAATATAGTGACCGGACTTACCACATCGGTAGCAAACCCTCTTGGAGCGGGGTTTGTACTCCCTTCCCTTCCTTTGCTTGAGGATTTGCCGGAAGCTCTTAATGATAAGAGCCCTTTTATCATTGTCAAGCTTGGACGCATCAATTGGGAGCCTTTTGGTTGGCGTTCTTCTGTTGCCTTGAATGCAACGGGTTGCACCTTGGATGTGGAGGTGGAACCTTGCTCCAAGTTGACAATGTGTTTGGAGTCTTGAAAGGGAAATGTGCCCTTGGGCCATTTCTACTATTGTTTTGGTGATTAGATGCCCAACACATTGTTTTAAACTCATATGTGCTAACTAAGTGAGAAATGCAAAACAAAGAGAAAGGTATGTGTCTGGACTTAGTAAATTGTTTTTGGGTACTAACATGTTTATCTAAGTGCTAGAGACACAACCAAGAAAACATAAAAAGGTTTGAAGAAGATATGGATAAGTTCAGCCAAAACAGCACTAGCCTGTGGCACACCGGACTTTCCGGTAGTGCACCGGACAGTGTCCGGTGACTAGGCTGGCCCGGCGGTGAACTGGCTGCTCTTGGGAATCGGCGGGGCAACGTGGCTAAAATTCACAGGACTGTCCGGTGGTTGCACCGGACTGTCCGGTGCGTCATCTGCGTCGGCGCCCAAGCACTTCGGCGACGAACTCGTCGTTCTCGGGAAATGGAAAAGGCGCCGCGGCTAAAAATCACCGGACTGTCTAGTGGTGCACCGGACTGCCTGGTGAGCCAACGACGCCCGCGGCCAACGGTTGTTCGCGCGATCAACGGGCAACACATGGCTGAGCCAACGGTCAGATTGTCGCACCGGACTGTCCGGTGTGCCAACGGGCCCGGAGGACCAACGGTCGGCTGCGACTGATATGGAAGGAAATCGAGCACCGGACATGTACTGTACCTATCCGGTAGTGCACCAGACTGTCCGGTGCACCACTCGACAGAAGGCAAGATTTGCCTTCCAATTTGATCTCCAACGGCTACTAGCTACCTTGGGGCTATAAAAGGGACCCCTAGGTACATGGAGCAGAACATCGAGCATTCACTAAGCATCCTAAGACTCCCAGACTCCGCCACCACGCATTTGATCTGTTGTGTTAGTGATTTGAGCTCCGTTTGAGTTGTGAACTCCCTGTGCTGTGTTTTGAGCTCAAGTCTTGGCTTGTGTGCGTGTGTGTGCTGCAAATTTGAGTCTTGCCTATGTTGCTCTCCCTCTCTTGCTACTGTGCTTCTTGTGTGATCATCATTGTAAGGGCGAGAGGCTCCAACTTGTGGAGATTCCTCGTAAACGGGAAGAGTACTCTAAAAGAAAAGATCGTGGTATTCAAGTTGATCATTCGATCACTTGAAAGGGGTTGAGTGCAACCCTCGTCCATCAGGACGCCACAACGTGGAAGTAGGCAACTGTTACTTGGCCGAACCACGTGATAAATCACTATGTCTCTTGTGCTATTTTTCTCTGTGATTGTTTTCTTCTCAAGAGCTCGCTCTCTAGCAACTTGGTCAATCGAACTAACATTATTATAAACCGAGTTTGTGTTTCCAGTGTTTGATTTGCAGGATCACCTATTCACCCCCCCTCTAGGTGCTCTCAATTGGTATCAGAGCCATACTCTTTATCTAAGGGACTAACCGCCTGAAGAGATGGATCCTAAGGGTAAGGGGATGGTGGTCAACGACAAGGAGAAGGAGTCCCTCTTCAAGGAGCCAAGAGACGATAAGCCCACTGACTCAGGCTCGAGTCACAAGAAGAGGGACGGGAAGAAGAAGAGGTGCATCAAGAAGATCATCTACTACGACAGTGAAGCCTCCTCTTCTTCACCAAGGGATGGCAACGACGACTCCTCGTCGAAAAAGAAAACGGTCAATCAGAATTACTCTTTTGACTACTCTCGCATTCCTTACAATTCTAATGCGCATTTACTATCAATTCCCCTTGGAAAACCCCCACACTTTGATGGAGAGGACTATTCTTTCTAGAGTCATAAAATGCGTAGTCATTTATTCTCCCTCCATCCTAGCATATGGGAAATTGTAGAAAATGGGATGCACTTTGACTGTACTGATAATCCTATGTTTATAAATGAGCAAATTCATAAAAATGCCCAAGCCACTACTGTTTTGCTAGCATCTCTGTGCAAGGATGAATATAACAAGGTTAGCGGCTTGGACAACGCCAAACAAATTTGGGACACCCTCAAGATCTCTCATGAGGGAAATGATGCCACCGTGATTACCAAAATGGAACTAGTGGAAGGCGAGCTAGGGAGGTTCACGATGATTAGGGGAGAGGAGCCAACACAAACCTACAACAAGCTCAAGATCCTGGTCAACAAAATCGGAAGCTACGGAAGCACAAGATGGACGGATCATGATGTCGTCCGACTCATGCTCAGGTCATTTACAGTTATTGACCCCCATCTTGTTAACCTTATTTGTGAAAACCCCAGGTACACCAAGATGACGCCCGAGGAAATCCTCGAAAAATTCGTGAGCGGGCGCATGATGGTGAAGGAGGCACGATACGTGGACGATGCACTAAACGGTCCACTACTCGTCTATGATCCATAGCCCGTTGCTCTCAAAGCAACCAGCAGCAGGGAGGCGCTACCCAGCAAGGTAGCACAAGTGGAGGCTGTCGGGCTCAACGAGGACAAAATGGCGCTCATCATCAATCGCTTCAAAACCGCCTTGAAAGGATGCAAGGAATACCCCAACAAGAATAAAACAAGGGGAAAGCGCTCCTGCTTCAAATGCGGTAAGACTGGTCATTTTATTGCTCAATGTCCCGATAATGAAAATGACCAAGCACAAAAAAAGCATGGGAAGAAGGAGAAGAAGAAGAACTATAGGAAGGCGAAGGGCGAGGCGCACCTTGGAAAGGAATGGGATTCCAACTGCTCTTCATCCGACTCCGACGATGAAGGACTGGCTGCCTCGGCCTTCGACAAATCTTCGCTCTTTCCCAACGAACGCCATACGTGCCTTATGGCTAAGGAGAAGAAGGTATATATTCAGGACACTCCCAAGTATACTTCTTCTAGTGATGAAGAGTCATCTGATGATGAAGTAGACTATACTGATTTGTTTAAGGGATTAGATAGAAATAAAGTAGACAAGATAAATGAACTAATTGATGCTCTTAATGAAAAGGATAGATTGCTAGAAAAGCAAGAAGACATTTTGTATGAGGAGCATGATAAATTTGTTAGTGTTCAAAAATCTCTTGCTTTAGAAATTAAAAGAAATGAAATGCTATCCTCTGAGTTGTCTACTTGTCATGAATCTATCTCTAGTTTAAAGAATTTAAATGATGAATTAAAGGCTAAGCTAGAGGAAGTAAATGCAACTAGTTCATGTGTGGAACATGTAGTTATTTGCAATAGGTGTAAAGATGTTAATTTTGATGAACATGCTGCCACTATTGCCAAATTAAATAATGATGTTGCAAGTCTTGATGATCAACTTAAGACTTGCAAAAATGATTATGATAAACTAAAATTTGCTAAGGATGCCTACACTGTTGGTAGACACCCCTCAATTAAGGATGGACTTGGTTTTCAAAAGGAAATCAAGAACTTAACAAGCCAAAGGACTTCCGTTCTCACCAAGGAGAAAGGGAAGGTCCCGATGGCTAGTAGTTCTCAAAAGAACCATGCCTATATTTATGATAGGAAAATCGCTAGTTGTGCTCATAATGATAGATGTTATGATCATATTGTTTCTCATGATGCTACATTTAATTATCATGCTATGTTCGCATCTAGTTCCACTTTTGTTCATGGTAGAAGTAGGCCTAGGAGAAATTATGCTACTTCTCATGCTCCTATGAAAGTTTGCAATGGACCTACTACTGTTTATCATGCTTGCAATGCCTCATTTGTGCTTTCATGTAAAAATGCAAAAGTGGTAGCTAGAAAATTGGGATCTAAATGCAAGGGAGACAAGACTTGCATTTGGGTTCCAAAAGTTGTTGTGACTAACCTTGTAGGACCCAACAAGAGTTGGGTACCTAAGACTCAAGTCTAAATTCCTTGCAGGTTTATGCATCCGGGGGCTCAAGCTGGATTATCGACAACGAATGCACAAACCACATGATGGGGGAGAAGAAGATGTTCACCTCCTACGTCAAAAACAGGGATTCCCAGGATACTATTATCTTTGGAGATGAGAACCAAGGCAAGGTCAAAGGCTTGGGCAAGATAGCCATCACAAACGAGCACTCAATATCAAATGTATTTTTAGTAGAGTCACTCGGTACAATCTACTGTCTGTAAGTCAATTGTGTCACATGGGCTACAATTGTTTATTTACAAAATTGATGTATCTGTCTTTAGAAGAAGTGATGGTTCACTAGCTTTTAAGGGTGTACTAGACGGCAAGCTCTATTTAGTTGATTTTTTGATAGAGAAATGCCGATCTAGATGCATGCTTAATAGCTAAAACTAATATGGGCTAGCTTTGACATCGCCATCTAGCACATGTTGGGATGAAGAACCTTCATAAGCTTCTAAAGGGAGATCATGTGTTAGGACTAACCGATGTTTGTTTTGAGAAAGACAGACCTTGTGCAGCATGCTAAACAGGGAAACAAGTGGGAAGCACTCATCATAGCAAAAATGTGATGACGACGTCAAGACCACTGGAACTTCTTCATATGGATCTCTTCGGTCTCGTTGCTTATCTCAGCATCGGGGGAAGTAAGTATGGTCTTGTTATAGTTTATGATTTTTCCTGCTTCACTTGGGTATTCTTTTTGCAGGACAAATCTAAAACCCAAGGGACCCTAAAGCGCTTCTTAAGGAGAGCTAAAATGAGTTTGAGCTAAAGGTTAAGAAGGTAAGGAGCGACAATGGGTCCGAGTTCAAGAATTTGCAAGTTGAAGAGTATCTTGAGGAGGAAGGCATCAAGCACGAGTTCTCCACTCCCTATACACCACAACAAAATGGTGTGGTAGAGAGGAAGAACAGGACGCTAATCGACATGGCAAGAACGATGCTTGGAGAATACAAGACGCCTGAGCGGTTTTGGTCGGAAGCTGTGAACACAGCCTGCCATGCCATAAACTGGCTCTATCTGCACCGCCTCCTCAAGAAGACTTCCTACGAACTCCTTACTGGTAACAAACCCAATGTTTCTTATTTCCGTGTATTTAGGAGCAAATGCTACATTCTGGTGAAGAAAGGTAGACATTCAAAATTTGCTCCTAAGGCAGTAGAAGGGTTTTTACTAGGATATGACTCAAATACAAAGGTGTATAGGGTCTTCAACAAATCATCAGGATTAGTTGAAGTCTCTAGCGACGTTGTATTTGATGAGACTAATGGCTCTCCAAGAGAGCAAGTTGATCTTGATGATATAGATGAAGATGAGGTTCCGACGGCCGCAATGCGAACTATGGTGATAGGAGATGTGCGACCACAGGAACTGCAAGAACAAGATCAACCTTCTTCCTCGACAATGATGCATCCTCCAACCCAAGACGATGAACAGGTACCTCAAGAAGAGGGGCAAGATCAAGGGGGAGCACGGGAAGAACAGGTTATGGAGGAAGAAGCACCACGGGCCCCTCCAACTCAAGTCCGAGCGTTGATCCAAATACATCACCCCGTCGATCAGATTCTAGGTGACATCAGGAAGGGAGTAACTACTCGCTCATGATTAGCTAATTTTGTGAGCATTACTCATTTGTCTCTTCTATTGAGCCTTTCAGGTAGAAGAGGTCTTGCAGGATCCGGACTGGGTGTTGGCCATGCAGAAAGAGCTCAATAACTTCAAAAGGAATGATGTCTGGAGCCTGGTGCCACGTCCAAAGCAAAACGTTATGTGAACCAAGTGGGTGTTCCGCAACAAGCAAGACGAGCACGGAGTGGTGACAAGAAACAAGGCTCGACTTGTGGCAAAAGGTTATGCCCAAGTCGCAGGTTTGGATTTTGAGAAGAATTTTGCTCATGTGGATAGGTTAGAGTCAATTCGGATTTTATTAGCCTATGTTGCTCACCATTCTTTTAGGTTGTTCCAAATGGACATAAAGAGCGCTTTCCTTAATGGGCCAATCAAGGAGGAGGTATACGGGCAACCCCCTAGCTTTGAGGATGACAGGTATCCCGACCATGTTTATAAGCTCTCTAAGGCGCTCTATGGACTTAAGCAAGCCCCAAAGCATGGTATGAATGCCTTAGAGATTTTCTTATTTCTAATGCTTTCAAGGTTGGGAAAGCTGATCCCACTCTTTTCACAAAGACATGTAATGGTGATCTTTTTGTTTGCCAAATTTATGTTGATGACATAATATTTGGTTCTACTAACCAAAAGTCTTGTGAGGAGTTAGCAGGGTGATGATGCAAAAGTTTGAGATGTCAATGATGTGCGAGTTGACCTACTTCCTTGGATTCCAAGTGAAGCAACTCAAGGACGACACCTTTATCTCCCAAACGAAGTACACTCAAGATCTTCTTAAGAGGTTTGGGATGAAGGATGCTAAGCCCACGAAGACACCGATGGGAACTGACGGTCATCTCGACCTCAACAAAGGAGGTAAGTCCGTTGATCAAAAGGCATACCGGTCAATGATAGGTTCATTACTTTATCTTTGTGCTAGTAGACCGGACATTATGCTTAGTGTATGCATGTGTGCTCGATTTCAATCCGACCCCAAGGAGTGTCACCTTATGGCCATTAAGTGAATTCTTAGGTATTTAGTTTCTACGCCTTGCTTCGGGACCTGGTATCCAAAGGGGTCTACCTTTGACTTAATTGGATACTCAGACTCCGACTATGTCGGGTGCAAGGTTGATAAGAAGAGCACATCAGGGATGTGCCAATTTCTAGGAAGGTCCCTGGCGTCCTAGAGTTCCAAGAAGCAAACATCCGTTGCCATATCCACCGCTGAGGTCGAGTACGTTGCCGCAGAACAGTGTTGCACGCAACTGCTTTTGATGAGGCAAACCATTCGGGACTTTGGCTACAATCTAAGCAAAGTCCCACTCCTATGTGACAATGAGAGTGCAATCCACTTGGCGGATAATCCTGTTCAACACAGCCGCACTAAACACATAGACATCCGGCATCACTTCCTGAGAGACCACCAGCAAAAGGGAGATATCGATGTTTACCACATTAGCACCGAGAACCAACTAGCCGATATCTTCACCAAGCCTTTAGATGAGAAAAGGTTTTGCAGGTTGCATAGTGAGCTAAATGTCTTAGATTCGCATAACTTGGATTGATCTAGAGCATACATGTATTCTATGCCTTTGATCATGTTACTTTGAGCATTTACATCATTTATTGTTTATTTGTGGTGCTCAAGTTGTACAAGTCATCCCCGGACCTCACAAGTCTGTATGCAAATGATGCACGTGTTTAGGGGGAGATGAGCTACAACTTAACTCCTTTGAGACTAACTTGTTTGTTTGAGTACACGTGAAGTAGTCTCGAAGGACCATTGAAGGCTTGTTCGGTTCTACCCCAATCCATATGGATTGTGAGGGATTGAGGGGGTTTCAATCCCTAGTAAGTCAAAATCCCCTCCAATCCGTATCAATCCCCTCCAATCCATATGGATTGAAAATAACCGAACAAACCCTTGAAATGGAAAATGAACTTGGACAATGAAAAGACTTCCACTGCACTCAGGTATAAGTGTATTTAATTCCAAGTTCATACTAATGCTCTCATTGCCTTTTTGCTCTCATTTGACATTTTAGTAAGACAATGAGGTTAAAGGGCCAAAAATGATCCCATTTTGGTGCTTAATGCCAAAGGGGGAGAAATTAAGGCCAAAGCAAATGGATCAGCCAACCACTTTTGAATTTTAAAAATAGAAGAGTTAGAATTTGTATTTTGTCCAAAATCCTCTTATAGTAAAATTTGGTCTCTTATGGGGGAGAATCTTTGATTATGGGAGAAAGAGGGAGTTTTTGGCACTTGATCAATTTCACTCTTGGAATAACTCTCTATTTACCCAAACAAGTGTGTTTGACTTAGAGATAGGGAAAAGATTTTGATTTGCAAAAACAAACCAAGTGGTGGCAAAAGTGATCCATATATGCCAAATCCTGTGTGAGTAAATTTGGTCTCAAATTTGCACTTCTTAGCTGCTTTTTAATGTGTTGGCATAAATCACTAAAAAGGGGGAGATTGAAAGGGAAATGTGCCCTTGGGCCATTTCTACTATTGTTTTGGTGATTAGATGCCCAACACATTGTTTTAAACTCATATGTGCTAATTAAGTGAGAAATGCAAATCAAAGAGAAAGGTATGTGTCTGGACTTAGTAATTAGTTTTTGGGTACTAACATGTTTATCTAAGTGCTAGAGACACAACCAAGAAAACAGAAAAAGGTTTGAAGAAGATATGGCTAAGTTTAGCCAAAACAGCACCAGCCTGTGGCGCACCGGACAGTGTCTGGTGCCTAGGCTGGCCCGGTGGTGAACTGGCTGCTCTCGAGAATCGACGGGGCGACGTGGCTAAAATTCACCGAACTGTCCGGTGCGTCATCTGTGCCCGCGCCCAAGCACTTCGGCGACAAACTCGTCGCTCTCGGGAAATGGAAAAGGCGCCGCGGCTAAAAATCACCGGATTATCCGGTGGTGCATCGGACTGTTCGGTGAGCCAACGGCGCCCGCGCCCAAGGGTCGTCCGCGCGATCAACGGGCGACACGTGGCTGAGCCAACAGTCGGATTGTCGCACCGAACTGTCCGATGAGCACTGGACAGTGTCCGGTACGCCAACGGGCCCAGAGGACCAATGGTCGGCTGCGCCCGATATGGAAGGAAATCGAGTACCAGACATGTACTGTAGCTGTCCAAGTTGCCTTCCAAGTTGATCTCCAATGGCTCCTAACTGTCTTGGGGCTATAAAAGGGACCCCTAGGCGCATGGAGCAGAATACCGAGCATTCACTAAGCATCCTAAGACTCCCAGACTCCGCCACCACGCATTTGATCTGTTGTGATAGTGATTTGAGCTCTGTTTGAGTTGTGAACTCCCTGTGTTGTGTTTTGAGCTCAAGTCTTGGCTTGTGTGCGTGTGTGTGCTGCGAATTTGGTCTTGCGTGTGTTGCTCTCCCTCTCTTACTACTGTGCTTCTTGTGTGATCATCATTGTAAGGGCGAGAGGCTCCAATTTGTGGAGATTCCTCGCAAACGGGAAGAGTACTCTAAAAGAAAAGACCGTGGTATTCAAGTTGATCATTGGATCACTTGAAAGGCGTTGAGTGCAACCCTCGTCCATTGGGACGCCACAACGTGGAAGTAGGCAAGTGTTACTTGGCTGAACCACGGGATAAATCACGTGTCTCTTGTGCTATTTTTCTCTGTGATTGTTTTCTTCTCAAGAGCTCGCTCTCTAGCAACTTGGTCAATCGAACTAACATTATTATAAATCGAGTTTGTGTTTTCAGTGTTTGATTTTGCAGGATCACCTATTCACCCCCCTCTAGGTGCTCTCAAGTCTTTGACCATAAGTTTAAAGCTCACAAACTTGCCAATTACCTCCTCAGGAGACATTTGCTTATGCCTAGGATTCTCACGAATTAATTGCACTTGAGTGGGGTTACGAAAAACAAGAGATCTTAGAATAACCTTGACCATTTCATGGTCATCCCACTTGGTGCATTCGAGGTTGCGGACTTGATTCACCATGGTCTTGAGCCGGTTGTACATGGCTTATGGCTCTTCTCCTTTGTTGAGGACGAACCGACCAAATTCTCCCTCGATTGTTTCTCGCATGGTGATTTTGGTTACTTCATCCCCTTCGTGTGTCGTCTTGAGGACGTCCTAAATTTCTTTGGCACTTTTCAACCATTGCACCTTGTTGTACTCCTCTCTACACAAGGAAGCAAGGAGTATGGAGGTGGCTTGGGAGTTGAAGTGTCTCACTTGGGCGGCCTCATCATAGTCATAGTCCTCATCGCCCACTTGTGGTGCCTGTGCTCCAAACTCAACAATATCACAAATGCTTTCGTGGAGTGAGGTTAGATGATGCCTCATTTTGTCACTCCACATACAATAATCTTCACCATCAAAGTATGGTAGTTTGCCTAAGGGAAAGGTAAGTAAAGGAACACGTTTAGGAATGCGAGAATAGCGAAGAGGGATCTTACTATACTTCTTACGCTCTTCGCGCTTTGAAGATGTTGACTCGGCGTCAGAGGTTGAGGGTGTGGATGAGTTGGTCTCGTAGTAGACCACCTTCTTCATCTTCTTTTTCTTCTTGTCGCCCTTCTTATGTGATTTGATGGAGCCGACAGATTCTTCCTTGTCCTCCTTGTGTTTGTCATCGACCTCCTTTGACAGAGTCTTGCCTTCATTCTTCTTCCCCGAAGATCCGGGCTTTCCCCGGTGATCAACTCTTTTTTGGCGTGTTCTCCCGATATCACTTTGAGTTGTTAGACTTGAGATCACCTAGAGGGGGGGGTGAATAGGTGATCCTGTGAAACTCGAAAACTTAAGCCGCAAAAACTTGGTTAAGTGTTAGCACAATAATTGCCAAGTGGCTAGAGAGGAGTTTTGACAAAACACAATAACCACAAAGATATCAATCACAGAGATGGCACGGTGGTTATCCCGTGGTTCGGCCAAGACCAACGCTTGCCTACTCCACGTTGTGGCGTCCCAACGGACGAGGGTTGCAATCAACCCCTCTCAAGCGGTCCAAAGACCCACTTGAATACCACGGTGTTTTGCTTGCTTTTCTTAATCCCGTTTGCGAGGAATCTCCACAGCTTGGAGCCTCTCGCCCTTACACTTGAAGTTCACAAAGAAGCATGGAGCAAGGGAGGGATTAGCAACGCACACAAGACACAAAAATCAGAGTGTCAACACGCACACAAGTCGCAACAAGAGCTCGCAACACAACCCAATGAGTTCACAACTCCACTAGAGCTCTATATGCTATCACAAAGAAACAAATGCGCGAAATCGAGGTCTTGGTGCTTAGGAATGTTGTAAGAATGCTTGGTGTGCTCCTCCATGCGCCTAGGGGTCCCTTTTATAGCCTCAAGGCAGCTAGGAGCCGTTGAGAGCAATCCTGGAAGGCAGATCTTGCCTTCTGTCGACTGGCGCACCGGACAGTCCGGTGCACCACCGGACACTGTCCGGTGCAGATCTCCTTCCTTATTTGGCGAAGCCGACCGTTGGAGTCTGAGAGCCGTTGGCGCACCGGACACTGTCCGGTGCACACCGGACAGTCCGGTGCACACCGGACAGTCCGGTGCACCAATGTGACCGTTGGCTCGGCCACGCGTCACGCGCGGAATCCTCGGCCGACCGTTGCCCCGGCTGACCGTTGACTCACCGGACAGTCCGGTGCACCACCGGACAGACCGGTGAATTTTAGCCGTACGCCGTTGATGGTTTCCCGAGAGCGACGAGTTCGCCTATGAACGGCTCACCGGACAGTCCGGTGCACCACCGGACAAACCGGTGAATTTTAGTCGTACACCGCCGTCGAAGTCCCGAGAGCAGCCTGTTCGCCAGAGCCAGCCTGGCGCACCGGACACTGTCCGGTGCACCACCGGACAGTCCGGTGCACCCAGACCGAGCAGACTTTGGCTGAACAAAGCCATCTGTAACACCCACTTTGTAATTGCTAGATAAAACACCAATAGAGAAAACAATTCCTCTCCTCATGTGAGTTTGATCTTTATGCACCATCATATGAGAACACCATGTCCAAGAACAATTAATAAAAGATATGCTACTAAATTGTTGCATCATGCTGGATATTTTATTTGTGTGTGCATTTGGTGACAACATAGAAATAAAATGACAATGAGAAGAGGATTTGAGGAAAAAGGAGAAAGAAAGAAAGAAATAATAGAAAGTATAAAACAAAATTTATAAATATACAAACTCAACCATACTGGTATGATTAAAATTTATCCATAATTTGAGTACAAATTCAAAGTCATATTTGGAGTTCAAATTGGGAAATTGAAAAAAATAAAAAGAAAAGAAAACAGAAAACAGAAAATATAAAAAAGAAAAAGGATAAGAGGAGCTTACCTGGGCCTCAGTCGCGCTTTTCGGCCCACCTAAGGAATCATCGCCGCGCAGCCCTGTTAGCCAACTGGCGCCGACACGGCGGGGCCACCGGACAGACTCTACACCCGCGCTCGCTCTCGCTTGTCCCTTTGACGCGTGGGCCCGGGTTGTAAGAGCCCGTCTTCAACCAACCCGCCGCGCATGGCGGAGCGCGTGAACGGCAGACGCGACGCTGGCGCTAGATTTGCGCGCACGAACCGATTGACCGTGCCAGGAGATAAAGCACCAGCCGCCCTTGCCTTCCCCCGTTCCATAGCTTCCCTAGGTTCGCAATCGCCTTGATTCCAGAGCTACCATACCACCGGGTGACGGAGCGTGCGGCGCCGCCGTGCTCTCCCGTTCATTCACCGTCGTTTGAAGCTGTTGGAGGGGTCGGGGGTCTACACCAAGCTAGTGCGGGGCCGTCCGTGGCATTTGCGGGAGGAATCATCGACCGGTTGCGGTTGAATTCCTCACCGGAGTACGAGCTCCGCCGCGGATCCGCACCACACCGTGGCCAACGCCGACGAGTCAACAATTCGAGGTAATAAGCCCACGATCGGTTTCGCCTTGACCTCCTGTACGCGTAGCGCTAGGGAATCGGGAAATAATCGACTAGGCACGTAGTTGGGGAGCGCCGGCGATAGTCCGCCGCGGGCGCGGGGCGGCGCTGCCGTGCGTCGGCTCGGTTGGGGAAGAAATCCCAGGGCCGTGCGATCTGCATTGGAGGGTCGTGATTAGATCACGGCGTACCGATTCACTCTGTGAGATCTGGACCGTAGATCGGGCGATGTGCGGATAGGAGTAGATTTCGGGTATTTAAAATCTGCACCGTAGATCCTCCATCCGACGGCGCGCGCTGCGTACCGTTTCGGTAAAACCCAGATCTAATCTAGCGCGTTCATTTCTAATCGAACGGCTGAGGCTACGCCATACCCCTTCGGCCGTAAGTTTTGTAAAAGAAACCCTGGAAAACCGAGGAATCAACCCGCCGTCCTATTTTCACTGTTCGCTGTGTCTGGGACGACTTGCACCGAGCCCCCTGTGGTTATCAAATATTGAGGCCCAGTCCAGTACGGTTTAATATTGATTAAATAAATTAGAAAATAGATTTTTAATATGAAAACAATTACTATAACTTGATAAATTCATAGAAAATCCATTTTTAGTCCAAATCACTTCATTCCAGTTGCTAAAATTTTGTAATTTTATTCTCTAACACCTAGAGCCTCTGTTATGTCATAAAAACAGTAAGGAAATTTATTTATCACTTAATCCTATTTAAAGCACATAAAACCTTTGAAAATGCATAACTTGAAATCTATAACTCAGAAAATTATGATTCCAGTTCCTAGGTTTTTATTTTAATATGTAGAATATTCTGTGTAATTTGTTTATATGTTTGGTGTAATGTTAATTTCTCTATATGCACTGTGCTTGTTTGTATTGTGGCGAGTAGAAGAGCCCGTTGCTGAGGAGCCTGGTGAGCAGCAGGTTGAAGTAGCTGAGCAGGAGCTCATTGAAGGCAAGTTGTGCCCTTGACCACTTTTTACCCAATAATGTTCTTTAAATATCACTTATCCATGCATAGGTTAATTTTGATGGGACCCAATAGGTCACCCTAGATTGTTTATCTCATTACCTTGTTTACCCCTGAATCACTTGGGTAGTTTGCTATTGCTTTACATGGTTTTGGGATAATCATTTATTATATCTATGTTCCAATTATTCTTGTTATTCTGTTTATGTTCATGTCAAGTTCATTAATGTTAATTGGAACATAGAGCTTAACTTGAGTAACACGTGCCACCACAAGGGAGGAATGGGACCCCTTGGCTGACTAATTAGGAAAGCTAGTGGAAGACTACCTTACCCGAAAGGGGCAAGGGCAGTAGGGGAGTGGTCAGTGTAGGGAGGTCCCTGGTTGATTTTGCTGCGATGGCGGTCAGCCAGGAACCCTGCATTGGAACTTCCTATAAACTGTAGCGGGTTTTCGGAAGCTAGTGGAACTTTGTAAAGGCCTCGTAGTGTTGCCCTGCCGCGCTTCCTAGGTAGAGGTGTATGGGATTCATGACCCCTTGGCAGATGGGTAACATGACTTGTGGGTAAAGGGTACAACCTCTGCAGAGTGTAAAACTGGTATACTAGCCGAGCTCACGGTCACGAGCAGCTCAGGACTCTCTGATGTTTAATTTATGGAACTTAAATTCAATTTTGTCATTTGCATTGCATGGGTTTATTATTAATTTTGTTCTATTACTTTACTTGTGGTTTGGTATTTACTTACACTTAGTAACTGCTAATAAAATTTTGACCAACTACTTAAAAGCAATGCTCAGCTTTAACCCCTGTCTTTGATTAAGCCTTACACACCACATGAACTCACACCTTTGTGAGTTTATGTCCACTGGTTTCCCCACAACTTGTTGAGCTATGATCATGTGTGAGCTCACCCTTGCTGTCTCACACCCCCCCACAGGAGAAGATCAGGTGGTTCAGGAGGAGCCGCCTAACACTGAGGAGTTCGATCTGATCTAGGTGGCGTTTCCCAGTCGACATTGGCGCCGACGATCCTTAGTTCATTTTATCTTTATTACTTTATTTTGTAATAAGTCTTCCGCTATGTAATAAATACTCTGATGTTTTATGACATTCATCTCTATACACTCTGTTATTATATATGTTGTCTTCTTGGCGCATGTATGAGATGCACCCGGCTTTGTTCCTTAAAACCGGGTGTTACACCATCTCATTTCCAATTCAATCTTTCCTGTTTCCAGCACTTAGACACAATACATTAGTCCATAAAACAATGTACTAAGTCTAGAAACATACCTTTTGACATGATTTGTACTTTGTCCACCATATTGCATAGATCAACACAAAAGCACTTGCGTTGGCACTCAATCACCAAAATACTTAGAAATGGCCCAAGGGCACATTTCCCTTTCAATCTCCCCCTTTTTGGTGATTTATGCCAACACAATATAAAGCAACTAGAACAAGTGCAATATCAATGCAAATGAAAACCAAAGGTTGTTTTGAATCAGTTTTGGCATATATGGATCACTCTTTGCCACCACTTGGTTTGTTTTTGCAAATCAAACTCAAATTCCTATCTCTAAGTCAAATCCACTTGTAGATACATAAAGAGAGGTATTCCAAAGAAAATTGATCAAGGAAACCAAAAACTCCCCCTTTTTCCCATAATCAATACTTCTCCCCACAAGAGGCCAACTTTTGACAAAAGAGACAATGAAAGAGTTTTGACAAACCAAAAGCTCTATTCTACCTCTATTCTACTATTTTCAAAATTTCTCAAGTGGTAGCTGATCCATCTATTGCTTTGGCCTTTATTTTCTCCCCCTTTGGCATTAAGCACCAAAACGGGATCAATCTTGGCCCATAAACCCCATTGCCTCACCAAAATCTTCAAATGAGAACACAAAGGCAATAAGAGTACGTGAAATGAACTTGGAATCAGTTACCCTCTCATCGGAGTGCAGTGGAAGTCTTTCATGGTCCAAGTCCACCTTTTCCCTTTCAAAATTCATTTGAGACTAAATCAAGCAAACGGTTAGTCTCAAAGGGTCAAGTTGTAGCACAACTCCCCCTAAATATGTGCATCACTTGCACAAGGACTTGTGAGGTCCGGGAAGTGATTGTACAACTTGAGCACCATAGTAAGCAACAAAAATGCATAAGGAACATGATCAAAGGCATAAACACATGTATGCTATAAATCAATCCAAGTTCCGCGAATCTAGGACATTTAGCTCACTACGCAGCCTGCAAAAGGTCTTTTCATCTAAAGGCTTAGTGAAGATATCGGCTAGCTGGTTCTCGGTGCTAACATGAAACACTTCGATATCTCCCTTTTGCTGGTGGTCTCTCAAAAAGTGATGCCGGATGTCAATGTGCTTTGTGCAGCTGTGCTCAACAGGATTTTCCGCTATTCGGATAGCACTCTCATTGTCACATAGGAGTGGGACTTTGCTCAGATTGTAGCCAAAGTCCCGGAGGGTTTGCCTCATCCAAAGTAGTTGCGCACAACACTGTCCTGCGGCAACGTACTCGGCCTCAGCGGTGGATAGGGCAACAGAGGTTTGTTTCTTAGAGTTCCACGACACCGGGGACCTTCCTAAGAATTGGCACGTCCCCGATGTACTCTTCCTATCGACCTTACATCCAGCATAGTCGGAATCTGAATATCCAATCAAGTCAAAGTTAGACCCCTTTGGATACCAGATCCCGAAGCAAGGCATAGCGACTAAATATCTAAGAATTCGCTTCACAGCCACTAAGTGACACTCCTTAGGATCGGATTGAAATCTAGCACACATGCATACGCTAAGCATAATATCCGGTCTACTAGCACATAAATAAAGCAGAGAACCTATCATGGACCGGTATGCTTTTTGATCAACGGACTTACCTCCTTTGTTGAGGTTGGTGTGTCCATCAGTTCCCATTGGCGTCTTTGCGGGCTTGGCGTCCTTCATCCCAAACCGCTTTAGCAAGTCTTGCGTGTACTTTGTTTGGGAGATGAAGGTGCCATCCTTGAGTTGCTTCACTTGGAACCCAAGGAAGTAGTTCAACTCGCCCATCATCGACATCTCGAATTTCTACGTCATCACCCTGCTAAACTCTTCACAAGACTTTTGGTTAGTAGAACCAAATATTATGTCATCGACATAAATTTGGCACACAAAAAGATCACCATCGCAAGTCTTAGTGAAAAGAGTTGGATCGGCTTTCCCAACCTTGAAAGCATTAGCAACTAAAAAGTCTCTAAGGCATTCATACCATGCTCTTGGGGCTTGCTTAAGTCCATAGAGCGCCTTAGAGAGCTTACACACGTGGTCGGGGTACCGTTCATCCTCGAAGCCAGGGGGTTGCTCCACGTACACCTCCTCCTTGATCGGCCCGTTGAGGAAAGCGCTCTTCACATCCATTTGGTACAACCTGAAAGAATGGTGAGCGGCATATGCTAGCAAAATACGAATTTATTCTAGCCTAGCTACAGGAGCGAAAGTCTCCTCAAAGTACAAACCTGCGACTTGGGCATAACCTTTTGCCACAAGTCGAGCCTTATTCCTTGTCACCACCCCGTGCTCGTCCTGTTTGTTGCGGAACACCCACTTGGTTCCCACAACATTTTGCTTGAGGCGAGGCACCAGTGTCCAAACTTCATTGCGCTTGAAGTTGTTGAGTTCCTCCTGCATGGCCAACACCCAGTCCGGATCAAGCAAGGCCTCTTCTACCCTGAAAGGCTCGATAGAAGAGACAAAGGAGTAATGCTCACAAAAATTAACTAATCTTGTATGAGTAGTTACTCCCTTGCTAATATCACCCAAAATTTGGTCAACGGGATGATTCCTTTGAATCGTCGCTCGAACTTGGGTTGGAGGTGCCTGAGGTGCTTCTTCCTCTTCAACTTGATCATCCTGTGCTCCCCCTTGATCATGCGCCTCCACTTGAGGTACCTGTTCGTCATCTTGGGTTGGGGGATGCACCATAGTTGAGGAAGACGGTTGATCTTGCTCCAATTGTTCCTGAGGCCGCACATCTCCAATCGCCATGGTGCGTATCGCGGCCGTTGGAACGTCTTCTTCATCTACATCATCAAGATCAACAACTTGCTCTCTTGGAGAGCCATTAGTCTCATCAAATACAACGTCGCTAGAGGCTTCAACCAAACCCGATGATTTGTTGAAGACCCTATACGCCTTTGTATTTGAATCATAACCTAATAAAAACCCTTCTATAGCTTTGGGAGCAAATTTAGAAGTTCTACCTTTCTTCACAAGAATATAACACTTGCTCCCAAATACACGAAAATAAGACACATTGGGTTTGTTACCAGTTAGCAGCTCATATGAAGTCTTCTTGAGGAGACGGTGAAGATAGACCCTGTTGATGGCGTGGCAAGCCGTGTTCACGGCTTCTGACCAAAAACGCTCGGGGGTCTTGAACTCTCCAAGCATAGTCCTCGCCATATCAATGAGCGTCCTGTTCTTCCTCTCTACCACACCATTTTGCTGAGGTGTGTAGGGAGCGGAGAACTCGTGCTTGATCCCCTCCTCCTCAAGGAACTCCTCCACTTGAAGATTCTTGAATTCGGACCCATTGTCGCTCCTTATCTTCTTCACCTTGAGCTCAAACTCATTTTGAGCTCTCCTGAGGAAGCGCTTGAGGGTCCCTTGGGTTTCAGATTTATCTTGCAAAAACAATACCCAAGTGAAGCGGGAAAAATCATCAACTATAACAAGACCATACTTACTTCCTCCTATACTTAGATAGGCAACGGGTCCGAAGAGGTCCATATGAAGCATCTCCAAGGGTCTTGATGTGGTCATCACATTTTTGGTGTGATGAGAGCCTCCCACCTGTTTCCCTGCTTGACAAGCTGCACAAGGTCTATCTTTTTCGAAATGTACATTAGTTAGACCTATCACGTGTTCTCCCTTTAGAAGCTTGTGGAGGTTCTTCATCCCCACATGTGCTAAGCGGCGATGCCACAACCAGCCCATGCAAGTCTTAGCCATTAAGCATGCATCTAGACCGGCCTCTTCTTTTGCAAAATCAACCAAATAAAGTTTGTCGTCTAGTACACCCTTAAAAGCTAGTGAACCATCACATCTTCTAAAGACAGACACATCTACATTTGTAAATAGACAATTATATCCCATTTTGCATAATTGACTTACAGATAACAAATTATATCCAAGCGACTCAACTAAAAACACATTAGAAATAGAGTGCTCAGATGAAATAGCAATTTTACCTAACCCTTTTACCTTGCCTTGGTTCCCATCACCGAATATTATTGAATCTTGGGAATCCTTGTTCTTGACGTAGGAAGAGAACATCCTCTTTTCCCCCGTCATGTGGTTCGTGCATCCGCTGTCGATAATCCAGCTTGAACCCCCGGATGCATAAACCTGCAAGGCAAATTTAGGCTTGGGTCTTAGGTACCCAACTCTTGTTGGGTCCTACAAGGTTAGTCACAATTGTCTTAGGGACCCAAATGCAAGTCTTATCTCCCTTACATTTGGCCCCTAAGTTCCTAGCAATCATCTTCTTATTTTTTCTATAAATGGCAAAAGAAGCATTGCAAGCATGATATATCGTAGAAGGTTCATTAACTTTCCTAGGAATATTAACAACATTTCTCCTAGGCATATTATGAACAACATTTTTCCTACCAACATTTCTATCATGCACATAGGAAGAACTAGAAGCAAACATGGCATGAGAATCAAAAGCATCATATGCATTACAACTTCTATAAGTATTTCTAGTCTGTCTCATATCATAGTACATAAAAGCATGGTTCTTTTTGGTACTACTAGCCATAGGGGCCTTCCTTTTCTCCTTGGTGGAGATGGGAGCCTTATGGCTTGTTAAGTTCTTGGCTTCCCTCTTGAAGCCAAGTCCATCCTTAATTGAGGGGTGTCTACCAATCGTGTAGGCATCCCTTGCAAATTTTAGCTTATCGAAATCACTTTTGCTAGTCTTAAGTTGGGCATTAAGACTAGCCAATTCATCATTTAATTTGGAAATTGAAACTAGGTGTTCACTACAAGCATCAATATCAAAATCTTTACACCTAGTGCAAATCATAACATGTTCTACACAAGAATTAGATTTATTTGCTACTTCTAATTTAGCATTTAAATCATTGTTAACACCTTTTAAAGTAGAAATGGTTTCATGACAAGTAGATAGTTCATAAGAAAGCATTTCATTTCTTTTAACTTCTAAAGCATAGGATTTTTGTGCCTCTACAAATTTATCATGTTCTTCATACAACAAATCCTCTTGCTTTTCTAAAAGCCTATCCTTTTCATTCAAGGCATCAATCAATTCATTGATTTTATCAATTTTATTTTTATCCAATCCCTTGAACAAGCTAGAGTAATCTATTTCCTCATTGCTAGAATCATCATCACTTGAAGAAAAGTAAGTGGTATCCCGAGTACATACCTTCTTCTCCTTCGCCATGAGGCATGTGTGATGCTCGTTGGGGAAGAGGGATGACTTGTTGAAGGCAGTGGCGGCGAGTCCTTCATTGTCGGAGTTGGAGGAGGAGCAATCTGAATCCCACTCCTTTCCGATATGTGCCTCGCCCTTGGCCTTCTTGTAACTCTTCTTCTTCTCCTTCTTGTTTCCCTTTTCCTGGTCACTATCATTGTCGGGACAGTTAGCAATAAAATGACCAAGCTTACCACATTTGAAGCATGAGCGCTTCCCCTTTGACTTGGTCTTGCTTGGCTGTCCCTTGCGACCCTTAAGCGCCGACTTGAAGCGCTTGATGATGAGGGCCATCTCTTCATCATTGAGCCCTGCCGCCTCAACTTGCGCCACCTTGCTAGGTAACGCCTCCTTGCTTCTCGTTGCCTTGAGAGCAACAGGTTGAGGCTCATTGATTGGACCATTCAGTGCGTCGTCCATGTACCTCGCCTCCTTGATCATCATTCGCCCGCTTACGAATTTTCCAAGGACTTCTTCGGGCAACATTTTGGTGTACCTGGGATTCTCATGAATATTATTCACCAAATGAGGATCAAGAATGGTAAAGGACCTTAGCATTAGTCGGACGATGTCGTGGTCCGTCCATCGCGTGCTTCCATAGCTCCTTATTTTGTTGATAAGGGTCTTGAGCCGGTTGTATGTTTGGGTTGGCTCCTCGCCCCTTATCATTGCAAATCTTTCGAGCTCGCCTTCTACTAACTCCATCTTGGTGAGCAAGGTGACGTCATTCCCCTCATGAGAGATCTTGAGGGTGTCCCAGATTTGCTTGGCATTGTCCAAGCCGCTCACCTTATGGTACTCGTCCCAGCACAAGGAGGCTAACAACACAGTAGTAGCTTGTGCATTTCTATGAATTTGTTCATAGAATAATAATAGGACTATCCGAGCTATCAAATTTCATCCCATTCTCAACAATCTCCCATATGCTTGGATGGAGAGAGAATAGGTGACTACGCATTTTGTGGCTCCAAAATCCGTAGTCCTCCCCATCAAAGTGTGGAGGCTTGCCGAGAGGAATGGAGAGCAAATGTGAATTTGAACTTTGAGGAATACGCGAATAATCGAAAGAAAAGTTTGAGTTAACCGTCTTTCGTTTGTCGTGGTCAAGGTTGTCGTTGTCCTTATGAGAAGAAGTGGACTCATCACTGTCGTCGTAGTAGACGATCTCCTTGATGCGTCTCGTCTTCTTCTTCTTTCCATCTTTGCGTCTGTGGCCTGAGCCCGAGTCGGTAGGCTTGTCATCCTTCGACTCGTTGACGAAGGACTCCTTCTCTTTGTCGTTGATCATGATTCCCTTCCCCTTAGGATCCATCTCTTCGGGCGATTAGTCCCTTTGTGAAGAGAACGACTCTGATACCAATTGAGAGCACCTAGAGGGGGGGTGAATAGGTGATCCTGTGAAACTCGAAAACTTAAGCCGCAAAAACTTGGTTAAGTGTTAGCACAATAATTGCCAAGTGGCTAGAGAGGAGTTTTGACAAAACACAATAACCACAAAGATATCAATCACAGAGATGGCACGGTGGTTATCCCGTGGTTCGGCCAAGACCAACGCTTGCCTACTCCACGTTGTGGCGTCCCAATGGACGAGGGTTGCAATCAACCCCTCTCAAGCGGTCCAAAGACCCACTTGAATACCACGGTGTTTTGCTTGCTTTTCTTAATCCCGTTTGCGAGGAATCTCCACAGCTTGGAGCCTCTCGCCCTTACACTTGAAGTTCACAAAGAAGCACGGAGCAAGGGAGGGATTAGCAACGCACACAAGACACAAAAATCAGAGTGTCAACACGCACACAAGTCGCAACAAGAGCTCGCAACACAACCCAATGAGTTCACAACTCCACTAGAGCTCTATATGCTATCACAAAGAAACAAATGCGCGGAATCGAGGTCTTGGTGCTTAGGAATGTTGTAAGAATTCTTGGTGTGCTCCTCCATGCGCCTAGGGGTCCCTTTTATAGCCCCAAGGCAGCTAGGAGCCGTTGAGAGCAATCCTGGAAGACAGATCTTGCCTTCTGTCGACTGGCGCACCGGACAGTCCGGTGCACCACCGGACACTGTCCGGTGCAGATCTCCTTCCTTATTTGGCGAAGCCGACCGTTGGAGTCTGAGAGTCGTTGGCGCACCGGACACTGTCCGGTGCACATCGGACAGTCCGGTGCACCAATGTGGCCGTTGGCTCGGCCACGCGTCACGCGCGGAATCCTCGGCCGACCGTTGCCCCGGCTGACCGTTGACTCACCGGACAGTCCGGTGCACCACTGGACAGACCGGTGAATTTTAGCCGTACGCCGTTGATGGTTTCCCGAGAGCGACGAGTTCGCCTATGAACGGCTCACCGGACGGTCCGGTGCACCACCGGACAGACCGGTGAATTTTAGCCGTACACCGCCGTCGAAGTCCCGAGAGCAGCCTGTTCGCCAGAGCCAGCCTGGCGCACCGGACACTGTCCGGTGCACCACTGGACAGTCCGGTGCACCCAGACCGAGCAGACTTTGGCTGAACAAAGCCATCTCATTTCCAATTCAATCTTTCCTGTTTCCAGCACTTAGACACAATACATTAGTCCATAAAACAATGTACTAAGTCTAGAAACATACATTTTGACATGATTTGTACTTTGTCCACCATATTGCATAGATCAACACAAAAGCACTTGCGTTGGCACTCAATCACCAAAATACTTAGAAATGGCCCTGAAAGGGAAATGTGCCCTTGGGCCATTTCTAAGTATTTTGGTGATTGAGTGCCAACACATGTGCTTAATTGTGAATTTATGTACATGGATGAACAAGGTGCAAATCATGAAGTAAAGGTATGTTTCTAAGCCTTAGTACATTGGTTTTGTGTACTAATATATTTGTCTAAGTGTTAGAAACAGAAAGAAGAAGAAGAGAGAAGAGGAGAAAAGACTTGGCTGTGTGCTGCCAGAGACCCAGCTCGGCATGGAGCACCGGACTGTCCGGTGTGCACCGGACAGTGTCCGGTGCGCCAGGCTGACTCGGCTCGAACTGGCCGCTCTCGGGAATTCGCCGACGGCGTACGGCTAAAATTCACCGGACTGTCCGGTGTGCACCGGACTGTCCGGTGAGCCAACGGTCGGCGGGGCCAACGGTCGGCCGCGCGATCTGCGCGGGACACGTGGCCGAGCCAACGGTCGGAAGACGGCACCGGACTGTCCGGTGTGCACCGGACATGTCCGGTGTGCCAACGGCTCCCACATCTACAACGGTCGGCAACGGTCGGAAGCGCCAGTTATGGAAACAAATCGGGCACCGGACAGTGTCCGGTGTGCACCGGACTGTCCGGTGCCCCCGACGACAGAAGGCAAGGATGGCCTTCCGGATTTGCTCTCAACGGCTCCTAGCTGCCTTGGGGCTATAAAAGGAGCCCCTAGGCGCATGGAGGAGACACACAAGCAACCTTTGAGCATTCTTGATCATCCACATTCAGTCTTTGCGCAATTGTTTGTCATTCTAAGTGTTTCGAGCTCCGTTCTAGTGAGAACTTTGTGATACTCTTGTGAGCTCGATTCTTGACCGTGTGTGTGCGCGTTTCGCTGTGGATTTGTGTGTGTTGCTTCCCTCCTGTTGGGGACTTGTTCTCAAATGCTTCGGATTAAGAACAAGGCAACATAAAAAGTGTTAAATGTTAAGGCCCTTCGTCCTCCCAAACATTATTCCCCTTCGGGGATAATGAGTTCCGGACGAAGGTCACAAAAAACATACCTTCGTAGATTCAACAAGTAGTAACGAAGGATTCATATGAAACATGAATTGTAAATCATAGAATCATTTCTACTTTATTAACACAGAAAAATAGAAATGATTACAAATTACAAATGTACCTTCGGTCCTGAGAGAAGGTAAAAGTACAAACGTGACGCAAATGCCAATGCCCGGTCAGCGTGAACAGTACGGGAGTACTGTTCATCTATTTATAGACGTGGGACGCAGCCCACGTAAAATTACATCCATGTCCACTACATTTGTTAGTGACTTATGGAAATCTGTCGAGGCCCACGTAGTCTTTTCATTTTCAAGTCGGTTCCCTTTTCTGCTATCGTGACGAAGCTTCCCCGCACACAGCTTCGGCTGCGCTCGTACTTCGTCTGGTTCAGGCTTCGTCCTGGCCGTGCTTCGTATTCATAATTCTGAATCCGAGAATACCTGTTCACATAATCCACTTGGAAAACATTGTCAAATCATGTTTTTGAGGACCTTCGGAGGACGAAGGCCCCCAACAGTAGCCCCTCGCAATATTAATTTGTTAATAATAAATTCAGATTGCGATATGGACGAAGGCCTTGAGCCGAAGGTCCGAAAAAACACCTTCCCTTTGCTAGAATAGCAACCTTCACTGACAAGCGGGACCTTTCAATTTTCAACGCCCTGGGCGTATAAATAAGATCGCACCGCAAACTCATTTGGTACGCGCACTTGCCATCTGCTTCGACCCACTAAAAATTTTTAGCTCTTGTGCATTAAGATTGGTGACCTTTTTGAGTTTGAAGCTTCGGCCCCGAAAACAGCTTTTTAGGTTTTTTAGCATTTCCGAAGATGTCAGAAGGCAAGAAGATCCCTGCGGATACGAAGCTGAGCCTCGAGGAAGAGAAGAATCTGGGGTTCCTGATTGCAATGGCGGAGACCAATACAGAGAAAATTACCAAGGAGATTCTCGAAGGTTTGTCCGAAGATACTGGTGACAGCGACAGCTATGATGTAGAAAGTGACGGGGAGGAGGCCGAAGATCGTCCATGGCGACCAAGTCACACGGTTTTCGGGAAAACTACTATTAAGCAGAGCCATATTGATAATATGAGGGGGCGATATTTTCGAGATGTGTCTATTGTGAGGGCTGATGCTAGAGAAAAAACTTATCCCACCCCCGAAGAAGATGAAGTTGTGATTTTCCGAAGCTTTCTCAAGGCTGGGCTTCGATTCCCCCTAAGCAACTTTGTTGTCGGGGTACTGAAAACATTTCAAGTCTACCTTCATCAACTTACTCCCGAAGCTATCATAAGAATGGGGATATTTGTCTGGGCTGTGAGGAGCCAAGGTTTGGATCCAAACGCTAAAAGCTTCTGCAACATTCATGAGTTATTATACGAAACAAAGCCCTGGGGAAAAGAACAATACCACAACAATTTTGGGTGTTATAGCTTCGGTGCCCGCTCCGGGTCAAGCTGCCCTGTGCCGACCTTTCGGAAAAGGTGGCCCGGAGCCTGGATGTCAGAGTGGTTCTATGTAAAGAATGACTTATCAGTACAAGAAGATGTCAAAAGTATCATTATGCACCCCATCTGGCAACGCTTCGGACTTCGAAGGCCGAAGGTTGAAATGGACGAAGCAGCCGAGGAATGCCAAAGAGCTTTCGGCATAGTCTGCTCTTTCATTGGGACAAGGGACTTGGTCCAAGAGCACATAGCCTTCAGGGTATGGCCACTTGCAGAAAAATGGGAAATGCCGAAGGATACTATCAAAGAGTCCGACGAAGGCGGACTCGTCAGACTGAAGTACACATTCAAATATGCAGATAAATTTATTGAACCTGATGACGACTGGTTGAAAAGCATTGAAACATTAAGTGACGAACTGCTTGGGGCATACTCGAAGGCTGAGAACACTGCGTTATCAGCAGCCTTCGGAGGCCGAAAAAAGAAGAGACTCAACCGGGTGTTTGATGCAGTTGGGTTCTTCTACCCTGATTATCGTTATCCCATTCGAGGGCAAAAAAGGAAAATCACAACCTCTGAAAAAGAAGAAGCCGCGACTGCTCCTAGCGAGCCAGAACCGAAAGGAAAAAGGTTAAAGGTCCTCACACACCGGCCACGCCATATTGAACCAGCTTCGGTGCCTGAGTTTACCGGAGAAACATCTTCGGCCGCCGAAGCTGAACAGCCAACCTTGCTGCCAGAAATTGCAGTGATGGCCGAAGCGCCATCCACAGTAAAAATGGAAGAAGTGAAAAAACCGACTAAGGAAAAAGCATCAGAAGTTTTGAGTCCTGCAGCAAATGCCGAAACAGCAAAAAACCAAAAGGGTCCAATGGTGACCCCAAAAAGGAAAAGAATGGTAAATGTACTAGATGTCTTGGAGACAATTAAGTCTTCAAGCACAACTCCAAAAAAGAGTGTTGAAATTGCTGAAGCAACTTCTGAAGCTCCAACACAACAGGTTGAAGCTGAAGCTGGGCCTTCAGAGCCCTTCAAGGAGCAAACTTTGGAAGCCGAAGCAATAAAAATATCAGAACCAATTTTAGTTGAAGAAACTGACACTGCCATCCCCGAAGCGCCTGCCAGCATGTGTGATTACATCATACGACATGCTTCGGGGAAAAAAACTATCTGAAGAAGAAACTCATGAGGCTAACCATTATGCGAAGGAGCTAAAATATCCGAAGGGGGCAGTAATATTCAATGGGACAAATGAAGATGATTTCTTATACTGCCTGCCTGACAACAAAGAGCTATCTGCCTGCCGAGAGATGGCCAGGAGTATTGGTTTCCCGAAGCTTGAATCTGGATTAAGCGCCATGACGAAAGAAGATCTCGCAGACAGTCTTGCGTACAACAGCCTCAAGGTATGGGAATTAAATGCTTGAAAAACCCCCTTATTATTTTTTACGCAACTCATTCCTTTTATTCTTATATGGATTCTTTTTTCGTATAGGGCCTGATCCTAAGCAACGCACTAAGAGCCCAAAAGAGCGCCGAAGATGAAAGCTATGAAATTGCGTTTAACAATTTACGTTCCGAAGTCATAAAGCTGAGGAACGAAGCTCTAGAAAAAGACAAAATTCTGGTTACTCTAGTAGACAAGATAAAAAAGGACGAAGCTGCTGCAAAGATTCAGGCCGAAGCTCAGAAACACGAGATCAAAGATCTTCAGAAACAATTAGCCCGGGCGAAAGAAGAACGTGTTCTTGAGGAAACAAAACGAGAACTTAGTGATCATATGGTGGATAAGTTGGAGTTAAGGGTTAAGGAGCTTCGTGCCTTTCAAAGAAAATGCTATGTTAAATCTGTAGAATGCGTGAATAAAATTAAAAGCAGCTTCGCCAGCGTGGGCGCCTTTTCCAGCGAAGAGAATTTCTCTCGAGGTAATCCCGAAGGTCCACTGGAATGGATAAGTCACGAAGCAGAGGCCTTCGAAGAGATCCTGAGCAGTCGTGGCGACATCTGCGCTTTTTCGGGCGCCAGAGGAATTGCTTCTGTCTTAGAGAAGAAAGGTTGCGGGCATGTAAAATTTTTAGCTCAGTCCGAAGCTGCCTTATCTTCCGAAGACATCAAGGACCCCTCGGCCGAAGCAAGCGTTGTTGGTGGCAAATTTTTTACTGATATCTGGAACGACGGTGGCCGAGGAATGGCGCAAGAAATCATCCAAAGGAGCGAAAAAGGCATCCATGATGCTAGGAAAGTGGCAGAAGCTGCCGAAAGAAGTACAGAGCCCGAAAGGCAATTAGGTATTAATTAGCCGTTCTTATTGTGTTGTAATTTTTATTTCAAATTTTGCTCACGATTTGTAATAGTAATGAAGAAATGTTCTCTCCCCTCAGATGCTGTTGGATCGACTGCCGACCCCCACACAGAAGGGGATGATGCAATTAAACAAATGGCCGAAGCTATCATGGACAAAGTTGTTGATCAACTTTTAAATGAAGCCGCCGAAGCAGTATTAAGAGAAGACTAGATGCTATTTAGAAAAATAGTTAAAGTGTGATCTATGTAACATTTTGTACATTTGAATGTAATATACAAGTTTCTTTCCATTATTCAATTCTTTACGATGCATGAAACTTTAAATACATACCATTTTTGAGCCTTCGGCGAAAAAAACACCTTCCCTTCTTTTCATGCTTCGTGAAGAAGACATTCTTCGTTAAAATTATTCTGATGAATCACATCCATGCTTCGTGAAATCATTATCCGAAGCTGTATTCCGAAGCTATACAATTTCGATGTCACTTTCTCAAAGCATCCTTTCGAAGGTTGAGAGTGTTACCTTCTTTTGCCAAATGCAATATGATGTATGATGCTTATGCTATGCAAAATGATGTGATGATGTTATGCTATGCATGTGACATTTGTTCCGAAGATACACATAAAATATATTCGTAAGCTCTGCATTCCCTTAGGAACGTCTTTGGAGCTTCTTCGTCTTTTACTTAGACGATCTCAGCGTTGACTTTTCGCTGTAAGCCTCCCTTAGGAGCTTCTTCGCCCTTTACTTAGGCGGTATCAGCGTTGACTTTTCGCTGTAAGCCTCCCTTAGGAGCTTCTTCGCCTTTTACTTAGGCGGTATCAGCGTTGACTTTTCGCTGTAGGCTCTGCATTCCTTTAGGAACGACTTCTGAGCAGAAGACTTACACTGCGCTCCCTTTGGAACGACTTTTTGTGACTTCACAAACTTACTCTGCGTTCCTTAGAACGACTTTCTGTTACTCCGAAGGATTTTTAATTCGAAGGTCCTCCTTGGTAACGGAAAAAATTTTAAGCTTCAGCAACTTAAGCTTGTGGAGCAAATAGATCTTCCTCGTGGAAAACAACGAAATTATTACATGAAAACTATCAATGTTTTTTGCTTCACAGAAAATAAAACTGAATAGGAAAGACTGCTACCAAAGGTAGGATATGTGTCAATAAATGTGCTTCGACTCTGGCACAGTGCTGTTGACTGTGCGAGCTTCGGACTGCTCTCTGAAGTCCCTCTGATGTGGAGCGTATTGACTCCCTTCTGGCTGTTGACCTTGCTGCAATGGAGGTGGGGGCGGAAGCTGTTGCCAGGAAGCTTGAGGTTGACTTGCCGAAGCTACAGAAGCTGCAGGGTGGTTGTCTATGTATTGTGGGATATAAGGCGGATGATACGAAGCAGTATGCATGACCTGCTTCGGCTGAGCTTGTTGAGATGCAGCTTCGGCAATTTCCTTTTGCTTCTGGATTGTAATATGGCACGACCTAGTGGTATGGCCCTTGCCTTCTCCACAGAACAAGCAAAACAGTCTCCTTGGCTGATCTCCGAATCTTCCGCCGAAGCCCCTGGCGCCTCTGCCTCTTGGAGCTGGTGGCCGGAAGGAAGTTTGTTGTTGCCCCGAAGCCTGTGAGGAGCACTGCGGTCTGTTCTGCTGACTCCCCTTATCATCATTCTGAGTGTTGTGGATGGACCGGACATGCTTCGGGTAGTATCTCCCTCCGAAGCCCCTGGTCATTTCAGAAAATCTGAAGGCCTCCTCCCTTCTTTGGCGAAAGTCATTGTCAGCCCGAATGTACTCATCCATCTTTTGGAGCAGTTTCTCCAAGGTCTGAGGAGGCTTCCGAGCAAAGTATTGAGCTGCAGGTCTAGGACGAAGCCCCTTAATCATGGCTTCGATAACAATTTCATTGGGCACCGTTGGTGCCTGCGCCCTCAATCGTAAAAACCTTCGGACATACGCCTGAAGGTACTCTTCGTGATCCTGAATACACTGGAACAGGGCTTGAGCTGTGACCGGCTTCGTCTGAAATCCTTGAAAGCTGGTCAGTAACATATCCTTCAGCTTCTGCCATGAAGTTATTGTTCCTGGCCGAAGGGAGGAATACCAGGTCTGAGCAACATTCCTGACGGCCATGACGAAAGACTTCGCCATGACTGCAGCATTGCCCCCGTACGAAGACACTGTTGCTTCGTAGCTCATCAAGAATTGCTTCGGGTCGGAGTGACCATCAAACATGGGAAGCTGGGGTGGCTTATAGGATGGAGGCCAAGGTGTAGCCTGCAGCTCAGCAGACAGAGGAGAAGCATCATCAAAAACAAAATTTCCCTGATGGAAATTATCATACCAGTCATCTTCGTTGACGAAGCCCTCCTGATGAAGGTCTTTCTGGTGAGGCCTTCTGTTCTGCTCATCGTGAGTAAGATGGCGAACTTCCTCAGAGGCTTCGTCTATCTGCCTTTGCAACTCAGCTAGGCGGGCCATCTTCTCCTTCTTCCTTTGTACTTGTTGGTGTAGCATCTCCATATCCCTGATTTCTTGGTCTAGCTCTTCTTCCTGAAGTGTCGGGCTGACGGCCTTTCTCTTCTGGCTTCGGGCCTCCCGAAGAGAGACGGTCTCCTGGTTGTGGTCCAGCGGTTGTAGTGCTGCAGCCCCAGCCGCTGAAGCTTTCTTCGGCGCCATAGCGAAGGTCTATAGCTTCCGAAGGTGTTCACAAAACTCGAAGTGGAAGTAGGTTCACCGGAGGTGGGCGCCAATGTTGGGGACTTGTTCTCAAATGCTTCGGATTAAGAACAAGGCAACATAAAAAGTGTTAAATGTTAAGGCCCTTCGTCCTCCCAAACATTATTCCCCTTCGGGGATAATGAGTTCCGGACGAAGGTCACAAAAAACATACCTTCGTAGATTCAACAAGTAGTAACGAAGGATTCATATGAAACATGAATTGTAAATCATAGAATCATTTCTACTTTATTAACACAGAAAAATAGAAATGATTACAAATTACAAATGTACCTTCGGTCCTGAGAGAAGGTAAAAGTACAAACGTGACGCAAATGCCAATGCCCGGTCAGCGTGAACAGTACGGGAGTACTGTTCATCTATTTATAGACGTGGGACGCAGCCCACGTAAAAATACATCCATGTCCACTACATTTGTTAGTGACTTATGGAAATCTGTCGAGACCCACGTAGTCTTTTCATTTTCAAGTCGGTTCCCTTTTCTGCTATCGTGACGAAGCTTCCCCGCACACAGCTTCGGCTGCGCTCGTACTTCGTCTGGTTCAGGCTTCGTCCTGGCCGTGCTTCGTATTCATAATTCTGAATCCGAGAATACCTGTTCACATAATCCACTTGGAAAACATTGTCAAATCATGTTTTTGAGAACCTTCGGAGGACGAAGGCCCCCAACACCTCCCTTACTCTGTGTTTCATTTGTGATCATATACTTGTAAGGGCAAGAGACTCCAATTTGTGGAGATTCCTTGCAAACGGGATAGTAAAAGGCAAAACAAAACACCGTGGTATTCAAGTGGGTCTTTGGACCGCTTGAGAGGGGTTGATTGCAACCCTCGTCCGTTGGGACGCCACAACGTGGAGTAGGCAAGCGTTGGTCTTGGCCGAACCACGGGATAAACCACTGTGTCACCTCTGTGCTTGATCTCTTGTGGTACTGTGTTTTGTTGAGACTTCTCTTTAGCCACTTGGCAATTATTGTGCTAACACTTAACAAGTTTTGTGGCTTAAGTTTTAAGTTTCACAGGATCACCTATTCACCCCCCCCCCCTCTAGGTGCTCTCAATTGGTATCAGAGCCGTTCTCTTCACAAAGGGACTAACCGCCCGAAGAGATGGATCCTAAGGGGAAGGGTATCGTGATCAACGACAAAGAGAAGGAATCCTTCGTCAACGAGCCGAAGGACGACAAGCCTACCGACTCCGGCTCGGGTCATAGACGGAAGGAAGGGAAGAAGAAGAAGACAAGGCGCATCAAGGAGATCGTCTACTACGACAGCGATGAGTCTACTTCTTCCCAAAAGGACGAAGACCACAACGACTATGAGAGAAGGAAACCGGTTAATTCGAACTTTTCTTTTGATTACTCTCGTATTCCGCAAAGTTCACATTCACATTTGCTCTCCATTCCACTCGGCAAGCCCCCACACTTTGATGGAGAGGACTACGGATTTTGGAGCCACAAAATGCGTAGTCACCTATTCTCTCTCCATCCTAGTATATGGGAGATTGTAGAGAGTGGAATGCACTTTGATAGTTCGGATAGTCCCATGTTCATTAATGAACAAATTCATAAGAATGCACAAGCTACTACTGTTCTTCTAGCTTCCTTGTGCAGGGATGAATACCATAAAGTGAGCGGCTTGGATAACGCCAAGCAAATCTGGGACACCCTCAAGATTTCTCATGAGGGGAACGACGTCACCTTGCTCACCAAGATGGAGTTGGTGGAGGGTGAGCTTGGACGGTTCGCAATGATAAGGGGCGAGGAGCCGACGCAAACATACAACCGGCTCAAGACCCTTATCAACAAGATAAGGAGCTACGGAAGCACACGATGGACGGACCACGACGTCGTCCGCCTAATGCTCAGGTCATTTACCGTTCTTGATCCTCATTTGGTGAACAATATACGTGAAAATCCCAGGTACACCAAGATGTCGCCCGAAGAAGTTCTTGGGAAATTCGTTAGCGGGCGAATGATGATCAAGGAGGCGAGGTATGTGGACGACGCCTTAAATGGTCCGATCAACGAGCCGTAACCCCTTGCTCTCAAGGCAACACGAAGCAAGGAGGCGCTACCCAGCAAGGTGGCACAGATTGAGGCGGCCGGACTCAATGATGAAGAGATGGCTCTCATCATCAAGAGATTCAAGACGGCACTAAATGGTCGCAAGGGGCAGCCAAGCAAGACCAAGACAAAGGGGAAGCGCTCATGCTTCAAATGCGGTAAGCTTGGTCATTTTATCGCTAACTGTCCCGATAATGGAAGTGACCAGGAAAAGGGGAACAAAAGAGAGAAGAAGAAGCAATACAAGAAGTCAAAGGGCGAGGCGCATCTAGGAAAGGAGTGGGACTCGGATTGCTCCTCCTCCGACTCTGACAATGAAGGACTCGCTGCTACTGCCTTCAACAAGTCTTCCCTCTTCCCCAACGAGCGTCTCACATGCCTTATGGCAAGGGAGAAGAAGGTGAGTACTCAAGACTCCACTTATGCTTCGTCTAGTGATAATGAGTCTAGTGATGATGATGACATAGATTATTCATGCTTGTTCAAGGGCTTAGATAGATCTAAGATAGATAAAATCAATGAATTGATTGATGCATTGAATGAAAAGGATAGGCTTTTAGAAAAGCAAGAGGATTTATTGTATGATGAACATGATAAATTTGTAGAGGCACAAAAATCATATGCTTTAGAAGTGAAAAGAAATGAAATGCTTTCTTATGAACTATCTACTTGTCATGAAACCATTTCTACTTTACAAGGTGTTAACAATGATTTAAATGCTAAGTTAGAAGTAGCAAATAAATCTAATTCTTGTGTAGAACATGTTATGATTTGCACTAGGTGTAAGGATTTCGATGTTGATGCCTGTAGTAAACACCTAGTTTTAATTTCCAAATTAAATGAGGAATTGGCTAGTCTTAATGCCCAACTTAAGACTAGCAAGAGTGAAGTTGATAAAATAAAATTTGCAAGGGATGCCTACACGGTTGGTAGACATCCCTCAATTAAGGATGGTCTTGGCTTCAAGAGAGAGGCCAAGAACTTAACAAGCCATAAGACTCCCATCTTCGTCAAGGAGAAAGGGAAGGCCCCTATGGCTAGTAGTGCTAAAAAGAACCATGCTTTCTTATACCATGATAGGAGACATGCTAGAAATGCTTATAATGATTTTGATTTACATGTTTATGATTCTCATGCCATGTTTGCTTCTAGTTCTTCCTATAAGCACGATAGAGATATGTGTAGGAGAAATGTTGTACATATGCCTAGAAGAAATATTGCTCATGTGCCTAGAAAGAATGTTATTCATGCTCCTAGGAAAGTAGTGAATGAACCTTCTATAATTTATTGTGCTTTAAACACTTCCTTTGCTATTTGTAGAAAGGATAGGAAAATAGTTGCTAGGAAGTTAGGGGCAAAATGCAAGGGAGACAGGACTTGCATTTGGGTCCCTAAGGACATTTGTGCTAACCTTGCAGGACCCAACATGAGTTGGGTACCTAAGACCCAAGCCTAAATTTGCCTTGCAGGTTTATGCATCCGGGGGTTCAAGCTGGATTATCGACAGCGGATGCACAAACCATATGACGGGGGAGAAGAAGATGTTCACCTCCTACATCAAAAATAAGGATTCCCAAGATTCAATTATATTCGGTGATGGGAATCAAGGCAAGGTAAAAGGGTTAGGTAAAATTGCAATTTCTAATGAGCACTCAATTTCAAATGTGTTTTTAGTTGAGTCTCTTGGTTACAATTTGCTATCTGTTAGTCAACTATGCAACATGGGATATAATTGCCTTTTTACTAATATAGATGTGTCTGTCTTTAGAAGATGTGATGGTTCACTAGCTTTTAAGGGTGTACTAGACGGCAAGCTTTACTTAGTTGATTTTGCAAAAGAAGAGGTCGGTCTAGATGCATGCTTAATGGCTAAGACTTGCATGGGCTGGCTGTGGCATCGCCGCTTAGCACATGTGGGGATGAAGAACCTCCACAAGCTTCTAAAGGGAGAACACGTGATAGGTCTAACAAATGTTTATTTCGAAAAAGATAGACCTTGTGCAGCTTGTCAGGCAGGTAAACAAGTGGGAGGAGCACATCACAGCAAGAATGTGATGACCACATCAAGACCTCTGGAGCTGCTGCATATGGACCTCTTCGGACCCGTCGCCTATCTAAGCATAGGAGGAAGTAAGTATGGTTTAGTTATTGTTGATGACTTTTCCCGCTTCACTTGGGTGTTCTTTTTGCAGGATAAGTCTGAAACCCAAGGGACCCTCAAGCGTTTCCTCAGGAGAGCTCAAAATGAGTTTGAGCTCAAAGTGAAGAAGATAAGGAGCGACAACGGGTCCGAGTTCAAGAACCTTCAAGTGGAGGAGTTTCTTGAGGAGGAAGGGATCAAGCACGAGTTCTCCGCTCCCTACACACCACAACAAAATGGTGTGGTAGAGAGGAAGAACAGGACGCTAATCGATATGGCGAGGACGATGCTTGGAGAGTTCAAGACCCCTGAGTGCTTTTGGTCGGAAGCTGTGAACACGGCTTGCCACGCCATCAACAGGGTCTACCTTCATCGACTCCTCAAGAAGACTTCGTATGAGCTACTAACCGGTAACAAACCCAATGTATCGTACTTTCGTGTATTTGGGAGCAAGTGCTACATTCTAGTGAAGAAGGGTAGAAATTCTAAGTTTGCTCCCAAAGCTGTAGAAGGGTTTTTATTAGGTTATGATTCAAATACAAAGGCGTATAGAGTCTTCAACAAATCATCGGGTTTGGTTGAAGTCTCTAGCGACGTTGTATTTGATGAGACTAATGGCTCTCCAAGAGAGCAAGTTGTTGATTGTGATGATGTAGATGAAGAAGATGTTCCGACGGCCGCTATACGAACCATGGCGATTGGAGATGTTCGGCCACAGGAACAAGATGAACGAGATCAACCTTCTTCCTCAACAATGGTGCATCCCCCAACTCAAGACGATGAACAGGTTCATCAAAAGGAGGCGTGTAATCAAGGGGGAGCATAAGATGATCACGTGGTGGAGGAAGAAGCGCAACCGGCACCTCCAACCCAAGTTCGAGCGATGATTCAAAGGGATCATCCCGTCGACCAAATTCTGGGTGACATTAGCAAGGGAGTAACTACTCGGTCTCGACTAGTTAATTTTTGTGAACATTACTCTTTTGTCTCCTCTATTGAGCCTTTCAGGGTAGAGGAGGCCTTGCTAGATCCGGATTGGGTATTGGCCATGCAGGAGGAACTTAACAACTTCAAGCGCAATGAAGTTTGGACGCTGGTGCCTCGTCCCAAGCAAAATGTTGTGGGAACCAAGTGGGTGTTCCGCAACAAACAAGACGAGCACGGAGTGGTGACAAGGAACAAGGCTCGACTTGTGGCAAAAGGTTATGCCCAAGTCGCAGGTTTGGACTTTGAGGAGACTTTTGCTCCTGTGGCTAGGCTAGAGTCCATTCGTATCTTGCTAGCATATGCCGCTCACCATTCTTTCAGGTTGTACCAAATGGATGTGAAGAGCGCTTTCCTCAACAGGCCAATAAAGGAGGAGGTGTACGTGGAGCAACCCCCTGGCTTCGAGGATGAGCGGTACCCCGACCATATGTGTAAGCTCTCTAAGGCGCTCTATGGACTTAAACAAGCCCCAAGAGCATGGTATGAATGCCTTAGAGATTTCTTAATTGCTAATGCTTTCAAGGTTGGGAAAGCCGATCCAACTCTTTTCACTAAGACTTGTGATGGTGATTTGTTTGTGTGCCAAATTTATGTCGATGACATAATATTTGGTTCTACTAATCAAAAGTCTTGTGAAGAGTTTAGCAGGGTGATGACACAGAAATTCGAGATGTCGATGATGGGCGAGTTGAACTACTTCCTTGGGTTCCAAGTGAAGCAACTCAAGGACGGCACCTTCATCTCCCAAACGAAGTACACGCAAGATCTGCTAAAGAGGTTTGGGATGAAGGACGCCAAGCCCGCAAAGACGCCGATGGGAACCAACGGACACACCGACCTCAACAAAGGAGGTAAGTCCATTGATCAAAAAGCATACCGGTCCATGATAGGTTCTTTGCTTTATTTATGTGCTAGTAGACCGGATATTATGCTTAGCGTATGCATGTGTGCTAGATTTCAATCCGATCCTAAGGAGTGTCACTTGGTGGCGGTGAAGCGAATTCTTAGATATTTAGTCGCTACGCCTTGCTTCGGGATCTGGTATCCAAAGGGGTCTAACTTTGACTTGATTGGGTACTCAGATTCCGACTATGCTGGATGTAAGGTCGATAGGAAGAGTACATCGAGGACGTGCCAATTCTTAGGAAGGTCCCTGGTGTCATGGAACTCTAAGAAACAAACCTCCGTTGCCCTATCCACCGCTGAGGCCGAGTATGTTGCCGCAGGACAGTGTTGCGCGCAACTACTTTGGATGAGGCAAACCCTCCGGGACTTTGGCTACAATCTGAGCAAAGTCCCACTCCTATGTGATAATGAGAGTGCTATCCGAATAGCGGAAAATCCTGTTGAGCACAGCCGCACAAAGCACATTGACATCCGGCATCACTTTTTGAGAGACCATCAGCAAAAGGGAGATATCGAAGTGTTTTATGTTAGCACCGAGAACCAGCTAGCCGATATCTTTACCAAGCCTTTAGATGAGAAGACCTTTTGCAGGCTGCGTAGTGAGCTAAATGTCTTAGATTCGCGGAACTTGGATTGAATTGTAGCATACATGTGCTTATGCCTTTGATCATGTTCATTCTGCATTTTGTTGCTTATTATGGTGCTCAAGTTGTACAAACACTCCCTGGACCTCACAAGTCCGTTGCAAAGTGATGCACATGTTTAGGGGGAGATGTGTTACAACTTGATCCCTTGAGACTAACCATATGCTTGAGTTTGTTTGATTTAGTCTCAAAGGAGAATTGAAAGGGAAAAGGTGGACTTGGATCATGCAAGACTTCCACTGCACTCCGATGAGAGGGTAACTTATTCCAAGTCCATCTCATTAACTCTTATTGCCATTTGCTCTTAATTGAAGATTTTGGTGAGGCAATGGGGTTAAAGGGCCAACATTGATCCCGTTTTGGTGCTTGATGCCAAAGGGGGAGAAAATAAAGGCCAAAGCAAAATGGATCAGCTACCACTTGAGAGATTTTGAAAATAGTAGAGTAGAGCTTTTGGTTTGTCAAAACTCTTTTTGTTGTCTCTCTTATCAAAGTTGGCTTCTTTTGGGAGAAGTAGAAATTTTGGGAAAAAGGGGGAGTTTTTTTTTGAAATTTTTGATCAATCTCTTTTGGAATGACTCTCTTTATGCTTCAACATGTGTGTTTAACTTAGAGATAGAGATTTGAGTTTGATTTGCAAAAACAAACCAAGTGGTGGCAAAGGATGATCCATATATGCCAAAATGGATTCAAAATAAATTTAAGTTTTATTTGAAGTGAGTTTGCACTTGTTCTAGTTGCTTTATGTTGTGTTGGCATAAATCACCAAAAAGGGGGAGATTGAAAGGGAAATGTGCCCTTGGGCCATTTCTAAGTATTTTGGTGATTGAGTGCCAACACATGTGCTTAATTGTGAATTTATGTACATGGATGAACAAGGTGCAAATCATGAAGTAAAGGTATGTTTCTAAGCCTTAGTACATTGGTTTTGTGTACTAATATATTTGTCTAAGTGTTAGAAACAGAAAGAAGAAGAAGAGAGAAGAGGAGAAAAGACTTGGCTGTGTGCTGCCAGAGACCCAGCTCGGCATGGAGCACCGGACTGTCCGGTGTGCACCGGACAGTGTCCGGTGCGCCAGGCTGACTCGGCTCGAACTGGCCGCTCTCGGGAATTCGCCGACGGCGTACGGCTAAAATTCACCGGACTGTCCGGTGTGCACCGGACTGTCCGGTGAGCCAACGGTCGGCGGGGCCAACGGTCGGCCGCGCGATCTGCGCGGGACACGTGGCCGAGCCAACGGTCGGAAGACGGCACCGGACTGTCCGGTGTGCACCGGACATGTCCGGTGTGCCAACGGCTCCCACATCTACAACGGTCGGCAACGGTCGGAAGCGCCAGTTATGGAAACAAATCGGGCACCGGACAGTGTCCGGTGTGCACCGGACTGTCCGGTGCCCCCGACGACAGAAGGCAAGGATGGCCTTCCGGATTTGCTCTCAACGGCTCCTAGCTGCCTTGGGGCTATAAAAGGAGCCCCTAGGCGCATGGAGGAGACACACAAGCAACCTTTGAGCATTCTTGATCATCCACATTCAGTCTTTGCGCAATTGTTTGTCATTCTAAGTGTTTCGAGCTCCGTTCTAGTGAGAACTTTGTGATACTCTTGTGAGCTCGATTCTTGACCGTGTGTGTGCGCGTTTCGCTGTGGATTTGTGTGTGTTGCTTCCCTCCCTTACTCTGTGTTTCATTTGTGATCATATACTTGTAAGGGCAAGAGACTCCAATTTGTGGAGATTCCTTGCAAACGGGATAGTAAAAGGCAAAACAAAACACCGTGGTATTCAAGTGGGTCTTTGGACCGCTTGAGAGGGGTTGATTGCAACCCTCGTCCGTTGGGACGCCACAACGTGGAGTAGGCAAGCGTTGGTCTTGGCCGAACCACGGGATAAACCACTGTGTCACCTCTGTGCTTGATCTCTTGTGGTACTGTGTTTTGTTGAGACTTCTCTTTAGCCACTTGGCAATTATTGTGCTAACACTTAACAAGTTTTGTGGCTTAAGTTTTAAGTTTCACAGGATCACCTATTCACCCCCCCCCTCTAGGTGCTCTCAGGCCCAAGGGCACATTTCCCTTTCAAGACTCTAATATAGTACCGGCCTCCGATACCAATCGAAAGTCGCCTAGAGAGGGGGTGAATAGGCAAAACCTAAAAATTATAAACTTTGAACACGAACTTTACCCGGGGTTAGGATTAGAAATAAGTAATAATGAATTCAGAGTGCGGAAGAGAGTTCTTCTTGCTACGAGTTGCTCAATCGATGCAGATGACTTTGGGAGCTAACTCAAAAAGATTGTAAGCAAGAGAACTTAGAGAGATGGGGAGATGAAGAATCAAATCATAAGATAAGGATCAACACAAATGAACACAACAATTTGTTTCCCGAGGTTTGGTTCCAATGAACCTACTCCCCGTTGAGGAGGCCACTAAGGCCGGACCTTTTTCAACCCTTTCCCTCTCTCAAACAATATTTTAGACCGATTGAGTGCTTCTTCTTAATCTCAAGGATCACTAAGACCCCGCAAGGATCACCACACACTTAAGCATCTCTTGCTAGCTTTAAAAGTCACTAGAGAGTTTAGAAGGAGATGAAGAAAGCACGATTAAAATCCAAGCAACAAGAGCAACAAATGAAATGCGAATCACACTCTCTCAAGTCGCTAATCACTAATGACCACTTGTCTCAATTGTGGCACTTGGAGAGGTTTGGAAGCTTTGGATGTGCCTTGGAATGGATTGCTTGCTCTTTTATTGAATGAGAGCGAGTAGAATGCTTGGTTTTATTGAATGGAGGTGGTTGGGGTTGTATTTATAGCCACCAACCACTTCCTAGCCATTGTCCTTGTTCTGCCAATCATGGTCGCGCCCTTGGTCCGGACGATCCGCCCATGCACATCAACTGCTGAAATCGCAACGGTCAGCAGTAATGGCTATATCAACGGCTACAGGTGCATTTAATGCGTCATCAGATGTCAGATAAAGCAGTCGCGGACGGTCTGGCCGTGCACCTTGGACGGTCTGCGAGGACGCTAAAAATGCATTTTACCGAACCTGTCACCTTTGGGCTTTTCTGGTTTTTCAACAACCGAACGGTCCGCGCCTGAGGCTGGACGGTCCGAGCTTGCACCCGGACGGTGCTCTCTTCTGCTTCGAACAGTCCGTAGTGTAAATCAAAGTTTTGCATAGTTCCTGTCCGAGACACACTTTGGTGTTGCGGAAGGTCCGCCGGAAGGGCCCGAACGGTTCGCGCACAGGTGAATTTCCAAAAAGCTTTTCGTGTTTGAAACAATCTACGATATTCCAGACAATCGACTTAGAATTGATATAGATGAACTTTATGCACCTGAGAAATGATTAACTAGGCAAACTAGTTAGTCCATAAGATTTGTGATGGGCGTCAAATACCAAAATCGATTATAGAAAATGGTTAAGGCCATTTCCCTTTCAGGATGCGCCCCCGCGATCGACATGGGGGATCCGCCGTTTTAGTTCACAACCGCCTCGGACACCATGCAAAAAACTGTCCATTCTACAGGTTCTGCACCACTTCAGATAGAGCGCTAGAGGGGCACGCAGCTAGGAAGGCACCAATAATGGGTAGGACGGTTAACCACCACAACACGCCACCCACACGCGATACGGTGAACTGGTCATTTCGTGTCCCATCAAGCCGCCCACGTCAAGCTACGTCATGATGGCCACCTCTTTTACCATGCCGCCTCAATAACTATCGCATGCCGACCAGGTAAAAAATTAGAACTCACTCATACTCCTCATGTAGAGCGAGGGGTGGACCGAGCCTGCTCCTAGTGAACCACAAGCTAGGTGACCAACCCATAGGTCATTTGCTCATCCCCGCATCCAAGGCCATACCTCACATTCTCATGTGGTAACCTAGCTAATGGGGTGGCCATGGGGCCCCTCTTTGGTCAGCCCCTCTTTGGTCAGGCCGATACAAGATCGAATAAGGAAGGACTTAATGAGATGCCCCAGCGGGTCGAGCCCCCCAGTGGGATCACTCGCCAAGACTTATCCCTATCGGAGGGTGGTCGGATCTCACTTGGATAACTTGATTGTAGCTTGACAGCCTCCTTTTCTACGCCGACTAGGTCAGAGGAGGGCGACCCTCCCCTCAAAGAGGCTTTGAAAAAGGCCTTTTTATGGGAGATGTGTGCATAGCGAGGATCCAACGACAAATGGTGACCAACTCAAGAGGTTATCTCCCAAGATTACGCTCGATTCTAGCATTAAATGGAGTTACGCTCAGTGCATGACGACCATCACAGGAAAGGTTCGTCCCTAAACTGCATATACACCGAATAAACCCCCAAGTAATCCACATAGATTACTTGGGGCTCGGGGCTACATCTAGAAGATGTGCTTGCGTGCACCAAAAAAATGTAAAGTCTCAAGCAAAAGCCTTCGTGCCACTCCAAGGAGTAGCACTGAGACTCGGGGCTGCTGTCAGGTACCTAGGGACAATTTACCCAAAGTAGGCCCATGACCTCCTCTCGGCCCATTTGCCGAGCAACCCGGCGTTGGGGAGCGGACGACCAAGTCCCCGCCGAGAAAGCTTACGAGGTGGAAAGACCAACTAAGTCCTCACCGAGCAAGCCTACGAGGCGGAACAACCGACCAAGTCCCCGCTGAGTAACTCGGCGAGGCGGAGATCCGAGTCCATTGCTACGAACCCACGTCAGCTACGATAGGACACATCATCACCAAGCCACGTCTGGGCACACGTGTAGCACACCAAATGGGTACCGGGAAGTCACCATCAACACGATTGTACACCCCCACGAACGGTCTCAGGCGTATCCCCATTGCCCTATGGGGTCGGTCAACCCTAGTCATAGAGGACCTCAACACTGGGGTCTCAACAGTGACCCGTATATCGGGAGAGATGGGACAACGTGTCATGCCATGTGTGTCCATGCACGCTGGCAGGTGACGCATGGCTCCTGACGACAAGCAAAGCCACAACATGTACGATCGAGCCCTGAGACTGATCTATGTGACCCGTCGCGAACTACTGCAAAGACGTCCACAATGGACTCGCTACAGAAACCGACATGACGAACGCCGTCATACATGGAGTACTGTTATGCCCAATCCTATAGAAGGCCCACGACGCCAACCTAGGGGAGCTCTCTCTCTCTCTTTCTCTATAGTAGAAACAGATATCCTCTGTAAGGTTCCTCTCTTGAAATATAAAAGGGAAGGCCCCCTCCTTCTCCTACACACACGCACCAGTTGTGACACGCTACAAGGCAATACTACGACCAACATTACACTTGACTAGGACACAAGCCCGAACCAGTATAAACTCTGTCTCAATTCCCACATTCAAGTCCCAACGATTCTCCATTCGAAGTGAGTCCACGATTGCACCCCCACCGAACATAAATCTTATTGTCCCCTGGTTTCCGAAACCACAACAAGTGGTATACATATTACAAAGGTATATCTTTATCTTGTATACCTTAGCATCATTGACAATCTTCCCACAAATTTCATACTCATGCATGTATGTAAACTTGAATCTAAATCATTGGAGCACACATGTAGGAAAAATTATCACTACTAAATAAAGTGTTATGGTGGTTATTCATATCATAGTGACAAAGCTTAAAAGTTGGATAAGGGACTCAAAATCTAAACTAATTTAACAATTTATACTAGTGTGAAGTGCTATATTCGATTATGCTTTTCATTTGTTTGTAGAATTATCATTAATATCAAGAAGGGAGAGATGGTAGGATCCTTACTTTATCTTGGGTGAATGGGTGATAACTTAGGTTGATTAATATGTTTTTTATGTTGAGATACACAAGATTTACTCCACAAGTATAATAGGGTGAACAACTCTAGCCATGTAGATAAAATGTTTTTGAAATAAAGATAAAAGATGTACCTTTGTAACATATAAACTGGATGTTGTCGTGTCGTGCTACATTAGAGCAAACTATGGAAAGTTCAATGACTCAGGTGACATAACATTGACGACCCAACTGACACAATATGCTAAGTCGAGGACCCCAAATGGCTCCAACGTGGCATCAACATCCGAGTTTTCAAACCCAGCTTTGGATGGTTTTATATGGACGGATAAATTTTGAAAACTTGTATTTTTTCGGTTTTCTAAGTTTGAGGGTTAAGTGATGCGTGGACCACTAATACACTTTACTTTTTTTTGTTCCTATCATTTCTATTTTTTTTCATACCTTACCAAAATATCATCTCAGCTCAGCTAGGTTGAGTTTGGCTACCGTACATATTACGTTCATGACTAATCTTGTTACGACATGAAGATAATATATTCATCATCCAATAATAATCCATGAGGTCAACAAATTTGTTTCATACTTTCATACACGAGTGCCCATCTAATTTGTCTCTTCCTGCTGTCGCAGGACGCACCTGCACGCGTCCACCAAGCCCCAGACTCCCCGAGGCCCCGACCTGCGCACCCACGGGATCCCTACCTATCCGGCCGTCACCCCCCTCCCCCTGCCCCTCCCGAGTTGGATTGTTCGCGGAATTGGCGGAGGGGCAGCCGGATATGTCGTCGTCGGTTGGGGGCGGCAGCGCGGGCGGCGGCGGAGTGGACATGGTCAGCCTGCTGGAGAAGGCCAAGGAGTTGGACCAGCTAAAGAAGGAACAGGACGAAATCGTTGCCGATATCAACAAGATTCACAAGAAGCTCCTCGCATGTAAGCTACTCTGAAGCTGCTGTTGACCGCCGCCTCGGGTACTTGTTTCGCCTCTTAGCGCCGACTATTCGTTTGTTATTTGATCTGCTGCCTGGATTCGTAGGCTAATTAGATGTGACACAGTGAGTTTGGCACCTTCATTGTCAGTTTAGGGCGCTTTATTGTCAGTTTAGGGCGGTCGAGAAGGATTTCCAGCCCTTGCTGTGCTTAATTACATTACTTTTGCCGTCCACTGGAAAAACTTGTTAGCGAATGTTGTTGGAGTGTATGCACCTATGAGTGGGGGATGTGTGTAGCTCCTGGTTTGCGTGTTTATTGAAGAACTCGTAGGTTTGTGCATTGGCGTAAGGGTGGTTTTCCTCACTCCAGGATGCTGTAAAGAGGTATTTTGTCTTTCAGTATTAGACATCTATTTTTTTTGTACTTTTGTTGATTGAAAAGCCATTCGGCTTGATTGTTAGGATTAATATTTACGTTATGAGCCATGTGGCAGAACATAAATGCAAATAGAACCAAATTAACGTGTCATGTAGGCGAAAATAAAGATCTCCTTTTGTCATGTGTGATAGAACCAAATTAAAGTGTCATATAGGTGGGTAGAGATACTGATTGTTGGAAGAGTGGTGGATTAGGAATATTTAGAACATTTCAATTTATGGTAATTGAATTAGGCAAGTACATATACCGTCTTAGTTGGTGCTTGCTTACCTTGACATTTGGCCTCATCTTAGAGAACACTACAACTTTAGTTAGCCATCAGCTAGGCGACATATCAAACACACATTGAAAGAGATACTTCTTATGTACGAAGGAGGTGTGATATTATATGTTTCAAAACTTCCTGTTTTCCATTATCTACTTTTTTCCTTTTACTTTCCTCCAGACTAACCGATCGGAACCTGCTTATTATGCCGCACAATCTGCTATTTTTCACTTCTGATTACTTGTAGTGGTTCAATGAAAAAAGAAGAGTAGTTATAGTGGTTGCATGTACGTGATGACCGAGGTACACAAGTGTTCTATGTGAAGTGTTATAGATCAAACACTTGTGCTGATTGGAATTGTTATTTTGTTTGAACTGGCCACCATGTCATGTAGTTCTATGATTACATTGATGGAAAATAAATGCTTTTACCCTTTTCTGAAAAATAAAATTAGGTATCCATTTAAGAAGGAACAAACTTGCGTGTTTCCAGTTGCTTGTTGCCTTGTTGACTTAAGGAGGTCAAGCCATGCATAACTTTAATGCTGCCCCTTTACATTATTTTTTTGGGTAGGTTGTGGTTGAATTGGTGATATGTGTGGTGTGGTGTAGGCGTGTAGCGAAAGGTGCTGCACAAGAGGTCTGATTATTGTTTTTGAACTTACCCCCTTGTTAGGGATGCAACAGTTGAAGGTTTCTAATTGCCAAATATTCATTATTGTTTTGAGAAAACTTCTATTTTGGTAATCTTTGCTTGATCTATTATTATTGTTTTAAAAAAATCTAATAATTTTGTTGTAAACCGAACATATAGTAGGCACAAGAAGCTAGTGATTCTCTTTGTTTACTTGATCATATAGTTTTCAAGATTATGTTGGTACACAAGTTCTAAAATTCACATTGGCCGCGCATAGCATAATTGATAATCTACGAGTGGCATAATTGAAGAAGGCTAAGGCAGGCAAATTGACTTGTTTCACTTATAACCAACAATGGAAACTTAGACACACTAGAACCCACCATTTAGAAATGTAGTATTCATTTATTGTCATCTAAATAACCTGCTATTGAAAGCCATCTCCCTTAGAGTTTCCAAAGCTTTGCCCATTGGATTTGCCCTAGATTTCCAATTTAGTTTTGGTTACGTTACTAGGAGAAGGAGAATAGGAGATGTCGCTTGCAGAGAAAGGGGGTTGCGGTTATGTGTGAGAAGCTCAACAATCTAGATCAGTTGTGGTCTTGTGAAAGTAGGAGGTTGTGATCGCCAAGATCAACATCATGCACATGGAGATCTATTGTTGTAAACGAGTTTTGAACCCTAAACCTAACCTTCCATACTTCATACTTGCATTCTGTTTTGCCAAACAACTAGAACTCGACCAGAATTGTAGTACAATAGAAAGTTGCCAATTTGGTTTCTTTTCCTATAGGTTTGTTTAGATACTTGCTTTATGACCTTTTTCCCACCAAAAGATTGCCTAAGCATTGTGTTATTTTTGAAGAAAATAATTGGAACGGCTTAAGCCCTTATGCTATTGGTTGTGCTTATTATATATTTTGTTTATGGCTACGGGGTGGAGGACTAGGATTCCTTAGGTGGTGGTCGTGGACTCGTGGTCCGTTTCAGGCCGAGGTTTGACACCCCTTCACCCTGTAGTGGAAGAGAAGGATTAGGCAGAAGGGAGAGGTAGGAGAAGACTATTGCACTTCTTGATCCCACTAAGTACATTGGCTTCGTTTACAAGGACATCTGCCAATACAAGCAAGGGGCTAGTTTCCCTCTATTAGACCCTATACCTTCCTAGCCTCTATTGCTAATCATCTAGCTACTTGCCTTTTGTGCCTCTACACTGATATGCCTTTCCCCACATAACATATTGGGCACAATTGGTACATGTCTTGGCCCCAAATAGGACTTGGTACATGACTAAGTAGGACTCTAGGTCCACGGGGTATTATATAAGTTGTACTAGGTCTGAACGTATTATAATTCTATCTTCATATTCAGATTTTGTACACGGCTTCAATTACTTCTAAGGTTCCTCCTTAGTCATGGTAGGAGCAAACCAAACAATTACTACTAGATTTGAAGTCTTGTGATTCTGCCATGTTCTTTGTCTCACTATCCCTGGTCCTAGCTTGTCTTGGCCTAGGGCCAAAATAAAACTGGGGGCCTTGGTATAACAAGTGCTCACAATCACAACTTGTAGTGACTAATGAGACCAAGTACATGATAATAGACCGAGAATAGTCTTTAGGCCTATGAAATGATACAAAATCACAATTTAGATCAACTCATGTACGACTATGCGGTATGTTCCCTAATGGACGGCTTCTCAATTAACAATTTAGAAATTACAATAAGGAAAAGGGAGCCTACGATGCTTGCTTTAGCTTGTGTGGACTGGTGCCTTGCTATTAGGAAAGGGAACCTGTGGTGCTTGCTCTATAATGCTTGCTTTAATCTTGTGTGGGCTAGTGCCCTACTGTCACTAAGTTGCTCGCTTGCACAGAGTCATCAACTCATCACAAAGATGGTTGGCGATTAGCAAGTTGAAGCACAATCGAAGTCTTGGTAAGGCAAGTTGTCGTGACTTGCTTTAGGTAGTGCTGCTTAGGCGACATCAATTGGTGATACGCCTTGGTGGACTCATTCATATGCCAAGTGTTAATATTATATATTACGTACCTAGGTGGTGTCCTTCCATTTTGGGGCCTAGAGCGGCACCCCTTTTCTCTTATGCCTCACCACCATCATCTTTCTGACAACAATAATGACACGTGATTTGACCGGAGTTGTTACCAATGACTTGTTATAGACACAACACTTAGTTGTTGAAGTCGAGGTAACCGATCATGATAATCTAGTAGTTGTCTTGATGTAGTAATGGTTGACGTCGCCGCTCATTGTTGAAGGCACAAAAAACTTGAGATATATTGTAGATAAAGTTGTAGTGCATAGAAATAGGCCTCTTGCATCAGAGGATACCATTGGGGGCATTTTGCATATGTTAGAGGACATCATAGTCTTGCATATGTCAAGAGGATGTTGAGCAATATTGTAGATAAGAGTTGTAGTTCATAGGAGGGACATCTTGCTTATGTTAGAGGATGCCATTGGTAGCCTTTTTTTTCTCGAACACGCAGGAGAGCTGCGTATCATTCCATTAGAAGAAGGATGGTATTTACAATGACCTAACACACCACACACACACACAAATAACAAGAGGTATAACCTCCTCCTAGCCGAGGTTGAACACAAAAGCTAGGTTCGAAAGACGGGTCAAGCCTTTGGCCCCCGCAAAACACCACATATTGAACTCATCATTGGCAGAGATAAGCAATCCAGCTATAGAAGGCTGAGCACCATTGAAAACACAATCATTGCGGTGTCTCCAGATAGTCCAAGTCCCCAGGATCACCAAGGAGCTAAAGCCATCTCTGAGGTCTTTAGGAATAACCTCAGCCGATCTACCCCACCAAGCTTCAAATTGATATCTTCCATCCCGGGGGAAAGGGCAGACATGCCGACACGTTGGAGAAGAAGATACCAAAATTGCCTCGCGAGGACACAAGAAACAAGCAAGTGATGAATAGACTCTCCTTCCTGGTCACATAATGGGCAAGAACTAGGATGGGGAAGACCCCTCTTAGCGAGTCGGTCAGCCGTCCAACATTTATTATGTAGGACCAACCAGAGGAAAAACTGACACTTAGGCGGCGCCCAGGTGGTCCACACTCTTTCAAAGCTCGCCAGGGAGGTAGAACCACAGAACATTATCTCATAAGCAGATTTGGCCGAATAGATACCATTGGAAGAGAACCTCCAATAATGCTTATCTGGAACTTCCGGTTGAAGATCAACGTCAGCCACAACGTTTGCTAGCAAAATGAAGTCAGCAATGACCTCCCATGCTACCACTCCCCTTAAATCCTTAATCCATGAAGAGCTACACAGAGCATCAGCCACTGTCCTTCGCTTTACCAGCCTTTAGGAACCAAACTAAAAACATGAGGGGCCAAGTCTGCAATCCTCTGACCCAAGAGCCATCTGTCATGCCAAAAAAGAGTGGTATGCCCATCACCCACAATGGAGGCCATTTGCCAAAGAGCACAAGCTATCCAAGAACCGGTTTGATTGGAACGACAAATCAGTCCAAGGTTTCCGCCGTGGGTTCTTGTGGAGAGGGCGTAAAGAGGCTAATGGTGGCCATTGTTTGGTGGCCTGGGGCAAGGTAACACGCCCCAAAGAGTTGGGGGGACTTGGTATCTCTGATCTTCAATGCTTAAATGGGGCCCTACCTATAAGATGGATTTGGCTCCATTGGTAGCCTTTGACATATCTGATTTGGAGTGTCTTGCATATGCCAGAGGACATTATTATTGCAAATGTGCAGTATGTTACATATATCAAGGACATCATAGTCTTGCATATGTTAGAGGAAGTGGTCCTCAATGGCAAGTCAGGCGTCGAGGTGGATGGCATGAGTCTCCTGGTTGCCTAGGAAGTGCTCCTCGATGGTGAGCCAGGCATCTTGGGCTATGCCGCCATAGATGTGAACCATGTCTTGCAGCTTGACGGTGATGGCGCCAAAGAGCCAAGACAGTACAATGATGTCCATGTGTCGCCATACAAGGGTGAAGGCGTCGGCGATGTCGAAGAGGACGTGGCTATTGAGGGCGTAGCACTATAGGGTGAGGAGGACGAGATCGCGCCACCACAGGTAGTTGCTAGAGAGGGGGGTCCAAGATGACTGACACGAGCGATTGGATGTTGGACACCATCAGCCTACGCGTGGAGGTTGATGACGATGCAGGCCTCATGGATTGCAGCGGCCTCGGCGTTGGAAAATGAGGCGAGGGGGCTGCACCAGTTTGAGAGCGGCGACAACTGCACACTCTAGGGCAGTGACGTCTACTTGTTCGTTCGTTAGGGCTTTTACTGCGGTGAGGACAGGGGCACATGCGTCGACAGTAGCCTTGGCGACGACGTTAGCTTTAGCGACCAAGTTGGCCCTCTCCTTCTCAACGATGGCAACATCCTCCTTGGTGCGGTGCACAACCTCCTCTTGGGCACGAGCAGCGGCGAGCTCAGCCTCACTGGGGACTGGCGACGTCGGCGACATGGTGGAGATGAGGCACCGATGGGAAAGGAGAGGAGGGTGGAGCGCGACTGCTAGGCCCGGTGGCTACAGTAGAGTTAGGCGGAAGCGAGGGCTATAGGATTGTGACCACACCATGATAGAAAGGCTATCTATTGTAATTGTATGAGATATGGTGTTACACTTACACATATATAGGCAAGGATAGCCAAGGGTTTATAGAAACATAACCAATTAATAGAGATCCTTGCCTAATAGAGACCGATCTATTTGTCAACGTAGATCCTTGCCTAATAGAGATCGATCTATCTGTCGACGGAGATCCTTGTCTAATAGAGATAGATCTATCTATCCTAGCCATATAGGCACAGTATACAAGGATTCTAACAATCTCTATAGTTTATACACAATTTTCAGTTATCTCTAGCCAAACATATCTATACTCCTAACAATCTTTATTAGAGGTGGTTGTTTGATATTTCTATTTTGGTGGAATCTCAATGAAATTGTGGTATTTATCTAGTTTGATGACTTCAAGATTTGTGATGGTCAGATATTTGGAATACCAACTCATTGGTGTCATAGTGGCATGGTAGATTCGGAAGCATAGAAATTGTTATGTCTTTGAGGGATCTTATCCCAATTTTAGTATCATCATGCATGATATAAGTGATGAGGCCAAGTTGTGGTGTAGGGCGGGAGCCAGAGGTTTTCGTAGCTTATGGTCATGACTAATCTGTCAATTGTTGGTATTACTTAGTTTTTGTGTTTTCTTCTGCTGTAATGGTCATGCCTTCTAAGTCACCTATACTCCTTATTCTTCTTAATGCAATGATATGCAACACTCCTGCATATTTGAGAAAAAATGTGAAACATTAATTAGAATGATTTATTACTTTTGGTCCAGTTAATATTTGTGATGTAAACCTTTCGGTTGCTAACACCATTGTGTTGGTTGGACTAGTAGTTGTCTTTTTTTTCTCGAACACGCAGGAGAGCTGCGTATCATTTCATTAAAAGAAGGATGATAATTACAATGACCTAAACACCACTCACACAAACACACACACACACACAAACAACACTAGTAATAATAACCACCTTCTAACCGGGGTTGAACACAAAAGCTAGGTCCGAAAGACGGGTCAAGCCTTTGGCCCCCGCAAAACACCACATATTGAACTCATCATTGGCTGAGGTAAGCAATCTAGCTATAGAAGGCTGAGCACCATTGAAAACACAGTCATTACGGTGTCTCCATGTTGGAACTTGCTCTCAGTTGCAAGGGGATCCAACAAGGGTGAACAGTGACGTCAACAGGGTTCTCGCGCTAGGTGGCAATAGCTCTGTTAATCTGGCCTCTCACGGGCACTGTGCGGGGGTATTTATAGGTACCTGAGCGCCCAACGCCTTGTGTTAAGGACGCATGTGCCCTCAGCTACCTAGGTTATCCCCAGAATATTCCCATAAAGCAGGGTTACAGACTGTAATTACAGGAACGCCTTTACAAATTAGGCCCGTAACGCACAGCGGCCACGCAGGGCCCGTTGCGATGGGCCGGAGCATACGTGGGCCTCCGAGCTGGATGAGGCCGCTCGGTGGGAAGACCTCGTAGCGGGCCTTCGTCTGATGCCGTATCAAGCGAAGGGTGTCCCTGACCGTTTTGTCTCCGTCGGACCGGCGACTACAGCGAAGGCGCCGAGCGAAGGGTGGCGTCTTTGCCTTCGCCCCAACATTTGCCCTCCGAGGGACCAGTTCGACAAAGTCACCTGGCGCCGAAGACGTCGCTAGATGGCGGAGACGCCGCCCTCGCTCGAAGTGGTTCCGCGGGGGTTTTTGACGTGACCGTTGATTGACAGCGTACTGTTGGATTGCGGGTTTCCCGAAGCGCCGCGCCCTGTTGGAGTGCGGGTTCCCCGAAGAGCCGCGCCCTGCCTATAAAAGGGGGCGGGGGTCGGTGCTTTTTGAACTTCACTTTCCGCGCTCCGTGAAAACCCTAGCCGCCTCTTTTCACCGTCCTGTTGCTCGTCTGCCCGCCGCGCTCTTGTTCGCCGGAGATCTGGCTCGAGTGAAGCAGACCGCCCGCCGCCGCCGACGGTACGTAGCGATGCCGACCTCCTCTTCTTCCGCTGCCGCTTCGCCGCCGGCCGACGCCTCGCCGACGGCCGACGCCTCGTCTGAGGAGACGCCGAGTAGCTTGATGGTGGAGGAGTTGCGCGCCGGCGATTCTGTTGATTTTGGCGTGTCGCGGATGTCGTCGGTCCGCGTGCAAGATATGCAGCGGTTGGGTTACTTCGGCGGCGGAGTTGCTCGTGTGCCGGGGACGGAGGAAGTCCCCGAGCAGGAGGGCGAGTTGGTTGTGTTCGAGGCGTTCTTCGCCGCCGGTCTCCGCCTGCCTGCGCACCGATTTGTTGGCGGAGTCCTGCGCAGGTTCAACGTTCAGATACATCAGTTGACACCGAATGCCGTGGTGGCTCTGTCGAAGTATGTCTGGGCGACGACTTCGTACGGCGGACAGCCATCGGTCGAAGTTTTTGCGAAGTATTATTGTCTGCACTGGCAGAAGAGGATGATTGGAGACGAAGTTGCTCAGTTTGGGTCCTGCACGTTCACACCGAAGACCGGCAAGACCACGATGCAGGTAGTCGAGTTGGTTCCTTGCGCCCGCAACAAGTGGGGCAACTGGAATGAGTTTTGGTTTTACGTTGCTGAGGGTGCCGTCGAAGGCCATGAGGGACTCCCCGTGTCCGAGATGTGTTCTCATTTTTACTCAGCGTACCCGCCCTTTGAAGTGGCGGAGGAGGATGCGGACGAAGGGGCCCTACGGTGCACCGCCGGCCTGAGCAGTGGGCGCGACTTGGTTGAAGAATTTGTGGTGTACGGGGTATGGCCCTTGGCGCATGGCTGGGCGTTGGGCGAAGTATGCCCTCGCCAGATGCCTTTCCATGGCGGAAAGGTGGTGCGGAGTCCCGCCTTCGCGGTGAATATGCAAAACCGCGATCCGGCCGCCTTTGTGCGTGAGGCGGAGGATGGGGCGGTGCGGCTCGTTGGACGTTATGTGCTGAGGACAGAGGGCCAGCGCAGCTTTGATATCCGCGGGTCGAATGACCGCTTGAACAGGGTTTTTGAATTAAATCAATTGCCGTATGACGGCTATCCTGGTCAAGACGATGTGGACCGCCGTGGGAAGAAGCCGGTGGTGGAGATTGGAGACGACCCCTCGCCGGCGGCCGCCCCATCCTCTAAAAAGAGAAAATTAGGTACTGCTATGGGAGGACTTGGGGTTTCTGATGGTTTTGCTAGAGAGTTGACGAGGACGTGCGCGGCCCCGGGGGGAAGGATGTCTTCGCCCGAGCTTCGGGAGTCTTCGGCTCGGATGCTGAGGGTGACCGGGGGTTGTTGGCCTAGAAATGTTCCTATCCCCCGCGCGGCTGGCGAGGACTATTTTACATCTCGCATGGTTCGTGAATGGAGGGTTTTTCCTTACGGGCGAAATATTGCTGCTGTTGTGTCGGCAACGATGGACAAGGATCGCCAGGGAGCTGCACAAAAGCGCCAGGCGGCTGTCAGGCTCGTTGAAGCCAGGCCGAAGAGGCAGCGGGGGGCTGCGAAGGCTGCGGCCCCCGGCGGAGGCAGGCCGCCGCTGGCGGCGAAGTCGGGCGTCCCTGCATCTAGCAAGGCGCCGGAGGCTCCAAATCGGCGAAGGCGGTGCCGCCGTCCAGCGGAGTGGCGGAGGTCGCGAGGGCGGCCCGAGCGTTGCCGTTGTCGGGCAAACGTGTCGCCGACTTCGCCACCGATATTACTGTGGACGACTATCTTGGTGGTAAGTCGTTGGCTCTTTTTTTTTTAAATTTATTCGTTGGTACGTCGCAGGGTCGGGCGAAGGCCAACTTGCTATGGTTGCGCCTGCCGCGGCGACCACGACGGTTGCCGCAGTGCCGAAGGCGAAGGGCGGGGCTCTTAGCGCCGGAGGCGAGGTGTCGGCCCTCGCGGTTGTCAGGGATGAGGCGGGCGCTGCGTCCCGCCGGCTGAAGGAGGTGACGGAGGCGCTAAATCAGGTCCGCTGAGCTGGACTTCGTTTTTATATATATATATATCGGCTTGCTGGGGCCGCGGTCTTACGATTGCTCTGCAGGTGGCTGATTTCGCCAGCCGCACAGCGTCGGGGGCCCTCACGGCAGCTGTGGCTACCGAAGTCGAGAGACTTCGGACACAACACGCTGACGCCGTCCGTGAAAAATCGGCCGCCGACAGCAAGTGTCGCAAGCTGGCGGACAAGGTGGCCACGCTGGAGGGAGAGAAGGCTGACCTCCGGCGCCAGTTGGCGGGGGAGAGGAGGTAGACCAACGAGGCCCTTGTGAAGGCGCAGGCTGCGCAGGCGGAGGCTAACCTGGCACGGGCGGAGGGCAATCTTGCCAGGGAGCGCGCCGAGCAGCTGTAGGAGCGGCTCACCGCCCTGGAGAGCCGCGTGGAGAGGGCCGAGGCCATGTCGCGCGCGGAGGCAGAGCGGACGCGCCAGCTGCTTATAGATACATATCGTGGGCTGGGCGCGGGGACCGGTGATTTCGAAGTGCCGGACCGAGAGCCCGGACTTCGCTGCCTGGAGTGGGTGCAGGAGGAGTTGCAGGCACTCCCCACTGTCGTGGAGGGGTTTATGGCGTATGCCTCCCTGGTCACTTGCGAGGGGGCGATGAACGCGCTCTCCCGCGAAGGGTGACGGCACTTCGAGGTCTTCGACCAAGCCGATGAAGATTTTGAGCGAGATATCTTTAAGGTTGAGGACCCCGTAGTGAAGGAATCCGCCGGAGCCATCTACGACCAGATGTGGGGTCCGCACGGTCGCGAGGTGGTCAGGGAGCGGGCCGAGACGGCGAGGGCTCAGGTAACGTTTTCGTTCGTTTGGTGTTTGTTGGATGTAGGCTGTGTGTGTGTGCTGAATTTTGTGTGTTTTGTCTTAGGCGGCGCGTGGCGAGAGGGTGGACGACTTCGGGGCGTTGAACAGCGCGCTGCCTGACCCGGAGCCGACCCCGGCGGAGGCCCTGTCTGGGGTCGCCCTGGAGCCGACCCCGGAGACTGCGGAAGACGCACTGGATGCCCCCGCATCCGCTGCGGCCGGCGAAGACCTGCCCCCAGAGGTCGCCGAAGGCGCGTCTGATGCCCCCGCAGCTGCTGCGCCGAGTGCTGAAGATCCCGTAGCGGTGGCGGTGGAAACAACAGCGGAAGCAACGGCGGAGCCAACGGTGGAGGCTCCCGCAACGTCAGGGCCTTCGCAGGTGGCGTAGTGGGTGTATAGGGTTGGGGACATTTGTATATGTTGCTGAATTTTGGTTGCTGCGCAGGTTCAAGATTTTGGGCCTGCGCACGCAACCGCTACTACTAAATTTTTGGCGGCTTCGACCGCGGGAGATGGTAATGAATGTGGTGGATCTGCATCTGAGTTTTTTGATTTTGCTGACTCTGGGAGCTCGGTTGAGTGGACTTAGGAGTCGTCGTCGGAGGGTTTGGACTACTTTGCGGCCTTGGATGTGGCTACGGCGGAGGCTTCGCCGCACGCCGCGGACGCAGGAGATGTGCCAGGTTCTAGCACCGGGCGACGACGACGAAGGGCGGTTGCGAAGCGCAGAGTTAGTGGGGCGGAGGGGGCTCGGCTTCGTGTGAGTAGGGCTGGCCGGCAGGAACTGTTGTCTTTGCCGGCCGCCGTGAATACAAGTGAAGGGGAACTGCGAAGTCTTTTTGCGGGTGAGGAGCTTAGGATAATGTTATTTAATTATAGGGAGATGGGAATTATTCCTAAGGTTGAGCCGATGTAGAGTGTGGTGCCCTCGCTTGTATATGTGTAAAGGCTTGTATGATGAAGTTGTGTGCCCTCGCTTGTCTATGCCTGCGAAGGCGTTGTGTACTTTGTCTGGTGTGTTTTGTTGTGCTGTACTGGTGCGATTATAGTTGGTCTTGGCGCGGACGGTTTGATGTTGTCGTTTCTGCTTTTGTTTTGCTAGTCCGGTTGCACTCTTAGGTGTCTTCTGCACGGACAGTCTTTGTGGTAGGCTTCGGTTTTTTCGCACTTGTTGTGCTAGTCCGGCTGCACCCTTATGCGACTTCTGCGCGGATAGTCTTCGCGGTAGACTTCGGTTTTTTCGCACTTGTTGTGCTAGTCCGGCTGCACCCTTAGGCGACTTCTGCGCGGATAGTCTTCGCGGTAGACTTCGTTTTTTCGCACTTGTTGTGCTAGTCCGGCTGCACCCTTAGGCGACTTCTGCGCGGATAGTCTTCGTGGTAGACTTCAGTTTTTTCGCACTTGTTGTGCTAGTCCGGCTGCACCCTTAGGCGACTTCTGCGCGGATAGTCTTCGCGGTAGACTTCGGTTTTTTCGCACTTGTTGTGCTAGTCCGGCTGCACCCTTAGGCGACTTCTGCACGGATAGTCTTCGCGGTAGACTTCGGTTTTTTCGCACTTGTTGTGCTAGTCCGGCTGCACCCTTAGGCGACTTCTGCGCGGATAGTCTTCGCGGTAGACTTCGGTTTTTTCGCACTTCTTGTGCTAGTCCGGCTGCACCCTTAGGCGACTTCTGCGCGGATTTGTCGCACGCGAGGGTGGCTAGCGCTTAGCCTCGCGGTGGCCTCGTATTGGTCGAATGTCGAATACCGTCGTCGCGGTCTTTTTTCGACGCATGTTTTTGCGGGGGATTTTCACACATATATTACATGGCTCCGCCTCGTTAAAAACCTCACCCCCCGGGAGGAAAAGAGTGCGGGTCGGTACAAGATTGTTTTTGCGAATTACAAGGGCGAAATCAGCCCTGAGGAGTCAAACAAAAAATTTGCGGAGGTTGTCGATGTTCCAGGAGTGCTCCAGGTCCTCGCCGTTTGGCGTTGTGAGCCTGTAAGCGCTGGGGAAGCTTTTGTCTTGACTATAAAGGGGCCCTCCCACTTGGGCTCCAGCTTGCCCTTGGACTCCGTCCGAGCTGTTCGGACGAGTACGAGGTCCCCCTCGCTGAACTCCCTCGGGATGACACTGTGGTCGCGCCATGCTTTGGTCTGGGCTTGGTATTTGTTTAGGGCCTGTAGGGCGAAGACTCGGTCTCCGTCAATGAGATCCTTTGAAGTTGGCTCGTCCACGTCGGGGACGGCTGACGGAACTGTTCGCGGGGACCCGTGCTTTATTTCTTGCGGGGTCATGGCCTCCGATCCGTATAGAAGGCGGAAGGGAGTAAACCCGGTCGCCCTGCACTCAGTCGTGTTTAGTGCCCAGACTGCCTCAGGTAACAAATCGGTCCATCTGCCCTTTTTTTCATCAAGGAGCATCTTCTTGACAGCTGTGAAGATTTTCCCGTTGGCGCGTTCCACGACCCCGTTGGACTGCGGATGATAGACTGAGGCGAAGGCAAGCTTGGTGCCAATGGAGAAACAAAAATCCTTGAAGTCTTGGTTGTCAAACTGCTTGCCGTTGTCAACTGTTAGTTCGGACGGTACTCCGAAGCGGCAAACAATGTTCTGCCAGAAGAATTTTTGGGCAGTCTTTGATGTTATTGTAGAAACAGCCCTTGCCTCGATCCATTTGGTGAAGTACTCGACAGCGACGAAGGCGAACTTAAGGTTCCCCTGAGCGGTGGGCAGGGGCCTGACGATGTCCAGGCCCCAGCGTTGGAGAGGCCACGTGTGGGCGATCAGCTTTGTATACTACGAGGGGCTGCCTGACCGAGGAGAAAACTTCTGGCAGGCTTCGCAGGACCTTGTGACCCGATTTGCGGCGCAGATTATTGCGGGCCAGTAAAAGCCTTGGCAGATCATCTTGGCAGCCAGGGCCCTTGGACCTGCGTGTGAGCCGCACGTGCCACTGTGGACTTCGCGTAGGATCTGGATGCCTTCGGCTTCGGTGACGCACTTAAGCATTGGCTGACTGACCCCTTTTTTGTAGAGTTGGCCTTCAATCAGTGCGAAGTCTCGGCTTCGATGTCTGAGGCGCTTGGCCTCACTGATGTCGGCTGGATGATAATACCCCTGTAGGAACAGGGTTATTGGTGCCCGCCAGTCTTCGGTCATGATAAGGTTGACTATGCGGTGGCCCTCGCTGTCATTGGTTATTTGGAGCCCTTCGGGGCTCCGGACGGCTGGCGTGCCGATGACATGAAAGAACACGTCGGAGGGCAGAGTTTCGCCCCTGGCGGCAGCCTTGGCCAATGCGTCGGCCTCTTCATTCTTGGCCCGATCCACATGCTGCAAGGTGAACCCTTTGAATTGCCTCTCGAGACTTCGGATGGCCGCGAGGTACTGCATGAGCGCGGGGTCCTTTGCTGCATAGTCTTTCTCGACTTGGCCGGCAACCACCTTGGAGTCTGTTTTGATGATGCAAGTGGTGACTCCGAGGGCCCTTAGCTTGCGGAGGCCAAGGATGACTGCTTCGTATTCTGCTATATTATTTGTGCATCTGTCGGATTCCAAATTGAAGCTGAGGCGTGCTGCATATCTGTGCTTGACCCCGACTGGTGAGGTGATGACTGCAGCGACGCCTGTCCTCGCATGGCACCATGCGCCGTCGCAATGGATCGTCCAAATCTTCTCTGCGGACGGGTCTGGCTGTGTTGTTGGCCCAATCCAGTCGACGACGAAGTCTGCCAGGACTTGAGACTTGATGGCTGTCCTGGGCTCGAAGCAGATGTGGTAGCCGGAGAGTTCGGCCGCCCACTTGGCAATCCTCACCGATGCCTCCGGGTTTCTGAATAATTCGCCGAGTCCCCTGTTTGAGGTGACTCGGACCTTGAATGCTTCGAAGTAATGGCGCAGTTTGCGCGACGACATGACGACTGCGTAGGCAATCTTCTCCAGCTCTGTCATGTTGCACTTGGACGGTGTCAGCACTTCGGAGACATAGTACACGGGGCACTGCCGGACCACGCCCTCGACAGTCTGCTCCTGCACTAGTGCCGCGCTGACCGCATGTGGCGAAGCCGCGACGTAGAGTAGCAGGGGGAGCGAGGGGTCGGGGCTGGTAAGGACGGCCAACTCTATCAGGTACTGTTTTAATGAGGCGAAGGCCACCGCCTGCTCTGGTCCCCAAGCGAAGTCTCTTGCACCACGGAGTGTCTTGAGGAAGGGGAGACTTCGCTCGGCGGACCTGGAGATGAATCTGTTGAGAGCGGCCAATCTGCCTGTCAGGCGCTGGACGTCCCTGACGGACTGCGGAGGCGTCATGTCTATGATGGCCTGAATCTTGGTTGGGTTGGCCTCGATGCCGCGGTGTGATACCAGGTAGCCCAATATTTTGCCTTGGCGAACGCCGAAGACGCACTTTTCCGGGTTTAGGCAGAGTTGTGCGTCTCGCATGTTCGCGAATGTTTCGGCGAGGTCGGCGAGGTGGTCCTCCTTGCTCTTGCTGGCAACGACAATGTCGTCCACATATGTGAATATGTTTCTGCCAACTTGCCCTTCGAGCACTGTCTTGGTAAGCCTGGAGAAGGTGGACCCGGCGTTCTTGAGTCCCTCCGGCATTCTGATGAAGCAATATGTGCCGAAGGGTGTTATAAAGATGGTGCTAGCCTTGTCTTCTTCCTTCATGTATATCTGGTGGTAACCAGAGAAGCAGTCGAGGAGGGACATGACTTCGCATCCGGCCGCGCTATCGACTATTTTGTCGATCCGCGGCAACGGGAAATTGTCCTTTGGGCAGGCTTTATTGAGACTGGTGAAGTCGATGCACATTCGCCACTTCCCGCTCTTTTTCTGCACCATCACGACATTGGAGAGCCATGTGGGGTAAGCCACCGGCTCGATGAATTTGGCTTCCAGGAGGCGGTGCACTTCTGCCTTGGCGGCCTCCGTCTTCTCGTCGGACATCTTGCGAAGCCGCTGCTTTTTCGGCCTTACCGAAGGGTCGATTCCCAGACTGTATTCAATTATTGAACGGCTAACCCCGACCAGATCGAGGGCCGACCAGGCGAAGACATCTTTGTTCTTGGACAGGCAGCAGAGGAGCTTCTCTTCTTCATGCGAAGTAAGGTCTTCGCTGATAATGACTGTCTGCCTGGGCGTGGCCTGATCGAGGGGGACAGTCTTGGTCCCGTCGTTGCTCTGCAGCTGTGCCTTGTCGTGCTGCTTATTGGTTGGGCTGGCGGGCGCGGGGACCTCGCGTTGGGCCGTGAGGCAGTGCACGTTTCTTTGACCGGGCACGAAGTCCCGCTCTATGTTGCGCGCAGTCTGTTGATTGCCGAAGACTGTGATGACGCCTAACGGACCTGGTATCTTCATGCATAGGTACAGTCCGTGAATGGCTGCTTCGAACTTATTGATGGAGCCCCGGCCCATGATGGCATTGTACGGATATACCATGTCCACAATGTCAAAGGTTATTCGCTCACTTCGGGCATTGGGTGCTACACCGAAGGAGAGAGGCAGCTCTATTTTGCCGACGGGAAAGGTGCCCTTGCCGCCGAAGCCATACAACGGGTTGTCCGAAGGCTTAAGCAGGCTGTGGCTTATGCCCATGCGATCGAAGGCGTGGAGGAAGATGATGTCCGCCTGACTGCCGTTGTCAACTAGGACTTTGTGCAGGTCCCAGCCTGCCACGCTGCAATTGATAACCATGGCGTCGCAGTGGGGGGCGCTGCGCAGGTCGACGTCTCGTGCGTCGAAGGTTAGCGGTATGTGGGACCACTTTGTCTGCACGACTGGGCCAGTGACGGCGACATGGTTGATGCTGCGGTAGTGGTCCCGCTTCTGTCGCTTGGTGTCGAAGTCAGTGCTGGACCCACCAGTTATCATGTGGATGACTCCGCGATATGGTTGATCGGCGAAGTCTTCCTGCTTTGGGGCATGAGGGACGTTTTGGTGTTGCTGGTGTGGTGGTGGGGGTGGAGGAGGTACGATTTGTACTTCCTGATGGTGTTGGTAAGCGTGGTGCGGTGGATGCGGGGCGGGAGCGTGGATATATGGTGGAGGGGGTTGCTGGTAATTGTGCGCGACAATTCTGGGGTTGTCGGCTGGCTGCGCCCGTGCCATTCTGTCTCTGGTGGCCTTCGTTTCGGGGCAGTCTTTGGTTTGGTGGGCGCAATCTTCGCCATGGAAGAGGCAGTAGAATCGGCGCGGCTGCTGCGCACGCCCTCGGCCCCTACCACGAGTTCCATTTCCGCGGCCCTGGGGGGGATATTCCTGGCGACGAGGGGGGTCAGCAGCGGGATGCTGGTTGGCGATGTTGTGTACTTGCTGTTGACTGCGACCGTCGCGACCGGAATCCGGCTGCGGAGTCCTTGTCCACGTGCGGCTGGACTGTGGAGCGTCTTTTGGCTTCCTTTGGGACTCAATCTTGCGCTGGTGGAGCTCTTCGGATTTGGCGTACTTTTCAAACAGCTGATATAACTCCTGGAGGTTCTTTGGCGGATCTCTTATGCAGTGGCTGTAAAGGACGCCGGCGCGAAGGCCACTGATAGCGTAGTGGATGGCGATCTGGTCATCAACTGAGGGCAGCTGTGACTTGAGTGTTAAAAATTTGCGGTAATACTCCCTCAGAGTCTCCTTTTCCAGCTGCTTGCAGAGCGAGAGTTCGGCCAGGGCGTCGGTGTCTGGGCGGTACCCTTGAAAGTTGAGCAGGAACTTGTCCCGGAGACTTCTCCAGGAATCAATGGACAGCGGAGGCAACCTGGTGAACCAGGTGAGTGCTGGGCTCTCGAGGGCGATGATGAAAGACTTCGCCATTGTGGCGTCGTCCCCTCCGGAAGATGCAATGGCGACCTGATAACTCATTATGTATTGCGCCGGGTCGGTGCTGCCGTTGTACTTGGGATAGGTCCCTGCCCGGAAGTTAGCTGGCCAAGGCGTCACTTGCAGGTGTGGCGCCAGTGGAATTCGCTCGTCGAGATAGTTGACCCCTTGGAATGGCGCGGCGTGCGGGAAGGTGTGGTCGCGCTGGGGGAAACGCGGGTCCTCCGGTTGCGCGCGGTGTTGCAGGGGTGGCCCATGCTGCAGGCCGAGGTGGCCTTCGCGCGTGTCTTCGAGTTGTGCGCGCTGCAGACCGAGGTGGCCTTCGCGCTGCATCAGCGCAATCTCCCGCTCGAGTTCCTGGGCCTTCTGCTCTTCGTCGCGTATCATTTGCCGCACTTTGGCTAGTGCGGACACGCGCTGGCGCTTGGCCTCCAGTATCTCCTTCTGCCTCTGGAGATTGCGGTTCTTGAGGCGCAGGGCGCGCAGCTGTAGCTGTTCTTCTGCTGAGACGCCGAGGACTTCACCGTCCTCGGTGAGGTCCGCGCCCTCCAGTGGTGCGAAGCCTGAGGGTGGCTGCGGTTGTCCCTCAGGGCCGCAGGTGCGGAGAGTGTCGTCTTCGCAGGTGCGGGGAACCTCGTCTTCAGTGGCCTCTTGGTGGGTGGATTGGGTGAGGGCGAGGGCCTTGCCCTTTCTTGCGGCGAGCAGTGCTGCCTTCGCAGCCTCGTCAGCCTTCGGGTTAGCTCTTTTGGGTGCCATCGCGGGTGGTTTTCTCGTAGCACGAACGGTGGGCGCCAAATGTTGGAACTTGCTCTCAGTTGCAAGGGGATCCAACAAGGGTGAACAGTGACGTCAACAGGGTTCTCGCGCTAGGTGGCAATAGCTCTGTTAATCTGGCCTCTCACGGGCACTGTGCGGGGGTATTTATAGGTACCTGAGCGCCCAGCGCCTTGTGTTAAGGACGCATGTGCCCTCAGCTACCTAGGTTATCCCCAGAATATTCCCATAAAGCAGGGTTACAGACTGTAATTACAGGAACGCCTTTACAAATTAGGCCCGTAACGCACAGCGGCCACGCAGGGCCCGTTGCGATGGGCCGAAGCATACGTGGGCCTCCGAGTTGGATGAGGCCGCTCGGTGGGAAGACCTCGTAGCGGGCCTTCGTCTGATGCCGTATCAAGCGAAGGGTGTCCCTGACCGTTTTGTCTCCGTCGGACCGGCGACTACAGCGAAGGCGCCGAGCGAAGGGTGGCGTCTTTGCCTTCACCCCAACAAGAACTAATATGGCAAAGAGCAGTATTGTACCCATCCGTTGCACACATGCTGATTTGAATTTGGTCCAGCAGCTTCTTCCCTGCAGATTTGAGACTTTTCCAATTAAATACTTAGGTCTCCCTCTCTCCCTGAAGAAGTTATCTAAAGCTCAGCTTCAGCCTCTTATTGACAAGGTGGCTGATCTCTTACCGGCTTGGAAAGCTGACCTGATGACCCGTGCTGGCAGAGCTACCCAGGTGCAATTTGTGCTCACTGCTACTGTTATTTATCAAATGATGGCTCTAGATTTGCCTAAGTGGGCAATTAAAGCAATTGATAAAATCCGTCGTGGGTTCTTGTGGCGAGGGCGTAAAGAGGCTAATGGTGGTCATTGTATGGTGGCCTGGGGCAAGGTCACACGCCCAAAAGAGTTAGGGGGGCTTGGTATTTCTGATCTCCAATGCTTAAATAGGGCCCTTCGTGTTAGATGGATTTGGCTCCAAAAAACTGATTCTTCCAAACCTTGGACTGATTTGCCATTCCATTCAAACCGGTTCTTGGATAGCTTGTGCTCTTTGGCAATGGCCTCCATAGTGGGTGATGGGCAGTCCACTCTTTTTTGGCATGACAGATGGATCCTGGGTCAGAGGATTGCAGACTTGGCCCCTCATGTTTTTAGTTTGGTTCCTAAAAGGCTGGTGAAGCGAAGGACAGTGGCTGATGCTCTGTGTAGCTCATCATGGATTGGGGATTTAAGGGGAGTGGTATCTTGGGAGGTCATTGCTAACTTCATTTTGCTGGCAGATGTTATGGCTGATGTTGCTCTTCAACCGGGAGTTCCAGATAAACATTATTGGAGGTTCTCTTCCAATGGTATCTATTCGGCCAAATCTGCTTACGAGATAATGTTCTGTGGTTCTACCTCCATGGCAGGCTTTGAGAGAGTGTGGAGCACCTGGGCGCCGCCGAAGTGTCAGTTTTTCCTCTGGTTGGTCCTACATAATAAATGTTGGACGGCTGACCGGCTCGCTAAGAGAGGTCTTCCCCATCCTAGTTCTTGCCCCTTATGTGACCAGGAAGGAGAGTCTATTCATCACTTGCTTGTTTCTTGTGTCCTCGCGAGACAATTTTGGTATCTTCTTCTCCAGCGGGTCGGCCTGTCCGCACTCTCCCCCGGGATGGAAGATATCAATTTTGAAGCTTGGTGGAGTAGATCGGCTGAGGTTACTCCTAAGGACCTTAGAGATGGCCTTAACTCTTTGGTGATTCTTGGGGCTTGGACTATCTGGAGTGTTGGGGCGAAGGCAAAGACGCCACCCTTCGCTCGGCGCCTTCGCTGTAGTCGCCGGTCCGATGGAGACAAAACGGTCAGGGACACCCTTCGCTTGATACGGCATCAGACGAAGGCCCGCTACGAGGTCTTCCCACCGAGCGGCCTCATCCAGCTCGGAGGCCCACGTATGCTCCGGCCCATCGCAACGGGCCCTGCGTGGCCGCTGTGCGTTACGGGCCTAATTTGTAAAGGCGTTCCTGTAATTACAGTCTGTAACCCTGCTTTATGGGAATATTCTGGGGATAACCTAGGTAGCTGAGGGCACATGCGTCCTTAACACAAGGCGCTGGGCGCTCAGGTACCTATAAATACCCCCGCACAGTGCCCGTGAGAGGCCAGATTAACAGAGCTATTGCCACCTAGCGCGAGAACCCTGTTGACGTCACTGTTCACCCTTGTTGGATCCCCTTGCAACTGAGAGCAAGTTCCAACATTTGGCGCCCACCGTTCGTGCTACGAGAAAACCACCCGCGATGGCACCCAAAAGAGCTAACCCGAAGGCTGACGAGGCTGCGAAGGCAGCACTGCTCGCCGCAAGAAAGGGCAAGGCCCTCGCCCTCACCCAATCCACCCACCAAGAGGCCACTGAAGACGAGGTTCCCCGCACCTGCGAAGACGACACTCTCCGCACCTGCGGCCCTGAGGGACAACCGCAGCCACCCTCAGGCTTCGCACCACTGGAGGGCGCGGACCTCACCGAGGACGGTGAAGTCCTCGGCGTCTCAGCAGAAGAACAGCTACAGCTGCGCGCCCTGCGCCTCAAGAACCGCAATCTCCAGAGGCAGAAGGAGATACTGGAGGCCAAGCGCCAGCGCGTGTCCGCACTAGCCAAAGTGCGGCAAATGATACGCGACGAAGAGCAGAAGGCCCAGGAACTCGAGCGGGAGATTGCGCTGATGCAGCGCGAAGGCCACCTCGGTCTGCAGCACGAGCCACCCCTCCAGCAGTGCGCACAACTCGAAGACACGCGCGAAGGCCACCTCGGCCTGCAGCATGGGCCACCCCTGCAACACCGCGCGCAACCGGAGGACCCGCGTTTCCCCCAGCGCGACCACACCTTCCCGCACGCCGCGCCATTCCAAGGGGTCAACTATCTCGACGAGCGAATTCCACTGGCGCCACACCTGCAAGTGACGCCTTGGCCAGCTAACTTCCGGGCAGGGACCTATCCCAAGTACAACGGCAGCACCGACCCGGCGCAATACATAATGAGTTATCAGGTCGCCATTGCATCTTCCGGAGGGGACGACGCCACAATGGCGAAGTCTTTCATCATCGCCCTCGAGGGCCCAGCACTCACCTGGTTCACCAGGTTGCCTCCGCTGTCCATTGATTCCTGGAGAAGTCTCCGGGACAAGTTCCTGCTCAACTTCCAAGGGTACCGCCCAGACACCGACGCCCTGGCCGAACTCTCGCTCTGCAAGCAGCTGGAAAAGGAGACTCTGAGTGAGTATTACCGCAAATTTTTAACACTCAAGTCACAGCTGCCCTCAGTTGATGACCAGATCGCCATCCACTACGCTATCAGTGGCCTTCGCGCCGGCGTCCTTTACAGCCACTGCATAAGAGATCCGCCAAAGAACCTCCAGGAGTTATATCAGCTGTTTGAAAAGTACGCCAAATCCGAAGAGCTCCACCAGCGCAAGATTGAGTCCCAAAGGAAGCCAAAAGACGCTCCACAGTCCAGCCGCACGTGGACAAGGACTCCGCAGCCGGATTCCGGTCGCGACGGCCGCAGTCAACAGCAAGTACACAACATCGCCAACCAGCATCCCGCTGCTGACCCCCCTCGTCGCCAGGAATATCCCCCCCAGGGCCGCGGAAATGGAACTCGTGGTAGGGGCCGAGGGCGTGCGCAGCAGCCGCGCCGATTCTACTGCCTCTTCCATGGCGAAGATTGCGCCCACCAAACCAAAGACTGCCCCGAAACGAAGGCCACCAGAGACAGAATGGCACGGGCGCAGCCAGCCGACAACCCCAGAATTGTCGCGCACAATTACCAGCAACCCCCTCCACCATATATCCACGCTCCCGCCCCGCATCCACCGCACCACGCTTACCAACACCATCAGGAAGTACAAATCGTACCTCCTCCACCCCCACCACCACACCAGCAACACCAAAACGTCCCTCATGCCCCAAAGCAGGAAGACTTCGCCGATCAACCATATCGCGGAGTCATCCACATGATAACTGGTGGGTCCAGCACTGACTTCGACATCAAGCGACAGAAGCGGGACCACTACCGCAGCATCAACCATGTCGCCGTCACTGGCCCAGTCGTGCAGACAAAGTGGTCCCACATACCGCTAACCTTCGACGCACGAGACGTCGACCTGCGCAGCGCCCCCCACTGCGACGCCATGGTTATCAATTGCAGCGTGGCAGGCTGGGACCTGCACAAAGTCCTAGTTGACAACGGCAGTCAGGCGGACATCATCTTCCTCCACGCCTTCGATCGCATGGGCATAAGCCACAGCCTGCTTAAGCCTTCGGACAACCCGTTGTATGGCTTCGGCGGCAAGGGCACCTTTCCCGTCGGCAAAATAGAGCTGCCTCTCTCCTTCGGTGTAGCACCCAATGCCCGAAGTGAGCGAATAACCTTTGACATTGTGGACATGGTATATCCGTACAATGCCATCATGGGCCGGGGCTCCATCAATAAGTTCGAAGCAGCCATTCACGGACTGTACCTATGCATGAAGATACCAGGTCCGTTAGGCGTCATCACAGTCTTCGGCAATCAACAGACTGCGCGCAACATAGAGCGGGACTTCGTGCCCGGTCAAAGAAACGTGCACTGCCTCACGGCCCAACGCGAGGTCCCCGCGCCCGCCAGCCCAACCAATAAGCAGCACGACAAGGCACAGCTGCAGAGCAACGACGGGACCAAGACTGTCCCCCTCGACCAGGCCACGCCCAGGCAGACAGTCATTATCAGCGAAGACCTTACTTCGCATGAAGAAGAGAAGCTCCTCTGCTGCCTGTCCAAGAACAAAGATGTCTTCGCCTGGTCGGCCCTCGATCTGGTCGGGGTTAGCCGTTCAATAATTGAATACAGTCTGGGAATCGACCCTTCGGTAAGGCCGAAAAAGCAGCGGCTTCGCAAGATGTCCGACGAGAAGACGGAGGCCGCCAAGGCAGAAGTGCACCGCCTCCTGGAAGCCAAATTCATCGAGCCGGTGGCTTACCCCACATGGCTCTCCAATGTCGTGATGGTGCAGAAAAAGAGCGGGAAGTGGCGAATGTGCATCGACTTCACCAGTCTCAATAAAGCCTGCCCAAAGGACAATTTCCCGTTGCCGCGGATCGACAAAATAGTCGATAGCGCGGCCGGATGCGAAGTCATGTCCCTCCTCGACTGCTTCTCTGGTTACCACCAGATATACATGAAGGAAGAAGACAAAGCTAGCACCATCTTTATAACACCCTTCGGCACATATTGCTTCATCAGAATGCCGGAGGGACTCAAGAACGCCGGGTCCACCTTCTCCAGGCTTACCAAGACAGTGCTCGAAGGGCAAGTTGGCAGAAACATATTCACATATGTGGACGACATTGTCGTTGCCAGCAAGAGCAAGGAGGACCACCTCGCCGACCTCGCCGAAACATTCGCGAACATGCGAGACGCACAACTCTGCCTAAACCCGGAAAAGTGCGTCTTCGGCGTTCGCCAAGGCAAAATATTGGGCTACCTGGTATCACACCGCGGCATCGAGGCCAACCCAATCAAGATTCAGGCCATCATAGACATGACGCCTCCGCAGTCCGTCAGGGACGTCCAGCGCCTGACAGGCAGATTGGCCGCTCTCAACAGATTCATCTCCAGGTCCGCCGAGCGAAGTCTCCCCTTCCTCAAGACACTCCGTGGTGCAAGAGACTTCGCTTGGGGACCAGAGCAGGCGGTGGCCTTCGCCTCATTAAAACAGTACCTGATAGAGTTGGCCGTCCTTACCAGCCCCGACCCCTCGCTCCCCCTGCTACTCTACGTCGCGGCTTCGCCACATGCGGTCAGCGCGGCACTAGTGCAGGAGCAGACTGTCGAGGGCGTGGTCCGGCAGTGCCCCGTGTACTATGTCTCCGAAGTGCTGACACCGTCCAAGTGCAACATGACAGAGCTGAAGAAGATTGCCTACGCAGTCGTCATGTCGTCGCGCAAACTGCGCCATTACTTCGAAGCATTCAAGGTCCGAGTCACCTCAAACAGGGGACTCGGCGAATTATTCAGAAACCCGGAGGCATCGGTGAGGATTGCCAAGTGGGCGGCCGAACTCTCCGGCTACCACATCTGCTTCGAGCCCAGGACAGCCATCAAGTCTCAAGTCCTGGCAGACTTCGTCGTCGACTGGATTGGGCCAACAACACAGCCAGACCCGTCCGCAGAGAAGATTTGGACGATCCATTGCGACGGCGCATGGTGCCATGTGAGGGCAGGCGTCGCTGCAGTCATCACCTCACCAGTCGGGGTCAAGCACAGATATGCAGCACGCCTCAGCTTCAATTTGGAATCCGACAGATGCACAAATAATATAGCAGAATACGAAGCAGTCATCCTTGGCCTCCGCAAGCTAAGGGCCCTCGGAGTCACCACTTGCATCATCAAAACAGACTCCAAGGTGGTTGCCGGCCAAGTCGAGAAAGACTATGCAGCAAAGGACCCCGCGCTCATGCAGTACCTCGCGGCCATCCGAAGTCTCGAGAGGCAATTCAAAGGGTTCACCTTGCAGCATGTGGATCGGGCCAAGAATGAAGAGGCCGACGCATTGGCCAAGGCTGCCGCCAGGGGCGAAACTCTGCCCTCCGACGTGTTCTTTCATGTCATCGGCACGCCAGCCGTCCGGAGCCCCGAAGGGCTCCAAATAACCAATGACAGCGAGGGCCACCGCATAGTCAACCTTATCATGACCGAAGACTGACGGGCACCAATAACCCTGTTCCTACAGGGGTATTATCATCCAGCCGACATCAGTGAGGCCAAGCGCCTCAGACATCGAAGCCGAGACTTCGCACTGATTGAAGGCCAACTCTACAAAAAAGGGGTCAGTCAGCCAATGCTTAAGTGCGTCACCGAAGCCGAAGGCATCCAGATCCTACGCGAAGTCCACAGTGGCACGTGCGGCTCACACGCAGGTCCAAGGGCCCTGGCTGCCAAGGTGATCTGCCAAGGCTTTTACTGGCCCGCAATAATCTGCGCCGCAAATCGGGTCACAAGGTCCTGCGAAGCCTGCCAGAAGTTTTCTCCTCGGTCAGGCAGCCCCTCGCAGTATACAAAGCTGATCGCCCACACGTGGCCTCTCCAACGCTGGGGCCTGGACATCGTCGGGCCCCTGCCCACCGCTCAGGGGAACCTTAAGTTCGCCTTCGTCGCTGTCGAGTACTTCACCAAATGGATCGAGGCAAGGGCTGTTTCTACAATAACATCAAAGACTGCCCAAAAATTCTTCTGGCAGAACATTGTTTGCCGCTTCGGAGTACCGTCCGAACTAACAGTTGACAACGGCAAGCAGTTTGACAACCAAGACTTCAAGGATTTTTGTTTCTCCATTGGCACCAAGCTTGCCTTCGCCTCAGTCTATCATCCGCAGTCCAACGGGGTCGTGGAACGCGCCAACGGGAAAATCTTCACAGCTGTCAAGAAGATGCTCCTTGATGAAAAAAAGGGCAGATGGACCGATTTGTTACCTGAGGCAGTCTGGGCACTAAACACGACTGAGTGCAGGGCGACCGGGTTTACTCCCTTTCGCCTTCTATACGGATCGGAGGCCATGACCCCGCAAGAAATAAAGCACGGGTCCCCGCGAACAGTTCCGTCAGCCGTCCCCGACGTGGACGAGCCAACTTCAAAGGATCTCATTGACGGAGACCGAGTCTTCGCCCTACAGGCCCTAAACAAATACCAAGCCCAGACCAAAGCATGGCGCGACCACAGTGTCATCCCGAGGGAGTTCAGCGAGGGGGACCTCGTACTCGTCCGAACAGCTCGGACGGAGTCCAAGGGCAAGCTGGAGCCCAAGTGGGAGGGCCCCTTTATAGTCAAGACAAAAGCTTCCCCCAGCGCTTACAGGCTCACAACGCCAAACGGCGAGGACCTGGAGCACTCCTGGAACATCGACAACCTCCGCAAATTTTTTGTTTGACTCCTCAGGGCTGATTTCGCCCTTGTAATTCGCAAAAACAATCTTGTACCGACCCGCACTCTTTTCCTCCCGGGGGGTGAGGTTTTTAACGAGGCGGAGCCATGTAATATATGTGTGAAAATCCCCCGCAAAAACATGCGTCGAAAAAAGACCGCGACGACGGTCTTCGACATTCGACCAATACGAGGCCACCGCGAGGCTAAGCGCTAGCCACCCTCGCGTGCGACAAATCCGCGCAGAAGTCGCCTAAGGGTGCAGCCGGACTAGCACAAGAAGTGCGAAAAAACCGAAGTCTACCGCGAAGACTATCCGCGCAGAAGTCGCCTAAGGGTGCAGCCGGACTAGCACAACAAGTGCGAAAAAACCGAAGTCTACCGCGAAGACTATCCGCGCAGAAGTCGCCTAAGGGTGCAGCCGGACTAGCACAACAAGTGCGAAAAAACCGAAGTCTACCGCGAAGACTATCCGCGCAGAAGTCGCATAAGGGTGCAGCCGGACTAGCACAACAAGTGCGAAAAAACCGAAGTCTACCGCGAAGACTATCCGCGCAGAAGTCGCCTAAGGGTGCAGCCGGACTAGCACAAGAAGTGCGAAAAAACCGAAGTCTACCGCGAAGACTATCCGCGCAGAAGTCGCCTAAGGGTGCAGCCGGACTAGCACAACAAGTGCGAAAAAACCGAAGCCTACCACAAAGACTGTCCGTGCAGAAGACACCTAAGAGTGCAACCGGACTAGCAAAACAAAAGCAGAAACGACAACATCAAACCGTCCGCGCCAAGACCAACTATAATCGCACCAGCACAGCACAACAAAACACACCAGACAAAGTACACAACGCCTTCGCAGGCATAGACAAGCGAGGGCACACAACTTCATCATACAAGCCTTTACACATATACAAGCGAGGGCACCACACTCTACATCGGCTCAACCTTAGGAATAATTCCCATCTCCCTATAATTAAATAACATTATCCTAAGCTCCTCACCCGCAAAAAGACTTCGCAGTTCCCCTTCACTTGTATTCACGGCGGCCGGCAAAGACAACAGTTCCTGCCGGCCAGCCCTACTCACACGAAGCCGAGCCCCCTCCGCCCCACTAACTCTGCGCTTCGCAACCGCCCTTCGTCGTCGTCGCCCGGTGCTAGAACCTGGCACATCTCCTGCGTCCGCGGCGTGCGGCGAAGCCTCCGCCGCAGCCACATCCAAGGCCGCAAAGTAGTCCAAACCCTCCGACGACGACTCAGTCCACTCAACCGAGCTCCCAGAGTCAGCAAAATCAAAAAACTCAGATGCAGATCCACCACATTCATTACCATCTCCCGCGGTCGAAGCCGCCAAAAATTTAGTAGTAGCGGTTGCGTGCGCAGGCCCAAAATCTTGAACCTGCGCAGCAACCAAAATTCAGCAACATATACAAATGTCCCCAACCCTATACACCCACTACGCCACCTGCGAAGGCCCTGACGTTGCGGGAGCCTCCGCCGTTGGCTCCGCCGTTGGCTCCGCCGTTGCTTCCGCTGTTGTTTCCACCGCCACCGCTACGGGATCTTCAGCACTCGGCGCAGCAGCTGCGGGGGCATCAGACGCGCCTTCGGCGACCTCTGGGGGCAGGTCTTCGCCGGCCGCAGCGGATGCGGGGGCATCCAGTGCGTCTTCCGCAGTCTCCGGGGTCGGCTCCAGGGCGACCCCAGACACGGCCTCCGCCGGGGTCGGCTCCGGGTCAGGCAGCGCGCTGTTCAACGCCCCGAAGTCGTCCACCCTCTCGCCACGCGCCGCCTAAGACAAAACACACAAAATTCAGCACACACACACAGCCTACATCCAACAAACACCAAACGAACGAAAACGTTACCTGAGCCCTCGCCGTCTCGGCCCGCTCCCTGACCACCTCGCGACCGTGCGGACCCCACATCCGGTCGTAGATGGCTCCGGCGGATTCCTTCACTACGGGGTCCTCAACCTTAAAGATATCTCGCTCAAAATCTTCATCGGCTTGGTCGAAGACCTCGAAGTGCCGTCACCCTTCGCGGGAGAGCGCGTTCATCGCCCCCTCGCAAGTGACCAGGGAGGCATACGCCATAAACCCCTCCACGACAGTGGGGAGTGCCTGCAACTCCTCCTGCACCCACTCCAGGCAGCGAAGTCCAGGCTCTCGGTCCGGCACTTCGAAATCACCGGTCCCCGCGCCCAGCCCACGGTATGTATCTATAAGCAGCTGGCGCGTCCGCTCTGCCTCCGCGCGCGACATGGCCTCGGCCCTCTCCACGCGGCTCTCCAGGGCGGTGAGCCGCTCCTACAGCTGCTCGGCGCGCTCCCTGGCAAGATTGCCCTCCGCCTGTGCCAGGTTAGCCTCCGCCTGCGCAGCCTGCGCCTTCACAAGGGCCTCGTTGGTCTCCCTCCTCTCCCCCGCCAACTAGCACCGGAGGTCAGCCTTCTCTCCCTCCAGCGTGGCCACCTTGTCCGCCAGCTTGCGACACTTGCTGTCGGCGGCCGATTTTTCACGGACGGCGTCAGCGTGTTGTGTCCGAAGTCTCTCGACTTCGGCAGCCACAGCTGCCGTGAGGGCCCCCGACGCTGTGCGGCTGGCGAAGTCAGCCACCTGCAGAGCAATCGTAAGACCGCGGCCCCAGCAAGCCGATATATATATATATATATATATATATATATATATATATATATATATATATATATATATATATATATAATGAAGTCCAGCTCAGCGGACCTGATTTAGCGCCTCCGTCACCTCCTTCAGCCGGCGGGACGCAGCGCCCGCCTCATCCCTGACAACCGCGAGGGCCGACACCTCGCCTCCGGCGCTAAGTGCCCCGCCCTTCGCCTTCGGCACTGCGGCAACCGTCGTGGTCGCCGCGGCAGGCGCAACCATAGCAAGTTGGCCTTCGCCCGACCCTGCGACGTACCAACGAATAATTTTTTTTTAAAAAAAGAGCCAACGACTTACCACCAAGATAGTCGTCCACAGTAATATCGGTGGCGAAGTCGGCGACACGTTTGCCCGACAACGGCAACGCTCGGGCCGCCCTCGCGACCTCCGCCACTCCGCTGGACGGCGGCACCGCCTTCGCCGATTTGGAGCCTCCGGCGCCTGCCGTTGCCTCCGGCGCCTTGCTAGATGCAGGGACGCCCGACTTCGCCGCCAGCGGCCTGCCTCCGCCGGGGGCCGCAGCCTTCGCAGCCCCCCGCTGCCTCTTCGGCCTGGCTTCAACGAGCCTGACAGCCGCCTGGCGCTTTTGTGCAGCTCCCTGGCGATCCTTGTCCATCACTGCCGACACAACAGCAGCAATATTTCGCCCGTAAGGAAAAACCCTCCATTCACGAACCATGCGAGATGTAAAATAGTCCTTGCCAGCCGCGCGGGGGATAGGAACATTTCTAGGCCAACAACCCCCGGTCACCCTCAGCATCCGAGCCGAAGACTCCCGGAGCTCGGGCGAAGACATCCTTCCCCCCGGGGCCGCGCACGTCCTCGTCAACTCTCTAGCAAAACCATCAGAAACCCCAAGTCCTCCCATAGCAGTACCTAATTTTCTCTTTTTAGAGGATGGGGCGGCCGCCGGCGAGGGGTCGTCTCCAATCTCCACCACCGGCTTCTTCCCACGGCGGTCCACATCGTCTTGACCAGGATAGCCGTCATACGACAATTGATTTAATTCAAAAACCCTGTTCAAGCGGTCATTCGACCCGCGGATATCAAAGCTGCGCTGGCCCTCTGTCCTCGGCACATAACGTCCAACGAGCCGCACCGCCCCATCCTCCGCCTCACGCACAAAAGCGGCCGGATCGCGGTTTTGCAGATTCACCGCGAAGGCGGGACTCCGCACCACCTTTCCGCCATGGAAAGGCATCTGGCGAGGGCATACTTCGCCCAACGCCCAGCCATGCGCCAAGGGCATACTTCGCCCAACGCCCAGCCATGCGCCAAGGGCCATACCCCGTACACCACAAATTCTTCAACCAAGTCGCGCCCACTGCTCAGGCCGGCGGCGCACCGTAGGGCCCCTTCGTCCGCATCCTCCTCCGCCACTTCAAAGGGCGGGTACGCTGAGTAAAAATGAGAACACATCTCGGACACGGGGAGTCCCTCATGGCCTTCGACGGCACCCTCAGCAACGTAAAACCAAAACTCATTCCAGTTGCCCCACTTGTTGCGGGCGCAAGGAACCAACTCGACTACCTGCATCGTGGTCTTGCCGGTCTTCGGTGTGAACGTGCAGGACCCAAACTGAGCAACTTCGTCTCCAATCATCCTCTTCTACCAGTGCAGACAATAATACTTCGCAAAAACTTCGACCGATGGCTGTCCGCCGTACGAAGTCGTCGCCCAGACATACTTCGACAGAGCCACCACGGCATTCGGTGTCAACTGATGTATCTGAACGTTGAACCTGCGCAGGACTTCGCCAACAAATCGGTGCGCAGGCAGGCGGAGACCGGCGGCGAAGAACGCCTCGAACACAACCAACTCGCCCTCCGGCTCGGGGACTTCCTCCGTCCCCGGCACACGAGCAACTCCGCCGCCGAAGTAACCCAACCGCTGCATATCTTGCACGCGGACCGACGACATCCGCGACACGCCAAAATCAACAGAATCGCCGGCGCGCAACTCCTCCACCATCAAGCTACTCAGCGTCTCCTCAGACGAGGCGTCGGCCGGCGGCGAAGCGGCAGCGGAAGAAGAGGAGGTCGGCATCGCTACGTACCGTCGGCGGCGGCGGGCGGTCTGCTTCACTCGAGCCAGATCTCCGGCGAACAAGAGCGCGGCGGGCAGACGAGCAACAGGACGGTGAAAAGAGGCGGCTAGGGTTTTCACGGAGCGCGGAAAGTGAAGTTCAAAAAGCACCGACCCCCGCCCCCTTTTATAGGCAGGGCGCGGCTCTTCGGGGAACCCGCACTCAACCAGGGCGCGGCGGTTCGGGAAACCCGCAATCCAACAGTACGCTGTCAATCAACGGTCACGTCAAAAACCCCCGCGGAACCACTTCGAGCGAGGGCAGCGTCTCCGCCATCTAGCGACGTCTTCGGCACCAGGTGACTTTGTCGAACTGGTCCCTCGGAGGGCAAATGTTGGGGCGAAGGCAAAGACGCCACCCTTCGCTCAGCGCCTTCGCTGTAGTCGCCGGTCCGACGGAGACAAAACGGTCAGGGACACCCTTCGCTTGATACGGCATTAGACGAAGGCCCGCTACAAGGTCTTCCCACCGAGCGGCCTCATCCAGCTCGGAGGCCCACGTATGCTCCGGCCCATCGCAACGGGCCCTGCGTGGCCGTTGTGCGTTACGGGCCTAATTTGTAAAGGCGTTCCTGTAATTACAGTCTGTAACCCTGCTTTATGAGAATATTCTGGGGATAACCTAGGTAGCTGAGGGCACATGCGTCCTTAACACAAGGCGCTGGGCGCTCAGGTACCTATAAATACCCCCGCACAGTGCCCGTGAGAGGCCAGATTAACAGAGCTATTGCCACCTAGCGCGAGAACCCTGTTGACGTCACTGTTCACCCTTGTTGGATCCCCTTGCAACTGAGAGCAAGTTCCAACAGTTCTCAACCCTGAAGCATCCCCAAACAGATCCAAAATCCTCACAGCAGTGTTTAAGTCCCTAGGCTCTGGTTTTAGGAAGAGAGCCACGTCGTCTGCATAGAGCGAGATCCGGTACTGAAAAGAATTAGAAGAAATGGGCTGCAGCAACCCATGCTCCTCAGCCTTGATAAACAGCAAAGTGAGGACATCCATAACAATTATAAAAAGCAGCGGAGACAAGGGGTCACCTTGCCGCAAGCCCCTTCTATGCGAAATGAACCTTCCAGGCATCCCATTGAGTAGGATCTGGGTGGAAGAGGTCATAAGAAAACCACTTATCACATCCCTCCACACTGGGCCAAAGCCTAATTTTTTCAGAACCTCAAGAAGGAAAGGACAAGAGACCGAGTCGAAGGCCTTGGAAATGTCCAGCTTCAAAAGAATTTTGGGCTGATTTTTAGCATGGAGAAATCTTGCCGTCTGCTGGACAAGCATAAAATTGTCTTGTATGAAGCGACCTTTGATGAAGGCGCTTTGTGCTTTAGAGATCAGCCCCTCCATATGATACCTCAACCTATTTGCAAGAACCTTAGTCACCAACTTGGCGAAACTGTGGATCAAACTAATGGGTCTGAAATCCTTGGCAGCAATAGCATCATTATGTTTTGGTAGCAGCGTAATGAAAGCTGTGTTAAGGAATCTGAAATTCCTGAAGTCTCTCCCCCAAATAGTTGAAACAGCTGCCATAATGTCATTTTTATAATAGGCCAGCAGCTTTTATAAAACTGCCCGGTGAACCCATCGGGGCCAGGAGCCTTGTCCGCGGGTAGTTGCTTGATAGTGTTCAAGATCTCCTCAGTAATTAAAAACTCAAGAGCCTAAAGGTCATGATGCTGCAGTCCCAAGGCATCAAGGTTGATAGTTTGGTTTCTCTGCACTTCACTTCCAATTAGATTCATATAGAAATCCCAAAAACCTCAGCCTTCCCATCATGGGAGGTGAACAGCTGATCTCCATCCCGAATTGCAGTAATAAAGTTCTTCCTCTTGCGAAATCTTGAGCAAGCATGAAATAACTTGGTGTTGGCATCGCCGTCCTTGAGCCAAGACAGCCGAGATCTGTTCCTAGCCACCGTCCTGAGCAGGGAAGCAAGGAACAAGCAGTGTTTCTTTAATTGCTGTAGCAGCCAGCGTTCGAGATCAGAGAGAGGTCTACCATCCCTTGCTGATTCAAGCTGCAACATCACTTCTCTAGCTAACTCGAGCTGTAACTTGAAGTTGCCCACTTTTTTGTCACTCCATCGTTGTAGCCCCTTGGCTGTAGCCTTGAACTTGAGGGAGAGAGATTTAAGAGGGCAAGCATTAATCTGTACAGAGTGCCAAGCATTAGAAACTGCATCATGAAAGCCCTCAAATCTTGTCCAGAAGAACTCAAAGTGGAATCTCCTCTTGCCCCGAAGATTATCCTTCAATCCAAGAAGGAGAGGACAATGATCAGAGCCCTCGGAAGCGGAACATTGGAGTAAGAAATCTGGGAATTTCTGCTCCCACTCAACGGAACAGAAGACTCTGTCTAGTCGTACCAACACATCATGTGCCCCTGACCAGGTGAATTTCCTTCCATGTAGATCGATGTCTTTGATTCCTAAATCCTGAATACATCTCCTGAATCTCCCCATCATGAATCGGTTTAGATTAGGATTATTTTTGTCTTCATCTCTATAAATCAAGTTGAAGTCTCCACCAACAATCCAAGGTCCAGCGCAATTAGCTCTAATAAGACGCAGTTCTTGCATGAACATGAGCTTCCTATCGTTACCCTGGGGCCCGTACACACAGGTCAACCACCACTCATCACCAATCGTTGGACAGAATTTGACAGAGACACTGAAGACATCAACCCGGGAGTCAACAATAGCTCCCAATTTAGATCTCTAGGACAGCAGTACACCACCGCTAGCACCAACAGAATTAAGAGTCACGAAATTGTTGTCGAAGTCAGGACCCAATAACGAGAGAACAAGACGACGGCTACAACTCTGCATCTTGGTTTCTTGTAAACAAATTATGTCTGCACGGACCGACTCTACTAGACTCCTTACAGAATCTTGCCTCGCGACGGAGTTTAATCCGCGGACATTCCAGAACAGAATCATGGAAGGATCCATTAGTAACACTTAGAAGACAACACACATCCACCAAATTAGCAGACCATGGTGGCCGCTCCACCCAAGTCATCTGGGACTGCCCAACCGAAAAGTGCTGCAAGGGCTTGAACCTGTGGATAGGAAAGAGGATGGCAGAACAACTTGGCATAAGTCTCCAGATCCTCACTGTTAAGCTGATTCGTGTCTGAAGTATTATGGATAGCCTTCATCACCAAAATCCTGGCCCTGGGGATCTGTGGAATGTGCTCAGCGCCTAGACCAGCCACCCGTCGACTACGACGGAGTCCCTGCGAAGGGATGGCAGGTTCTCTCCTCTTCTTAGCTTTTGGAGTAGGAAGTAAACAACCAATTTTCTTGGACACCATCTCAAAGAACTGCTGTTTGGAAGGAGATACGTCCTCTGGCGCGTCAACCTGCCTAACTGAAACACGCTGTCTTCTTCTACTATAAACTTTAAGTGATGTCCCGTAGACATTTGGATGCATTCTGCAGCTCTGGACCATGGGAGAGTTTAAGTTAGCTGATTCCAGCGGCTCAATTAACTCCAGCGACCTGGGAGAAATGGGCGGGAGGGTGGAGAAGTGAGCTGCTACCTGACACTGGGGCGTGACAGGCCTATCAGTTTCCAGCGGCCCAACAGAATGTTGGGGGGAAATTAATGTGACCTGCCCCAGCGGCCCTACGTCAGAGTGGGTCACTGGACCCAGAGTGCCCTCTTCCTGCTGCATAGGCCCATTAGATTTTAGCGGACCAACAGATTGTTGGGGGGAAAGTAATGCGACCTGCTCCAGCTGTCCATCCTCAGAGTGAGTTTCTTCAAGTCTGCCATCCCGTAAATTGTCCTGCTCCAGCTGCCCATCCTCAGATTGAGTCTCTTCGAGTCTGCCATCCCGTAAATTGTCCAGCATAATTGTTTCCTTGGAAACCAGTCCAGCAGTCTGTTCAGTAGCCCCAGCAAGCAGTTCCAGGCTGGATCCGCCCAGCAAACAATTCCTGTGCATGCACGGATCAGATGCTGTCCCCAAAGCAGACTCCACAGAGCTGTGCATCTTCAAGGATGGTTCTCCAGCTTCCCGTTGACCTCCTTCCATACGTCGGGAAGGCAGTTGCGGGCCCAAACGAGAATGGACTGAGCGTCGCCCACCAGCACTGTGCTTTGAACGTCTCGGTGGCGACCCAGGGAAGGAGGAATCACCGTCACCATCAGGGGGGTCATTGTCGCTCAGCGGAGTGGGAATAACAATAGCTTTTTCCGAGGCATCGACAGGGGTGACCATCAGGCTGATCTTGTATGATAAACAACGCTTTTCTCCTGCCGCAGGCCCTGGCTCCGAAATGATGAGAGTCATGTCACGATGTAGATTCCTCGGATCCAGACACCACGCCTTCAACATGAAGGACGATAGGTCAGTCTTCAATGCTGTTGCTGGGTGCAGCTCGGAAATGATGCACGAATCTCGCAGCAGAAATTCTGCTGTAGATCGAGACCATGCATGGGCCGGAATGCCCCTGATCTCCACATTAATCAAGGTCGGGAGCGATGTCGCAGCCGCATTTGCACAACGCGTCCACCTCTTAAACACAAGGTCAAACTGTGGTCCTCTGAAAATACTTCCATCATTGAATACCCTTGAAGCTGTTCGTTCATCCGGCAAGAACAGAATGAAATCCTCGGGCATTGCCTGGTGAATGGACATTGTACCCCCATCGACGTTAAAACTTCGAGCAACTTCATTGATGATCTCAGCCCCTAGGACCTCTGGCCTAGTACCAACTATTGTGACAAACAGAGCCTTCCGCAAAGCTGCGTCCTCACGCGCCATCTCCGCCGAGAATTCCAGCACACATAAAGGAGAGAACATAGGCCTGCCTTGCTGATCATATTTCTGCTCTACCGTTGTAATCTCCTCCAAAGCTGTTAGAGCAACGGCATCGTCGGAAGAAACAGAAGTTGGTGATAACTGTTGCATTGCCGCCCCCTGATGTCGCTTCGCTCGACGTCTCTTCCTCTTTCTGCGATGAACTGGTGGAACAGTCTCCCCGGAGCCCGACGCCAACAGCAGGGGTGAATGATATTCGTCCCCGGTGGCCGACTGCAATGGAGAGATTCGCTTCCACACTGATTCCTTGCGCCTGGACATCTGGAAATCGCCTCCTTGAGAACTAGATCCTTGCATCCTTGTTAAGCGCTGCCACACCGGTACGCGGGGACTTTGACGCGCACGGTGCGACCTCGCTGTCTTCTCCGTATTCTTCTGGTACGAGCACGCAGAAGCCCGGTGGCCGAGACCGTGGCACACCAAACAGCGTGTAGGTCGTCTACAGGCATCAACGAAGTGGGAGGGAGACAGACAGTTGAAGCATCTACCTCGGAGATCCTTTGGGGACCATCGACGAGGATCAGATGCAGCACGTCTAGCTCTCCTATGCACCACCTCCTGCCAATCACCTTCAGGTTGAGAAGGGAGCACTAGCGAACCAGTCTGCCCTGTTGGACGCCTGCAGCCCGCCTTCCCAGCCGGTATGAAACGGTGAGCAACCTTCAGTGGAGAAGAAGCGTCCACACTCGATGGAGAAGGTTCTGGTCTCCCACCAAGGACAAGCACAACATCCTTATAGGATCGGGATACCGTCCCAGAGCCGCCGGAACTCGAAGGGGCAGGGCTGGCGTCCTTCCACCTTTGAGACTTTGCCCGCCCACCCTGGGGAGCCAAAACGGTGTGCACTGAAGAGCCAGAGGCCGGAAGGGATGGGAGGTTTGAGGAGGTGGTCGCCGGTTTCGTGATGAAGTCCGGCGAGATGGGGTGGTGGTGGTGGCCGTTGGCGTCCTGGGTGGAGGTGGCTGGGCTGGGGAGGGGAGACGAGGGGTTGGGCGTGGGAGACGAGGGGCTGGGGGCTGGACGCGGGGTGGGAGACGAGGGGCTCATCCCGCCCAGTCGCCGTGTCCAGTGTATCATAAACTCATAATACGCACGGCTACTATGCAAAAAACCTTAAGGGCTGATTTGATGACCAGTGATCGGGATCCATGGACTAGTAGTTGTCACTGAGAAATGTCATTTACATTACAAATATTTGAGAAAACATTTACGTTTGAAATAAGTATGAAATCCCACAATGAGTCTTTTTTTTACATCAGGTCATTGTACATATTGCATACCTGATGTTTGAATGAATCTTGGATTTGCTTGGAGCTTTGGGTGCAGATTACCCTGTGAGGTGCACTGTCCCATGGACCTGCACACCATGATAGAAGTCCTGTTAAACCATACTGATCCAAATACATACGGTTCAAGTCAAAGCTGGTATTGATGGGTCAAACATTACACCAAGCTGGTTGTCTACAGAAATGTTTTTCTAATGCAAAAACTATAGCAAACTTGTCATTTGGCAGCAATAAAACATGATAATTTCTGTTCGAGTAAAATGCATCAAAGGTCCTCGAACTTGGCATGCTATGTCACTTGGGTCCTCGAACTCTCAAAATCAGGAACGCAAGTGCTATAACTTGGCGGCCCATCCAAAACCATCCAAAACCGGGTTTGCTCAAACTGGATGCCTACGTGGCGTGCTACGTTGGAGTTACTTGGACCCCCGAACTTGGCATGCTATGTCACTTGGATCCCCGAACTTGGCATCCTGTGCCACTAGTGTCCCCGAACTTTCATTAGTATGCTCCAACATGGCACGCCACGTCAACATCCGATTTGAGCAAACCCGGTTTTAGACGGTTTTGCACGGGCCGACTAAGTTACATGACTCGTTTTCCTAGTTTTCTAAGTTCGGGGACCCAAGTGACACTATGAAAAGTTTAAGGACCACTACTTCATTTTACTCTTTCTGTTCTCTTGACCTATTTTTTTCGGTTACTAGTTGATAATACCATCAGTGTTTTAAAGTCATCTGACTAATCACGATTAGTCAGCCTAATCGCTATTGTGGGCTCGATTAGGATCTTCGACATGACTAGGACGACTAGAAAGCTGATCATTCGACTAATCGCGACTAAACAGTGATTAGTCGTCTGACTAGTACTTTAACCAACTAATTGTGTGTGTTGGGCCGACGATATCCCTAGACCTGCTATTGGAGCTATTAACCAAACATACTCTAGAAGAAGGAAGCGTGTTGTTCGTCCTCCACAATTTGGTGAATCTGATCAATGTTTTCAAGTCGTCTGAATGTCTGATTAGTCGCGATGAATCGTCCAAGTCAGTTTGGACCAATCACGATTAATCGCCCAAGTCGTCCGACTAATCGTGATTAATCACCCTAGTCTGTCAGCTAGAACGATCAGCAAGTCGTCCGACTTGAAAACATTGAATCTGATTCTGATGAAGAAATGCAAGAACAAAGAGAACTTGCTGCTGCATCCACTGAAGATCCAACTGAAGATGGAACAAGCTTTGAACTAGCTGATGATATGCTAGATTAGCAGTTTAGCACAACAATCTAGTGTCCTGCTATCCTGCATTTATTTGTTTTCGAGTTGTAGAACAATATGATGTCTAGTACTCTAGTGTCCTGCTGTCCAGCAATTAAGCTTATGACTTGCATTTGGATTTTGAACCTATCATGCTGCTACAACTATATATAATACACACACATACATGTATACACATGGTCCTGTTATAGGTGGACGACTAGGAGTCAACTAGGCTCCACTAATTGAGCAAATCGACGACTATCACGATTAGTCACCTTATCGCTGCCCAAGCGACTAGAATCGACTTGTCGACTTTAAAACCTTGAATACCATTTGTAAGCATGGACCGATGGAATTATTAATATTGTTCAACTTTACCTTGTTTTGTAGCCCCAGAGATGGTTGATAAACCAGTTGACACCATTTTGCTCAAGCTTCGTGGTTTATATGCACGTGCAAAGGATCTCTCTGAGAATGAAATCAGGTAAATATATTGTAAAGTCCTAGCCCTGATTGTCTGGAAGGATAATACTACGATAAATCAAAAAATATCAATTTGTCTTCTATGCTGTTTTTTCCTCCAAAGAATTGCTGCTGACAGTTCTCTTGTTAAAATACCATTATGTTGAACTGAGGCATTGGGATTCATTGGAATTCACAGTTGAAATCTATTTTCCTTACTAAGAATGTTGTAGAATATTCATCTCTTCAAAGTAAATTGATTTATGCCATTTGGTTAAAAATATAGAACGCCAGATGCTTGATGCCACTTTATCCACCCTGCTTGGATTCTATGGCTAATATCTTCATCAATATCCCCGTCTCTCTGTAGGATTGATCCTAAATACCAAAATATATCTTTCCTAGGCACTACTAGACAACCGAGACCATCTGCACTTTGTACATCTTCATATATAGCTCTTTGGACATTGGAATATATCTAAGATGCTTTTCCTAACAACTGAGACCTCCCTCACCTGTCTCGAATGCCAATAGGATTTGACTACAGTAAATATTCTAATGCAGTTACTCTAATATTTGCTTTGGATTCTGGGAAACTCATATATCTCCACAATTGCTCTTTGTGCTTACATTTTTGCCATTGCTGCATGCAACTTTTAAGAGTTTGATCTTTGAAGAATCTGGTGCAGCAGTGCAAAGATTTCACAATCATGCCTTCTTGCAGTGCCTCAAATGCTTTGATTGGATTATTAGATGGTTTGTTGCAATCTGGAGCTTCAACTGCACAAAAGAAAAAGATAGGTGAGTATTGGAATTTAGAACCAAGATTTTGCAAGATAGGATCATGTTTTTTAACTCGGAGCATGCAGTACAGTACCGTAGTTGCTTTCTACATTTCAGAAGTTGGTGAGCAGAAAAAGAAGAGGATCAAGTCTGATACAGATTCTGCACGATTTTCTGCTGCATCTATGAGGAATCAACTTGACCAAGCTGCAAGCCTTAAAGGAGAGCAGGTTCAACTTCAGCTTTATTTAATAACATCAATTAGTTTTTATATTTCTTGTTTTCATCAGTGCATGCTTTATTAGGGCAGCTTCTACCTTCCATGTAGGAAAAGATATGAACTCACTGTGTTTTGAAGTACCTCCTTCGTCTTGAAATATAATGTATCCTAGGATTTCTAGGACATGCTACGGGGTAAAGCAAATTATGCATGTAAATCCCCCTCCCTTAATCGTGGGGAGATATTATGTTTACCATATTTTGAGCTTGGTGGTTCGGATGACAATCAACATTATGTTAGGTTCTATAGGTAGGTATGCGATTGGGGGCCTAGGGATGTTAATTCACCTATAATCTCTTATAATTGGGGACCAATTGCAGATGCTTTGATGCCTTATATTTCAGGACAAATGGAGTAGTTCTGTAGGTTGCTGCAATTTATTGGAGATACTGATTTGGTATGTGCCGTTTCCTCAAAAGATTCATAATGGGTAATGGCAACCATGAGTTCAGGAGAGCTAGCAGGACTGCACAGGAGACCCTCTCAAATAATTTGTGGGTCTGTTATGACCAGCAGCCCAACAACCTTAATAAAATCAGCTAGTTTGTTTAGATGGATAAGTATGAATTAGTTTGTTTAGATGGATAGACATTAGCTAGTTTGTTTAAATGGATAAGTATTAGTTTGGAACTCCTAGCTAGAGTTGGTTAGTTTGTTAGGGCCTGCTATCACAGCCTATATATTGTACCCCTTTGGTTAAAGAAAGAATCAAGCAGACAAGTATCTTGCCCGTGCTCCCTCCATCCCGTTACTGTTCATCCGACGCTACTGCTCATCACGTGAACAGTACCGCGCTCCCCCCAACCACCACCCCGACGGCGCCCAAGCGTCGGGTCCTGGCCCTAGACCTCAAGCCTACCACTCGTACCACCTCCGTAACCCTAATCCCAACAATCTTGTATTGGTGATGTCAGGTTCCGAAGAAGTGCCACTGGGATCAACACCACCAGTTGGAGAATGGAAACCCTAACCCTATCAAGGGGTTGGGTGATGTATTAATAGACCGAGTTAGTTGGGCCTGGCCCATTACACAGGGGTGGGAAGGTAAATACACGAGATAAACCCTAAACCCTAATCGGGTACTCTTAACACCCCCGCAGTCGCAACTCTATCCTGTACAGACGTTGAGACTGGATCGAAAGTCGACGAAGACGCTCGACGGTAGCCCCTTGGTGAAGATATCGACGAACTGCAGCGTGGTGGGGACGATGAGAACCCGAACGTCAGCGGCGACGACCCCTCACAGACAGTGTAGGTCGATCTCCACGTGCTTCGTGCACTGATGCTGCACAGGATTGGTGGTGAGGTAGACCTCGCCGACGTTGTCGCAATAGACGAGGCTGGCACGCTGGAGAGGGCTGTGGAGCTCATGGAGAAGTTGACATAACCAGGAGGCCTCTGCCACGCCGTTGGCCACAACGCAGCACTCGGCCTCCCCGTTGGAGTGGGAGACGACGGGCTACCACTTGGCGGCCCATGAGACGAGGTTGGCGCCCAAGAACACGACATAACAGGAAGTGTACCGACGCGTGTCGGGACAATCAACCTAGTCAGCGTCGGTGTAGACCATGAGCTCCAACGTCGGGGAGGGTCAGAGTAGAAGGCCGTAGTCGAGGGAGCCACGGAGGTAGCGCAGGATCCGCTTCAGAGCGGTGAGATGGGACTCCCGCGCGATGTGCATATGCAGGCACACCTGCTGGACAGTGTAGGCGATGTCGGGCCTGGAGAAGGTCAGGTACTGGAGGGCGCCGGTTAGGCTCCGGTAGGACGTCGCGTCGGTGACTGGGGACCCGTCGATGGCATACTGGCGCTGGTGGAGGAAGAGACCCTGAGGCCGACGCTCGGCGGTGATGCTGAGGAAGTGGGGAAGAGGCCCCAGGTCCTTCATCGCGAACTTCCGCTGAAGGGCGACGATCGTGCATTGTAGGAGATCGGCGGTGGATGCCATGAGCACAATGTCGTCGACGTAGAGCGGAAGGTAGACGGTGTCGTCGCTGCGCCGGTAGATGAACAGGGAGGTATCCGACTTGGCCTCGACGAAGCCAATGGAGGTCAAGTAGGAGGCGAAGCGATTGTACCACGCCCACGGCGCCTGCTTGAGGCCGTACAGGGAGCGGTTCAGCCGGCAGACCAGACCCGGATGAGCAGCGTCTACGAAGCCGATGGGCTAGCTGCAGTAGACCGTCTCCGTCAGAGTGCCGTGGAGGAAGACATTCTTAACATCGAGCTGATGGATCGCCCAATCTCGGGAGAGGGCGAGGGACAGGATGACGCGAACTGTGGCGAACTTGACGACGGGGCTGAAGTTCTCGTCGTAGTCCACTCCAGGGCGCTGCGTGAAGCCTCGAAGGACCCAACGGGCCTTGTAGCGGTCGAGGGAGCCGTCCGAAGTCAGCTTGTGGCAAAAGAGCCACTTGCCGGTGACCACGTTGGTGCTTGGTGGACACGGCACCAGGTCCCAGGTGTGGTTTGGCTAGCAGGGCCGCGTACTCCTCCATAGCGCGACGCCAGTGTGGGTCGGCAAGGGCGGTGCGAACGGAGGAGGGGACCGGGTAGGCTTTCGGAGGAGTGGCAGTCGTGTCAACTCCACTTCAAAGATAACCGTAGTGGGTGAGTTAGCCGAAAGAATTCCATCAGAGGCTTCAGAGATTTCCAGAGATTCAGAAGTTTCCATGATGCCGTTCTTAATGCCCCATCTTCTTCTGTTATATACATGCATTGGTGTACCTTTATTAGGATGTCCCATCTGCGAACCTTCAGCCATTGGATGTATATCCGTGTATAGAGTGTCCCGGGGAAGCTGACTGCCATTCTCTTGATGATCACATATGGTCCAGAGATCAGAGGTTATGCTCCCAACTTCATTCAGATTGTTAGGCTCAGTGTTATCTGTAGGATCGGAGAGGAGTAACTCTGTTTCACCCTCAACATGCTCAAGCAGATTGGAAATCAGGGGACTCTGCAATTCCTTGAGGCTGGGACAGCTCTTCATTTCCTTGGGAACCCCGGCACACTTTGCCTCCATCAATGCATCTTTACTGGGGATTGTGTGTGCAGCCAACGGGTCTGGCAACTGGTCCGCTCCTCTGAACTCAGCCATTGATTATACAATTAATCAGACTATCCACCAGTCTTAAAGTTAAAAGTAATTATAAACATCATATTATAGGACAATGACTATGTTTGGTTACTGAGTTTTTGAGCTCTAGCAATGGAATGCCTAGTACATAGCTTTAGCTCTTTCCTTCTGTTGGTGCACATGCATGCTTTATGTATATTTGTTTAATTAGTTAATAGTTACAACGTACATTCATTCTCCCATTTCAGGTTGCTGCTAGGGTAAAATCAGATGACGAAAAAGACGAGTGGTTTGTCGTGAAGGTCATACATTTCGATAAGGAAACAAAAGAGTATGTGTCTACTTTATATTTTTCTCTCTGCAGGGCAAACATTTATTTTTGATATAAAAGTTTACTCGAGGGGAAAATTACCTTTCTGAATGGAGGTAACGTTGATAACATACTACTTCCTTGACTATTTTATTACTTGAAATAGGAGTGTGATGTTATGAACCTTTCTTACAAGATCCTGGGTTGGTAAGGCCGTAAGGCACCACATTATCGATAGGAAAGTAGGAATTTTCAAGGTATCTGCTGTATTGCTGAAATTGCCCCGCAAAAACTGAGAGCTATGGCGATGGCATCTCCAGCACTGAATCTCAGCATTATAGTAAATAAGAAAAGGAGGAAAAGTGGGCATTGCATTTATCATGTAGAGAGGAGGTATTAATAAGCTGTTACTGATTCGGCATGCAATATAGTTTGATGAGATTTATATCATTGTTTGTGATAACCCTTCGTTAGTGATTTCTCCTTGCCAAACAATTTGTGTAAAACAATTTGTGCTAGTTGCTCCTGGACAACTTATCATTACCATGTACATGCACATTTTCGTGTGCCTGTTACTGTTGCCTTATATGTGACCATCATCCTGTAAGTATCACTCATTTAATATTGATGCACGTGCAGGTATGAAGTACTTGACGAAGAACCAGGTGATGACGAAGAGAGCACTCAAAAGTATGTGAGGGTCAAGTTCCTTCCTATATGTCCTTTTTTAGTTCCTTGTATCTGAACAATTGATGAAATTAGCTCCAATAATTTTCTCCAAATATTCAACTTTGAATTTTGAGTCCCCCCCCCTCGAATATGAATGAGGCCTTTGATCATATCATTAAAGACAAAAAGATACACAAATAACACACTGGGGAATGGAATGCCCCTCCACTGCCACAAGGCAAACAGCCTTAGCTTAGAAGACACTACATAGTGGCCTCCTTTGAAATTGCTCTAACGACAACATCAACACTAGCAAACTTCCCATTAAACACTGTTGGAAGGGAAAGAACAGTATTCACTTGATAGGATCATAGGATTGGAGAGAGTACAGGATATAGGCACATAGCCAACTGTAATAGGCCTCATGAGCTGTGCTCTTGCCCCCTCCAACGCACAGCCAACAATTCAACACCCTCGCTGACATTTTCACCAAGGGTCCCGACGAGCTCGCTGTTCACGGAGTTTTGCTCCAGTCTCAACATCTGCTATAGTTAGAGTTTTGACCGCGGGTTGTGTTAGATTACTTTGTGTGTGTTGGCTGTTGTAATGGGCAAAAGGGCCTTTAGCTGAGTTGGTTAATGGTTAGGTGGTCTGAGTTGCACTCCTCTGGTCCCACGTTCGACTCCCCGTGGGAGCGAATTTGAGGCTGTGGTTAAAAAAATCCTTTCGTCTATCCCACACCAAAGCACAAGTCTTAGGCCCGGTCCCGGTCACAGTCGTTTCTCACTTGGTCTACGGTCCCGGTCGCAGTTCGGAGGTTTTCTCGACCTGTGTGAGAATGTCTTCTCCTTAATATAATGCTCGGGGGCTGTTTTACCCGTATGTCGAGTTTTTTTCCTCATATTTATACAACTGCCCACCCTAATTAGGGTTAGGTTTTTTCTCACCTCAACATCTTCAACTTGGGGTTGCATGAAAAGCACTATGTCGCCGACATAAAGAGGAAGTCTCTGTCTATTCCTCCTATTCAGCAGCGGCTGCAATAATCCTTGCTCTGAAGCTTTAGCAACCAGAGAATTCAGGACATCCATAACCATAATAAACAACATAGGAGACAATGGGCCCCCTTGCCGAAGGCCATGCTGATGGCAGATCAAGTCTCCTGGCTCTCCATTCACAAGCACCCTGGTTGATGATGAGCGTAGCAGCGCGCCAAAACCCAAACACCTCAAAACTTCCATAAAAAGGCCACGAGATCGAATCAAACACCATACTGATGTCAAGCTTGAGCAGCACTCTGGCCTCCTTTTGAAGGTGGATAGCCTTGGCTGTTTGTTGCACCAACAAGAAATTGTCATGGATGCACCTACCATTGATAAAAGACGCGGATTAGAAGAAATCAGATTGGCAATTTAGAAGAAAGCCGGCATGCCAAAATTTTAGTGGCAACCTTGGCAAAGCTGTGAATTAGACTAATAGGACGAAAGTCTTTAACTTCAACTGCATCAGCCATCTTGGGCAGAGGTGTGATACTGTGATATAGGCTGAATTAAGCAGATGCAGGCGGCTAACATCACCTTGCAAAAACCTGCTGATTGCTACCGTAAAGTCTGATTTGATGACCTGCCAAGCCACTTTGAAGAAATGTCCTATGATTGCTACCATGGCTTTAATGGTATTCCATACCTCTTCTTCGGTGATGAAAGCCACCAAATCAGAGAGGTCCATGGCCGGCCTAAGGAAGGCTTGAAGGTCCAACGAGAAGGCCTGCTGGTTGGCTGTCCCTAATAGGCTGTTGTAGAAATCCCAAAACCACCTCTTTCTTTACGTCCTGATCAAGAATGATTCTGTCTCCGACTTTTTAGCCTAGCCAAAAAATTATTTTTCTTCCTGTATCTTGCATGCTGCTGAAAATATGACGTGTCTGCATCACCTTTTAACCAATTCAGCCTAGATCTCAGCCTTGCCATCGTTCTTTATAGAGAGAGAAGGCCGAGGGCATGATACTTCAGTTGTCTGCGCAGCCACTCGTCCACCGGAGTCAGCGTCCTGGAATCTTGGGCAACTTCCAATTGATGCAAGAGCACTCTGGCAAACTGTAATTGCTGTTTTATGTGACCAGTTTTTCGATGGCTTCAAGACTGCAGATCCTGGGAGAGCCGTTTAAACTTATCAGCTACTTCTGCAGTCCAGCAATGATTTTTGACCGCAAGCCACAGGAAAAAGATTACACTTCAGGGTGCGAGCTTAATGGACCCAAGGAAGAATGTATTGTATCTAGACTTGTTTTTTTTCTCGAAAAGCGCAGGAGAACTGTGCCTCATTATATTAAGAAGGAGAAAAGGGTCTAAGAAGACCAGGTACAATAGGACAGACTTCCTTATGGAGGTCGAAAAACCAGAAAACCAAAATAATCCATCTGAGAACAACACACTTCTATTGGTCTAAACTCCCTCCGATGCTAAACCTCAAGGAGAGGGGCAGACAGATAGGAAGTCCTTTAGCCCCAGCCATTTCCCACATCCATCTTTCCTCCAGAGCCATCCTAGTGGCTAAAGACACATTTGGATTCCAGTTATCAAAGACACATTTGTTGCGATGGTTCCAGATAATGTAGGCCCCCAAAGCAATTAGAGAATTGAGCCCCTTTCTAACCAGACCTCTGACCGAAGAAGAGGCTTCTTCCCACCAGCTCATGAAGGAGGACAAACCAAGTTGAGGGGCAAGCCTTTGAAGGTCGAAAGTCCTCAGCAGCTGAAACCAGAAAATCCTTGAGAAAACCCAGGAGACCAGGAGATGGTCTAAGGTTTCCTCCTCTTGATCACACAAAGGGCATTTCAGAGGGTGATCAAGCCCTCTTTTGGCTAATTTATCAGCGGTCCAGCACCTGTTATGCGCAACGAGCCAAAGAAAAAATCTGCATTTAGGCGGGGCCTAGGTCTTCCACACCCTGGGATAGTGGCTGAAATGGGTAGATCCCATGAAGAGCCCTTCGTAAGCCACTTTAGCTGAAATGCTGAATAGTTACCGTCTGGGGCAATACTGGAAACGTGTTTGTCTTCAATAGAAGGCTGCAACACTATCTCAGAGATAAGGTTCCAAAGCTGAAGGTAATCCACCAAAACTCCCACCGAGAGGGCCCCTTTAATGTCTGAGATCCATCTTCTATTTAGGATAGCCTCTTGAACAATTCTTCTTTTTGTGATCCTCCTGGGAACACATTGAAAAAGCCTGGGAGCAATGTCACAAATTCTCTGCCTTGAGATCCATTTATCAGTCCAGAATAGGGTGTTGGCGCCATTTCCAACTTCTGAAACAAGAACAGTGGAGAAGAAAGCCTGAACCTTATTAGGCACATGAAAAGGGAGCTGCACGCACGGATGAGTTGGATCAATTTTATGTAACCACAACCATCTCATACGAAGAGCCCAACACATCTCGGGCAGGCTGGAGATGCCCAGGCCACCAAGCCTAAGAGGACGACATACTCTCCCCCAAGACACAAGGCAATGGCCTCCCTTGGCCTCTTTGCGGCCTCTCCAAAGAAAGCCTTTTCGGATTTTGTCAATGGCTTCCCAGGCCCAGGAAGGAAAATCAATAGCCATTGCTAAGTAAACCATCATGCCTGTCAAAACATACTGAACCTGAATCCTTCTACCCGCTCTTGTCATTAAATCAGCTTTCCAGTTAGGGAGCTGTCTCGCAATTTTATCCATAAAAGGTTGGACTTGGTCTTTAGTGAGCTTGACTAAGATACCGACAAGGAAAAACTGAAAGCGCACAAGGCAACAGACTTTGAGTAACAACAATGTCCTCCTCCGAGCACTGGATAGGATAAACATTGAACTTACTTTCATTGTTCTGAAGGCCCGAGGAGGGACCAAACAAATGCAAAATCTCCAAGGCTGCTAAAATATCATCTGCCAACGGGTGCAGGAATAAAGCCACATCATCAGCATACATAGAGACTCGGTGTAGTCTTTGTGTTGTTGACAGAGGTTGTAATAATCCTGCTTCTTCTGCTTTAGAGAATAAAAAACCCAGAGTGTCCATGGCAAGAATAAAAAGCATGGGAGAAAGTGGATCCCCTTGCTTAAGACCCCTCCTATGGTAATGCACTTTCCCGGAAAACCATTGAGAAGCACATGAGTGGAAGGAGGAAAGCAGCCCACGTATAATGTCCCTCCAAATTTGGCCAAAACCGAGGTGCTTCATGACATCAATAAGAAAGGGCCAAGAGACCTAGACTTACTAGAGTAGGAACCAGAGTAAGGCGCCACTTATGTTGATGAGACACTTCCTGGTGTAAAATAATATTATCAACCAAGTGCCATAATTTCAAATAATCCACTAAAACCTGTACGGTTACTGCACCTATTTTTTTTACCCAAGATCGGTTATTAAGCACTTGAGTTACTTTCTGTTGTCATATGGCTCATTTTGGGACCAACTTGATTAATTATGGCAGAATTCCTGCAAGTGTTCTTCCTGTAACCAGCGATCTGGCCAAAACCTGGTCGTTTCTCCATTTCCAATCACAGATTTGACTGCAACAGCAAAAAGGGCTCTATCAATATTTGACACTTGTAGGGAGACCAGCTCATGGCCTTGATGTGTCAGTTTTCTGCAGCCAAAGACACCTAATACATAAAGCCCAACCAAGGATCTCAGGTTGTGTATGTCAAGCCCCTCATATTCCAATGGTCGAAGGACTCAACCCCAACCCCAGGCAACCAGACAGTTACCACAAATTAGCCTTTTCCTGGTCCTTTCAAAGAAAGCCCTCCGGCATTTGTCAATTGCCTTAATAACCCATTTTAGTAAGTCCATAACAATCATCAGATATATTGGCACGACGGAGAATACCATCTTAATTGTAATTGGCGACCTGCTCGGTGCGTTAGGGAAGCTTTCCATCCTGAGGGCTAGTTTGGGAGCCAGAAATCCGGATGGGATTGTGGGAGCCAGAAAATTGAATAAGAAGGGGATTCTAGCCCCTCCAATCCCCTCCGGATTTGTGGCTCCCAAACTAGCCCTAAGAGATTATCCTGCTACTTTGTCAACGAGAGGAAGCAGCTCTGATTTATTGGGTTTCATGGTATTATTTTCTCATCATATGCAGTAAGCCACTAAATTAAGAAAACTGCAAGCAAATGTTCGACTAAAAACTGTTATGGCCTGTTTGGATCCTTTCATTTTAGAGGAAGTTGAATATACTTTATGGACTAGGCTATTTGGCTTGGAATTTGACATTCCACAACTTTCCAAAGTTTAGGTATAAGCATGTCTTAAATTCATGAGGCAAGAGATATTGATTCCATAGGTTCTCATGCTAAATTTCTGCTCTCTAACTTATAACACACTCGTCGGTTCGCTCCTCTGTTGCAGAACTGAAGCAAATGAGTATCTCTCCCATATGCCAACAACAGTATATAAGTATATTCTGCATGTGGCCATATTAACTTAATTTATCTGTGTATAGATTGTGATTATTAGAATGGATTTCAATTCAAAGATCCAAATTGGGCCTTAGTGTCCTTTTTCTGTATGTATGAAGTTGAATGTAAAGCAACACTATTTTGAAATTAAGTAAACTATGGGGTATTCATTGACCCTATTCTTAAGATTGGTTATAACTGATGGTTCCTGTTTTCTATGCTTTTCAGGAAGTACAAGTTGCCTATGTCTTACATTATTCCATTTCCGAAGAAAGGGGATCCTTCGAGTGCCCCGGATTTTGGGCAGGGTCGACAAGTTTTAGCTGTTTATCCTGGCACAACAGCATTATACAGAGCTACCGTAGCTTCTCATCGTAAGGTAACATCTTAAGGTGCACATTAAAACAATGGATAGTTAGTCATAATAATGATGCAAAGTTTTCTTGTGTACTTCAATTTCGAAATTTGATGCATTACTGTCACGTTTAACTTCGTCAATTTAATCTGGTTGGAATGTCAGCTATTGGTAGAGGAAGTAGTTGTGAGATGTTGCTGGTGGGGCCATGGTCGAGGACTTGACTTAGGGGCTGTGACCGGTGTCACAACCTGGAAGAAGGGCTAGTAGAACAGGATAAGGGGAATCTAGATTGATTTCATATTTAAACCTAGATACACAACTCATAGTTATGAGCTGCAGTACATGTGCCCCATCTCTCAATTCTCAAACCTCAAGAACAGATCTCCTATTAAACTGATGACTAACACACTGATCTAACAATTTCTCAAATATGTAGCTAATCTGAATGGCACCACTTTTAACTCTAAATTGCGTTTATTGTTTCATGTTGTCCACGTGCCCCCCCCCCCTGGCTCCTCAATGTTTTAGTGAATAGAGTCCATGGCGCCACCATGCAAGTCTGCTCTTCGAAATCATCTCTGCCTCAGCATGTACGCTTCCTTGGCGATTGACTGGCAGTTAGATGACTCTAGTGGTGTGCCATGCCATGGTTTCAGGATGCCTATGTGGAACAAGTTTTAAAATGATTTCTTATGGTTATGGGATATGCTCCAAGGTTTTCAACTTCATCTAGGATTGGTTGATCAACATTCATGGATTTTAACTGCTTCGGGGTCATACTCTTCTAAATCTGCCTATGCAGCCTTCTTCTTGGGACTTGTTGGTTTTTATCCTCCTGACCGGATTTGGCATAGTTGGACGTCCAGATGTCGTTTTTTCATGTGGCTAGCTGCGCTTGACAGGTGTTGGACTGCAGACAGGTTAGCCCGTAGGGGGCTGGACCATCTGGAGCATTGCTTGTTGTGTGACCGGGACGAGGAGAGTGTTAATCATTTGCTCATCCAGTGTGTCTTCTCCAGGAGTGTCTGGTTTTCTGTGCTCAGCATGGTTCATCTCCCCCAGTCTTCTCCAACGGGTCTTTCTGAACCAACTTTTTTTTTTTCTCGAAAGCGCAGGGGAACTGCGCCTTAAATATATTAAGAAGAGGAAAAAAAGGTCTATAGTAGACCAGAGTTACAACATTTAACTCCTTACGGAGGCCAGTACCGCACATAAGTGAAAGAGTCTAAGAAAGCCAGACTCAAAAAACTACTAAAATAGAAACAGAAGGGTTCAGCCATTTGTCAAAGAAGCTGCCAAGAATGAGAGACCCTTGGCCCCAGCTAATTCCCAAAGTCTTCTCTCGTCATCAGCCTGCCGAAGGATAGAGGGGAGACTGGGGGTCTGTCCATCAAACACGCATCTATTGCGGTGATTCCAGATCGTCCAGGCCCCCAAAGAGATCAGCGAACTCAGACCTTTCTTGACCATTCCCTGAACTGATTCAGAGGCTATCTCCCACCATTCCAGGAAGGAAATCAGGCCCGGCTGGGGAGCTAAGTTATCCAACCCGAACTTTCTGAGCAGATTATACCAGAAAATCCTTGCAAACACACATGAGACCAGCAGGTGGTTAATAGTTTCAGGTTCTTGATCACACAGTGGACAGCTGCTAGGATGATTGAGTCCCCTTTTCGCTAATCTGTCAGCAGTCCAGCACCTGTTATGGGCCACCAACCAGAGGAAGAAACGACATTTTGATGGAGCCCAAGTTTTCCAAACCCGCTTATAGTGTCCAAATGTACAGGATCCCAGGAAGAGACCCTTGTAAGCTGCCTTCGCTGAATATTTTCCATCTGGGGCTATACTAAAGATGTGTCTATCTTCAATGAGAGGGTGCAACTCAAAACCAGAGAGACAATCCCAGAGCTTAAAGTAATCTGCCAGAACTCCAACAGTAAGACCGCCTCTAATATCATAAATCCATCTGTTGTTTAACAAGGCCTCATGAACCGTTCTACTTTTTGCTACCCTCTTTGGGATTATGGAAAATAGGCTAGGGGCAATGATCGAGATGCTTTTACCCTGCAACCAGTTATCAGACCAGAAGAGGGTACTATGTCCATTACCTACCATCGAGACAAGGACTTTACTGAAGAACGCTCTGGCTTTACTTGGAACCTGAATAGGAAGCCCTGTCCAAGGTCTTCTGGAGTCGGTTTTTTGTAGCCACAGCCATCGCATCCGGAGGGCCCATCCAAGTTCCGGTAGACTAGAGATACCCAGTCCACCAAGCTGAAGTGGGCGACACACCTTGCCCCAAGCCACCAAACAGTGTCCCCCTTTAGCTTCTTTTCTTCCTCTCCAAAGAAACCCCTTTCTTATTTTATCTATAGCATCAACCGCCCAGTGGGGTATATCAATTGCCATTGCCAGATACACAGTCATACCTGTGAGTACATGTTGCACTAGTATTCTCCTGCCTGCTCTGGTCATCAAATCAGCTTTCCAATTAGGAAGTTGGTCAGCAAACTTATCAACATACGGCTGGAAATGTTGCTTGGACAGCTTATGTAAGGATAGAGGAAGTCCCAAGTATTTGCAAGGAAAAGCTGCGATCTCACACGGTAGCAGACTTTGGACTTCCAAGAGAGTTTCTTCTGAACACTGTATGGGGTAGACATTGGATTTTTGCACATTATTTTTCAGCCCAGAGGCACTGCCAAATAGCTGCAAGATATCAAGAGTGATGGAGATTTCATCCACCGTAGGGTGTAAGAAGAGGGCTACATCATCTGCGTAAATGGAGACTCTGTGTAGCTGTCTTCTTGCTGCTAGCTGCTGCAATAAACCTGCCTCTTCTGCCTTTATAAATAGGTGTCCAAGGACATCCATGACCAATATGAATAGCATCGGTGAAAGGGGGTCCCCTTGTCTAAGCCCTCTTCTATGCTGAATTTGCTGTCCAGGAAACCCGTTGAGCATGACTTGGGTGGTGGATGAAGCAAGGAGACCACAAACCATGTCCCTCCAGATCTGTCCAAACCCAAACTGCTGCATGACTTCAATTAGAAAAGGCCAGGAGACAGAGTCAAAGGCCTTGGTGATGTCAAGTTTGAGGAGTAGCCGGGATAATCTTTGTTGATGAAACAGTCTAGATGTCTGTTGTACTAACATGAAGTTGTCTTGGATGAATCGCCCCTTAATAAATGCACTTTGATTTGGGGAAACCAATTCATTCAGTCTTGGTGCTAGTCGGTTTGCGAGGATTTTTGTAATCAGTTTTGCAATGCTGTGGACAAGGCTAATTGGCCTGAAGTCCTTTACTTGCTCAGCCCCATCTTTTTTAGGCACCATGGTGATGTAGGCAGTGTTAAGTTTCCAGAAATTGCTAAATCTTCTGCTCCAGACAGCAGATACCACTGCCATAACATCACTTTTCACAATGTTCCAGCACACTTTGTAGAAAAGACCAGTGAATCCATCCGGCCCAGGAGCCTTGTCAGAGGGTAACCCTTTGATGGTTTCCAAGACCTCCTTTTCTGTAAAAGGGGAGTCCAAGGCAGCCAGGTTGTATCTAGGGAGGCCAAGAGCTGCCAGGTCAATTGTTACATCCCTCTGTCCCTCCTGCCCAATAAGATTTTTGTAGAAGAGGTCCACTGCTGCTGCTTTCTCACTATGCTCAGATAGAATGTGGCTGCCATCAACTAACTTGGCAACAAAATTCCTCCTCTTGCGGTGCCTAGCATGAATGTGAAAAAACTTTGTATTCGCATCACCTTCTCCTAACCATGTGATCCTAGATCTCAGCCTTGCCATAGTACGTTTGAGAGAAGACAGCAACAATGAGTGTTTTTTGAGGCAGTTCTTGAACCAGTTTTCAGCTGGCGAGAGGGCTCTTTCGTCCTGTGCCATCTCAAACCTGTGAAGCAGCTCTTTTGCCAAGGCTAACTGCAATCTCACATGGCCCACCTGTTTGTCACTCCAGCTTTGAAGAGATCTTGCTGTTACTCCGAGCTTCAAATCCAGGTTTTGGAATGGACACCTGGTATTGTGTACCGAATCCCAAGCAGTCTGTACCACCTCCAGGAAACCTTCCAATTTTGGCCAGAAAGCCTCGAAATGAAAGCGTTTCTTCCCCGGTTTGTTCCCTTGAAGACCCAAAAGGAGCGGACAATGGTCAGAATCATGAGATGCCATGCTCTGGAGGAGGACATTTGGGAAACATTGCTCCCAAGACACGGAGCAGAACACTCTATCCAGTTTAACTAAAACAGGATTTGCTTGCTGGTTGGACCATGTGTACTTTCGCCCATGTAATGGAATTTCCTTAAGAGCAATGTCATTGATTGTTTGACGAAAACGACCCATCATTGCCCTATTAATATTGGAATTGTTCTTGTCAGCAGAGCAGTAGATGAGATTAAAATCCCCAGCCACCATCCAAGGACCATCACATGCATTTCTGATGTCTTTAAGTTCCTGGAGGAACTGAATTTTTTCCCCCTCTCCCTGAGGTCCATACACACAAGTGAGCCACCAGGCCTGCCCTTCTGCCCTACAAAACTGAACCGAAATACTGTGATTATGAATTTTTATTTGTCCTGTGTGACCAATGTGTCTCCTCCAAGCAATCAAAATGCCACCACTTGCCCCCACAGATGGAAGGTACACAAAATCAGAGAAATCAGCTCCCAACATGGACAAAATATTTCTCCTAGTGATGTTCTGCATTTTTGTTTCTTGAAAGCATACCACATCGACCAGGGAGGAGTCCACCAACTCTTTTATTGAGTCCTGCCTAACAGAGGAGTTCAGCCCCCTCACATTCCAAATTAAAAGTTTTCCAGGATCCATTGAGAACAGATAAAAACACTACTGAATACACCAGAAGGCCAGAAACCTAATAAACCAGGCCAGGTGGAGGGGTCCAACCAAAGAGGGCTGCCAAAGCCTCTACCTGATTATGGGACAAAGGTTGCTTGAAAATCTTTGCATAAGCGTCTATTGCCTCCTGTGTAGTACCTTCATCTGCAGCGAAGATATGCAATGCTCTCATAGCCTTCTTAGTAGACCTGTTGCCCCAATCTTGCATATTAAACTCAACCCCAGCCCCCGCAATACGACGGCTGCGCCTAGGAGCAGCCACCCGAGAAGGATGTGGGGCTGGTGAGGTAGTCATAACTTGCCTTGGAGTCGGCAGTATTTTATCAACTGCTTTACTGATTTTTCTGAGGAAATCTTCCTTCTCTGATATAGGCTGGATCATAGTTCTCGAGGCCGAGTGTAAGCTGTCCTCTGTCCCCTCATTCTGACTGATTTGGAGAAGATGTGCCTTAGTTCTTTTGCGAAAATAGACCTTGAGAGCTTTCGTTGCTTCGTTGTGTTGGACTGTTACTGCCATCCTCCCAGCCATTCCCAACATCTGTAGAGGCCAGCCAGCACTTGGAACTGTTGTCTCAGGGAATCCAGAAACGAGTTGGGGCGAGACTATCATGGGGGCGTTTGTCTTCAGCGGCCCAGAGCACAGTTGGGGCGAGACAGGCAATGAAATGCATGTCTCCAGCGGCCCAACCGGCTCACGGGGCGAGACAGGAGCGGTCCCAGATGTCTCTAGCGGCCCAACCAGGCACCGGGCCGGATCCGGCCTGAGAGTCCTTAATTGTCCATAAATCTCAAGGCGGGAAGAAACTGACAGAGACGCACCAGCCACCCCGCCAGTTTCATGCACCGCAAAGTAGTTGCCTAGGGGACTGTTTATCATCTTCAGCAATACTTGTCCCGTCGCTTCAAAACCAGGTGAAGGTGCGCCATCAATGAGAAGAGACGCCTCGGGTCGCGCCTCAGCTTGAAGGGACTCCTCGGACGTCAGGTGCAGTAAATGCATATCGCGCATAGTATCTCCAGTTCTCTCCCGCGAGGCATATGGCGGCGTAGGCGCCTCGATGTCGCGACCCAAGGACGGCTGCGGGCCCAGGCGAAGGTGCAGCGTCCTCACCTCGGACGCCGGAGACACTTCAGTGCTCAGTATTAAATGCAGATCCCTCCCAAAATCTCCAGTCTTTTCCCTCGAGGCGCATGACTGCCCAGACGCCTCGTTGCCGCGGTCCAAGGACGACTGTGGGCCCAATCGAAGATGTAACGGCCTCCGCTGGACCTGAGAGCCATCCGGACGTTGAGGATGGGGGTCCTGAGCTCCATTATCGTCTTCATCCCCTGGGGGTTTATCGCCGGCCACGGATGAAGTGGGGTCCGCCGGAGAGATGCTTGAACCAGCATGCAACACTCTAACTTGAATCTTGTATGTGAGGCATCTTTTCTCAAACATCTGTAACCCAGGCTCAATAATGTGAAGAACCGAATCTCGTTGGAGTTTCTCCGGATTAAAGCACCACACTCTGACAACAAACGAAGATAAATCTAGCTTGTGCAGAGTGTCAGGGTGCACTTCAGCAATCAAACAGGAATCAATCAGTATACTCTTGGCCGTAGAAAGTGACCAAGCATGTTCTGGGATCCCTTTGATTTCCAAGTCTACCAGCCCTGACATGATCGAAGATGAAGCGTGTGCGCATCTCGTCCACCGCTTGAATATCAGGCTGAATCGAGGTCCTCTTAGAATCTTGCCGCCATTAAGCACTCTTGAAGCAGTATCTTCGTCAGGTAGAAACAGAAGAAAATCTTCTGGCTTGGTTTGGTGAATCTTCATATCCTCAATCCTGACGTTAAAACTGTGAGCAACTTCCTCAAGAACCTCAGGACCCTTCACGACTGGCCTGGTTCCCACGATTGTAACAAAGAGAGCCCTCCTGAGATTTGCTTCTTCACGAGCCATATCATCATTGAATTCAAGGGTACAGGAAGAAGATGCCCCCCAGTTCCTCTCACCATGAACACCTGCCCTCAGAACGGGGGTCTGGCAATTCGACGGAGGGACCGCATCATCTGACGAGGCCGATAACGCCTGGCCAGGGGCGACCACAGACTTGGATGATCCTTTTCCATGCTTGGACCGTCTTCTCTTTCGTTTGTAGCGGAGGCTTCTATGTGACTCCCCATCATCAGCCAACCTAGGGGGGTCTTCCTTCATCGCAGCAGCCTCAGGTTTGCTGATCCTGACCCACACCGAGCGACGCCTACAGGAATCAACCCGCGTCGGGGCCACTGACGAGACTTCTCGCTGCACCGAAAGGCGCTGCCACACAGAGGCCTTTGTTTGTTGCTTTTCCAATCGCTGCTCCACAGTCTTCTTCCTTTGCACTTCTAGCCGAACTGGGCACCTGGCAGCCTGATGTCCGAGCTTGAGGCACTGGAAACAGCGCGTGGGTCGACGGCAGACAGCAGCCAGGTGGCCGGAGGAGAAGCAGTTAAAACACCGTCCTCGGAGAGCCACCGGGGGCTCTCGACGAGGGAGTTGAACACGTGATGCTATTCTTCAATCAGAATGGCAACTTCTGATGCTTGAGTGTAACATGGGATCTTGTTCCCCATCCTCACATCTGTCATATTACCTGTAAATGGGTTTACAAGGTCATGACCCGCTGTGATGGTTCTCTTGAGCGTTATAAAACTTGTCTTGTTGCTCGTAGTTTTCAATAGGAGCATGGTCGTGATCATGATGGCATGTTTGCTCCTGTTGCTCATATGACCACGGTTCACACTCTTTTTGTTGTGGGCTCTGTTTGTAAGTGGTCCATCTCTCAGCTTGATATCAAGAATGTCTTTCTTAATAGTAAGTTGCGTGCGGAGGTCTATATGCAGCCACCTTCTAGATATTCTATTCCTGAGGGTATGGTTTGCCATCTTCATTGCTCTCTTTATGGCCTCGAGTAGGCTCCTCAAGCGGTTTAGAGTTTTCTTCTGTGATCACTATTGCTAGTTTTCTGCTAGTGCCTATGGTCTTGCTTTTTTTGTGCACTCGTTATCTTGTGGGAGGACTCATCTTTATGTTGACCATATGAATATCACCGGTGGGCGAAAGGGCCTCTAGCTGAGTTGGTTAGGTGGTCTAAGTAGCACTCAAGTCTTGAATTAGACTCCTCGTGTGAGCGAATTTCAGGTTGTGGTTAAAAAAATTCACTCGTCTGTCGCACGCCAAAGCACAGGTCTAAGGCCCGGTCCTGGTCGTAGTTGTTTCTCACATGGGCTACGGTGCCACTGTGTATGAGTGAGGCAGGGGGTTCGAGGGTTTTCTTGACCTGCGTTAGGTCTTCTTCTTAATATAATGCCGGGACTGTCTTACCCCTCAGATCGAGTTTTTTTTATTATCGCTGGTGATGATCGTGAGCATATTGCATTTGTGAAGGCATGTCTGAGTGAGCAGTTTCTTATGTCTTATCTTAGTCCTCTTCATTATTTTCTTGGGATTGAGGTCTCCTCCATGCCTAAGGGCTTCTATCTCTCTCAAAAAATTACATTCAGGGTCTTCATGATCATGCTTCCTTAACCACACCTTTGAGACTCCCATGGAGAAGTTTCTGTTTTTGCAAGAGCTTAGAGATGTCAGAGTCCATTGCCATGGTCCTTGGCTCATTCTTGGCGATTTTAATATAATTCTAAAGGAAGAGGACAAAAACAACTCCAATCTGGGCAGGGCCATGATGGGAAGGCTTCGAAGGTGGACTGATGATTTGGCTCTTAAAGAGCTCCCTTTGCTTGGTTGGAATTTCACTTGGTCTAATGGCCAAAGTCGCCCCACTTTAGTTAGGCTGGATAGAGTGTTCTCTTCAGCTGATTGGGATGTGCAGTTATCAGATTGTCTGCTGCAGAGTTTAGCGTCTCAGGACTCCCATCATTGCCCTTTGCTGCTGGGTTTGCAGGATTTGGAAAGAGGAAAAGGGAGATCCCATTTTCAGTCTTTTTGGAAAAAAGTGTGTTAGCATGCTGTATAGGCCCATGGGCCCAGGGGGGTTCGGTTGGCCCAGGAGGGTGGTCGGCTGAAACCCTAGAGGGTGCAGCTGCAGTGGCGGCTGCAGCCTCCCTCCCTTTTTGGTAGTATTGGATATGATTGGCAAGGTGTCCCTAGATTAGCACTTTCCTGATTCTCTAGATTAGCACTTTCCTGTTTCTGGGACATCCTTGCCTATATGTACTGAGCCTTGGGCTCCCTCAATAATCAATCCAATAATCTTTCCCAGCCATCCTCTTTCATGGTATCACGAGGATGGCTGGGAAAGATTATTGGATTGATTATTGAGAGAGCCCAAGGCTCAGTACATATAGGCAAGGATGTCCCAGAAACAGGAAAGTGCTAATCTAGAGAATCAGGAAAGTGCTAATCTAGGGACACCTTGCCAATCATATCCAATACTACCAAAAAGGGAGGGAGGCTGCAGCCGCCACTGCAGCTGCACTCTCTAGGGTTTCAGCCGACCACCCTCCTGGGCCAACCGAACCCCCCTGGGCCCATGGGCCTATACAACATGCTAACAAAGTGGATGGTTTTCAGGAGGCTGTGGCGCAGGCTTGGGGGTCTGTTTCTGCAGGGCCTTGCCCTCTTATCACTTTTTTTTCTCGAAAACGCAGGAGAGTTGCATTTCATTAAAATAAGAAGGTGAACCCCAAAATGGGGCGGTACAAAAGTGGGGTGGCATTTTACGGCGGCCAACGCCTTACATAGACAAACCTATCCATAAGACCGGGAAAAAACTCAGTCCTCAGCCCTAGGGGCTCCAGCAAGGCGCCAGTTAGTGACATCTTCGCTAATCTCCCGCACCACTTTAGAGATATCAGCAACCCCTTCATCGAACACACAGTAATTCCGATGCTTCCACAACCACCAAGCAGACCACCGAGTTGAAACCCTTTCGCCGCTGCTTTGGTACGTTTTGCTCCGCCTGCTGCCACTAGACTTGGAAGTTGTCTGCCCCAGGGGAGGGGCACGTGTTGAAGATTGCAGGCGGAAAGGACCTGGAACCAGACTTGCCTTGAGAAGACGCAGCCAGCCAGCAGGTGTTGAATTGTTTCCTCTTCTTGATTACAGAGCACACAACAGTCAGGATGTTCCAGCCCTCTTCTCGCCAAACGGTCCGCTGTCCAACATCTATTTAGACTCGCTATCCAAAGGAAAAACTTGCACTTCGGAGGGGCCCAGGACTTCCAAATCCTATGGGCAGGTTCAAAAGCGATGGAGCCTATAAAGAACCTCTGGTAAGCCGATCTCGAAGAGTACTGTCAAACTGCTTCTTCAAGTGAACCTTCAGCTTCTTGCCCCCCAATCTGAGGATAGTGCCTTCCTTGAATGGTGGAGAACGTTATGCACTAAGGTCTCTGGAATTGCAAGGGATGGCCTCAATTCTCTAGTCATTCTGGGAGTTTGGACCTTATGGAAGCAACGCAATGGCTGTGTATTTGACAATAAGAGCCCCAGTATTGCTGATGCTATTAGAAGAGTTGGGTTGGAGGTTGACCTTTGGGAGATGGCTGGTGCAAAGAAATTGTCTTTGCTCATCGCCCCCATTCCGAGCCTCCTTGCTAGTTAGCTAGCATTGTGTTAGTTATTGTTAGTTTTTTAGTCATGGATGGGTTTCTGTATGCCTGTTATTGGCCGCCGTAGGGGCCCCCAGTTTTTTCTTGTATCTGTCCCTCTTCTTTAATATACTATCGCGCAGTTCTCCTGCGCTTTCAAGAAATTTTTGAGGCCGGTAGCCTCGGACATCAACATGGCTTTGGACATTCTCCGGTTGTTTGGTGTGGCTTCTGGGTTACAGACCAATGTCCAAAAGGGTAATGTATTCCCAATTCGATGTGGCAATGAGGAGCTTAATTGTATTCAAGAGCTTCTTCCCTGTCCCATTTCAGATTTTCCGTGTAAGTATCTCGGATTGCCTATTTCACTCCGGAAGCTTCCAAGGCACCAATTTCAGGCCATTGTTAATCGGGTAGCCATTCTATTGCCGGGATGGAAAGCGGATCTTATGTCTCGGGCTGGTAGAGCCATCCATGTTCAGTTTGTTTTAACAGCCAAGATGATTTATGCTAATATGGCTTTGGATCTTCCGGCTTGGGTCATCAAAGCAATTGATAAAATTCGAAGGAATTTTTTGTGGCGAGGTAGAAAAGAAGGGAATGGTGGTCACTGTTTCTTGGCATGGTCTAAAGTTACCGGACCAAAGGAGATGGGTGTCCAGGGATTAGTGATTTTTTTTTCCGAAAACGTAGGAGAGCTGCGTATCATTATATTAAGAAGAATAGGTGAGGCAATAAGGAACCTCATACAACTCCACGCAAACCCACATACACTAGATTATAGGTAGAAATACAACAATATAAACAGCTAGTCCCGTGACCATGGAGACTCTAAAATAAAGATTACCGACTGGTTCGCTGGAGCATAAGGATGCTAGATAAATCACTGGCTCCAGCCCTACACCAGAGGTGAGACTCCTCCTTGACCCAATTGATGACCATGCTGGAACTAGGCTGCACACCATTAAAAACACAACGGTTTCGGTGATTCCAGATGACCCAAGCTCCAAGTATGATCAAAGAATTCAAGCCCTTGTGCAGCCCATTATATGCTGGATCAATAGGAACTACGGCAACTCCTTCCCACCAATCCTCAAAGGAAGGGTTCTCATGGCTAGAAGCAAGGTGCTGCAACCCGACAGATTTCATAATCTGAAACCAAACTTCCCCTTGAGAAAACGCAGGAGACTAACAAATGATTTAGGGTCTCTTCCCCTTGATCACACAGGGGACAAAATTGAGGGTGAGGCAGTCCTTTCTTTGCTAGGTGGTCTGCTGTCCAGCAGCGACCGTGAGGCAGTCCAGGGATTAGTGATCTCTGGAACCTTGGTTGGGCCTTGCGGGTTCGATGGCCGTGGCTACAAAAAACTGATCATTCAAAGCCTTGGTCGGAGTTCTCAATTAAAGTGTGTGTTGTAGTGCAGAAATTGTTTGCTGCAGCTGTTGTTGCTAAGGTTGGGGATGGTGCCAATACCCTTTTTTGGAAGGATAGGTGACTGGATGGTAGGTGTATTAAAGACTTAACTCCATCAGTGGCTGATTTGGTGCCCATTCGCCTTGCTAACAGGAGGCTGGTCAAGGATGTTTTGCCTAACTTCCGTTGGATGGCTGATCTGCACTGAAATCTCTCTGTTACAGTTATTAGTGAGCTTATGGATCTCTGTGAGGTTTTGGAAGATATGGAGATTCAGCCCGGTATTACAGACCGCCATATTTGGAAAATTTTGTGCTTCTGGAAATTACTCAGCTAGCTCCACGTACAAGGCTCTTTTTCAGGGGTCAATTGGGTTCGAGCCAGCAGAGGGTGTGGAAGTCTTGGGCTCCTCGGAAATGCAAATTCTTTATTTGGCTTGTGGAGCATGATAGATGTTGGACTGCTAATAGGCTTGCAAGACGCGGATTGGATCACCCAGATTGTCTCCCACTTTGTGATCAAGATGATGAGTCCATTAATCATTTGTTGTTCTCATGTGTGTTTTCTAGACAGTTCTGGTTTCAACTTCTAAAGATTGGAGGGCTGCAGTTGTTGTGCCCGGCGATTGATGGTGCATGTTTTGAAAATTGGTGGCGGACCTGCTCTTACAAGGTGGCTAATCACTGGAAGAAGGGCTTCAATTCGCTAGTGATCTTAGGGGCTTGGTCTATTTGGAAGCACAGGAACAAGTGTGTTTTTGATAGTTGTAATCCTAGTTTAGCTGCTGCCCTTCAGGTGGCTAGAGATGAGGCTTTGTGTTGGTCTTTGGCTGGTGATAAAGCTCTGTTTGGTTTCTTCCATCTAGACGAACTGCTGGCCTAGTGGTAGGTGGTGTGGCAGGTAGTCTGCTCTCCCTTGTGTGGTCGGAGTTGCTCTCCCTTGTTCCCGGTGTCTCTCGGGAATTGTTTGTATTTTGGGTATCTTTCCCCTTTTCTTTCTTCTTAATACAAAAATGCGCAGTTCTCCTGCGTATTCCAGAAAAAAGACTCCCATGGAGCTCATTGTTCGTCTTAGTGCCACTGATGGTGAGCCTCTAATTGATCCTACCTGCTATCGTCATATAGTCAGGAGTCTTGTTTATCATGGTGTCACTCATTCTAATATTTCTTGTTTTGTGCATATTCTTAGTCAGATTGTTTCGGTCCCTACTCAACTCCACTATAGTCACATGCTTCGTGTCTTACGTTACCTTCGGGAGACTACTTGTGTCATCTATTCTTTCCACGCACAAGTTCTTTATAACTGCAGACCTACTATGATACTCTCCGAGCTAGTGAGTGGACTAAGAAGCAGACAACAGTTCTAGTTCGACTGTTTGAGTGAGTTGCGTGCTATGGCTCTTGTGACAAGGATGACTTGGTTATAGTGGTTGTTTCTGTTTCTATGCCGACTCCTCTTTTGATAGTCAGTACAAGTGCTATTAGTATTATGATTCGTTCAAGCATGAGCTATTAAGCATATAGGTGTTGATGCCTATTACATGTGTGAACAATTTCAAGATGATATGATTGATCTCTTATGTGCCTTAGAGCTTCAGTTAGCTGATTTCTCCACGAAGGAGACTAGAGCTCATCATAGGTTTTATCTAGCCAAACTTAGTGTGTTTGATCGACTTTGAGTTTGAGGGGGTGTTAGATGCCTATGCATGTGCAATAACGATGTTTGTGCTGGTGTTGGTGGTGTGGGGGGGGGGGGGGGGGGGGGCATATGGTAAGCTGAAATTCAATATTGTTGTACCCCCTTTTTTGACAATTAGGGGCAGGGACATGGCGAGTGCTGCAGGCTGCAGCATCGGTCCAAGCAACAAAAACTCTTACAAAATGCTGCTCCAACTAGTTGGCACCACAACATCTTATAGTTAGAATCAAGACATACTAGGACTAGCAGTGTAGTTAGCATCTTTCCTTGCCTGTGTTTTGGCTCCGCCCCTGAAAACAACTATCATGTATGAAATATTATGCCATGAAAGATGAGTATACAATGCGTTAACATGTACAAACTGGTCTGGTTAGGCTGGATCCTGTGCAACTGGTCCTTATCGACTGCCATGTCATATCAATCATACTACCAACCACGCTATCAACCATCATCAGCTTTTATCTACCACATCCCTCCTATGCCTAGTCTATACCGTCACCCTACAGTCGCCTTAGCACCATATCCGCTTTTCTTTTATAGACTTTTATTTAAAATAAAACATAATGTTTTATATTGAAATAAAAATTCATCCGAGTACATAACTAAGTAGATAAAAATTACATAATTCATTAAACATATATAATAATTTTATAATTTCTAAAGCTAACAAAGTACATGATTCATAAATATATTTTTGGATCTTTTGAATTTTTAGGATTTTTTTTCCAATTTTTTTAAAAACCGTAGTTGACTTGGGGCATGCATGGACCAATTTGAATGTGCCATATTGCAAAACCTGGTTGGTACCGACTAGCCAGTACCGACCGGTTTGGCTTCAACGTGGTCGGTACCGACCGGTCGACAGCCTCACTGACCGGCTAGCCAAACCAACTGCGGTTGAGATCAGACCGGTCGGTACAGACCGGTCCAAATGCCACGTCAACGGTCGATACGGCCCTGAGTTGGATCCTGCCTTATATGCATTGTACAGTCATGGTACATCCACATGGATATTGCACAAGTAATTGCTGGACTTCTGTTAATTTTCTTAAATACACCTGTGGTTCTTTTATGACCACCACAAAAAAATTATACTAGTTCTTAATTGGCTCTCCATTTTTGTCTGCTTGCTTAACCATTAATGCTCTTGTCTTTCTGTCATCATGTTGACGTCAAACCGGGCTACAAATATTCCAGAGGAAGTCTGATGAGTAAGTTGTTTGTGCATTTACAACCTCATACTAGTCCAGTGTTTTCTGTTTGTTTTAGGTTCAGTTTCATATACTAGTCCAATGTTTACTGTTTGTTTTATTAACATCTACCATGCCAAACAAATGCCATCGAGACGTTTTTCATGGTTGATTTAATGAAACTGATATGATGTTCTTGAATTTTCGATAGATTAAGTCAGACAAGTTTGACACAGTACAGAATTAAAACACGTGACATTTTGAGAGTGGGGGAATACTACATAATCAAATGCAGTATTGTGTCTTCCTGAAACTATTTTGTGACTGCTACTTCTCTTTTGACAGTTATATTCTGGAGTTCGATGACGATGAGGAGGACGGTGCTCTGCCGCAGAGAGCCGTGCCGTTCTACAGGGTGGTTGCCCTGCCGGAGGGCCACAGGCAGTAGTGACATTTGACGCAGTTGTGCATTCATAGTGTAACATATAGCACAAGGTAGGATGTCTTCAGTGTGACAATGTGGTGGTCATATCTACGCGAAACGAGAGAGAAAAGGACGTACATGTAGCACTTACATGTGGGGTCCTTGTATAAAAGACGATGATGTTTTTTTTTTTCCCAATCTGCTAGAGCACGTCTATGTAGTTGCAATCCAGTTTTAATCTCTTATATTATACTTTAGAGAGAAAGGGCATACTGTAAGGGTCTATTTGGCAACAATATTTCTCAAAATCATAGTTTTATAATACTAACAATATCGTAGTTTTTGTCAGCCCCAAAAACAGTAAGGTTTTGAGAAAGCGTTGTTTGAATACAACATTATAAACATGGTATTAGGTAAAAGCTAGCCATACCATAAACTTTAGCTATGCCATAAACTTTAGGTGGGAGTGGAGTTTTTAATACTTCAAAAATATTATGTGTATCTAGAATATCATGGTTTTCAAAAATAGTTTTTAGGAATGTAACCAAACATCTTATGACATAAAACACTACTCCATGTTTCCAAAATATTTGTTACTATGGTATTTGTGTCGATTAAACTTTTAAGTTTGATCATATTTATAGAAAAATATTAGTAAGTTTGTATCTCCAAACAATTTTACTATAAAAATAGGTTTGGATATCTATTTAATGATATTATTTATGTGATATATATATAGCTCTGGGCTTCCAATAACTAGAGAAAGCCTAAGTCGGACGGTGCAATCCGGCCGAGTTGGACCAGGTTTGGACGTCTATAAAACAAGATCTGAAGTGCTAGGGTTCAGTTTTTTACGTTCCACATCGATTCATTAGCGACGGCGCGTGTGACGATGGCAGTTGCTCGAGAGCATGCGCGATGGTGGACCTCAGCTGGTGGCCGTGGCTCCCTGATCTCGACGCACAGTGGTAGTGGTTCTTCGATATGGAGTAGTGGCGGCGGTTCCTAGGTCGATGGCGGCGGCTCCCTGATCTAGAGGGCGAGCGACAGTGGGACCCTTGTGCGGGCAAGCGGTAGCGTCCCTGGGACTCGAGGCGGCGGCACTTCCAAGACCGGCAAGCAAGCGGCGCCCCTCGACGCGCGAGTAGCGACGACGACGCATGAGGCGCGAGGTTCGAGCGAGCGGCGTCACGGAAGGTACGAGGTGTGCGCAGCGATGATCGCGCGTGGACTCCTCCGATCCGACGCAGTTTGGGTGGCTCGAATGACGACCTACATTTGTGCTTGTGTCATCGACGACGTCCTCTTGTCAGTATCCCTCTGATTCGTGTTTTCTTTTCGATTATTATGTTTTATGCCTACCACATGTATTATTTACGCTAAAAATATACGATTTTATGCTTGAACATGAAGTTCGTATATCAGTTTACTGCATGCATATTTTTTGCATGCACATTGAAAAGACAATTTCTTGATTTATGTTGTTCATAATTATCATAAAAAATCAAATCATTTATGTTCGTAAATGCCAGATTTGTACGTCTGTCATAAAACTATCCCTAATTCCCGCATGTATAACGGGAGCCCTGAGCTTCCAATAGTTAAAGAAAGACCAGACCGACCACCCCTCTAACCTAGTTTAACCCGACGCGCCGACTCATGCAGGCTGTCGGTGCACCACCCGCCCCACGTCTGTGCGCGCAAAAAAGGAATGCATGCATGAGTCAAACACGTTCCCTTACATGCGCGTAAATTTAGGAAAGAGATGTGTAGCAGTTTCTATTTTTAATTGCTTTATTTTTTCTATAAATATATGATCGCTGAAACAGCCATGCAGCTAGACTCGTAAGGAACATTTTATGATATATACCGATACTAAATATGCTACACTGTGTAGATAATTATACAATTCGGTATACTGCGTAAAATTGTTACTCGGTGCATGCGCATGAATTTATGATGAAAAGAATGTGCAATGAAAGGAAATGAATTGGCATGCATAGAAACAAAAAATCATATTTAATATTTTATTTACTTAATAAATATAGGATCCCTCCAACAGTCATGCAGCTAAACACGTTAGAACTAGTTTATGATATATACTGGTACTAATTATATTGCACGGTGTAGGTATTTATGCAATTCGGTACACTGCGTAAAAATCTGTTTCCTGTTGCATGCGCACAAATTTAGGATGGCAAGATTTGCGATGAAAGAAAATCGATTGGTATGCATGGAAACAAAAAACTTATTTAAATACTTTATTTCCTCCATAAATATAGGATAGCTCCAACAACCTTGTAACTAGGCTCGTTAGACCATTTTTATGATATATACTTATACAAATTATGCTACACGATGTAAGTATTTATATAATTTGTTACACTGCATAAAAATGTGGCATGTTTTTCACTGATGGACGCATCTTCAGATTCAAGCGTAAAAACCTTAAGTTTTGAGCATAAAACCCCTCAGTTATAAGCGTAAATACCGAACCAAAGTGAGAGGTTGATAGATCCAGTAGGTTGTTATTACGATCCTATTTTTATAGCAGATCCGAAAAATACGGCAGTCGCATGCATGCAATTTCTATTTTTATACAGATCCAAAAATTATGGCAAATCATAGGAGTTTCCATTGCATGCGCACAAATTTTGGATTATATTTTCCTTTACCGTTAACGTGCACAAAAAAATGGATGACATGAGCCACATAAAACATAAATTCTTATACAACGTCGCATAACCCCTTTCAAGTGATCCAATGATCAACTTGAATACCACGGTCTTTTTGTTTAGAGTATCTTCTCGTTTGCGAGGAATCTCCACAATTTGGAGTCTCTCACCCTTACAATAGAGATCACAAAGAAAGCACAGAGTAAAGTTGGGAGAAGCAACACATAAGATTCAATCTGCAGCACACACACGCACACAAGTCAAGGCTTGAGCTCAAAGGACAACACAGGGAGTTCACAACTCGAAATGAAGCTCAAATCACTATCACAATGAATCAAATACGTGGGAGCGGAGTTTGGATGTCTTAGTATGCTTAGAGAATGCTTGGTGTTCTGCTCCATGCGCCTAGAGGTCCCTTTTGTAGTCCCAAGGCAGCTAGGAGCCGTTGGAGATCAACATGGAAGGCTATCCTTGCTTTCTGTCGAGTGGCGCACCGGACAGCCACTGTAGCATGTCCGGTGCGCGATTTCCTTTCAAATCGGGCACAATCGACCGTTGCTCCTCGGAGCCGGTTGGCGCACCAGACACTGTCCAGTGCACACCGGACAGTCCGGTGCACCCAGCCGACCATTGGAGCAGCCACGTGTCGTGCGTTGATCGCGCAAACGACCGTTGGCGTGGGCGCCGTTGGCTCACCGGACAGTTTGGTACACCACCGGACAGTCCGATGAATTATAGCCACGTCGCCCTATTCTTTTTCCCGAGAGCGACGAGTTCGCCACGGATGTCTCACCGGACAGTCCGGTGCACCACCGGACAGTCCGGTGAATTATAGCCGTATGACTCCGTCGATTCCCAAGAGCAGATAGTTCACCGGAGGCTAGCCTGGGACACCAGACAATGACTGGTGCACCACCGGACAGTCCGGTGTGCCAGGCCGAGCTGGAGTTGGCTGTACATGGCCAACTCTTCTTCAATTCAACTTTTCTCTTCTTGGCTCTGTTTCTAGCACTTAGATAAACACATTAGTATTCAAAAACAATGTACTAAGTCTAGAAACATACCTCGTGCCTTGATTTGCACATTTCCCACATTTAGCACACAAGGATTCAATTAATATGTGTTGGGCATCTAATCACCAAAATACTTATAGAAATTGCCCAAGGGCATATTTCCCTTTCAATCTCCCCCTTTTTGGTGATTTATGCCAACACATCAAAAAGCAACAAAAAATGCAACATCAAAACAATTTAAGACCAAATTGTTTAGCTTATGATTTGGCATATTTGGATTGCTCTTTGCCACCACTTGGTTTGTTTTTGTAAATCAAATTCATTTGCCTATCTCTAAGTCAAACACGCTTGTTTGGGCACATAGAGAGATATTTCAATAGTAAAATTGATTCAAGTGCCCGAAAACTCCCCCTGTTTCCAAAATCAAAATTCTCCCCCACAAGAGACCAAATTTTGCAATAATAGCATTTTGGACAAATAAAAATTCTCACTCTATTATTTTCAAAATTCACACGTGGTTGGTTGATCCATTTGCTTTGGCCTTAATTTCTCCCCCTTTGGCATTAAGCACCAAAACAGGATCATTTTTGGCCCTTTAATCCCATTGCCTCACCAAAAAATGTCAATTCAGAGCAAAAGGCAAATAGAGCATAAGAATGAACTTGGAATTAAATACACTAATACCGGAGTGCAGTGGAAGTCTTTGCATCGTCCAAGTCCATTTTCCCCTTTCAATGCACCTTTGAGACTGCATCAAGGGTACTCAACCAAACAGTTAAGTCTCAAAGGGTCAAGTTGTAGCACATCTCCCCCTTAATATGTACACCATTTACATATGGACTTGTGAGGTTCGGGGATGACGTGTACAACTTTAGCACCACAAATAAACAATAATAGATTTAAATGCATAAAGTGACATGATCAAAGGCATAGAACACAAGTATGCTATAGATCAATCCAAGTTACGCGAATCTAAGACATTTAGCTCACTACGCAACCTGCAAAACCTTTTTCTCATCTAAAGGCTTAGTGAAGATATCGGCTAGCTGGTTCTCGGTGCTAATATGGTACACCTCGATATCTCCCTTTTGCTGGTGGTCTCTTAGGAAGTGATGCCGGATGTCTATGTGCTTAGTGCGGCTGTGTTCAACAGGATTATCCGCCAAGCGGATTGCACTCTCATTGTCACATAGGAGTGAGACTTTTCTCAGATTGTAGCCAAAGTCCCGGAGGGTTTGCCTCATCCAAAGTAGTTGTGCGCAACACTGTCCTGCGGCAACATACTCAGCCTCAACGGTGGATAGGGCAACGGATGCTTGTTTCTTTGAGCTCCAGGACACCAGGGACCTTCCTAGAAATTGGCACGTCCCTGATGTGCTCTTCCTATCAACCTTGCACCCAGCATAATCGGAGTCTGAGTATCCAATTAAGTAAAAGGTAGACCCCTTTGGATACTAGATCCCAAAGCAAGGCGTAGAAACTAAATACCTAAGAATTCGCTTAACGGCCACAAGGTGACATTCCTTGGGGTCAGATTGATATCTAGCACACATGCATACACTAAGCATAATGTCCGGTCTACTAGCACATAAATAAAGCAATGAACCTATCATGGACTGATATGCCTATTGATCAACGGACTTACCTCCTTTGTTGAGGTCAACATGCCCGTCAGTTCCCATCGGTGTCTTTGCGGGCTTGGCGTCCTTCATCCCAAACCTCTTGAGAAGATCTTGAGTATACTTCGTTTGGGAGATGAAGGTGTTGTCCTTGAGTTGCTTCACTTGGAACCCAAGAAAGTAGGTCAACTTGCCCATCATCGACATCTCGAACTTTTGTGTCATCACCCTGCTAAACTCCTCATAAGACTTTTAATTAGTAGAACCAAATATTATGTCGTCGACATAAATTTGGCACACGAAGAGATCACCATCACAAGACTTTGTAAAAAGAGTGGGATTAGCTTTCCCAACCTTGAAAGCATTAGCAATTAAGAAATCTCTAAGGCATTCATATCATGCTCTTGGGGCTTGCTTAAGTCCATAGAGCGCCTTAGAGAGCTTATACACGTGGTCGGGATACCTGTCATCCTCAAAGCCAGGGGGTTGTTCTACGTATACCTACTCCTTGATTGGCCCATTGAGGAAAGCGCTCTTTATGTCCATTCGAAACAACCTAAAAGATTGGTGAGCGGCATAGGCTAATAATATTCGAATAGACTCTAGCCTAGCCACAGGAGCAAAAGTCTTCCTCGAAATCCAAACCTACGACTTGGGCATAACCTTTTGCCACAAGTCGAGCCTTGTTTCTAGTCACCACCCCATGCTCGTCTTTCTTGTTGCGGAACACCCACTTGGTTCCCACAACGTTTTGCTTTGGACGTGGCACCAGGCTCCAAACTTCATTTCTCTTGAAGTTGTTGAGTTCTTCCTGCATGGCCAACACCCAGTCTGGATCCTGGAAGGCCTCTTCTACCCTGAAAGGCTCAATAGAAGAGACAAACGAGTAATGCTCACAAAAATTAGCTAAGCGTGAGCGAGTAGTTACTCCCTTGCTGATATCACCCAGAATCTGATCGACGGGGTGATGTCTTTGGATCGTTGCTCGTACTTGAGTTGGAGGGACCCGTGGTGCTTCTTCCTCCATTGTTTGATCTTCTTGTGCTCCCCCTTGATCATGCCCTTCTTCTTGCGGTACCTGTTCATCATCTTGAGTTAGGGGATGCACCATCATGGAGGAATGTGGCTGATCTTGCTCCTTGAAAGTCGCCTAGAGGGGGGTGAATAGGCGGAATCTGAAAATTATAAACTTAAGCACACGCTACAAGCCGGGGTTAGCGTTAGAATTAAAATCAAGTCCGAAAGAGAGGGCAAAAAACAAATCAAAGGCAAATGAAGCGGATGACACGGTGATTTGTTTTACCGATGTTCGGTTCTTGCAAACGTACTTCCCGTTGAGGTGGTCACAAAGACCGGGTCTCTTTCAACCCTTTCCCTCTCTTAAACGGTCACCTAGACCGAGTGAGCTTTTCTCCTTAATCAACGGATCACTTAGATCCCTTACAAGGACCACCACAACTTGGTGTCTCTTGCGTTGATTATAAGTTGCTTGAGAACAAGAAAGAGGAAGAAGAAAACCGATCCAAGAACAAGAGCTCAAAGAACACGAGCAAAACTCTCTCTCTCTAGTCACTATTTGCTTGGAGTGGAATTGGGACTTGGAGAGGCTTTGAATCTTTGGATTTGTGTCTTGTATTGATTGCACTAGCTCTTGTATTGAATGTGAAGTCTAAAAACTTGGATGCCTTGAAGTGTGGTGGCTGGGGGGGTATTATAGCAACACCCACCAAGATGGTCGTTTGGGAGGCTGTCTGTCGATGGGCGCACCGGACAGTCTGGTGTGCCACCGGACACTGTCCGGTGCGCCAGCCATGTCACCCAACCGTTAGGGTTCGGCCGTTGGAGCTCTAACAGCTTGGGCCACAGGACAGTCCGGTGGTGCACCAGACAGTCACTATTCACTATCTGGTGCGCCTTCTGGCGCCTGCTATGACTCTGCGCACGCAGACGCGCACTGTTCACTGTTGCTTTTGCAGACGATCGTTGGCGCAGTAGCCGTTGCTCCGCATGGCGCACCGGACAGTCCGGTGAATTATAGCGAAGTGACATTTTTTAGAAACCTGAAGGTGGCGAGTTCGAGTTGATCTACCCTGGTGCACCGGACACTGTCCGGTGGTGCACCGGACAGTCCGGTGCGCTAGACCAGGGCAACCTTCGGTTTTTTGCTCCTTTCTTTTTGAACCCTATCTTGGACTTTTTATTGGTTTGCGTTGAACCTTTTGCACCTGTAGAACTTATAATCTAGAGCAAACTAGTTAGTCCAAATATTTGTGTTGGGCAATTCAACCACCAAAATCATTTAGGAAAAGGTTTGACCCTATTTCCCTTTCACTCCTGTTGTTCCTGTGGTCGCACATCACCTATCGCCATCGGCCGTCGGAACTTCATCTTCATCTATGTCATCAAGATCAACTTGCTCTCTTGGAGAGCCATTAGTCTCGTCAAATACAACGTCGCTAGAGACTTCAACCAATCCTGATGATTTGTTGAAGACCCTATACTCCTTTGTATTTGAGTCATACCCTAGTAAAAACCCTTCTACTGCCTTGGGAGCAAATTTAGAATGTCTACCTTTCTTCACCAGAATGTAGAATTTGCATAATTGAGAAACTGAAAGCAAGTTGTAATCTAAAGAATCTACAAGAAAAATATCGAAAATAGAATGGTCAGGTGATATAGCAATTTTACCAAGTCCTTTGACCAAACCTTGATTTTCGTCCCCGAATGTGATAGCTCTTTGGGGATCATGGTTTTTCTTATACGAGGAGAACATTCTTTTCTCCCCTGTCATGTGGTTTGTGCACCCGCTATCAATAATCAACTTGAGCCCCCGGATGCATAAACCTACAAAACAATTTTAGGCCTTGTTCTTAGGTACCCAAACAGTCTTGGGTCCTTTCACATTAGAAACAAGCACCTTGGATACCCAAACACAAGTCTTTGACCCCTTGTGTTTGGCCCCAACATATTTGGCAACTACTTTGCCTGATTTGTTAGTCAGCACATATGGAGCATCAAAAGTCTTAAATGAAATAATTAGCTCATTTGATGCAGTAGGAGTTTTCTTCTTAGGCAATTTAGCATGAGCGGATTGTCTAGAACTAGATGCCTCACTCTTATACATAAAAGCATGATGAGAGCCAGAGTAAGACTTCCTAGAATGAATTCTCCTAATTTTGTGTTTGGGATAACCAGCAGGATATAAAATGTAACCCTCGTTATCCTGAACCATGGGAGCTTTGCCCTTAACAAAGTTGGACAATTTCTTACGGGCATTAAGCTTGACATTGCTCCCTGTTGGAAGCCAATACCATCCTTAATGCCAGGGCATCTCCCATTATAGAGCATGCTTGTAGCAAATTTAAATTTTTCATTTTCTAAGTCATGCTCATTGATCTTAGCACTAAGTTGAGCTATGTGATCATTTTGTTGTTTAATTAAAGCTAGGTGATCATGGATAGCATCAACATTAATGTCTCTACATCTAGTACAAATAGAAATATGATCACCAGTAGATGTAGAGGGTTTGCATGCATTTAATTCATCAATCTTAGCATGTAAAATAGCATTCTCATTTCTAAGATTGGAAATAGAAACATTGCAAACATCTAAATCCTTAGCCTTAGCAATTAATTTATCATTCTCAATCTTAAGGCTAGAAAGTGAGGCATTCAATTTTTCAATCTTAGCAATCAAACTAGCATTATCATTTCTAAGATTGGCAATTGAATCATCACATACATTTGATTTCTCAACCTTAGCAATTAATTTAGCATTTTCATTTTTAAGGTTAGAGATAGTGTCATGGCAAGTGCTAAGCTCACTAGTCAATTTTTCACATTTTTCTATCTCCTGAGCATAAGCATTTTTAACCTTAACATGCTTCTTATTTTCCTTAATAAGGAAGTCCTCTTGGCTATCCAAAAGTTCATCCTTCTCATGAATAGCACTAATCAATTCATTTAGTTTTTCCTTTTGTTGCATGTTTAGGTTGGCAAAAAGGATAAGCAAATCATCTTCATCATCACTAGAGCTAGCCTCATCACTAGATGTTGTATATTTGGTGGAGGCTCTAGATTTTACCTTCTTCTTCTTGTCGTCCTTTGGCATGAGGCACTTGTGGCTGATGTTGGGGAAGAGAAGGCCTTTGTTGATGGCGATGTTGGCGGCGTCCTTGTCGGAGGAAGAGTCGATGGAGCTCTCATCAGAAATGGGTGGTTTGCCAAGTGGGACGGAAAGTAAAGGAGTGCGTCTAGAGATACGGGGATAACGAAGTGGCATCTTACTGTACTTGCGCTCATTGCGCTTAGAAGTGATGGACGGCGCGTCGGAGCCAGAGGTGGATGGCGACGAAGAATCGGTCTCATAGTAGACCACCTTCATCATCTTCTTTTTCTTCTCGCCGCTTCGATGTGACTTGTTGTGTGAAGGGGATCCCTTCACCTTGCTGCCGGACTCTCCCGATGGAGTCTTCCCGTGGCTTGTGGCGGGCTTCTCGCCAGTCACGACCTCCTTCTTGGCGTGATCCTCCGACATCACTTCGAGCGGTTAGGCTCTAATGAAGAAACAGGCTTTGATACCAATGAAAGTCGCCTAGACGGGGGGTGAATAGGCAGAATCTGAAAATTATAAACTTAAGCACACGCTACAAGTCGGGGTTAGCGTTAGAATTAAAATCGAGTCCGAAAGAGAGGGCGAAAAACAAATCAAAGGCAAATGAAGCGGATGACACGGTGATTTTTTACCGAGGTTTGGTTCTTGCAAACCTACTTCCCGTTGAGGTGGTCACAAAGATCGGGTCTCTTTCAACCCTTTCTCTCTCTCAAACGGTCACCTAGACCGAGTGAGCTTTTCTCCTTAATCAACGGATCACTTAGACCCCTTACAAGGACCACCACAACTTGGTGTCTCTTGCGTTGATTACAAGTTGCTTGAGAACAAGAAAGAGGAAGAAGAAAAGCGATCCAAGAACAAGAGCTCAAAGAACACGAGCAAAACTCTCTCTCTAGTCACTATTTGCTTGGAGTAGAATTGGGACTTGGAGAGGCTTTAAATCTTTGGATTTGTGTCTTGTATTGATTGCACTAGCTCTTGTATTGAATGTGAAGTCTGAAAACTTGGATGCCTTGAAGTGTGGTGGTTGGGGGGTATTTACAGCCCCACCAACCAAGATGGCCGTTGGGGAGGCTGTCTGTCGATGGGCACACCGGACAGTCCGGTGCGCCACCGGACACTGTCTGGTGCGCTAGCCACGTCACCCAACCGTTAGGGTTCGACCGTTGGAGCTCTGATAGTCTGGTGGTGCACCGGACAGTCCGATGGTGCACCAGACAATCATTGTTCACTGTCCAGTGCGCCTTCTGACGCCTGCTCTGACTCTGCGCGCGCAGACGTGCACTGTTCACTGTTCACTATTGCTTTTGCAGACGACCGTTGGCGCAGTAGCCGTTGCTCCGCATGGCGCACCGGACAGTCCGGTGAATTATAGCGGAGTGGCATTTTCAGAAATCCAAAGGTGGCGAGTTCGAGTTGATCCACCCTGGTGCACCGGACAGTCCGGTGCGCCAGACCAGGGCAGCCTTCGGTTTCTTTTGCTCCTTTCTTTTTGAACCCTATCTTGGACTTTTTATTGGTTTATGTTGAACCTTTTGCACCTATAGAACTTATAATCTAGAGCAAACTAGTTAGTCCAAATATTTGTGTTGGGCAATTCAACCACCAAAATCATTTAGGAAAAGGTTTGACCCTATTTCCCTTTCACTCCTGTTGTTCCTGTGGTCGCACATCACCTATCACCATCGTGAGCATTGCGGTCGTCGGAACTTCATCTTCATCTATGTCATCAAGATCAACTTGCTCTTTTGGAGAGCCATTAGTCTCATCAAATACAACGTCACTAGAGACATCAACCGATCCTGATGATTTGTTGAAGACCCTATACGCCTTTGTATTTGAGTCATACCCTAGTAAAAACCCTTCTACTGCCTTGGGAGCAAATTTAGAATGTCTACCTCTTTCTTCACCATAATGTAGAATTTGCTCCCAAATACACGAAAGTAAGAGACATTGGGTTTGTTACCAGTAAGGAGTTCGTAGGAGTTCTTCTTTAGGAGGCGATGCAGGTAGAGCCGGTTTATGGCGTGGCAGGAAATGTTCACAGCTTCCGACCAAAACCGCTCGGGCGTCTTGAACTCTCCAAGCATCATTATCGCCATATCGATTAGTGTCCTGTTCTTCATCTCTACTACACCATTTTGCTGTGGTGTGTAGGGAGCGGAGAACTCGTGCTTGATGCCTTCCTCCTCAAGATACTCCTCAACTTGTAGGTTCTTGAACTCAGACCCGTTGTCGCTCCTTATCTTTTTCACCTTTAGCTCAAATTCGTTTTGAGCCCTCCTTAGAAAGCGCTTTAGGGTCCCTTGGGTTTTTGATTTGTCCTGCAAAAAGAACACCCAAGTGAAGCGGGAAAAGTCATCAACAATTACAAGACCATACTTACTTCCCCCGATGCTGAGGTCCATGTGAAGAAGCTCTAGTGGTCTTGATGTTGTCATCACGTTCTTGTTGTGATGAGTGCTTCCCACCTGTTTCCCTGCCTGACATCCTGCACATGGTCTGTCTTTCTCAAAATAGACATTGGTTAGTCCTAACACTTGTTCTCCCTTTAGAAGTTTATGAAGGTTCTTCATCCCAACATGTGCTAGACGGCGATGCCAAAGCCAGCCCATACTAGTCTTAGCCATTAAGCATGCATCTAGATCGGCATTCTCTTTCGAAAAATCAACTAAATAGAGCTTGTCGTCTAATGCACCCTTAAAAGCTAATGAACCATCACTCCTTCTAAAGACAGATGCATCAACATTTGTAAACAAACAATTGTAACCTGTCAGTACCCTCAATCAGGGGTACCTTCTACTACTGCATAAAGGCGCCGCACCCGTGCAACACCTCAAAACCATGTGGAGAATGGTGCCCAATGGGCAGGTCCAGGAAACGCCGCGTGGCAAGGAAAGGGAGTACATCCCGGTGTTCGTCGCTAGGACCGGACCCCTATACGTACTAGTCTGGGACCCCAAGAAGGTATGCTAGATCCCCTAGAAGGCCTCAGCATTGGCAGGGTCCCAGGACGGGAGGACCCCGGCGAAGGTAGGGGTCCGGTGCTGGCACATGTCCAGACCTTATCCTGCACTGCCCGCTGCTATCGCGTGGCTTGTGGCCCGACACTTAAACCAGTGGGCCAAGCCTAGCATAAAGCCCACCCAGCCAAGTGGCCTCTGCATTTATTGCTGAAAGGACGTGCCGCCTGCCACCACGCCAGCGGGCGACGTGCCCTCCCAGCATTTAATGCATCCTGTCCAATCCAATGGTAGGCGGCGTCAAGGTCATCCAGCAGACAGCGCGTCTGACCGGTCAGCTGGCAAACAGTGCGCCCGTGCCGAGCGGTGCACCGTACTCATCATCCCTTCTACAAGAAGCCTCCCCTGCACTCTGAGGATATGAAGATCTCGGGTGTTAGAGCGCTAGAAGATCGCCTCAGCAGCACGCGCTCGTGGCCCCAAGTACAATATTCGTTAAGCCCCTGGGCCCACATGTCGGGGCTCAGTACCTTTGTGCATGCCCCCCTTCGGCTATAAAAGGGGAGGCATGCGACTTACAAGACAGGTTCACTCACAACCAGTCTTAGGCAGACACTCACAAGTTCATACAAGCTCCCAAAGCAATACGTCACACAGTGGAGTAGGGTATTACGCTCCGGCGGCCCGAACCACTCTAAACCCTTGCGTGTTCTCGTGTTCGTCCATCCATCTCGCATAACAGGCAAAACGCTTAGGCCCCTCCTCATCTTAGGATTTAGGGCGGGTGCAATCTGCCACCCGGCCGGAGAGATTTTCCCCTCCGACACTTGGCGCGCCAGGTAGGGGGCTAGGCTTGAAGTTTTTGCTTGTTTCCTCACTCAGCATGATGGTGCGGATTGTGACGGAACCACCCAAGACATTAGGCCCACCTATGGTTGTCCTTGTCCAACAGACATCAGACAACCCCGTAGATGTTCCTAAATCACTTGTTAAGTTCGGTATCTATTCTCTTACCTTTCCAGGAACGTTTCACCCGTCTTGCAGACATTACAGAACATCGGAGATATCGGAAAGCAGAAGTGATTACATAAACTTACATTTATTGTAAAAGTAAGATCAAGTTATTTATTACAAACCAGAAATATAAACGAGTGCTGAGTAGTATTATTACATAACCAAGGGAGGCAAAAGCTCCTCCCGATAAGTCTTTACATAAAAGTTTCTTATAGAGGACCATGTCCTCCCGCATCTTCACTCTTGTTTTTATTCATGTGGAACCACCTTGGTACAGAAGCAACAGAAATCTGCTGCTCCCTCACCTAAAAACAACGAGGGAATAAACCCTGAGTATGGAATTACTCAGCAAGTCTTACCCGACTAAAGAAAAGACTCTCAAGGGTATGCTGGTTATAAGGGAGTCAAGGTAAGGCTTAACAAGAATCAAAGACTCTGTTTTGCGGAAAAGCTTACTATGAATGGATCCTTAAAATCCAATTTTATTGTCAGGTTAAATAAATTACCTGCAGCTAGAGTTCTTGCTAACCTAGTTCAAACACTTGTCCTGCACTAGCCAGTTTCTCATCAATCCCTTCATCTTTAGTGGATTGCTACGTGTAGGTCAGTGACCAAGACTTCATAACCGCGAAGGTACAGCGTTCCGAATCGATTATACTCAGCTGAGGATCTCCAATCACACGACATATGTAGCACTTAACCCTTGCATATGTCAACCCACCACTGGGGTTCTTAAGACCAGATCAGGTTCACGCAAACCGAGAGCACAGATACACCACCGTCCAGCCTCTTGCCACGGAGGGTACACGCTACTCTCGCCACCGCTCCATGCCCATTTCGTGTTATCTTATTCTGGCCTTAGTCTGCCCGAGGCAAGGCTTACCCATGACGAGGCATGTGACCAGTTAAAGGGTCCTCGATCATCAAGCCTACATCGACAAGGTCCTTAATCGACTCAGACGGAGACACTACACCGAGACTCTCTTCTCGTGTCAGTCACCCGCCCGGTCTTAGCTTAATCATTTAAAACCCAAAGTTTGGTACCTGGCAGAGGTACATCTTTTCCGATGTTGAATCCATCAAGGCCCTGATGGATCCACCATCAAGTTTTATTTTCGAAAACATCCCACCCACCTTTGCCATGTCATATTTTGTAAAAACAAAACATTTTGTTTTTCTAAAGCAAGGCTAAGCATCAAAATCTTTTGTAAACCAGGTGATCAAGGAAAGTAATCAAATTCAAGGAAGGTAATGCAGGAATTGTTTAATCAATCAACTCCTATCACCTAATGCATCAAGCAAGTGAGAAAGATTTTAAAAACATCAAGGAGGTGGCAAATGCACCGGGGCTTGCCTTCGTTTGTAGGTGAGTCTGGCTCAGGCCCGCAGATGTCAAAGTAGAGACAAGATTCGGCCTGAGATCCCAAAGGTGGTGTCTTCTCCTCGGTCACTTCAATTTCTTCTTCGTTCTCTAAACATAACCACATATATGTATATAAGGATGAATGACATGTAATGCTCATGAGAGTGCAAAGATAATAAGAACTTATTATCTAAGGTCTTGAATATAACTTTCCTTCATGGAACTCCGAGAACTTAGGGTTTTCGGAGTCAGTAAAGGAGTTCATAGGGCAGGGGGGTGTTTTGGGTTCTAGGTATCAAACAAGGTTCAAATCAACCCAAACTCTACCCAAGGCTTCTAAATAATGTATAAAGCTCACATAAAAAGTTTGGGCAATTTTGGGATTATTATCTATTTTCTAAAAATCCAGAACCAATACTTTAAATTACTTTAAATGCTTTAAAATTCCTTATTTCCTCTAAAAATCATAGAACTATTTTTATTAAATTCTAAGGAAAATAAGAAGGCTAGGAAAATTGGTCCCATATTTTTAGGATTTTTCTATAATTTTCTACAGATTTCTAAAGCTTGCTAGAAATAGAATAAGGAAAACAATGAACAGACTCGGGCCGAAATCAGCCCAAGTTGGCCCAAGTACAGCAGAAGCGCGCCCGCGCCCGCGCGCGCTCTGGCAGCTTTGCAGAAAGGCCGATGGGGTTTTATCTAATTGGAAGTGGGTTCGGATACTATTTTCTAGAGTCACTGACACTTCGCAGAAAAGTCCCTGGAGTTCCAATCCTTTACGTTTCGCGGTCCCCGACGGCGTTCACACCCAGCCGAGCTCCGGCGAGCTCATACGCCGGTCGATTGGGGCAACGGCTAGGTTCTCCGAGCGTCGGACATCAAATCGGACCTACCCTAAACATTTCCCCTAGGTTAATTGCACGAATAATCAACTACTAAGCTCTAGCCACGGTGACCGAGAGCACGGCGGACGGATGAAGGTGTTCCCAGCGATCTAAGGTTGCTCCGCACAAATTGAAGGCTCGGTAAGCATCACAGAGCTGGGAGGGTACTCAAAAGAAGTAGCAGAGGACCGGGGCTGACCTGTGGAGGGCTGACCACGGTGGAGTGGATTTCACGGTGGCGGAGAGTTGATTTGGGGGAAGTGAGCGATTCTCCGGCGATGGGGGCTAATCGGAGACGGGAGTGGTGGCTATGGCTTCGCGATGACCAAGTGCAGCTACCCGGGGGCTCAATTTATAGGAGGAGTGAGCGGCGGTCACGAATTCGGGTCATCAACTCTCTGTAGCAAAGTTGCAGAGTTATAAACCAGCTACAATTCAACTATAGAGATCAAACTTAGTTGAGCACTGGATCATGCTCAGAATTGAGCTTGAAGTTGATGTCAGTCCTCTGTTAGTCTGAAAATTCAGACAATAACACCCTGACAGCCAGACTTCAGACTCAATTTTCTCTCAAATTTTCTTAATAACTATGTTGACCACCTTAAGCAAAGTTGTTCTCCTTCCATTGCTCTACAACTTTGATGTGGTGACCTAGGGCAAAAATCCTATACTTGGAAAGTTACAAAGGCTCAAAGTTGTGCTCATGACACTGAAATTCAGACTTAGAGTGGATTCTCAACTTGGGGTCTTTTTGCAAATTGGTCCAAATCTTAGGGTTTGGCTTCCAAATTCACACCTTAGTGAATCAAGTGACTTAAGATACTTTATTAACTTGGTTTTTGCATTTTAGTCCAAATGTGCATCAATTTTGCACATAAGCCCCTAGGTTTTAGTTTTAGGGTTTTCCAGGGTTCAAATGGGGATTTTTGGTATCCTAGGGGTATAATAGTGATTCAAGTTCATTCTTGGGAACATTTTGTAGCTATTTCCCTAAGGCTTTTAGGTTTTCTTAACTTGAGCTAGGTTTTACCCCTTTAATCCCTATTTAGGGTCAAGTTCCCTATCCAGGGGTCTATTTGCAAAGTGCTGTAACAATACAACTTGTTTGAAATTTTTACCTAGTGAATGCACTCTAGGTGTGTCAAACATATGCAATGCCAATGTTTATGATGCCATGCTCAAGTTTTAGTTGCAGTAACACCAGGGGTGTTACACGGATCATCGAGCAGCGCCAGTTAAGGAAACAAATCGGGCACCGGACAGTGTCCGGTGTGCACCGGACTATCCGGTGCCCCCGACGACAGAAGGCAAGGATGGCCTTCCGGATTTGCTCTCAACGGCTCCTAGCTGCCTTGGGGCTATAAAAGGGGCCCCTAGGCGCATGGAGGAGACACACAAGCAACCTTTGAGCATTCTTGATCATCCACACTCAGTCTTTGCGCATTCGTTTGTCATTCTAAGTGATTCGAGCTCCGTTCTAGTGAGAACTTTGTGATACTCTTGTGAGCTCGATTCTTGGCCGTGTGTGTGCGTGTTTCGCTGTGGATTTGTGTGTGTTGCTTCCCTCCCTTACTCTGTGCTTCATTTGTGATCATATACTTGTAAGGGCAAGAGACTCCAATTTGTGGAGATTCCTTGCAAACGGGATAGTGAAAGGCAAAACAAAACACCGTGGTATTCAAGTGGGTCTTTGGACCGCTTGAGAGGGGTTGATTGCAACCCTCGTCCGTCGGGACGCCACAACGTGGAGTAGGCAAGCGTTGGTCTTGGCCGAACCACGGGATAAACCACTGTGTCACCTCTGTGCTTGATCTCTTGTGGTATTGTGTTTTGTTGAAACTTCACCTTAGCCACTTGGCAATAATCGTGCTAACACTTAACAAGTTTTTGTGGCTTAAGTTTGAAGTTTTCATAGGATCACCTATTCACCCCCCCCTCTAGGTGCGCTCAATTGGTATCGGAGCCGTTCTCTTCACAAAGGGACTAACCGCCCGAAGAGATGGATCCTAAGGGGAAGGGTATCGTGATCAACGACAAAGAGAAGGAATCCTTCGTCAACGAGCCGAAGGACGACAAGCCTACCGACTCTGGCTCGGGTCATAGACGGAAGGAAGGGAAGAAGAAGAAGACAAGGCGCATCAAGGAAATCATCTACTACGACAGCGATGAGTCTACTTCTTCCCAAAAGGACGACGACCACAACGACTACGAGAGAAGGAAACCGGTTAATTCGAACTTTTCTTTTGACTACTCTCGTATTCCGCAAAGTTCAAATTCACATTTGCTCTCCATTCCACTCGGCAAGCCCCCACACTTTGATGGAGAGGACTACGGATTTTGGAGCCACAAAATGCGTAGTCACCTATTCTCTCTCCATCCTAGTATTTGGGAGATTGTGGAGAGTGGAATGCACTTTGATAGTTCGGATAGTCCCATGTTCATTAATGAACAAATTCATAAGAATGCACAAGCTACTACTGTTCTTCTAGCTTCCTTGTGCAGGGATGAATACCATAAAGTAAGCGGCTTGGATAACGCCAAGCAGATCTGGGACACCCTCAAGATTTCTCATGAGGGGAACGACGTCACCTTGCTCACCAAGATGGAGTTGGTGGAGGGAGAGCTCGGACGGTTCGCAATGATAAGAGGCGAGGAGCCGACGCAAACATACAACCGGCTCAAGACTCTTATCAACAAGATAAGGAGTTACGGGAGCACGCGATGGACGGACCACGACGTCGTCCGCCTAATGCTAAGGTCATTTACCGTTCTTGATCCTCATTTGGTAAACAATATACGTGAAAATCCCAGGTACACCAAGATGTCGCCCGAAGAAGTTCTTGGGAAATTTGTTAGCGGGCGAATGATGATCAAGGAGGCGAGGTATGTGGACGATGCCTTGAATGGTCCGATCAACGAGCCGCAACCCCTTGCTCTCAAGGCAACACGAAGCAAGGAGGCGCTACCTAGCAAGGTGGCACAGATTGAGGCGGCCGGACTCAATGATGAAGAGATGGCTCTCATCATCAAGAGATTCAAGACGGCGCTAAATGGTCGCAAGGGGCAGCCAAGCAAGACCAAGACAAAGGGGAAGCGCTCATGCTTCAAATGCGGTAAGCTTGGTCATTTTATCGCTAACTGTCCCGATAATGAAAGTGACCAGGAAAAGGGGAACAAAAGAGAGAAGAAGAAGCAATACAAGAAGGCAAAAGGCGAGGCACATCTAGGAAAGGAGTGGGACTCGGATTGCTCCTCCTCCGACTCCGACAATGAAGGACTCGCTGCCACCGCCTTCAACAAGTCTTCCCTCTTCCCCAACGAGCGTCTCACATGCCTTATGGCAAGGGAGAAGAAGGTGAGTACTCAAGACTCCACTTATGCTTCGTCTAGTGATAGTGAGACTAGTGATGATGATGACATAAATTATTCATGCTTGTTCAAGGGCTTAGATAGATCTAAGATAGATAAAATTAATGAGTTGATTGATGCTTTGAATGATAAGAATAGATTACTAGAAAAACAAGAGGATCTTTTTTATGAGGAGCATGATAAATTTGTTAGTGCACAAAATTCTCTTGCTCTAGAAATTAAAAGAAATGAAGTGCTTTCTAGTGAATTATCTTCCTGTCATGAAACCATTGCTACCTTAAGAAGTGTTAATAACGATTTAAGTGCTAAACTAGAAGTAGCTAGTAAATCAAATTCCTGTGTTGAAAATGTTACAATTTGCACTAGGTGTAAGGATTTTGATGTTAATGCCTGTAGTGGACACTTAGTTTCAATTTCAAAACTAAATGATGAAGTGGCTAGTCTTAATGCCCAACTTAAGACTAGCAAGAGTGAAGTTGATAAAATAAAATTTGCAAGGGATGCCTACACGGTTGGTAGACACCCCTCAATTAAGGATGGTCTTGGCTTCAAGAAAGAGGCCAAGAACTTAACCAGCCATAAGGCTCCCATCTTCGTCAAGGAGAAAGGGAAGGCCCCTATGGCTAGTAGTGCTAAAAGGAACCATGCTTTCTTATACCATGATAGGAGACATGCTAGAAATGCTTATAATGATTTTGATTCACATGTTTATGATTCTCATGCCATGTTTGCTTCTAGTTCTTCTTATAAGCATGGTAGAGATATGTGTAGGAGAAATGTTGTGCATATGCCTAGGAGAAATATTGCTCATGTTCCTAGAAAAATTGTGAACAAACCGTCTACCATTTATTATGCTTGCAATGCTCCCTTTGCTATTTGTAGAAAGGGTAAGAAGGTAGTTGCTAGGAAGTTAGGGGCAAAATGCAAGGGAGACAGGACTTGCATTTGGGTCCCTAAGGATATTTGTGCTAACCTTGCAGGACCCAACATAAGTTGGGTACCTAAGACCCAAGCCTAAATTTGCCTTGCAGGTTTATGCATCCGGGGGTTCAAGCTGGATTATCGACAGCGGATGCACAAACCATATGACGGGGGAGAAGAAGATGTTCACCTCCTACGTCAAAAATAAGGATTCCCAAGATTCAATTATATTCGGTGATGGGAATCAAGGCAAGGTAAAAGGGTTAGGTAAAATTGCAATTTCTAATGAGCACTCAATCTCAAATGTGTTTTTAGTTGAGTCTCTTGGTTACAATTTGCTATCTGTTAGTCAACTGTGCAATATGGGATATAATTGTTTATTTACAAATGTAGATGTGTCTGTCTTTAGAAGATGTGATGGTTCACTGGCTTTTAAGGGTGTACTAGACGGCAAGCTTTACTTAGTTGATTTTGCAAAAGAAGAGGCCGGTCTAGATGCATGCTTAATGGCTAAGACTTGCATGGGCTGGCTGTGGCATCGCCGCTTAGCACATGTGGGGATGAAGAACCTCCACAAGCTTCTAAAGGGAGAACACGTGATAGGTCTAACAAATGTTTATTTTGAAAAAGATAGACCTTGTGCAGCTTGTCAAGCAGGTAAACAAGTGGGAGGAGCACATCACAGCAAGAATGTGATGACCACATCAAGACCCCTGGAGCTGCTACACATGGACCTCTTCGGACCCGTCGCCTATCTAAGCATAGGAGGAAGTAAGTATGGTTTAGTTATTGTTGATGACTTTTCCCGCTTCACTTGGGTGTTCTTTTTGCAGGATAAGTCTGAAACCCAAGGGACCCTCAAGCGCTTCCTCAGGAGAGCTCAAAATGAGTTTGAGCTCAAGGTGAAGAAGATAAGGAGCGACAACGGGTCCGAGTTCAAGAACCTTCAAGTGGAGGAGTTTCTTGAGGAGGAAGGGATCAAGCACGAGTTCTCCGCTCCCTACACACCACAGCAAAATGGTGTGGTAGAGAGGAAGAACAGGACGCTAATCGATATGGCGAGGACGATGCTTGGAGAATTCAAGACCCCCGAGTGCTTTTGGTCGGAAGCCGTGAACACGGCTTGCCACGCCATCAACAGGGTCTACCTTCACCGCCTCCTCAAGAAGACTTCGTATGAGCTACTAACCGGTAACAAACCCAATGTATCGTACTTTCGTGTATTTGGGAGCAAGTGCTACATTCTAGTGAAGAAGGGTAGAAATTCTAAGTTTGCTCCCAAAGCTGTAGAAGGGTTTTTGTTAGGTTATGATTCAAATACAAAGGCGTATAGGGTCTTCAACAAATCATCGGGTTTGGTTGAAGTCTCTAGCGACGTTGTATTTGATGAGACTAATGGCTCTCCAAGAGAGCAAGTTGTTGATTGTGATGATGTAGATGAAGAAGATGTTCCAACGGCCGCTATACGAACCATGGCGATTGGAGACGTTCGGCCACAGGAACAAGATGAACGAGATCAACCTTCTTCCTCAACAACGGTGCATCCCCCAACTCAAGACGATGAACAGGTTCATCAAAAGGAGGCGTGTGATCAAGGGGGAGCACAAGATGATCATGTGATGGAGGAAGAAGCGCAACCGGCACCTCCAACCCAAGTTCGAGCAATGATTCAAAGGGATCATCCCGTCGACCAAATTCTGGGTGACATTAGCAAGGGAGTAACTACTCGATCTCGATTAGTTAATTTTTGTGAGCATTACTCTTTTGTCTCTTCTATTGAGCCTTTCAGGGTAGAGGAGGCCTTGCTAGATCCGGATTGGGTATTGGCCATGCAGGAGGAACTCAACAACTTCAAGCGCAATGAAGTTTGGACACTGGTGCCTCGTCCCAAGCAAAATGTTGTGGGAACCAAGTGGGTGTTCCGCAACAAACAAGACGAGCACGGAGTGGTGACAAGGAACAAGGCTCGACTTGTGGCAAAAGGTTATGCCCAAGTCGCAGGTTTGGACTTTGAGGAGACTTTTGCTCCTGTGGCTAGGCTAGAATCAATTCGTATCTTGCTAGCATATGCCGCTCACCATTCTTTCAGGTTGTACCAAATGGATGTGAAGAGCGCTTTCCTCAACGGGCCAATAAAGGAGGAGGTGTACGTGGAGCAACCCCCTGGCTTCGAGGATGAGCGGTACCCCGACCACGTGTGTAAGCTCTCTAAGGCGCTCTATGGACTTAAACAAGCCCCAAGAGCATGGTATGAATGCCTTAGAGATTTCTTAATTGCTAATGCTTTCAAGGTTGGGAAAGCCGATCCAACTCTTTTCACTAAGACTTGTGATGGTGATTTGTTTGTGTGCCAAATTTATGTCGATGACATAATATTTGGTTCTACTAACCAAAAGTCTTGTGAAGAGTTTAGCAGGGTGATGACGCAGAAATTTGAGATGTCGATGATGGGCGAGTTGACATACTTCCTTGGGTTCCAAGTGAAGCAACTCAAGGACGGCACCTTCATCTCCCAAACGAAGTACACGCAAGATCTGCTAAAGCGGTTTGGGATGAAGGACGCCAAGCCCGCAAAGACTCCGATGGGAACCGACGGACACACCGACCTCAACAAAGGAGGTAAGTCCGTTGATCAAAAAGCATACCGGTCAATGATAGGGTCTTTACTTTATTTATGTGCTAGTAGACCGGATATTATGCTTAGCGTATGCATGTGTGCTAGATTTCAATCCGATCCTAAGGAGTGTCACTTAGTGGCAGTGAAGCGAATTCTTAGATATTTAGTCGCTACGCCTTGCTTCGGGATCTGGTATCCAAAGGGGTCTAACTTTGACTTGATTGGGTACTCAGATTCCGACTATGCTGGATGTAAGGTCGATAGGAAGAGTACATCGGGGACGTGCCAATTCTTAGGAAGGTCCCTGGTGTCATGGAACTCTAAGAAACAAACCTCCGTTGCCCTATCCACCGCTGAGGCCGAGTACGTTGCCGTAGGACAGTGTTGCGCGCAACTACTTTGGATGAGGCAAACCCTCCGGGACTTTTGCTACAATCTGAGCAAAGTCCCACTTCTATGTGACAATGAGAGTGCTATCCGAATAGCGGAAAATCCTGTTGAGCACAGCCGCACAAAGCACATTGACATCCGGCATCACTTTTTGAGAGACCACCAGCAAAAGGGAGATATCGAAGTGTTTTATGTTAGCACCGAGAACCAGCTAGCCGATATCTTTACCAAGCCTTTAGATGAGAAGACCTTTTGCAGGCTGCGTAGTGAGCTAAATGTCTTAGATTCGCGGAACTTGGATTGAAATATAGCATACATGTATTTATGCCTTTGATCATGTTCATTCTGCATTTTGTTGCTTATTATGGTGCTCAAGTTGTACAAACACTCCCTGGATCTCACAAGTCCGTTGCAAAGTGATGCACATGTTTAGGGGGAGATGTGTTACAACTTGACCCTTTGAGACTAACCATATGTTTGAGTTTGCTTGTTTTAGTCACAAAGGAGAATTGAAAGGGAAAAGGTGGACTTGGACCATGAAAGACTTCCACTGCACTCCGATGAGGGGTAACTTATTCCAAGTTCATCTCATGAACTCTTATTGCCATTTGCTCTTAATTGAAGATTTTGGTGAGGCAATGGGGTTAAAGGGCCAAGATTTATCCCGTTTTGGTGCTTGATGCCAAAGGGGGAGAAAATAAAGGCCAAAGCAATAAATGGATCAGCTACCACTTGAGAGATTTTGAAAATAGTAGAATAGAGTTTGTTTTGTCAAAACTCTTTTTGTTGTCTCTCTTCTCAAAAGTTGGTTTCTTGTGGGGAGAAGTATTGATTATGGGAAAAGGGGGAGTTTTTGAACTCTTTGATCAATCTCTTTTGGAATGACTCTCTTTATGCTTCAACATGTGTGTTTGACTTAGAGATAGAGATTTGAGTTTGATTTGCAAAAACAAACCAAGTGGTGGCATAGAGTGATCCATATATGTCAAAATTGAATCAAAATAATTTGAGTTATTTTTTTGAAGTGCTTTTGTACTTGTTCTACTTGCTTTATGTTGTGTTGGCATAAATCACCAAAAAGGGGGAGATTGAAAGGGAAATGTGCCCTTGGGCCATTTCTAAATATTTTGGTGATTTAGTGTCCAACACAGGTGCCAAATTGTAAAATGGTGGACAAAGTACAAATCAAGGATAAAGGTATGTTTCTAAGCTTTAGTACATTGGTTTTGAGTACTAATATACTTGTCTAAGTGTTAGAAACAGAAAGAAGAAGAAAAGAAAAGTGGGAAAAAGACTTGGCTGTGTGCAGCCAAGACCCAGCTCGGTCTGGAGCACCGGACTGTCCGGTGTGCACCGGACAGTGTCCGGTGCGCCAGGCTGACTCCGCGCGAAGTGGCCGCTCTCGGGAATTCGCCGACGACGTACGGCTAAAATTCACCGGACTGTCCGGTGTGCACCGGACTGTCCGGTGAGCCAACGGTCGGCCGGGCCAACGGTCGGCCGCGCAATCTGCGCGGGACACGTGGCGGAGCCAACGGTCGGAAGATGTCACCGGACTGTCCGGTGTGCACCGGACATGTCCGGTGCGCCAACGGCTCCAGATCTGCCAACGGTCTGCAACGGTCGGCAGCGCCAGTTAAGGAAACAAATCGGGCACCGGACAGTGTCCGGTGTGCACCGGACTGTCCGGTGCCCCCGACGACAGAAGGCAAGGATGGCCTTCCGGATTTGCTCTCAACGGCTCCTAGCTGCCTTGGGGCTATAAAAGGGGCCCCTAGGCGCATGGAGGAGACACACAAGCAACCTTTGAGCATTCTTGATCATCCACACTCAGTCTTTGCGCATTCGTTTGTCATTCTAAGTGATTCGAGCTCCGTTCTAGTGAGAACTTTGTGATACTCTTGTGAGCTCGATTCTTGGCCGTGTGTGTGCGCGTTTCGCTGTGGATTTGTGTGTGTTGCTTCCCTCCCTTACTCTGTGCTTCATTTGTGATCATATACTTGTAAGGGCAAGAGACTCCAATTTGTGGAGATTCCTTGCAAACGGGATAGTGAAAGGCAAAACAAAACATCGTGGTATTCAAGTGGGTCTTTGGACCGCTTGAGAGGGGTTGATTGCAACCCTCGTCCGTTGGGACGCCACAACGTGGAGTAGGCAAGCGTTGGTCTTGGCCGAACCACGGGATAAACCACTGTGTCACCTCTGTGCTTGATCTCTTGTGGTATTGTGTTTTGTTGAAACTTCACCTTAGCCACTTGGCAATAATCGTGCTAACACTTAACAAGTTTTTGTGGCTTAAGTTTGAAGTTTTCACAGGATCACCTATTCACCCCCCCTCTAGGTGCTCTCAGGTGGGTTCACTCTTTATTACAACAACTATAGATACTTTACAAATTACATGAGGCTAAAAAGCCTGGGAAATTCTTATCTAAAAAGTCTCGAATTTCCCATGTAGCCTCATCCTCAGAATGCTGGTTCAACTGTATCTTGTAGAACTTGAGAGTTTTTCTCCGGGTAACCCTGTCCTTTTGATCCAAGACTCAAATGGGATGTTCGGAATATGTCAAGTCCGGTTCAAGGACAACGTCTGTCACTTCAACGGTTCGATCTGGTACCCGAAGACATTTCTTCAATTGGGACACGTGGAACACATTATGCACAGCAGTTAAAGTTTCGGGAAGTTGAAGTCGATACGCCACTGGTCCACATTGCTCAAGTACAGGGAATGGTCCAATGTACCTGGGTGCAAGCTTTCCTTTAACCCCGAAACGGGATACTCCTTTCATTGGTGAAACCTTCAGGTAGACATAGTCCCCTTCATGAAAATACAAGGGCATTCACCGTTTGTCTGCATAACCCTTCTGACAAGCTTGTGCTTTCTTCATATTATGAATAATTTTCTGAACCTTTTCCTCGGCCTCCTTCACCATATCAGGCCTAAAGAAGTACCTTTCCCCAAGTTCAGACTAATTTAGCGGAGTACGGCATCGTCGTCCATATAAAGCTTCGAAGGGTGCCATCTTAATACTTTCTTGATAGCTATTATTATATGAAAACTCCGCTAAGGGTAAACATTCATCCCATTTTTGTGAGAAGTCCAGAACACATGCCCGCAGCATATCTTCGAGTATTTGATTAACCCTCTCGGTTTGCCCACTAGTTTGTGGATGATAGGCCGAACTATGGAGTAACTTGGTACCCATGGATTTATGAAGTTCTTCCCAAAATTTGGATACGAATTGTGGTCCACGATCCGACACTATAGTCTTTGAAATACCATGCAAACTGAGAATGTGAGCAATGTATAATTCCGCATAGGTAAGAACCGGGTAATATGTCTTGACTGGCAGAAAGTGAGCAATCTTTGTGAGCCGATCAACAATAACCCAGATAGAGTCATACCCCTTTGCGGTCCTGGGTAATCCCACAATAAAGTCCATACTTATGTCTTCCCATTTCCATGTCAGTATTGGTAGAGACTGTAGTGGACCGGCAGCTTTCAAGTGTACGGCCTTGACACATCTGCAGGTGTCACATCTAGCCACATAGCGTGCAATCTCGATCTTCATCTTTGTCCACCAATAATGCTGCTTCAGATCTTGGTACATCTTAGTGCTCCCGGGATGAATAGAATAGCGACTAAGATGTGCTTCATCAAGAATTTGCTGGCGGATCTCTTCATTCTTCGGCACCACTATGCGGTTATTAAACCATACAATGCCTTGATCATCTTCTTTGAAACATTTGGCTTTTCCAGCCCTTAACTTCTCACGAATGTGTTTCATACCCTCATTATCCTTTTGAGCATCAATTATCTTTTGCAAGAGAACTGACTCAAGCTTTAGCTGATTCAGAGTTCCTTGTTGGACCATTCCTAGGTTTAGCTTCTCCATTTCTTGACATAAAGTGTTGTCAGAGGTCTTTACTGTAAGATAGTGACAGGAAACCTTACGGCTCAGTGCATCTGCCACAACATTGGCTTTGCCTGGGTGATAATGAATTTCCAATTCATAGTCCTTAATAAGCTCAAGCCATCGCCTTTGTCTCATATTCAATTCTGACTGGGTGAAGATATACTTCAAGCTTTTATGATCTGTATAAATATGACAGATATTACCTAGTAGATAATGACGCCAGATCTTCAGGGCATGAATCACAGCAGCTAGCTCCAGATCATGAGTTGGGTAATGCTCCTCATGTCGGCGCAACTGCCTTGAAGCATATGCAATTACTCGGCCTTCTTGCATTAACACACAGCCGAGTCCACTACCAGATGCATCACAATATACATTGAAGGGCTTGGTGATGTCCGGTTGAGCCAATACCGGAGCAGTGGTTAATAATGTCTTCAATTGTTCAAAAGCTTCATTACACTTAATAGACCAATTGAATTTAACATCATTCTTTAATAAACTTGTGATTGGTTTCACAAGCTTAGAAAAATCTGGTATAAATCTGCGGTAATATCCTGCCAGTCCAAGGAAACTTCGGACTTGATGAACAGTGGTTGGGGGCTTCCACTCCAAAATGTCCTTGACTTTACTGGGATCTACCGCAATCCCCCTGGCAGATAGAACATGTCCTAGAAACTGAATTTCCTCCAGCCAAAACGTGCATTTGCTGAACTTGGCATACAACTGATGTTCCCTCAAGCGCGTTAACACGATCCGTAAATGTTGAGCGTGCTCCTCTTCATTCTTGGAATATATTAGAATGTCGTCAATAAAGACCACCACAAACTTGTCCAACTCGGGCATGAATACCGAGTTCATCAAATACGTGAAGTGGGCAGGAGCATTTGTCAATCCGAAAGATATTACCAGATATTCAAATAACCCATACCACGTAGTGAACGCGGTCTTCGGTATGTCCTCGGGCCGAATACGGATTTGATGATAGCCCGACCTGAGATCAATTTTGGAGAATACCCTCGCCCCGGTCAGTTGATCAAATAAGATGTCAATCCTCGGAAGAGGGTACTTGTTTTTGATGGTGACCTCGTTCAGGGGTCGATAATCCACACACATCCGTAGAGTTTGATCCTTCTTCTTGACGAATATGGCTGGACAACCCCATGGTGACGAGCTTGGCCGGTTGAATCCTTTCTCTAAGAGATCTTGTAATTGAATCTTCAATTCTGCCAACTCATTTGGAGGCATACGGTACGATCTTCGAGAAATAGGAGTCGTACCGGGCTTTAGCTCAATTACAAATTCTACATCCCGTTCAGGTGGCAATCCTGGCAAATCCTCGGGAAAGACATCGGGAAACTCACATACTACCGGAATATCCTTGATTTCCGGTACGATGACTTCATACACTCTGCTAGTAGCTTGGGTTGGAATGGGGATAGGTATAAGAATTTCTTCTTGATTATGACTCAACCTGATAATTCTTTGATCAGTGTTGAGGGTTGCTTTATACTTGGCCAACCAATTCATACCCAAAATAACATCTATGTCCTGGCCTTTCAGAATGATCATATTAGTAAGAAAGTCCCGTCCGGCCAAGGTTACGGGCACTTGATAGGCCACTTCTCTAGTAAAAATCTGTCCCCCAGGTGAGTGAATTTTAAATCCTTCTTTTGATTCATGACATGAAATGTGATGTTGCTCCACAAATTTCTTGCTAATGAATGTATGCGAAGCACCAGAATCAAAAAGAATGACTGCAGGATGATTGGCCACGAGGAACGTACCCATCATTACCGACTCTCCGTCCGGTGTAGTGGCCACTTGTGTATAGTATATATGTCCCGTCTTCTTGGTGTTCTTGCCCGAAGTATTTCCCTTGACTTGAGACGAATTCCCAGATCCTTGCTGATTATTTGACTGGTTCTGCTTGGGATAGGGGCAATCTTTGATGAAATGCCCAGACTTGCCACAATTGAAACATCCGGTTGAAGAGCTGGGCAAAGCAGGGAATCGAGTGCCTGGGGCACCCGGCTGACTTGGGGCAGTGGGGGCATTATTGGGACGAATAATTATTGGCTGCTTGAAAGGGAAGGATGGTGCACGTGAACGATTCTGGTTAGAAGGCCGGAGAATAAACCGTCGCCTCTTTACCGGGCCCTGACCAGGCCTATCACCTCCAAATCCCTTAGATTTTCCGACACCTGCATACTTTACTTCCACAGCCAAGGCTGTACTGACAGCTTTCCCATACGTGAGATCTATGCAGGTTGCCATTTTTCTCTGCAGTCGATCATTTAGACCTCTCATAAAGCAATTCTTCTTTTTCAGGTCCGTGTTTACCTGATCGATAGCATATTACGACAGATGATTAAACTTATTGAGATACTGGTTAACAGTATCCCCTCCTTGTTTTAGCTTCATGAATTCTTCTTGCTTCATGTGCAGAACACCTTCTAGAATATAATGCTCGCGGAAGGCCACTTTGAATTCTTCCCAGGTTATTTGATGATTGGCCGGTTGAACGGCCACGAAATTTCCCCACCAAGTGCTGGCAGAGCCACGTAGTTGCTAGGCTGCAAATAAAGGCTTCTAGGTCTCTGAGCAGCGCAGAAGTCCGAATTTTTGCTCAATAACCCATATCCATTCATCAGCTTCTAACGGGTCTTCAGCTTTCACAAACAGGGGTGGACGTGTCTCTGAGAAGTCCAAATAAGAAGTTTCGTGGGGGCCCTGTTGATAACCCCGCCCACCATGCTGTTGAAACTGTTGGCCCGCCATTTCTCTCAGAAAGCGGGTATTATCAGCAGTCGTGTTTACTAAGGCGGCAATCGCCTCAGCCAGTGTGGGAGGAACAGGAGGTGGATTTGGTGTAGATTCCCTTCCACTAGAGGGTCCCGCTGCATCCTGGGATCGGGTCTTGGACGGCATCTGTGGCAACAATTATTTGAAAAAAACAAATATAATATGCTAAAGACAAAACCATCCAATTTACATTACCAAAAAGAGTAATGTACAGACTCGATTTTTTTTACAACAGGATACATTACTCAATACATAATAGCACTACCTATTATACAATAGTACAACCTACAATATACTACTTTTATTTCTATTACTACACCACTATTCCTGCTTCTGGTTGCTCTTGGCAGCTTCATCGTTGGGTAAGAGACCATTCATCGACCAGCCTCATGGAAGAAGGGGGCTGAAAAAGGTCTAACTCACCACCAAGCGCGTGTCCCACCACATGCGAGGGTCCGGCTTCCGACTCAACAGGATCCGTTGGCTCACTGGGATGCAGTTGCGAATACAATACATGAACTTCTTCATGTAAGGTATTGCAATATGTCTGCAGGTCTTCAACGGCCAAGTTAAGCTCGGTTATACGGGCCTGAGCCTTTTCCTCTTTGGCCCATGCAAGCGAACGAGATTGAACAACCCAGTCGAGTGCCAAATCCCGGTCCGCGAGCTGATCTTGCAGATGGCGGACGTCTCTTCTTAACTCATTTATGTGGTCACCATCTACGACCCATATAGCCGTCCTGCGGCGGAGTTCCTCTTGGAGCCGACTTACTTCAGCTTCAAGATCCCCTATAGGATCATTGCTTCCGCTACTACTGTCCACATCTCGTGGGGCAAGTTGATGTCGAGGTACTCCAATTGGTCCAGTCGACTTACGTGCGGTCTTCCTTGTGCGCGGCGACATTTCTCTAGGGGAAAAACTTTATTAGTATAATTCTTAGTATGATGCATGTGTAATTACAGAACCAACTATTAGTTGATTCATACCTTCTATACATTGCACTCCTACTATCTGGTCTTTCATATAGATTCTTCAGATAGGAGGGATAAGAAGGGAAGAAATCTTTTTAGGTAAGTTTCTTAGAAAATCCTTTTCAATATGCCTCATAATATCTGCAAAGAAGGGCTTCGCTCCGATACCAGCTGTGACGGAACCTCCCAAGTCATTAGGCCCACCTACGGTTGTCCTTGTCCAACAGACATCAGACAACCCCGTAGATGTTCCTAAATCACTTGTTAAGTTCGGTATCTATTCTCTTACCTTTCCAGGAACATTTCACCCGTCTTGTAGACATTATAGAACATCGGAGATATCGGAAAGCGGAAGTGATTACATAAACTTACATTTATTGTAAAAGTAAGATCAAGTTATTTATTACAGACCAGAAATATAAACGAGTGCTGAGTAGTATTATTACATAACCAAGGGAGGCAAAAGCTCCTCCCGATAAGTCTTTACATAAAAGTTTCTTATGGAGGACCATGTCCTCACGCATCTTCACTCTTGTTTTTCTTCATGTGGAACCACCTTGGTACAGAAGCAACAGAAATCTGCTGCTCCCTCACCTAAAAACAACGAGGGAATAAACCCTGAGTATGGAATTACTCAGCAAGTCTTACCCGACTAAAGAAAAGACTCTCAAGGGTATGCTGGTTATAAGGGAGTCAAGGTAAGGCTTAACAAGAATCAAAGACTCTGTTTTGCGGAAAAGCTTACTATGAATGGATCCTTAAAATCCAATTTTATTGTCAGGTTAAATAAATTACCTGCAGCTAGAGTTCTTGCTAACCTAGTTCAAACACTTGTCCTGCACTAGCCAGTTTCTCATCAATCCCTTCATCTTTAGTGGATTGCTACGTGTAGGTCAGTGACCAAGACTTCATAACCGCGAAGGTACAGCGTTCCGAATCGATTATACTCAGCTGAGGATCTCCAATCACATGACATATGTAGCACTTAACCCTTGCATATGTCAACCCACCACCGGGGTTCTTAAGACCAGATCAGGTTCACGCAAACCGAGAGCACAGATACACCATCGTCCAGCCTCTTACCACGGAGGGTACACGCTACTCTCGCCACCGCTCCACGCCCATTTCGTGTTATCTTATTCTGGCCTTAGTCTGCCCGAGGCAAGGCTTACCCATGACGAGGCATGTGACCAGTTAAAGGGTCCTCGATCATCAAGCCTACATCGACAAGGTCCTTAATCGACTCAGACGGAGACACTACACCGAGACTCTCTTCTCGTGCAAGTCACCCGCCTAGTCTCAGCTTAATCATTTAAAACCCAAAGTTTGGTACCTGGTAGAGGTACATCTTTTTCGATGTTGAATCCATCAAGGCCCTAATGGATCCACCATCAAGTTTTATTTTCGAAAACATCCCACCCACCTTTGCCATGTCATATTTTGTAAAAACAAAACATTTTGTTTTTCTAAAGCAAGGCTAAGCATCAAAATCTTTTGTAAACCAGGTGATCAACGAAAGTAATCAAATTCAAGGAAGGTAATGCAGGAATTGTTTAATCAATCAACTCCTATCACCTAATGCATCAAGCAAGTGAGAAAGATTTTAAAAACATCAAGGAGGTGGCAAATGCACCGGGGCTTGCCTTCGTTCATAGGTGAGTCTGGCTCAGGCCCGCAGATGTCAAAGTAGAGACAAGATTCGGCCTGAGATCCCAAAGGTGGTGTCTTCTCCTCGGTCACTTCAATTTCTTCTTCGTTCTCTAAACATAACCACATATATGTATATAAGGATGAATGACATGTAATGCTCATGAGAGTGCAAAGATAATAAGAACTTATTATCTAAGGTCTTGAATATAACTTTCCTTCACGGAACTCCGAGAACTTAGGGTTTCCGGAGTCAGTAAAGGAGTTCATAGGGCAGGGGGGTGTTTTGGGTTCTAGGTATCAAACAAGATTCAAATCAACCCAAACTCTACCCAAGGCTTCTAAATAATGTATAAAGCTCACATAAAAAGTTTGGGCAATTTTGGGATTATTATCTATTTTCTAAAAATCGAGAACCAATACTTTAAATTACTTTAAATGCTTTAAAATTCGTTATTTCCTCTAAAAATCATAGAACTATTTTTATTAAATTCTAGGGAAAATAAGAAGGATAGGAAAATTGGTCTCATATTTTTAGGATTTTTCTATAATTTTCTACAGATTTCTAAAGCTTGCTAGAAATAGAAAAAGGAAAACAATGAACAGACTCGGGCCGAAATCAGCCCAAGTCGGCCCAAGTACAGCAGAAGCGCGCCCGCGCTCGCGCGTACTCTGGCAGCTTTGCAGAAAGGCCCATGGGGTTTTATCTAATTGGAAGTGGGTTCGGATACTATTTTCTAGAGTCACTGACACTTCGCAGAAAAGTCCCTGGAGTTCCAATCCTTTACGTTTCGCGGTCCCCGACGGTGTTCACACCCAGCCGAGCTCCGGCGAGCTCATACGCCGGTCGATTAGGGCAACAGCTAGGTTCTCCGAGCGTCGGACATCAAATCGGACCTACCCTAAACATTTCCCCTAGGTTAATTGCACGAATAATCAACTACTAAGCTCTGGCCACGGTGACCGAGAGCACGGCGGACGGATGAAGGTGTTCCCAGCGATCTAAGGTTGCTCCACACAAATTGAAGGCTCAGTAAGCATCACAGAGCTGGGAGGGTACTCAAACGAAGTAGCAGAGGACCGGGGCTGACCTGTGGAGGGCTGAACACGGTGGAGTGGATTTCACGGTGGCAGAGAGTTGATTTGGGGGAAGTGAGCGATTCTCCGGCGATGGGGGCTAATCGGAGACGGGAGTGGTGGCTATGGCTTCGCGATGACCAAGTGCAGGTACCCGGGGGCTCAATTTATAGGAGGAGCGAGCGACGATCACGAATTCGGGCGAGACACGCGGTGGCCGGAGATGAAGAAGAGCACGGTGCAGTGGATACGCGTTCAACGTCGTGGCAGTAACTCCGATGGGCGATGAAAAGCTTAGAGGGAGTCACGGCGATGCGATGGCAAGGTTGAGCCACGCGGAGCACGGCCGGAAGGCGGTGATCACCGGCGAGCTAATCCGCTCTAGCCGCAAAGCAAAAGGGGCAGCCACGGTGAGTCACCGGAGTTATCCCCAGGGGTGGCTTTTACCTGGCGGCCATATCGGGTCATCGGCGACGCGAACTCTACGGCGGTGGCATGAATCACGGCGCGGATAGGTCGCCGGCGGTGAGGACAGCCGCGCTGGCGGTCTGATCCATACGAGTGCACTGTACCATCAGAGCTATATTCAGACAGCGTGACAGAGCATTTTCAAAGCAATTTCTCTCCAAATTTTTCATAAGAACTTCATCAACTCTCTGTAGCAAAGTTGCAGAGTTATAAACCAGCTACTATTCAACTATAGAGATCAAACTTAGTTGAGCACTGGATCATGCTCAGAATTGAGCTTGAAGTTGATGTCAGTCCTCTGTTAGTCTGAAAATTCAGACAATAACAGCCTGACAGCCAGACTTCAAACTCAATTTTCTCTCAAATTTTCTTAATAACTATGTTCACCACCTTAAGCAAAGTTGTTCTCCTTCCATTGCTCTACAACTTTGATGTGGTGACCTAGGGCAAAAATCCTATACTTGGAAAGTTACAAAGGCTCAAAGTTGTGCTCATGACACTGAAATTCAGACTTAGAGTGGATTCTCAACTTGGGGTCTTTTTGCAAATTGGTCCAAATCTTAGGGTTTGGCTTCCAAATTCACACCTTAGTGAATCAAGTGACTTAAGATACTTTATTAACTTGGTTTTTGCATTTTAGTCCAAATGTGCATCAATTTTGCACATAAGCCCCTAGGTTTTAGTTTTAGAGTTTTCCAGGGTTCAAATGGGGATTTTTGGTATCCCAGGGGTATAAAAGTGATTCAAGTTCATTCTTGGGAACATTTTGTGGCTATTTCCCTAAGGCTTTTAGGTTTTCTTAACTTGAGCTAGGTTTTACCCCTTTAATCCCTATTTAGGGTCAAGTTCCCTATCAGGGGTCTATTTGCAAAGTGCTATAACAATACAACTTGTTTGAAATTTTTACCTAGTGAATGCACTCTAGGTGTGTCAAACATATGCAATGCCAATGTTTATGATGCCATGCTCAAGTTTTAGTTGCAGTAACACCAGGGGTGTTACACGGATCATCGAGCACCACGTCGAAACTTTAGAAGATTTGGTGATGGAGCAAGAAGTTGCATCCTCCACGCCGCGAGTACCTGACCATTCTGAGTCTGGGGCTGCTGCTGTACACGTCGTGCAGCAGCGCACGCCAGCACAAGCTTCCCAGACTCCATCAAGGGCAGCGCCTACGGCATTGTCTGCAGCCAGGGAGTTGCTAAGCCACCCCCAGCTCCATGGCCTCGCCGGGGGCCATGAAGCAGTGGCGTGACGACGTCGACCGGCTACTCGGCATGGCGCATTCTACTTCGACCAGGTCTAGGCCTCGGTTATCCCAACACCAACGCGAGGCGACGGCGTCTGTGCGCTCGCCCTCCGTAAGGGGAGCGCAGACCGATGACCTCCGGGCAGAGCTCAACCGCAGGCGTACGGGAGAGGATGCCCGGATCTCATTGGAAAGGGCGCGTGAGCGCCGACAAAATATCAAGGGTCACAACCTCGACCGAGATTTCACTACAGAAGCACCGCAGACACCAATGGGCGCCCGGTCCCAAACGGGTGTCCCCTTGGCCGGTGTGGGCTGCCCCGCCCTCGCAGACCATCTACGCGCGGCGTCATGGCCACCCAAGTTCCGTCCGCACCTGCCGAAAAATACGATGGGACATCAAACCCGTCGGAGTTCCTGCAGGTGTATGTCACCGCCATCACGGCAGCAGGTGGAAACACCGCTGTGATGGCAACGTATTTTCATGTCGCCCTGTCTGGGCCTGCCCGGACTTGGCTCATGAACCTCGCCCCAGGATCAATCTACACCTAGGAAGAGCTCTGCGCACGGTTCGTTGCGAACTTCGCCATCGCTTACCAGCAGCATGGCGTGGAGGCCCACCTACACGCAGTGAGACAGGAGCCCGGAGAGACCCTTCGGACGTTTATCTCCCGCTTCACCAAGGTATGAGGTACTATACCTCATATTTCCGATGCCTCCCATCATCACAGCCTTCCGACAGGGGGTACGTGATAAGAAAATGTTGGAGAAGCTGGCCACACATGACGTGGAGACTGTCCCCACGCTCTTCGCTCTTGCTGACAAATGCGCCAGAGCCGCCGAGGGTCGTCCATGGCACTAGGACCCACAAACTGGAGTTACCTAGACAGGTGGCTCGGGCGCCGCCCCCCGGGACGGCAAAAATAAAAAGAAGGGCCATGGCTACGAAAGGTCGCAGTCAACCGCACTGGTCGTTGCAGCTGCGACCGGGGGCTAGGGTGACCGCAACAAGTGCCCACGGCCACAAAGGGGCAGCAGCGACTCGTGCCCTGTACACCCCAACGGTCGCCATAGTGTCGCGGAGTGTCGTGAGATCATTGATCTCGCAAAGCGCGTCAGCGAGCGCGTCAGCAAGCGGTGTGAGCAGTCTTCCAAGGACGGCTCCCCGCCTCGTCGCCGTCCTGGCAAGGAAAAGGTCGACGACGATGAGGTAGCGGCGGCTGAGCGAGACCTCGGGTATCAGTCGCCCGAGGGGGACCTAAAGGATGTCTTCGTGAAAGTGAAAGGGAATTAGACTTACACCTTTTTCTTAATAGATTTTGGTGGTTGAATTGCCCAACACAAATAATTGGACTAACTAGTTTGCTCTAGTCTATAAGTTCTACAGGTGCCAAAGGTTCACAATAAGTCAATAAAAAGACCAAGAAAGGGTTCAAACAAAGAGAGCAAGGGATAACCGAAAGCACCCTGGACTGGCGCACCGGACTGTCTGGTGTGCCACCGGACAGTGTCCGGTGCACCAGGGTACTCCAAGCTGAACTCTTCACCTTCGGGAATTTTTAGAGGGCTCCGCTATAATTCACCGGACTGTCCGATGTACCACCGGACAGTGTCCGGTGCCCTAAGGAAGAGCAACTCTGAACTCGCCAGCTTCGGGAATTCGCTCCGCTATAATTCACCGGACATGTCCGGTGCACACCGGACTGTCCGGTGAGCCAGCGGAGCAACAGCTACTTCACGCCAATGGTCACCTGCAGCAGCATTTAATGCGCGCCAGAGCGCGCAGAAGTCAGGCACGTGCGAGACGGCGCACCGGACAGTCTACAGTACCTGTCCGGTGCACCACCGGACAGCCAGGCGACCCCACCAGTCAGAGCTCCAACGATCGAACCCCAACGGCCAGGTGACGTGGCTGGCGCACCGGACACTGTCCGGTGGTGCACCGGACTGTCCGGTGCGCCATGCGACAGCAGCCTTCACCAAACGGCTAGTTTGGTGGTTGGGGTTATAAATACCCCCAACCACCCCACATTCAAGTCATCCAAGTTTTCCAGCTTCCAACCACATTACAAGAGCTAGCATTCATTACAAAGCACACCAAAGAGATCAAATCCTCTCCCAACTCCACACAAAGCTTTAGTGATTAGAGAGAGTGATTTGTCGTGTTCATTTGAGCTCTTGCGCTTGGATCGCTTCTTTTCTTTCTCATTCTTTCTTGAGATCAAACTCACTTGTAATTGAGGCAAGAGACACCAATTGTGTGGTGGTCCTTGCAGGAATTCATGTTCCATTTGTTTGAGAAGAAGAAGCTCACTCGGTCCGAGGGACCGTGTAAGAGAGGGAAAGGGTTGAAAGAGACCCGGTCTTTGTGACCACCTCAATGGGGATTAGGTTTACAAGAACCGAACCTCGGTAAAACAAATCCGCGTGTCACACTCCTTATTTGCTTGCGATTTGTTTTGCGCCCTCTCTCGCGGACTCGTTTATATTTCTAACGCTAACCCGGCTTGTAGTTTGTGATCAAGTTGTAAATTTCAGATTCGCCCTATTCAACCCCCCTCTAGGCGACTTTCAATTGGTATCAGAGCCCGGTGCTTCATTAGAGCCTAACCGCTCGAAGTGATGACGGGAGATCACGCCAAGAGGGAAATGGAGACCGGCGACAAGCCCACTACAAGCCACGGGAAGACTTCATCGGAAGAGTCCCGCAACAAGGGGAAGGGGAAGGAGAAGAAATCCTCTTCCCACAAGTCGCATCGGAGAGGCGACAAGCACAAGAAGATGAGGAAAGTGGTCTACTACGAGACCGACTCTTCATCACCATCGACTTCTGGCTCCGATGCGCCGTCCGTTACTTCTAAGCGCCATGAGCGCAAGAAGTATAGTAAGATTCCCCTACACTATCCTCATATTTCAAAGCATACCCCTTTGCTCTCCGTTCCATTAGGCAAACCACCGGTTTTCAATGGTGAAGATTATAATATGTGGAGTGACAAAATGAGGCATCATCTAACCTCACTCCACACAAGCATATGGAATGTTGTTGAGTTTGGTGTACAGGTACCATCCGTAGGGGATGAAGACTACGACTCGGACGAAGTGGCCCAAATTCACCACTTTAACTCCCAAGCCACCACTATACTCCTCGCCTCTCTAAGTCAAGAGGAGTATAATAAGGTACAAGGGTTAAAGTGTGCAAAGGAAATTTGGGACATACTGAAGACCGCGCACGAAGGAGACGAAGTGACAAAGATCACCAAGCGGGAGACGATCGAGGGGGAGCTCGGTCGCTTCATGCTTCACCAAGGGGAAGATCCACAAGCCATGTACAACCGCTTGAAGACATTGGTAAACCAAGTGCGCAACCTCGGGAGCGAAAAATGGGATGACCATGAAATGGTCAAGGTTATTCTTAGATCCCTCGTATTTCTTAACCCTACGCAAGTTCAATTAATTCGAGGTGATCCTAGATATAAGCTAATGTCTCCCGAGGAGGTTATAGGAAAATTTGTGAGCTTTGAGCTAATGATTAAAGGCTCAAAGAAAATCATCGAGCAAGGCACCTCCTCAATGCCCGAAGCACAACCGGTGGCATTCAAGGCGACGGAGGAGAAGAAGGAGGAGTCTACATCAAGTAGACAACCAATCGACGCCTCCAAGCTCGATAATGAGGAAATGGCGCTTATCATCAAAAGCTTCCGCCAAATCCTCAAGCAAAGGAGGGGGAAAGATTACAAGCCCCGCTCCAAGAAAGTGTGCTACAAATGTGGTAAGCCCGGTCACTTTATTGCCAAATGTCCTATTTCTAGTGACAGGGGCAACGACAAGAAGGGGAGAAGAAAGGAGAAGAAGAGATATCACAAGAAGAAGGGCGGCGATGCCCATGTGTGCCGCGAGTGGGACTCTGACGAGAGCTCCACCGACTCCTCCTCCTCCGACAAGGACGCAGCAAACATCGCCATCACCAAGGGACTTCTCTTCCCCAACGTCGGCCACAAGTGCCTCATGGCAAAGGACGGCAAAAAGAAGGTTAAATCCAAATCCTCCACTAAATATGAGTCCTCTAGTGATGATAATGCTAGTGATGAGGAGGATAATTTGCGTACTCTTTTTGCCAACCTCAACATGCAACAAAAAGAAAAACTAAATAAATTAATTAGTGCCATCCATGAGAAGGATGAACTCTTGGACTCCCAAGAGGACTTCCTAATCAAGGAAAACAAAAAGCATGTTAAGGTTTAGAATGCTTATGCTCTAGAAGTAGAAAAATGTGAAAAATTATCTAGTGAGCTAAGCACATGCCATGATTTAATTGCCAACCTTAGAAATGAAAATGCTAGTTTAAATTCTAAGGTTGATTCTCATGTTTGTAATGTTTCAATTCCCAATCTTAGAGATGATAATGTTGATTTGCTTGCTAAGATTGAAGAATTGAATGATTCTCTTGCTAGCCTTAGAAATGAAAATGAAAAATTAATTGCTAAGGCTAAAGATTTTGAAGTTTGCAATGTCACTATTTCCAACCTTAGAAGTGAAAATGATATATTACATGCTAAGGTTGTAGAATTAAAATCTTGCAAACCCTCTACATCTACCATTGAGCATGTGTCTATCTGTGCTAAATGTAGAGATGTTGATATTGATGCTATTCATGATCATATGGTCTTAATTAAACAACAAAATGATCATATAGCAAAATTAGATGCTAAAATTGCCGAGCATGAACTTGAAAATGAAAAATTTAAATTTGCTCGTAGTATGCTTTATAGTGGGAGACGCCCTGGCATCAAGGATGGCATTGGCTTCCAAAGGGGAGACAATGTCAAACTTAATGCCCCTCCTAAGAAATTGTCTAACTTTGTTAAGGGCAAGGCTCCCATGCCTTAGGACAACGAGGGTTACATTTTGTACCCTGCCGGTTATCCCAAGCACAAAATTAGGAGAATTCATTCTAGGAAGTCTCACTCTGGCCCTAATCATGCTTTTATGTATAAGGGTGAGACATCTAGCTCTAGGCAACCAACCCGTGCTAAGTTGCCTAAGAAGAAAACTCCTACTGCATCAAATGATCATGACATTTCATTTAAAACTTTTGATGCATCTTATGTTTTGACTAACAAACCCGGCAAGATAGTTGCCAAGTTTGTTGGGGGCAAACACAAGGGCTCCAAGACTTGTGTTTGGGTACCCAAAGTTCTTGTTTCTAATGCTAAAGGACCCAAAACCGTTTGGGTACCTAAAGTCAAGAACTAAAATTGTTTTGTAGGTTTATGCATCCGGGGGCTCAAGTTGGATCATCGATAGCGGGTGCACGAACCACATGACAGAGGAGAAGAAAATGTTCTCCTCATACGAGAAAAACCAAGATCCCCAACGAGCTATCACATTCGAGGATGGAAACCAAGGTTTGGTCAAAGGTTTGGGTAAAATAGCTATATCTCCTGACCATTCCATTTCCAATGTTTTTCTTGTTGATTCATTAGATTACAATTTGTTTTTCGTATCCCAATTATGTCAAATGGGCTACAACTGTCTATTTACTGATATAGGTGTCACTGTCTTTAGAAGAAGTGATGATTCAATAGCATTTAAGGGAGTGTTAGAGGGTCAGCTATACTTGGTAGATTTTGATAGAGCTGAACTCGACACATGCTTAATAGCTAAAACTAACATGGGTTGGCTCTGGCACCGCCGACTAGCCTATGTTGGAATGAAGAATCTTCATAAGCTTCTAAAGGGAGAGCACATTTTAGGATTAACAAATGTTCATTTTGAGAAAGACAGGATTTGTAGCGCATGCTAAGCTGGGAAGCAAGTTGGTGTTCATCATCCACATAAGAACATCATGACGACTGACAGGCCACTGGAGCTTCTACACATAGATCTATTCGGCCCGATTGCTTACATAAGCATCGGCGGGAGTAAGTACTGTCTAGTTATTGTGGATGATTATTCTCGCTTTACTTGGGTATTCTTTTTGCAAGAAAAATCTCAAACCCAAGAGACATTAAAGGGATTCTTGAGACGAGCTCAAAATGAGTTTGGCTTAAGGATCAAGAAAATTAGAAGCGACAACGGGACGGAGTTCAAGAACTCTCAAATTGAAGGCTTCCTTGAGGAGGAGGGCATCAAGCATGAGTTCTCCTCTCCCTACACGCCTCAACAAAATGGTGTAGTGGAAAGAAAGAATAGAACTCTATTGGACATGGCAAGAACCATGCTTGATGAGTACTAGACGCCGGATCGGTTTTGGGCCGAAGCGGTTAACATCGCTTGCTACGCCATCAACCAATTATATCTACACCGAATTCTCAAGAAGACATCATATGAACTCCTAACTGGTAAAAAGCCCGACATTTCATATTTTAGGGTCTTTGGTAGCAAATGCTTTATTCTTGTTAAAAGAGGTAGAAAATCTAAATTTGCTCCTAAGACAGTAGAAAGCTTTTTACTAGGATATGATTCAAACACAAGGGCATATAGAGTCTTTAACAAGTCCTTAGGACTAGTTGAAGTTTCTTGTGACGTTGTGTTTGATGAAACTAACGGCTCTCAAGTAGAGCAAGTTGATCTTGATGAGATAGGTAATGAAGAGGCTCCGTGCATCGCGCTAAGGAACATGTCCATTGGGGATGTGTGTCCTAAGAAATCCGAAGAACCTCCAAATACACAAGATCAACCATCCTCCTCCACGCAAGCATCTCTACCAACTCAAAATGAGGACGAGGCTCAAATTGATGAAGGAGAAAATCAAAATGATGAGCCACCTCAAGATGACGGCAATGATCAAGGGGGAGATGCAAATGATCAAGACAAGGAGGATGAACAACCAAGACCACCACACCCAAGAGTCCACCAAGCAATCCAACGAGATCACCCCGTCGACACCATCCTCGGCGATATTCATAAGGGGGTAACCACTAGATCTCGTGTTGCACATTTTTGTGAGCATTACTCCTTTGTTTCCTCTATTGAGCCACACAGGGTAGAGGAAGCACTCCAAGATTCGGATTGGGTGGTGGCGATGCAAGAGGAGCTCAACAATTTCACTAGGAACGAGGTATGGCATTTAGTTCCACGTCCTAATCAAAATGTTGTAGGAACCAAATGGGTCTTCCGCAACAAGCAAGACGAGCATGGTGTGGTGACAAGGAACAAAGCTCGACTTGTGGCCAAGGGATATTCCCAAGTCGAAGGTTTGGATTTTGGTGAAACCTATGCACCCATAGCTAGGCTTGAATCAATTCGTATATTATTAGCCTATGCTACTTACCATGGCTTCAAGCTTTACCAAATGGACGTGAAGAGTGCCTTCCTCAATGGACCAATCAAGGAAGAGGTCTATGTTGAGCAACCTCTCGGCTTTGAAGACAGTGAGTACCCTAACCATGTCTATAGGCTCTCTAAGGCGCTTTATGGGCTGAAGCAAGCCCCAAGAGCATAGAGATTTCCTTATTGCTAATGGCTTCAAAGTCGGCAAGGCCGATCCTACTCTATTCACTAAAACTCTTGACAATGATTCATTTGTATGCCAAATTTATGTTGATGATATTATATTTGGGTCTACTAACGAATCTACATGTGAAGAATTTAGTAGGATCATGACACAGAAATTCGAGATGTCGATGATGGGGGAGTTGAAGTATTTTCTAGGATTTCAAGTCAAGCAACTCCAAGAAGGCACCTTCATTAGCCAAACAAAATATACTCAAGACATTCTAAACAAGTTTGGGATGAAGGATGCCAAGCCCATCAAGACTCCCATGGGAACAAATGGGCATCTCGACCTCGACACAGAAGGTATATTGAAAGGAAATTGGAGTCTTCGGCAAAGACAAAGGCTTCCAATCAACTCCATAACTCATCCTTCGCCGTCGCTCCAAGCAATTCTTCGTCTTTGGTATAATCTTCACTCATATGTTTTATTTGCCAAAGGGGAGAAAGTAGTTAGTAAAGGGCTTATATTTCACTCTAAGTATCCGTTTTTGGCGATTCATGCCAATGGGGGAGAAAGTATTAGCCCAAAGCAAAAGGACCGCACCACCACCCTAATTTTAAAACTAATGATTTTCGATTGGTAAATTTCCAAATTGGTATCTTATTGTGTCCAAAAAGAGGAGAAAACAGCTCTTTCAAAATTGATATCTTAAAACCCTCTTGAACACTAAGAGGAGAATTTATTGAGGGGGAGTTTTTGTTTAAGTCAAAGAAAAAGCATTTGAAATAGGGGGAGAAAATTTCAAATCTTGAAAATGCTTCTCAAAATCCTATTCATTTACCTTTGACTATTTGCAAAAGGACTTTGAAAAGGATTTACAAAAAGAATTTGTAAAAACAAAACATGTGGTGCAAGCGTGGTCCAAAATATCAAAAATTAAAGAAACAATCCATGCATATCTAGTAAGTAATATTTATTGGCTCAATTCTAAGTAACCTTTGCACTTACATTATGCAAACTAGTTCAATTATGTACTTCTATACTTGCTTTGGTTTGTGTTGGCATCAATCACCAAAAAGGGGGAGATTGAAAGGGAATTAGGCTTACACCTTTTTCCTAATAGATTTTGGTGGTTGAATTGCCCAACACAAATAATTGGACTAACTAGTTTGCTCTAGTCTATAAGTTCTACAGGTGCCAAAGGTTCACAATAAGTCAATAAAAAGACCAAGAAAGGGTTCAAACAAAGAGAGCAAGGGATAACCGAAGGCACCCTGGACTAGCGCATCGGACTGTCCGATGTGCCACCGGACAGTGTCCGGTGCACCAGGGTACTCCAAGCTGAACTCTTCACCTTTGGGAATTTTCAGAGGGCTCCGCTATAATTCTGTCCGGTGTACCATCGGATAGTGTCCGGTGCCCCAAGGAAGAGCAACTCTGAACTCGCCAGCTTCGGGAATTTGCTCCGCTATAATTCACCGGACATGTCCGGTGCACACCGGACTGTCCGGTGAGCCAGCGGAGCAACGGCTACTTCACGCCAACGGTCACCTGCAGCAGCATTTAATGCGCGCCAGAGCGCGCAGAAGTCAGGCACGCGCGAGACGGCGCACCGGACAGTCTACAGTACCTGTCTGGTGCACCACCGGACAGCCAGGCGACCCCACCAGTCAGAGCTCCAACGGTCGAACCCCAATGGCCAGGTGACGTGGCTGGCGCACCGGACACTGTCCGGTGCGCCATGCGACAACACCCTTCACCAAACGGCTAGTTTGGTGGTTGGGGTTATAAATACCCCCAACCACCCCACATTCAAGTCATCCAAGTTTTCTAGCTTCCAACCACATTTCAAGAGCTAGCATTCATTACAAAGCACACCAAAGAGATAAAATCCTCTCCCAACTCCACACAAAGCTTTAGTGATTAGAGAGAGTGATTTGTCGTGTTCATTTGAGCTCTTGCGCTTGGATCGCTTCTTTTCTTTCTCATTCTTTCTTGAGATCAAACTCACTTGTAATTGAGGCAAGAGACATCAATTGTGTGGTGGTCCTTGCGGGAACTTCGTGTTCCATTTGTTTGAGAAGAAGAAGCTCACTCGGTCTGAGGGACCGTTTGAGAGAGGGAAAGGGTTGAAAGAGACCCGGTCTTTGTGACCACTTCAACGGGGAGTAGGTTTGCAAGAACCAAACCTCGGTAAAACAAATCCGCATGTCACACTCCTTATTTGCTTGTGATTTGTTTTGCGCCCTCTCTCGCGGACTCATTTATATTTCTAACGCTAACACGGCTTGTAGTTTGTGATCAAGTTGTAAATTTCAGATTCGCCCTATTCCCCCCCCCCCCTCTAGGCGACTTTCAGAAAGACTCCCACTCCGATGGCAACGACTAAACGGACCACCGGTGGGGCCCCATGTCCCCTGGCCTACGGAGCTGAAGCCCGCCTTCCTCCAAAAACCCATCTAGACTCCCCATGGGTCCAGGTTTCTAACAGGTTCATCCAGAAATGACCACAGCCTAAGGCGGGGCCTCCTTCGTCGAACGCAGATGGGGACTCAGGGTCGGGACCTAATCTTACGGAGGTACCAGACCAAATTAGGGCTCCGTAACACCCCTCAGCCAGGAAGGACCCTTCATGGTAATGGGAATCCCCCGACTCGAGGGCAACTATCTAGCTACGACTGAAGGAGTGTCACCCCAAGTGCCAGAATATCTATGTAAGTTTTATCTATAGAGCAAGTCTGAGGGGTCGAAGTTTTTCCTTTTTGTAACTAGGTAGCGCATACGTGCACGCCAACCCAGTGGGGTTCGTTCCCCATAAACCCGAACTGTTGGTCCGTACCCATGCATGATAAGTTATAAAAGAAAACTACCCTCTCAGATGTACCTCTATGATAATATTAACTACCCCAAGGTCTTCTCCTGCAGTTTCCGGATCATATTTTAGCTAACCCACCCGACAAGATCCCATCCTATCAGGCATGATGACATCTAAATTAAACAGCCAGGCTTGCGGCTTAGGACCTCTGTGCGAAAGCAGGAGGGCCCGACAGTCTGGGGGCCGGCTCTGAAGAACGGGAGCCCGTTCCATGGGGTGGTCCGGAGCCTGTGTGGCCGGTTAGCCTGGTTCCGTACCCAAAACCCTGCGCACTCCACCACTCTGTGACGGGAACTCTAGTACTTAGAGCTATAATTCTTGTAGCCGCTCAGCCTGGTCCTGTACCGTGGGCCTACACACTCCACCGCCCTGCGGCAAGTATCCTAGTACCTAGAACCACCATCCAGGGGGTCCAGAAACACAACTTGGCTCCCTCAGGCTAGACCCCGCAAGTCCTGAGCATGTATCAAAGGATGGCTAGTGTCAGATGGTGGGTCCTGCGGGTGTACTACTAACACGACTTAGCTAAAGATGTGTACAGATCCAGGTCTTAGCGAGGCTACCTCCCGAAGGCCGTTGACAACCCTTTCAGATGCGCTGGAATCCAATCTCGACACGTCAAGCCTGCATCCCAAGCGGGGGGCCAGATACCAAGGGGAGTCAACAGCAGCAGGAACGAGCGATGCACAGATAAGTGTTAAACACTGCTTTATAAATAATACTCAAAAGTACCTTACAAAAACAGGAAAAAGCCTGGGGGCCGGTTCTAAAGAACAGATGCCCGTTCCATGGGTTGGTCTGGAGCCTATGTGGCCGGTTAGCCTGGTTCCGTACCCGAAACCCTGCACACTCCATCACTCCATGATGGGTGCCCTAGTATTTGGAACTATAAGTCCTGTGCGTTCGACAGCTTGGGGTCCGGAACTAGAGAAGCGATGCTTGTCTCCTGGGGTAGTCCGGAGCCGTGTAGCCGCTCAGCCTGGTCCCGTACCATGGGCCTGCACACTCCACCACCCTACGGCAGGTGTCCTAGTACCTAGAACCACCATCCAGGAGGTCTGGACACACAACTTGGCTTCCCAGACCAAGATCCTGCACGCATATGTTATTAAATTTTGCTTCCGAGCAAGCATATGTTATTGCATTCCCTTACAAGCGGGGCCCTAGCTCCATTTTTTCAGGAATGAGCTACACTGCACCAGTAGGAGGTGCGCTGGAAGCTAGCTCCGGACAGCCCCACCAACGGCGGCGACCACCTCTACATCGACGGATCGCCGGCAACAGCAACCACCTCTGCACCAGCAGCGACAACGACCTCCACTCTGGGCGGCTAGACAGCAGCAGCGATCGCCTCAGGGCGAGCGCTACTGTAAAAAGGTCCTCGCCCCCGTCCTCCTACGGGGGGCGACAACGAGGCCATTAAAGCCAAAGAGTTGGGGACTCAGCAGCAGGTGGCTCTGATGGCCCTGACAGCAGAGGCAACCACCTCTGCAAGGGGCAGCCTCACCAGCGGCTGCGACCACCTCAGCACCGACGACAGCGGTCACCTCCGCATTGGTGGACGGTGGCTGCCTCAGCACGCGTAAAGAGGTCTTCACTCCCATCCTCCCACGGAGTGAGGACAAGACCATCCAAGAACGCCGCCGCCACCCCCGCAGCGTACGACGTCTTGTACGGCCCCTCAGTACGGCCAGTGGCGCGGGAGAAGGGGTGGATGTGCCGGACCCGCACACGGCGCAACCGTCACCCGTGCAGTGGACGAACAGCCATGCCCTGGCCAGAGCGGCAGCAGGCAGCGTCGGAGGCGGCGCCGAAGCCGACCAGCCCAAAGGGCCGGGCACACTGCAGCTGACAGCCCGTAGCCAGCCGGCCCCGCGTAGCCGAGGTCCGCCTCCTCCGCAAGGCTGGCAAACACCCTTCTCCTCCGAATGCTGGAGGAAGAAGCAGGTCGCCAGCCCACGCAGAGGGCAGGGCCCCAACTTGGCTAGCCCCCCGCCCCGGCGAGGATGATGAACATCCTTGAAGCTGAGGCTAGGGGGAAGCCACAGCCCGGCTTGCTTCTCCCCACCACGAGGCTGGTGGTCATCCTTCTGGATGGCCACTGGCGGGGGACTACATCCGGGCTGCATGATGAAAATCCTTGAAGCCGAGTGATGACGGAAGAGCACCGACCCTCACTGGGTTACACTCCTCTAACGGCAGCAAAAGGAAGACAAGATCGGCAGCCCAACTATGGTCGCAAGCTCTCCGATGATAGGACCACCGAAGGGGATGGCTCTGACGCATCCCCCTCCAGTGAACATCCGCGCACCCCATCCAGAGGCCCAGAAGGCGGGAGGGCACGAAGGATGCAAGAGGAGCAAGGTATGACTTCTACCTAGGGGGTCTATCCCTTTTTAAAGGGGGATGTCCCCCTCTTGCGCCCCAGAGTGTCACGGGCAAAGTCTCCCAGTGTGCACCAAAAGGTCCGCTCTATGACACGGGGGCCAGGCCCCACGCGTCGTGGAAGCCGCCCCGAAGAGCGAAGAAGGTAGACCACCACACAGGGGGCCTGCAACCGCCCCGGGGTTATGCGTCCCTTCACTTTCGAAGCAACCAGCGGTCGGGAAGGCGAACCGTCGCACGAGAGACATGCAACCGTCCCACGGTTAGGTGCCCCCTCATTTTTCGCCAAAACCGGTGGTCAAGAAGGTGAACCGTCACGCAGGAGGCGAGCAACCGCCCCACGGTTGTGCGCCCCCTCGGCTTTGCCACAATCAACGGTCCAACATGCGGATCCAGGCCCACGCGTCATACAACCGGCGCGATCGGCTACTAGGCGTGGAAGAACCGCACCGCCGCTTGCGCCAATGACGCGCCCCCTCGGGGCTGTCGTAGAAGACTGAAAAAGATAAGCTTTCAGGGCCGATGCAACGACTCAAGGCACCCCGTGCATGGCCCATCGGTGACGAAGGTCACGGGCAGGTCAGCCGTGGGAACGAGCGTGACAGTCGGCATGGCCATAGGCGGGCTGGCAGTAATTGCGCCAGCAGGCCCGCAAGAGCAGCAGGCAGATCACCAATCAGGCTCTGTCCCCACCTACAGGCTCGCCTCCTCCCCTAAGGCGGGCTTGGGGGCCACTGTCAGTACCCTCAATCAGGGGTACCTTCTACTACTACATAAAGGCGCCGCACTCGTGCAACACCTCAAAACCATGTGGAGAATGGCGCCCAATGGGCAGGTCCAGGAACACCGCGTGGCAAGGAAAGGGAGTACATCCCGGTGTTCGTCGCTAGGACCGGACCCCCGCAGGAAGACGCCGGACCCCTATACGTACTAGTCCGGGACTCCAAGAAGGTATGCCAGATCCCGTGGAAGGCCTCAGCATTGGCAGGGTCCCAGGACGGGAGGACCCCGGCGAAGGTAGGGGTCCGGTGCTGGCACGTGTGAAAGTCGCCTAGAGGGGGGGTGAATAGGGCGAATCTGAAATTTACAAACTTAATCACAACTACAAGTCGGGTTAGCGTTAGAAATAGAAACAAGTCCGAGAGAGGGCGTAAAAACAAATCACGAGTGAATGAAGAAATGAGACGCAAAGATTTGTTTTACCGAGGTTCGGTTCTCGCAAACCTACTCCCCGTTGAGGAGGCCACAAAGGCCGGGTCTATTTCAACCCTTTCCCTCTCTCAAACGGTCCCTCGGACCGAGTGAGCTTCTTCTTCTCAATCAAACGGGAACAAACTTCCCCGCAAGGACCACCACACAATTGGTGTCTCTTGCCTTGGTTACAATTGAGATGTTCGCAAGAAAGAATGAAAGAAAGAAGCAATCCAAGCGCAAGAGCTCAAAAGAACACAACAAATCTCTCTCTCTAATCACTAAAGCCTTGTGTGGAATTGGGAGAGGATTTGATCACTTTGGTGTGTCTTGTATTGAATGCTTAGCTCTTGTAAGTAGTTGGAAGGTAGAAAACTTGGATGACTTGAATGTGGGGTGGTTGGGGGTATTTATAACCCCAAGAACCAAACTAGCCGTTTGGTGAAGGCTGCTGTCGACGGGCGCACCGGACAGTCTGGTGCGCCACCGAACAGTGTCCGGTGCGCCAGCCATGTCACCCGGTCGTTAGGGTTCAACTGTTGGAGCTCTGACTGGTGGGGTCGCCTGGCTGTCCGGTGGTGCACCGGACATGCCCTATAGGCTGTCCGGTGTGCCACCCACGCGTGCTCTTCTCCTCTGCGCGCGCTGGCGTGCATTTAATGCTGTAGCAGGTGACCGTTGCGCTGAAGTAGCCGTTGCTCCGCCGTTACACCGGACAGTCCGGTGTGCACTGGACATGTCCGGTGAATTATAGCGGAGCGGATTCCCGAAGCTGGCGAGTTCAGAGTCGCTTGGTCTTGGGGCACCGGACACTGTCCAGTGGTGCACCGGACAGTCCGGTGAATTATAGCGAAGCGCCTCTGAGAATTCCCGAAGGTGCGAAGTTCAGCTTGAAGTCCCCTGGTGCACCGGACACTGTCCGGTGGTGCACCGGACAGTCCGGTGTGCCAGACTAGGACACACTTCGCTTATCCCTTACTCTTTTTGTTGAACCCTTTTCTTGGTCTTTTTATTGGCTTATTGTGAACCTTTGGTACCTGTAGAACTTATAGACTTGGGCAAACTAGTTAGTCCAATTATTTGTGTTGGGCAATTCAACCACCAAAATCACTTAGGAAAATAGGTGTAAGCCTAATTCCCTTTCAATCTCCCCCTTTTTGGTGATTGATGCCAACACAAACCAAAGCAAGTATACAAGTACATAATTGAACTAGTTTGCATAATGTAAGTGCAAAGGTTACTTGGAATTGAGCCAATATAAATACTTATAAGATACGCATGGATTGTTTCTTTAATTTTTGACATTTTGGACCACGCTTGCACCACAAGTTTTGTTTTTGCAAATTCTTTTTGTAAATCCTTTTCAAAAGTCCTTTTGCAAATAGTCAAAGGTAAATGGATAAGATTTTGAGAAGCATTTTCAAGATTTGAAATTTTCTCCCCTATTTCAAATGCTTTTCCTTTGACTTAAACAAAACTCCCCCTCAATAAATTCTCCTCTTAGTGTTCAAGAGGGTTTTAAGATATCAATTTTGAAAATACTACTTTCTCCCCCTTTTGAACACAATCAGATACCAATTTGAAATTTACCAATTTACCAATTTGAAAATCAGTAGTTTTAAAATTAGGGTGGTGGTGTGGTCCTTTTGCTTTGGTCTTAAAACTCTCCCCCTTTGGCATGAATCGCCAAAAACGGATGTTTGAGTGAAATATAAGCCCTTTTCTAACTACTTTCTCCCCTTTGGCAAATAAAACATATGAGTGAAGATTATACCAAAGACAGAGAGATGCTTGGAGCGACGGTAAAGGATGAGTGATAGAGTGGAGTGGAAGCCTTTGTATTCGCCGAAGACTCCAATTCCCTTTCAATACACCTATGACTTGGTTTGAAATTCACTTGAAAACACATTAGTCATAGCATATATAAAAGAGACATGATCACAGGTATATTCATGAGCTATGTGTGTAAGACATCAAAAGAAATTCCTAGAATCAAGAATATTTAACTTATGCCTAAGTTTGGTAAAAGTTTGTTCATCTAGAGGCTTGGTAAAGATATCGGCTAATTGATCTTTAGTATTAATGTATGCAATCTCGATATCCCCCTTTTGTTGGTGATCCCTAAGAAAATGATACCGAATGGCTATGTGTTTAGTGCGGCTATGCTCAACGGGATTATCCGTCATGCGGATTGCACTCTCATTATCACATAGAAGAGGAACTTTGGTTAATTTGTAACCATAGTCCCGCAGGGTTTGCCTCATCCAAAGCAATTGCGCGCAACAATGGCCTGCGGCAATGTACTTGGCTTCGGCGGTAGAAAGAGCGACCGAATTTTGCTTCTTTGAAGCCCAAGACACCAAGGATCTTCCCAAGAACTAGCAAGTCCCCGATGTGCTATTTCTATTAATTTTACACCCCGCCCAATCGGCATCCGAATAACCAATTAAATCGAATGTGGATCCCCGAGGGTACCAAAGCCCAAACTTAGGAGTATAAGCCAAATATCTCAAGATTCGTTTTACGGCCGTAAGGTGAGATTCCTTAGGGTCGGCTTGGAATCTTGCACACATGCATACGAAAAGCATAATGTCCGGTCGAGATGCGCATAAATAGAGTAATGAACCTATCATCGACCGGTATACCTTTTGATCGACGGATTTACCTTCCGTGTCGAGGTCGAGATGTCCATTTGTTCCCATGGGAGTCTTGATGGGCTTGGCATCCTTCATTCCAAACTTGTTTAGAATGTCTTGAGTATACTTCGTTTGGCTAATGAAGGTGCCTTCTTGGAGTTGCTTGACTTGGAATCCTAGAAAATACTTCAACTCCCCCATCATCGACATCTCGAATTTCTGTGTCATGATCCTACTAAATTCTTCACATGTAGATTCGTTAGTAGACCCAAATATAATATCATCAACATAAATTTGGCATACAAACAAATCATTGTCAAGAGTTTTAGTGAATAGAGTAGGATCGGCCTTGCCGACTTTGAAGCCATTAGCAATAAGGAAATCTCTTAGGCATTCATACCATGCTCTTGGGGCTTGCTTGAGCCCATAAAGCGCCTTAGAGAGCCTATAGACATGGTTAGGGTACTTACTGTCTTCAAAGCCGGGAGGTTACTCAACATAGACCTCTTCCTTGATTGGTCCATTGAGGAAGGCACTCTTCACGTCCATTTGGTAAAGCTTGAAGCCATGGTAAGTAGCATAGGCTAATAATATACGAATTGACTCAAGCCTAGCTACGGGTGCATAGGTTTCAATGAAATCCAAACCTTCGACTTGGGAGTATCCCTTGGCCATAAGTCGAGCTTTGTTCCTTGTCACCACACCATGCTCATCTTGCTTGTTGCGGAAGACCCATTTGGTTCCTACAACATTTTGATTAGGACGTGGAACTAAGTGCCATACCTTGTTCCTAGTGAAATTGTTGAGCTCCTCTTGCATCGCCACCACCCAATCCGAATCTTGGAGTGCTTCCTCTACCCTGTGTGGCTCAATAGAGGAAACAAAAGAGTAATGCTCACAAAAATGTGCAACACGAGATATAGTGGTTACCCCCTTATGAATGTCGCCGAGGATGGTGTCGACGGGGTGATCTCGTTGGATTGCTTGGTGGACTCTTGGGTGTGGTGGTCTTGGTTCTTCATCCTCCTTATCTTGATCATTTGCATCTCCCCCTTGATCATTGCCATCATCTTGAGGTGGCCCATCATTTTGATTTTCTCCTTCATCAACTTGAGCCTCGTCCTCATTTTGAATTGGTGGAGATGCTTGCGTGGAGGAGGATGGTTGATCTTGTGCATGTGGTGGCTCTTCGGATTCCTTAGGACACACATCCCCAATGGACATGTTCCTTAGCGCGATGCACGGAGCCTCTTCATTACCTATCTCATCAAGATCAACTTGCTCTACTTGAGAGCCATTAGTTTCATCAAACACAACGTCACAAGAAACTTCAACTAGTCCTGAGGACTTGTTAAAGACTCTATATGCCCTTGTGTTTGAATCATATCCTATTAAAAAGCCTTCTACTGTCTTAGGAGCAAATTTAGATTTTCTACTTCTTTTAACAAGAATAAAGCATTTGCTACCAAAGACTCTAAAATATGAAATGTTGGGCTTTTTACCGGTTAGGAGTTCGTATGATGTCTTCTTGAGGATTCGGTGTAGATATAACCGGTTGATGGCGTAGCAAGCAATGTTAACCGCCTCGGCCCAAAACCGATCCGGCGTCTTGTACTCATCAAGCATGGTTCTTGCCATGTCCAATAGAGTTCGATTCTTCCTCTCCACTACACCATTTTGTTGTGGTGTGTAGGGAGAAGAGAACTCATGATTGATGCCCTCCTCCTCAAGGAAACCTTCAATTTGAGAGTTCTTGAACTCCGTCCCATTGTCGCTTCTATTTTTATTGATCCTCAAGCCGAACTCATTTTGAGCCCGTCTCAAGAATCCCTTTAAAGTCTCTTGGGTTTGTGATTTTTCCTGCAAAAAGAACACCCAAGTGAAGCGAGAATAATCATCCACAATAACTAGACAGTACTTACTCCCGCCGATGCTTATGTAAGCGATCGGGCCGAACAAATCCATGTGTAGGAGCTCTAGTGGCCTGTCAGTCATCATGATGTTCTTATGTGGATGATGAACACCAACCTGCTTCCCAGCTTGGCATGCGCTACAAATCCTGTCTTTCTCAAAATGAACATTTGTTAATCCTAAAATGTGCTCTCCCTTTAAAAGCTTATGAAGATTCTTCATTCCAACATGGGCTAGTCGGCGGTGCCAGAGCCAACCCATGTTAGTCTTAGCAATTAAGCAAGTGTCGAGTTCAGCTCTATCAAAATCTACCAAGTATAGCCGACCCTCTAACACTCCCTTAAATGCTATTGAATCATCACTCCTTCTAAAGATAGTGACACCTACATCAGTAAATAGACAGTTGTAGCCCATTTGACATAATTGGGAAACGGAAAGCAAGTTATAATCTAATGAATCAACAAGAAAAACATTGGAAATGGAATGGTCAGGAGATATAGCTATTTTACCCAAACCTTTGACCAAACCTTGGTTTCCATCCCCGAATGTGATAGCTCGTTGGGGATCTTGGTTTTTCTCATAGGAGGAGAACATCCTTTTCTCCCCTGTCATGTGGTTTGTGCACCCGCTATCGATGATCCAACTTGAGCCCCCGGATGCATAAACCTACAAAACAAATTTAGTTCTTGACTTTAGGTACCCAAACGGTTTTGGGTCCTTTGGCATTAGACACAAGAACTTTGGGTACCCAAACACAAGTCTTGGAACCCTTGTGTTTGCCCCCAACAAACTTGGCAACTACCTTGCCAGATTTGTTAGTCAAAACATAAGATGCATCAAAAGTTTTAAATGAAATTTCATGATCATTTGATGCACTAGGAGTTTTCTTCTTAGGCAACTTAGCACGGGTTGGTTGCCTAGAGCTAGATGTCTCACCCTTATACATAAAAGCATGATTAGGGCCAGAGTGAGACTTCCTAGAGTGAATTCTCCTAATCTTGCTCTCGGGATAACCGACAGGGTACAAAATGTAACCCTTGTTATCCTAAGGCATGGGAGCCTTGCCCTTAACAAAATTAGACAATCTTTAGGAGGGGCATTAAGTTTGACATTGTCTCCCTTTTGGAAGCCAATGCCATCCTTGATGCCAGGGCGTCTCCCACTATAGAGCATACTTCTAGCAAATTTAAACTTTTCATTTTCTAAGTTATGCTCGGCAATTTTAGCATCAAATTTTGTTATATGATCATTTTGTTGTTTAATTAAAGCCATGTGATCATGAATAGCATTAACATCAATATCTCTACATCTAGTGCAAATAGTGACATGCTCAGTGGTAGATGTAGAGGGTTTGCAAGAATTAAGTTCAACAATCTTAGCACGTAATATATCATTTTTATCTCTAAGATCGGAAATTGTAACATTGCAAACATCTAGTTCTTTAGCCTTAGCAAGCAATTTTTCATTCTCAATCCTAAGGCTAGTGAGAGAAATGTTTAATTCTTCAATCTTAGCAAGGAAATAATTATTACCATTTCTAAGATTGGGAATTGAAGCATTACAAACATTTGAATCAACCTTAGCTAACAAATTATCATTCTCATTTCTAAGGTTGTTAATAGTCTCATGGCAAGTGCTTAGCTCCCTAGATAATTTTTCACATTTCTCTACTTCTAGAGCATAAGCATTTTTAATCTTAACATGCTTTTTGTTCTCCTTGATTAGGAAGTCCTCTTGGGAGTCCAAGATATCATCCTTTTCATGGATGGCACTAATCAATTCATTTAATTTTTCTTTTTGTTTCATGTTGAGGTTTGCAAAAAGGGTACGCAAATTATCTTCCTCATCACTAGCATTATCATCACTAGAGGACTCATATTTAGTGGAGGATTTGGATTTAACCTTCTTTTTGCCGTCTTTAGCCATGAGGCACTTGTGGCCGACGTTGGGGAAGAGAAGACCCTTGGTGACGGCGATGTTTGCGGCGTCCTCGTCGGAGGAGGAGTCGGTGGAGCTCTCGTCGGAGTCCCACTCGCGGCACACATGGGCATCGCCGCCCTTCTTCTTGTGATATCTCTTCTTCTCCTTTCTTCTCCCCTTCTTGTCGTCGCCCCTGTCACTGTCACTAGAAATAGGACATTTGGCAATAAAGTGACCGGGCTTACCACATTTGTAGCACACTTTCTTGGAGCGGGGCTTATAATCTTTCCCCCTCTTTTGCTTAAGGATTTGGCAGAAGCTCTTGATGATGAGCGCCATTTCCTCGTTGTCGAGCTTGGAGGCATCAATGGGTTGTCTACTTGATGTAGACTCCTGCTTCTTCTCCTCCGTCGCTTTGAATGCAACCGGTTGTGCTTCAGACGTGGAGGGGCCATCAAGCTCGTTGATCTTCTTTGAGCCTTTGATCATCAATTCAAAGCTCACAAAATTCCCGATTACTTCCTCGGGAGTCATTAGTGTATATCTAGGATTGCCACGAATCAATTGAACTTGAGTAGGGTTAAGGAAAACAAGTGATCTAAGAATAACCTTAACCACTTCGTGGTCATCCCATTTTTTGCTCTCGAGGTTGCGCACTTGGTTCACCAAGGTTTTGAGCCGGTTGTACATGTCTTGTGGCTCCTCCCTTTGGCGAAGACGGAAGTGACCGAGCTCCCCCTCGATCGTTTCCCGCTTGGTGATCTTGGTCACCTCATCTCCTTCGTGTGCGGTCTTTAGCACGTCCCAAATTTCCTTAGCACTCTTCAATCCTTGCACCTTATTATACTCCTCTCGACTTAGAGAGGCGAGGAGTATAGTTGTGGCTTGGGAGTTGAAGTGTTGGATTTGGGCCACTTCGTCCTCATCATAATCTTCATCCCCTATGGATGGTACCTGTACACCAAACTCAACAATATCCCATATACTTTTGTGGAGTGAGGTTAGGTGATAACGCATCATATCACTCCACCTAGCATAATCTTCACCATCAAATGTTGGTGGTTTGCCTAATGGGATGGAAAGTAAAGGTGTATGTTTAGGAATGCGAGGATAGCGTAGGGGGATCTTACTAAACTTCTTGCGCTCATGGCGCTTAGAAGTTACGGATGGTGCGTCGGAGCCGGAGGTCGATGGTGATGAAGTGTCGGTCTCGTAGTAGACCACCTTCCTCATCTTCTTGTGCTTGCCGCCACTCTGACGCGACTTGTGGGAAGAAGATTTCTTCTCCTTCCCCTTTCCCTTGTTGCGGGACTCTTCCGATGAAGTCTTCCCGTGACTTGTAGTGGGCTTGTCGCCGGTCTCCATCTCCCTCTTGGTGTGATCTCCCGACATCACTTCAAGCGGTTAGGCTCAAATGAAGCACCGAGCTCTGATACCAATTGAAAGTCGCCTAGAGGGGGTGAATAGGGCGAATCTGAAATTTACAAACTTAATCACAACTACAAGCCGGGTTAGCGTTAGAAATAGAAACAAGTCCGAGAGAGGGCGTAAAAATAAATCACGAGTGAATGAAGAAATGAGACGCAAAGATTTGTTTTACCGAGGTTCGGTTCTCGCAAACCTACTCCCCGTTGAGGAGGCCACAAAGGCCGGGTCTATTTCAACCCTTTCCCTCTCTCAAACGGTCCCTCGGACCGAGTGAGCTTCTTCTTCTCAATCAATCGGGAACAAACTTCCCTGCAAGGACCACCACACAATTGGTGTCTCTTGCCTTGGTTACAATTGAGATGTTCGCAAGAAAGAATGAAAGAAAGAAGCAATCCAAGCGCAAGAGCTCAAAAGAACACAACAAATCTCTCTCTCTAATCACTAAAGCCTTGTGTGGAATTAGGAGAGGATTTGATCACTTTGGTGTGTCTTGTATTGAATACTTAGCTCTTGTAAGTAGTTGGAAGGTAGAAAACTTGGATGACTTGAATGTGGGGTGGTTGGGGGTATTTATAACCCCAACCACCAAACTAGCCGTTTGGTGAAGGTTGCTGTCGACGGGCGCACCGGACAGTCCGGTGCGCCACCGGATAGTGTCCGGTGCGCCAGCCACGTCACCCGGCCGTTAGGGTTCGACCGTTGGAGCTCTAACTGGTGGGGTCGCCTGGCTGTCTGGTGGTGCACCAGACATGCCCTGTAGGCTGTCCGGTGTGCCACCCGCGCGTGCTCTGCTCCTCTGCACGCGCTGGCGCTCATTTAATGCTATAGCAGGTGACCATTACGCTGAAGTAGTCATTGCTCCGCCGTTACACCGGACAGTCCGGTGTGCACCGGACATGTCCGGTGAATTATAGCGGAGCGGATTCCCGAAGCTGGCGAGTTTATAGTCGCTTGGTCTTGGGGCACCGGACACTGTCCGGTGGTGCACTGGACAGTCCGATGAATTATAGCGAAGCGCCTCTGAGAATTCCCGAAGGTGTGAAGTTCAGCTTGAAGTCCCCTGGTGCACCGGACACTATCCGGTGGCACACCGGACAGTCCGGTGCGCCAGACCAGGACACACTTCGGTTATCCCTTGCTCTTTTTGTTGAACCCTTTTCTTGGTCTTTTTATTGGCTTATTGTGAACCTTTGGTACCTGTAGAACTTATAGACTTGGGCAAACTAGTTAGTCCAATTATTTGTTGGGCAATTCAACCACCAAAATCACTTAGGAAAATAGGTGTAAGCCTAATTCCCTTTCAATGTGTCCAGACCTTATCCTGCACTGCCCGCTGCTGTCGCGTGGCTTGTGGCCCGACAGTTAAACCAGCGGGCCAAGCCTGGCATAAAGCCCACCCAGCCAAGCAGCCTCTGCATTTATTGCTGAAAGGACGCGCCGCCTGCCACCACGCCAGCGGGCGACGCGCCCTCCCAGCATTTAATGTGTCCTGTTCAATCTAATGGCAGGCGGCGTCGGGGTCATCCAGCAGACAGTGCGTCTGACCGGTCAGCTGGCAAACAGTGCGCCCGTGCCGAGCGGTGCACCGTACTCATCATCCCTTCTACAAGAAGCCTTCCCTGCACTCTGAGGATATGAAGATCTCGGGTGTCAGAGCGCTAGAAGATCACCTCAGCAGCACGCGCTCGTGGCCCCAAGTACAATATTCGTTAAGCCCCTGGGCCCACATGTCGGGGCTCAGTACCTTTGTGCATGCCCCCCTTCGGCTATAAAAGGGGAGGCATGCGACGTTACAAGACAGGTTCACTCACACCCAGTCTTAGGCAGACACTCACAAGTTCATACAAGCTCCCAACGCAATACATCACACAGTGGAGTAGGATATTACGCTCTGGCGGCCCGAACCACTCTAAACTCTTGTGTGTTCTTGTGTTCGTCCATCCATCTCGCATAATAGGCAAAACGCTTAGGCCCCTCCTCATCTTAGGATTTAGAGCGGGTGCAATCCACCACCCGGCCGGAGAGATTTTTCCCTCCGACATAACCCATGTGGCACAATTGACTTACAAACAAAAGGTTGTATCCTAGTGACTCTACTAAATATACATTTGAAATGGAGTGCACGCTTGTGATGGCTATCTTTCCCAAACCTTTGACCTTGCCTTGATTCCCATATCCAAATATGATTGTATCCTGGGAATCCTTGTTCTTGACGTAGGAGTTAAACATCTTCTTCTCCCCTGTCATGTGGTTTGTGCATCCGCTGTCGATAATCCAGCTTGAGCCCCCAGAAGCATAAACCTGCAAGGTAATTTAAGCTTGGGTTTTAGGTACCCAACTCTTGTTGGGTCCTACAAGGTTAGTCACAATAACTTTTGGAACCCAAATACAAGTCTTGTCTCCCTTGCATTTGGATCCCAACTTCCTAGCAACTACTTTAGCATTCTTATATGAAAGTACAAACAAAGTATTGCAAGCATGATAAATAGTAGACAGTCCATTGCACATTTTCTTAGGAGCATGAGACACAACATGATTTCTCCTAGGCCTACTTCTACCATGAACAAAAGTTGAACTAGAGGCGAACATAGCATGTGAATCATAAGCAGCATGATCATAACTCTTATGAGAACGACTAATAATTTTCTTATCATAAATAAAGGCATCGTTCCTTTGAGGACTACTAGCCATATGAGCCTTCCCTTTCTCCTTGTTGAAAACGGGAGTCCTTTGATTTGTTAAGTTCTTGGTTTCCTTTCGAAAACCAAGACCATCCTTAATTGAGGGGTGTCTACCAACAATGTAGGCATCCCTAGCAAATTTTAGTTTATCAAATTCAACTTTGCAAGTCTTAAGTTGATCATTAAGACTTGCCACCTCATTGTTCAATTTAGTAATAGAAGCAAGATGTTCATCACAAGCATCAATATCAAAATCCTTGCATCTATTAGAAATAACAACATGCTCTACACATGAACTAGTTTTGTTAACTTCCTCTAGCTTAGCATTTAATTCATCATTTAAACTCCTTAAACTAGAGATAGATTCATGGCAAGCAGACAACTCAGAGGATATCATTTCATTCCTTTTAACTTCTAAAGCAAGATATTTTTAAACATTAACAAACTTGTCATGTTCCTCATACAAAATATCCTCTTGTTTCTCTAGCAATCTATCCTTTTCATTTAGAGCATCAATTAATTCATTAATTTTGTTAACCTTAGCTCTATCTAAACCCTTAAACAAATCAGAGTAATCTACTTCATCATCAGAGGATTCTTCATCACTAGAAGAAGAGTACTTAGGAGTATCTCAAATACATACCTTCTTCTCCTTAGCCATAAGACATGTATGACGTTCGTTGGGGAAGAGTGAAGACTTGTCGAAGGTTGAGGCAACAAGTCCTTCATCGTTAGAGTCTGATGAAGAGCAGTCAGAGTCCTATTCCTTTCCTAGATGCGCCTCGCCCTTCGCCTTCCTGTAATTCTTCTTTTTCTCCTTCTTCCCATGTCTTTCTTGTGCCTGATCATTTTCATTATCGGGACATTGAGCAATAAAATAACCAGTCTTACCGCATTTGAAGCATGAACGCTTTCCCCTTGTTTTATTCTTGTTGGGGTACTCTTTGCGTCCTTTGAGCGCGGTCATGAAACGCTTGATAATGAGCGTCATTTCTTCCTCATTGAGCCCAGCAGCCTCCACTTGTGCTACCTTGCTTGGTAGCGCCTCCTTGCTGCTCGTTGCTTTGAGAGCAACGGGCTGCGGCTCGTAGATGGGTAGTGATCCGTTTAGCGCGTTGTCCACGTAACGCGCCTCCTTCACCATCATGCGCCCACTTATGAACTTTTTGAGGATCTCCTTGGGCGTCATTTTGGTGTACCTAGGGTTTTCACAAATAAGATTCACAAGATGGGGGTCAATTACAGTAAATGACCTTAGCATGAGTCGAACGACATCATGATCCGTCCATCTTGTGCTTCCATAGCTTCGAATCTTGTTGACCAGGGCCTTGAGCCTGTTGTAGGTCTGAGTTGGCTCCTCTCCCCTGATCATCACGAACCTCCCCATTCCACTAGTTCCATCTTTGTGATCATAGTGGCATCGTTTCCCTCATGAGATATCTTGAGGGTGTCCCAGATTTGCTTAGTGTTGTCCAAGCCACTCACCTTATTATATTCATCCCTGCAAAGTGAAGCTAGCAAGACAGTAGTAGCTTGGGCATTTTTATGAATTTGCTCATTTATGAAAACGGTATTGTCAATACTATCAAAATGCATTCCGTTTTCAACAATCTCCCAGATACTAGGATGGAGATAAAATAAATGATTACGCATTTTATGACTCCAGAAAGAATAGTCTTCTCCATCAAAGTGTGGGGGTTTCCCAAGTGGAATTGATAGCAAATGAGCATTCGAATTGTACGGAATATAGGAATAATCAAATGAATAGTTTTGATTAACCGTTTTCTTCTTTGACGAAGAGTCGTCGTTGTCCCTTGGTGAAGAAGAAGATGCATCACTGTCATAGTAGATGATCTTTTTGATGCATCTCTTTTTCTTCCCATCTCTCTTCTTGTGACTCGAGCCTGAGTCGTTAGGCTTGTCGTCTCTTGGCTCGTTGAAGAGAGACTCCTTCTCCTTGTCGTTAATCACCATCCCCTTACCCTTAGGATCCATCTCTTCGGGCGGTTAGTCCCTTAAGTGAAGAGTACGACTCTGATACCAATTGAGAGCACCTAGAGGGGGGGTGAATAGGTGATCCTGTAAAATCAAGAGCTAAATAGCCACAAAACTTAGATATTAAAGTGTTAGCGTGACTAAGTAGCTTTGAAGCGAGTTCTTGTGAACACAACAATCACAGAGAATCCAACACAAGAGACACGCGATTTTTATCCCGTGGTTCGGCCAAGTAACACTTGCCTACTTTCACGTTGTGGCATCCTAATGGACGAGGGTTGCACTCAACCCCTTTCAAGTGATCCAATGATCAACTTGAATACCACGGTCTTTTCGTTTAGAGTATCTTCCCATTTGCGAGGAATCTCCACAATTTGGAGTCTCTCGCTCTCACAATAGAGATCACAAAGAAAGCACAGAGTAAGGTTGGGAGAAGCAATACACACAAGATTCAATCTGCAGCACACACACACAAGTCAAGACTTGAGCTCAAAGGACAACACAGGGAGTTCACAACTCAAAATGAAGCTCAAATCACTATCACAATGAATCAAATGCGTGGGAGCGGAGTCTAGATGTCTTAGTATGCTTGGAGAATGCTTGGTGTTCTGCTCCATGCGCATAGGGGTCCCTTTTATAGCCCCAAGGCAGCTAGGAGCCGTTGGAGATCAACATGGAAAGCTATCCTTGCCTTCTGTCGAGTGGCGCACCGAACAGTCCGGTGCGCCACCGGACAACCACTAAGCATGTCTGGTGCGCGATTTCCTTCCAAATCGGGCACAGTCGACCGTTGCTCCTCGGAGCCGGTTGGCGCACCGGACTGTCCGGTGCACCCAGCCGACCGTTGGAGTAGCCATGTGTCGCGTGTTGATCGCGCGGGCGCCGTTGGCTCACCCGACAGTCCGGTGCACCACCGGACAGTCCGGTGAATTATAGCCACGTCGCCCTGTTTCTTTTTCCGAGAGCGACGAGTTCGCCGCGGATGTCTCACCGGACAATCCGGTGCATCACCGGACAGTCTGGTGAATTATACTTGTACAACTCTGTTGATTCCCGAGAGCAGATAGTTCACTGGAGGCTAGCCTGGGACACCAGACACTGTCCGGTGCGCCACCGGATAGTCTGGTGTGCCAGGCCGAGCTGGAGTTGGCTGTACACGACCAACTCTTCTTCAATTCAACTTTTCTCTTCTTGGCTCTATTTCTAGCACTTAGATAAACACATTAGTATTCAAAAAATAATGTACTAAGTCTAGAAACATACCTCGTGCCTTGATTTGCATTTTTTCCACATTTAGCACACAAGGATTCAATTAATATGTGTTGGGCATCTAATCACCAAAATACTTATAGAAATTGCCCAATGGCATATTTCCCTTTCAGTTGTCACTCGGGCTGCCCGAACTACGCCGGATCGGAGGATGTCATGAGCGATCATCGCTGCGCGCACCTCGCGCCTTCCGTGACGCCGCTCGAACCTTGCGCCTCGTGCGTCGCCGTTGCTACTCGCACGTTAAGGGGCGCCGCTTGCTCGCCGGCCTTGGAAGTGCCGCCACCTCGGGGCCCTGGGGACGCTGCCGCTTGCCCGCACAAGGGCCCTGTTGTTGCTCGCCCTCTGGATCAGGGAGCCGCCGCCACTGACCTGGGAACCGTCGTCGCTACTCCGGATCGAGGAACCGCCGCCACCGCGTGTCGAAGTCAGGGAGTAGCGGCCACCGCAGCCACCGACTGGGGTTCCACCGTCGCGCACGCTCTCGGACAACCGCCGTCGTCGCACGCGTAGTCGCTAATGAATCGTGATGGGGCGTGAAAAACTGAATCCTAGCATTTCGGGTCTTGTTTTATAGACGTCCGGATCCGGTCCGGCTCGACCGGATTGCACCGTCCGACCTGAGCTTTCTCTAATTATTGAAAACCCTAGGCTCTTAATATATAAACTATATATATATAGTCATAGTTTAAAAAGGTTGACTACTCGAAATGTAAGAACGGATAAACATTTTGAAAAGGAGAGAGTATGATATTATAAAAAACTATGGTATTAGTTAGAAACTATAAAAATATTTTACTTTCAAATAGACCCTAAGATATTTATGTTGCCATCTTATAATAATATTGCACATTTGTCTATAAAAGTTTTTCAATGCAAATCCATCACCGGAAACAATTAGATTTCTAACTAGGTGACCATCTACTAACAAAAACTAAACATGCATTCTATGGGTATGTTTGGTATCACTCTAGAACGAAAACTCCAAGAGAGCTGGCTAGAGAGCTAGCCAAAAAGGCTACCTCAATTTTTAAAGTTGCATCACAAAAAATTGGAGTAACTTATACTACTCTGAAAAATCTTTAAAAGCAACATATATATAGAGCTTGAAGGTATTTACATGTCACTGTAATTGATCATGAGAGAGCAATCTAAACTCTAGAATAGAGCTGCTCCACCACTGCCTGCCACTGATTATTAGAAAACAATCTATACTCTATACTCTAGGGCAAAGCTACTGCATCTAGAGTTTTAATGCAGGGCTGCTATAAAATTGGAGCAGAATCATGCCAGATACCTATATAAAAGCATCTCTAACGGCTCCTGTTACTTCTAACTTCATACTTTGTTTTAGAGAAAACCTAAAAAATTGGTACCCCAACAATTTCCAATCTCCTCTCTATTCTCTCTTAATCAGAAAAACTCCAGCCATGCGTGGAAATATTCGCTGCTGACGTATGCTCTCAATGTTTTTCTTCTTTCCCGTGTCCACTTCTTTGTTCTAGATAATCATGTTCTTAGGGGAATACAATCATGTTCTTCCCTCTATTCTCCTAACACGTCTGCTCTTAATCATGATTTCGCGCTACTCTATGCACCTTCTCGCGGCTCGATGTATTCGGGCATACAAGTAAAGGCATGTAATAACTAATTCAAAATATTTTTAGGGGAAAATAGGGATTTATTGGGATAATTTTTTTTTGGAAAAGAAGAGTTTAGGAAGATAAAAATCAGAATATTTTTTAGGAGCTTTTGAAGATGCTCTATTGCTCTAAGCCTCTAACCTCTTAGAACCGTAAGAAAAATGAACCCAAACAAGAGGTACTCGTGTGTAGGAGTTTGTTACATGCAAAGATTACAAATGCAGCGAACACGCTTGGCAGATTGAGAAAAAGTAATCATCTATATACGTGGAACCCGTATCTCTCTCTCCCCATCTTCTCTCTCAAATGAAAGAGACAGTTACAGTTTATATAGTGTTTAGATAAAAGTCACGTGGGAACAAGGTAAACACTAGAGTAATTTTTTGTGGCTGCGTGATCCAAAAAAATAGAGAGAACGGTGTCACCCCGACTCATCCTACTTTGTCCTTAAACCAAACACATCCTAAGATTTTACGGTACTAAGCGAAAATTTATATGGAGATCCTTTTAACCTATGTATATATATAATAAATCTATATTATGTTATGTACACACATTTTAAAATATACAATAAATGATTACTACGCTATTGAGGAGTAAGAAAAAATGTTTAATCAGAAATCACAAACCTAAATATATAGAACCCAGTAGACCGAAGCAAATAGCATGCCAAACATAATTTAGCTAGTTTCCGTCTTATCTAATTATTGTATACATACATGTGAAGATTGATCGTCGACAACGTGTTTGCAGTCCAATCCTTGTGTTTGCAGTCCAATCCTTTGACGACGTATTGGCGGAATTGGTTTTTTCGATGTATATATTATGTTCTGATTTGGAAATTTGATCAACTTGGTGATAATAGCGTATATGATCGCAGATTCGCAGCAAGCCAGCAGCCGTGTACTGCGCAAGATAGCCGCAAGATAGCCAGGGTGAGTTGCTATAGCAATAGGTTAACCAAGACAACGCTGATTAAGCTGATTAAACAACTAAGGGAGTGTCTGAATGCACTAAAATTAATAGTTAGTTGGCTAAAAATTATTAGTGGAATTAGCTAGCTGTCGGATATCATAATTAGGGGTACCCCCAACGCTCCTAACCATGGCTCAGACCAACTGACGGGTGCGGTTTAAACCAAGATTTCGTCTACTCGAGGGACGCGATCTCATCCGAGCCCAGCCTCGGGTTGGAACAGTAGTCCCAGATGAGTTCACGCCTCGCCCGAGGGCCTCCTCAGGTAGCGGGCGCCCCCTCGGCTCTCCCGAGGCCCTGCTCGGGCAGGCTTCGTTGTGAAGCAACCTTGGCCAGACAGCCTCACCAACCGACCGCTTCGCAGGCGCATTAAATGCAGGGGATGTCTGACGTCGTATCCTGTCACACGCGCCTCAGACGGGCAGGCCGAAGTGACCGCAGTCACTCCGCCCCTCTTCTTTACTGTCCGATATGACAGGAAAACAGCGCCGCTCGCTCCGCTCCGACTGTCGTGTCAGCCACCCCGGCGACGACTGACAACAAGTCACGATCAACCATCGAGTTCAGCCTCGGGCGCAACAGGAAGCTCCGCCTCGCCCGACCTCATGCTCCGGCCTCGGGAGGAGGTTTCCGCCTCGCCCGACCTCAGGCTCCGGCCTTGGGAGGAGGTCTCCGCCTCGCCCGACCCCCGGACTCGGCCTCGACCCCAGTCTCGGGAGGAATCGCGTCCTCGCCCGACCCCGGCCGCAGCCTCGAGAAGTCTCCGCCTCGATCGACCCTGGGCTCGGACCGACCGCGCTAACAGGAGATACATCATTTCCCTATTCCTAGTCTGCTCAGGCTACAAGGAACAAGATCGGCATCCCATCTGACTTACCCCGGCGACGGGTAATGATGGTGCCCCGCGTGCACCATGACGTCGGTGGCTCTCAGCCCCTTACGACAGCAAGGAGACGTCAGCAGGATCCTTGCCACGCTACCAGCTGTGCTCCTACAGGACTCAGGCGCTCCTCCGACAGCCACGCCATCACATGTACAGGGCCCAAGCTCTCCCCCAATGGCCACGTTGGCATGTACACAGGGCTTAGGCACTCTACTGCCGGACACGTTAGCGCATAGCTACGCCCCCCGTTGTACGTCTGGATTCTCTCCTTGCCTCTATAAAAGGGAGGTCCAGGGCCACCTTGAGGGAGGTTCGCGCGAGGGAAGCGGCGGACGAACTCTGTGTCTCTCTCTCTCACGCGACGCGCTTGTAACCCCTACTACGAGCGGCACCCCTCGTGCAGGATAATACAAGGCTTGTCCCACCTCTTGTGTTCCATCCCGCGCCAACCCATCTGGGCAGGGGCACGCAGCGATTTCACTGGTCGGTCCAAGGGACCCCCCCGGGTCCGAGACGCCGACAGTTGGCGCGCCAGGTAGGGGCCTGCTGCGTGTTAACGAACACCTTCCCGTTGAGTTCCAGATGGGGAGTCTTCAGCAACCTCTTCAGCCCGGGACGGTGCTCCGCTTCGGGAGTCTCGAGTTCATGTCCCTCGACGGCAGCTACGACATGGTACTCCTCCCCCCGCGGCGTGACAACAACGACGGTCTCCGACTCGCCCGGCGGCGGTGAGCTCTACGACAGCATCTCCCCGCGGTAGAAGAGGAGCACTCTGGTCGTCCCCGCCACCCTCCTCGTCGGAGGAGGCGGAGACGAGGCAACCATGGCCACGCAGGAGGCGGCACCTTGTCGGCTGTCGCACCAGAGCGAGTCGACGACGCCGGCACTCCCCCGGGGGACATGTCGGACATTGTCCTCGCACCTGAGACGACGGCGAGTGTCACTTCCCCGCGACGTGTCAGCCCCAAGCGGACTGGTGACGCCAGCACCCTCGCAAAGGACCTGCTGGGTGTTACCCTCGTACCTGAGATGACGGTGTGCTTCGCCCCCGACACGACTTCACCACCGTCCAACAACCAAGAGGTACCGTCCGTTTTCCATCCCATACCTTTTCGGTTCAGCTTCGATCCACCTAGCGACCCCGCTATGGTGAGCGCCTTCGTAAAGGCATATCCAAACCTTCCGGGGTACCACATGTGGTCGACCTGGGACCGACTGACAGCCGTCTCAACCTTCGGACCGGCAGGTTCTGAGGAAGAGGACGACCCCGACTCCGGTTGGGATTTATCTGCCTTCAATGACCCCGGTGCCATGCGGGGCTTCATGTCCGCATGTGACCACTACCTCTCCGGTTATTCTGACGATGGCCATGACCTTGACGACGAGGGTTACGACCCAAGTCGCGAATGTTTCCACGTTGATCAAGGAGATCACAACGAAGGCAACCACCTCGGTATGCCAGAGGTTGACGATCCCCTTGGGCCTGCATCTCGTGTTGACATCCCGCGGGAGCAAGCTGTGGTCCCAGTCCCTGCGGGGGGTCAGGACATACATCTCGAGCAAATCCGTGAGATGCAGGCCCGAGTCGACGGGGAAGCAGGCCGGCTTGTACAGCTCCGACAGAACATCGAACAGGAGTGGGCAGGCCGAACACTCGCCGGAGAAGCCTGTCATCGGGCCCAAGACATCCGGCGCCGCATCGTCGACAATGCCAGGACAACGCTGCCCCCTGCCGTCAGCGGGTCCAGCTAGGACCTAGCTGCAGCGGCGATGCTGCTTCGAGCCATGCCGGAGCCATCCACCACCGAGGGACGGCGTATCCAGGGCGAACTCAAGAATCTCCTAGAAGGCGTCGCGGTTCGATGAGCCGAGAGCTCCGCCTCCCGCAGGCGAGCTGACCCCTCGGAGCATCACGCGGTGTCCTCCCGGCGCATTCGGGAAGCCTCGGTCCATCTCAAGCGTACGCAGGACGAGGCGCCTGCCGCCCAGGAACGCCTCGGCAACGAGCACCACCATCTCGACCATTGAGCCCACCTCGACGAGAAGGTCCGCCGAGGCTACCATCCCAGGCGTGGGGGACGCTGCAACAGTGAGGAGGCTCGCAGTCCTTCGCCCGAACCACCCAGTCCGCGAGTCTTCAGCCGGGCCATACGATGAGTGTTGTTCCCTGCCCATTTCCGAGTCCCGACTACCATCACCAAGTACTCGGGGGAGACGAGGCCGGAGTTGTGGCTCGCAGACTACCGACTGGCATGCCAGTTGGGAGGGGCAGATGATGACAACCTCATCATCCGTAATCTACCCCTTTTCCTTTCCGACGCTGCCCGAGCCTAACTGGAGCATCTGCCTCCTGCGTAGATCTCTGACTGGGACGATATGGTCAAAGCTTTCGTAGGAAACTTCCAAGGCACGTACGTGCGCCCTGGGAACTCATGGGACCTCCGAAGCTGCCGCCAGCAGCCAGGGGAGTCCCTCCGAGAGTACAACCGGTGGTTTTCAAAGCAGCGCACCGAGCTGCCCAACGTTACCGACTCGGATGTCATTGGGGCTTTCCTTGCCGGCACCACTTGCCGAGACCTAGTGAGCAAACTGGGGCGCAAGACTCCCACCCGTGCGAGCGAACTGATGAACGTCGCCACCAAGTTCGCCTCGGGTCAAGAGGCGGTCGAAGCCATCTTCCAAAAAGACAAGCAGCCTCAGGGAGAGCCAAAGACAGACGCCCCTGAGGCGTCCGCCCAGCGGGGCACGAAGAAGAAGGCTAAAAACAAGTCGCGAGCGAAGCGTGACGCCGCAGACGCGAATCTCGTCGCTGCGACCGAGCACAGGAACCCTCGGAAACCTCCTGGAGGGGCCGGCGCGTTCGACAAGATGCTCAAAGAGCCGTGCCCCTATCACCAGGGGCCCGTCAAGCACACCCTCAAAGAATGTGTCATGCTCCGACGCTACTTCTATAAGACCGGGCCCCCGGCGGAGGATGGCAAGGGCCATGACAACGACAAGAAGGAGGGCGACAAGGAAGAGGGATTCCTGGAAGTCCATAACTGCTTCATGATCTACGGCGGGCAGGCGGCGAACGCCTCGGCATGGCACCACAAGCAGGAGCGCCGAGAAGTCTGCTTGGTGAAGGTGGCGGCGCCAGTCTACCTAGACTAGTCCGACAAGCCTATCACCTTCGACCAAGGCGACCACCCCAACTTCATGCCAAGCCCAGGAAGGTACCCGCTCGTCGTCGATCTGATCATCGACAACGTTAGGCTCTCCAAGGTCCTCATGGACGGAGGCAGCAGCCTTAACATCATCTGCGCCAAGACCCTGGAACTCTTAGGGGTTGATCGGTCCGAAGTCCAGGCCGGTGCGGCACCCTTCCACAGGATCGCGCCCGGGAAGCGAATCCTACCCCTCGGACGGATCGACTTACCCGTCTGCTTCAGAACTCCCTCTAACTTCCGAAAGGAAGCTCTCGCCTTTGAGGTCGTCGGGTTTCGAGGAACCTACCATGCGGTATTGGGAAGACCATGCTACGCCAAGTTCATGGCCGTCCCCAACTACACCTACCACAAGCTCAAGATGTCGGGCCTGAATGGGATCATCACCGTCGGATCCACGTACCGCCACACGTACGAATGCGTACTGGAGTGCGTGGAGTACACCAAGGCTCTCGCCGAGTCCGAGGCCCTCATCGCCGACCTGGAACGCCTCTCCAAGGAGGCGCTCGACGCGAAGCGGCACGCCGGCAACTTTGAACCAGTTGAAGTGGTCAAGTCTGTCTCTCTCGACCCCAGCAACGACGCCAGCAAGAAAGTTCGGATCGGCTCCGAGCTTGACCCTAAATAGGAAGCAATGCTCGTCGACTTTCTCCGCGCAAACGCTGAAGTCTTTGCGTGGAGTCCCTCGGACATGCCTGGCATACCGAGGGATGTCGCCGAGCACTCACTGGACATCAGAACTGGAGCTCGACCCATGAAGCAAACCCTGCGCCGTTTTGACGAAGAAAAGCGCAGGGCCATAGGCGAGGAGATCCACAAGCTACTCGCGGCAGGGTTTATCAAAGAGGTATTCCATCCCGAATGGTTAGCTAACCCTGTTCTTATGAGGAAGAAGGATGGGAAATGGAGGATGTGTGTAGACTACACTGGTCTAAACAAAGCATGTTCGAAAATTCCCTACCCTCTACCTCACATTGATCAAATCGTGGACTCCACTGCTAGGTGCTGAAAGGGAAATGTGCCCTTGGGCCATTTCTAAGTATTTTGGTGATTGAGTGCCAACACAAGTGCTTAAATGTGAATTTATGTCCATGGATGAACAAAGTGCAAATCATGAAGTAAAGGTATGTTTCTAAGCCTTAGTACATTGGTTTTGTGTACTAATATACTTGTCTAAGTGTTAGAAACAGAAAGAAGAAGAAAAGAAAAGAGGAGAAAAAGACTTGGCTGTGTACATCCAAGACTCAGCTCGGTCTGGCACACCGGACTGTCCGGTGTGCACCGGACAGTGTCCGGTGCGCCAGACTGACTCGGCGTGAACTGGCCGCTCTCGGGAATTCGCCGACGGCGTACGGCTAAAATTCACCGGACTGTCCGGTGTGCACCGGACTGTCCGGTGAGCCAACGGTCGGATGGACCAACGGTCGGCCGCGCAATCTACGCGAGACACGTGGCCGAGCCAACGGTCGGAAGGGGGCACCGGACTGTCCGGTGTGCACCGGACATGTCCGGTGCGCCAACGGCTCCCAGATCTACAACGGTCGGCAACGGTCGGCAGCGCTGTTTAAGGAAAGAAATCGGGCACCGGACAGTGTCCGGTGTGCACCGGACTGTCCGGTGCACCCGACGACAGAAGGCAAGGATGGCCTTCCAGATTTGCTCTCAACAGCTCCTAGCTGCCTTGGGGCTATAAAAGGGACCCCTAGGCGCATGGAGGAGATATACAAGCAACCTTAGAGCATTCTTGATCATCCACACTTAGTCTTTGCGCATTCGTTTGTCATTCTCAGTGATTCGAGCTCCGTTCTAGTGAGAACTTTGAGATAGTCTTTTGAGCTCGATTCTTGGCCGTGTGTGTGCGCGTTTCGCTGTGGATTTGTGTGTGTTGCTTCCCTCCCTTACTCTGTGCTTCTTTGTGATCATATACTTGTAAGGGCAAGAGACTCCAATTTGTGGAGATTCCTTGCAAACGGGACAAAGGAAAGAAAGCAAAACACCGTGGTATTCAAGTGGGTCTTTGGACCGCTTGAGAGGGGTTGATTGCAACCCTCGTCCGTTGGGACGCCACAACGTGGAGTAGGCAAGCGTTGGTCTTGGCCGAACCACGGGATAAACCACTGTGTCATCTCTGTGTTTGATCTCTTGTGGTATTGTGTTTTGTTGAGACTCATCTCTAGCCACTTGGCAATTATTTGTGCTAACACTTAACCAAGTTGTGGCTTAAATTTGAAGTTTTACAGGATCACCTATTCACCCCCCCCCTCTAGGTGCTCTCAATTGGTATCAGAGCCGTTCCCTTCACAGAGGGACTAACCGCCCGAAGAGATGGATCCTAAGGGGAAGGGTATCGTGATCAACGACAAAGAGAAGGAATCCTTCATCAACGAGCCGAAGGACGACAAGCCTACCGACTCTGGCTCGGGTCATAGACGGAAGGAAGGGAAGAAGAAGAAGACAAGGTGCATCAAGGAGATCGTCTACTACGACAGCGATGAGTCTACTTCTTCCCAAAAGGACGACGACCACAACGACTACGAAAGAAGGAAACCGGTTAATTCGAACTTTTCTTTTGACTACTCTCGTATTCCGCAAAGTTCAAATTCACATTTGCTCTCCATTCCACTCGGCAAGCCCCCACACTTTGATGGAGAGGACTACGGATTTTGGAGCCACAAAATGCGTAGTCACCTATTCTCTCTCCATCCTAGTATATGGGAGATTGTAGAGAGTGGAATGCACTTTGATAGTTCGGATAGTCCCATGTTCATTAATGAACAAATTCATAAGAATGCACAAGCTACTACTGTTCTTCTAGCTTCTTTGTGCAGGGATGAATACCATAAAGTGAGCGGCTTGGATAACGCCAAGCAGATCTGGGACACCCTCAAGATTTCTCATGAGGGGAACGACGTCACCTTGCTCACCAAGATGGAGTTGGTGGAGGGTGAGCTTGGACGGTTCGCAATGATAAGGGGCGAGGAGCCGACGCAAACATACAACCGGCTCAAGACCCTTATCAACAAGATAAGGAGCTACGGAAGCACGCGATGGACGGACCACGACGTCGTCCGACTGATGCTAAGGTCCTTTACCGTTCTTGATCCTCATTTGGTAAATAATATTCGTGAAAATCCCAGGTACACCAAAATGTCGCCCGAGGAAGTCCTAGGAAAATTCGTCAGTGGGCGAATGATGATCAAGGAGGCGAGGTATGTGGACGACGCCTTGAATGGACCAATCAACGAGCCGCAACCTCTTGCTCTCAAGGCAACGAGGAGCAAGGAGGCACTACCGAGCAAGGTGGCGCAAGTTGAGGCGGCCGGGCTAAATAATGAGGAGATGGCCCTCATCATTAAGCGCTTCAAGACGGCGCTTAAGGGTCGCAAGGGACAGCCAAGCAAGACCAAGACAAAGGAGAAGCGCTCGTGCTTCAAATGTGGTAAGATTGGTCATTTCATTGCTAACTGTCCCGATAATGAAAGTGACCAGGAAAAGGGGAACAAGAGGGAGAAGAAGAAGGCATACAAGAAGGCAAAGGGCGAGGCACATCTAGGAAAGGAGTGGGATTCGGATTGCTCCTCCTCCGACTCCGACAATGAAGGACTCGCTGCCACCGCCTTCAACAAGTCATCCCTTTTCCCCAACGAGCGTCTCACATGCCTTATGGCAAGGGAGAAGAAGGTATGTACTCGAGACTCTACGTATGCTTCTTCAAGTGAGGATGATTCTAGCGATGAGGAAATAGATTACTCTAGCTTGTTCAAGGGATTGGATAGAAATAAAATTGATAAAATCAATGAATTGATTGATGCCTTGAATGAAAAGGATAGGCTTTTAGAAAAGCAAGAGGATTTGTTTTATGATGAACATGATAAATTTGTAGAGGCACAAAAATCATATGCTTTAGAAGTTAAAAGAAATGAAATGCTTTCTTATGAACTATCTACTTGTCATGAAACCATTTCTACTTTAAAAGGTGAAATTAATGATTTAAATGCGAAACTAGAAGTAGCAAGTAAATCTAACTCTTGTGTTGAACATGTTGAAATTTGCACTAGGTGTAAGGATGTTGATATTAATGCTTGTTGTGAACACTTAGTTTCAATTTCCAAACTAAATGATGAATTGGCTAGTCTTAATGTCCAACTTAAGACTAGCAAAAGTGAATTTGATAAGTTAAAATTTGCAAGGGATGCCTACACAATTGGAAGACATCCCTCAATTAAGGATGGGCTTGGCTTCAAGGGGGAAGCCAAGAACTTAACAAGCCATAAGGCTCCCATCTTCGTCAAGGAGAAAGGGAAGGCCCCTATGGCTAGTAGTGCTAAAAAGAACCATGCCTTCTTGTACCATGATAGGAGACAAACTAGAAATAATTATAGGAGTTATAATGCTTATAATGATTTTGACATGTTTGCTTCTAGTTCCTTCCATATGCATGATAGAAATATTGGTAGGAGAAATGTTGCTCATAACGTGCCTAGAAAGAATATCATTCATGCTCCTAGGAAAGTAGTGAATGAACCTTCTACAATTTATTACGCTTTAAATGCTTCCTTTGCTATTTGTAGAAAGGATAGGAAAATAGTTGCTAGGAAGTTAGGGGCAAAATGCAAGGGAGACAAAACTTGCATTTGGGTCCCTAAGGATATTTGCACTAACCTTGTAGGACCCAACATGAGTTGGGTACCTAAGACCCAAGCCTAAATTTGCCTTGCAGGTTTATGCATCCGGGGGTTCAAGCTAGATTATCGACAGCGGATGCACAAACCATATGACGGGGGAGAAGAAGATGTTCACCTCCTACGTCAAAAATAAGGATTCCCAAGATTCAATTATATTCGGTGATGGGAATCAAGGCAAGGTAAAAGGGTTAGGTAAAATTGCAATTTCAAATGAGCACTCTATATCTAATGTGTTTTTAGTAGAGTCTCTTGGATATAATTTGCTATCTGTTAGTCAATTATGCAATATGGGATATAATTGTTTATTTACAAATATAGATGTGTCTGTCTTTAGAAGATGTGATGGTTCACTAGCTTTTAAGGGTGTACTAGACGGCAAGCTTTACTTAGTTGATTTTGCAAAAGAAGAGGCCGGTCTAGATGCATGCTTAATGGCTAAGACTTGCATGGGCTGGCTGTGGCATCGCCGCTTAGCACATGTGGGGATGAAGAACCTCCACAAGCTTCTAAAGGGAGAACACGTGATAGGTCTAACCAATGTTTATTTCGAAAAAGATAGACCTTGTGCAGCTTGTCAAGCAGGTAAACAAGTGGGAGGAGCACATCACAGCAAGAATGTGATGACCACGTCAAGACCCCTGGAGCTGCTACATATGGACCTCTTCGGACCCGTCGCCTATCTAAGCATAGGAGGAAGTAAGTATGGTTTAGTTATTGTTGATGACTTTTCCCGCTTCACTTGGGTGTTCTTTTTGCAGGATAAGTCTGAAACCCAAGGGACCCTCAAGCGCTTCCTAAGGAGAGCTCAAAATGAGTTTGAGCTCAAGGTGAAGAAGATAAGGAGCGACAACGGGTCCGAGTTCAAGAACCTTCAAGTGGAGGAGTTCCTTGAGGAGGAAGGGATCAAGCACGAGTTCTCCGCTCCCTACACACCACAGCAAAATGGTGTGGTAGAGAGGAAGAACAGGACGCTGATCGATATGGCAAGGACGATGCTTGGAGAATTCAAGACCCCCGAGTGCTTTTGGTCGGAAGCCGTGAACACGGCTTGCCACGCCATCAACAGGGTCTACCTTCACCGCCTCCTCAAGAAGACGTCGTATGAGCTACTAACCGGTAACAAACCCAATGTATCTTACTTTCGTGTATTTGGGAGCAAGTGCTACATTCTAGTGAAGAAGGGTAGAAATTCTAAATTTGCTCCCAAAGCTGTAGAAGGGTTTTTATTAGGTTATGATTCAAATACAAAGGCGTATAGGGTCTTCAACAAATCATCGGGTTTGGTTGAAGTCTCTAGCGACGTTGTATTTGATGAGACTAATGGCTCTCCAAGAGAGCAAGTTGTTGATTGTGATGATGTAGATGAAGAAGATGTTCCGACGGCCGCTATACGAACCATGGCGATTGGAGAAGTGCGGCCACAGGAACAAGATGAACGAGATCAACCTTCTTCCTCAACAACGGTGCATCCCCCAACTCAAGACGATGAACAGGTTCATCAACAGGAGGCGTGTGATCAAGGGGGAGCACAAGATGATCATGTGATGGAGGAAGAAGCGCAACCGGCACCTCCAACCCAAGTTCGAGCGATGATTCAAAGGGATCATCCCGTCGACCAAATTTTGGGGGACATTAGCAAGGGAGTAACTACTCGATCTCGATTAGTTAATTTTTGTGAGCATTACTCCTTTGTCTCTTCTATTGAGCCTTTCAGGGTAGAGGAGGCCTTGCTAGATCCGGATTGGGTATTGGCCATGCAGGAGGAACTCAATAACTTCAAGCGCAATGAAGTTTGGACACTGGTGCCTCGTCCCAAGCAAAATGTTGTGGGAACCAAGTGGGTGTTCCACAACAAACAGGACGAGCACGGAGTGGTGACGAGGAACAAGGCTCGACTTGTGGCAAAAGGTTATGCCCAAGTCGCAGGTTTGGACTTTGAGGAGACTTTTGCTCCTGTGGCTAGGCTAGAGTCCATTCGTATCTTGCTAGCATATGCCGCTCACCATTCTTTCAGGTTGTACCAAATGGATGTGAAGAGCGCTTTCCTCAACGGGCCAATAAAGGAGGAGGTGTACGTGGAGCAACCCCCTGGCTTCAAGGATGAACGGTACCCCGACCATGTGTGTAAGCTCGCTAAGGCGCTCTATGGACTTAAGCAAGCCCCAATAGCATGGTATGAATGCCTTAGAGACTTTTTAATTGCTAATGCTTTCAAGGTTGGGAAAGCCGATCCAACTCTTTTCACAAAGACATGTGATGGTGATTTGTTTGTGTGCCAAATTTATGTCGATGACATAATATTTGGTTCTACTAATCAAAAGTCTTGTGAAGAGTTTAGCAGGGTGATGACGCAGAAATTCGAGATGTCGATGATGGGCGAGTTGAACTACTTCCTTGGGTTCCAAGTGAAGCAACTCAAGGACGGCACCTTCATCTCCCAAACGAAGTACACGCAAGATCTGCTAAAGCGGTTTGGGATGAAGGACGCCAAGCCCGCAAAGACTCCGAAGGGAACCGACGGACACACCGATCTCAACAAAGGAGGTAAGTCCGTTGATCAAAAAGCATACCGGTCAATGATAGGGTCTTTACTTTATTTATGTGCTAGTAGACCGGATATTATGCTTAGCGTATGCATGTGTGCTAGATTTCAATCCGATCCTAAGGAGTGTCACTTGGTGGCGGTGAAGCGAATTCTTAGATATTTAGTCGCTACGCCTTGCTTCGGGATCTGGTATCCAAAGGGGTCAAACTTTTACTTGATTGGGTACTCAGATTCCGACTATGCTGGATGTAAGGTCGATAGGAAGAGTACATCGGGGACGTGCCAATTCTTAGGAAGGTCCCTGGTGTCATGGAACTCTAAGAAACAAACATCCGTTGCCCTATCCACCGCTGAGGCCGAGTATGTTGCAGCAGGACAGTGTTGCGCGCAACTACTTTGGATGAGGCAAACCCTCAGGGACTTTGGCTACAATCTGAGCAAAGTCCCACTCCTATGTGATAATGAGAGTGCTATCCGAATAGCGAAAAATCCTGTTGAGCACAGCCGCACAAAGCACATTGACATCCGGCATCACTTTTTGAGAGACCACCAGCAAAAGGGAGATATCGAAGTGTTTCATATTAGCACCGAGAACCAGCTAGCCGATATCTTTACCAAGCCTCTAGATGAGAAGACCTTTTGCAGGCTGCGTAGTGAGCTAAATGTCTTAGATTCGCGGAACTTGGATTGAATTGTAGCATACATGTGTTTATGCCTTTGATCATGTCCATTCTGCATTTTGTTGCCTATTATGGTGCTCAAGTTGTACAAACACTCCCTAGACCTCACAAGTCCGTTGCAAAGTGATGCACATGTTTAGGGGGAGATGTGTTACAACTTGACCCTTTGAGACTAACCATATGCTTGAGTTTGCTTGATTTAGTCTCGAAGGATAATTGAAAGGGAAAAGGTGGACTTGGACCATGAAAGACTTCCACTGCACTCCGATGAGAGGGTAACTTATTCCAAGTCCATCTCATGAACTCTTATTGCCATTTGCTCTTAATTGAAGATTTTGGTGAGGCAATGGGGTTAAAGGGCCATGATTGATCCCGTTTTGGTGCTTGATGCCAAAGGGGGAGAAAATAAAGGCCAAAGCGATAAATGGATCAGCTACCACTTGAGAAATTTGAAAATAGTAGAGTAGAGCTTTTGGTTTGTCAAAACTCTTTTTGTCTCTTTTGTCAAAAGTTGGCTTCTTGTGGGGAGAAGTAGTAATTATGGGAAAAAGGGGGAGTTTTTGAAATCTTTGATCAATCTCTTTTGGAATGACTCTCTTTATGCTTCAACATGTGTGTTTGACTTAGAGATAGAGATTTGAGTTTGATTTGCAAAAACAAACCAAGTGGTGGCAAAGGATGATCCATATATGCCAAAATTGAATCAAAATAAATTTGAATTTTATTTGAAGTGAGTTTGCACTTGTTCTAGTTGCTTTATGTTGTGTTGGCATAAATCACCAAAAAGGGGGAGATTGAAAGGGAAATGTGCCCTTGGGCCATTTCTAAGTATTTTGGTGATTGAGTGCCAACACAAGTGCTTAAATGTGAATTTATGTCCATGGATGAACAAAGTGCAAATCATGAAGTAAAGGTATGTTTCTAAGCCTTAGTACATTGGTTTTGTGTACTAATATACTTGTCTAAGTGTTAGAAACAGAAAGAAGAAGAAAAGAAAAGAGGAGAAAAAGACTTGGCTGTGTACATCCAAGACTCAGCTCGGTCTGGCACACCGGACTGTCCGGTGTGCACCGGACAGTGTCTGGTGCGCCAGACTGACTCGGCGTGAACTGGCCGCTCTCGGGAATTCGCCGACGGCGTACGGCTAAAATTCACCGGACTGTCCGGTGTGCACCGGACTGTCCGGTGAGCCAACGGTCGGATGGACCAACGGTCGGCCGCGCAATCTAAGCGAGACACGTGGCCGAGCCAACGGTCGGAAGGGGGCACCGGACTGTCCGGTGTGCACCGGACATGTCCGGTGCGCCAACGGCTCCTAGATCTACAACGGTCGGCAACGGTCGGCAGTGCTGTTTAAGGAAAGAAATCGGGCACCGGACAGTGTCCGGTGTGCACCGGACTGTCCGGTGCACCCGACGACAGAAGGCAAGGATGGCCTTCCAGATTTGCTCTCAACAGCTCCTAGCTGCCTTGGGGCTATAAAAGGGACCCCTAGGCGCATGGAGGAGATATACAAGCAACCTTAGAGCATTCTTGATCATCCACACTTAGTCTTTGCGCATTCGTTTGTCATTCTCAGTGATTCGAGCTCCGTTCTAGTGAGAACTTTGAGATAGTCTTTTGAGCTCGATTCTTGGCCGTGTGTGTGCGCGTTTCGCTGTGGATTTGTGTGTGTTGCTTCCCTCCCTTACTCTGTGCTTCTTTGTGATCATATACTTGTAAGGGCAAGAGACTCCAATTTGTGGAGATTCCTTGCAAACGGGACAAAGGAAAGAAAGCAAAACACCGTGGTATTCAAGTGGGTCTTTGAACCGCTTGAGAGGGGTTGATTGCAACCCTCGTCCGTTGGGACGCCACAACGTGGAGTAGGCAAGCGTTGGTCTTGGCCGAACCACGGGATAAACCACTGTGTCATCTCTGTGTTTGATCTCTTGTGGTATTGTGTTTTGTTGAGACTCATCTCTAGCCACTTGGCAATTATTTGTGCTAACACTTAACCAAGTTGTGGCTTAAGTTTGAAGTTTTACAGGATCACCTATTCACCCCCCCCCTCTAGGTGCTCTCAGGTGCGAAACCCTGTCATTCCTCGATGCCTACTCAAGCTATCACCAAATCAAGATGAAAAAGTCCGACCAGCTCGCGACTTCTTTCATCACACCTTTTGGCATGTACTGTTACACTACAATGCCATTTGGGTTGAGGAATGCAGGCGCCACTTACTAGAGGTGCATGAACCACGTGTTCGGAGAACACATCGGTAGAACGGTCGAAGCTTACGTCGACGACATCATTGTCAAGACGAAGAGAGCCTCCGACCTCTTCTCTGACCTTGAAATGACATTCAAGTGTCTGAGAGCGAAAGGCGTGAAACTCTGAGAGCACCTAGAGGGGGGTGAATAGGTGATCCTGTGAAACTTGAAAACTTAATGCCACAAAATTTGGTTAGGCGTTAGCACAATAATGCCAAGTGGCTAGAGAGGAGTCTCAACAAAACACAATAACCACAAGAGATCAACACAGAGATGGCACAGTGGTTTATCCCGTGGTTCGGCCAAGACCAACGCTTGCCTACTCCATGTTGTGGCGTCCCAACGGACGAGGGTAGCAATCAACCCCTCTCAAGTGGTCCAAAGACCCACTTGAATACCACAGTGTTTTGCTTTGCTTTTCTTTATCCCGCTTGCGAGGAATCTCCACAAATTGGAGCCTCTCTCCCTTACACTTGAAGTTCACAAAGAAGCACGGAGTAAGGGAGGGATTAGCAACTCACACAAGACACAAAGATCACAGCAAATACACACACACAAGACCCAGACTTGAGCTCAATACACTATCACGAGTTTCTCACTAGAACGGAGCTCAAATCACTAAGAATATCGAACAAGTGCGCAGGAACGAAGTGTGAGTGATCAACTATGCTCAAAGAATGCTTGGATATCTTCTCCATGCGCCAAGGGGTCCCTTTTATAGCCCCAAGGCAGCTAGGAGCCGTTGAGAGCATTGTAGGAAGGCAATTCTTGCCTTCTGTCGACTGGCGCACCGGACAGTCCGGTGCACCACCGGACACTGTCCAGTGTGGATTTCTTTCCTTCTGTGGCGCAGCCGACCGTTGGAGATTCGGAGCCATTGGCGCACCGGACACTGTCCGGTGCACACCGGACAGTCCGGTGCTCCAATGTGACCATTGGCTCGGCCACGCGTCACGCGCGGAATCCTCGGCCGACCGTTGCCCCGACTGACAGTTGACTCACCGGATAGTCCGGTGCACCACCGGACAGTCCGGTGAATTTTAGCCGTACGCCGTTAATCATCTCCCGAGAGCGACGAGTTCGTCTGTGAACGGCTCACTGGACAGTCCGGTGATTTATAGCCGTACGCCATTGATCGCCTCCCGAGAGCAGCCAGTTGACAGTCGCCAGCCTGGCGCACCGGACACTGTCCGGTGCACCACCGGACAGTACGGTGCACCCAGACTAAGCAGACTTCGGCTGAATAAAAAGATGGCTTGTTCAATTTGATTTCTCCTGCTTCTAGCACTTAGACACAATACATTAGTCTTCAAATCAATGTACTAAGTCTAGAAATATACCTTTACTCTTGATTTTCACTTCTTGAGTCCTTTGCACAATTTAACACTTAAGCACTTGTGTTGGCACTCAATCACCAAAATACTTAGAAATGGCCCAAGGGAACATTTCCCTTTCAATCTCCCCCTTTTTGGTGATTTATGCCAACACAACATAAAGCAACTAGAACAAGTGCAATATCAATACAAATGAGAACTCAAAGTTGTTTTGATTCAAATTTGGCATATATGGATCACTCTTTGCCACCACTTGGTTTGTTTTTGCAAATTAACCTCAAACTCCTATCTCTAGTTCAAACACAATTGTAGAGACATAAAGAGAGTTGTTCCAAGAGAAATTGATCAAAGATTTCAAAAACTCCCCCTTTTTCCCATAATCAACATTCTCCCCACAAGAGGCCAACTTTTGACTTTTGACAAGAGAAACAATAAGAGAGTTTTGACAAACCAAAAGCTCTATTCTACTATTTTCAAATTTTCTTAAGTGGTAGCTGATCCATTTCTTGCTTTGGCCTTATTTTCTCCCCCTTTGGCATCAAGCACCAAAACGGGATCAATTGTGGCCCTTTAACCCCATTGCCTCACCAAAATCTTCAAATAAGAGTACCAAGGCAATAAGAGTGCATGAGATGAACTTGGAATAAGTTACCCTCTTATCAGAGTGCAGTGGAAGACTTTCATGGTCCAAGTCCACCTTTTCCCTTTCAAACTTCCTTTGAGACTAAATTAAGAAAAACTCAAGCACATGGTTAGACTCAAAGGGTCAAGTTGTAGCACGTCTCCCCCTAAACATGTGCATCACTTGCAAATGGACTTGTGAGGTCCGGGGAGTACTTGTACAACTTGAGAACCAAAATTAAACAACAAAATGCATAAGGAACATGATCAAGGCATAAACACATGTATGCTATAAATCAATCCAAGTTCCGCGAATCTAAGACATTTAGCTCACTATGCAGCCTGCAAAAGGTCTTCTCATCTAGAGGATTGGTAAAGATATCAGCTAGCTGGTTCTCGGTGCAAACATAAAACACTTCGATATCTCCCTTTTGCTGGTGGTCTCTCAAAAAGTGATGTCGGATGTCAATGTGCTTTGTGCGGCTGTGTTCAACAGGATTTTCCGCTATGCAGATAGCACTCTCATTGTCACATAGGAGTGGGACTTTGCTCAGATTGTAGCCAAAGTCTTGGAGGGTTTGCCTCATCCAAAGTAGTTGCGCGCAACACTGTCCTGCGGCAACATACTCGGCCTCAGCGGTGGATACGGCAACGGAAGTTTGTTTCTTAGAATTCCATGACACCAGGGACCTTTCTAGGAATTGGCACGTCCCCGATGTACTCTTCCTATCGACCTTACATCTAGCATAGTCGGAATCTGAGTATCCAATCAAATCAAAGGTAGACCCCTTTGGATACCAGATCCCAAAGCAAGGCGTAGCGACTAAATATCTAAGGATTCGCTTCACGGCCACAAGGTGACATTCCCTTGGATCAGATTGAAATCTAGCACACATGCATACACTAAGCATAATATCTGGTCTACTAGCACATAAATAAAGTAAAGACCCTATCATTGACCGGTATGCCTTTTGATCAACGGACTTACCTCCTTTGTTGAGGTCGGTGTGTCCGTCGGTTCCCATCGGAGTCTTTGTGGGCTTGGCGTCCTTCATCCCAAACCGCTTTAGCAAGTCTTGCGTGTACTTCGTTTGGGAGATGAAGGTGTCGTCCTTGAGTTGCTTCACTTGGAACCCAAGGAAGTACTTCAACTCGCCCATCATCGACATCTCAAACTTTTGAGTCATCACCCTGCTAAACTCTTCACATGACTTTTGGTTAGTAGAACCAAATATTATGTCATCGACATAAATTTGGCACACAAATAAGTCACCATCACAAGTCTTAGTGAATAAAGTCAGATCGGCTTTCCCGACCTTGAAAGCATTAGCAATTAAAAAGTCTCTAAGGCATTCATACCATGCTCTTGGGGCTTGCTTAAGTCCATAGAGCGCCTTAGAGAGCTTACATACATGGTCGGGGTACCGTTCATCCTCGAAGCCAGGGGGTTGCTCCACGTACACCTCCTCCTTGATTGGCCCGTTGAGGAAAGCGCTCTTCACATCCATTTGGAACAACCTGAAAGAATGGTGAGCGGCATATGCTAGCAATATACGAATAGACTCTAGCCTAGCCACAGGAGCAAAAGTCTCCTCAAAGTCCAAACCTGCGACTTGGGCATAACCTTTTGCCACAAGTCGAGCCTTGTTCCTCGTCACCACCCCCATGCTCGTCCTGTTTGTTGCGGAATACCCACTTGGTTCCCACAACATTTTGCTTGGGACGAGGCACCAGTGTCCAAACTTCATTACGCTTGAAGTTGTTGAGCTCTTCCTGCATGGCCAACACCCAGTCCGGATCTAGCAAGGCCTCTTCTACCCTGAAAGGATAAATAGAAGAGACAAAAGAGTAATGCTCACAGAAATTCACCAATCTAGAGCGAGTAGTTTCTCCCTTGCTAATATCACCCAAAATTTGGTCGACGGGATGATTCCTTTGAATTGTCGCTCGAACTTGGGTTGGAAGTGCCTGAGGTGCTTCTTCCTCTTCAACTTGGACATCCTGTGCTCCCCCTTGATCACACGCCTCCACTTGAGGTACCTGTTCGTCATCTTGGGTTGGAGGATGCACCATTGTTGAGGAAGACGGTTGATCTTGCTCCTTTTGTTCTAGTGGCCTCACATCTCCAATCGCCATGGTACACAATGTGGCCGTTGAAACGTCTTCTTCATCTACATCATCAAGATCAACAACTTGCTCTCTTGGAGAGCCATTAGTCTCATCAAATACAACGTTGCTAGAGACTTCAACCAAACCCGATGATTTGTTGAAGACCCTATACGCCTTAGTATTTGAGTCATAACCTAATAAAAACCCTTCAACAGCTTTGGGAGCAAATTTAGAAGTTCTACCTTTCTTCACAAGAATATAACACTTGCTCCCAAATACACGAAAGTAAGACACATTGGGTTTGTTACCGGTTAGCAGTTCATACGAAGTCTTCTTGAGGAGGTGGTGAAGGTAGACCCGGTTGATGGCGTGGCAAGCCGTGTTCACGGCTTCTGACCAAAAGCGCTCGGGGGTCTTAAACTCTCCAAGCATCGTCCTTGCCATATCGATGAGCGTCCTGTTCTTCCTCTCTACCACACCATTTTGCTGTGGTGTGTAGGGAGCGGAGAATTCGTGCTTGATCCCTTCCTCCTCAAGGAACTCCTCCACTTGAAGGTTCTTGAACTCGGACCCGTTGTCGCTCCTTATCTTCTTCACCTTGAGCTCAAACTCATTTTGAGCTCTCCTGAGGAAGCGCTTGAGGGTCCCTTGGGTTTCAGATTTATCCTGCAAAAAGAATACCCAAGTGAAGCGGGAAAAATCATCAACTATAACAAGACCATACTTACTTCCTCCTATACTTAGATAGGCGACGGGTCCGAAGAGGTCCATATGAAGCATCTCCAAGGGTCTTGATGTGGTCATCACATTTTTGGTGTGATGAGAGCTTCCCACCTGTTTACCTGCTTGACATGCTGCACAAGGTCTATCTTTTTCGAAATGCACATTAGTTAGACCTATCACGTGTTATCCCTTTAGAAGCTTGTGGAGGTTCTTCATCCCCACATGTGCTAGACGGCGATGCCACAGCCAGCCCATGCAAGTCTTAGCAATTAAGCATGCATCTAGACCGACCTCCTCTTTTGCAAAGTCAACTAAATAAAGCTTGCCGTCTAGTACACCCTTAAAAGCTAGTGAACCATCACACCTTCTAAAGATAGACACATCGACATTTGTGAATAAACAATTATATCTCATTTTATAAAGTTGACTTACAGATAACAGATTATATCCAAGCGACTCAACTAAAAACACATTAGAAATAGAGTGCTCGGATGAAATAGCAATCTTCCCTAACCCTTTTACCTTGCCTTGGTTCCCATCACCAAATATGATTGAATCTTGGGAATCCTTGTTCTTGATGTAGGAGGTGAACATCTTCTTCTCCCCCGTCATATGGTTTGTGCATCCGCTGTCGATAATCCAGCTTGAACCCCCGGATGCATAAACCTGCAAGGCAAATTTAGGCTTGGGTCTTAGGTACCCAACTCTTGTTGGGTCCTACAAGGTTAGTCACAATGGTTTTAGGGACCCAAATGCAAGTTTTATCTCCCTTGCATCTTGCCCCTAACTTCCTAGCAATCACCTTCTTATTCTTTCTACAAATGGCAAATGAAGCATTGCAAGCATGATATATTGTAGAAGGTTCATTAACTTTCCTAGGAACATTAACAACATTTCTCCTAGGCATATGATGAACAACATTTCTCCTAGACATATCTCTACCATGCATATAGGAAGAACTAGAAGCAAACATGGCATGAGAATCAAAAGCATCATAACTTCTATAGGCACGCCTATCATGATACATGAAAGCATGGTTCTTTTTAGCACTACTAGCCATAGGGGCCTTTCCTTTCTCCTTGGCGGAGATGGAAGCCTTATGGCTTGTTAAGTTCTTGACTTCCCTCTTGAAGCCAAGACCATCCTTAATTGAGGGGTGTCTACCAACCGTGTAGGCATCCCTTGCAAATTTTATTTTATCAACTTCACTCTTGCTAGTCTTAAGTTGGGCATTAAGACTAGCCACCTCATCATTCAATTTAGAAATTAAAACTAGGTGTTCACTATAAGCATCAATATCAAAATCTTTACACCTATTGCAGATCACAACATGTTCTATACAAGAGTTAGATTTATTTGCTACATCTAGTTTTGCATTCAAATCATCATTAACACCTTTTAGACTAGAAATTGTCTCATGGCAAGTAGATAGTTCACAAGAAAGCATTTCATTCCTTTTAACTTCCAAAGCAAGAGATTTTTGTGCCTCTACAAATTTGTCATGTTCTTCATACAAAAGATCCTCTTGCTTTTCTAACAATCTATTCTTATCATTCAAGGCATCAATTAATTCATTAATTTTATCAACCTTGGTTCTATCTAGGCCTTTGAATAAACATGAATAATCTATTTCATCATCATCACTAGACTCATCCTCACTTGAACAAGCATAAGTGCTAGTATTACGAGTGCTTACCTTCTTCTCCTTCGCCATGAGGCATGTGTGACGCTCGTTTGGGAAGAGGGCCGATTTGTTGAAGGCGGTGGCGGCGAGTCCTTCATTGTCGGAGTCGGAAGAGGAGCAATCCAAATCCCACTCCTTTCCGAGACGTGCCTCGCCCTTGGCCTTCTTGTAGTTCTTCTTCTTTTCCCTTTTGTTCCCTTTTTCCTGGTCACTATCATTATCGGGACAGTTAGCAATAAAATGACCAATCTTACCACATTTGAAGCATGAGCGCTTCCCCTTTGTCTTGGTATTGCTTGGCTGTCCCTTGCGACCCTTTAGCGCCGTCTTGAAGTGCTCGATGATGAGGGCCATCTCTTCATCATTTATTGGTCCATTCAACGCGTCGTCCACGTATCTCGCCTCCTTGATCATCATTCGCCCGCTTACGAACTTCCCAAGAACTTCTTCGGGCGACATCTTGGTGTACCTAGGATTTTCACGAATATTGTTCACCAGATGTGGATCAAGTACAGTAAAGGACCTTAGCATTAGGCAGACAACGTCGTGGTCCGTCCATCGCGTGCTTCCGTAGCTTCTTATTTTGTTGACAAGGGTCTTAAGCCAGTTGTACGTTTGGGTTGGCTCCTCGCCCCTTATCATCGCGAATCTCCCAAGTTCGCCTTCCACCAACTCCATTTTGGTGAGCATGGTGACGTCGTTCCCCTCATGTGAGATCCTGAGGGTGTCCCAGATCTGCTTGGCATTGTCCAAGCCGCTCACCTTATTGTATTCTTCTCTGCACAAAGATGCTAAAAGGACAGTAGTAGCTTGTGCATTTTTATGGATTTGTTCATTTATAAACATGGGACTATCCGAGCTATCAAATTTCATTCCACTCTCTACAATCTCCCATATACTTGGATGGAGAGAGAACAAGTGACTACGCATTTTGTGACTCCAAAATCCGTAGTCCTCCCCATCAAAGTGTGGAGGTTTGCCAAGAGGAATGGAAAGCAAATGTGTATTTGAGCTATGCGGAATACGAGAATAATCGAAAGAAAAGTTCGAATTAACCGTCTTTCTTTTGTCATAGTCGTTGTCGTCGTTGTCCTTTTGGGAAGAAGTAGACTCATCGCTGTCGTCATAGTAAACGATCTCCTTGATGCGCCTTGTCTTCTTCTTCTTCCCATCTTTACGTTTGTAGCTCGAGCCCGAGTCGGTAGGCTTGTCATCCTTTGGCTCGTTGATGAAGGACTCCTTCTCCTTATCGTTGATCACAATTCCCTTCCCCTTAGGATCCATCTCTTCGGGCGATTAGTCCCTTCATGAAGAGAACGGTTCCGATACCAATTGAGAGCACCTAGAGGGGGGTGAATAGGTGATCCTGTGAAACTTGAAAACTTAATGCCACAAAATTTGGTTAGGTGTTAGCACAATAATGCCAAGTGGCTAGAGAGGAGTCTCAACAAAACACAATAACCACAAGAGATCAACACAGAGATGGCACAGTGGTTTATCCCGTGGTTCGGCCAAGACCAACGCTTGCCTACTCCACGTTGTGGCGTCCCAATGGACGAGGGTTGCAATCAACCCCTCTCAAGTGGTCCAAAGACCCACTTGAATACCACAGTGTTTTGCTTTGCTTTTCTTTATCCCGCTTGCGAGGAATCTCCACAAATTGGAGCCTCTTGCCCTTACACTTGAAGTTCACAAAGAAGCACGGAGTAAGGGAGGGATTAGCAACTCACACAAGACACAAAGATCACAGCAAATACGCACACACAAGACCCAGACTTGAGCTCAAGACACTATCACGAGTTTCTCATTAGAACGGAGCTCAAATCACTAAGAATGTCGAACAAGTGCGCAGGAACGAAGTGTGAGTGATCAACTATGCTCAAAGAATGCTTGGATATCTTCTCCATGCGCCAAGGGGTCCCTTTTATAGCCCCAAGGCAGCTAGGAGCCGTTGAGAGCATTGTAGGAAGGTAATTCTTGCCTTCTGTCGACTGGCGCACCGGACACTGTCCGGTGCGGATTTCTTTCCTTCTGTGGCGCAGCCGACCGTTGGAGATTCGGAGCTGTTGGCGCACCGGACACTATCTGGTGCACATCGGACAGTCCGGTGCTCCAATGTGACCGTTGGCTCGGCCACGCGTCACGCGCAGAATCCTCGACCGACTATTGCCCCGGCTGACAGTGGACTCACCGGACAGTCCAGTGCACCACCGGACAGTCCGGTGAATTTTAGCCGTACGCCGTTAATCATCTCCCGAGAGCGACGAGTTCGTCTGTGAACGACTCACCGGACAGTCCGGTGCACCACCGGACAGTCCGGTGATTTATAGCCGTACGCCGTTGATCGCCTCCCGAGAGCAGCCAGTTGACAGTCGCTAGCCTGGCGCACCACCGGACACTGTCCGGTGCACCACCGGACAGTCCGGTGCACCCAGACTGAGCAGACTTCGGTTGAATAAAAAGATGGCTTGTTCAATTTGATTTCTCCTGTTTCTAGCACTTAGACATAATACATTAGTCTTCAAATCAATGTACTAAGTCTAGAAACATACCTTTACTCTTGATTTTCACTTCTTGAGTCCTTTGCACAATTTAACACTTAAGCACTTGTGTTGGCACTCAATCACCAAAATACTGAGAAATGGCCCAAGGGCACATTTCCCTTTCAAACTCAATCCCGAGAAGTGTGTCTTCGGAGTCCCCCGAGGCATGCTCCTTGGATTCATCGTCTCCGAGCGGGGCATCGAGGCCAACCCAGAGAAAATCGCGGCCATCACCAACATGGGACCGATCAAAGATTTGAAAGGAGTACAGAGGGTCATGGGATGCCTTGCGGCTCTGAGCCGCTTCATCTCACGCCTTGGCGAGAAAGGCTTGCCTCTGTACCGCCTCTTAAGGAAGACCGAGTGCTTCACTTGGACCCCTGAGGCCGAGGAAGCCCTCGGAAACCTTAAGACGCTCCTTACGAACACACCCATCCTGGTGCCCCCCGCCGCAGGAGAAGCCATCTTGATCTACGTAGTCGTGACTACTCAGGTGGTCAGCGCCGCGATCGTAGTCGAGAGACGAGAAGAAGGGCATGCATTGCCCGTCCAGAGGCCAGTCTACTTCATCAGCGAAGTGCTTTCCGAGACCAAAGTCCGCTACCCACAGATCTAGAAGCTGCTCTACGCAGTGATCCTGACACGACGAAAGTTGCGACACTACTTCGAGTCTCATCCGGTGACTGTGGTGTCATCCTTCCCCTGGGGGAGATCATCCAGTGCCGCGAGGCCTCGGGTAGGATAGCAAAGTGGGCGGTGGAGCTTATGGGCGAAACGCTATCATTCGCTCCTCAGAAGGCCATAAAATCCCAGGTCTTGGCAGACTTCCTAGCTGAGTGGACTGACACCTTGTTACCGACAACTCCAATCTAGCCCGAGCTCAGGACCATGTACTTCGATGGTTCACTCATGAAAATAGGAGCAGGCGCTGGCCTGCTGTAATACTCAAAAAAATTGTATACCAAGAATAATAGAGAGATCTCCTCACGTCATGTTCCCTATTTGCATCATAAAAAGAGAACACCTATGATTGAGATTGATTTATTTAAAACCAATGGTATTAAAATAAAGAGAAAGTGCATCATATTGGATTTTTGTTTGTGCATTAAATAAAATAATAATGTTAATAATAATAAGATAATAATTACTAGAAGTTGAATTAAACCCTAAATTGGAAATTAGGATTTTTGAAAATGAGAAGAGGGGGTGTGATAAAAATAATATAGTTATATTTTCCAAAGTTGGTAATCTTGATTTCACAATATGATTTAGAATACATTTGGAACAACTTTGAATTTAAAATTCGGATTCAAATTAAACTTAGAAATAAAGAAGAAAGGAAATAGAAGGGGAAAAGAATAAAGCAAAACCGATCCAATTGGGCCGCCCACCTCCATTTCAGCCCACCTAAAACCTCCCTCGCGCGCGCCAGCCCAACCTGCACGTCCCCGCTCGCGCCGACGCCCCGGGCCCACCGCTCAGCCGCACGTATCCACACCTCGCGCGCGGGCGCTCTCTGCTTTGCGGGCCCCGACGGTCAGACCCGTCGTCTCCGCGAGATCCGCGGGCACTTCAACCGAACTCCGGACGACTCGCCGCGTCTGGTAGCCAACCGACCCTCTCCCACCTCGCCTAGGTCGTTATAAAGGGACTCCAGCCGTGACCCTTTCCTCCTCTTTACTCTCGCGCTCCGTTCTAGTCGCCGCTAACCACTGAGAGCCACCTCGCGGCCGCCGACGGCAAAACTCCATTGTGCTTGCGCCCCGCCCCGGGTTTTCGGTCGAATAGCGTCGCCAGGACCCAGGGAAGGTGTGCGTGCACCGGCATCGGGTAGGGAGCGATCTACGCCGGCGAATTCCTCACCAGAGCTTCGCCATCGCTTCGGAACCGCCTCGCACCGTGTCCGGCCTCGTCAGGTCTCCAATTCCAGGTGCGGATACCTCAGCCACGTCCATCTCGTTTAGCGCAATGTGTAGGACTAGTTAATCGGTGTGTGGCGCGCTGGAGCACCGGTTCGCAGTTCACCGGTGAGACCGCCGCCGCGGAGCTCGCCGCCGTCGCTCTGCGGTGACCTGGGGGGAAGAGAAAGGGTTGTGACCATTGATCCATAGTTCGACGGTTGCGATTAGATCAAAGAGATACCGGTTGGGTGGATTAGCCAGCGCCGTCGATCTAGATCCAACGGGCGTAAATAGATCTGGTCTCTTTAAATTAGAGCCGTCCATTGCGTCATCGGCGGTCCGCACTGATCGCCGACCATCACGCTCTGGATCTAACCGGGACCGCATATTTCAGATCCAATGGCTCAGATTCACCGATACCCTTTCGTCGTGCCCATATTGCTAAGGAGCCCCTCTGTTTATTTAAAATCAACCCGCGATCCATACTCCTGTACCGTGTGTCTCTGTTTTCTTAGCACCGAGGCCCCTGGACTTTCTGAAAAATGAGGCCCAGTCCAGAGGAGATTAAAAACAGAGAAATAATATTAGAAATTCATTTTTAATACAAAAACAAATCCAGAAACTTGTAAAATTTATAGAAATTCCATTTTTGGTCCAAATTGAACCATTCCAATTTCTAAAAATTTGTAATAATATTCTTTATCATTTAGTGCCTCTGTTTGGACATGAACTCAGTTAGAAAATTAATTTCTCATCTAATCCTTATGTAAGCACATTAAACCTTAAGAAATTCATAACTTGAAATCTATAATTCCAAAAATTACGATTTCTGTTCCTAGGAGTTTATTTTAATGTGTAGATTTTTACTGTATATTTTATTTGCATGTTTGATGTGATGTTAATTTATGCTATACTATGTATGTATTGTGTTGATGCGAGTAGACGAGCAAGCCACTGTGGAATCTGAGGTTCAACAAGTAGAAGTAGCTGAGTAGGAGCTCATTGAAGGCAAGTTGTGCCCTTGATCACTTACTTTTCCCAGTCATGTTCTTATTAATTTTAATGATCTGCTTAGGTTAATTTGGATGGGAGCCTTTATGTTACCCCAGTTTTGATTACCTCTATACCTTGTTCACCCCTGATACATTTTTGGGTAGTACTTGCTATTGCTTTATGTGGATTGGGTATGGAGATACACTATTCATGATTATTCTGTTATTATCTTGTTATTATTACTGTTCATGTTAAGATCATTAAATTAATGGGAACATGGAGCGACCACCCGGGAAAACAGTGCTACCACAATGGTTTAATGGGACGCCCTTGGCTGATTAACTAGGAAAGCTAGTGGAGGGCTACCTTACCCGAAAGGGGCAAGGGCAGTAGGGGAGTGGTCAGTGTAGGGAGGTCCTTGTTTGATTTTGCTGCGATGGCGGTCAGGCAAGAACCCTGCACTGGAGCTTCCTATAAACTGTAGCGGGTAGTCTCAAGCTAGTGGAACTTTGTAAAGGCCTCGTAGTGTTACCCTGCCTCGCTTCCTTGGTAGAGGTGTATGGGATTCATGACCCCTTGGCAGATGGGTAACACGGCTTGTGGGTAAAGATGCGCAACCTCTGCAGAGTGTAAAACTAGTATACTAGCCGTGCTCACAGTCATGAGCGGCTCGGACCCTCACATGATTAATTATGGAACTTAAATTTAATTTGACATTTGCATCGCATTTGGGATTATTTTACTATTACTGTTCTTTATTATTATTAAGGTTTGGTATTTACTTACACCTAGTAATTGCTAATAAAATTTTGACCAACATATAAAAGCAATGCTCAGCCTCAGCCAATATTACATTGATCAGCCTTACACTTCATGAACTCCCACCTTTGGTGAGTTCATGCCACATTATTCCCCACGACTTGTTGAGCTATGAACGTATGTGAGCTCACTCTTGCTGTCTCACCCCCCCCATAGGAGAGAACAGGTGGTCGAAGAGGAGCCGCCTAACACTGAGGAGTTCGATCTGATCTAGGTGGTGTTTCTCAGTTGACATTGGCGCCGACGATCCTTAGTTCGTTTTACGTTTACACTTTTATTTTGTAATAAGTCTTCCGCTATGTAATAAATACTCTGATGTTTTATGACATTTATCTCTATACACTCTGTTATTATATATGTTGTCTTCTTGGCGCATGTATGAGATGCACCCGGCTTTGTTCCTTAAAGCCGGGTGTGACAGAAGTGGTATCAGAGGAATGTTGACTGTAGGACGAAACCTAGATAGAAATGGACAACCCTTACCCACTCATCTCATTCTGATTCATTCTACACTTACCTTACTCTGATTCTTTCTATACTTACCTTGATCCTGTCTCACCTTCTACTGTTCCACTCTGATCATTCTTATCTTTTCTACTCTAAGACAAGATGGATTTCACACCTTGGAATCCATACCCCTATGACATTTTTAAGAGATAGGAAGCCTAAGACAAAATTAAAACTATTTTCTCTATTAAAAATGATGGTTGATTGTTCTGATGATCAATGTCTGATTTGCTTCTTTGATTGATTGAAATATTCTATATGGACATCCTAGCATGTGCCAGCATAAGGTAATAAATTAGCTATGGTAGGTAAAACATTAAACTGCTTAGCTAATAAATCCCCCAAAGTAACATGATTTGTAATTACTGCCTTGGCTATTGCTCTCTCTTACCATATGTATCTAACTCAGATGGTAAATACCAGGAGGGGTGGTGGAATTGATTTGCCTCCTAACCGACACACTCGAAGGATATATAGACAACCTCAGCCACAGCCTGCAGAGATGAATCCTCCTAATCCTCCACCAGGCGGAGTTGACCCACTGGTTGCTGCTCAGATGGCGATGATGCAGCAAATGGCGGACACTATGGCTGATATGCGTGCTCAGATGCAGCAAGAACGCCAGGAGATGCGTCAGGAAAGAGAAGATATACGCCAAGAGTTGCGCCAGGAGAGAGAGGAGATACGCCAGGAGAGAAGGGCACAACAACAACAACTGCAACAACAACTTCAACAATAGCAGCAACAGCAACAAGTGCCATTGCCTCCACCACCACCACCAGTTCCACCTCGTGATAAGCACCGGGAGTTTATGAGTCATAAGCCACCGACCTTCGCCAGCTCGCCAGATCCACTTGATGCGGATGATTGGCTGAAGTCCGTTGAGAAGATGCTGAGTATTGCACAGTGCATAGACCGGGAGAAAGTTCTTTATGCCTCAGGTCGTCTGACGGGTCCTGCTGCTGACTGGTGGGATTCATATACTGCTGCCCACGATGCTGCTGATACTATTACCTGGGCAGAGTTCAGTACACAATTCAGGAACTACCATATTCCAGCTGATATGATAAAGATCAAGAAGAAGGAGTTTCTGTCATTAAAGCAAGGCAACATGTCGGTCAGCGAGTACAGGGACAAATTTATTCAGCTGTCGAGATATGCTCCGGAGGAAGTTGCTGAGGATGAGAGAAAGCAGGAGCACTTCATTGAAGGACTTAATGGACCCTTGCAGTATGCACTGGTTGCACACACCTTTCCATCATTTCAGAGGTTACTTGATAAGGCTCTTGCTATTGAACACAAGCGTGTTCAACTAGGTGATTTGAAGAGGAAGGCTATCTCACAAGGACAGGGTAGCAGCAGTGTTCGTCCTCGCTACAGTTCACCACAGGGTACCCCGACTCGACCAGGAGGACCGTGCCCAGTTCAGCAATCACCACTGAGGACTCCACCTCCTCGACAGGCTACCCCCACTGGCACCCCGACGAAGTTTTCAGGACAGAGTTCAGGCACTACTTGTTTCAAGTGTGGGAAGACTGGACATTATGCAAATGTCTGCCCACAGAGGATTGCTACTACTCCAGCTCAGAACAAGCAACAGACCCCTGGCAAGGGATATTCTATAGCCAGGGTGAATCAAGTCAGCGTTGATGATACTCCTGATGGTGGGGACCTCGTAATTGGTATGTTTTATGTTAACGCAATTCCTGCAACCATATTATTTGATTCTGGTGCTACACATTCATTCATGTCTGCTAGATATGCCAACACAAATGAAATACCACTGCTAAATATGAGAAAACCCATGATAGTAATTACACCTAAAGGGCCTGTTGAGGCGAATCAAATGACACGTAGATTGACCTTGACCATTATGGGTAGAGAATTTGGAGCTACTGCTATAATATTAGAGTCAAGCAGTATAGATCTGATCCTTGGTATGTCATGGCTAAGAAAGGCAAAGGCCGTTATAGCATGTGGTAGAGGTACCGTAGAACTCACTACCACTAAAGGAGAAAGATTTCAAGTTAATATTGCAGTAACCTCCTCATCCATGCGTGCAATGTTCTTTATGCCGGAGGAGTTCGTTGGTGACAACATCCGGGTGGTTAGAGATTTTCCGGATGTCTTTCCAGAGGAGTTACCAGGGATGCCACCCGATAGGGAAGTTGAGTTTGTGATTGATCTTTTACCTGGAACTGCCCCTATTTCTAAGCGACCATACAGGATGGCTGTAGAAGAACTGAAGGAGCTTAAGAAGCAGTTAACTGAGTTGCAAGAGGCGGGGTATATTCGTCCGAGTTCCTCACCTTGGGGAGCACCAGTGTTATTTGTGCAGAAGAAGGATGGATCGCAACGGATGTGTGTGGACTATAGATCACTCAATGATGTCACGGTGAAGAACAAGTATCCGTTACCCCGTATTGAGGATTTATTTGATCAGATGAGAGGTGCTAGGGTATTCTCGAAGATTGATCTCCGATCGGGATACCATCAGATGAAGATTAGACCATCAGATATTCCAAAGACGGTTTTCTCAACCCGATATGGATTATATGAGTTTACTGTTATGTCATTTGGATTAACCAATGCACCAGCTTATTTCATGAATTTGATGAATAAGGTGTTTATGGAGTATTTGGACAGATTCATTGTGGTGTTCATCGATGATATTCTGATCTATTCTAGGAATGAAGGTGATCATGAACAACATCTAAGGTTGGTGCTACAGAAGTTACGAGATAATCAACTCTATGCTAAGTTCAGCAAGTGTGAGTTCTGGATTGACAAGGTGTCGTTCCTTGGTCATATTATTTCTAATGGAGGAATAGCAGTGGATCCTGCTAAGGTCAAGGAGATAATGGAGTGGAGAGTGCCCACTACAGTTACTGAGATTCGGAGTTTCTTGGGACTCGCAGGATATTATCGGAGATTTATTGAAGGGTTCTCTAAGATTGCCAAGCCTATGACCTCGCTTTTGGAGAAAGGAAGAGAATTCAAGTGGGATGAGAAATGCCAAGAGAGCTTTGATCAATTGAAGGAGAGATTGATGTCACCACCAGTATTGATTATGCCAGATCTGCAGAAGGGATTTGACATTTATTGTGATGCATGTGGCCAGGGACTTGGATGTGTGCTTATGCAGGAAGGACATGTGATTGCCTATGCATCTCGTCAGTTGCGGAAGCATGAATTGAACTACCCCACTCATGACTTGGAATTGGCTGCCGTTGTGCATGCACTGAAGATTTGGAGACACTACATTATGGGAACTAAGTGCCAAGTATACACTGATCATAAGAGCTTGAAGTACATATTCACTCAGAAGGATCTCAACCTTAGGCAACGCCGTTGGTTGGAGCTCATTAAGGATTATGATTTGGAGATTCACTATCACCCAAGCAAGGCGAATTTGGTTGCTGATGCCTTGAGTCGGAAGGAGCATGTTCACTCCGCTTTCGTTGTCCAGCTACCTGATGAATTAGCAAAAGACTTTGAGAGACTCAACCTAGGAATTGTTACACATACGGAAGGAATTACCATTGAATTGGAACCTACCTTGGAGCAAGAAATTCGTAAAGGTCAGATTGGTGATGCTAAGATTCAGGAGATCAAGGATCTGATAACAGAGGGTAGAGGCCCAGAGTTCACAGAAGATGAGCAAGGCACGATATGGTTCAAGAATCGGATCTGTGTTCCCGATATTGATAGTCTTCGGGAAACCATATTGAAGGAGGCACATGATTCAGTTTATTCTATCCACCCTGGAAGCACCAAGATGTATCAGGATTTAAAGCAAAAATATTGGTGGTATGGATTGAAGAGAGATGTGGTTGCACATGTGGCTATGTGCGATGTATGCCAAAGAGTTAAGGCTGAACACCAGAGGCCAGCCGGACTACTGCATCCACTGAAGATACCTGAGTGGAAATGGGAAGAAATTGGCATGGACTTCATTGTTGGATTACCCCGCACGTCTGCTGGATATGATTCTATATGGGTGATTGTGGACAGGCTAACCAAGGTAGCCCACTTTATTCCAGTGAAGACCACTTATTCAGGAGCTAAGTTGGCAGAGTTGTACATGGCACGGATTGTATGCCTGCATGGTGTGCCAAAGAAGATTGTGTCAGATCAAGGATCACAGTTTACCTCTCGATATTGGAAGAAGTTGCACGAGTCCTTGGATACAAGATTAAATTTTAGTTCGGCATACCACCCACAGACTGATGGGCAGACAGAAAGGACTAACCAAGTGTTGGAAGATATGTTAAGAGCTTGTGCCCTTAAGCATGGTGGTAGTTGGGATAAGAGTTTGCCTTATGCTGAGTTCTCTTACAATAATAGCTATCAGGCTAGTTTGAAGATGTCACCGTTTGAGGCTTTGTATGGCAGAAAGTGCAGGACTCCATTGTATTGGGATCAAACTGGTGAAAGACAGTTGTTTGGGCCTGAGATTATACAAGAAGCAGAGGAACAAGTTCAGCAAATAAGGGAGAATTTGAGAACTGCACAGTCCAGGCAGAAAAGTTATGCTGATACCAGGAGAAGACTGCTTGAGTTTAAAGAGGGTGATTATATCTATTTGAAGGTGTCACCACTCAGGGGTATGAGAAGATTCAAAGTCAAAGGAAAGTTGTCCCCTCGCTTTATTGGACCCTTCTTGATCTTAAAGCGAGTGGGAGAGGTGGCATATCAATTGAAATTACCGGATCATCTCGCGGATGTTCATGATGTTTTTCATGTATCTCAGTTGAAGAAATGTCTCAGGGTACCTGAAGAGCAGTTGCCCATGGAAGACCTTAGTGTTCAAGATGATCTAACTTATGCTGAGTACCCCATCAAGATTTTGGATACTTTGACTCGAGTTACGAGAAGTAAGGTTATAAAGATGTGCAAAGTGCAATGGAGCCACCACGGTGAAGATGAAGCAACTTGGGAAAGAGAAGAAGAGCTTCGTATAGATTTTCCCCACCTTTTCCCTAGGTCTTCTTAAATCTCGAGGACGAGATTATTTTTAAGGGGGGTAGGATTTGTAATACTCAAAAAAATTGTATACCAAGAATAATAGAGAGATCTCCTCACGTCATGTTCCCTATTTGCATCATAAAAAGAGAACACCTATGATTGAGATTGATTTATTTAAAACCAATGGTATTAAAATAAAGAGAAAGTGCATCATATTGGATTTTTGTTTGTGCATTAAATAAAATAATAATGTTAATAATAATAAGATAATAATTACTAGAAGTTGAATTAAACCCTAAATTGGAAATTAGGATTTTTGAAAATGAGAAGAGGGGGTGTGATAAAAATAATATAGTTATATTTTCCAAAGTTGGTAATCTTGATTTCACAATATGATTTAGAATACATTTGGAACAACTTTGAATTTAAAATTCGGATTCAAATTAAACTTAGAAATAAAGAAGAAAGGAAATAGAAGGGGAAAAGAATAAAGCAAAACCGATCCAATTGGGCCGCCCACCTCCATTTCAGCCCACCTAAAACCTCCCTCGCGCGCGCCAGCCCAACCTGCACGTCCCCGCTCGCGCCGACGCCCCGGGCCCACCGCTCAGCCGCACGTATCCACACCTCGCGCGCGGGCGCTCTCTGCTTTGTGGGCCCCGACGGTCAGACCCGTCGTCTCCGTGAGATCCGCGGGCACTTCAACCGAACTCCGGACGACTCGCCGCGTCTGGTAGCCAACCGACCCTCTCCCACCTCGCCTAGGTCGTTATAAAGGGACTCCAGCCGTGACCCTTTCCTCCTCTTTACTCTCACGCTCCGTTCTAGTCGCCGCTAACCACTGAGAGCCACCTCGCGGCCGCCGACGGCAAAACTCCACTGTGCTTGCGCCCCGCCCCGGGTTTTCGGTCGAATAGCGTCGCCAGGACCCAGGGAAGGTGTGCGTGCACCGGCATCGGGTAGGGAGCGATCTACGCCGGCGAATTCCTCACCAGAGCTTCGCCACCGCTTCGGAACCGCCTCGCACCGTGTCCGGCCTCGTCAGGTCTCCAATTCCAGGTGCGGATACCTCAGCCACGTCCATCTCGTTTAGCGCAATGTGTAGGACTAGTTAATCGGTGTGTGGCGCGCTGGAGCACCGGTTCGCAGTTCAGCGGTGAGACCGCTGCCGCGGAGCTCGCCGCCGTCGCTCTGCGGTGACCTGGGGGGGAAGAGAAAGGGTTGTGACCGTTGATCCATAGTTCGACGGTTGCGATTAGATCAAAGAGATACCGGTTGGGTGGATTAGCCAGCGCCGTCGATCTAGATCCAACGGGCGTAGATAGATCTAGTCTCTTTAAATTAGAGCCGTCCATTGCGTCATCGGCGGTCCGCACTGATCGCCGACCATCACGCTTTGGATCTAACCGGGACCGCATATTTCAGATCCAACGGCTCAGATTCACCGATACCCTTTCGTCGTGCCCATATTGCTAAGGAGCCCCTCTGTTTATTTAAAATCAACCCGCGATCCATACTCCTGTACCGTGTGTCTCTGTTTTCTTAGCACCGAGGCCCCTGGACTTTCTGAAAAATGAGGCCCAGTCCAGAGGAGATTAAAAACAGAGAAATAATATTAGAAATTCATTTTTAATACAAAAACAAATCCAGAAACTTGTAAAATTTATAGAAATTCCATTTTTGGTCCAAATTGAACCATTCCAATTTCTAAAAATTTGTAATAATATTCTTTATCATTTAGTGCCTCTGTTTGGACATGAACTCAGTTAGAAAATTAATTTCTCATCTAATCCTTATGTAAGCACATTAAACCTTAAGAAATTCATAACTTGAAATCTATAATTCCAAAAATTACGATTTCTGTTCCTTGGAGTTTATTTTAATGTGTAGATTTTTACTGTATATTTTATTTGCATGTTTGATGTGATGTTAATTTATGCTATACTATGTATGTATTGTGTTGATGCGAGTAGACGAGCAAGCCACTGTGGAATCTGAGGTTCAACAAGTAGAAGTAGCTGAGCAGGAGCTCATTGAAGGCAAGTTGTGCCCTTGATCACTTACTTTTCCCAGTCATGTTCTTATTAATTTTAATGATCTGCTTAGGTTAATTTGGATGGGAGCCTTTATGTTACCCCAGTTTTGATTACCTCTATACCTTGTTCACCCCTGATACATTTTTGGGTAGTACTTGCTATTGCTTTATGTGGATTGGGTATGGAGATACACTATTCATGATTATTCTGTTATTATCTTGTTATTATTACTGTTCATGTTAAGATCATTAAATTAATGGGAACATGGAGCGACCACCCGGGAAAACAGTGCTACCACAAGGGTTTAATGGGACGCCCTTGGCTGATTAACTAGGAAAGCTAGTGGAGGGCTACCTTACCCGAAAGGGGCAAGGGCAGTAGGGGAGTGGTCAGTGTAGGGAGGTCCTTGTTTGATTTTGCTGCGATGGCGGTCAGGCAAGAACCCTGCACTGGAGCTTCCTATAAACTGTAGCGGGTAGTCTCAAGCTAGTGGAACTTTGTAAAGGCCTCGTAGTGTTACCCTGCCTCGCTTCCTTGGTAGAGGTGTATGGGATTCATGACCCCTTGGCAGATGGGTAACACGGCTTGTGGGTAAAGATGCGCAACCTCTGCAGAGTGTAAAACTAGTATACTAGCCGTGCTCACGGTCATGAGCGGCTCGGACCCTCACATGATTAATTATGGAACTTAAATTTAATTTGACATTTGCATCGCATTTGGGATTATTTTACTATTACTGTTCTTTATTATTATTAAGGTTTGGTATTTACTTACACCTAGTAATTGCTAATAAAATTTTGACCAACTTATAAAAGCAATGCTCAGCCTCAGCCAATATTACATTGATCAGCCTTACACTTCATGAACTCCCACCTTTGGTGAGTTCATGCCACATTATTCCCCACGACTTGTTGAGCTATAAACGTATGTGAGCTCACTCTTGCTGTCTCACCCCCCCACAGGAGAAGAACAGGTGGTCAAAGAGGAGCCGCCTAACACTGAGGAGTTCGATCTGATCTAGGTGGCGTTTCTCAGTTGACATTGGCGTCGACGATCCTTAGTTCGTTTTACGTTTACACTTTTATTTTGTAATAAGTCTTCCGCTATGTAATAAATACTCTGATGTTTTATGACATTTATCTCTATACACTCTGTTATTATATATGTTGTCTTCTTGGCGCATGTATGAGATGCACCCGGCTTTGTTCCTTAAAGCCGGGTGTGACACCTGCTCTTCGTTTCACCCCTCGGAAAGCATCTCTGCTACGTCATTCGCCTCCATTTTCTGGCATCAAACAACGTGGTCGAGTACGAGGCACTGGTTAGCGGGCTACGCATTGCCATCAAGCTAGGGGTCCGGCGCCTCGACGCTCGAGGCGACTCGCAGCTTGTCATCGACCAAGTCATGAAGAACTCCCACTGCCGTGACCGGAGGATGGAAGCCTACTACGACGAAGTCCGGCGCCTGGAAAACAAGTTCTATGAGCTGGAGCTCAACCACATCGCCCGACGGTACAACGAGACTGCGGACGAGTTGGCGAAAATAGCCTCGGGGCGAGCAACGATTCCCCCGGACGTCTTCTCCAGAGACCTACATCAACCATCCATCAAGATCAACGACACGCCCGAGCCTGAGGAAGCCTCGGCCCAGCCCAAGGTACCCTCGGCCGGACCCGAGGCACCCTCGACCATCGAGGAAGAGGCCTTGCCCATTGACGAGGAACAGAATGGGGTCACGCCAGATCCGAACTGGCAGACCCCGTGCCTAGAATATCTCCTCCGAGGAGAGCTTCCCATCAACAAGACCAAAGCTCGGCGGCTGGCTCGGCGCGCCAAGTCATTCATCTTGCTAGGTGATGAAAAAGAGCTCTATCACCGCAGCCCCTCGGGCATCCTCCAACGATGCATATCTATCACCCAAGGACAAGAGCTGTTGCAAGAAATACACTCGGGGGCTTGCGGCCACCATGCAAGACCTCGAGCCCTCATGGGGAATGCCTTCCGACAAGGTTTCTAGTGGCCAACCGCGGTGGCCGACGCCACTAGGATTGTGCGCTCCTATCGAGGGTGTCAATTCTACGCAAAGCAGATGCATCTGCTCGCTCAGGTCTTGCAGACGATACCCATCACCTGGCCATTTGCTGTGTGGGGTCTAGACCTTGTCGGTCCCTTGCAGAAGGCACCCGGGGGGCTTCTCGCACCTTCTGGTCGCCATCAACAAATTCTCCAAGTCGATCGAGGTCCGACCCTTGACCAGCATCAGGTCCGAGCAGGCGGTGGCGTTTTTTACCAACATCATCCATCGATTCGGGGTCCCAAACTCAATCATCACCGACAATGGCACGCAGTTCACTGGAAAAAGTTCCTGGACTTCTGCGACGACCACCACATCCGTGTGGACTGGGCCGCCGTAGCTCATCCCATGACGAATGGGCAGGTGAAGCGTGCCAACGGTATGATTTTGCAGGGGCTCAGACCAAGGATCTACAATGACCTCAACAAGTTTGGCAAGCGGTGGATGAAAGAGCTACCCTCGGTAGTCTGGAGTCTAAGGACGACGCCGAGCCGCGCCACGGGTTTTACGCCATTCTTTCTAGTCTATGGGGTCGAGGCCGTCCTCCCCACGGACTTAGAATATGGGTCCCCGAGGACCAAGGCGTATGACGACCGAAGCAACCAGACCAGCCGAGAAGACTCGCTGGACCAACTCGAGGAGGCACGGGACGTTGCCTTACTACATTCTGCACGGTACCAGCAGTTGCTGCGGCGCTACCACGCCCGAAGCATTCGGTCCCGAGGCTTCCAAGTGGGAAACTTGGTGTTTCGCCTGCGACAGGACGCCCGAGGGCGCCACAAGCTCACTCCTCCCTGGGAAGGGCCCTTCATCATCGCCAAGATCTTGAAGCCCGGAACATACAAGCTGGCTAACGACCAAGGCGAGGTCTACAACAACGCTTGGAACATCCAACAGCTACGTCGCTTCTACCCTTAAGATGTTTTAAGTCGTTCATGTACCTCGTTTACATACACAAAGTCTAACCGTTAAGGAAGGGTCGGCCTTGCTTCAGCAAAGCCCGGCCGTCCCTCGGGGGATAGAAGGGGGGAACCCCCTCTGCGTCAAAATTTTCCTCGGAAAAATTTTCTACCAAAACAACCTTTGTGCTTTCGACTTCCGTATCGATAGCGGGATCCTGAGAACGACAAGAGTACACGTAAGCGGCAAGGCCAACCGAGCCGAGGAACTCCTACGGATCCAAGATACGGATACCTCACTCATCACCTTCTGCGAGAAGTAACTCACACTCGGATAAGCGATCCTGCTACCGAACAAGTCCTAACACTCGGGTAGAAAATGACTTTCGCGCCTTCCCGACTATACCAATAATGGAATCCTTCGACCAAATGAGAGCGCACGTAAGCGGCAAGGCCGACCGAGCCGAGGGACTCCTACGCCTCCGGGATACGGATACCTCACTCATCACCTTCCGTGAAAAGTAACTCTCGTTCGGATAAACGATTCTGCTATTGACAGACAAGTCGTGATGCTCGAAACAAGAGGAGAGAAGACGCAGCTTTTTAAACACGACGATAAAGTGTTTAGGCCTCAGCGGCCGTGAAAAAGCATGCACATGCTACAGACAAACTGTTCCTGCAGGTTCAAGCATCGGCAGGGGGAGCAGCGGCACCCTTGGTGTTGTTTCCACCCTCGGCGGAACCTGGCCCGGCCTCGGACGGTGACCCGGGCAAAAGGACCTCCACCTAAAGGAGGACGCCAGCACCGCACCAGCAGATGTCTTGGCCAAGCTCCAGCGGCTGCTACCACATCTTCCTCGGCCTGGGAAGCCGCCATCTCTCGGGCCGATGAAGTCTCTTTCCGAGCCGACTCCACGTCTGTCCACGCTAACACCACTGCCTCTGGCTCCGGCTCATCGCAGAGCAGCCGAGGGTTCCAAAAACTGAGCAAGAGAAGCCTAGAGCGGCAAGGCCGACCGAGCCGAGGGACTCCTACGCCTCCGGGATACGGACACCTCACTCGTCACCTTCCGCGAAGGGCAACCGACGCTCGGTTAAGTGGTTCGGCTAGCCAACAGGCAAGTCCCAACGCTCGAAATGAGGAAGACACACAACTTCATTCTCAAATACCCAAATGTTCGGGCCTCGACAGCCACAAAGAACAAACACATATACTTGGGGGTAACTATGCTACACAGACTTAGACGTCGGCAGAACCCTCGGCGGTTCTCCTGACCCACGACAAGTGTCTAAGTACTTGAAGCGGTTACATTTTGCTCTGGCAAAAACCCGGTATATCTCCTTACAAACGGGACTCCGGTTCCATTCCCGGGGATACGAACAACCTCCACACCGGGGGGCCAGCGGGATGACGAACTCCAAGCGGCTTGCCAGCGACCCATGATAGCAGCGACAACGACCTCTGCCTCGGGCGGCCACACAGCTGCAGCAACGGCTTCAGGGCGAACGCTGCTGTGAAGAGGCCCTCGCCCACGTCCCCACACGAGGGGCGAGGACAAGCCATTAAGGCCAAAGAGTCGGAGGGCGCCGACCGTGGGTTTGAACCCACCGACACCGCACCGGCGAACAACGGCCGCCCCAAAGCGCACCGGTAGGTCCTCACTCCCGTTCTCGCCGAGGCCGCCCCAGAACACGAGCACCGCCCTCGCGGCATACGATGTGCTGGGCAACCCTCCAGCGCGGCTGACGGTGCGAGGAAGACCTGGATGTGGCCGGCCCGTGCGCGGCACGACCGCCGCCCGGACGAAGGACGGAAAGCTGCACCCTATCCAGGGAGCAGCAGTTCGCCTTCCCCCGCATGGCTGGAGGACGCCTCCGCAGGGCTGGAGGATGCCTTTCTCCCCCAAACGCTGGGAGAAGAAAAGGGTTACCAGCCCACGCGGAGGCAACCCCCCACTCAGTGTGCTCCTCCACCTCAGCCCGGATGACGAAGATCCTTGAAGCTGAGGGCGGGGCGGAGGCTGCAGCCCGGCTTGCTTCTCCCCACCAAACTGCCCATTGGTGAGAGAATGCAGCCGGGCTGCACGACGAAAATCCTTGAAGCCGAGCGATGGCTGAAAGGTGCTGATCTCCACGAGGCCGCGCTCCTCCAACGACATCAAGAGCAAGGCGACACTGGAGCACCCCATCCGGGGGCTCAAAAGGTGGAAGGGCGCAATGCATGAGGGGAGGACGAAGGCATGGCCACTGCCCAGGGGATCAATCCCCCTTTTATAGGTAGACCTCCTCACTTGCACCCCTTATCGTCACGGGCAAAATCCACACTGACATCCTCCAGGGTTCTCCCCCTACGACACGGGGGCTAGGACCCACACGTCATACGAGCTGATCTGAAGCACGAAGAAGGTGAACCACCGCATGCGAGGCATGTAACTGTCCCGCGGTTACAAGCGCTCTCCCATCTTCGCAAAAACCGGTGGTCGAAAGGGTGGACTGCTGTCACACCCGGTTTTTAGAAGGTAAACCGAATGCGAACCATGTACGTGCCAGGACCAGTTATTCACGTACACAGCAGTTACATAACATGGACATCATCACACAGTGCTCAAATAGTATTAAAAGGGAAATAATAGTCGATTACATCATACGTCTGAGACGTCCATATAGTTCTTACAATAAATCAAAGTGCGAAAACGAAACGTAGATAACCGCGGCCTTCACAGGCAGCCGACTGGGGGTTGCCGCTAACCCACACCTAGAACTCGTCATAGTCTTGGAACTCCTGGAAGTCTCCTTCCACAGCTTCATCTTCTCCTTGTGTCTGCATAGCTTCGCTGCCTCGATTGCGCTATCTTCAGATTCTCTCGGACCATCTTGATGTTCTCTTCAGCTTCAAGCAGAATGTCTGGCCCAAACACTTGCTTCTCTCCAGGCTGATCCCATTGCAACGGAGTTCTACAACTCCTTCCATAGAGCGCTTGAAATGGTGACATCTTCAAACTGGCCTGGTAACTGTTGTTATAGGAAAACTCTGCATAGGGCAATCGCTTATCCCATCCGGACTGATCTTGCAACGCACAGGCTCTCAACATGTCTTCGAGAATTTGATTAGTCCTTTCGGTCTGGCCATCTGTCTGCGGGTGATAAGCTGAACTGAAATTCAGATGTGTGCCCAAAGCTTCATGCAACTGCTGCCAGAAATGAGAGGTGAACTGCGTTCCTCTGTCTGACACTATCTTCTTTGGCACACCATGAAGACAAACGATCCGAGACATGTACAACTCTGCCAATACTGCACTGCTGTAGTTGGTCCTGACAGGTATGAAGTGGGCTGACTTGGTTAAACGGTCCACTACTACCCAAATGGAATCGTAGCCGGCTCGAGTGCGAGGCAATCCGACTATGAAATCCATACCGATTTCGTCCCATTTCCACTGAGGGATCTGCAACGGTTGCAACAATCCAGCAGGTCTCTGGTGTTCTGCCTTAATTCTTCGACAACTATCGCACATAGCCACATGCTCTGCGATTTCCCTCTTCATTCCGTACCACCAGAATTTCTTCTTCAGATCCTGATACATCTTCTCACTGCCAGGGTGAATCGAATAGGCTGTCTCATGAGCTTCCTTGAGAATCAACTCCCGGATAGACTGGACATTGGGAACACACAAGCGGTCTTTGAACCATATCACGCCTTCTGCATCTTCTCGAAAATCTTTGCCTCTGCCATCTAGAATCAGTCGCCGAATCTCACTGATCTTTTCATCATTCTTCTGCGCTTCTTTGATTTCTCGCTCCAAGGTAGGTTCCAATTCAACTGTGACTCCTCGCGAATTGTTCAGAAATCCGAGACTCAACCTGTCGAACTGCTTGGCCAACTCATAGGGCATCGGACGAGCGACCATCAGATTGACTTGACTCTTTCTGCTCAAAGCATCTGCCACTACGTTGGCTTTGCCCGGATGGTAATGAATCTCCAACTCATAGTCTTTGATCAGCTCTAACCATCTTCGTTGTCTCATATTCAATTCTGACTGAGTGAATATGTACTTCAAACTCTTGTGGTCTGTGTAAACATCGCATTTCTGTCCATACAGATAGTGCCTCCATGTCTTCAGTGCGTGAACCACTGCTGCCAACTCTAGGTCATGGATTGGGTAATTCTTCTCATGAATCTTCAGCTATCGGGACGAGTAAGCCACAACTCTTCCCTCTTGCATCAACACGCATCCCAAACCTGTGTAACAAGCATCACAGTACACAGAGAAGGGCTTGTGCACATCAGGCAAGACTAGGACAGGCGCTGTTGTCAACTTCTCTTTCAGCGCTTCGAAGGCCTCTTGACATTTCTGGGTCCACTTGAACTCAACCTTGTTGCCTAACAACGCTGTCATTGGTTTCGCAATCTTCGAAAACCCTTCAATGAATCGCCGATAATATCCGGCCATTCCAATGAAGCTCTTGATTCCTCGAGCATCCGTTGGTGCTTTCCAGTTCAGAATGTCTGCCACTTTCTTCGGATCCACATCCAATCCTTCTTTGTTGATTATGTGACCCAAGAACAGGACTTCACTGATCCAGAACTCACACTTGCTCAACTTTGCATACAACTGGTGCTCTCGCAATCTCTGCAATGCCATCCTCAAATGATCTGCATGTTCTTCTTCGCTTTGAGAATAAACCAGAATGTCATCAATGAATACCACCACGAACTTATCGAGATAATCCATGAATACACTGTTCATCAAGTTCATGAAAAACGCTGGTGCATTGGTCAAACCAAAAGACATCACTGTGAACTCATACAAACCATACTTGGTAATGAATGCCGTCTTCGGTATGTCCGAAGGTCGGATCCTGAGCTGATGATAACCTGACCTCAGATCAATCTTGGAGAACACACTGGCTCCTCTCAACTGGTCAAACAGATCTTCTATTCTGGGCAAGGGATACTTGTTCTTGATCGTGACTTCATTCAGAGCTCGATAATCGATACACATCCTTTTTGTGCCATCTTTCTTCTCCACAAACAAGACAGGGGCGGCCCAAGGCGAGGTGCTTGGCCGGATGTAGCCTTTCTCCGACAGCTCATCAATCTGCTTCTTAAGCTCAACCAACTCTGGTCCAGATATTCTGTAAGCTCTCTTAAAGATAGGGGCGGTTCCAGGAAGAAGCTCTATGGCAAACTCAACTTTCCGCTCTGGTGGCATACCCGGTAAGTCCTTTGGAAACACATCTGGGAATTCAGACACAACCTTGATACTCCCAATTGGGTCTGCTTCACTGCTATCGACGGCCATCTGATAACAACTTCCTTTATTTGGCTCAGGCGGGACTAACTCGGTCACCACTTCCTCTCCTAGTGGGGACACCAACTTGATTGTCCTTTTATCACAACTGATAACTGCCTGATACTTATCTAGCCAATTCATCCCTAGGATGACATCTATTCCCTGAGTACCCATTACTATAAGGTTAGCGGGAAACGCTATCCCCCTTATTTCCACACTTACATTCAAACAAATGCTATCGGCTCGAATTCTACCACTGGCTGAGTCAATTTGAATGGGGGTTGACATGGTAGTAATTGGAAGATTATGTGCTTCTACCCATGATGCAGTAATGAAAGAATGCGTTGCTCCAGTATCAAATAACACTTCTGCAATATGGGAGTCGACGGGGAACATACCTACTATCATGTCGGGGGTCTCCTGAACTGCTTCAGCCTCCAAGTGGTTCAGTCTCCCATGATTGTAGCGCGGTTGAGAGCGGTTGCCTGCTCCAGGCTGAGACACATTCTGCTTTGCTGGGGCATTGGGGCCTGACTGCTGCTGGGCTGCCTTCTTCAGACATTGCATCACCCAGTGGCCTTGCTCTCCACAGTGGAAACATGCCCTGTTTCCAACCTGAGCTGGTGCTGCCCGACTGCTCTGCTGAGTTGCGGGGGCAGGAAGACGAGGTGCCTGCTGATTCTGCCTCTGAAACTGACCTCCTCCTGACTGATTGCTCTGACGATTCTGGTACTGATGCTGAGGATACTGCCTTTGGAACTGCTGATACTGCTGACGCTGCTGAGGTGGACGCTGGTTCTACCTGAACTGCTGAGGTTGATTGCCTGAAAAACGAGGACGACTGCTGCTTCCAGGCTGGGGTCCACTGATCTTGCGCTTACGATCTTCCATCTCCTTACGCTTCCTTTCTGTCATGATTGCTCTGTCAATCAGGTGCTGGAATGTTGGGAAGGTATGATTCATCAGTTGGTACTGAAGAGGGTCGACCAAGCCTCTCAAGAAACGGTATTGTCGCTTGGCGTCGGTGTTGACATCCTCAGGAGCATAGCGAGACAACTGCAGAAACCTGTCTCGATACTCACTGACAGATGATGACCTTGCTTAAGGGCCAGGAACTCCTCCTTCTTCACTGTCATCAGACCTGCAGGCACATGGTACTGACGAAAGCTACCTCTAAACTCTTCCCAGGTGATGGCATCGGGGTTGGCATGGGTGGCGAGGTAGGACTCCCACCATGATTGGGCTGCTCCTCTCAACTGACGGGGACCATACAAGACTTTCTCCCTGTCATCACACTGAGCGGTATGCAACTCCCGCTCCACAGTGCGCAGCCAATCTTCAGCATCCATGGGGTCAGAAGAGTGAGCGAACGTTGGGGGATGACCTCTCATGAATTCAGCACGCTTGTCTCTGGGCATCTGAGGCATCTGAGGCTGGGGTGGAGCCTGCTGCTGTTGCTGCTGCTGCTGCTGAATGGCGGCCAGAGTCTGACCGATGGCCTGAACTGCCTGAGTCTGCATCAGAAACATCTGCTCGATCGACATCGGGGGCGGGGGTGGCAGGTGCTGCTGCTGAGGCACCTCTTCCTACAGAGCGGCTTGCTCCTGCTGAGCACGCCTTCCTCCTCTGCGCCTGTTCTCTGACATCTGCAGAATGCAACCACACATCAGAACTAATCTGGCAAATCTTGCAGCATAAGAAAAGAGTATAGAATTCTCCAACAGCACTGAACAGATGAGCATCTTCACTGATCTCCATCGCAGACCACACAGCTTCTCAGATAAAGAGGAAAGTAGAATAAAGGGTTTCCCAACTATATAACTAACTCCATTAACATAATAGGTAAACCAAAATGCAGGGGATACCCACACTCTGGTGACAGTCATTACAAAGATCCAAACCAAACATAGTTCATCATGACAAACATAAATGCACAGGATATAGCAAACTACCCTGTCTAACTAAGACTAACTAAGACCGAGACTAACGCTAAGACTGAAGCTTCTATGTATATATATTTTGTATTAATTACAGGATCCAACTCTAATGATCTATGGTTCTAGATTTATCTTGGTCTTGCAGTCGGGATTGCCATAAGACTGGAGTCCACGCCGAGGTGAGCGGTACGGGTGCTGAGTCCCGACGGGAGCGGGGGAACCATCATCCAAGTGACGACGTTCCGCGCGCTCAGCCCGCAGCAGGGCGATCTCAGCACGAGCCCTACTCAGCTCGTCTAATGCATGGTCCAGCTCCATGTTTAGCACGGCGGCTAGGTTGACTGTGCTGCTCAACCTAGGATTGTCCTCACCAGCAGGTGAAACAATCACGCCCCCTGTGCTGCCAGATGGACGGCGGGGGTAATACTTCAGGTCGAGACCGTCAGCTACCCCACCGAGAACCGAGCAGTAGTGCGAAAGCACACACCGTGCAGCATCCTGCATGGCTGCCTCAGCTGAGTCCCGCTTAGAGATAGAATAGTGCTCTGAGCAAGCCTCCGCGCCCTGGAGACTGTTCTCCGGACGGCGCACCAAGCAGGTCGCCTCCCAGCGGTCCGGGTAGACCCCGCGACTATGCTGGTAGACCACACAGCGATACTCGATGGACCAAGTACGCCGGTCAAGTGCCCGACGTAGCAGGGTGTCGAGCGCGTCGTGGAAGTGACACCCGCGAGCAGCGTCACGAGTGATGGGTCGAGCAACCCATCCTTCCGGCTCATGGTCAGCAGGGAGGTCGGTGTCGTGGCTCGGGCTGTCGTCGCCATCTCCGTCGTCTGGGTCTCCTCCAGCAGCTACTCTAGAAGCTGGGAAGCCCAGTGGTGGTGCAGGGGGCGCCTCCAGGGGAAGCACAGGGGAGCAGCTCCTCACTGACTCTATCTCCTGCTGGAGCGAGAAGGAAGAGCCCTGCTGCTCCTGTCGTCGATGTTCCTGCTCCTCATGCAGGCGGTGGTGCAGTCTCTCCAAGTGGCTGGACTGTCCGGCCACGGGACGGCGAAGCGGACGCTCAGCAAGGCGGGAGGGTAAGAAGGGGATGACGGACTTTCGTGCAGTGTGTCTAAGACGAGCCATCTACAAAAGACATCGCAAGCAAAAGGGTGAGAACAGAATTAATATGACCAGCAAATAATGAATCATAAATAAATGAAGGATCAGAATAAAACAAAATTTTCAGCAAGGTATAATATATAGTAGAACATAGGTTTGGTCAGTAGGACCAACTTTTGAAGGGATACCAAAGTCAAGGCAGGGACAGAGGTCTATAGTCCTTAGAACGACCATTCTACTCTAGGTTAGCGGTCCTACAGTCAGCACGGCTTTGATACCACTTATGTCACACCCGGTTTTTAGAAGGTAAACCGAATGTGAACCATGTACGTGCCAGGATCAGTTATTCACGTACACAGCAGTTACATAACATGGACATCATCACACAGTGCTCAAATAGTATTAAAAGGGAAATAATAGTCGATTACATCATACGTCTGAGACGTCCATATAGTTCTTACAATAAATCAAAGTGCGAAAACGAAACGTAGATAACCGCGGCCTTCACAGGCAGCCGACTGGGGGTTGCCGCTAACCCACACCTAGAACTCGTCATAGTCTTGGAACTCCTGGAAGTCTCCTTCCACAGCTTCATCTTCTCCTGAGCAGTGGTTGCAATGCTGACAACCTGGGGGGGGGGGGATTGGTGTGTAGAGCAAGGGTGAGTACACATCAACATACTCAGCAAGTATCCTGTTTGGCTGTAGTGGACTAGCTTTATGTGGGGATAAGTCAAGCAGTTGCTTTTAGTTGGTCAGGTTATTACTTACTAGTAGAGAGCCAGGTTTTAACATTAACCCAAGTTATTAGCCCAATGTATCCTTTCCAAACGGAAAGAATACCACTTACCAGCACCATGATCATAATCAGAACCATCAATCTCATTGCCACCTGTACCAAAATGTCTCTGATCAAGTATCACTAATCTCTGGAGCTCCCTTGGCCGCTCATAACCGCGAGCACGGCTGATATATCAGTTTCATAACACTCTGCAGAGGTTGTGCACTTTACCCACAAGCCGTGATTCCCTCTTGCCTTGGGCCGATCAAACCCTTAAACACTACCAAGGTGAATAGGCAGGGTCTCACTACGTAGCCTTTACAAAGATTCCCCGGGGCTGTAGCCACCCGTTAGGTTTCCTAAATGTACCGCACTCCTCCCCAAGGGACAAATCAACCTTGGCAGAGCGAGCCGCATACACCGAGCCCCATTGACGGCACAACGGCTAAGCGAACTACACCCCGGTTCCTCTAATTATTCAGCTAAGGGCGTCCCATTCCACCCTCATGGTTGCACTGTTTTCCCGGGCGGTCATCCATAGAACAGGTCCTTACGGAGAGGCACTCGAGAAACCGCTCGAGTCCCCTTGAAGGTCACAAATATAATCATAAATAAGAAGGGAAAACAGCGTATCATAGATAATCACATCATGTTCATTGATTAGAGTTGAGTAATAGCATCAGACTAAGCAGTAATAATCCGACCCAAATAGGTAAACAAGGACATGGATAACAAAAACTAGACAATCCTTAGGTATAAATGTGTAATGCGGGAGGTGAATTAAAGAATGAATAGGACAGAAATAGGTCAAAGGACACTTGCCTCCACCAACCGACTGCTGCTCAGGGGCTTCTCCTGCGAATTCCTCAGGCTCTTCGACCGGATCGTTCTCTATGCGAGCGCAAACATACATACACCCACATATTTAATTCAAAAGAACAGTACACCATACAAGGGAACAAGTAAAGCGAATATGCATCAAGTATGACATTCGATATCGCATTCATTAAGGTTTAGAAAGAAACGGGAAAGGGTCTCGCAGGGGGTTAAAGCTTATGCACTAATGATTAGTTACAACTGGTTCTTAACAAAAGAATTCTGTTATATATATACACTAATGGAAACCTAGTCATTTTAAGTTGATCAACATTGAACGAGATAAACAACTAACTAAATGAATCAACTAGCGTAACGAAATTCTAAATTAAGCTTCCTATTTCAATAACATGAACGATGATTAGCCTACCTAAAATAAAATAGCTATGATAACAGAAAGTAAAACAGAATAAAAAAAATAAAAAAAATAAATAAAAAAAGGGGGGCGGTTGAACCGGCCCGGGGGGCGGTTGAACCGGCGGCTGGGCCGGCCGAGCAGGGGCGACCGAGCGCGGGGGGGGGCGGCTGAGCCGGGGCGGGCGGCCGAGGGCGGCCAGGCGGGCGGGCGGCCGAGGGCGCGGCTGGGCGGGCGGCCGAGGGCGCGGCTGGGGCGCAGCCGGGGGCGCGGCCGGGCGGCTAGGGCGCGGCCGGGGGCTGGGGGAGAGGAGGGGAGAGGGGAGAGGGAGGGGAGGGGAGGGGAGGGGAAGAGCCTCACCGGAGACGGGGACGGGGCGGCCAAACCGGCGACGAGCAAGGGCGGCGGCTAGGGCAGGGGGCGGCTGAGCTAGAGAGAAAATGGGAGAGAGGGAGGGTGAGGGATAAGGGGAAGGGAGGGGGGCCGGCTGGGCCACTTGGGCCCAAAGGGGGGCGCGCGGGGGGGGCGGCTGGGCCGGCCAGGGGCGGCTGGGCCGGCCAGGGGGACCCACGGCGCGGGAGAGAGAAAAGGGAGGAGAGAGAGAAAGAAAAAAAAAGAAAGAAAAAGAAAGAAAAGGTTTCTCTCATTTTCGAAATCCGATCTTCCTAGATGAATGCATTTGCACTTTCAAGCAATCAAAGAATGCATAGCTCGGCATGGCGCATCAAACAACATAAAGCTATTTAGGGTTTTTCTCTTTACACGGGAATTCCAAACCGAATCCCGCTAGCTTTGGAAAAAGGTCAAGGTCTAGCGAGGGGAAAAAGAAAAAGAAAAGGTAACGCCCGAATTTGGCGAGTGAAGAAAAGAAAAAATTCAACTGCAAAAATTCGGGGCGTTACAACTGCCACGCGACAGGCATCCAACTGCACCGCAACTGTGCGCCCCTTCGGCTCCATCCACATCCGGCGGACCAGCGCAAAGGAAGCGGGCCTGCATGTCATGTAACCGGTGCGCTGGTTACGACGTGCAAGAAGTTACACCGTCACTCGCGCCAATGCTGTGCCTCCTCGACTGCGGAACCAGTACCGCGACTCGAGGTAGCCCTGCGCATGACCCAACAGTGCCAGTTAAAGGTGACGGCCACGGGTCAGTCAGCCGCGGGGTAGGCATGACGGTTAGCATAGTCAAAGGCGGGCCAACAGTAACTGCAGCGGCAGACGAGCGAAGGCAGCGGTCAAGTCACCTGCAGGCTCGCGTCCACTCCTGAAGCGATGGGAGAGCCCTCTCCCACGGCGTGAAGACGACACGCCCGTGCCCCGTTATTCGAATGGCTCGCACGTGCAACGGGCGCCACGCGAATCGCTCGTACCATCGCATTAACTTCCTGACGGAGAAAGCGACACCTCTGGCAGGCGAGGTGAGCGTCGCTTCGCCTTCGCCATAATGACCGCGTCAAAAAAGGTGCGCCACCTTATTTAAATTCATATCCTTCCCCTCCTCCTCTCTCTCTCTTGCTACAGGGATCGGGAAAGGGGATGTTGTATAAAGGATCCTTCTCCGCGAAGGAAGCGGGCTCCGAGCCCTCCTACTGATCAGGGGTTCAAAGGCTGGCCCCTCGGGAGGGTTTCGACAGCCGACCAGAGCACTCAGACCTCAAGCCCATTACTGATCAGGGGTTCGAAGGCTGGCCCCTCGGAAGGGTTCGACAGCCGCCCCAGAGCGCTCGGGCTCCGCGCCCACTATTGATCAGGGGTTCGTAGGTTGGCCCCTCGGAAGGGTTCGACAGTCGCCCCTGAGCACGCAGAGTGAGGGATGACTCTGGGTACGTTCGATACATAGCCGAGGCTCGGGCTACGCTCCTGAGGTACCCTAGGACATTTCCGAGACCGGCAGGAACGATTTGTAACGGAATCCCACCGGAGGGAGGCATCGAGCCCTCGGACCCTGTCGAAGGGGTCTGGGACCAACAAATCACCCGCAGGTACTTTTGGAGCGCGCCCCTAGGCCACGAGCCGACCCCTAATGAACGGGGCACGGGCGTCCACTCGGATCACCCGTTAGCAGCTCACTGGAAACACCATGTTCGGCGCCCTCCGAGGGCAACATGGCGCTTCCCCCCTCCTCCTTGCGGAAAGGCGACGCAGGGGCGTATAATAAAAGTCGGGAAAGTCCTTGATCGTCCTCTCGCTCCGTGTAGAGGCTCGGGGGCTGCTCTCGCACCCGGCTACGGCCAAAACTGTTGGCAGCATCAATAAACCAGCTTGATAACTTGGAACCCGACCACGCACCCGGGCTACGACCGGGCCGCAAGAGGGAACGATCAGACCGGCCGAAGCACCACAAAAAGCATTCAGACCTCAGAGGAGTCAAACCACTCCTCTGAGGCCTCGGGGGCTACACCCGGCGGGTGCGCTCGCGCGCACCCACCAGAACAAGGCAAAAATCGAGAAAGGCCGGTTCCCTCACCGAAAACGCGGCAAAAGCCTCCAAGCGAGTACCATCACTCCCTTCGAGGCTCAGGGCTACTGTCGGGTACCATAATTAGGGGTACCCCCAACGCTCCTAATCATGGCTGGTAAACACCCTCAGACCAACTGACGGGTGCGGTTCAAGCCAAGACTTCGTCTACCCGAGGGACGCGATCTCACCAGAGCCCAGCCTCGGGTTGGAACAGTAGTCCCAGACGAGTTCACGCCTCGCCCGAGGGCCTCCTCAGGCAGCGGGTGCCCCCTCGGCTCTCCCGAGGCCCGACTCGGGCAGGCTTTGTTGTGAAGCAACCTTGGCCAGACCGCCTCACCAACCGACCGCTTCGCAGGCGCATTAAATGCAGGGGATGCCTGACGCCGTATCCTGTCACACGCGCCTCAAACGGGCAGGCCGAAGTGACCGCAGTCACTCCGCCCCTCTTCTTTACTATCCGATATGATAGGAAAACATCGCCGCTCGCTCCGCTCCGACTGTCGTGTCAGCCACCCCGACGACGACTGACAACAAGTCACGATCAACCATCGAGTTCAGCCTCGGGCGCAACAGGAAGCTCCGCCTCGCCCGACCTCATGCTCCAGCCTCGGGAGGAGGTTTCCGCCTTGCCCGACCTCAGGCTCTAGCCTCGGGAGGAGGTCTCCGCCTCGCCCGACCCCCGGACTCGGCCTCGACCCCGGTCTCGGGAGGAATCGCGTCCTCGCCCGACCCCAGCCGCGGCCTCAAGAGAAGTCTCCGCCTCGACCGACCCTGGGCTCGGACCGACCGCGCTAACAGGGGATACATCATTTCCCTATTCCTAGCCTGCTCAGGCTACAAAGAACAAGACCGGCGTCCCATCTGACTTACCCCGGCGATGGGTAATGATGGTGCCCCGCGTGCACCATGACACCGGTGGCTCTCAGCCCCTTACGACAGCAAGGAGACGTCAGCAGGATCCTCGCCACGCTGCCAGCTGTGCTCCTACAGGACTCAAGCGCTCCTCCGACGGCCACGCCATCACATGTACAGGGCCCAAGCTCTCCCCCAATGGCCACGTTGGCATGTACACAGGGCTTAGGCACTCCACTGCCGGACACGTTAGCGTATAGCTACGCCCCCCGTTGTACGTCTGGACTCTCTCCTTGCCTCTATAAAAGGGAGGTCCAGGGCCACCCTGAGGGAGGTTCGCGTGAGGGAAGCGGCGGACGAACTCTGTGTCTCTCTCTCTCACGCGACGCGCTTGTAACCCCTACTACGAGCGGCACCCCTGGTGCAGGATAATACAAGGCTTGTCCCTGAAAGGGAAATGTACCCTTGGGTCATTTCTAAGTATTTTGGTGATTGAGTGTCAACCCAAGTGCTTTTGTGATAATCTATGCAAAGTGGTGGAAAAAGTGCAAACCAAGTCTAAAGGTATGTTTCTAGACTTAGTACATTGTTTTTGAGAACTAATGTATTGTGTCTAAGTGCTGGAAACAGGAAAAATCTACTTGGAAAAGACTTGGCTGCTCAGCCAAGACTTTGCTTAGTCTGAGTGCACCGGACTGTCCGGTGGTGCACCGGACAGTGTCCGGTGCGCCAGGCTGGCTCTATCAACTGGCTGCTCTCGGGACTTCGTTGGCGGTGTATGGCTATAATTCACCGGACTGTCCGGTGGTGCACCGGACTGTCCGGTGAGCCGTTCACAGGCGAACTCGTCGCTCTCGGGAGATGATTAACGGCGTACGGCTAAAAGTCACCGGACTGTCTGGTGGTGCACCAGACTGTCTGGTGAGCCAACGGTCGACCGGGCCAACAGTCGGCCGCGCGATCCGCGTGGGACACGTGGCCGAGCCAACGGCTAGAAGGGGGCACCGGACTGTCCGGTGTGCACCGGACAGTGTCCGGTGTGCACCGGACAGTGTCCGGTGCGCCAACGGCTCTCAAGCGCCAACGGTCGGCTTTGCCAAATCGGGAAAGAAATCCGCACCGGACAGTGTCCGGTGCGCCAGTCGACAGAAGGCAGGAATTGCCTTCCCGGATTGCTCTCAACGACTCCTAGCTGCCTTAGGGCTATAAAAGGGACCCCTAGGCGCATGGAGAAGATATCCAAGCATTCCTTGAGCACTCTTGATCACTCACACTCCATTCTTGCACACTTGTCCGACATTCTAGTGATTTGAGCTCCATTCTAGTGTGCTAGTCTTTTGAATTTAAGTCTGGGTCTTGTGTGTGCGTATTTGCTGTGATCTTTGTGTCTTGTGTGAGTTGCTAATCCCTCCCTTACTCCGTGCTTCTTTGTGTACTTCAAGTGTAAGGGCGAGAGGCTCCAAGTTGTGGAGATTCCTTGCGAACGGGATTAAGAAAAGCAAGCAAAACACAGTGGTATTCAAGTGGGTCTTTGGACCGCTTGAGAGGGGTTGATTGCAACCCTCGTCCGTTGGGATGCCACAACGTGGAGTAGGCAAGCGTTGGTCTTGGCCGAACCACGGGATAACCACCGTGCCATCTCTGTGATTGATATCCTTGTGGTCATTGTGTTTTGTTGAAGACTCCTCTCTAGCCACTTGGCGACTATTGTGCTAACACTTAACCAAGTTTTTGTGGCTTAAGTTTCAAGTGTTATAGGATCACCTATTCACCCCCCCTCTAGGTGCTCTCAATTGGTATCAGAGTCGTTCTCTTCACAAAGGGACTAATCACCCGAAGAGATGGATCCTAAGGGGAAGGGAATCGTGATCAACGATAAAGAGAAGGAGTCCTTCGTCAACGAGCCAAAGGGTGACAAGCCTACCGACTCGGGCTCGGGCCACAAACGTAAAGATGGGAAGAAGAAGAAGACGAGACGCATCAAGGAGATCGTCTACTACGACGACAACGATGAATCCACTTCTTCCCAAAAGGATGACTACGACTACGAGAAACAAAAGACGGTTAATTCGAATTTTTCTTTCGATTATTCTCGTATTCCTCAAAGTTCAAATTCACATTTGCTCTCCATTCCTCTCGGCAAGCCTCCACACTTTGATGGGGAGGACTACAGATTTTGGAGCCACAAAATGCGTAGTCACCTATTCTCTCTCCATCCAAGCATATGGGAGATTGTTGAGAATGGAATGAAATTTGATAGCTCGGATAGTCCTATTTTTATTAATGAACAGATTCATAGAAATGCACAAGCTACTACTGTATTGTTAGCCTCCTTGTGCAGGGACGAGTACCATAAGGTGAGCGGCTTGGACAATACCAAGCAAATCTGGGACACCCTCAAGATCTCTCATGAGGGGAATGACGTCACTTTGCTCACCAAGATGGAGTTGGTAGAAGGCGAGCTCGAAAGATTTGCGATGATAAGGGGCGAGGAGCCAACCCAAACATACAACCGGCTCAAGACCCTTATCAACAAAATAAGGAGCTACGGAAGCACGCGATGGACAGACCACGACGTCGTCCGCCTAATGCTAAGGTCCTTTACCGTTCTTGATCCACATTTGGTGAATAATATTCGTGAGAATCCCAGGTACACCAAAATGTCGCCCGAAGAAGTCCTTGGAAAATTCGTAAGTGGGCGAATGATGATCAAGGAGGCGAGGTACGTGGACGACACACTAAATGGTCCAATCAATGAGCCTCAACCCGTTGCTCTCAAGGCAACGAGAAGCAAGGAGGCATTACCTAGCAAGGTGGCGCAAGTTGAGGCGGTAGGGCTCAATGATGAAGAGATGGCCCTCATCATCAAGCGCTTCAAGACGGCGCTTAAGGGTCGCAAGGGACAGTCAAGCAAGACCAAGACAAAGGGGAAGCGCTCATGCTTCAAATGTGGTAAGCTTGGTCATTTTATTGCTAACTGTCCCAATAATGATAGTGACCAGGAAAAAGGAAACAAGAGGGAGAAGAAGAAGAATTACAAGAAGGCCAAAGGCGAGGCACATATCGGAAAGGAGTGGGATTCGGATTGCTCTTCCTCCGACTCCGACAATGAAGGACTCGCCACCACTGCCTTCAACAAGTCATCCCTCTTCCCCGACGAGCATCACACATGCCTCATGGCAAAGGAGAAGAAGGTATGTACTCGGAATACCACTTATGCTTCTTCAAGTGATGATGATTCTAGTGATGACGATGAGATAGACTATTTTAGTTTATTTAAAGGTTTGGATAGAATTAAAATTGGCAAAATTAATGAGTTAATTGATGCCTTGAATGACAAGAATAGGTTACTAGAAAAGCAAGAGGATTTGTTGTATGAAGAACATGATAAATTTGTTAGTGCACAAAATTCACTTGCTTTAGAAGTTAAACGAAATGATATGCTTTCTTGTGAAATATCTACTTGCCATGAGACAATTTCTAGCTTAAAGAGCATAAATGATGATTTAAATGCTAAGTTAGAAAAGTCTAGTAAATTAACATCTTGTGTAGAACATGCTGTGATTTGCACTAGGTGTAAAGATTTTGATGTTGATGCTTGTAGTGAACACCTAGATTGTATTTTTAAACTAAAAGATGAAGTAGCTAGTCTTAATGCTCAACTTAAGACTAGCAAGAGTGAATTTGACAAATTAAAATTTGCAAGGGATGCCTACACGATTGGTAGATACCCCTCAATTAAGGATGGCCTTGGCTTCAAGAGAGAAGCCAAGAACTTGACAACCATAAGGCTCCCATCTCCGCCAAGGAGAAAGGGAAGGCCCCTATGGCTAGTAGTGTGCAAAAGAACCATGCTTTTATGTACCATGATAGGAGACAATCTAGAGATACTTATAGGAGTTGTAATGCATATGATGCTTTTGATTCTCATGCCATGTTTGCTTCTAGTTCTTCCTATGTGCATGATAGAAGTGTTGGTAGGAGAAATGTTGTTCATAATATGTCTAGGAGAAATGTTGTTAATGTTCCTAGGAAAGTTAATGAACCTTCTACAATATATCATGCTTGCAATGCTTCTTTTGCCATTTATAGAAAGAATAAGAAGGTGATTGCTAGGAAGTTAGGGGCCAAATGTAAGGGAGACAAAACTTGCATTTGGGTCCCTAAGACAATTGTAACTAACCTTGTAGGACCCAACAAGAGTTGGGTACCTAAGACCCAAGCCTAAATTTGCCTTACAGGTTTATGCATCCGAGGGTTCAAGCTGGATTATCGACAGCGGATGCACAAACCACATGACGGGGGAAAAGAGGATGTTCTCTTCCTACGTCAAGAACAAGGATCCCCAAGATTCAATAATATTCGGTGATGGGAACCAAGGCAAGGTAAAAGGGTTAGGTAAAATTGCTATTTCATCTGAGCACTCTATTTCTAATGTGTTTTTAGTTGAGTCGCTTGGATATAATTTGTTATCTATTAGTCAATTATGCAAAATGGGATATAATTGTCTATTTACAAATGTAGATGTGTCTGTCTTTAGAAGATGTGATGGTTCACTAGCTTTTAAGGGTGTACTAGACGGCAAACTTTATTTGGTTGATTTTGCAAAAGAAGAGGCCGGTCTAGATGCATGCTTAATTGCTAAGACTTGCATGGGCTGGCTGTGGCATCGCCGCTTAGCACATGTGGGGATGAAGAACCTCCACAAGCTTCTAAAGGGAGAACACGTGATAGGTCTAACTAATGTACATTTCGAAAAAGATAGACCTTGTGCAGCTTGTCAAGCAGAGAAACAAGTGGGAGGCTCTCATCACACCAAAAATGTGATGACCACATCAAGACCCTTGGAGATGCTTCATATGGACCTCTTCGGACCCGTCGCCTATCTAAGTATAGGAGGAAGTAAGTATGGTCTTGTTATAGTTGATGATTTTTCCCGCTTCACTTGGGTATTCTTTTTGCAGGATAAATCTGAAACTCAAGGGACCCTCAAGCGCTTCCTCAGGAGAGCTCAAAATGAATTTGAACTCAAGGTGAAGAAGATAAGGAGCGACAACGGGTCCGAGTTCAAGAACCTTCAAGTGGAGGAGTTCCTTGAGGAGGAGGGGATCAAGCACGAGTTCTCCGCTCCCTACACACCTCAGCAAAATGGTGTGGTAGAGAGGAAGAACAGGACGCTCATCGATATGGCGAGGACTATGCTTGGAGAGTTCAAGACCCCCGAGCGCTTTTGGTCGGAAGCTGTGAACACGGCTTGCCACGCCATCAACCGGGTCTACCTTCACCGCCTCCTCAAGAAGACTTCGTATGAGCTGCTAACTGGTAACAAACCCAATGTGTCTAATTTTCGTGTATTTGGGAGCAAGTGTTATATTCTTGTGAAGAAAGGTAGAACCTCTAAATTTGCTCCCAAAGCTGTAGAAGGGTTTCTATTAGGTTATGACTCAAATACAAAGGCGTATAGGGTCTTCAACAAATCATCGGGTTTGGTTGAAGTCTCTAGCGATGTTGTATTTGATGAGACTAATGGCTCTCCAAGAGAGCAAGTTGTTGATCTTGATGATGTAGATGAAGAAGATGTTCCAACGGCCGCAATGCGCACCATGGCGATTGGCGATGTGCGACCACAGGAACAATAGGAGCAAGATCAACCATCTTCCTCAACTATGGTGCATCCCCCAACCAAAGATGACGAACAGGTACCTCAAGTGGAGGCGCATGATCAAGGGGGAGCACAGGATGTTCAAGTTGAAGAGGAAGAAGCACCTCAGGCACCTCCAACCCAAGTTCGAGCGATGATTCAAAGGAATCATCCCGTCGACCAAATTTTGGGTGATATTAGCAAGGGAGTAACTACTCGTTCAAGATTAGTTAATTTTTGTGAGCATTACTCCTTTGTCTCTTCTATTGAGCCTTTCAGGGTAGAAGAGGCCTTGCTAGATCCGGACTGGGTGTTGGCCATGCAGGAAGAGCTCAACAACTTCAAGCGCAATGAAGTTTGGACACTGGTGCCTCGTCCTAAGCAAAATGTTGTGGGAACCAAGTGGGTGTTCCGCAACAAACAAGACGAGCACGGGGTGGTGACAAGGAACAAGGCTCGACTTGTGGCAAAAGGTTATGCCCAAGTCGCAGGTTTGGACTTTGAGGAGACTTTTGCTCCTGTGGCTAGGCTAGAGTCCATTCGTATCTTGCTAGCATATGCCGCTCACCACTCTTTCAGGTTGTTTCAAATGGATGTGAAGAGCGCTTTCCTCAACGGGCCAATCAAGGAGGAGGTGTACGTGGAGCAACCCCCTGGCTTCGAGGATGAACGGTACCCCGACCACGTGTGTAAGCTCTCTAAGGTGCTCTATGGACTTAAGCAAGCCCCAAGAGCATGGTATGAATGCCTTAGAGACTTTCTAATTGCTAATGCTTTCAAGGTTGGGAAAGCCGATCCAACTCTTTTTACTAAGACTTGTGATGGTGATTTATTTGTGTGCCAAATTTATGTCGATGACATAATATTTGGTTCTACTAATCAAAAGTCTTGTGAAGAGTTTAGCAGGGTGATGACGCAGAAATTTGAGATGTCGATGATGGGCGAGTTGAACTACTTCCTTGGGTTCCAAGTGAAGTAACTCAAGGACGGTACCTTCATCTCCCAAACAAAGTATACGCAAGATTTGCTAAAGCGGTTTGGAATGAAGGACGCCAAGCCCGCAAAGACTCCGATGGGAACCGACGGACACACCGATCTCAACAAAGGAGGTAAGTCCGTGGATCAAAAAGCATACCGGTCTATGATAGGGTCTTTACTTTATTTATGTGCTAGTAGACCGGATATTATGCTTAGCGTATGCATGTGTGCTAGATTTCAATCCGATCCTAAGGAGTGTCACTTAGTGGCGGTGAAGCGAATCTTTAGATATTTGGTCGCTACGCCTTGCTTCGGGATCTGGTATCCAAAGGGGTCTACCTTTGACTTGATTGGATATTCAGATTCCGACTATGACGGATGTAAGGTCGATAGGAAGAGTACATCAGGGACGTGCCAATTCTTAGGAAGGTCCCTGGTGCCCTGGAATTCTAAGAAACAAACTTCTGTTGCCCTATCCACCGCTGAGGCCAAGTACGTTGCCGCAGGACAGTGTTGCGTGCAACTACTTTGGATGAGGCAAACCCTCCGGGACTTTGGCTACAATCTGAGCAAAGTCCCACTCCTATGTGATAATGAAAGTGCTATCCGCATGGCGGAAAATCCTGTCGAGCACAGCCACACAAAGCACATTGACATCCGGCATCACTTTTTGAGAGACCACCAGCAAAAGGGAGATATCGAAGTGTTTCATGTTAGCACCGAGAACCAGCTAGCCGATATCTTTACCAAGCCTCTAGATGAGAAGACCTTTTGTAGGCTGCGTAGTGAGCTCAATGTCTTAGATTCGCGGAACCTGGATTGAAATATAGCATACTTGTGTCTATGCCCTTGATCATGTTCCTTCTGCATATTGTTGCTTATTTATGGTGCTCAAGTTGTACAAGCACTCCCCGAACCTCACAAGTCTTTGTGCAAGTGACGCACACATTTAGGGGGAGCTGTGTTACAACTTGACCCTTTGAGACTAACCGTGTGCTTGAGTTTGCTTAATTCAGTCTCAAAGGTGGATTGAAAGGGAAAGGTGGACTTGGACCATGAAAGACTTCCACTGCACTCCGATGAGAGGGTACCTAATTCCAAGTTCATCTTGTGAACTCTTTTTGCCGTTGGACTCTTATTTGGAGATTTGGTGAGGCAATGGGGTTATAGGGCCAAGATTGATCCTGTTTTGGTGCTTGATGCAAAAGGGGGAGAAAATAAAGGCCAAAGCAAGTAATGGATCAGCTACCACTTGAGAAGTTTTGAAAATAATAGAATAGAGCTTTTTGTTTTAGCAAAACTCCCTTATTGGTTCTCGTGTCAAAAGTTGGCTTTTCTGTGGGGAGAATGTTGATTATAGGAAAAAGGGGGAGTTGTTGAAATCTTTGGTCAATTTCTATTGGAAATGCTCTCTTCATGTCTCTACAATTGTATTTGTGCTAGAGATAGGAGTTTGGAGTTGATTTGCAAAAACAAACCAAGTGGTGGCAAATAGTGATCCATATATGCCAAATTTGATCAAAACAACTTTGAGTTCTTATTTGGATTGATTTTGCACTTGTTCTAGTTGCTTTATGTTGTGTTGGCATAAATCACCAAAAAGGGGGAGATTGAAAGGGAAATGTGCCCTTGGGCCATTTCTAAGTATTTTGGTGATTGAGTGCCAACACAAATGCTCTTGTGCTAATCTATGCAAAAGCGGTGGACAAAGTGCAAACCAGGTCTAAAGGTATGTTTCTAGACTTAGTACATTGTTTTAGAGAACTAATGTATTGTGTCTAAGTGCTGGAAACAGGAAAAATCAATTTGGAAAAGACTTGGCTGCTCAGTCAAGACCTGCTCAGTCTGGGTGCACCGGACTGTCCGGTGGTGCACCGGACAGTGTCCGGTGCGCCAGGCTGGCTCTGTCAACTGGCTGCTCTCAGGACTTCGTCGGCGGTGTACGGCTATAATTCACCGGACTGTCCGGTGAGTCGTTCACAGGCGAACTCGTCGCTCTCGGGAGATGATTAACAGCGTACAGCTAAAATTCACCGGACTGTCCGGTGGTGCATCGGACTGTCCGGTGAGCCAACGGTCGGCCGGGCCAACGGTCGGCCGCGCGATCCGCGCGGGACACGTGGCCGAGCCAACGGCTAGAAGAGGGCACCGGACTGTCCGGTGTGCACCGGACAGTGTCCGGTGCGCCAACGGCTCTTAAGCGCCAACGGTCGGCTTCGCCAAATAAGGAAGGAGATCCGCACCAGACAGTGTTCGGTGGTGCACCGGACATGTCTTAGATTCGCGGAACCTGGATTGAAATATAGCATACTTGTGTCTATGCCCTTGATCATGTTCCTTCTGCATATTGTTGCTTATTTATGGTGCTCAAGTTGTACAAGCACTCCCCGAACCTCACAAGTCTTTGTGCAAGTGACGCACACATTTAGGGGGAGCTGTGTTACAACTTGACCCTTTGAGACTAACCGTGTGCTTGAGTTTGCTTAATTCAGTCTCAAAGGTGGATTGAAAGGGAAAGGTGGACTTGGACCATGAAAGACTTCCACTGCACTCCGATGAGAGGGTACCTAATTCCAAGTTCATCTTGTGAACTCTTTTTGCCGTTGGACTCTTATTTGGAGATTTGGTGAGGCAAGGGGGTTATAGGGCCAAGATTGATCCTGTTTTGGTGCTTGATGCCAAAGGGGGAGAAAATAAAGGCCAAAGCAAGAAATGGATCAGCTACCACTTGAGAAGTTTTGAAAATAGTAGAATAGAGCTTTTTGTTTTGGCAAAACTCCCTTATTGGTTCTCTTGTCAAAAGTTGGCTTTTTGTGGGGAGAATGTTGATTATGGGAAAAAGGGGGAGTTGTTGAAATATTTCATCAATTTCTATTGGAACAGCTCTCTTTATGTCTCTACAATTGTGTTTAAGCTAGAGATAGGAGTTTGGAGTTGATTTGCAAAAACAAACCAAGTGGTGGCAAAGATTGATCCATATACGTCAAATTTGAATCAAAACAATTTTGAGTTCTCATTTGAATTGATTTTGCACTTGTTCTAGTTGCTTTATGTTGTGTTGGCATAAATCACCAAAAAGGGGGAGATTGAAAGGGAAATGTACCCTTCGGTCATTTCTAAGTATTTCGGTGATTGAGTGCCAACCCAAGTGCTTTTGTGATAATCTATGCAAAGTGGTGGAAAAAGTGCAAACCAAGTCTAAAGGTATGTTTCTAGACTTAGTACATTGTTTTTGAGAACTAATGTATTGTGTCTAAGTGCTGGAAACAGGAAAAATCTACTTGGAAAAGACTTGGCTGCTCAGCCAAGACTTTGTTCAGTCTGAGTGCACCGGACTGTCCGGTGGTGCACCGGACAGTGTCTGGTGCGCCAGGCTGGCTCTGTCAACTGGCTGCTCTCGGGACTTCGTCGGCGGTGTACGGCTATAATTCACCGGACTGTCCGGTGGTGCACCGGACTGTCCGGTGGTGCACCGGACTGTCCGGTGAGCCGTTCACAGGCGAACTCGTCGCTCTCGGGAGATGATTAACGGCATACGGCTAAAAGTCACCGGACTGTCCGGTGGTGCACCGGACTGTCCGGTGAGCCAACGGTCGACCGGGCCAACGGTCGGCCGCGCGATCCGCGTGGGACACGTGGCCGAGCCAACAGCTAGAAGGGGGCACCGGACTTGTGTACTTCAAGTGTAAGGGCGAGAGGCTCCAAGTTGTGGAGATTCCTCGCGAACGGGATTAAGAAAAGCAAGCAAAACACAGTGGTATTCAAGTGGGTCTTTGAGAGCACCTAGAGGGGGGTGAATAGGTGATCCTGTAACACTAGAAACTTAAGCCACAAAAACTTGGTTAAGTGTTAGCACAATAATCGCCAAGTGGCTAGAGAGGAGTCTTCAACAAAACACAATGACCACAAGAGAATAATCACAGAGATTGGCACAGTAGTTTATCCTGTGGTTCGGCCAAGACCAACGCTTGCCTACTCCACGTTGTGGCGTCCCAACGGACGAGGGTTGCAATCAACCCCTCTCAAGCGGTCCAAAGACCCACTTGAATACCACGGTGTTTTGTTTGCTTTACTATTCCCGTTTGCGAGGAATCTCCACAAGTTGGAGTCTCTCGCCCTTACACTTGAAATTCACAATAATCACGGAGTAAGGGAGGGAAGCAACACACACAAATCCACATCGAATTACACACACACACACGGCCAAGAATCAAGCTCAAAAGACTATCTCAAAGTTCTCACTAGAACGGAGCTCGAATCACTGTGAATGACAAACGAATGCGCGAAAACTGAGTGTGGATGATCAAGAATGCTCTAAGGTTGCTTGGGTATCTTCTCCATGCGCCAAGGGGTCCCTTTTATAGCCCCAAGGCAGCTAGGAGCCGTTGAGAGCAATCAGGGAAGGCATTTCTTGCCTTCTGTCGACTGGCGCACCGGACATGTCCGGTGCACCACCGGACACTGTCTGGTGCGGATCTCCTTCCTTATTTGGCGAAGCCGACCGTTGGCGCTTGAGAGCCGTTGGCGCACCGGACACTGTCCGGTGCACACCGGACAGTCCGGTGCCCTCTTCTAGCCGTTGGCTCGGCCACGTGTCCCGCGCGGATCGCGCGGCCGACCGTTGGCCCGGCCGACCGTTGGCTCACCGGACAGTCCGGTGCACCACCGGACAGTCCGGTGAATTTTAGCCGTACGCTGTTAATCATCTCCCGAGAGCGACGAGTTCGCCTGTGAATGACTCACCGGACAGTCCGGTGCACCACCGGACAGTCCGGTGAATTATAGCCGTACACCGCCGACGAAGTCCCGAGAGCAGCCAGTTGACAGAGCCAGCTTGGCGCACCGGACAGTCTGGTGCACCCAGACTGAGCAGGTCTTGACTGAGCAGCCAAGTCTTTTCCAAATTGATTTTTCCTGTTTCCAGCACTTAGACACAATACATTAGTTCTCTAAAACAATGTACTAAGTCTAGAAACATACCTTTAGACCTGGTTTGCACTTTGTCCACCGCTTTTGCATAGATTAGCACAAGAGCATTTGTGTTGGCACTCAATCACCAAAATACTTAGAAATGGCCCAAGGGCACATTTCCCTTTCAATCTCCCCCTTTTTGGTGATTTATGCCAACACAACATAAAGCAACTAGAACAAGTGCAAAATCAATCCAAATAAGAACTCAAAGTTGTTTTGATCAAATTTGGCATATATGGATCACTATTTGCCACCACTTGGTTTGTTTTTGCAAATCAACTCCAAACTCCTATCTCTAGCACAAATACAATTGTAGAGACATGAAGAGAGCATTTCCAATAGAAATTGACCAAAGATTTCAACAACTCCCCCTTTTTCTCATAATCAACATTCTCCCCACAGAAAAGCCAACTTTTGACACGAGAACCAATAAGGGAGTTTTGCTAAAACAAAAAGCTCTATTCTATTATTTTCAAAACTTCTCAAGTGGTAGCTGATCCATTACTTGCTTTGGCCTTTATTTTCTCCCCCTTTGGCATTAAGCACCAAAATAGGATCAATCTTGGCCCATTAACCCCATTGCCTCACCAAATCTTCAAATAAGAGTCCAACGGCAATAAGAGTTCTTGAGATGAACTTGGAAGTAGTTACCCTCTCATCGGAGTGCAGTGGAAGTCTTTCATGGTCCAAGTCCACCTTTCCCTTTCAATCAACCTTTGAGACTGAATTAAGCAAGCTCGAGCACACGGTTAGTCTCAAAGGGTCAAGTTGTAACACATCTCCCCCTAAATATGTGCATCACTTGCACAAGGACTTGTGAGGTCCGAGGAGTGCTTGTACAACTTGAGCACCAAAAATAAGCAACAATGTGCAGAAGGAACATGATCAAAGGCATAGACACAAGTATGCTATATTTCAATCCAGGTTCCGCGAATCTAAGACATTGAGCTCACTACGCAGCCTGCAAAAGGTCTTCTCATCTAGAGGCTTGGTAAAGATATCGGCTAGCTGGTTCTCGGTGCTAACATGAAACACTTCGATATCTCCCTTTTGCTGGTGGTCTCTCAAAAAGTGATGCCGGATGTCAATGTGCTTTGTGCGGTTGTGCTCGACAGGATTTTCCGCCATGCGGATAGCACTCTCATTATCACATAGGAGTGGGACTTTGCTCAGATTGTAGCCAAAGTCCCGGAGGGTTTGCCTCATCCAAAGTAGTTGCGCGCAACACTGTCCTGCGGCAACGTACTCGGCCTCAGCGGTGGATAGGGCAACGGAAGTTTGTTTCTTAGAGTTCCATGACACCAGGGACCTTCCTAAGAATTGGCACGTCCCTGATGTACTCTTCCTATCGACCTTACATCCGGCATAGTTGGAATCTGAATATCCAATCAAGTCAAAGGTAGACCCCTTTGGATACCAGATCCCGAAACAGGGCGTAGCGACCAAATATCTAAAGATTCGCTTCACCGCCACTACGTGACACTCCTTAGGATCAGATTGAAATCTAGCACACATGCATACGCTAAGCATAATATCCGGTCTACTAGCACATAAATAAAGTAAAGACCCTATCATAGACCGGTATGCTTTTTGATCAACGGACTTACCTCCTTTGTTGAGGTCGGTGTGTCCGTCGGTTCCCATCGGAGTCTTTGCGGGCTTGGCGTCCTTCATCCCAAACCGCTTTAGCAAGTCTTGAGTGTACTTTGTTTGAGAGATGAAGGTGCCGTCCTTGAGTTGCTTCACTTGGAACCCAAGAAAGTAGTTCAGCTCGCCCATCATCGACATCTCGAACTTTTGCGTCATCACCCTGCTAAACTCTTCACAAGACTTTTGATTAGTAGAACCAAATATTATGTCATCGACATAAATTTGGCACACAAAAAGATCACCATCGCAAGTCTTAGTAAAAAGAGTTGGATCGGCTTTCCCGACCTTGAAAGCATTAGCAATTAAAAAGTCTCTAAGGCATTCATACCATGCTCTTGGGGCTTGCTTAAGTCCATAGAGCGCCTTAGAGAGCTTACACACGTGGTCGGGGTACCGTTCATCCTCGAAGCCAGGGGGTTGCTCCACGTACACCTCCTCCTTGATCGGCCCGTTGAGGAAAGCGCTCTTCACATCCATTTGGTACAACCTGAAAGAATGGTGAGCGGTATATGCTAGCAAGATACGAATGGACTCTAGCCTAGCCACAGGAGCAAAAGTCTCCTCAAAGTCCAAACCTGCGACTTGGGCATAACCTTTTGCCACAAGTCGAGCCTTGTTCCTCGTCACCACTCCGTGCTCGTCCTGTTTGTTGTGAAGCACCCACTTTGTTCCCACAACATTTTGCTTGGGACGCGGCACCAGTGTCCAAACTTCATTCCTTTTGAAGTTGTTGAGCTCTTCCTGCATGGCCAACACCCAGTCCGGATCTAGCAAGGCCTCTTCTACCCTGAAAGGCTCAATAGAAGAGACAAAAGAGTAATGCCCACAAAAATTAACTAATCGAGATCGAGTAGTTACTCCCTTGCTAATGTCACCCAATATTTGGTCGACGGGATGATCCCTTTGGATCATCGCTCGAACTTGGGTTGGAGGAGCCTGAGGTGCTTCTTCCTCTTCAATTTGAACATCCTGTGCTCCCCCTTGATCATGCGCCTCCACTTGAGGTACCTGTTCATCATCTTGGGTTGGGGGATGCACCATAGTTGAGGAAGAAGGTTGATCTTGCTCATTTTGTTCCTGTGGTCGCACATCACCAATCGCCATGGTTCGAATTGCGGCCGTCGGAACATCTTCTTCATCTACATCATCAAGATCAACAACTTGCTCTCTTGGAGAGCCATTAGTCTCATCAAATACAACGTCGCTAGAGACTTCAACCAAACCCGATGATTTGTTGAAGACTCTATACGCCTTTGTATTTGAGTCATAACCTAATAAAAACCCTTCTACAGCTTTGGGAGCAAATTTAGAATTTCTACCCTTCTTCACTAGAATGTAGCATTTACTCCCAAAAACTCGAAAATACGAAACATTGGGTTTGTTACCGGTTAGAAGCTCATACGAAGTCTTCTTGAGGAGGCGGTGAAGGTAGACCCGATTGATGGCGTGGCAAGCCGTGTTCACGGCTTCCGACCAAAAGCGCTCGGGGGTCTTGAACTCTCCAAGCATCGTCCTCGCCATGTCGATGAGCGTCCTGTTCTTCCTCTCTACCACACCATTTTGCTGTGGTGTGTAGGGAGCGGAGAACTCGTGCTTGATCCCTTCCTCCTCAAGGTACTCCTCCACTTGAAGGTTCTTGAACTCGGACCCGTTGTCGCTTCTTATCTTCTTCACCTTGAGCTCAAACTCATTTTGAGCTCTCCTGAGGAAGCGCTTGAGGGTCCCTTGGGTTTCAGATTTATCCTGCAAAAAGAATACCCAAGTGAAGCGGGAAAAATCATCAACTATAACAAGACCATACTTACTTCCTCCTATACTTAGATAGGCGACGGGTCTGAAGAGGTCCATATGAAGCATCTCCAAGGGTCTTGATGTTGTCATCACATTTTTGGTGTGATGAGAGCCTCCCACCTGTTTCCCTGCTTGACAAGCTGCACAAGGTCTATCTTTTTCGAAATGTACATTGGTTAGACCTATCACGTGTTCTCCCTTTAGAAGCTTGTGAAGGTTCTTCATCCCCACATGTGCTAAGCGGTGATGCCACAGCCAGCCCATGCACGTCTTAGCCATTAAGCATGCATCTAGACCGGCCTCTTCTTTTGCAAAATCAACCAAATAAAGTTTGCCGTCTAGTACACCCTTAAAAGCTAGTGAACCATCACATCTTCTAAAGACAGACACATCTACATTTGTAAATAGACAATTATATCCCATTTTGCATAATTGACTAACCGATAACAAATTATATCCAAGCGACTCAACTAAAAACACATTAGAAATAGAGTGCTCAGATGAAATAGCAATTTTACTTAACCCTTTTACCTTGCCCTGGTTCCCATCACCGAATATTATTGAATCTTGGGAATCCTTGTTCTTGATGTAGGAAGAGAACATCCTCTTTTCCCCCATCATGTGTTTTGTGCATCCGCTGTCGATAATCCAGCTTGAACCCCCGGATGCATAAACCTGCAAGGCAAATTTAGGCTTGGGTCTTAGGTACCCAACTCTTGTTGGGTCCTACAAGGTTAGTCACAATTGTCTTAGGGACCCAAATGCAAGTTTTGTCACCCTTGCATTTTGCCCCTAATTTCCTAGCAACTATCTTCCTATCCTTTCTACAAATAGCAAAGGAAGCATATAAAGCATGATAAATTGTAGAGGGTCCATTCATAACTTTCCTAGGAACATGAACAATATTCTTTCTAGGCACATGATGAATATTTTTCCTAGGCATATCTCTATCATGCATATAGGAAGAACTGGAAACAAACATAGCATAGGAATCATAGGCATGTGAATCAAAAGCATTACAACTCCTATGAGACTGTCTTCTATCATTGTACATAAAAGCATGGTTCCTTTTAGTACTACTTGCCATAGGGGCTTTCCCTTTCTCCTTGGCGGAGATGGGAGCCTTATGGCTTGTTAAGTTCTTGGCTTCCCTTTTGAAGCCAAGCCCATCCTTAATTGAGGGGTGTCTACCAACCGTGTAGGCATCCCTCGCAGATTTTAGTTTATCAAACTCACTTTTGCTAGCCTTAAGTTGGGCATTAAGACTAGCTATTTCATCATTTAACTTTGCAATAGAAGCTATGTGTTCACTACAAGCATCAATATCAAAATCTTTACATCTATTGCAAATAACAACATTTTCTACACAAGTTGTTGATTTACTAGCTATTTCTAACTTAGCATTCAAATCATCATTAATGCTCCTTAAGCTAGAAATTTTCTCATGGCAAGAAGACAATTCACAAGAAAGCATTTCATTTCTCTTAACTTCTAAGGCATGAGATTTTTGTGCTTCTACAAATTTGTCATGTTCTTCATACAACAAGTCCTCTTGTTTTTCTAAAAGCCTATTCTTATCATTCAAGGCATCAATCAATTCATTAATTTTATCTACCTTGGTTCTATCTAGGCCCTTAAATAAACATGAATAATCTATTTCATCCTCATCACTAGATTCGTCCTCACTTGAAGAAGCATAAGTAGAGTTTCGAGTACATACCTTCTTTTCCCTTGCCATAAGGCATGTATGACGCTCGTTGGGGAAGAGGGATGACTTGTTGAAAGCGGTGGCGGCGAGTCCTTCATTGTTGGAGTCGGACGAGGAGCAATCCGAATCCCACTCCTTGCCAAGATGTGCCTCGCCCTTTGCCTTCTTATAGTTCTTCTTCTTCTCCCTCTTGTTCCCCTGATCCTGGTCACTATCATTGTCGGGACAGTTAGCAATAAAATGACCAAGCTTACCACATTTGAAGCATGAGCGCTTCCCCTTTGTCTTGGTCTTGCTTGGCTGCCCCTTGCGACCCTTTAGCGCCGTCTTGAATCTCTTGATGATGAGGGCCATCTCTTCATCATTAAGTCTGGCCGCCTCAATTTGTGCCACCTTGTTAGGTAGCACCTCCTTGCTTCTTGTTGCCTTGAGAGCAAGGGGTTGAGGCTCATTGATTGGACCATTTAGTGCGTCGTCCACGTACCTCGCCTCCTTGATCATCATTCGCCCGCTTACGAATTTTCCAAGGACTTCTTCGGGCGACATTTTGGTGTACCTGGGATTCTCACGAATATTATTCACCAAATGTGGATCAAGAACGGTAAAGGACCTTAGCATTAGGCGAACGACGTCGTGGTCCGTCCATCGCGTGCTTCCATAGCTCCTTATTTTGTTGATAAGAGTCTTGAGCCGGTTGTATGTTTGGGTTGGCTCCTCGCCCCTTATCATCGCAAATCTTCCGAGCTCGCCTTCTACTAACGCCATCTTGGTGAGCAAAGTGACGTCATTCCCCTCATGAGAGATCTTGAGGGTGTCCCAGATTTGCTTGGCATTGTCCAAGCCGCTCACCTTATGGTACTCGTCCCTGCACAAGGAGGCTAACAACACAGTAGTAGCTTGTGCATTTCTATGGATCTGTTCATTAATAAAAATAGGGCTATCCGAGCTATCAAATTTCATTCCATTCTCAACAATCTCCCATATGCTTGGATGGAGAGAGAACAGATGACTACGCATTTTGTGGCTCCAAAATCCATAGTCCTCCCCATCAAAGTGTGGAGGCTTGCCGAGAGGAATGGAGAGCAAATGTGAAGTTGAACTTTGAGGAATACGCGAATAATCGAAAGAAAAGTTTGAGTTAACCGTCTTTCGTTTGTCGTAGTCGTTGTCTTCGTCTTTTTGGGAAGAAGTAGACTCATCGCTGTCGTAGTAGACGATCTCCTTGATGCGCCTAGTCTTCTTCTTCTTCCCTTCCTTCCGGTTGTAGCCCGAGCCTGAGTCGGTAGGCTTGTCATCCTTGGGCTCATTGACGAAGGACTCCTTCTCCTTGTCGTTGATCACGATTCCCTTCCCCTTAGGATCCATTTCTTCGGGCGATTAGTCCCTTTGTGAAGAGAACGACTCTGATACCAATTGAGAGCACCTAGAGGGGGGGTGAATAGGTGATCCTGTAACACTAGAAACTTAAGCCACAAAAACTTGGTTAAGTGTTAGCACAATAATCGCCAAGTGGCTAGAGAGGAGTCTTCAACAAAACACAATGACCACAAGAGAATAATCACAGAGATTGGCACAGTGGTTTATCCCGTGGTTCGGCCAAGACCAACGCTTGCCTACTCCACGTTGTGGCGTCCCAACGGACGAGGGTTGCAATCAACCCCTCTCAAGCGGTCCAAAGACCCACTTGAATAACACGGTGTTTTGTTTGCTTTACTATTCCCGTTTGCGAGGAATCTCCACAAGTTGGAGTCTCTCGCCCTTACACTTGAAATTCACAATAAGCACGGAGTAAGGGAGGGAAGCAACACACACAAATCCACAGCGAATTACACACACACACACAACCAAGAATCGAGCTCAAAAGACTATCTCAAGGTTCTCACTAGAACGGAGCTCGAATCACTGAGAATGACAAACGAATGCGCGAAAACTGAGTGTGGATGATCAAGAATGCTCTAAGGTTGCTTGGGTATCTTCTCCATGCGCCAAGGGGTCCCTTTTATAGCCCCAAGGCAGCTAGGAGCCGTTGAGAGCAATCAGGGAAGGCATTTCTTGCCTTCTGTCGACTGGCGCACCGGACATGTCCGGTGCACCACCGGACACTGTCCGGTGCGGATCTCCTTCCTTATTTGGCGAAGCCAACCGTTGGCGCTTGAGAGCCGTTGGCGCACCGGACACTGTCCGGTGCACACCGGACAGTCCGGTGCCCTCTTCTAGCCATTGGCTTGGCCACGTGTCCTGCGCGGATCGCGCGGCCGACCGTTGGCTCACCGGACAGTCCGGTGCACCACCGGACAGTCCGATGAATTTTAGCCGTACGCCGTTAATCATCTCCCGAGAGCGACGAGTTCGCCTGTGAACGACTCACCGGACAGTCCGGTGAATTATAGCCGTACACCGCCGATAAAGTTCCGAGAGCAGCCAGTTGACAGAGCCAGCCTGCACCACCGGACACTGTCCGGTGCACCACCGGACAGTCCGGTGCACCCAGACTGAGCAGGTCTTGACTGAGCAACCAAGTCTTTTCCAAATTGATTTTTCCTGTTTCCAACACTTAGACACAATACATTAGTTCTCTAAAACAATGTACTAAGTCTAGAAACATACCTTTAGACCTGGTTTGCACTTTGTCCACCGCTTTTGCATAGATTTGCACAAGAGCATTTGTGTTGGCACTCAATCACCAAAATACTTAGAAATGGCCCAAGGGCACATTTCCCTTTCAGTCTTTGGACCGCTTGAGAGGGGTTGATTGCAACCCTCGTCCGTTGGGACGCCACAACGTGGAGTAGGCAAGCGTTGGTCTTGGCCGAACCACGGGATAACCACCGTACCATCTCTGTGATTGATATCCTTGTGGTCATTGTGTTTTGTTGAAGACTCCTCTCTAGCCACTTGGCGACTATTGTGCTAACACTTAACCAAGTTTTTGTGGCTTAAGTTTCAAGTGTTACAGGATCACCTATTCACCCCCTCTAGGTGCTCTCAGTCCCACCTCTTGTGTTTCATCCCGTGCCAACCCATCTGGGCAGGGACACACAGCGATTTCACTGGTCGGTCCAAGGGACCCCCGGGTCGGAGACGCCGACACTAGCTAACAAATAACTACCTAACTATTAACTATTTAACAAAAATAGCTAATAGCTGAACTATTAGCTAGAGTGTTTAGATGTCTCAACTAATTTTAGCAACTAACTATTAGCTCTAGCACGTTTAAACATCCACTAAGGCTATGTTTGTTTTTTTCCTATGTTATATAAGTTAGATTATGGTGGAAGCGTAAGAAGGTAAAATATATATTCTTATTTTAGCTTATTTATGATTTTAAAGTGATATTTTATCCTTCTACTCTTTTATCATAGTTCAACTTATATAATTTAGGAGATAAATGAATATATCCTAAATATTATAATTAAGAGGTGTTTGAATGCACTAAAACTAATAGTTAGTTGACTAAAAAATATTAGAGCATCTCCAAGAGACTAGCTAAATAGTTTGTCAAGCTAAATTTTAGCTATTTAATAACAAAATAGCTCTCCAACAGACTAGTTATTTAACTTGTCAAATTATCCGGCTCTCTAAATTGACTCCCTTACTAGCCAAATTTGGCTAGCAACTCTCGCTAGCCAAGCTAAATTGCATGTTGGAGAATCTGTTGGAATGAGATATTATATATAGAGTTTAATCTTTATAGAGAGACAAATACAGAGTCATATAGATAGTCAAAAGTAAAGATTCTCTTGGAGATGCTCTTAGTGGAATTAGCTAGCTAATAAATAGCTATCTAACTATTAACCAATTTATCAAAAATAGCTAATAGTTGAATTATTAGCTAGAGTGTTTAGATATCTCAACTAATTTTAGCCACTAACTATTAGTTTTAATACATTTAGGGGGTGTTTGGTTCTGTGGACTAAAGTTTAGCTCGGGTCACATCAAGCGTTTGACTTTCAAATAGGAGTATGAAATATAGACCCAACCAACTGTACTAGATTCGTCTCACTTTTTAATCTTCGGCTGAGAAATTAGTTTTATAATCCGACTACATTTAATACCCTGAACGGAGGTTCAAACATTCGATGTGATAGGGGCTAAATTTTAGCACGGGCAAACCAAACACCCCCTTAAACACCTTCTAAATATATTCTTGGCGATGGTCTCAATATTTTGGCGTGCAGGCGGCCGCCAGCTCGCCCCTCAGATACGGACCTGCGCCAAGGTCTGACTGTCTGAGGCAACAGTGCGCCAAGATAGCCACGCGGGAGCGGAAGCTCGGCTGGCGTGCGGTGCGGCGCGGCAGCGAAGGCGTGGTGCAGTCCTGGCCGACGCGCAGCACGAGGCGGTGGCTCGGCAGGTGTGCGGACTCATCACTCATCTTGCCTTTGCTTTCTCGGAGCTGCAACGCCTGCCCGTCGTTGGCCCTCATGGTCGGCGAGACAAGAGCAGGTACAAAAAAAAAAGAGAACAAGTAGTATTGAAAAAGAAAATCTGCTGGAGCTAGTTTTGTCTATTAAATTCCTTTATAACTGTTTTTACAAGCTTATCTAAATAGTTTTCTTATAGCATCTCTAGAGTACTCCCTATTTTAAAGTCTTTATTTATCTTTCCATAAAAATTAAAACTTTATATGTAGTATCTCTCGAACAAACTCTTCAATATACAATTTTAACTAGTGAGAGAGCCAATTTATAGAGTCAGATGGCTTGACGAGCTAGATGGTTAGTCTGTTGAAAAGTTATTCTGCTATTAAAATAGCTAAAATTTGACTTAACCAGTCATTTAGCTAGTCTATTGAAATATTCTTATCTATATTTTATTTATCTTCACACATGTAAAATGTATTTTATTCTAGATTTTTAGATATATGTATTTATCATATTTTTAAATATTACTGTCTAAACAATAAAAGAGATAAAAGAGATGAGTGTGTTTTTATATAAAAAAATGAAGTTTATAAAATATTTCAGAGACAATAAAATCTTATTTAGGGCGTGTTTGGCATGGCTCTGCTCCACCCCAGAGCAGCTCTACTCTTAAACTCTATGTGGAGCAGCTCTGCTCCAGAGTTTAGATTGTTTCTCATAACCGGTGGCAGTGACGGGTAAATAACTTCAAACTCCATGACTAAGTTATTTTTTTGGAGTTTTCGGAGCAGCAAAGGAGGTACTCCAAAAAATTATACTGTAGCTCTAAAAACTCTATAGAGTTTACAACTCTGAAGTTAGGGTGTTTGGCATGCTCTGGCCAACTGCTCCTTAGAGTTTTGCTCTGGAGCGATGCCAAACAGGCTCTTAAATAAAGGATATATGATCTTTAGTATGTATTTTTGGAGACAGTGTTATAGAGAAATGTGACGGTTAAGAAGGCCGTGATTTTATGACCTCGTTACCATCACCTGCTATTTTGGCGGGAAAAAGCCTTTTTCTCCCGCGCCTTTTCCCATTCCCCTCCGGTCTATTAACCTTTCCGTGTCTCCACTCGCACTTCCGCGACGCGCAACCCAAAGCAAACGCACCGGGGCGAGCCAATCCACCACCCAGACCCAGCCATGCCTCCCAAGCGCAAGTCCCCGGCGACGATTGCCCCTGCGGCGGGATCCCCGAGGAAGACGCGGAGCATGGCTGCTGCTGCTGCAGGGAAGCGGGCAACGGAGCCTGCTCCGGCGAAGGCAGTGCCGGCCAAGAAGGAAGACGAGGCGGCGGTTGCCGAGCTGAAAGGGAGGAAGAGGGGCAAGAAGGAAGCCGAGGCGGTGATAGTGGCCACCGAGCCGAAAGGGTGGAAGAGGGACAAGAAGGAAGCCGAGGCGGTGACAGTGGCCACCGAGCCGAAAGGGAGGAAGAGGGGCAAGAAGGAAGCCGAGGCGGTGGCACCAGCGGCAGAGGAGGAGGATGGGGTTGATGTGGCGGCTGGAGGGAAGCGTGTCATCGTCGAGGCCTGGTGAGTGCCTTCGTGTGTACTCTTAGGATATGCGGTGATTTGTCTGCTGAGAGAGGTAAAGGACGGGCATAGGTTATTTTATTCTTGTTTGATTGCCCTTATTGATTTGTTTCTGCCGGAGGGATGAAGATTTGGTCTTTTAGCAAGGAAAAGCGGGTGGATAGATAGTGATGATAAACACAAAGGGGAAGTACCGGACAATTGGTCTGGGCTTGTTTTTCTTTGCATTTGCGAGGTGTCGTCCGTGATTAATGCAATATAAGTTGGAATATACATTTTTTACATTGACAAACAAGTGAGATATCCTGTTCAATCAGTCATTTCATACAAACGTACAATCAAACTATATAGAACATCTGATTTAGATCCAACCCTTTTATATGGAAGGGGTTAAATGTAGTTACTGTTGGATTTTGATTGTTGCGTCAGATCGTTTGACTGCACGTTTGCACCAATATGATTTATTGCACATGATATATGGAAATAATATGTGGAAGTAAGTTGTCCAGTATACTTTTTTTATTGTTTCAGAGGAACAACAAATGGACATTTTAAAAAAATAGTTTCAAACACATTTTTTTATTTATCATGTCTGCAGGCTATTGAAATCACCTATTTTTTGAGACAATTTTACTATATATAATAGTTAGTCTGGTTCTGGTGTTATGTACAATCTCGTCTTAATATTTTAATTTATCATCCTTAGGTTTATTGTAGAAGCTTTCTTGTTTTGCTTGAAATATGTTTGCAGCAACTGTACAGTTGCGAAACATCGGAGGCACCCACAATACCTGCTCCAAACATTTGGAGCAAGGTCCTCAATGCAACATCCAAACAAACCACCTATCTGTTTAAAAACGTGTCATTTCTATTGCCGACATGAGATTGTAAAGCAACGGCAAAGAAATTCTGCATTTTGGTTGACCCACACCCGCAAGGCTTTACCAAGGTCTCTCCTTGTCTGTCTTTGCAAGCCACAACTACCTTATTTGCAGCGCCCAGCTCATATATTCAAGGTTGAGAATGCCCAGCCCACCATACTCAAGCGCCCCTGCACTTCGTCCCACGAAACAAGGCAATTGCCACCATTTACTTGCTAAAATGGAAAGTTAGGCAGTACCTAGATGCTAGGCAGAGTAGGTGTTTACCTGTTCTCTCTGTTATTTTGCTCTCATATCTGATTCCGACCACAAACACACATGACACACCTTTTAACATGCAAAAGGTACAATCAAGAAGGCTTGCCTTGTCACTTAGCAGGTCTGAATTGCTTGTTCAGTGCCCGGGAACATCTGTAACATTGTTTTTGAAGTCACATGTCAGCGAATTTTGTTTTTTAAGAAATAGTCAAATAGTTGCCTTCATTAGTTGAAGGCTTCCCTGTTTTTTCCATTCTTCATAATTCTTAATATAGTTTTTCCTGTCCATGCATTTTATTTCGTGATACTTAGCTGCAACTTTGCTTACAGTTATTCTTTCTGCTATTCTATAGCACTCAGTGCAGACAGTTTAAGATCCGAGCTCAGAAGGTGAAGGAGGACCTAGAAAGTTATGTTTCGGGGGTGTCTGTGATAATCAACCCTCAGAAGGTATTCATAGCGTGTTAATCATCACGATCTTTGCCAAAGCATGGGGTTGTGTTATACCCTAAAACGGCTTTCATGTACATCATACTTTCTTGATGGCCATTATACTAATTTTTTTAATCCCCAGCCACGCCGTGGTTGCCTTGAGATACGTGAAGAAGGCGGTGAAGTGTTCATATCACTGCTGGTAATATTCCTAACTATCATTTTCCTAAATCTTGTAGGTTTAGGCTATATGTATCGTGTCTATTTTAGAGCTATCTATTATCTGAGGCCCACACCAAATTCTATCTAATGATCTCATGGTAGCATTTAATACATTTTTGTGCATGTCAATTAGCCTGGGACAGCAAAAATATGCCCTGAAAAGTTTGAACATGTACCGTTTTTTCTAACCGTTTGTCCAATGCGTTACTTATGATAAAACCTTCCAAACAAAAGTTGCATACATTTGATTTAGTTAGTATCGGCTTTCCAAATTGTTGTACTTCTTTTCATTCCGCCTCCGCTTCATTCCATGTTGTACGTTGTTTCTTAGAAAAAATGGTAGAAATAAGATGAATAAATAGTGGTTTGCATAATCTAAGATGTCATTTCTGATAATAGCAGGGATAGCCCATCGTTGCATGTTTCCACATCATTTCATTTAGTTTAATTAAAACTCCATTTGATGCACAGAACATGCCACGCCCCTTCACACCAATGAAGAAGCTCGACATGGACAAGGTTATCAAGGACATCGCCAAGAAGATCTCCTAAATCATGTTGGCTGGCTATGGCTCGGCGGCACCTTTTTGTGATTGAAATATTCAATCTAAGATCGTAATCTTCATAGGGTACGGTGTGCCTTAGGTGTAGGTCCCAATCAGTGGCGTTTCCTATTGCATTGGCCATGTGCCCATGTCTCGTACTCGTACCTATGCTTGTGCTGCATTGCTGGGGCATATCATTTTCTGTTATATGATATATGCCCTGAAAATTCCTTGACTTCTGATCTACCATGTTCTCTGCCACCGGCGTTTGAAGTGTTGGAGTTTTCATTGTTCATGTCAGTGGCAATCTACTCTTGATATACAAGAGCTGAAGAGATCTCCAAGAGTGCCCAAAGGAAAAAAGTGCCAAAAATTGTAGTTTTGGCTGGTTGCAAAGATATATTGTTTGGTGGAAAAGAAGTCTTAAGCGAGCCTTGAAATCCTATTTTTTCAAGGCATTTTTATTTTTTTAAGAAAAATTAGTTTATTTTCTCTTAGTAAAATGAAAATTTCTTGGAAGAATGGAGTTTCTAAACTAGTCCAAAGAGTATCTTATTTTTTTAACATTAAACATGCCATGTGAATACTTTCTTGTTACCCTTCACGGTGCACGGTCTACCTAGGTGGCTAGGTTTGTTATCAAACACATCAAGGGCAGCTCCCATGACACAACAGGCGCGTTGTCACCATAAAACATAAAAGGTGATGCAACAACACGCACTTATGATTTAGACATTTAGCTAATACTATTAAAAAGCTCGGTAATTTATTAGAAAAAAGAAATAAAAAAGCAAAGTATGATGCTTTGGTTGAATCTTTGCATGCTGAAATTTTTAGACTTAAAAGCTTAATACTTGTTGATGAGTAATGCAAACAATGTTATGATTTATGCTAAATTTTGCTTATCTAAGAGATGCACATGTTTCAACTTGTTGAGCACCAAAACTGACCGTGCGAACAGTCTAACCCTGAGGCTAGACGGTTTGCGGTCTAAACTGTACACCGTAGCGGCACAGACCAACATCGCGTGCGCAGAATCAATTAGGGTTCCGGATTTATTGTGAGATTTGTTAGCAAAATCCATAGGATTAACTCGAGAACCGACTTGTAAGGGGTCTGGATTGTATAGATGAAAGGGTACGGTCGATTGAAACCCCCAGAACCGATCCAATCAAATCTACTTATGAAATTTATCTTATTTGCATTGTTATTTTTATTTCTTAGGATTAGGAGTAATCTGTCACACCCGGTTTTAAGGAACAAAGCCGGGTGCATCTCATACATGCGCCAAGAAGACAACATATATAATAACAGAGTGTATAGAGATAAATGTCATAAATAAAATCAGAGTACTTATTACATAGCGGAAGACTTATTACAAAATAAAAGATAGATATAGAACGAACTAAGGATCGTTGGCGCCAATGTCAACTGAGAAACGCCACCTAGATGAAATCGAAAGCCTCGGTGTTAGGCGGCTCCTCTTCGACCACATGTTCTTCTCCTGTGGGGGGGGGTGTGAATCAGCGGCGGCTTGGTTCAACGGCGAGCAATTGAGGAGCGAACGGTTGGGTCCAGCCTTTCCGAATTGGTCACACACGAGCGGCACGATTGAGCGAATCCCCAGAACAACACTCCAAGGACAAGGCGCCGGTGTAGCGAGGGGTTGATGGTCTGCCGAGGATATCCAAGTCGCGGCGCTCCCTCACCGCACTGCACACCGACGATGTTTTTTCTCGCCACGTCGAGATACTACTTGTGGCGGCGCAGGAGGGTTGGGAAGGAGGCGAAATCTGACGAGATTTTTATGCTCCGGTTGGTTTGGTCAGCGGCGTGATTCGCGGGTGACGATCCGAGCAGGTCCGCATGAGCTGCGCCCTGACCAGAAGGTTGTTGACGGCCCTGACAGTGAGCCCCACCGGTCATAGACAGGCGCGAAGGAAGCGAGCGCAGGAGTGAACAGCGGCCACCGACTGACAGCTGGGTCCCGCGCGCAAGTGAGTTCGGCGGGCGTGGAGCCGTTGGGCTGGCAGGAGAGGGGACGTGGAGTGGGCCGGGTTTGTTAGCTGCTGGCCCAAAACAGAGTTTTGGTCTTTTTCTTTTTATTTTCCTACTTTCTTTTCTCCCTTTCCCAATTCAAACTCTAATTTGAATTTGAATTCGAATTCCGTGGCAAACCCGTCTTCAAATTAAATATTCCACTTAAATACGACATGACATGAATTGATTTATTTTTAAGAAGTTTATTTAGTGGTGATTAATGTTTTTCCTCCTCCAATTCTAGTGTTTCCGATTTAATGTTTATTTCCACATTGACTTCTACTATATATATATATATATATATATATATATATATATATATATAACCTCATTTCATATAGTCACAACATACACACAATAAAGTCTCAGCATGATGCACCCTTTAATGATTTTTTTACTAATCCTATGTTTTTAAATAAGGTGTTCACATGAAATGACAATTAAATCTGGCACACATGTATATAAAGGAACATAATTTCCTCCTTTTAGGTTTTCTTACAAAGTGGGTATTACATAATCTAGCCTTAGCCTAGCCTAGTATTAGTCTTGCATTGACCTATTTCTTTGTCGCTGTTTGACTCGAGGTGTCTTAGGCGGCTTATCGGCCCTAAGACAACCCCTTGAACTCTCCTCCACGTTGGGGTCCCTCCCTAAAGGCGAGATCTAGATTTTTTGTGGAGAAGAAAACCATCTACGCCATCCCATCGTGGGTTCGGCCCCAGACACGGACAGTCCAGAAGCACGCAAGGAAAGAGCCGCTCCTGTACCGAGATCGTGGACCGTCTAACTCAGAGTCGCGGACCTCAGGCGGTGTATCTCTAGTGATTGGCGTCCAAATCGGCACCAACACAATTTTAAGGCAACTTAAGGTAGAAAGGGAGAAAAATAAACTTCATGTACGTTTGTGTGTGTAACTGATCAATCAATTTCTTATGACGATTGTAATTAAGTTAAAATTAAAAGATGCTAATGCTATAGTTGACCAGTTGAGAGAGGATTTCTCTACACAAAGTTCTTTCTTGTCGAATTATCGAAAACATGAGAAACTTGTGTAATTCATGTGATAATTGTTTCACCCTTTTAAAACATATTGAATGTTTGCAAGGTAAGATGTGAATTAAAGGTTTGAATCAAACTTTAGAACAGAAGACTAGTATTATAAAAAGTTAAGACTGGTTTAGGCTTTGATTCTTATGCACATTCCATGCACACCCACAATTGTTTAAATCACTTGGTAGTGAAGGGATTAAAACTTGTAGTGAATCTAAAAAAGATTGTTTTTAAATCTACTAGAATAACGTCGTCTACCAGCACAATAAATACAAATACGACTTATACTTCTCGACTAGTTCGTCACTGCTACTTAGTTTTTACCGTTCTCTAGCAGTATAATTGATGAGATGTTTCTACTACTGGAGAGAAGTGAAACTGAACTAAAGGCACAAATTTAAGAGTGTCATTTGTGGCCGCATGTTTTTTCCTTTTGCTGCCGGCCGGACCAACCAAATGAAGCTTCCCATGTTTCTCATTACTTTTCTGTGTTCTTAAAGCTAGTTTAGAAACCACATTTTTTCAAAGAATTTTTATTTTCTAAAGGAAAATTAGTTCATTTTTCGTTTGGGAAAATAGAAATCACATATAAAAATATAGTTCCCAAACTAGCCATAAATCATTTGGTTTGTCACCCTATTCCTTCCCCCTTTTCTGTGTTCCTTTTCATATTCCCGTGCTCAAACATCCAAATAATGTTCTTTTCATCCGGGCGAGTTTCCCTGTAGCATCTGTCCGGCAGGGAGCAGGCATCAAATCCTTGAATCTACGTAATAGTACATTGGATACAGAACATGATGGTTTTTCTTTTTACTGTTCCGGTGCAGTCATTTGGTCTATGTACATACAAATTTGGGCGGCAAATCTTTTCCTGTCTGTTGAACAAGGCACGGATTAACAACACTTCACTTGCGCTGCGTCCTCCCGTTGCAGCTAATGGCCCGCGCGAGCCGCGGCACGCAGCACCGGTTGGCCTCCGCGCCCATGCGCAAGGAGTCGTCTCTGGAGAGGCCGTCGACGGCGGTGTCATTGTCATTGTCGTCGTCGTCTTGCGCCTCCCGCAGGAGGTCGCCCAGCCTCTTTTGCGGGGCCGGCGTCGGCGGCGGCTTCAGGGGTTCGGCCTTCAGGATCGCCGCCAGCGTCGGTAGATCGCGGGGTCTAGGTAGCGGAGTGTTCCGGCCGCTGGTTCGGGATGCGAAAGATCTCGCAGGCGTCAGATCTGGACGTGCAGGAGGAAATCAATGACGCCGCCGCCGCCGCCGCCGCCGCCGCCGGTCAAGAACCTTGAGATGAAAGTGAAACTGGCTTTTTTTGTTGTTGTGGATTCAGTTTACCTCCGTTGACGCTGTAGAAATCATCTTCGCAGTCTGATTCCAACCAGGCGGTGGCTTCAAAGAACGTCTCGTCTCTGCTACTACTACCTGCAAAAAAAAAAAACTTTGTCAGGCAACCGACTATTACGTGTGGAAAATGATGGGCACCTAGAACCATGATCACAGACTCACAGTTCTGGCATGGCCATTGGCCATGACATGACATTGACATGAAAGATGGATGGAATAGTGTATATATATGATCACAGTTGCAACCGTGGAAAACTGCGGACAACCGAATCATGATCGTGATGAGATCGGTTCAACTGCACAAATTCGCGGAGGCCCATATTTCTGTCGTCGGCGTTAACAAAGGAGAATGCGCGTACGTACGTGTTCCCACTGCAGCTACTCGTCTAGCATCATCAAGAGATAACATGTGGACAGTGTTCTCCCTACTTTGAACACCGAAAGACTCACAGAGAAATAAAGGAGAAGACAATACCCTGTATTTCTGAAATGTGTAAAAATGACAATACTTCTACTACATGTGCTAGCTAAATACGAAATAAGGAAAATTTCAGTACTGTATTGTAAGTATATATATATATATATATATATATATATATATATATATATATATATATATATATATATATATATATATATATATACACGCGCGCGCGGCAAATTCTACTTTTAGGTACACACATGCAATGAATCAAGGGGCTATTCGCTTCGAATTAAAACCGACTATTTAGATTGATATAAAAGCCAAACGATAGGCTGCACAGTGGTCCACTGCCGGACACGATCGCCCACACGGACCGTTGGAGACGTGTCAAAACTTATGAATGACTAACCGGAGGTCGTTACGATTTCCACTTATACTTAGATATAAATTATAAAAAAATGTGTGGAGGTTATTGCATTATTTTTACTATTTAAACATGGAGAGTACATGGACGACGGAAACTGTGGAGCTAGAAAAACCGACATTTTAATATAGTAGAGATATATGGCATCTCTTTTTAAAAAAACATCGACAAAATCTCAAATAACATCCACATAGATTTAGGACAAGCATGCCTGCATAAAGAAAAAGAAGTGAAAAAATAAGCTTTGGATGTGCTCCACTAAATACACCTAGGCCGTACTATTCCGGAAATAACACACCGGCGCATACTGCCAAAAAAAAATCTTAGCCTCACAAAACTTCAGAAATCGGCGTTATTTTCGCATTTCCCCTCCGTCCGTAGTAGCAACCGAACACTCCTACTTAGCAAAAAATACCGGCCAAAAACTATTGCTACACCATATATAGCAGAAGAACAGGCATTGCAAGCCGAAAATATCTCTACGATATGCAAGAACAACGAGCACTCGCTCTTTGATTCAAACAAGAACTGAAACAGAGCGAGATACAGCATTACCGTCGTCGACGCTTCCGACGATGCCGGTTTCGTCCGGCGCGACCTGCCGGCTGTTGGAGCCGGGCCCTCCTCCGTCGACCTTGCGCTCTCCGTTGTGCCACGGAGCGGCGGCGGCGGCGGCGCCCTTCTTGGCCTTGCTAGAGCTCTTGCTGCCTCTGCGAAACCTCATGCTAGCTTCTGCGCTGCGTGCTCCTGGCTAGCTAGCTTGGTCGGCGGCTACTGTGTGGAAGGTCAGACAGACACACGAGGTGATCTCAGGGGAGAAGTGAGGTACAGAGATAGAATAGAACTAGTTGACTCAGAAGGAAATTGTAGATAAAAACTAGCTAGAGTGATGAGTGATCTCACAGGAGACGGAGACGGAGATGTGAGCTAGAGAGATGATGGAACAAGTTGACTTAGGAGTCAGGAGGAAATTGTATATAGGAAAATAGAGTGGCGGCAGAGTGGACCAATGGGCAGCAGGATGTACGGATCTGGACTCGTGGTCTTGAGCGCGGCGTGTCGTGTGCAAGCAGAGAGACGAGAGTCGACGACGACGACGACGCCGCCGCCGCTGCTCTCGCTTTGAGGTGTCTATGTAGGAGCTGCAGATTGGGCAAGGGATTGCAGTGTGGAGCATGAGAACATGGATAGATGCGTATTTATGCTTGGATGGCTTAATTGGGAGCTACACCTAAAGTTCTGCAGACTATGTGGACAGAGACAGCAAACCACCAAGCAAGAAAAATGTGCACGCAAAAAAAAAAAAACTTTGCAGGTGGGATTAGGAAATCACAGCTGCAACTAGTAAAATGCTGCAACTCTTTCTTCTTCTTGTCTCTCCTTTTTATTTCTTGGAGGAAAAAAGCGACCCTGAATTTTCTTTCTAGTCGAGGATGGGACTCCAGTTTTTTGCACTCCCAATTCTGAGACTACAGCTCTTGTACGGTGCAGTCCGGCCATGGTATGGTGGGTGACCCTTCTTTTCTGGTAGTTGGTGAAAGTATATAGCAGCACTGCATGTACGGATGTAAACAGTTTCGGAATTTTTCGGAATTCCGGAAATCGATTTTGAAATTTTTCGATCGGATTCATTGGTAACGGTATTTTCGGAAACGGAATCGGTTTTCGGAATTTTCTATCGGAATCGGCGTGGTGTTTTACCGACCGTTTCCTTCGGTTACCGGTTTTTGTCGGAAATTACCGGATTTATGTCTCGGAATTTTTCGGAACTGTGTCTCGAAATTTTTTTTCGGAATTTTCCAGCATGTGATTTTTTTATCGCCTGTACGTCTCTGGATAAGGATTACTTATTTTTGTATTTTTTGGACGCTTTAAGATTTTTTTGGGGTTAGATGGTGTTGGAATGCAGTTGAGATTAACGATTTGGTCTCTCGAACGAATCCAACATTTTCTATGCACATGTTATGTTTTAGTAATAAATAATGATACAGAGCCGAAAATCTATCTTTTCCACACACTAGATTTTAGGGTTTTCCTGTGAGATGTGAAAAAAACTCTTTATGTAAGGAAAAAATATTTCATGAGTAAGCATGCCATGTCAACTAAATCGAGTGGATATTGTGGACTGTGAACTTTGAGTCTGTGAAATTGTGATCTTTATGAACTTGTTATACTGTGAACTTGTTATACTGTGAACTTATGATCTTTGTAATTTATATTATAAATTTGTGATCCTTGTGAACTTGTTATATCATGAATTATGAACGTGTGGTCTTTGTGATCTTTTGTCAATTTTGTTTTATTGTGAAGTTTGATATGTTTACCGATCGTATTTTGGATTTCGACTGTTACCAGTGTATTTTCCGCACCGAACTTTCGTTTCCGTTTCCGGAGTTACCATTTTCGATTTTGTTTCCGATAAAAAATATGAAAACGGTAATGATTTTACTGTTTACGGACCGTTTCCGACCGTTTTCATCCTTAACTGCATGCATTCTTCGGTTGATTTTACCACGTTCATGATTCGCATGGGTCTCTTCGTTGTTCTTGTTGGGGAGATCAGTAGGGGTGGTAATATGGATCATAACCTAAATGTTTCTTTATAATAAGATAGAGCACTTAGTTATTTTTAATTTAAAAATAAATAGGAATGGAGCCCGAGACTCTAAGCTGAATCGATCCTTAAATTTTATAGTGTAAAATATATAGCCCAAATTCAGGATATTACACAAACCATAGGATATCTTCTCCCGACGGGTCCCTTTCGGGAGCGAAATCTAGGTGCTATTGGCGAACTTCGTCACTCTTGCGCAAGCGCGGACCATATGGTCACCAGACGCGGATCGTTCGGTTCGTCGATAGAAACCCTAGCCTCTGTGCCAGACTGCAAACCGTCCGCGTTATCGGAGAGAACATCGTCGCTGGTACACGTCGCAATGATTGTTGTCCAAGTCAGCCAATACGGTGCTTCTTCCTCTGCTTCATCAACGCGGTGGAGATCAGGAGGACTGTAGGAGGAGGGAGGCGTGCTGGCAGCGACGACCTGTTTGGAGCAGAGGTGACGGATGTTGGGCCGTTATGGCCCAGAACTATCGTACTTCGAACCAAATTTTTTCGAGGCAACGTAGCATGGAGTAATCTCACGCCATGTCGTGTCATGCTCAAAGCCAACAAAATCTAGACCGGCAATGAGACCTGCCGCGGAGTTTGCCAATCCTATTTTTCTAAGCAATTTTCGTTTTTTCAAGGGAAATTAGTTCTTTTTTCCTTTAGAAAAATATGAATCCCTTTAGAAAATAGAGTTGTCAAACTAGCCCTTAAAAAATAGGGATAGAAAAGTTTCTTCCCTCCCCCAACGGTTAAACGGCAATGTTTTACATTAATAATAGTTAATGATAAAATAAATAATTACTTTATTAAGAGATCACCTGTTGTACTAATGTGTTCATTTTAATGTACACATAATGATTTTTTACATCAAATGATGTGTATAAGTAGCAATGTTTTACATTCATAATAAATGAAGTACGATCTAATTATAATTTAAACGGGGATGGTGATCCCCGATAGGGATTTATCCCCGCAAGTAATAGGGATCGGGAAGAAATGTCACCTGCATGCGTTTGTTGAGATCCCCGCGGGATTTTTTTTCGTCGCTGAGATATAGATGGGAAGCTAAAACCCAACAGAGCATTTCCCGTTGCCATCTCTATACACAACGGTTGGACGATGTTGTGCTATATCGGAACAAGCACGACAAAGAGAAGAAAAAAATCTTATATGTATTTCTAAAAATATATATCTTTAACATAGATTTAAAAAATCTATATACGAAAGAGAAATCCTTTAAAAATAGTCCATCCATTATTTTTTATTTGTCGTGGTTTATTTTAAAAATAAACTAACAGATAATAAATATTCGAAAACAGAGTTAGTAGATTGCTAAGACTAACAATTTAGATCAAAATTCTTAGTGCAGATAGGTACACGCGCTGCTGGGACGTACCAGCTACCGCCTTCACGAGTAGAACTGGAATAGAAGATTGATGCGTGCATGGTGTGGTGACCATCGTCGGTCGTTGAAGCACTACTAATTTCCAAGAGCTACCGCCTTCACCAAGTCTTGGCGTGGTATATTGTTCTTGCTAATGCATAGGGAACAGCCGAAGCATTTCTATCTATCTATTATATTAAAGCTGGTTCAAAATGTGGACGGAGAGGGTGTCCACGTCGGTCTTTATTTTTTTAGCCGCTGGATCTGCAATCAAAGGACACGCACATGATATAGTTTTCCAGCCTCCACAAGGGGACGTGATGTTTCCAGATAGCACTTCTTCCTTCAATCCTATCGCTCCTAGGGCAATGGCTTCCACGGGAAAATTGATTGGCGACGGCGGCGACGGCGGCACTGACCTCACCCGTCTTCCCACGCCCGAGCTGGTAACAACCTTTCTTCTCCACAACATCATCTTCCATTCTGTGGCTTCCAATCGTCTCTTCCCCTTCCTTTGTGAGTTTCATACCCGTTGACCTGCACGCCACCAGACACCAGTAGCTTAACCCCCTGCTGGGCCTGCTACCTCCCCTCCCTGTCACCCGCCGCTCCACAAGGAAACCATCATCACTTCCCGTCAACCTGGTGCTATGCATTGCTCCCTCCGCCCTCCCCCTCTTCCTCAAATGTCATCAGACTACTAGAACAAAGGTAGTATCTGATTTCAGAATTACTTCATTGAAGTATATGCTTCAGTTCTCGGTATGTGGTATGCATCTCTGAGAACACCTAGAGGGGGGTGAATAGGTGATCCTGTAAAACTTGAATCTTAAGCCACAAAAACTTGGTTAAGTGTTAGCACAATAATTGCCAAGTGGCTAGAGAGGAGTCTCAACAAAACACAATAACCACAAGAGATCAATCACAGAGATGACACAGTGGTTTATCCCGTGGTTCGGCCAAGACCAACGCTTGCCTACTCCACGTTGTGGCGTCCCAACGGACGAGGGTTGCAATCAACCCCTCTCAAGCGGTCCAAAGACTCACTTGAATACCATGGTGTTTTGCTTTGCTTTTCTTAATCCCGTTCGCGAGGAATCTCCACAACTTGGAGTCTCTCGCCCTTACACTTGAAGTTCACAAAGAAGCACGGAGTAAGGGAGGGATTAGCAACTCACACAAGACACAAAGATCGCAGCAATTACGCACACACAAGACCCAGACTTAAGCTCAAAAGACTAGCACACTAGAACAAAGCTCAAATCACTAGAATGTCGAACAAGTGCGCAAGAATGGAGTGTGAGTGTTCAAGAGTGCTCAAGGAATGCTTGGTATTCTCCTCCATGCGCCTAGGGGTCCCTTTTATAGCCCCAAGGCAGCTAGGAGTCGTTGAGAGCAATCCGGGAAGGCAATTCTTGCCTTCTGTCGTCTGGCGCACCGGACAGTCCGGTGCACCACCGGACAGTCCGGTGCACCACCGGACACTGTCCGGTGCGGATCTCCTTCCTTATTTGGCGAAGCCGACCGTTGGCGCCTGGGAGCCGTTGGCGCACCGGACACTGTCCGGTGCACACCGGACAGTCCGGTGCCCCCTCCCGACCGTTGGCTCGGCCACGTGTCTCGCGCGGATCGCGTGGCCGACCGTTGGCCCGGCCGACCGTTGGCTCACCGGACAGTCCGGTGAATTATAGCCGTACACCGTTTATTTCTTCCCGAGAGCAGCAAGTTCGCCTGAGCCAGCCTGGCGCACCGGACAGTCCGGTGCACTCAGACTGCGCTGACCTTGGCTGAACTTAGCCATCTCTTCTCCAACTCAATTTTTTCTGTTTCCAGCACTTAGACATAATACATTAGTCCATAAACAATGTACTAAGTCTAGAAACATACCTTTTGACATGATTTGCATTTTGTCCACCACTTTGCATAGATTAACACAAAAGCACTTGCATTGGCACTCAATCACCAAAATACTTAGAAATGGCCCAAGGGCACATTTCCCTTTCAATCTCCCCCTTTTTGGTGATTTATGCCAACACAACATAAAGCAACTAGAACAAGTGCAATATCAATGCAAATGAGAACTCAAAATTGTTTTGATTCATATTTGGCATATATGGATCACTCTTTGCCACCACTTGGTTTGTTTTTTTTTGCAAATCAAACTCAAATTACTATCTCTAAGTCAAACACACATGTTAAGACATAAAGAGAGTCATTCCAAGAGAAATTGATTCAAGATTTCAAAAACTCCCCTTTTTCCCACAATCAACACTTCTCCCCACAAGAAGCCAACTTTTGACAAAAAGAGCCAATAAGAGTATTTTGACAAACAAAAGCTCTATTCTCTTATTTTCAAAATTCTCAAGTGGTTGCTGATCCATTTATTGCTTTGGCTTTATTTTCTCCCCCTTTGGCATCAAGCACCAAAACGGGATCAAATGTGGCCCTTTAACCTCATTGCCTCACCAAAATCTTCAACTAAGAGTAAAAAGGCAATAAGATCATAAAGATGAACTTGGAATAAGTTACCCTCTCATCGGAGTGTAGTGGAAGTCTTGCATGGTCCAAGTCCACCGTTTCCCTTTCAAACCACCTTTGAGACTAAATTAAGCAAACTCAAGCACACAGTTAGTCTCAAGGGGTCAAGTTGTAACACAACTCCCCCTAAATATGTGCATCACTTGCACAATGACTTGTGAGGTCCGGGGAGTGATTATACAACTTGAGCACCACAGTAAGCAACAAAATGCATAAGGAACATGATCAAAGGCATAAACACATGTATGCTATAAATCAATCCAAGTTCCGCGAATCTAGGACATTTAGCTCACTACGCAGCCTGCAAAAGGTCTTCTCATCTAAAGGCTTAGTGAAGATATCAGCTAGCTGGTTCTCGGTGCTAACATGAAACACTTCGATATCTCCCTTTTGCTGGTGGTCTCTCAAAAAGTGATGCCGGATGTCAATGTGCTTTGTGCGGCTGTGCTCAATAGGATTTTCCGCTATTCGGATAGCACTCTCATTATCACATAGGAGTGGGACTTTGCTCAGATTGTAGCCAAAGTCTCGGAGGGTTTGCCTCATCCAAAGTAGTTGCGCGCAACACTGTCCTGCGGCGACATACTCGGCCTCAGCGGTGGATAGGGCAACAGAAGTTTGTTTCTTAGAGTTCCACGACACCAGGGACCTTCCTAAGAATTGGCACGTCCCCGATGTACTCTTCCTATCGACCTTACATCCAGCATAGTCGGAATCTGAATATCCAATCAAGTCAAAGTTAGACCCCTTTGGATACCAGATCCCGAAGCAAGGCGTAGCGACTAAATATCTAAGAATTCGCTTCACGGCCACTAAGTGACACTCCCTTGGATCAGATTGAAATCTAGCACACATGCATACGCTAAGCATAATATCCGGTCTACTAGCACATAAGTAAAGTAAAGATTCTATCATTGACCGGTATGCTTTTTGATCAACAGACTTACCTCCTTTGTTGAGGTCGGTGTGTCCGTCGGTTCCCATCGGAGTCTTTGCAGGCTTGGCGTCCTTCATCCCAAACCGCTTTAGCAAGTCTTGCGTGTACTTCGTTTGAGAGATGAAGGTGCCATCCTTGAGTTGCTTCACTTGGAACCCAAGGAAGTAGTTCAACTCGCCCATCATCGACATCTCGAATTTCTGTGTCATCACTCTGCTAAACTCTTCACAAGACTTTTGATTAGTAGAACCAAATATTATGTCATCGACATAAATTTGGCACACAAAAAGATCACCATCGCAAGTCTTAGTAAAAAGAGTTGGATCGGCTTTCCCAACCTTGAAAGCATTAGCAATTAAAAAGTCTCTAAGGCATTCATACCATGCTCTTGGGGCTTGCTTAAGTCCATAGAGCGCCTTAGAGAGCTTACACACGTGGTCGGGGTACCGTTCATCCTTGAAGCCGGGGGGTTGCTCCACGTACACCTCCTCCTTGATCGGCCCGTTGAGGAAAGCGCTCTTAACATCCATTTGGTACAACCTGAAAGAATGGTGAGCGGCATATGCTAGCAAGATACGAATTGACTCTAGCCTGGCCACAGGAGCGAAAGTCTCCTCAAAGTCCAAACCTGCGACTTGGGCATAACCTGTTGCCACAAGTCGAGCCTTGTTCCTCGTCACCACCCCGTGCTCGTCCTGTTTGTTGCGGAACACCCACTTGGTTCCCACAACGTTTTGCTTGGGACGAGGCACCAGTGTCCAAACTTCATTGCGCTTGAAGTTGTTGAGCTCTTCCTGCATGGCCAACACCCAGTCCGGATCTAGCAAGGCCTCTTCTACCCTGAAAGGCTCAATAGAAGAGACAAAAGAGTAATGCTCACAAAAATTCACCAATCTAGAGCGAGTAGTTACTCCCTTGCTAATATCACCCAAAATTTGGTCGACGGGATGATTCCTTTGAATCGTCGCTCGAACTTGGGTTGGAGGTGCCTGAGTTGCTTCTTCCTCTTCAACTTGAACATCCTGTGCTCCCCCTTGATCATGCGCATCCACTTGAGGTACCTGTTCATCATCTTGGGTTGGGGGTTGCACCATTGTTGAGGAAGAAGATTGATCTTGCTCCAAATGTTCCTGTGGTCGCACATCGCCAATCACCATGGTTCGCATAGCGGCCGTTGGAACGTCTTCTTCATCTACATCATCAAGATCAACAACTTGCTCTCTTGGAGAGCCATTAGTCTCATCAAATACAACATCGCTAGAGACTTCAACCAAACCCGATGATTTGTTGAAGACCCTATACGCCTTTGTATTTGAGTCATAACCTAATAAAAACCCTTCTACAGCTTTGGGAGCAAATTTAGAAGTTCTACCTTTCTTCACAAGAATATAACACTTGCTCCCAAATACACGAAAATAAGACACATTGGGTTTGTTACTAGTTAGCAGCTCATACAAAGTCTTCTTGAGGAGGCGGTGAAGGTAGACCCGGTTGATGGCGTGGCAAGCCGTGTTCACGGCTTCCGACCAAAAGCGCTCGGGGGTCTTGAACTCTCCAAGCATAGTCCTTGCCATATCGATGAGCGTCCTGTTCTTCCTCTCTACCACACCATTTTGTTGTGGTGTGTAGGGAGCGGAGAACTCGTGCTTGATCCCTTCCTCCTCAAGGAACTCCTCTACTTGAAGGTTCTTGAACTCGGACCCGTTGTCGCTCCTTATGTTTTTCACCTTGAGCTCAAACTCATTTTGAGCTCTCCTGAGGAAGCGCTTGAGGGTCCCCTGGGTTTCAGATTTATCCTGCAAAAAGAATACCCAAGTGAAGCGGGAAAAATCATCAACTATAACAAGACCATACTTACTTCCTCGTATACTTAGATAGGCGACGGGTCCGAAGAGGTCCATATGAAGCATCTCCAAGGGTCTTGATGTGGTCATCACATTTTTGGTGTGATGAGAGCCTCCCACCTGTTTTCCTGCTTGACAAGCTGCACAAGGTCTATCTTTTTCGAAATGTACGTTAGATAGACCTATCACGTGTTCTCCTTTTAGAAGTTTGTGAAGGTTCTTCATCCCCACATGTGCTAAACGGCGATGCCACAGCCAGCCCATGCAAGTCTTAGCAATTAAGCATGCATCTAGACCGGCCTCTTCTTTTGCAAAATCAACTAAATAAAGTTTGCCGTCTAGTACACCCTTAAAAGCTAGTGAACCATCACACCTTCTAAAGACAGACACATCTACATTTGTGAATAGACAATTATATCCCATATTGCATAATTGACTAACAGATAACAAATTATATCCGAGAGACTCAACTAAAAACACATTGGATATAGAGTGCTCGGATGAAATAGCAATTTTACCTAACCCTTTTACCTTGCCTTGGTTCCCATCACCGAATATTATTGAATCCTGGGAATCCTTGTTCTTGACGTAGGAAGAGAACATCCTCTTTTCCCCCGTCATGTGGTTTGTGCATCCGCTATCGATAATCCAGCTTGTACCCCCGGATGCATAAACCTGCAAGGCAAATTTAGGCTTGGGTCTTAGGTACCCAACTCTTGTTGGGTCCTACAAGGTTAGTCACAATGGTCTTAGGGACCCAAATGCAAGTTTTATCTCCCTTGCATCTTGCCCCTAACTTTCTAGCAATCACCTTCTTATTCTTTCTACAAATGGCAAATGAAGCATTGCAAGCATGATATATTGTAGAAGGTTCATTAATTTTCCTAGGAACATTAACAACATTTCTCCTAGGCACATGATGAACAACATTTCTCCTAGCAACATTTCTATCATGCACAACATGGGAACTAGAAGCAGTCATAGCATTAGAATCAAAAGCATCATAACTTCTAAAGGCATTCCTAGAATGTCTCCTATCATGATACATGAAAGCATGGTTCTTTTGCACACTACTAGCCATAGGGGCCTTCCCTTTCTCCTTGGTGGAGATGGAAGCCTTATGGCTTGTTAAGTTCTTGACTTCCCTTTTGAAGCCAAGACCATCCTTAATTGAGGGGTGTCTACCAATCGTGTAGGCATCCCTTGCAAATTTTAGCTTGTCAAATTCACTCTTGCTAGTCTTAAGTTGGGCATTAAGACTAGCCACTTCATCATTTAATTTAGAAATGCAAACTAGGTGTTCACTACAAGCATCAATGTCAAAATCTTTACACCTCTTGCAAATCATAACATGTTCTACACAAGAGTTAGATTTACTAGCTATCTCTAACTTAGCATTCAAATCATCATTCATGCTCCTTAAGCTAGAAATTGTCTCATGGTAAGAAGATAGTTCACAAGAAAGCATTTCATTTCTTTTAACTTCTAAAGCATAAGATTTTTGTGCCTCTACAAATTTGTCATGCTCTTCATATAAAAGGTCCTCTTGTTTTTCTAAGAGTCTATCCTTTTCATTCAAGGCATCAATCAATTCATTAATCTTATCTACTTTAGTTCTATCCAAACCTTTGAACAAACTAGAGTAATCTATTTCTTCATCACTAGATTCATCATCACTAGAAGAATCATAAGTAGTACTGTCTCGAGTACATACCTTCTTCTCCTTTGCCATGAGGCATGTGTGACGCTCGTTGGGGAAGAGGGATGACTTGTTGAAGGCGGTGGCGGCGAGTCCTTCATTTTCGGAGTCGGATGACGAACAATCCGAGTCCCACTCCTTTCCAAGATGTGCCTCGCCCTTAGCTTTCTTGTATGCCTTCTTCTTCTCCCTCTTTCTCCCTTGTTCCTGGTCACTTTCATTATCGGGACAGTTAGCAATAAAATGACCAATCTTACCGCATTTGAAGCATGAACGTTTCCCTTTGTCTTGGTCTTGCTTGGCTGTCCCTTGCGACCCTTTAGCGCCGTCTTAAAGCGCTTGATGATGAGGGCCATCTCTTCATCATTGAGCCCGGCCACCTCTGAAAGGGAAATGTGCCCTTGGGCCATTTCTAAGTATTTTGGTGATTGAGTGCCAACACAAGTGCTTAAATGTGAATTTATGTCCATGGACGAACAAAGTGCAAATCATGAAGAAAAGGTATGTTTCTAAGCCTTAGTACATTGGTTTTGTGTACTAATATACTTGTCTAAGTGTTAGAAACAGAAAGAAGAAGAAAAGAAGAAAGGTGCAAAAGTCTTGGCTGTGTACAGGCAAGACTCAGCTCGGTCTGGCACACCGGACTGTCCGGTGTGCACCGGACAGTGTCCGGTGCGCCAGGCTGACTCGGCGTGAACAGGCCGCTCTCGGGAATTCACCGACGGCGTACGGCTAAAATTCACCGGACTGTCCGGTGAGCCAACGGTCGGCCGCGCAATCTGCGCGGGACACGTGGCCGAGCCAACGGCTAGAAGACGGCACCGGACTGTCCGGTGTGCACCGGACATGTCCGGTGCGCCAATGGCTCCCAGATCTGCAACGGTCTACAACGGTCGGCAGCGCCGTTTATGGAAAGAAATCGGGCACCGGACAGTGTCCGGTGTGCACCGGACTGTCCGGTGCCCCCGATGACAGAAGGCAAGATTGGCCTTCCAGATTTGCTCTCAACGGCTCCTAGCTGCCTTGGGGCTATAAAAGGGACCCCTAGGCGCATGGAGGAGCACACCAAGCAACCTTAGAGCATTCTTGATCATCCACACTCATTCTTTGCGCATTCGTTTGTGATTCTATGTGATTCGAGCTCCATTCTAGTGAGAACTTTGAGATAGTCATTCGAGCTCGATTCTTGGCCGTGTGTGTGCGCATTTCGCTGTGGATTTGTGTGTGTTGCTTCCCTCCCTTACTCTGTGCTTCTTTGTGATCATATACTTGTAAGGGCAAGAGACTCCAATTTGTGGAGATTCCTTGCAAACGGGATAAAGAAAAGAAAACAAAACACCGTGGTATTCAAGTGGGTCTTTGGACCGCTTGAGAGGGGTTGATTGCAACCCTCGTCCGTTGGGACGCCACAACGTGGAGTAGGCAAGCGTTGGTCTTGGCCGAACCACGGGATAAACCACTGTGTCATCTCTGTGATTGATCTTCTGTGGTTTCTGTGTTTTGTTGAGACTCCTCTCTAGCCACTTGGCATTATTTGTGCTAACACTTAACCAAGTTTTGTGGCTTAAGTTTGAAGTTTCACAGGATCACCTATTCACCCCCCCTCTAGGTGCTCTCAATTGGTATCGGAGCCGTTCTCTTCAAGAGGGGACTAATCGCCCGAAGTGATGGATCCTAAGGGAAAGGGGATGGTGGTCAACAACAACGAGAAGGAGTCTATCTTCAACGAGCCGAGGGATGACAAGCCTACCGACTTGGGCTCGGGCCACAAGCGCAGGGATGGGAAGAAGAAGAAGACAAGGCGCATCAAGGAGATAATCTACTACGACGATAGTGATGAGTCTACTTCTTCCCAAAAGGACGACGACAACGACTACAAAAAGACGGTCAACTCGAACTTTTCATTTGATTATTCTCGTATTCAACATAGTTCGAATTCACATTTGCTTTCCATTCCTCTTGGCAAACCTCCACACTTCGATGGGGAGGACTACGGATTTTGGAGTCACAAAATGCGTAGTCACTTATTCTCTCTTCATCCAAGCATATGGGAGATTGTAGAGAATGGAATGAAGTTTGATAGCTCGGATAATTCCATGCATATAAATGAACAAATTCATAGAAATGCACAAGCTACTACTGTTCTCTTAGCGTCTTTGTGCAGGGAAGAGTATAACAAGGTGAGCGGCTTGGACAATGCCAAGCAAATATGGGACACCCTCAAGATCTCACACGAGGGGAATGACATCACCATGCTCACCAAAATGGAGTTGGTGGAGGGCGAGCTTGGACGATTCGCCATGATAAGGGGAGAGGAGCCAACTCAAACGTACAACCGGCTCAAGACCCTTATCAACAAAATAAGGAGCTACGGAAGCACGCGTTGGACGGACCACGACGTCGTCCGCCTAATGCTAAGGTCCTTTACCGTTCTTGATCCTCATCTCGTGAACAGTATTCGTGAGAATCCCAGGTACACGATGATGACGCCCGAGGAAGTACTTGGAAAATTTGTAAGCGGGCGGATGATGATCAAGGAGGCAAGATACGTCGACGACGCGTTAAACGGTCCAATCCACGAGCCTCAACCCATTGCTCTCAAGGCAACAAGGAGCAAGGAGTCGCTACCTAGCAAGGTGGCGCAAGTTGAGGCGGCCGGGCTCAATGATGAAGAGATGGCTCTCATCATCAAGAGATTCAAGACGGCGCTAAATGGTCGCAAGGGGCAGCCAAGCAAGACCAAGACAAAGGGGAAGCGCTCATGCTTCAAATGTGGTAAGGTTGGTCATTTTATTGCTAACTGTCCCGAAAATGATAGTGACCAGGAGCAAGGGAAAAATGGGAAGAGAGAGAACAAGAAGGTTTACAAGAAGGCCAAAGGCGAAGCACACCTTGGAAAGGAATGGGATTCGGATTGCTCTTCGTCCGACTCCGACGACGAAGGACTCGCCGCCACTGCCTTCAACAAATCGGCTCTCTTCCCCAACGAGCATCACACTTGCCTCATGGCAAGGGAGAAGAAGGTAATCAATCATAATGCTAATACTTATGATTCTTCTAGTGATGATGAGTCTAGTGAGGATGAAATAGATTACTCCAGTTTATTCAAGGGATTGGATAGAACTAAGATAGCTAAGATTAATGAATTGATTGATGCCTTGAATGAAAAGGATAGAATCTTAGAGAAACAAGAAGATCTTTTATATGAAGAGCATGATAAATTTGTTAGTGCACAAAATTCACTTGCTCTAGAAGTTAAAATAAATGGAATGCTTTCTTGTGAACTTTCTACTTGTAACGAAACCATTTCTTCTTTAAAAGGTGAAATTAATAATTTAACTGCTAAACTAGAAGTGGCAAGTAAACCTAACTCTTGTGTTGAACATGTTGAAATTTGCACTAGGTGTAAGGATGTTGATATTAATGCTTGGAGTGAACACTTAGTTTCAATTTCAAAACTAAATGATGAAGTGGCTAGTCTTAATGCTCAACTTAAGACTAGCAAGAGTAATTTTGATAAGCTAAAATTTGCAAGGGATGCCTACACAATTGGTAGACACCCCTCAATTAAGTATGGACTTGGCTACAAGAGGGAAGCCAAGAACTTGACAAGCCATAAGGCTCCCATCTCCGCCAAGGAGAAAGGGAAGGCCCCTATGGCTAGTAGTGTGCAAAAGAACCATGCCTTTATGTATCATAATAGGAGACATGTTAGAAATGCTTATAATGCTTTTGATTCACATGTTTATGATTCTCATGCCGTGTTTGCTTCGAGTTCTTCCTATGAGCATGGTAGAGATATGCCTAGGAAAAATATTCATCATGTGCCTAGGAAGAATACTGTTCATGTTCCTAGAAAAGTTATGAATGGTCCCTCTACCATTTATTATGCTTGCAATGCTCCCTTTGCTATTTGTAGAAAGGGTAAGAAGGTAATTGCTAGGAAGTTAGGGGCAAGATGCAAGGGAGACAAATCTTGCATTTGGGTCCCTAAGGATATATGTGCTAACCTTGTAGGACCCAACATGAGTTGGGTACCTAAGACCCAAGCCTGAATTTGCCTTGCAGGTTTATGCATCCGGGGGTTCAAGCTGGATAATCGACAGCGGATGCACAAACCATATGACGGGGGAGAAGAAAATGTTCACCTCCTACGTCAAAAACAAGGATTCCCAAGATTCAATTATATTCGGTGATGGGAATCAAGGCAAGGTAAAAGGGGTAGGTAAAATTGCAATATCAAATGAGCACTCTATCTCTAATGTATTTTTAGTAGAGTCTCTAGGATATAATTTGCTATCTGTAAGTCAACTATGCAATATGGGATATAACTGCTTATTTACAAATGTAGATGTGTCTGTCTTTAGAAGATGTGATGGTTCACTAGCTTTTAAGGGTGTACTAGACGGCAAACTTTACTTAGTTGATTTTGCAAAAGAAGAGGCCGGTCTAGATGCATGCTTAATGGCTAAGACTTGCATGGGCTGGTTGTGGCATCGCCGCTTAGCACATGTGGGGATGAAGAACCTCCACAAGCTTCTAAAGGGAGAACACGTGATAGGTCTAACCAATGTTTATTTCGAAAAAGATAGACCTTGTGCAGCTTGTCAAGCAGGTAAACAAGTGGGAGGAGCACATCACAGCAAGAATGTGATGACCACATCAAGACCCCTGGAGCTGCTACATATGGACCTCTTCGGACCCGTCGCCTATCTAAGCATAGGAGGAAGTAAGTATGGTTTAGTTATTGTTGATGACTTTTCCCGCTTCACTTGGGTGTTCTTTTTGCAGGATAAGTCTGAAACCCAAGGGACCCTCAAGCGCTTCCTCAGGAGAGCTCAAAATGAGTTTGAGCTCAAGGTGAAGAAGATAAGGAGCGACAACGGGTCCGAATTCAAGAACCTTCAAGTGGAAGAGTTTCTTGAGGAGGAAGGGATCAAGCACGAGTTCTCCGCTCCCTACACACCTCAGCAAAATGGTGTGGTAGAGAGGAAGAACAGGACGCTAATCGATATGGCGAGGACGATGCTTGGAGAGTTCAAGACCCCCGAGTGCTTTTGGTCGGAAGCTGTGAACACGGCTTACCACGCCATCAACAGGGTCTACCTTCATCGCCTCCTCAAGAAGACTTCGTATGAGCTACTAACCGGTAACAAACCCAATGTATCGTACTTTCGTGTATTTGGGAGCAAATGCTACATTCTAGTGAAGAAGGGTAGAAATTCTAAGTTTGCTCCCAAAGCTGTAGAAGGGTTTTTATTAGGTTATGATTCAAATACAAAGGCGTATAGGGTCTTCAACAAATCATCGGGTTTGGTTGAAGTCTCTAGCGACGTTGTATTTGATGAGACTAATGGCTCTCCAAGAGAGCAAGTTGTTGATTGTGATGATGTAGATGAAGAAGATGTTCCGACAGCCGCTATACGAACCATGGCGATTGGAGAAGTGCGGCCACAGGAACAAGATGAACGAGATCAACCTTCTTCCTCAACAATGGTACATCCCCCAACTCAAGACGATGAACAGGTTCATCAAAAGGAGGCGTGTGATCAAGGGGGAGCACAAGATGATCACGTGATGGAGGAAGAAGCGCAACTGGCACCTCCAACCCAAATTCGAGCGGTGATTCAAAGGGATCATCCCGTCGACCAAATTTTGGGTGACATTAGCAAGGGAGTAACTACTCGATCTCGATTAGTTAATTTTTGTGAGCATTACTCCTTTGTCTCTTCTATTGAGCCTTTCAGGGTAGAGGAGGCCTTGCTAGATCCGGATTGGGTATTGGCCATGCAGGAGGAACTCAACAACTTCAAGCGAAATGAAGTTTGGACACTGGTGCCTCGTCCCAAGCAAAATGTTGTTGGAACCAAGTGGGTGTTCCGCAACAAACAGGACGAGCACGGGGTGGTGACGAGGAACAAGGCTCGACTTGTGGCAAAAGGTTATGCCCAAGTCGCAGGTTTGGACTTTGAGGAGACTTTTGCTCCTGTGGCTAGGCTAGAATCAATTCGTATCTTGCTAGCATATGCCGCTCACCATTCTTTCAGGTTGTTCCAAATGGATGTGAAGAGCGCTTTCCTCAACGGGCCAATCAAGGAGGAGGTGTACGTGGAGCAACCCCCTGGCTTCGAGGATGAACGGTACCCCGACCACGTGTGTAAGCTCTCTAAGGCGCTCTATGGACTTAAGCAAGCCCCAAGAGCATGGTATGAATGCCTTAGAGACTTTTTAATTGCTAATGCTTTCAAGGTTGGGAAAGCCGATCCAACTCTTTTTACAAAGACATGTGATGGTGATTTGTTTGTGTGCCAAATTTATGTCGATGACATAATATTTGGTTCTACTAACCAAAAGTCTTGTGAAGAGTTTAGCAGGGTAATGACGCAGAAATTCGAGATGTCAATGATGGGCGAGTTGAACTACTTCCTTGGGTTTCAAGTGAAGCAACTCAAGGACGGCACTTTCATCTCCCAAACAAAGTACACGCAAGACTTGCTGAAGCGGTTTGGGATGAAGGACGCCAAGCCCGCAAAGACACCAATGGGGACCGACGGACACACCGACCTCAACAAAGGAGGTAAGTCCGTTGATCAAAAAGCATACCGGTCAATGATAGGGTCTTTACTTTATTTATGTGCTAGTAGACCGGATATTATGCTTAGTGTATGCATGTGTGCTAGATTTCAATCCGATCCTAAGGAGTGTCACTTAGTGGCAGTGAAGCGAATTCTTAGATATTTGGTTGCTACGCCTTGCCTCGGGCTCTGGTATCCAAAGGGGTCTACCTTTGACTTGGTTGGATACTCAGACTCCGACTATGCTGGATGTAAGGTCGATAGGAAGAGTACATCGGGGACGTGCCAATTCTTAGGAAGGTCCCTGGTGTCATGGAACTCTAAGAAACAAACCTCCGTTGCCCTATCCACCGCTGAGGCCGAGTACGTTGCCGCAGGACAGTGTTGTGCGCAACTACTTTGGATGAGGCAAACCCTCAGGGACTTTGGCTACAATCTGAGCAAAGTCCCACTCCTATGTGATAATGAGAGTGCTATCCGAATAGCGGAAAATCCTGTTGAGCACAGCCGCACAAAGCACATTGACATCCGACATCACTTTTTGAGAGACCACCAGCAAAAGGGAGATATCGAAGTGTTTCATGTTAGCACCGAGAACCAGCTAGCCGATATCTTTACCAAGCCTTTAGATGAGAAGACCTTTTGCAGGCTGCGTAGTGAGCTCAATATCTTAGATTCGCGGAACTTGGATTGAAAAGTAGCATACATGTGTTTATGCCTTTGATCATGTTCATTCTGCATCTTGTTGCTTATTGTGGTGCTCAAGTTGTACAAACACTCCCTGGACCTCACAAGTCCGTTGCAAAGTGATGCACAGTTTTAGGGGGAGATGTGTTACAACTTGGCCCTTTGAGACTAACCATATGCTTGAGTTTGCTTGTTTTAGTCTCAAAGGAGAATTGAAAGGGAAAGGTGGACTTGGACCATGAAAGACTTCCACTGCACTCCGATGAGAGGGTAACCTATTCCAAGTTCATCTAATGAACTCTTATTGCCATTTGCTCTTAATTGAAGATTTTGGTGAGGCAATGGGGTTATAGGGCCAAGATTGATCCCGTTTTGGTGCTTGATGCCAAAGGGGGAGAAAATAAAGGCCAAAGCGACAAATGGATCAGCTACCACTTGAGAGATTTTGAAAATAGTAGAATAGAGCTTTTGGTTTGTCAAAACTCTTTTGTTGTCTCTCTTGTCAAAAGTTGGCTTCTTGTGGGGAGAAGTATTGATTATGGGAAAAAGGGGGAGTTTTTGAAATCTTTGATCAATATCTTTTGGAATGACTCTCTTTATGCTTCAACATGTGTGTTTGACTTAGAGATAGAGATTTGAGTTTGATTTACAAAAACAAAACCAAGTGGTGGCAAAGGATGATCCATATATGCCAAAATTGAATCAAATTTGAGTTTTATTTGAAGAGAGTTTGCACTTGTTCTAGTTGCTTTATGTTGTGTTGGCATAAATCACCAAAAAGGGGGAGATTGAAAGGGAAATGTGCCCTTGGGCCATTTCTAAGTATTTTGGTGATTGAGTGCCAACACAAGTGCTTAAATGTGAATTTATGTCCATGGACGAACAAAGTGCAAATCATGAAGAAAAGGTATGTTTCTAAGCCTTAGTACATTGGTTTTGTGTACTAATATACTTGTCTAAGTGTTAGAAACAGAAAGAAGAAGAAAAGAAGAAAGGTGCAAAAGTCTTGGCTGTGTACAGGCAAGACTCAGCTCGGTCTGGCACACCGGACTGTCCGGTGTGCACCGGACAGTGTCCGGTGCGCCAGGCTGACTCGGCGTGAACAGGCCGCTCTCGGGAATTCGCCGACGGCGTACGGCTAAAATTCACCGGACTGTCCGGTGTGCACCGGACTGTCCGGTGAGCCAACGGTCGGCCGGGCCAACGGTTGGCCGCGCAATCTGCGCGGGACACGTGGCTGAGCCAACGGCTAGAAGACGGCACCGGACTGTCCGGTGTGCACCGGACATGTCCGGTGCGCCAATGGCTCCCAGATCTGCAACGGTCTACAACGGTCGGCAGCGCCGTTTAAGGAAAGAAATCGGGCACCGGACAGTGTCCGGTGTGCACCGGACTGTCCGGTGCCCCCGATGACAGAAGGCAAGATTAGCCTTCCAGATTTGCTCTCAACGGCTCCTAGCTGCCTTGGGGCTATAAAAGGGACCCCTAGGCGCATGGAGGAGCACACCAAGCAACCTTAGAGCATTCTTGATCATCCACACTCATTCTTTGCGCATTCGTTTGTGATTCTAAGTGATTCGAGCTCCGTTCTAGTGAGAACTTTGAGATAGTCATTCGAGCTCGATTCTTGGCCGTGTGTGTGCGCATTTCGCTGTGGATTTGTGTGTGTTGCTTCCCTCCCTTACTCTGTGCTTCTTTGTGATCATATACTTGTAAGGGCAAGAGACTCCAATTTGTGGAGATTCCTTGCAAACGGGATAAAGAAAAGAAAGCAAAACACCGTGGTATTCAAGTGGGTCTTTGGACCGCTTGAGAGGGGTTGATTGCAACCCTCGTCCGTTGGGACGCCACAACGTGGAGTAGGCAAGCGTTGGTCTTGGCCGAACCACGGGATAAACCACTGTGTCATCTCTGTGATTGATCTTCTGTGGTTTCTGTGTTTTGTTGAGACTCCTCTCTAGCCACTTGGCATTATTTGTGCTAACACTTAACCAAGTTTTGTGGCTTAAGTTTGAAGTTTCACAGGATCACCTATTCACCCCCCCTCTAGGTGCTCTCAACCTCAACTTGTGCCACCTTGCTAGGTAGCGTCTCCTTGCTCCTCGTTGCCTTGAGAGCAATGGGTTGAGGCTCATCGGTTGGACCGTTCAACGCGTCGTCCACATACCTTGCCTCCTTGATCATCATTCTCCCGCTTACGAACTTTCCAAGGACTTCTTCGGGTGACATCTTGGTGTACCTAGGATTTTCACGAATATTGTTCACCAAATGTGGATCAAGTACAGTAAAAGACCTTAGCATTAGGCGGACGACGTCGTGATCCGTCCATCGCGTGCTTCCGTAGCTCCTTATTTTGTTGATAAGGGTCTTGAGCCGGTTGTATGTTTGGGTTGGCTCCTCGCCCCTTATCATTGCAAATCTTCCAAGCTCGCCCTCCACCAACTCCATTTTGGTGAGTAAGGTGACGTCGTTCCCCTCATGAGAGATCTTGAGGGTGTCCCAGATCTGCTTGGCATTGTCCAAGCCGCTCACCTTATGGTACTCGTCCCTGCATAAGGAGGCTAGCAACACAGTAGTAGCTTGTGCATTTCTATGAATCTGTTCATTGATAAACATAGGACTATCCGTGCTATCAAATTTCATTCCACTTTCCACAATCTCCCATATGCTTGGATGGAGAGAGAACAGGTGACTACGCATTTTGTGGGTCCAAAATCCGTAGTCCTCTCCATCAAAGTGAGGAGGTTTGCCAAGTGGAATGGAGAGCAAATGAGCATTTGTACTTTGCGGAATACGAGAGTAGTCAAAAGAAAAGTTCGAATTAACCGGTTTCCTTCTCTCGTAGTCGTTGTCGTCGTTGTCCTTTTGGGAGGAAGTGGACTCATCGCTGTCGTCGTAGTAGACGATCTCCTTGATGCGTCTTGTCTTCTTCTTCTTCCCATCTTTGCGTTTGTAGCCCGAGCCCGAGTCGGTAGGCTTGTCATCCTTGGGCTCGTTGATGAATGACTCCTTTTCCTTGTCATTGATCACAATCCCCTTGCCCTTAGGATCCATCTCTTCGGGCGGTTAGTCCTTTCTTGAAGAGAACGGCTCCGATACCAATTGAGAGCACCTAGAGGGGGGGGGGGTGAATAGGTGATCCTGTAAAACTTGAATCTTAAGCCACAAAAACTTGGTTAAGTGTTAGCACAATAATTGCCAAGTGGCTAGAGAGGAGTCTCAACAAAACACAATAACCACAAGAGATCAATCACAGAGATGGCACAGTGGTTTATCCCGTGGTTCGGCCAAGACCAACGCTTGCCTACTCCACGTTGTGGCATCCCAACGGACGAGGGTTGCAATCAACCCCTCTCAAGCGGTCCAAAGACTCACTTGAATACCACGGTGTTTTGCTTTGCTTTTCTTAATCCCGTTCGCGAGGAATCTCCACAACTTGGAGTCTCTCGCCCTTACACTTGAAGTTCACAAAGAAGCACGGAGTAAGGGAGGGATTAGCAACTCACACAAGACACAAAGATCGCAACAATTACGCACACACAAGACCCAGACTTAAGCTCAAAAGACTAGCACACTAGAACAGAGCTCAAATCACTAGAATGTCGAACAAGTGCGCAAGAATGGAGTGTGAGTGTTCAAGAGTGCTCAAGGAATGCTTGGTATTCTCCTCCATGCGCCTAGGGGTCCCTTTTATAGCCCCAAGGCAGCTAGGAGTCGTTGAGAGCAATCCGGGAAGGCAATTCTTGCCTTCTGTCGTCTGGCGCACCGGACAGTCCGGTGCACCACCGGACACTGTCCGGTGCGGATCTCCTTCCTTATTTGGCGAAGCCAACCGTTTGCGCCTGGGAGCCGTTGGCGCACCGGACACTGTCCGGTGCCCCCTCCCGACCGTTGGCTCGGCCACGTGTCTCGCGCGGATCGCGCGGCCGACCGTTGGCCCGGCCGACCGTTGGCTCACCGGACAGTCCGATGCACACCGGACAGTCCGGTGAATTATAGCCGTACACCGTTTATTTCTTCCCGAGAGCAGCAAGTTCGCCTGAGCCAGCCTGGCGCACCGGACACTGTTCGGTGCACCACCGGACAGTCTGGTGCACTCAGACTGCGCTGACCTTGGCTGAACTTAGCCATCTCTTCTCCAACTCAATTTTTTTCTGTTTCTAGCACTTAGACATAATACATTAGTCCATAAACAATGTACTAAGTCTAGAAACATACCTTTTGACATGATTTGCATTTTGTCCACCACTTTGCATAGATTAACACAAAAGCACTTGCGTTGGCACTCAATCACCAAAATACTTAGAAATGGCCCAAGGGCACATTTCCCTTTCAATCTCTTGAAGGAATATTACTGGCAATGGTAATACCATTCAAACCGCACCTAAAAAATGTAATTCATTGCATCGTGGCTTCTGAGGAGCTCAGCAAGGCTTAAGGCAAGTAGCCAACTGTGCAGCGGTAAAATCTCTTTTCTTTTCTTTTTCTTTTTGTTATTTTGCGGAGTGAAGAAGCAAGCTTCCTGTTAAGAAGGAATAAAGTGCAAATAGGTGACGTACACTATGACTGATCCGTGTGAGGAAATGCCTTTTTCACTTTTTTCTATCGAGGTTTCCAATATCGCCAGTGTTATAATTGTTGGCATTTGATGTATTATTTACAGATTGTTCTGCATGTTGTTATCTTTCAAGGGCACAACAACTTAAACAAACCCAAGTCGAATATAGTTTTGTATTCTCTCTTGTTGCTCTATATTAGATTACTTCATAGTTGTTGAATGATACTTCGATGGTATTCTGGCACTATACAATACCAGGTTTTTATTATCTTGCAAAGAAGTAGCTAAATGTTACTGGCAAATTTCCCATCACAGTCTCTTTTTTATCCCTTTTTCCTTTCTTTGATTGTGTGCCTGAAGAAGTGCCATATTTCACCATTAGGCTTTACATTTTCTAATGGTGACAAACTGAAAATCCATCTCAGGCCAGTGTCATCATTATCTACGCAATGTCATCGTGTTAGAATCTGTTTAAATTCTAAAATTTGATTGACTTTACATGACATATAACTTAACAAAAAATGTTAAGTACCAACTTCAGGAAGAAAGACTATCTGATTTTTCTAAAATCTGTTTTTTTTCTCCTACATGTTCTTGTTGACCAAATTGCAACGCACCTCCCCTCCATACACCTCTCAAATGGCGTTGTGATGCCAATCCACACCATATTTTTCCTTCGCATATTTGTTCACATAGTTTGCTGATCACTATATTTTTTCCATCGCATATTTATTTATATACTTTGCTGGTCGTTTATTGGCCTAATTTATAATTGATTCTACAAGTCGACATTTCATGCAAAGCGAAAACATCTCTCATTCCTAGATTTCCAATTCCGATCACTATAGGTACATTTAATCACCCAGTCCAACCTCCCTAAATTTCAATTACAGCCCATCAATTCAAGTTTATATTACCTTATTTTCCTGCACAGTTTTTCCACATTCCATGTGTAAATACTTAACACGACATATGCACATATGAAAGTACTTTGGTACTCCTGTTTAAGTAAAAATATGCTTTACACTTTGACAGGAGAAGAGGAATATATATAGGATAAGTAGCATAAGCAAACTACATTGCAGTGATCTAGCAAAGCTATAAATAGTTGAGGGAACACCATCATGAGGATCTTGCTTACTTCGTGTGCATTATCAGCTTTCAACAAGGTTGTTTGTTCATTCTTTTACTGTATCATCTAAATTGTTGTTTATTTTTCCTTTTCCCCTCTGTACATGGAACATAGAAAACCACCAAGCTGAGGATCGCAACCTTCGTCCACATATATTTCAGACGACTTGGGAAACTAGGACTTCCCTCCACCATCTACCAAGCTTGTAGATTACTCTGCTGCTACCTTCTTGGTTGAGCAATAAAATCTATACCATGGACAAGTCATTGTTGTTGCCATTGGCCCACTTACCAAACATTGCTCTGGTATGCTCCCCTCGTCCTTCGTGGTTTGGTTAACCACATCCATGTCCCCTTTTTTCTATTAGCCACCGGAAGCCATTTTTCCTCTGTACGCCCTATACTATGTATTGGGATAAAGAAACCAAACAACAACCTGGCTGCCCTCGCCTTCGCCTCTAACCTCAGTTGCAAATTGGATCAAGTAATAGGGTTCCAGTGTGCCTTTCCAACCATATGTGAGGGCTAGTATGTTCATGGAAGGAAACATCATAGCCCAAAAGAGGTCTTGGACGGATACGACAAACTAGGCTGCCGACGGTGGTTGGTGGGAAGCACTCTCCAAAGCACCATTCCACAGTCCCGTGTGCCGCGATTTTTTTGGTTCTGCTAGATGTAAGTTGTTCCTGGTTCTTAGATTCATTTGTTTCATCCTAATCATGGAGTTATGTCAAAAATGAAATCTTGCATGATGCATTTCATTGTTGTACTCATGTCATTCAAGTTTTTACTCGGTAACACAATCCTACTAAATTCACATGTTAATGAAATACTATAAGGAAAGGATTCACTGTGTTGTGCATTCAGATCATGTAGTTTTTGTAAAATTGGTTCCAGAGTTAGTATGTTCAACTCAATCCTTGCTTATTTCATTTTTCCTCCATTTGTTTTGCCTAAGGTCAAATCCTTCGGCAGGGAACAAATAGATTTCCTATGATGACAACTTAGGATTCCTTCTCTTTGTTACGCTTCCATCCTACTTCTTGAATGGTCAATTTCAGACTTTCATAGTAGGAAGAAGTTTGTGGAGCAAAAAAATTCGAGCAAGCTGCAGAAATAAGGTTATTTGCAAGGGTATGTTTTGGTACGGTGATATTTCTTTTTTTTGGAAATGTTCATGTTAAACCTTTACAACCTGTTGATGTTAAAAACTCTTACATGCCTACATGAACCAGGTAAGTGAATTGCTTGGGTCCTTTGGTGACAATGAACTAACTCCTAGGTATCTGCATGGTGCCCAATGATTCTTGAAGCCTAACGTGATTTCCATTCCTTCATCGTATTGGACCTTTTCTTATGCATATATTTTTCTTAATTCATGATGTCAAAAATATGTTAAATATCATTTGATTGTCGGCTTATGTTTCTTGCAGATACACCAGATTCATCCAACAAATAACAGCATAAAAATGCGTGACAACGTAAGTTTCTACAAATTGTAGTTAAAACATGTGGCTTTTTCTATATAAACATGAGTGACTTGATCTCTGCAGATCAAAGCACACAAAGATATTGCACATTTTGAAATTGCATATGTTGTCAAACTACACCGCATAGCGACACTTACACCTCCACATTAGGTGAGAGATCAGATCTGTTGTGTGTACTTCATCGGTTCTGATCAAATAACAGTTTGCCACATTGCCATATTTATGCCATGAAATTCAGTGATCACCTTTACTTTACATGTGTAGGTATTTATTTTCACACATCCAAATTTCTCACCAAATGCTAGCAACCAAAGGTATACCAAGTTGCAATTTGAAATGCTGCATGATATACGTAGCCATCAATCATAGTAACATTGACAGGTAGCGCATGGTGCCAAGGCATCATTCTGGTTTTCATTCACAGGATTTAGGAGTAGAAAATTTATTTTTCTGAATGCAGTTTGGCAATATTTTTGGTGTACATATGTTTAGACCACTCCCCTAATTTTAAATTTCTGATTTTAGTTCAACAACTGATTGAAGTATTTGTTTTCTGGTAGAGTCGTAAAACGTTAACTTCGCGTGCAGGGCGCGCGTTAAGACACTAGTCGTTCTTAAGAAGACAATCACTTACAAACATTTCACTGAACAACTTAAATGTACACAGTAATCAGTACCATAGTACCAATTCTTCTGTCCAAACTCCACACTCCACAATATGCTTGCAAAAGATCAGCTTAGTGACATATCAATCCTAATCATCAACATACGAAAGAATGCATGGGTGCATCATATATACCAAGTCAACTGTACACAATAAACTCAGATAAAATAGCAAGATAGGAACCGATCAACAAGTATGACAAGATATAAATACCGAATTATAAATAGATATAATGATTTACGTGAAACCTTTTGCAGGAAAAGCACTAGATGACGAAACAGCTGATCCACTATGAAGATAAAAGGATTCAAGAGGTAAGAGTTAACAAGGTTGGAAAGGCACTAAACCTCTATAAGTTTGACTCTACTGGTCGATTTGGTCTTACACTCTTCTCTCTTAAACCCTAGCTCTCAAATGAACAAGGCACATAACAGAGAGTGAGCTCGGGATGCCCTTTTTGGCTGGTTTGGACACCATACTGTGGCCCTCAGAGTTACAAGTACTAACAATTAAGTCTAAAGACATATATATCTAACTAAAATATAAGCAATATTTTGTACAATGTAATTGCTCAAATGAGCCTTAAAATGGTGTCATGGAAGCTGGTGCATCACAACCAAGCTAAGGGCATGTACAACTTGTTGAGCACCAAAAGTGACGGACGGTCTGGCCCTAGGGTCTGGACGGTCCGCGGCCCTGCGATCATATCAACTCAGATGATTATTCTTATCTCGTGCGTGGTTATCCATCTAATCACGTGTGGGTTGTTGGCTATCTCCTAGGAACAGGTCCAGACCAACTCCCCTATAAATATAAAGGGGTACGACCGATTGAGACCCCCCGAACATATTCCAATCGAACCATTTACTTTCTTTATCATTCCTGCCCTAAGAGTAGATGTAGCGTAGTTCTAGTTGTAGCCTTCCGCATATCCACTTCCACCCCTATTCAACTCTACGTCGTCTAGATCCGTCTTGGATGGCCTACCGACCCCAAGACGACCCTATGATCTTACTCCTTCCTGGAGGCAAGATCTAGTTGTCCACCCAAGGCCTCTTTCTCGAATTGGTCTCTTAATTTCTAGGCGACTCCATGTCGTCTGAGGATGCCCCGGGTGACCTGTTGCCCCAGGGCGCCCTAAGATCTCTTCCCCCAGGTGGCGAGATCTAGATTCCAGCGAGGAGGAAGACGACCCTGTGCCATCGCGGACCATCCGACCCTGTGCACGGACTGTCCGGTGCGAAGCAGGGAAGACGTCGCTCCTGCGTCCAGGTCGCGAACCGTCCGCGCCGCCGCAGTGGGCACCGCCAGGCGGTACACCCTAGGTGATTGGCGCTGCCCAGATCGGCGCCAACACACTTTTTGGCGACTCCGCTGGGGAACAAGGTTGCAGATCTACAAAATCAGGCTTATATGGCCGATTCTAAAGATCTCAACGGTGCTTCTCCAAACAGCGATATAAGGCTGACTAATTTGTCGGGCGCTGATCATAAAAAATTAGAAGGTGACATGAAGAAAATGGACGAGGAGATCCAGCGACAACAAGATCAGGTGCTCAAGGTGGCGGAGAAGTGGTTCCTCTCGCACTTCAGGGTAGATTGCCACTAGAAGACCGTCCGGGAGAGGGAAATAAACACCGATTACATGTCAGCTGTGCTACAACAGCTCCCCACAATAGGTGATGTCAGGTCAGCCGATAAAATTCCCTGTATTAAAATTTCCTTTGATAAATGGATTAAAAGTATTGAAAGGGAAATGTGCCCTTGGGCCATTTCTATAAGTATTTTGGTGATTAGATGTCCAACACATATTGAGTAAGTTCTTATGTGCCAAATGAGTGAGAAGTATGAAATCAAGAACAAGGTATGTTTCTAGACTTAGTGAATTGTTTTTTAATACTAACATGGTTATCTAAGTGCTAGAAACAGTGCCAAGAAAAGAAGATTTGAATTGGAGAAAAGTTGGCAAAGTTCAGCCAACACCAGCTCGGGCTTGGCACACCGGACTGTCCGGTGCCCCAGGCTGGTCAACGGCGAACTGGCTGCTCTCAGGAAAAGAGGAAGGCGACGTGGCTATAATTCACCAAACTGTCCAGTGAGTCAAAGGCGCCAGCAGCCAACGGTCGTCCGCGCGACACGTGGTCCACGCCAACAGTCGGTTGGGCACACTAGACTGTCCGGTGTGCACCGGACAGTGTCCGGTGCGCCAACGGCCCCGGAGGACAAACGGTCGGCTGTGCCCGATATGGAAGGAGACCACACACCATACTGCTACAGGAGCTGTCCGGTGGTGCACCGGACTGTCCAGTGTACCACTCTACAGAAGGCAAGAATTGCCTACCAAATTGATCTCCAACGGCTCCTAGCTGCCTTGGGGCTATAAAAGGGACCCCTTGGCGCATGGAGCAAGACACCAAGCTTACAAGAAACATCCTAAGACTCCTAGACTCTGCATTCACGCAATTGGATCATCGTTCTTGAGATTTGAGCACTATTCATGTTGTAAACTCCTTGCGCTGTGTTAGTGTGCTCACTTCTTCACTTGTGTGCGTGGTTGCGCAGCGGATTTGAGTCTTACGTGTGTTGCTCTCCAATCCTTACTCTTGTGCTTTCTTTGTGATCAATACTGTAATGGCGAGAGGCCCCAACTTGTGGAGATTCCTCGCAAACGGGAAGTATACTCAAAGGATAAAAGACCGTGGTATTCAAGTCGATTATTGGATCACTTGAAAGGGGTTGAGTGCAACCCTCGTCCATTGGGATGCCACAACGTGGAAGTAGGCAAGTGTTACTTGGCCGAACCACGGGATAAAAATCGCGTGTCTCTTGTGTTGTTTTTCTGTGATTGTTTTGTTCACAAAACTCGCTTCATAGCTACTTGGTCACACTAACGCTTTAATAATCAAGTTAGTGGCTATTTAGTGTTTGATTTTACAGGATCACCTATTCACCCCCTCTAGGTGCTCTCAATTAGTATCGAAGACGTACTCTTCATCTAATGGACAAATCGCCCGAAGAGATGGATCCTAAGGGAAAGGGGATGGTGGTCAACGACAAGCAAAAGGTGTCCATCTTCAACGAGCCAAGAGACGACAAGCCCACTGACTCAGGCTCGAGTCACAAGAAGAGGGACGGGAAGAAGAAGAGGCGCATCAAGAAGATCATCTACTACGACAGTGATGCATCTTCCTCTTCACCAAGTGACGACGACGACTCCTCGTCCAAGAAAAAGACGGTTAATCAAAACTATTCCTTTGATTATTCCTGTATTCCGTATAATTTGAATGCCCATTTACTTTTTATTCCTCTTGGAAAACCCCCACACTTTGATGGAGAGGATTACTCATTTTGGAGTCATAAAATGCGTAGTCATCTATTTTCTCTCCATCCTAGCATTTGGGAAATTGTGGAAAATGGGATGCATTTTGATAGTATGGATAATCCTGTACTTATTAATGAACAAATTCATAAAAATGCCCAAGCTACTACTGTCTTCCAAGCGTCACTTTGCAGGGATGAGTACAATAAAGTGAGTGGCTTCGATAATGCTAAGCAAATCTGGGACACCCTCAAGATATCTCATAATGGAAACGATGCCACTATGATCACCAAGATGGAACTAGTGGAAGGCGAGCTGGGGAGGTTCGCAATGATCAGGGGAGAGGAGCCAACACATACCTACAACAGGCTCAAGACCTTGGTCAACAAGATCCGAAGCTACGGGAGCACAAGATGGACGGATCATGACGTCGTCCGACTCATGCTCAGGTCATTTGCCGTTATTGACCCCCCATCTTGTCAACCTTATTCGTGAAAACCCCAGGTACACCAAGATGACACCCGAGGAGATCCTTGGAAAATTTGTGAGCGGACGCATGATGGTGAAGGAGGTGCGATACGTGGACGATGCGCTAAATGGTCCACTACCCGTCTACGAGCCGTAGTCCATTGCTCTCAAAGCAACGAGCAGCAGAGAGGCCCTACCAAGTAAGGTAGCACAAGTGGAGGCTGCCGGGCTCAACGAGGACGAAATGGCGCTCATCATCAAGCGCTTCAAAACCGCCTTGAAAGGACGCAAGGAATACCCCAACAAGAATAAAACAAGACAAAAGCGCTCCTTTCTTCAAATGCGGTAAGACTGGTCATTTCATAGCACAATGCCCCGATAATGAAAATGACTAGGGACAAGAAAAACATGGGAAGAGGGAGAAGAAGAAGAACTACAGGAAGGCGAAGGGCGAGGCACACCTTGGAAAGGAATGGGATTTTGACTGCTCTTCATCTGACTCCGACGATGAAGGATTGTCTGCCTCGGCCTTCGACAAATCTTCGCTCTTCCCTAAAGAACGCCATAATTGCCTTATGGCTAAGGAGAATAAGGTACGCATTCGAGATACCCCCAGGTACTCTTCTTCTAGCGATGAGGAATCATCTGATGATGAAGTACATTACACTGATTTATTTAAGGGATTAGATAGAGCTAAAGTAGACAAAATTATTGAATTAATTGATGCCCTTAACGAAAAGGATAGATTACTAGAAAAGCAAGAAGATATCTTGTATGATGAACATGATAAATTTGTTAGTGTTCAAAAATCTCTTGCTTTAGAAATTAAAAGAAATGAAATGCTATCCTCTGAGTTGTCTGCTTGTCATGAATCTGTCTCTAGTCTAAAGGATTTAAATAATGAATTAAATGCTAAACTAGAGGAAGCAAATGCAACTAGATCACGTGTACAACATGTAGTTATTTGCAATAGATGTAAGGACTTTGATGTTAATGCCTGTGATGAACATCTTGCTTCTATTGCTAAATTAAACAATGAGGTGGCAAGTCTTAATGCTCAACTTAAGACTTGCAAAATGGATTATGATAAACTAAAATTTGCTAGGGATGCCTACACTGTTGGTAGACACCCCTTAATTAAGGATGGGCTTGGTTTTCGAAAGGAAACCAAGAACTTAACAAGTCAAAGGACTCCCGTTCTCAACAAGGAGAAAGGGAAGGCCCCTATGGCTAGTAGTCCCCAAAAGAATCATGCTTATATTTATGATAGGAAATTTACTAGGGATGCTCATAATGATAGATACTATGATCATGCTATGATTGCTTCTAGCTCTACTTATGATTATGGTAGAAATAGGCCTAGGCGTAATCATGATGTGTCTCATGCGCCTAGGAGAGTTTGCAATGGTCCTACTACTGTTTACCATACTTACAATACTTCCTTTGTACTATTATGTAAGAATGCAAAAGTAGTTGCTAGAAATTGGGATCCAAATGCAAGGGAGACAAGACTTGCATTTGGGTTCCAAAAGTTATTGTGACTAACCTTCTAGGACCCAACAAGAGTTGGGTACCTAAAACCCAAGCTTAAATTGCCTTGCAGGTTTATGCATCCGGGGGCTCAAGCTGGATTATCGACAGCGGATGCACAAACCATATGACAGGGGAGAAGAAAATGTTCACCTTCTACGTCAAAAACAAGGATTCCCAGGATTCGATCATCTTTGTAGATGGGAATCAAGGCAAGGTCAAAGGATTGGGAAAGATAACCATCACATCCGAGCATTATATCTCTAATGTGTTTTTAGTTGAATCGCTAGGGTATAATTTGTTTTCTGTGAGTCAATTATGTAACATGGGTTATAACTGTCTATTCACAAATGTAGATGTATATGTTTTTAGAAGAAGTGATGGTTCACTAGCTTTTAAGGGTGTACTAGATGGCAAGCTCTATTTAGTTGATTTTTCGAAAGATAATGTTGATCTAGATGCATGCTTAATAGCTAAGACTAATATGGGCTGGCTTTGGCATCACCGTCTAGCACATGTTGGGATGAAGAACCTTCATAAGCTTCTAAAGGGAAATCATGTGTTAGGACTAACCAATGTCTGTTTTGAGAAAGACAGACCTTGTGCAGCATGTCAAGCAGGGAAACAGGTGGGAAGCACTCATCACAACAAGAATGTGATGACGACATCAAGACCACTGGAGCTTCTTCACATGGATCTCTTCGGACCCGTTGCCTACCTCAGCATCGGGGGAAGTAAGTATGGTCTTGTAATTGTTGATGATTTTTCCCGCTTCACGTGGGTATTCTTTTTACAGGATAAGTCAAAACCCAAGGGACTCTAAAGTGCTTCTTGAGGAGAGCTCAAAATGAATTTGAGCTAAAGGTGAAGAAGATAAGAAGCGACAATGGGTCTGAGTTCAAAAATCTACAAGTCGAAGAGTTTCTTGAGGAGGAAGGCATCAAGCACGAGTTCTCCGCTCCCTACACACCACAACAAAATGGTGTGGTAGAGAGGAAGAACAGGACGCTAATCGACATGGCGAGAACGATGCTTGGAGAGTTCAAGACGCCCGAGCGGTTTTGGTCGGAAGCTGTGAACACAGCCTGCCACACCATAAACCGGCTCTATCTGCATCGCCTCCTCAAGAAGACCTCCTATGAACTCCTTATCGGTAACAAACCCAACATCTCTCACTTTCGTGTATTTGGGAGCAAATGCTACATTCTAATGAAGAAAGGTAGACATTCTAAATTCGCTCCCAAGGCAGTAGAAGGGTTTTTACTAGGATATGACTCAAATACAAAGGCATATAGGGTCTTCAACAAATCATCGGGATTAGTTGAAGTCTCTAGCGATGTTGTATTTAATGAGACTAATGGCTCTCCAAGAGAGCAAGTTGATCTTGATGACATAGATGAAGATGAAGTTCCGACGGCCACAATGCTCATGATGGCGATAGGTGATGTGCGACCATAGGAACTATAGGAACAAGATCAACCTTCTTCCTCGACACTGGTGCATCCCCCAACTCAAGATGCTGGACATGTACCTCAAGAAGAGGAGCGTGATCAAGGGGGAGCACAGGAAGAACAGGTTATGGAGGAAGAAGCACCATGGGTCCCTCCAACTCAAGTCCGAGCGACGATCCAAAGACATCACCCCGTCGATCAAATTTTGGGTGACATCAGCAAGGGAGTAACTACTCGCTCATGATTAGCAAATTTTTGTGAGCATTACTCGTTTGTCTCTTCTATTGAGCCTTTTAGGGTAGAAGAGGCCTTACAGGATCCAGATTGGGTGTTGGCCATGCAGGAAGAGCTCAACAACATCAAAAGGAATGAAGTTTGGAGCATGGTGCCGCGTCCAAAGCAAAACGTTGTGGGAACCAAGTGGGTGTTCCGCAACAAGCAAGACGAGCATAGAGTAGTAACAAGAAACAAGGCTCACTTGTGGCAAAAGGTTATGCCCAAGTTGCAGGTTTGGATTTTGAGGAGACTTTTGCTCCTGTAGCTAGGCTAGAGTCAATTCAGATATTATTAGCCTATGCTGCTCACCATTCCTTTAGGCTGTTCCAAATGGACGTAAAGAGTGCTTTCCTCAATGGGCCAATCAAGGAGGAGGTATACGTGGAACAACCCCGACCATGTATATAAGCTCTCTAAGGCGCTCTATGGACTTAAGCAAGCCCCAAGAGCATGATATGAATGCCTTAGAGATTTCCTTATTTCTAATGCTTTCAAGGTTGGGAAAGCCGATCCCACTCTCTTCACAAAGACATGCAATGGTGATCTTTTTGTTTGCCAAATTTATGTCGATGACATAATATTTGGTTCTACTAATCAAAAATCTTGTGAGGAGATTAGCAGGGTGACGATGCAAAAGTTCAAGATGTCAATGATGGGAGAGTTGACCTACTTCCTTGGATTCCAAGTGAAGCAACTCAAGGACGACACTTCCATCTCCCAAACTAAGTACACTCAAGATCTTCTCAAGAGGTTTGGGATGAAGGACGCCAAGCCCGCGAAGACACCGATGGGAACTGATAGGCATCTTGATCTCAACAAAGGAGGTAAGTCCGTTGATCAAAAGGCATACCGGTCAATGATAGGTTCATTACTTTATCTTTGTGCTAGTAGACCGGACATTATGCTTAGTGTATGCATGTGTGCTAGATTTCAATCCGACCCCAAGGAATGTCACCTTGTGGCCGTTAAGCGAATTCTTAGGTATTTAGTTTCTACGCCTTGCTTCGGGATCTGTTATCCAAAGGGGTCTACCTTTGACTTAATTGGATACTCAGACTCCGACTATGCCGGGTGCAAGGTTGATAGGAAGAGCACATCAGGGACGTGCCAATTTCTAGGAAGGTCCCTGGTGTCCTGGAGTTCCAAGAAACAAACATCCGTTGCCCTATCCACCGCTGAGGCCGAGTACGTTGCCGCGGGACAGTGTTGCGCGCAACTGCTTTGGATGAGGCAAACCGTCCGGGACTTTGGCTATAATCTGAGCAAAGTCCCACTCCTATGTGACAATGAGAGTGCAATCCGCTTGGCGGATAATCCTGTTGAATACAGCCGCACTAAGCACATAGACATGCGACATCACTTCCTGAGAGACCACCAGCAAAAGGGAGATATCGATGTGTATCACATTAGCACCGAGAACCAGCTAGATGATATCTTCACCAAGCCTTTGGATGACAAAACATTTTGCAGGTTGCGAAGTTAGCTAAATGTCTTAGATTCGCGTAACTTGGATTGATCTATAGCATACATGTAGTCTATGCCTTTGATCATGTTACTTTGAGCATTTACATTATTCGTTGTATATTTATGGTGCTCAAGTTGTACAAGTCATCCTCGGACCTCACAAGTCCATATGCCCATGATGCACATATTTAGGGGGAGATGTGCTACAACTTGACCCTTTTGAGACTAACTTGTTTGGTTGAGTACACTTGATGTAGTCTCAAAGGTACATTGAAAGGGAAAAGTGAAACTTGGATGACTAAAAGACTTCCACTGCACTCCGGTATAAGTGTATTTAATTCCAAGTTCATGCTTGTGTTCTCATTGCCTTTTTGCTCATAATTGACATTTTTGGTGAGGCAATGGGGTTAAAGGGCCAAGAATGATCCCATTTTGGTGCTTAATGCCAAAGGTGGAGAAATTAAGGCCAAAGCAAAATGGATCAGCCAACCACTTGTGAATTTTAAAAATAGAGGAAGCCAACCACTTGTGAATTTTGAAAATAGAGGAATTTTGAAAATAGAGGAGTTAGAACTTGGTTTTGTCAAAATACTCTTATTGTAAAATTTGGTCTATTATGGGGGAGAATTTTGATTATGGGAAGAAGGGGGAGTTTTGTGGAACTTGATCAATTTTACTCTTGGAAAATCTCTCGATCAGCCCAAACATGTGTGCTTGACTTAGAGATAGGAAAAATAATTTGATTTGCAAAAACAAACCAAGTGGTGGCAAAGAGTGATCCAAATATGCCAAATCTTAAGTAAAAAGGGAATAGGTATTCATTTGCATTGATGTTGCACTTCTTTTGTTGCTTTTTGATGTGTTGGCATAAATCACCAAAAAGGGGGAGATTGAAAGGGAAATGTGCCCTTGGGCTATTTCTATAAGTATTTTGGTGATTAGATGTCCACCACATATTGAGTAAGTTCTTATGTGCCAAATGAGTGAGAAGTATGAAATCAAGAACAAGGTATGTTTCTAGACTTAGTGAATTGTTTTTGAATACTAACATGGTTATCTAAGTGCTAGAAACAGTGCCAAGAAAAGAAGATTTGAATTGGAGAAAAGTTGGCAAAGTTCAGCCAACACCAGCTCGGGCCTGGTGCACCGGACAGTGTCCGGTGCCCCAGGCTGGTCAACGGCGAACTGGCTGCTCTCGGGAAAAGAGGAAGACGACGTGGCTATAATTCACCGGACTGTCCGGTGATGCACCGGACTATCCGGTGAGTCAAAGGCGCCAGCAGCCAACGGTTGTCCACGCAATCAACGCGTGACACGTGGTCCACGCCAACAGTCAGTTGGGCACACCGGACTGTCCGGTGTGCACCGAACAGTGTCCGGTACGCCAACGGCCCCGGAGGACTAACAGTCGGTTGTGCCCTATATGGAAGGAAATCACACACCGGACTGCTACAGGAGCTGCGACAGAAGGCAAGAATTGCCTACCAAATTGATCTCCAACGGCTCCTAGCTGCCTTGGGGCTATAAAAGGGACCCCTTGGCGCATGGAGCAAGACACCAAGCTTACAAGAAACATCCTAAGACTCCTAGACTCTGCATTCACGCAATCGGATCATCGTTCTTGAGATTGGAGCACTATTCCAGTTGTACCTCCTTGCGCTGTGTTAGTGTGCTCACTTCTTCACTTGTGTGCGTGGTTGCACTGCGGATTTGAGTCTTGCGTGTGTTGCTCTCCCATCCTTACTCTTGTGCTTTCTTTGTGATCAATACTGTAAGGGCGAGAGGCTCCTCCTTGTGGAGATTCCTCGCAAATGGGAAGTATACTCAAAGGATAAAAGACCGTGGTATTCAAGTCGATCATTGGATCACTTGAAAGGGGTTGAGTGCAACCCTCGTCCATTGGGATGCCACAACGTGGAAGTAGGCAAGTGTTACTTGGCCGAACCACGGGATAAAAATCGTGTGTCTCTTGTGTTGCTTTTCTGTGATTGTTTTGTTCACAAGAACTCGCTTCATAGCTACTTGGTCACACTAACGCTTTAATAATCAAGTTAGTGGCTATTTAGTGTTTGATTTTACAGGATCACCTATTCACCCCCCCTCTAGGTGCTCTCAAGTATCACGGAGGATATAGAGAAGATGGCACATACATTAGGAAAAACTCACATGCCTAATTTTTTATCACATAAATTAGGCACCGAAAGAATTGCGCCAAACACATCGTCACAAATGGGTTTCCCAGCCATATTCTGGTATGCCGATGGACTCATATCCAGGACGACCGTCACCGTCATCTCCGCTAAATGGTGGGTCAACTCTGAGCATGGTCGGACCGTCCGCACATGATCTCGGACCGTCCGACCCTCCATCAGACCGTCCGACACCCTACGCCGGATAGTCCGGAGTCACACAGAGCCCACCACAAGGGTCGCACGCGTTGCCTGACACGGTCGGACAGTCCAGGAATAGTACCGGACCGTCCGGTCCACTTGTAGACCGTCCGACTGCACAGGTCGGACCGCCCAGAGCACCTAAAATCACCTGTGATCCTCCTAGTGCGGAAGGCCAGCATAAAGATAGCCGACCACCCAATCCCCAAGAGCCGAAAAAGTCACCTGTCGCTGAGCTTGTTTGGCCCACCAAGGCAAAATCTTCTGTTTGCTCTCACCCGCACTCGACACAAAAGGAGAAAGTTAAGTTCACATTTAATATTTCTAAGTATGATAAAATATTTGATGAGTTACTTAAGCATGGAATATTAAATTGTCACATATAATTCCTCCGGTTGAAGAATTAAAAGGGCGTATATATTATAAATGGCATGGCTCCTTTCTTCATAGCACCAATGGTTGTGCTATCTTCCGTCGACAAATACAATCGGCTATAAATGAAGGCTGGTTGAGATTTCAAAAGGAGGTGAAGATTGATAGGCCTCCTGTCCCTATGACCACATTAGAGCCGATGAGCAAAAAAGTCATAGTTCGGCCATGTGCGACCGATAAAAGCAAAGATAAAAATATCGTCATTGGTGATACACGTGAAACTCGCCTAGAGGGGGTGGATAGGCAGAATCTGAAATTTACAACTTTAAATACACTACAAGCCAAGGTTAGCGTTGGAACAAATGTCAAGTCCGGGAGAGAGGGGAAAACAAATCAACAAAGAAATAATGCGGATGAACACAGTGATTTGTTTTACCGAGGTTCGGTTCTAAAGAACCTAGTCCTCGTTGAGGTGGTCACAAAGACCGGGTCTCTTTCAACCCTTTCCCTCTCTCAAACAGTCACCTAGACCGAGTGAGGCTTCTTCCTTAATCTCACGGGTCACTTAGACCCCGCAAGGATGAGAGCACCTAGAGGGGGGGGGGTGAATAGGTGATCCTGTGAAACTTAAAACTTAAGCCACAAAAACTTGTTAAGTGTTAGCACAATAATTGCCAAGTGGCTAAAGAGAAGTCTCAACAAAACACAGTATCACAAGAGATCAAGCACAGAGGTGACACAGTGGTTTATCCCGTGGTTCGGCCAAGACCAACGCTTGCCTACTCCACGTTGTGGCGTCCCAACGGACGAGGGTTGCAATCAACCCCTCTCAAGCGGTCCAAAGACCCACTTGAATACCACGGTGTTTTGTTTTGCCTTTCACTATCCCGTTTGCAAGGAATCTCCACAAATTGGAGTCTCTTGCCCTTACAAGTATATGATCACAAAGAAACACAGAGTAAGGGAGGGAAGCAACACACACAAATCCACAGCGAAACGCGCACACACACGGCCAAGAATCGAGCTCACAAGAGTATCACAAAGTTCTCACTAGAACGGAGCTCGAAACACTTAGAATGACAAACAAATGCGCAAAGACTGAGTGTGGATGATCAAGAATGCTCAAAGGTTGCTTGTGTGTCTCCTCCATGCGCCTAGGGGCTCCTTTTATAGCCCCAAGGCAGCTAGGAGCCGTTGAGAGCAAATCCGGAAGGCCATCCTTGCCTTCTGTCGTCGGGGGCACCGGACAGTCCAGTGCACACCGGACACTGTCCGGTGCCCGATTTGTTTCCTTAAACAGCAAAGCCGACCGTTGCAGACCGTTGGCAGATCTGGAGCCGTTGGCGCACCGGACATGTCCGGTGCACACCGGACAGTCCGGTGACATCTTCCGACCGTTGGCTCCGCCACGTGTCCCGCGCAGATTGCGCGGCCGACCGTTGGCCCGGCCGACCGTTGGCTCACCGGACAGTCCGGTGCACACCGGACAGTCCGGTGAATTTTAGCCGTACGCCGTCGGCGAATTCCCGAGAGCAGCTAGTTTGCGCCGAGTCAGTCTGGCGCACCGGACACTGTCCGGTGCACACCGGACAGTCCGGTGCTCCAGACCGAACTAAGTCTTGGCTGCACTCAGCCAAGTCTTTTACTCCTCTCTTCTTTTCTTCTACTTTCTGTTTCTAACACTTAGACAAGTATATTAGTATTCAAAACCAATGTACTAAGGCTTAGAAACATACCTTTACTTCATGATTTGCACCTTGTTCACCATTTTACAATTAGGCACCTGTGTTGGGCACTAAATCACCAAAATACTTAGAAATGGCCCAAGGGCACATTTCCCTTTCAATCTCCCCCTTTTTGGTGATTTATGCCAACACAACATAAAGCAAGTAGAACAAGTACAAAAACACTTCAAATAAGAACTCAAAATTGTTTTGATTTATTTTTGACATATATGGATCACTCTATGCCACCACTTGGTTTGTTTTTGCAAATCAAACTCAAATCTCTATCTCTAAGTCAAACACACATGTTGAGGCATAAAGAGAGTCATTCCAAAAGAGATTGATCAAGGATTTCAAAAACTCCCCCTTTTTCCCGTAATTACTACTTCTCCCCACAGGAAGCCAACTTTGATAAGAGAGACAACAAAAAGAGTTTTGACAAACCAAAAGCTCTACTCTACTATTTTCAAAATCTCTCAAGTGGTAGCTGATCCATTTATCGCTTTGGCCTTTATTTTCTCCCCCCTTTGGCATCAAGCACCAAAACGGGATCAATCTTGGCCCTTTAACCCCATTGCCTCACCAAAATCTTCAATTTAGAGCAAATGGCAATAAGAGTTCATGAGATGGACTTGGAATAAGTTACCCTCTCAACGGAGTGCAGTGGAAGTCTTGCATGGTCCAAGTCCACCTTTTCCCTTTCAATTCTCCTTTGAGACTAAAGCAAGTAAACTCAAGCATATGGTTAGTCTCAAAGGGTCAAGTTGTAGCACATCTCCCCCTAAACATGTGCATCACTTTGCAGCGGACTTGTGAGGTCCAGGGAGTGTTTGTACAACTTGAGCACCATAATAAGCAACAAAATGCAGAAAGAACATGATCAAAGGCATAAATACATGTATGCTACAATTCAATCCAAGTTCCGCGAATCTAAGACATTTAGCTCACTACGCAACCTGCAAAAGGTCTTCTCATCTAAAGGCTTGGTAAAGATATCGGCTAGCTGGTTCTCGGTGCTAACATAAAACACTTCGATATCTCCCTTTTGCTGGTGGTCTCTCAAAAAGTGATGCCGGATGTCAATGTGCTTTGTGCGGCTGTGCTCAACAGGATTTTCCGCTATTCGGATAGCACTCTCATTGTCACATAGGAGTGGGACTTTGCTCAGATTGTAGCCAAAGTCCCTGAGGGTTTGCCTCATCCAAAGTAGTTGCGCACAACACTGTCCTGCGGCAACGTACTCGGCCTCAGCGGTGGATAGGGCAACGGATGTTTGTTTCTTAGAGTTCCATGACACCAGGGACCTTCCTAAGAATTGGCACGTCCCCGATGTACTCTTCCTATCGACCTTACATCCAGCATAGTCGGAATCTGAGTACCCAATCAAGTCAAAGTTAGACCTCTTTGGATACCAGATCCCGAAGCAAGGCGTAGCGACTAAATATCTAAGAATTCGCTTCACCGCCACTAAGTGACACTCCTTAGGATCGGATTGAAATCTAGCACACATGCATACGCTTAGCATAATATCCGGTCTACTAGCACATAAATAAAGCAAGGAACCTATCATGGACCGGTATGCTTTTTGATCAACGGACTTACCTCCTTTGTTGAGGTCAGTGTGTCCGTCGGTTCCCATCGGCGTCTTTGCGGGTTTGGCGTCCTTCATCCCAAACCTCTTTAGCAGATCTTGCGTGTACTTCGTTTGGGAGATGAAGGTGCCGTCCTTGAGTTGCTTCACTTGGAACCCAAGGAAGTAGTTCAACTCGCCCATCATCGACATCTCGAATTTCTGCGTCATCACCCTGCTAAACTCTTCACAAGACTTTTGGTTAGTAGAACCAAATATTATGTCATCGACATAAATTTGGCACACAAACAAATCACCATCACAAGTCTTAGTGAAAAGAGTTGGATCGGCTTTCCCAACCTTGAAAGCATTAGCAATTAAGAAATCTCTAAGGCTTTCATACCATGCTCTTGGGGCTTGTTTAAGTCCATAGAGCGCCTTAGAGAGCTTACACACGTGGTCGGGGTACCGCTCATCCTCGAAGCCAGGGGGTTGCTCCACGTACACCTCCTCCTTTATTGGCCCGTTGAGGAAAGCGCTCTTCACATCCATTTGGTACAACCTGCGACTTGGGCATAACCTTTTGCCACAAGTCGAGCCTTGTTCCTTGTCACCACTCCGTGCTCGTCTTGTTTGTTGCGGAACACCCACTTGGTTCCCACAACATTTTGCTTGGGACGAGGCACCAGCGTCCAAACTTCATTGCGCTTGAAGTTGTTAAGTTCCTCCTGCATGGCCAACACCCAATCCGGATCTAGCAAGGCCTCCTCTACCCTGAAAGGCTCAATAGAGGAGACAAAAGAGTAATGTTCACAAAAATTAACTAGTCGAGACCGAGTAGTTACTCCCTTGCTAATGTCACCCAGAATTTGGTCGATGGGATGATCCCTTTGAATCATCGCTCGAACTTGAGTTGGAGGTGCCGGTTGCGCTTCTTCCTCCATCACGTGATCATCTTGTGCTCCCCCTTGATCACACGCCTCCTGTTGATGAACCTGTTCATCGTCTTGAGTTGGGGGATGCACCGTCGTTGAGGAAGAAGGTTGATCTCGCTCATCTTGTTCCTGTGGCCGAACGTCTCCAATCGCCATGGTTCGTATAGCGGCCGTTGGAACATCTTCTTCATCTACATCATCACAATCAACAACTTTCTCTCGGTTAGTAGCTCATATGACGTCTTCTTAAGGAGGCGGTGAAGGTAGACCCTGTTGATGGCGTGGCAAGCCGTGTTCACGGCTTCCGACCAAAAACACTCGGGGGTCTTGAACTCTCCAAGCATCGTCCTCGCCATATCGATTAGCGTCCTGTTCTTCCTCTCTACCACACCATTTTGCTGTGGTGTGTAGGGAGCGGAGAACTCGTGCTTGATCCCTTCCTCCTCAAGAAACTCCTCCACTTGAAGGTTCTTGAACTCGGTCCCGTTGTCGCTCCTTATCTTCTTCACCTTGAGCTCAAACTCATTTTGAGCTCTCCTGAGGAAGCGCTTGAGGGTCCCTTGGGTTTCAGACTTATCCTGCAAAAAGAACACCCAAGTGAAGCGGGAAAAGTCATCAACAATAACTAGACCATACTTACTTCCTCCTATGCTTAGATAGGCGACGGGTCCGAAGAGGTCCATATGCAGCAGCTCCAGAGGTCTTGACGTGGTCATCACATTCTTGCTGTGATGTGCTCCTCCCACTTGTTTACCTGCCTGACAAGCTGCACAAGGTCTATCTTTTTCGAAATAAACATTTGTTAGACCTATCACGTGTTCTCCCTTTAGAAGCTTGTGGAGGTTCTTCATCCCCACATGTGCTAAGCGGCGATGCCACAGCCAGCCCATGCAAGTCTTAGCCATTAAGCATGCATCTAGACCGGCTTCTTCTTTTGCAAAATCAACTAAGTAAAGCTTGCCGTCTAGTACACCCTTAAAAGCTAGTGAACCATCACATCTTCTAAAGACAGACACATCTACATTTGTAAATAAACAATTATATCCCATATTGCACAGTTGACTAACAGATAGCAAGTTGTAACCAAGATACTCTACTAAAAACACATTAGAGATTGAGTGCTCATTAGAAATTGCAATTTTACCTAACCCTTTTACCTTGCCTTGATTCCCATCACCGAATATAATTGAATCTTGAGAATCTTTATTTTTGACGTAGGAGGTGAACATCTTCTTCTCCCCCGTCATATGGTTTGTGCATCCGCTGTCGATAATCCAGCTTGAACCCCCGGATGCATAAACCTGTAAGGCAAATTTAGGCTTGGGTCTTAGGTACCCAACTCATGTTGGGTCCTGCAAGGTTAGCACAAATGTCCTTAGGGACCCAAATGCAAGTTTTATCTCCCTTGCATCTTGCCCCTAACTTCCTAGCAATTACCTTCTTACCCTTTCTACAAATAGCAAAGGGAGCATTGCAAGCATAATAAATGGTAGAAGGTTTGTTCACAACTTTTCTAGGAACATGAGCAAAATTTCTCCTAGGCATATGCACAACATTTCTCCTACACATATCTCTATCATGTTTATAGGAAGAACTAGAAGCAAACATGGCATGAGAATCATAAACATGTGAATCAAAATCATTATAAGCATTTCTAGCATGTCTCCTATCATTATACATAAAAGCATGGTTCTTTTTAGCGCTACTGGCCATAGGGGCCTTCCCTTTCTCCTTGGCGGGAATGGGAGCCTTATGGCTTGTTAAGTTCTTGGCCTCTCTCTTGAAGCCAAGACCATCCTTAATTGAGGGGTGTCTACCAATCGTGTAGGCATCCCTTGCAAACTTTATTTTATCAACTTCACTCTTGCTAGTCTTAAGTTGGGCATTAAGACTAGCCACTTCATCATTTAGTTTTGAAATTGACACTAAGTGTTCACTACAAGCATTAACATCAAAATCCTTACACCTAGTACAAATTTCAACATGTTCAACACAAGAATTAGATTTATTTGCTACTTCTAATTCAGCATTTAAATCATTATTAACACCTTTTAAAGTAGCAATGGTTTCATGACAGGAAGATAATTCACTAGAAAGCACTTCATTTCTTTTAATTTCTAGAGCAAGAGAATTTTGTGCACTAACAAATTTATCATGCTCCTCATATAAAAGATCCTCTTGTTTTTCCAGTAATCTATTCTTATCATTCAAAGCATCGATCAACTCATTAATTTTATCTATCTTAGATCTATCTAAGCCCCTGAACAAGCATGAATAATCTATGTCATCATCATCACTAGTCTCACTATCACTAGAAGAAGCATAAGTGAAGTCTTGAGTACTCACCTTCTTCTCCCTTGCCATAAGGCATGTGAGACGCTCGTTGGGGAAGAGGGAAGACTTGTTGAAGGCAGTAGCAGCGAGTCCTTCATTGTCGGAGTCGGAGGAGGAGCAATCCGAGTCCCACTCCTTTCCTAGATGCGCCTCGCCCTTTGCCTTCTTGTATTGCTTCTTCTTCTCTCTTTTGTTCCCCTTTTCCTGGTCACTTTCATTATCGGGACAGTTAGCGATAAAATGACCAAGCTTACCGCATTTGAAGCATGAGCGCTTCCCCTTTGTCTTGGTCTTGCTTGGCTGCCCCTTGCGACCATTTAGCGCCGTCTTGAATCTCTTGATGATGAGAGCCATCTCTTCATCATTGAGTCCGGCCGCCTCAATCTGTGCTACCTTGCTGGGTAGCGCCTCCTTGCTTCGTGTTGCCTTGAGAGCAAGGGGTTGCGGCTCGTTGATCGGACCATTCAAGGCGTCGTCCACATACCTCGCCTCCTTGATCATCATTCGCCCGCTAACAAATTTCCCAAGAACTTCTTCGGGCGACATCTTGGTGTACCTAGGATTTTCACGTATATTGTTCACCAAATGAGGATCAAGAACGGTAAATGACCTGAGCATTAGGCGGACGACGTCGTGGTCCGTCCATCGTGTGCTTCCGTAGCTCCTTATCTTGTTGATAAGGGTCTTGAGCCGGTTGTATGTTTGCGTCGGCTCCTCGCCCCTTATCATTGCGAACCGTCCAAGCTCACCCTCCACCAACTCCATCTTGGTGAGCAAGGTGACGTCGTTCCCCTCATGAGAAATCTTGAGGGTGTCCCAGATTTGCTTGGCGTTATCCAAGCCGCTCACTTTATGGTATTCATCCCTGCACAAGGAAGCTAGAAGAACAGTAGTAGCTTGTGCATTCTTATGAATTTGTTCATTTGAACATGGGACTATCCGAACTATCAAAGTGCATTCCACTCTCTACAATCTCCCATATACTAGGATGGAGAGAGAATAGGTGACTACGCATTTTGTGGCTCCAAAATCCGTAGTCCTCTCCATCAAAGTGTGGGGGCTTGCCGAGTGGAATGGAGAGCAAATGTGAATGTGAACTTTGCGGAATACGAGAGTAATCAAAAGAAAAGTTCGAATTAACCGGTTTCCTTCTCTCGTAGTCGTTGTGGTCTTCGTCCTTTTGGGAAGAAGTAGACTCATCGCTGTCGTAGTAGACGATCTCCTTGATGCGCCTTGTCTTCTTCTTCTTCCCTTCCTTCCGTCTATGACCCGAGCCGGAGTCGGTAGGCTTGTCGTCCTTCGGCTCGTTGACGAAGGATTCCTTCTCTTTGTCGTTGATCACGATACCCTTCCCCTTAGGATCCATCTCTTCAGGCGGTTAGTCCCTTTGTGAAGAGAACGGCTCTGATACCAATTGAGAGCACCTAGAGGGGGGGGGGGGTGAATAGGTGATCCTGTGAAACTTAAAACTTAAGCCACAAAAACTTGTTAAGTGTTAGCACAATAATTGCCAAGTGGCTAAAGAGAAGTCTCAACAAAACACAGTATCACAAGAGATCAAGCACAGAGGTGACACAGTGGTTTATCCCGTGGTTCGGCCAAGACCAACGCTTGCCTACTCCACGTTGTGGCGTCCCAACGGACGAGGGTTGCAATCAACCCCTCTCAAGCGGTCCAAAGACCCACTTGAATACCACGGTGTTTTGTTTTGCCTTTCACTATCCCGTTTGCAAGGAATCTCCACAAATTGGAGTCTCTTGCCCTTACAAGTATATGATCACAAAGAAACACAGAGTAAGGGAGGGAAGCAACACACACAAATCCACAGCGAAACGCGCACACACACGGCCAAGAATCGAGCTCACAAGAGTATCACAAAGTTCTCACTAGAACGGAGCTCGAAACACTTAGAATGACAAACAAATGCGCAAAGACTGAGTGTGGATGATCAAGAATGCTCAAAGGTTGCTTGTGTGTCTCCTCCATGCGCCTAGGGGCTCCTTTTATAGCCCCAAGGCAGCTAGGAGCCGTTGAGAGCAAATCCGGAAGGCCATCCTTGCCTTCTGTCGTCGGGGGCACCGGACAGTCCGGTGCACACCGGACACTGTCCGGTGCCCGATTTGTTTCCTTAAACAGCAAAGCCGACCGTTGCAGACCGTTGGCAGATCTGGAGCCGTTGGCGCACCGGACATGTCCGGTGCACACCGGACAGTCCGGTGACATCTTCCGACCGTTGGCTCCGCCACGTGTCCCGCGCAGATTGCGCGACCGACCGTTGGCCCGGCCGACCGTTGGCTCACCGGACAGTCCGGTGCACACCGGACAGTCCGGTGAATTTTAGCCGTACGCCGTCGGCGAATTCCCGAGAGCAGCTAGTTTGCGCCGAGTCAGTCTGGCGCACCGGACACTGTCCGGTGCACACCGGACAGTCCGGTGCTCCAGACCGAACTAAGTCTTGGCTGCACTCAGCCAAGTCTTTTACTCCTCTCTTCTTTTCTTCTACTTTCTGTTTCTAACACTTAGACAAGTATATTAGTATTCAAAACCAATGTACTAAGGCTTAGAAACATACCTTTACTTCATGATTTGCACCTTGTTCACCATTTTACAATTAGGCACCTGTGTTGGGCACTAAATCACCAAAATACTTAGAAATGGCCCAAGGGCACATTTCCCTTTCAAAGGACCACCACACAATTGGTGTCTCTTGCCTCTCTTACAAAGCTTGAGAGTAAGAAGTGAGAAAGAAAAGAAAGCCAAGCCAAGCAAACAAGAGCAACAAAGAAACACAAATGATCCTTTCACAAGTTCTAATGCTCTAGAGTTGAATCAAGAACTTTGAGTGGATCGATCACTTGAATTGTGTCTTTAGAGTGGAGTCTATTGCTCTTGTATTGAATGCGATGTGTTGAATGCTTGGATGGTTGGAGTGCATGTGGTTGGGGGTATTTATAGCTCTCAACCACCAAAACAATCGTTGGGGTTGGCTGCTGTCGATGGGCGCACCGGGCAGTTCGGTGCGCCACCGGACACTGCCTGGTGCGCCAGCCATGTCACCCAACCGTTAGGGTTCGTGCGCTTTCGACCGTTGGAGCTTTGTCTTCTTGTGAACAGTACCTGTCCGGTGCACCTCTAACGGCTGCTCTGACTTCTGCGTGCACTGTAGCGTTCGCAGGTATCCGTTGCAGTCGACCGTTGCGCTGGTAGCCGTTGGTCCGCTTGGTGCACCGGACAGTCCGGTGGCACACCAGACAGTCCGGTGGCACACCAGACAGTCCGGTGGCACACCAGACAGTCCGGTGAATTATAGTGGAGTGCGGCCACAGAAACCCGAAGGTGACGAGTTCGGAGTTGTACGGTCCTGGTGCACCGGACACTGTCCGGTAGCACACCGGACAGTCCGGTGCGCCAGACCAGGGCACCCTTTGGTTCTTTTGCTCCTTTGCTTTTGAACCATAACTTTGATCTTTTATTGGTCTGTGTTGAACCTTTATGCACCTGTGAAATATATAATCTAGAGCAAACTAGTTAGTCCAATTATTTGTGTTGGGCATTCAACCACCAAAATTATTTATAGGAAAAGGTTAAGCCCTATTTCCCTTTCAATCCCCCCCTTTTTGGTGATTGATGCCAACACAAACCAAAGCAAATATATAAGTGCGGAATTGAACTAGTTTGCATAAGGTAAGTGCATAGGTTACTTGGAATTAAACCAATTTATAGTTTTACTAGATATGCATGGTTGCTTTCTTTTATTTTAACATTTTGGACCACATTTGCACCACTTGTTTTGTTTTTGCAAATTCTTTTGGAAAATCTTTTCAAAGTCTTTTTGCAAATAGTCAAAGGTATATGAATAAAATTTCGAGAAGCATTTTCAAGATTTGAAATTTTATCCCCCTGTTTCAAATGCTTTTCTTTTGACTTAAACAAAACTCCCCCTAAATGAAATTCTCCTCTTAGTTTTCAAGAGGGTTTTAATAGATATCAATTGGAAATATATTTAGATGCTATTTTTGAAAATACTAACCAATTGAAAATAAACATACCAATTTGAAATATGTCAATTAAATTTTTTGAAAGGTGGTGGTGCGGTCCTTTTGCTTTGGGCTAATACTTTCTCCCCTTTGGCATTAATCGCCAAAAACGGAGACTTGGAGAGCCCTTTTAAATTTCCTCCCCCATTGGGACAAGTAAATATAAGTGAAAGATTATACCAATTTGGAGTGCGGAGTAACGATGAAGGATAAAAGATACCAGTAGAGTGGAGTGGAAGCCTTGTCTTCGTCGAGTACTCCACTTCCCTTTCAATCTACGACTTAGTATAGAAATAAACTTGAAAACATATTAGTCGTAGACATAATAGAGATATGATCAAAGGTATATAAATGAGCTATGTGTGCAAAGTTTCAATCAAAGTTATGAGAATCAAGTATATTTAGCTCATTCCTAAGTTTGCTAAAGGTTTTCTCATCTAATGGCTTGGTAAAGATATCGGCTAATTGTTCTTTGGTGCTAACATAAGCAATCTCGATATCCCCCCTTTGTTGGTGATCCCTCAGAAAGTGATACCGAATGTCTATGTGCTTAGTGCGGCTGTGTTCAATGGGATTATCCGCCATGCGGATTGCACTCCCATTGTCACATATGAGAGGGACTTTGCTCAATTTGTAGCCATAGTCCTTGAGGGTTTGCCTCATCCAAAGCAATTGCGCACAACAATGCCCTGCGGCAATATACTCGACTTCGGCGGTAGAAAGAGTTACTAAGTTTTATTTCTTTGAAGCCCAAGACACCTGGGATCGAAACTGACAAGTCCCTGATGTGCTCTTCCTATCAATTTTACACCCTGCCCAATCAGCATCTGAATATCCTATTAAATCAAAGGTGGATCCTTTAGGGTACCAAAGTCCAAACTTAGGAGTGTAAAATAAATATCTCATGATTCTTTTCACAGCCCTAAGGTGAACTTCCTTAAGATCGGCTTGGAACCTTGCACACATGCATACAGAAAGCATAATATCCAGTCGAGATGCACATAAATAGAGTAAAGATCCTATCATCGACCGGTATACCTTTTGATCTACGGATTTACCTCCCGTGTCGAGGTCGAGATGCCCATTAGTTCCCATGGGTGTCTTGATGGGCTTGGCATCCTTCATTCCAAACTTGGTAAGTATGCTTGAATGTACTTTGTTTGGCTGATGAAGGTGTCCTCTTGGAGTTGCTTGACTTGAAATCCTAGAAAATACTTCAACTCCCCCATCATAGACATCTCGAATTTTTGAATCATGATCCTACTAAACTCTTCACAATTAGATTTGTTAGTAGACCCAAATATGATATACTCAACATAAATTTGGCATACAAACAAATCTTTTGCAATGGTTTTAGTAAAGAGAGTAGGATCGGCTTTTCCGACTTTGAAGCTATTAGTGACAAGGAAATCTCTTAGGCATTCATACCATGCTCTTGGGGCTTGCTTGAGCCCATAAAGCGCCTTTGAGAGTTTATAAACATGGTTTGGGTACTCACTATCTTCAAAGCCGGGAGGTTGCTCAACATAGACCTCTTCCTTGATTGGTCCATTCAGGAAGGCACTTTTCACGTCCATTTGATAAAGCTTAAAGCCATGGTGAGTAGCATAGGCAAGTAATATACGAATTGACTCAAGCCTAGCTACGGGTGCATAAGTTTCACCGAAATCCACACGTTTGACTTGTGAATATCCTTTGGCCACAAGTAGAGCATTGTTCCTTGTCACCACACCATGCTCATCTTGCTTGTTGCGGAATACCCACTTGGTACCTACAACATTTTGATTAGGACGTGGAACTAAATGCCATACTTCATTCCTCGCAAAGTTGTTGAGCTCCTCTTGCATTGCCAACACCCAATCCGAGTCTCTTAGTGCATCCTCCACCCTGTATGGCTCAATAGAGAACACAAAAGAGTAATGTTCACAAAAATGAGCGACTCGAGATCGAGTGGTTACCCCCTTATGAATGTCATCGAGAATTGAGTTCGCGGGGTGATCTCTTTGAATCGCTTGGTGGACTCTTGGGTGTGGCGGTCTTTGACCCTGAATTTCTTGCTCATCTTCCTTGTCCTTGTTGACTTGATCTCCCCCTTGATCATTGTCCTCTTCTTGAGGTGGCTCATCTTCTTGATCTTCATCATCTTGAGCCTGATCCTCATCATGAGTTGGTGGAGATGCTTGCATGGAAGATGATGGTTGATCTTGTGCTTGTGGAGGCTCTTCGGATTTCTTAGGACACACATCCCCAATGGACATGTTCCTTAGCGCGACACATGGAGCCTCTTCATCATCTAGCTCATCAAGATCAACTTGCTCCACTTGGGAGCCATTAGTCTCATCAAAAACAATGTCACAAGAAACCTCAACTAATCCAGTGGATTTGTTGAAGACTCTATATGCCCTTGTGTTTGAGTCATAACCAAGTAAAAAACCTTCTATAGCCTTAGGAGCAAATTTAGATTTTCTACCTCTTTTAATAAGAATAAAACATTTGCTACCAAAGACTCTAAAATATGAAACATTGGGCTTTTTACCGGTAAGGAGTTCGTATGATGTGTTCTTGATGATTCGGTGGAGGTAGAGCCGGTTGATGGAGTAGCAGGCGGTGTTAATCACGTCAGCCCAAAACCGGTCTGGAGTCTTGTACTCATCAAGCATGGTCCTCGCCATGTCCAATAGAGTTCTATTCTTCCTCTCCACTACACCATTTTGTTGAGGTGTGTAGGGAGAAGAGAACTCATGCTTGATGCCCTCATCCTCAAGAAAATCTTCTATTTGTGAGTTCTTGAAATCCGTCCCATTGTCGCTTCTTATCTTCTTGATTCTCAATCCGAACTCATTTTGAGCCCGTCGCAAGAATCCCTTTAAGGTCTCTTGGGTTTGTGATTTTTCCTGCAAAAAGAATACCCAAGTGAAGCGAGAATAATCATCCACAATTACTAGACAGTACTTACTCCTATCGATGCTTATGTAAGCAATCGGGCCGAATAGATCCATGTGGAGTAGTTCCAGTGGCCTGTCCGTTGTCATGATGTTCTTGTGTGGATGGTGGGTGCCAACTAGCTTTCCTGCTTGACATGCGCTACCAACCCTTTCTCAAAATGAACATTGGTTAGTCCCAAAATGTGTTCTCCCTTTAGAAGTTTGTGAAGATTCTTCATCCCAACATGGGCTAATCGGTGATGCCAGAGCCAACCCATATTAGTCTTAGCTATTAAGCAAGTATCGAGTTCAGTTTTGTTAAAATCAACTAAGTATAGCTGACCCTCTAATACTCCCTTAAATGCTACTAAATCATCACTTCTTCTAAAGACAGTAACACCTACATCTGTAAATAGATAGTTGTAGCCCATTTTGCATAATTGAGAAACTGAAAGCAAGTTGTAATCTAAAGAATCTACAAGAAAAACATTGGAAATAGAATGGTCAGGTGATATAGCAATTTTACCAAGTCCTTTGACCAAACCTTGATTTCCATCCCCGAATGTGATAGCTCTTTGGGGATCTTCGTTTTTCTCATAGGAGGAGAACATCCTTTTCTCCCCTGTCATGTGGTTTGTGCATCCGCTATCAATAACCCAACTTGAGCCCTAGATGCATAAACCTACAAAACAGTTTAAGGCCTTGTTCTTAGGTACCCAAACAGTCTTGGGTCCTTTCACATTAGAAACAAGCACCTTGGGTACCCAAACACAAGTCTTTGACCCCTTGTGTTTGCCCCCAATAAATTTTGCAACTACTTTGCCTGATTTGTTAGTTAAAACATAAGATGCATCAAAAGTCTTAAATGAAATGTTAGGCTCATTTGATGCAGTAGGAGTTTTCTTTTTAGGCATTTTAACATGTGTAGAATGCCTAGAGCTAGATGCCTCATTCTTATACATAAATGCATGGTGAGAAACAAAATGAGACTTCTTAGCATGAATTCTCCTAATTTTATGTTTTGGATAACCAGCAGGATATAAAACATAGCCCTCGTTATCCTGAACCATGGGAGGCTTGCCCTTAACAAAATTAGACAATCTTTTAGAGGCATTAAGTTTGACATTGCTTCCCTGTTGGAAACCAATGTCATCCTTGATGCCAGGGCGTCTCCCATTATAGAGTATGCTTCTAGCAAATTTAAATTTTTCATTTTCTATCTCATGCTCATTGATTTTAGCTGTTAGTTGAGCTATATGATCATTTTGTTGTTTAATTAAAGCAAGGTGATCATGAATAGCATCAACATTAACATCTCTACATCTAGTACAAATAGTAACATGGTCAATATTAGATGTAGATGGTTTGCAAGCATTTAACTCATCTATCTTAGCATGTAATATTGCATTTTCATCTCTAAGACAGGAAATAGAATCATTACAAACGTTTAAATCTCTAGCCTTAGAAATTAAACTAGCATTTTCAATTTAAAGCTACAAATTGATTCATTCAATTTATCAATCTTAGCAATTAAACTAGCATTTTCATTTCTAAGACTGACAATAGAATCATCACAAGTATTTAACTTTTCAACCTTAGTAATTAAACTAGCGTTCTCAGTTCTTAGGTTGGAAATAGTGTCATGGCAAATGCTAAGCTCTTTAGTCAAGTTTTCACATTTTTCTATCTCCTAAGCATAAACATTTTTAATTTTAACATGCTTTTTTGTTTTCCTTAATAAGGAATTCCTCTTGGCTATCCAAGAGTTCATCCTTCTCATGAATAACACCTATCAATTCATTCAATTTTTCTTTCTGTTGCATGTTAAGGTTGGCAAAAAGGGTAAGCAAATTATCCTCATTTTCACTAGAGCTATCCTCATCACTAGATGTTGTATATTTGGTGGAGGCTCTAGATTTTACCTTCTTCCTTTTGCCGTCCTTTGTCATGAGGCATTGGTGGCCGACGTTGGGGAAGAGGAGACCCTTGTTGACGGCGATGTTGGCGGCATCCTCGTCGGAGGAGTCGGTGGAGCTCTCGTCGGAGTCCCATTCCCGACACACGTGGGCATCGCCGCCCTTCTTCTTGTAGTACTTCTTCTTTTCCTTCTTCTTTCCCCTCTTGTCGTCGCCCCTGTCACTATCACTTGACATAGGACATTTAGCTATAAAGTGACCAGGCTTACCACATTTGTAGCACACCCTTTTAGAACGGGGCTTGTAGTCTTTCCCTTTCTTTTGCTTGAGGATTTGGCGAAAGTTCTTGAAGATGAGCGCCATCTCCTCGTTGTCGAGCTTGGAGGCATCGATGGGGAACCTACTTGACGTAGACTCATCTTTCTTCTGCTCCATCGCTTTGAATGCGATGGGTTGCACCTCGGGTGTGGAGGTGCCGCCTTGCTCCAAGTTGACGATTTGTTTGGAGCCTTTGATCATCAATTCAAAGCTCACAAACTTTCTGAAAGGGAAATAGGCTTACACCTTTTCCTATATGAATTTTGGTGGTTGAATTGCCCAACACAAATTAATTGGACTAACTAGTTTGCTCTAGATTATGAGTTCTACAGGTGCCAAAGGTTCAACACAAACCAATAAAAGTCCAAGAAAGGGTTCAAATAAAAAGAGCAAAAGACAACCCAAAGGCAACCCTGGTCTGGTGCACCGGAACCCAACTCCAAACTTGCCACCTTCGGGAATTCTAGGAGCCACTCCGCTATAATTCACCGGACTGTCCGGTGTAGCACCGGACCCTCCGGTGTGCCAGCAGAGTAACGGCTATACAGCGCCAACGGTCGTCTGCAGAGGAACAGTAAAACACTACAGTGCGCGACTGCGCGCACAAAAGTCAGAGCAGGCGTAGAAGGCGCACCGGACAGTGAATAGTGCTATCCGGTGCACCACCGGATTGTCCGGTGGCCTAGTTGTCAGAAGCTCCAACGGTCGGAACCCAACGGCCTGGTGACGTGGCTGGCGCACCAGACTGTGTCCGGTGGCGCACCGGACTGTCCGGTGCACCATACGACAGAAGCCTTCACCAACGGTCAATTTGGTGGTTGGGGCTATAAATACCCCCCAACCACCACACTTCAATGCATCCAAATTTTCAGCCTTCAAACCTCATACAAGAGCTCTATACTTCACTCCAAGACACAAACAAAGAGATCAAGTCCTCTCCCAAGTCCAAAGATCATTCCAATCAAATAGTGACTAGTGAGAGAGACAATTGTGTTCATTTGAGTTCTTGCGCTTGGATTGCTTTTCTTCTTCCTTCTTTCTTGTTTCCAACTCAATTGTAATCAAGGTAAGGGACACCAATTGTGTGGTGGTCCTTGTGGGGACTTAGTGTCCCGATTTATTGAGAAGAGAAGCTCACTCGGTCTAGGTGACCGTTTGAGAGAGGGAAAGGGTTGAGAGAGACCCGGTCTTTGTGACCACCTCAACGGGGAGTAGGTTTGCAAGAACCGAACCTCGGTAAAACAAATCACCATGTCATTCTCTCTTATTCGCTTGTGATTTGTTTTTGCCCTCTCTTTCGGACTCAATTATATTTCTAACGCTAACCCCGGCTTGTAGTTGTGCTTAAACTTTATAAATTTCAGATTTGCCTATTCACCCCCCTCTAGGCGACTTTCAATTGGTATCAGAGCACGGTACTTCATTAGAGCATAACCGCTCAAAGTGATGTCGGGAGCATCCGCCATGAGGGAAATCGGGACCGGCGACAAGTCCGCAAGCTCGGGGAGAACTCACTCAAGAGAGTCCGCCCACAAGCACAAGGAGGAATCCTCTTCCTCCATCAAGTCCCAACGGAAGGGTGACAAGAAGAAGAAGATAAAGAAGGTGGTCTACTATGAGACCGACTCTTCGTCACCCTCCACCTCCAGCTCGGAATCGGCATCCGCCACTTCTAAGCGCTGTTGGGGCCATGCTTCGTTGCGCCGAAGGTCTTACGGGAAGAAGCAGCTTCGGCTGAAGTTGTCCCCAGAAGATGGCCGAAGGTTCCTTTTCGTGGAGCTTCGGCATTACAAACCGACATAGAGATAGAATGACCTTTTAATCCATAAAGGTCTGAGTCAATGATTGTAAACTTTTATGAGGGGCATAATTGTAATTCATCACAGGCTGTGTCCTGTGTCTATAAATAGATGAACAGTACCCCGTACTGTTCACGCTGACTTGTATTCACTCGCGCGTCACGCTTAGTCTTTTGCCTTCTGTCGAGCTGAAGGTAAAAATGTAACTCAATATTATTCAAGTACATTCATGATTATATGATTAAATGATATTAATGATGACACGAGATTATTCATGTTATTTCTCATGTTTCATATGTTTCTCTTTCCACTGAGATATATTGTAATACCGAAGGTACGTCCTTCATGACCTTCGTCTGAAGGTCATTATATCCCAAGGGAGATAATGCTCTGAAGGACGAAGGGAATTAATCATTAACCTTTTTTGTGTTGCCTTGTTCTTAATTCATAGCACTTGAGAACAAGTCCCCAACATTGGCGCCCACCTCCGGTGAACTCACTTCCACTTTTCTGAGCTGATGGCTTCGTTCAACAATCAAGCTGAAGCTGCTTCGGCTTCGAAGCTGGTGCTCCCGATAACAGGCGGTTCTTGCTCAGAGCCGGCTAACAAGAAGCAAAAGAAGGAGGCTCAGAGAAGGGTGCAGCATGTTGGAGTACAGGGACCCTTCATCAAGTCAAAATGGTCCCACATTCCAATCACTTTCTCTCAGGAAGACCTTCAGCTTAAGGATTATCCTCACAATGATGCCATGGTTATCTCTTGCGTGATCAAAGGATTTCTGGTCCACAATGTCTTAGTTGATACAGGTAGTGCAGCTGATATTATATTTGCTAAGGCCTTCAGACAAATGCAAGAGCCCGAAGACAAGGTCCATGATGCTACACACCCTCTTTGTGGCTTCGGAGGACGGCATATTGCAGCACTTGGGAAGATTACCATGCCAGTAACCTTCGGATTTGTTAATAACACAAGGACTGAGCAAATTGTGTTTGATATTGTTGACATGGAGTATCCTTACAATGCTATCATTGGTCGCGGTACTCTCAATGCCTTTGAAGCAATTCTTCACCCAGCTTACCTCTGCATGAAGATACCTTCGGACCAAGGGCCTATTGCTATTCATGGAAGCCAGGAAGCTGCTAGAAGGCCCGAAGGAAGCTGGACTGACTCCAAAGCAATCCATAACATAGATGGAGCTGAAGCTTGTGAACAGTACAAATTCAGAAGGGAGAAAGCAGCTTCAGCAGATCAGCCGAAGCCCATGCTATTGTGTGAGGATATAGCAGAGCAGAAAGTGCGGTTGGGCTCGCAATTATCTGAAGACCAGGAGAAAACCTTGATAAGGTTTTTGTTCAACAACAAAGATGTTTTTGCATGGTCAGCTAATGATCTCTGTGGAGTAAATCGGGATGTTATTGAACATTCGCTCAATGTTGACCCATCCTTTAGACCCCGAAAGCAGAGGCTTCGGAAAATGTCTGATGACAAGGCCGAAGGGGCTCGCAATGAAGTAAAAAGACTCCTCAGTGCAGGAGTTATCAGAGAAGTAAAGTATCCAGAGTGGCTAGCTAACACTGTTATGGTGAAGAAGGCCAATGGCAAGTGGAGAATGTGTATCGATTTCACAGATCTCAACAAGGCTTGTCCGAAGGACGAATTCCCGCTGCCAAGGATAGACTCTTTAGTCGATGCAGCAGCTTCTTCAGAGCTCATGAGTCTCCTAGACTGCTACTCAGGCTATCATCAAATCTGGATGAAGAAGGAAGATGAGCCGAAGACTAGCTTCATAACCCCAAGTGGCACATATTGCTATCTTCGGATGCCTGAGGGGCTCAAAAATGCTGGAGGGAGTTTCAGCAGAATGACTGCGAAGGTTCTCCAGTCTCAGATAGGCAGAAATGTGTTGACTTATGTTGATGACATTATTGTAAAAAGCACGAGGCAGGAAAATCATATTGCTGATTTGTAGGAGACCTTCGCCAGTTTCAGACAAGCTGGTTTGAAGCTGAATCCAGAAAAATGTGTCTTCGGAGTGAAGAAGGGGAAATTTCTCGGATGCTTGGTTTCAACAAAGGGAATTGAAGCTAATCCAAATAAAATCGAAGCTATACTTCGAATGGAGCCACCAACTACAAGAAAGGGGGCCCAAAGATTGACAGGAAGGCTGGCATCTCTCAACAGATTCATATCCAGGTCAGCAGAAAGAAATTTACCATTCTTCGAGGTGCTGAAGTCAGCTGAAGTCTTTCAATGGGGCCCAAGTCAACAAAAAGCCTTCGAAGAGCTGAAGCAATACTTGATAGATCTAACAACATTAACTCCACCAACGCCAGGGGCTCCTTTGTTGTTATATGTGGCAGCTTCGCACTCGGCAGTAAGTGCAGCACTTGTCCAGGAGAAGCTTGATGGACAAATCAAGAAGCAGGTTCCAGTATATTTTGTATCTGAAGTCCTTAGTGTATCAAAGAAAAATTATACGGAGCTGGAGAAGGTACTATATGCCGTTTTAATGGCATCCAGGAAGCTTCGGCATTATTTTCAGGCATACAATATTATTGTTCCTTCTTCGCAGCCGTTGAAGGATATCATGAGAAATAGAGAAGCTACTGGACAGATTGGAAAATGGGCTGCAGAGCTCAATGAATTTTACATTGATTATGTGCATAGATCCTCGATCCAGTCTCAAGCATTGGCAGATTTCATTGCCGACTGGACGCCAGGGGCTCAGGATGAAGAAGCAAATAAAGATGCCGAAGTGTGGACAGTGTTTTGTGATGGCTCTTGGGGAACCTTCGGAGCAGGTGCAGCTGCTGTGTTGGTCTCACCATCCAAGGTTAAAACTTGTTATGCAGCAAGACTTGACTTCAGCTGTACAAACAATATTACTGAGTACGAAGCCCTGCTCCTGGGCCTTCGGAAATTAAAGGCAATAGGAATCAGAAGGGCGATTCTTAAAACTGATTCCCAGGTTGTTTCGGGTCATATTGACAAAAGTTGCAAGGCTAAAGATCCGAAGCTTGAAAAATATCTAGACACGGTCCGAAGGATCGAAGCCTCCTTCGAAGGATTTTCTGTCAAGAATACCCCTCGAGGACAAAATGAGCATGCTGATTTGCTAGCCAAGTCTGCGGCATAGGGGCTGCCGTTACCTTCGGATGTGTTCTTCGAAACAATAAAGGCACCTTCAGTGGAGCTCCTTGAAAGAGCAGTCCTCAACATATCTCCTGTTTTCAGCGAAGATTGGAGAACTGAAATCATTTCTTAGCTTCAGGGTAAGTTCCTTTCAGATGACGAAGCTTATAATAAAAGGATAGAGGCAAGAGCTCGTCCGTATGTCATGATAGAAGGGGAGTTATACAAATATGGAGTTTGCGCTCCGCTGCTCAAGTGCTTATCTAGAACCGAAGGTATAGAGTTGATGAAAGAAATACATGCAGGCCTGTGTGGATCCCACATCGGATCTAGACCGTTACTTGGAAAAGTTTTCCGCCAAGGATTTTATTGGCCGAAGGCAGCTTCGGATGCAGCGGAGTTAGTTCAAAAGTGCGAAGGTTGTCAGAAATGTGCAAGAGATCAAAAGCAACCTTCGTCTTTGACACAGCTGATACAACCCATCTGGCCATTGCAAAGGTGGGGCCTTGACTTGTTAGGTCCATTACCACCGGCTCAAGGGAATCTAAAATATGTTATAGTGGCTGTGGAGTATTTTTCTAAATGGATTGAGGCGAAGCCATTAGCCACAATAACTTCGGCCACTGTCCAAAAGTTTTTCTGGCAGAATATTGTCTGTCGCTTCGGAGTACCGAAGGCCATCACTGTAGATAATGGAACGCAGTTCGACTCCGAAGCTTTCAGAAATTTCTGTGATCAAATTGGAACGAAGATCCATTTTGCATCAGTCAGGCATCCGGAGTCGAATGGGCTCGTTGAAAGGGCCAACGGCATTATAATGACAGGAATAATGAAGTTAATCTTCAATCAACCCAGGGGAAAGTGGCCAGATCAGTTAACCAAAGTGGTGTGGAGCCACAATACAACAACATCAAGGTCTACAGGCTTTACTCCATTCAAGTTATTGTTCGGTGACGAAGCAATAACTCCGGAAGAAGCTAAGGCTGGATCAATAAGAGTAGTAGCTTCGGCAGAACCAGGTCCTGAAGATGCCTGTCTTGTGGAAAAAGATGCTTTAGAAGGGATCAGGCTTCAAGCTGTGGAGAATATCAATAAATACCAGGCTGAAACAGTCAAATGGCGAGATAGAAAGGTCCGGCTAAAAAATATTGAGCCGGGACACTTGGTGCTTCGGAGAGTGGCCAACCCAGACACAGTGGGCAAGTTACAGCTGAAATGGGAAGGACCTTTCTTAGTAGTATCTTCGTCAAGGCCTGGTTCGTACAGATTAAAGGACATGGACGGCAACGAAATTCCAAGATCTTGGAATGCGGATGAGCTTCGGCGATATTATGTATAACTTGATGTAACTTTTTATGTTTTTCTTTTCTTTTTCATGGCACCCTTTTCCTTTCTAAAGGGGGAGAAAGGTTTTTAATGGGGCCATCATATGTAATTTCCTTTTTAGTTTTATAAGAGCAAAATCCCCCAAAGAATGTAAATGTAAAAGCTGAGAACGCACCATCGAGTGCCGAAACTGAAAAGGCGAAGAAGCTCAAAAGACGTTCCTAAGGGAATGCAGAGCTTACAGCGAAAAGTCAACGCTGATTCCGCCGAAAGTAAAAGGCGAAGAAGCTCAAAAGACGTTCCTAAGGGAATGCAGAGCTTATAGCGAAAAGTCAACGCTGATTCCGCCGAAAGTAAAAGGCGAAGAAGCTCAAAAGACGTTCCTAAGGGAATGCAGAGCTAATGTGTGGTTGTTTCTAAGGAAATAATGGCTGAGGGTATGGCTTCGGACATGTGTTTGGACATTCATTCGCACATCACATAGCATCATAGCATTCGCATTCATAAACATTCATTCATGGCATACGTGGTTGTTTCGGCAAAGAAGAGGAAGCGATCTTTTATGCTTCGTTGTGTACGAAAAGAAGGGAAGGTGTTTTTTCGCTTCCAGCTCAAAATATTACTTTCGTCCACATCAAAGCACCTCAATGGAAGGGTAAGGATATATTACAAGGTATGAACAAAGTTCATTAAGAACAGTTTAGCTGTATTTACAAAAGTTGTTACAAAAGTCTCTTGAGTTTTTCTAGTCTACTCCTACTAATCCTCGTCAGGCTTCCGCTTCGGCGGCATGTTCTTTAAGTATCACCTTCAGCTTCGTCATCCTACATGAATCAAGATATTGTGAGTAAAAATCAAGTGTGAAGGAGAAGGTAAGCGCAAGGTATGATTTCTTACCGGTTCAAGATGACTTCGAGCTTCGTCCCCAGCCTTCTCTCGCCCGCCTTTTGTCCATATCATTTTTATAAATCTGTTTGATATGCTTCGGGCGAGGTCAGGAATATCGTCTAAAATTGATGGAGATAGAGTGAAATTCGGCCTGTTGACGATTTTTCCATGATCACAGCCGGCCTTCAGGAACGCTGCAGCTGTGCCCCGAGAAGCTACCCAGGCACAGAAGTCACCGTGCCCGGCTATAACTTCGTCCAGCTCATCAATTTCAGCTTCAATATGTTCGAAGGCTCTTGGCAAGTTTTCAGCTGCAGGGTTGAACTTTCCACTGCTGGCTCCAACTGAGTGAAAGATCTTCTTTAATTGTTGGATACAGTTGTTACTAAATTTCAAGCACTTGTCTTGAAGGCTTGTTAATGATTTCTTCAAGTCTGAGTTGGTTTGGACTTCGGCTTCAAGTTTCGAATTAAGCTCTAGCTTCTCTTGTTCAAATTGTTTTGATTGGCAGAGAAGCTTCGAATTCAATTCTGCTACTTTAGCTTCAGTCTCTGCCAGCAAGCCTTCGGTTGATTGGAGTTCGAAGTCTTTCTTTTCAATAATAGCTGATTGTTCTTTTATCTTGCTCTCTAAATTTTCAATTATAGCTTCGTGTTTTTTATCCTCTAAATCTTGTTGCATCTTCAAAGCTTTGCTTAGTAGCATGCTCTGCAAATAAACAACCTTCGTTAGGAATATTTCCATTATTAAAAAACGATAGAAGTCAGAGAGAAAGTTGTTTACCTTGAAATTGGAATAAAATAAGCTGCCGACGATATGTTGTCGTCGGTAGCGGCTGATATCTGTTTCTAGCTTCGGAAAACCGATACTCTTTGATAGAGTACCGATGACCTTGGCTCCAGTTTGGTCTCGGATGCAGCCTAATTTTTCATCGTCGACACCTCCGAAAAGAAGAGCTCCTGGCCTATATCCGCAAGATTTGGCATAGTCTTTAAGCTCTTCTATTTCGGCCTTCGACAGTTTTTGCCCAACTAAATTTTGAAATATGTAGGCTTTGTCTTCCGAAGTATCTTCGGCTATTTCTTTTTCCTTTCCAGGCACTGTGGCTGTGGTTTCTTCAGCAGTAGTGGCAGCTTCTTCTGCGGCCATGTCTAGTAAAATTTTGTCGATGTCTTCAATGGTAGTTTCTAAGTTCAAATCTTCGGCTGAAGCGGCTTCGGTAGCCGCGACCTCCGAAGGTGCGACTTCGGCATTTGTTGTGCCCTCAACAGCTGGTGTTTTCCGAATTAACGCCCTCGGCGGCGTCTTGTCGATAACTTCGGTCACTGCAATAATCCTTTGCCTCTTTGTTTTGGTTATCTTCGTTTTTTCCGGCTCCTCCACCTTTCGAAAAAGCTTCGTCAGTTGGGGCCCTAATGGACTTAGCTTCGCGGGCAGAGGTTCAGTCATTACCTTTAAGATTTCCTCCACGTCGCTTGTAGAAGGTGGTGCAGGAGTCCCCTCTTCATCGGATAATTTTCGCTTTGGAGTTGATATTTTTCTCTTCTTTGGAATTTTCTTCTTTTTTGCTGGTCCTTCTTCATCTTTGTTCAAACTTTCGGCCACTCTTTTTCTTTTTTGGCCCTCAGCACCCTTGTTCAACCGATCATAGTCAGGTTACTCGAAACCCAGCGCATCAAACACTCGGTTCAGCCTTCGCTTCGGACGGGTGCCGAAGGCCGCCGTCATCAGTTGATCTTCTTTTTTGGAATAATTTCCAAGAATTTCATTGCACATCACCTCAACTGTGTCCAGCCACTCTTTGCAAGGTTTTTTAAAGTATTTCTTGAATTTGAAATGGTAAGGAAGCCGGACAAGTTCCCCCTTCTTCTTCTCCCCCTCTAGCTTTGGCATTTCCCATTCTTTTAGAGTAGGGAAAACCCTGAACGCCAAGAATTCTTGAACCAGATCCCTGGTACCGATATGATCTGAAATAATTTCAAACTCACCCAGTGCAGCCCAGGTGGGACCTTCTAATGTCATGTGGCATCGCGGCCTTGTCTCTCCGAAGATTAATTCAAGTGGGCTTTGTACCAACTTCTCTTCATCTTCGGCAACCTTCACATAAAACCACTCAGATTTCCAGCCTGCTGGCCATTTGCTTCGGTAGCTGATAACAGGAAACTTTGTTGTCTTCCGGTAGGCAAAATTGTAGCAACCAAAGTTATCATGTAATCCATCTTTTCTGGCCTTCGTTTGGTAATGTAACTCATGAACTCGACAAAAACTGTCGGCAAACGGTTCCACAGCCTGGCTTCGGAGGGCCCAGATGTAAACATTAAGCCTAACGATAGCGTTAGGAGTCAGTTGATGAAAGTAAATACCAAACTTCTTCAATACATCTGCAATAATTCCGTGAAGGGGGAATCTCAGCCCAGCCTTTAAAAAGTTCTTGAAAATAACTATCTCGTCCTTCTCTGGCTTCGGGGTAGTCTCTTCTCCCCCGAAGCGAAGTAGTTTCTTCTGATTTTCACTGAAATAACCAGATTTTACCATCTTCGAGAGATCAGCCTTCGAAATGGTCGACTTTCCGAAGTCTAAGTGGCTGGGCTTGCTGGGCATGGCAATGCGATAGTCATCTTCGGGATCAGTTTCTTCAATGTTCTCTTCTTCTCCTTCGGTAGTTGTCGGGTCTGCTTCGGCGGCGGGGGTTTCTTCTGCGGTTACTAGTCCGGATCGTTGCATTGCTTCGGAGATGGGAACAGTCTCCGAACCTTCAGCTTCGTTCCCTTCACGCTCAACCCTGGCAGTGGATCGCACTCTGGCCATTTGATTCTGAGTTTGGGGAAATTGAATACTTTTTTCTTTTTCTTTTTCTCCCGAAGCCTTTCTCTCTGACGAAGCAGACTTCGAGATAGACCTTCGTTCGATTCTGAGAATCAAGCTTCGGCTACAGTTAAAAATTTTGGCAGCAAAACAGTGCAAATAGCAATGAATGCTGTGGTAACTTCACACCTACCCGTCTGTTTATATAGTGCTGCAGGTAAGAAGGCGAAGCGCCAGGATTTTTACACCAGGCGGGCAGTCACTTGCACTCGCTGCGCGGTGGACCGCAAAGATCAAACAGTAACTCTGCAAGGTGGGCCTGGCACGCGCTCGGAAACTGGATCGTTTCTCGGCAACGAGCTCAGGGAAGGTGTTTTTGGACCTTCGGCTTCCCGAAGCTTGAGAGGTTTTTTTCACGGATCAAGCTCGTTACGAAAAACGATCTAGCACCGCGAAAGGGGCTACTGTTGGGGCCATGCTTCGTTGCGCCGAAGGTCTTACGGGAAGAAGCAGCTTCGGCTGAAGTTGTCCCCAGAAGATGGCCGAAGGTTCCTTTTCGTGGAGCTTCGGCATTATAAACCGACATAGAGATAGAATGACCTTTTAATCCATAAAGGTCTGAGTCAATGATTGTAAACTTTTATGAGGGGCATAATTGTAATTCGTCACAGGCTGTGTCCTGTGTCTATAAATAGATGAACAGTACCCCGTACTGTTCACGCTGACTTGTATTCACTCGCGCGTCACGCTTAGTCTTTTGCCTTCTGTCGAGCTGAAGGTAAAAATGTAACTCAATATTATTCAAGTACATTCATGATTATATGATTAAATGATATTAATGATGACACGAGATTATTCATGTTATTTCTCATGTTTCATATGTTTCTCTTTCCACTGAGATATATTGTAATACCGAAGGTACGTCCTTCATGACCTTCGTCTGAAGGTCATTATATCCCAAGGGAGATAATGCTCTGAAGGACGAAGGGCATTAATCATTAACCTTTTTTGTGTTGCCTTGTTCTTAATTCATAGCACTTGAGAACAAGTCCCCAACAAGCGCCATGAGCGCAAGAAGTATAGTAAGATGCCCCTTCGCTACCCTCGTATTTCAAAACGCACTCCATTACTTTCCGTCCCATTAGGCAAGCCACCTATGTTTGATGGTGAAGATTATTCTATGTGGAGTGATAAAATGAGGCATCACCTAACCTCACTCCACAAAAGCATATGGGATATTGTTGAGTATGGAGCGCAGGTACCAAAGGAAGGGGACAAGGATTATGATTCGGAGGAGGTCGAACAAATCCAACACTTCAACTCCCAAGCCACTAATATACTCCTCGCCTCTCTAAGTCGAGAGGAGTATAATAAGGTGCAAGGGTTGAAGAGTGCAAAGGAGATTTGGGACGTGCTCAAGACCGCGCACGAAGGAGACGAGGTGACCAAGATCACCAAGAGAGAGACGATCGAGGGGGAGCTCGGTCGATTCATGCTTCACCAAGGGGAGGAGCCACTAGCGATGTACAACCGGCTCAAGAACTTGGTGAACCAAGTGCGCAACCTCAGGAGCACCAAATGGGATGACCATGAGATGGTCAAGGTTATTCTTAGATCACTCGTTTTTCTTAACCCTACACAAGTTCAATTAATTCGTGGTGATCCAAGGTATAAACTAATGTCTCCCGAGGAAGTGATAGAAAAATTTGTGAGCTTTGAATTGATGATCAAAGGCTCCAAGAATCATCGAGCAAGGCGCCATCTCAACACCCGAGGTGCAACCCGTCGCATTCAAGGCAACGGAAGAAGAAAAGAAGGATTCTACACCAAGTAGGATTCCCATCGACGCCTCCAAGCTCAACAACGAGGAAATGACACTCATCATCAAGAGCTTCCGCCAAATCCTTAAGCAAAGGAGAGGGAAGGATTACAAACCCCACTCCAAGAAGGTTTGCTACAAATGTGGTAAGCCCGGTCATTTTATCGTTAAATGTCCTTTGTCTAGTGATAGTGACAGGGGCGACGACAAGAAGGGAAAGAGAAGAGAAAAGAAGAGGTACTACAAGAAGAAGGGCGGTGATGCCCATGTTTGCCGGGAGTGGGACTCCGACGAGAGCTCCGCCGACTCCTCCTCCGACGAGGATGCCGCAAACATCACCATCACCAAAGGCCTTCTCTTCCCCAACGTTGGCCACAAGTGCCTCATGGCAAAGGACGACAAGAAGAAGAAGGTAAAATCAAGATCCTCTACTAAGTATGCAACCTCTAGTGATGAGGATAATTCTAGTGATGAGGAGAATAACTTGCTCACTCTTTTTGCCAATCTTAACATGCAACAAAAGGAGAAATTAAATGAATTGATTAGTGCTATTCATGAGAAGGATGAACTCTTGGATAGCCAAGAGGACTTCCTTATTAAGGAAAACAAAAAGCATGTTAAGACTAAAAATGTTTATGCTCAGGAGGTAGAGAAAAATGAAAAATTAACTAGTGAGCTAAGTACTTGCCATGACACTATCTCCAACCTTAGAATTGAGAATGCTAATTTGATTGCTAAGGTTGAGAAGTCAAACATTAGTGATGATTCAATTACCAATCTTAGAAATGATAATGTTAGTCTAATTGCTAAGATTGAAAAATTGAATGCCTCTCTTTCTAGCCTTAAGTTTGAGAATGATAAATTAATTGCTAAGGCTAAGGAATTAGATGTTTGCAATGTCTCTATTTCCAATCTTAGAGATGAGAATGCTATTTTACATGCTAAGATTGTTGAATTAAATACTTGCAAACCCTCTACATCTACCGTTGAGCATGTTACTATTTGCACTAGATGTAGAGATATTAATGTTGATGCTATCCATGATCACCTAGCTTTAATTAAGAAACAAAATGATCACATAGCTCAACTTAGTGCCAAAATTAATGAGCATGACTTAGAAAATGAGAAATTTAAATTTGCTAGAAGCATGCTCTATAGTGGGAGACACCCTGGGATTAAGGATGGCATTGGCTTCCAAAAGGGAGACAATGTCAAGCTTAATGCCTCTCCTAAAAGATTGTCTAACTTTGTTAAGGGCAAAGCTCCCATGCCTCAGGATAACGAGGGTTACATTTTATACCCTGCCGGTTATCCCGAGCACAAAATTAGGAGAATTCATTCTGGGAAGTCTCACTCTGGCTCTCATTATGCTTTTATGTATAAGAGTGAGGCATCTAGTTCTAGGCAATCAACCCATGCTAAAATGCCTAAGAAGAAAACTCCTATTGCATCAAATGAACCTAGTATTTCATTTAAGACTTTTGATGCATCTTATGTTTTAACTAACAAATCAGGCAAAGTAGTTGCCAAATATGTTGGGGCAAACACAAGGGGTCATAGACTTGTGTTTGGGTACCCAAGGTGCTTGTTTCTAGTGTCAAAGGACCCAAGACCGTTTGGGTACCTAAGAACAAGGCCTAAATTTGTTTTGTAGGTTTATGCATCCGGGGGCTCAAGTTGGATCATCGATAGCGGGTGCAGAAACCACATGACAGGGGAGAAAAGGATGTTCTCCTCCTATGAGAGAAACCAAGATCCCCAGCAAGCTATCACTTTTGGGGATGGAAGTCAAGGTTTGGTCAAAGGACTTGGTAAAATTGCAATATAACCTGACCATTCTATTTCCAATGTTTTTCTTGTAGATTCTTTAGATTACAACTTGCTTTCTGTTTCTCAATTATGTAAAATGGGTTACAACTGTCTTTTTACGGATATAGGTGTTACTGTCTTTAGAAGAAGTGATGATTCAGTAGCATTTAAGGGAGTGTTAGAGGGTCAGCTATACTTAGTTGATTTTAATAGAGCTGAACTCGACACTTGCTTAATTGCTAAGACTAACATGGGTTGGCTCTGGCATCACCGACTAGCCCACGTTGGGATGAAGAATCTTCATAAGCTTCTAAAGGGAGATCACATTTTGGGACTAACCAATGTTCATTTTGAGAAAGACAGGGTTTGTAGCGCATGTCAAGCAGGAAAGCAAGTTGGTGTTCACCATCCACACAAGAACATCATGACGATTGACAGGCCATTGGAGCTACTCCACATGGATCTATTCGGCCCGATAGCTTACATAAGCATCGGCGGGAGTAAGTACTGTCTAGTTATTGTGGATGATTATTCTCGCTTCACTTGCGTATTCTTTTTACAGGAAAAATCTCAAACCCAAGAGACTTTAAAGGGATTCTTGAGACGGGCTCAAAATGAGTTCGGCTTGAGGATCAAGAAAATAAGAAGCGACAACGGGACGGAGTTCAAGAACTCACAAATCGAAGGCTTTCTTAAGGAGGAGGGCATCAAGCATGAGTTCTCTTCTCCCTACATGCCACAACAAAATGGTGTAGTGGAGAGGAAGAATAGAACTCTATTGGACATGGCAAGGACCATGCTTGATGAATACAAGACTTCGGATCGGTTTTGGGCCGAGGCGGTCAACACCGCTTGCTACGCCATCAACCGGTTATATCTTCACCGAATCCTCAATAAGACATCTTATGAACTCCTCACCGGTAAAAAGCCCAATGTTTCATATTTTAGAGTCTTTGGTAGCAAATGCTTTATTCTTGTTAAAAGAGGTAGAAAATCTAAATTTGCTCCTAAGGTTGTAGAAGGCTTTTTACTTGGTTATGATTCAAACACAAGGGCATATAGAGTCTTTAACAAGTCCACTGGTGACATTGTGTTTGATGAGACTAACGGCTCTCAAGTAGAGCAAGTTGATCTTGATGAGCTAGATGATGAAGAGGCTCCGTGCATCGCGCTAAGGAACATGTCCATTGGGGATATGTGTCCTAAGGAATCCGAAGAGCCTCCACAAGCACAAGATCAACCATCTTCCTCCATGCAAGCATCTCCACCAACTCAAGATGAGGATCAAGCTCAAGATGATGAAGATGAAGATCAAGAGGAGCCAACTCAAGAGGAGGACATTAATCAAGGGGGAGATGCTAATGAAGACAAGAAAGATGATGAGGATCCAAGGCTGCCACACCCAAGAGTCCACCAAGCAATCCAACGAGATCACCCCATGAACACCATCCTCGGCGATATTCATAAGGGGGTATCCACTCGATCTCGTGTTGCTCATTTTTGTGAACATTACTCTTTTGTTTCCTCTATTGAGCCACACAGGGTAGAGGAAGCACTTCAAGATTCGGATTGGGTGCTGGTGATGCAAGAGGAGCTCAACAACTTCACGAGGAATGAGGTATGGCATTTAGTTCCACGTCCTAACCAAAATGTTGTAGGAACCAAGTGGATCTTCTGCAACAAACAAGATGAGCATGGTGTGGTGACAAGGAACAAAGCCCGACTTGTGGCCAAGGGATATTCACAAGTCGAAGGTTTGGATTTCGGTGAAACCTATGCACCCGTAGCTAGGCTTGAGTCAATTCACATTTTACTTGCCTATGCTACTTACCATGGCTTTAAGCTCTATCAAATGGACGTGAAAAGTGCCTTCCTCAATGGACCAATCAAGGAAGAGGTCTATGTTGAGCAACCTCTCGACTTTGAAGATAGTAAGTATCCTAACCATGTCTATAAACTCTCTAAGGCGCTTTATGGGCTCAAGCAAGCCCCAAGAGCATGGTATGAATGCCTAAGAGATTTTCTTATCGCTAATGGCTTCAAAGTCGGAAAAGCTGATCCTACTCTCTTTACTAAGACTATTGCAAATGATTTGTTTGTATGCCAAATTTATGTTGATGATATCATATTTGGGTCTACTAACAAATCTACATGTGAAGAGTTTAGTAGGATCATGATTCAAAAATTCGAGATGTCAATGATGGGGGAGTTGAAGTATTTTCTAGGCTTTCAAGTCAAGCAACTCCAAGAGGGCACCTTCATTAGCCAAACGAAGTACATTCAAGACATTCTTGCAAAGTTTGGGATGAAGGATGTCAAGCCCATCAAGACACCCATGGGAACCAATGGGCATCTCGACCTCGACACGGGAGGTAAATCCGTAGATCAAAAGGTATACCGGTCGATGATAGGTTCTTTACTCTATTTATGTGCTTAACGACCGGATATTATGCTTTCCGTATGCATGTGTGCAAGATTCCAAGCCGATCCTAAGGAAGTTCACCTTAGGGCCGTGAAACGAATCTTGAGATATTTAGTTTATACTCCTAAGTTTGGGCTTTGGTACCCCAGGGGATCCACTTTTGATTTAATTGGTTATTCCGATGCTGATTGGGCAGGGTGTAAGATTGATAGAAAGAGCACATCAGGGACTTGCCAGTTCTTGGGAAGATCTCTGGTGTCTTGGGCTTCAAAGAAACAAAATTCCGTAGCTCTTTCTACCGCCGAAGCCAAGTATATTGCCGCAGGCCATTGTTGCGCGCAATTGCTTTGGATGAGGCAAACCCTTAGAGACTATGGTTACAAATTAACCAAAGTTCCTCTCCTATGTGATAATGAGAGTGCAATCCGCATGGCGGATAATCCCGTTGAGCACAGCCGCACTAAGCACATAGCCATTCGGTATCACTTTTTGAGGGATCACCAACAACGGGGAGATATCGAGATTGCTTATATTAACACCAAAGATCAATTAGCTGATATCTTTACCAAGCCACTAGATGAGAAAATATTTACCAAACTTAGGCATGAGCTAAATATTCTTGATTCTAGGAATTTTGATTGATATTTTGCACACATAGCTCATTTATATACCTTTGATCATATCTCTTTCATGTGCTATGACTAATGTGTTTTCAAGTGGATATTATGCTAAAGTCATAGATTGAAAGGGAAATGGAGTCCTCGGCGAAGACAAAAGGCTTCCACTCCACTCCATTATTCATCCTTCGCCGTCGCTCCACAACGCTCTCCAATTTTGGTATAATCTTCACTCCTATATTATTTACCAAAGGGGAGAAAGTTTGAAATAGGGCTTATATTTCACTCACAAGTATCCGTTTTTGGCGATTCATGCCAAAGGGGGAGAAAGTATTAGCCCAAAGCAAAAGGACCGCACCACCACCAATTTCAAAAATCAATTTCAAAAATGTAGTCTTTCAAATTTGAGTTAAGAAAAGATTTTTCAATTTTTCAATTGGTATCTTATTTTTGGTATAATTTCAAATTGGTAAACCCTCTTCAAAATTAATATCTAAAACCCTCTTGAACACTAAGAGGAGGATTTCATTAAGGGGGAGCTTTGTTTAGTCAAAGGAAAAGCATTTGAAACAGGGGGAGAAAATTTCAAAATCTTGAAAATGCTTCTCAAAATCTTATTCATATACCTTTGACTATTTGCAAAAGACTTTGAAAAGAATTTCCAAAACATTTGCAAAATAAAACAAGTGGTACAAGCGTGGTCCAAAATTTTAAATAAGAAGAAAGCCATCCATGCATATCTAGTAGAAATAATTATTGGTTTCATTCCAAGCAACCTTTGCACTTAACTTATGCAAACTAGTTCAATTCTGCACTTTTATATTTGCTTTGGTTTGTGTTGGCATCAATCACCAAAAAGGGGGAGATTGAAAGGGAAATAGGCTTACACCTTTTCCTATATGAATTTTGGTGGTTGAATTGCCCAACACAAATTAATTGGACTAACTAGTTTGCTCTAGATTATGAGTTCTACATGTGTCAAGGGTTCAACACAAACCAATAAAAGTCCAAGAAAGGGTTCAAATAAAAAGAGCAAAAGACAACCCAAAGCCAGCCCTGGTCTGGCGCACCGGACTGTCCGGTGTGCCACCGGACATTGTCCGGTGCACCAGGGAACCCAACTCCAAACTTGCCACCTTCGGGAATTCTAGGAGCCACTCCGCTATAATTCACTGGACTGTCCGGTGTAGCACCGGACTATCCGGTGTGCCAGCGGAGTAACGGCTATACAGCGCCAACGGTCGTCTGCAGAGGAACAGTAAAACACTATAGTGCGCGACTGCGCGCGCAGAATGTAACACCCCTGGTGTTACTGTCACTAAAACTTGAGCATAACATCATAAGCATTGGCATTGCATATGTTTGACACACCTAGAGTGCATTCACTAGGCAAAAAAATTTAAACAAGTTGTATTGATATGATCTTTTGCAAATAAGACCATAGAGTGGGGAACCTAACCCTAGATTAGGTGTAATAAAACCAACAAGGCTTAAACAAGTGAAAACTTCAAAATTCAATTGAAAAAGACATAAAATGTCTCCATGGATGAACTCAAGTGGGATTCAGACCCTAAGAGTGCAAGAAACCCTAATTGGAACCTTGGAAAACCCTAAACCTAAACCCTAGGGGGCTAAGTGCAAAATCAGTGCACTTTTGGACTAAAGTGCAAAAACCATGACAATAAGGTATCTTAAGTCTAATGGTTCACAAATATGTGAATTTGCAAGTTAAACCCTAAGTTTTGGGTCTATTTGCAAAAAGCACCACTTAAACCCTACAAACCTAAGTCTGAAATTCTGTGATATTGGCTCAACTTTGGAGCTCTATATCTTCCAAATTAGTGAGAATTTACCCTAGGTCACCACATCAACTTTTTAGCTCTATGAAAGGGGAACAACTTTGCTTAAGAGTGTAAGCATGGTTGTTATGAAGACATTGGAGAAAAATGCACTCAAAGTTGGGCTGTCAGGCTATCTAGGACTGAATTCTGGTATGACAGTGTAATGAAGCCATCTTTGAGCTTAAATTTGATCATGATCCAGTCATTATCTGGTTATGATTAATATAACAAGATTAAAGCTGAATAATAGAGCTACAACTTCTTTAAAGACAGATTGTCAAGTCATTACATGGAAAGGGAGATTTCTGCTCTGCAAATCTGGCTGTCAGTCCAACTAAATGGGGTTTGCCATTGTACAGTAACCTGACGAAGATCAGATCCACCGCTCACCCCACCGTCGGCGACCTCGCGTGTAGATTTGCGCCGGTGAGGTGATTTGTGCCCATCTTAGTCCAAATAACGTCGCGGGGTCAAAAGATCATCACCGCCGTTGGGCTGGACACCAATCCGGCTAGCCGCCGTACTTTCCCCCTTGCTCATCGTCGATCGGATAACCTTCACCGCTGTCGATCCATCACTGCCATCCGCCACGTGTCCATACACTTTACCACGTTGTGGCTAACCGTGCTATGCATGTCTGGTGATCGCCGGAGTACTTGCCACGGTGAAAGCCACCTATTTCGAGCGCCAGAGCCCCTTTTCCCCTCCGGTCGCCAGCGCGATTCGGTCGAATTGATCACCACCGCTTGAGCATCCTATAAATTGGAGCCTCAACATGTTCCGCTAGGTAATTGTGCATCCAATAAACCAACTCTCAGCTCCGATTGTTTCCCATAGCTCCCCAATTTTGGATTACCCCCAAATCGGTCGAAGAACGCCGCAAAACCAAGCTCACCGTGGGCAGCTCTCCACAGGTCCGATCATGTTGTCTTTGATCTTCTTCCAGCATCCTTGTGTGTTCCTATGACTCATCAGCCCAACCAATTCTACTAAACCGAAGTAGATCATCGGGAACACTTTGAATTGTTCCCGGGGTGCGCGGTCACCATGGCCAGAGCAAACTAGGTCGCCATTCTTGAAATTAAGTTGGGGGAAATGCTCGGGAGGGGTTCAATTCGGTGTCAGTCGGGGGCACCGGTCTTCGCTCCCTCCAGCCAGTCTAGCTCGTCGGAGCTCGGCTCCCTGTGCGGTGCACCGTCGGGGACCTCAACATGTAAAGGAATAGAACATGGAGGTTCTTTTTGCAAACTGGCTGTGACTCAAAGTAACAGCGAAAGCACCCACTTCGGGTTATCCAGAATGCCGAGGGCTTTTTCGCAAAGCTGCCAGCGCGGGGGCGGGCGCGCGCTTTCCCCTGGGATTGGGCCGCTTGGGCTGCTTCTGGCCTAGCATTGTACCAACTTTTTCCTTTTCTTTTTCTATGAAATTTTGGAAATCTGTAGAAAATTGTAGAAAAATGATAAAAATATCAAACCAATTTTCCTACATTCCTAATTTTCCATAGTATTTAATAAAAATAGTTTCATGATTTTTAGATCAAATAGGGAATTTTGGAGCATTTAAAATAGTCTAAAACCTTGTTCCTGGAATTTTAGAAAATAAATAATAATCCCAAAAATCCCCAAACTTTTTAGATAAACTTTATACATCATTTAGAAGCCTTGGGTAAAGTTTGGTATGATTTGGACCTTGTTTGATACTTAGAACCCAAAACCCTACCCCTGCCCTTTGAACTTCACTATTGACTCCGAAAACCCTAAGTTCTTGGAGATCCGTGAAGGAAAGTTATATTCAAGACCTTAGATAATAAACTTATATTATCTTAGCATTTTCATAAGCATTCATATGCATAATGCATTTCAATTAGGTACGATAAGTGATCACATGATGCGGAAGACGAGACAAGTCGACTCCAAGCGCGGGCTAATCCGCAGGATAATGCTGATGGACGAACCTGCCTGATCAAGTTCTAGGACAAGGATGATTGCCAAGTGGTCGCCACCTAACAACACTAACCTAGTGTTATCCAGGCAAGCCCCGGTGCATGCAACCCCTTCCTTGTGTTTTTAAATAATTTTTGCACACTTTAAGTCTAGTGAAATGTGCATTAGGTTCATAGGAGTTGCTTGGAAACGCTTGATGCATTGCCTTCCTTGATATCCATACCTTTATAGATACTTCTGATGAAGTATCAAAATATGATTTACAAAAATGCTTAGCCCTGCTCAGATCTTGTGGATAGAGGTTGTCTTTTGCATTAAAGCCTAGCTCAGGGGTTATCCTGAGGAAAGATGGCTTCTACCTGCAAGAATATTTTCATTGAGAGCGTGGTGGGATCTTACTGCAAAGTTCCCTTTGATGCTCTTTTCATCCTAAGGAATACAAATAATCCTAAAGGTGGAAGTACTTAAATCGGGACTTGGGCTAGGAACAGGTGATGTTCTACCCAGGTTGATTAAGGATTGGATGCGTATGTAGGCCTGCTGACCGAGGACCCTAACTGGTCACATACCTTGTCATGGGTAAGCTTTGCCTCAGGTAGACTAATACCAGAATAAGATAACACGCAATGGGCGTGGAGAGATGGCGAGAGTAGCGTGTACCCTCCGTGGTTAGAGGCTGGACAGTGGTGTATCTATGCTCTCGGTTGGCGTGAACCTGATCTGGTCTTAAAAACCCCGGTGGCGAGTTGACATATGCAAGGGTTAAGTGCTACATATGTCGTGTGATTGGAGATCCTCAGCTGAGTATAATCGATTCGGATCGCCGTAACTTCGCGGACATGAAGACTTGGTCACTGACCTGCAACCTAAGTCAGGATGTGAACCTCATGAATAAAAATGATGTTGTATTGATGAGATGGAGAAATTAGACCAGATGCAAACAAAGTCTATTAATGTTTAATATGGCGTTAAAATATTGAAAGTAAGGACTCACTTTAGTAAGCTATTTCTGCAAAAGTATCTAAGTTGATTCTTGCTAAAGCCTCTCCTTGATTCCCAAATTCAGCATATCCTTGAGAGTCTTTTCTTTAGTCGGGTAAGTCTTGCTGAGTAATTCCATACTCAGGGTTTTATTCCCTGTTGTTTTTCAGGTTATAGTTTTGTGCTGCTGTTGATGGTGTTAAGTGCCGGTGGGCTCGACCTTCTTATAAGTCTAAGTAACTCTTCTATACTTCTTATTGAGGATGGTCACTTGAGCTAGCATATATTTCAAAACTACAAATAATTTATAACAGTTCAAAGTTATTTCTTTGAATCACTTTTGTAATCACTCCGATAATGTATAAAGTAAAATTTTTGTGACTTGTAAAATTTGGTAATAAGTTTTCCGCTGCAAACTGTTGGTGTGTGTGATTTGTGTTACTTAATCTTGCGATCTTGGTTGTAAGTGGTTTATCCGGGGTCCTTGGGACACTAGGACGGATCCTGTTAAGTTATTTGGTGCACATGCATAGCCATATGAGGTCTTTAAGACAAGGACAGGTGCATGTGGGCCCAATGACTTGAGAGGTTCTGCCACAGCTGGTATCGGAGCAGGATTAAGTTTATACGATCACATACGTATTTTCAAAACAAAAGTTTTGGTTTTAGAAAGCCTATTTTCAACTAAACACATTGTTTGGTTTTGAAAAAAAACAGTTTTGAAAAACTATAATGCTAGCGACATCCTCTATTAAGCCCTAAGTTAAGGACTATCAGGTGGCTTAGATGAAAACCACTAACCCACAACCGGGGGTATTGCATACATGTGTATTGTTATTTTTAAGGCCATTCAGTTTTGAATGGATCAACGCTCAGGTAAGGTGAGATGTGAGAGCATGACCGAACAAACATCGGACTAGGGAAGAGTATAACAAGCGCTTGATTATATACATGCTTCACATATGTATATATGAAGGCTGCGATGTGGAGTATTTACTTTTATGGGAATTTGGTACCCCATCGATGTGTATGGGTATACATACATGGGACTACTGAGAAGTGTAATGTACTTGTAACAATGCACCTACGCTCAGGTAAGAAGGTGAGTTACCATAATGAGTTGCCCTATGGTTAAAGTGTGGCAACGTCGCCTATGCGTGGCTTCGGCGCTTAATGATGAGCTGGCCTCCATATAGAAATATATGGAGTATAAACTGTGATAAACTGTCATGTGTGAATTGCATCATGGGAAATTGGGCTGTGATGGATTTTTCTGCAGGTACACTAACCTCGAAAATGTATGTGTAGCTGACGACTAGCAAAATATCGTGAGAGTCGTAAGTATGCCACCGATATAGAACGCTATCGCCACATTATGTTGGGAAAACTCGTGAGGACGTGTAGGACGAGCATGCATCCTGATTGTTGCATCATGTTTGTCACTTATACACCCAAAATGCTAATCTCATCCTTATTCTAGTAACCATTGATTGTAGATAATGTGGTGTAATGCTATAGTATGGACTTCGATGAAATAGCTATCCTCCGTTCTTTAGGTAACCTGTTAGGGTGTTATATGTGCTTGCTCTTGTACTTGATGTGCTGATAGAAGGTTAGTAGTTTGGTTACCTAAACCCAAAACTAGGCTATGTTCTTATCTAGTGAGCCATGACCCAAACTCATGTAAGTGAATGCTTAGATAATTTCTTCGTTGGACAAAAAGGATACTTAAGATTAAAATAAGAATCTTGAGTCATATTTCCATCTTAGACTATGCCCTTATTCGATTGACACAAGCTGATGTCCCTTATTCAGTTTGCCTATTCTTAAGGATCGCCATGTTGCTTTATCAACCTAACCTAGGAAAGACATGTCCAATCATTTTCTTGAGTTTTATGCCTTTGGTTTCCTCATACCTATCGAAGGCATACCAACTTAACCTTATGATTGTTTTCCCTCTGTATCTAATTAGATACTAATCATTGGCCTTGTAATCTCTGCGATGAGCATAGAAATATGCTTAGGGCTGAATTAACAGTCTCCCATCGTACTCCTTTCATCAAGTTTACGTTATGGCCATGTTTTGTTCATTTCATCGGGCCATAATCTATTTTGCTCTCTACTTGTAACCATTTTGACAGGTAGAGTCTCTTGTATATTGTCACCCTTGCTCAATCCGACGCGTGAGATTTCTTATTGGTTATGTCTGATAATGGTGTTATGACTAAAACCGACGGTGCCGTGATGAAACCGAGGGCCTTCTGTGTGTGCGCACACACGGTTGTGCTGCTCAGCACGCGCTGGTATCATGGTTAGTAGTTGTAATCCATTATGAGACTATATCAATGTGTTATCTTGGCACAATCTGTTTTTGCTACGTGAGATTCTTTATTGATGCCAGTTCGGTAATGGTGTCATGATTAAGGACTTATGGTGCCGCAGCGAAACTGAGAGCCTCCTGTGAATGCGCACACAGGATTGTGCTACTCGTCAGATGCTGGTATCAAGGTCTCTAGTCATGATCCATTATGGAATTACACTGATGTGTTATCTCCCGTAGATCTCTTCCTTGAAACGATTTTGGTATTGTTTGTCGAGGTGACCAAGCAACATCTATCATCTTTGTTGGATCAAAAGGGCATACCACTTTCATGTGTGGTCTCATTTCTTTTGATCTTGGTAGTGACTACTTATAGAAGTTCCCTTTACATCCTTTGTGTAAAGGTGAAGTCTTGGAGCTTTTTAGTGTTGAGAGACAATTGATTAGCTCTCAAAATGGAGATCTGTTTTCCCTGCTGCTGAGATGCAGAAGTTTGTTCATTCGCTCTCTTATTTAATCCATGTATTCCCTAACCTAGTGGATAATTCATCTCGTATAGAAGAAACGGATGAACAACCTGACCAGATGGATTTCTACCCAAATGTATGACCTTTTGCTAGTAGATGTGAACTCTCAACCCTTGGCTTACCGATGGTACTGAGAGGACTTGCTCAATGTCAAAAGTAGTTCAACAAGTTGGTTTTACTAACTTGTAACTGCATTGTGAACGAAGATTGAGTTTGGAGATTATTTTATCGAGTTGTCTAAACTCACTTTGGTTCAACCCACCCTAAAGAAAATACTTACAAGAATCAAGTTAAGTCGACTAATAACCACCTAATTACCGCTCTAGTCATGCCTCAATCGTCTCACGTATGCTTTTCCAGCATGTGTGATTAAGTCGATCCATGATTAGTACTGGATAAAATGGACTGGTTGTAAAGTCCGTATCTACTGATCCCTCCGCTGGTGATTTTCTCGAATCTATATCACCTTTCAGGGACTTGGATTTTTTGGTTGGCCACAGGTCAACTGTGATGTTATTCGACATTCACACCCGTCTCGTGTGCTATGAACTTATTGTGACCACTTGTTGGTAAACCTTTTCTGTGTGTTTTACCCAAGATGGTGCATCTAATTCTGTTTGGGTAAAATCGCGTATTAGCCGCTCGCTCAACAGACTCAGCTAGTACAATGTCATTAGAAAAAGCAAACTACACACATGGAACCTTATGTGTTCCTCTGGCAGACAACGTCTCTATTGGTGGACATTTCTAAATTAGCTTAAGGCGATACATGTTATGTTCGCTAGAGAAACCACATTCTGAGACACTCGCTTTTGCTTGGAATTGTCTTATGATTGCCACTGATGTGGACATGGGTTACCTGCTTCTCTACTCTTGAAAGTCTTTCGCTCCGAATCTCGGGACGAGATTCTTTTAAGGGGGGAGGGCTGTAACACCCCTGGTGTTACTGTCACTAAAACTTGAGCATAACATCATAAGCATTGGCATTGCATATGTTTGACACACCTAGAGTGCATTCACTAGGCAAAAAAATTCAAACAAGTTGTATTGATATGATCTTTTGCAAATAAGACCCTAGAGTGGGGAACCTAACCCTAGATTAGGTGTAATAGAACCAACAAGGCTTAAACAAGTGAAAACTTCAAAATTCAATTGAAAAAGTCATAAAATGTCTCCATGGATGAACTCAAGTGGGATTCAAACCCTAAGAGTGCAAGAAACCCTAATTGGAACCTTGGAAAACCCTAAACGTAAACCCTAGGGGGCTTAGTGCAAAATCAGTGCACTTTTGGACTAAAGTGCAAAAACCATGACAATAAGGTATCTTAAGTCTAATGGTTCACAAATATGTGAATTTGCAAGTTAAACCCTAAGTTTTGGGTCTTTTTGCAAAAAGCACCACTTAAACCCTATAAACCTAAGTCTGAAATTCTGTGATATTGGCTCAACTTTGGAGCTCTATATCTTCCAAATTAGTGAGAATTTACCCTAGGTCACCACATCAACTTTGTAGCTCTATGAAAGGGGAACAACTTTGCTTAAGAGTGTAAGCATGGTTGTTATGAAGAAATTGGGGAAAAATGCACTCAAAGTTGGGCTGTCAGGCTATCTGGGACTGAATTATGGTATGACAGTGTAATGAAGCCATCTTTGAGCTTAAATTTGATCATGATCCAGTCATTATCTGGTTATGATTACTATAACAAGATTAAAGCTGAATAATAGAGCTACAACTTCTTTAAAGACAGATTGTCAAGTCATTACATGGAAAGGGAGATTTCTGCTCTGCAAATCTGGCTATCAGTCCAACTGAATGGGGTTTGCCATTGTACAGTAACCTGACGAAGATCAAATCCACCGCTCACCCCGCCGCCGGCGATCTCGCGTGTAGATTTGCGTCGGTGAGGTGATTCGTGCCCATCTTAGTCTAGATAATGTCGCGGGGTCAAAAGATCATCACCGCCGTTAGGCTGGACACCAATCCGGCTAGCCACTGTACTTTCCCCCTTGCTCATCGTCGATCGGATAACCTTCACCGCCGTTGATCCATCACTGCCGTCCGCCGTGTGTCCATACACTTTACCACATTGCGGCTAACCGTGCTATGCAGTCCGGTGATCGCCGGAGTACTTGCCACGGTGAAAGCCACCTATTTCGAGCGCTAGAGCCCCTTTTCCCCTCCGGTCGCCAGTGCGATTCGGTCGAATTGATCACCACCACTTGAGCATCCTATAAATTGGAGCCTCAGCATGTTCCACTAGGTAATTGTGCATCCAATAAACAACTCTCAGCTTCGATCGTTTCCCACAACTCCCCAATTTTGGATTACCCCCAAATCGGTCGAAGAACGCCGCAAAACCAAGCTCACCGTGGGCAGCTCTCCATAGGTCCGATCATGTTGTCTTTGATCTTCTTCCAGCATCCTTGTGTGTTCCTATAGCTCATCGGCCGAACCAGTTGTACTAAACCGAAGTAGATCATCGGGAACACTTTGAATTGTTCCTGGGGTGCGCGGTCACCGTGGCTAGAGCAAACTAGGTCGCCATTCTTGAAATTAAGTTGGGGGAAATGCTCGGGAGGGGTTCAATTCGGTGTCAGTCACTCGGGGGCACCGGTCTTGGCTCCCTCCGGCCAGTCTAGCTCGCTGGAGCTCGGCTCCCTGTGCGGTGCACCGTTGGGGACCTCAACGTGTAAAGGAATAGAACGTGGAGGTTCTTTTTGCAAACTGGCTGTGACTCAATGTAACAGCGAAAGCACCCACTTCGGGTTATCCAGAACGCCGAGGGCTTTTTCGCAAAGCTGCCAGCGCGGGCGCGGGCGCGCGCTTTCCCCTAGGATTGGGCCGCTTGGGCTGCTTCTGGCCTAGCACTGTACCATCTTTTTCCTTTTCTTTTTCTATGAAATTTTGGAAATCTGTAGAAATATGTAGAAAATGATAAAAATATCAAACCAATTTTCCTAGATTCCTAATTTTCCATAGTATTTAATAAAAATAGTTTCATGATTTTTAGATCAAATAGGGAATTTTGGAGCATTTAAAATAGTCTAAAACCTTGTTCCTGGAATTTTAGAAAATAAATAATAATCCCAAAAACTCCCAAACTTTTTAGATGACCTTTATACATCATTTAGAAGCCTTGGGTAGAGTTTGGTATGATTTGGAACTTGTTTGATACTTAGAACCCAAAACCCTACCCCCTGCCCTTTGAACTTCACTATTGATTCCGAAAACCCTAAGTTCTCGGAGATCCGTGAAGGAAAGTTATATTCAAGACCTTAGATAATAAACTTATATTATCTTAGCATTTTCATAAGCATTCATATGCATAATGCATTTCATTAGGTACGATAAGTGATCACATGATGCGGAAGACGAGCCAAGTCGACTCCAAGCACAGGCTAATCCGCAGGATAATGCTGATGGACGAACCTGCCTGGTCAAGTGCTAGGACAAGGATGATCGCCAAGTGGTCGCCACCTAACAACACTAACCTAGTGTTATCCAGGCAAGCCCCGGTGCATGCAACCCCTTCCTTGTGTTTTTAAATAATTTTTGCACACTTTAAGTCTAGTGAAATGTGCATTAGGTTCATAGGAGTTGCTTGGAAACCCTTGATGCATTGCCATCCTTGATATCCATACCTTTATAGATACTTCTGATGAAGTATCAAAATATGATTTACAAAAATGCTTAGCCCTGCTCATATCTTGTGGATAGAGGTTGTCTTTTGCATTAAAGCCTAGCTCAGGGGTTATCCTGAGGAAAGATGGCTTCTACCTGCAAGAATATTTTCATTGAGAGCGTGGTGGGATCTTACTGCAAAGTTCCCTTTGATGCTCTTTTCATCCTAAGGAATACAAACAATCCTAAGGGTGGAAGTACTTAAATCGGGACTTGGGCTAGGAACAGGTGATGTTCTACCCAGGTTGATTAAGGATTGGATGCGTATGTAGGCCTGCTGACCGAGGACCCTTTAACTGGTCACATACCTCGTCATGGGTAAGCTTTGCCTTAGGCAGACTAATACCAGAATAAGATAACACGCAATGGGCATGGAGAGATGGCGAGAGTAGCGTGTACCCTCCGTGGCAAGAGGCTGGACGGTGGTGTATCTGTGCTCTCGGTTGGCGTGAACCTGATCTGGTCTTAAGAACCCTGGTGGCGAGTTGACATATGCAAGGGTTAACTGCTACATATGTCGTGTGATTGGAGATCCTCAGCTGTGTATAATCGATTCGAATTGCCGTAACTTCACGGACATGAAGACTTGGTCACTGACCTGCAACCTAAGTCAGGATGTGAACCTCATGAATAAAAATGATGTTGTATTGATGAGATGGAGAAATTAGACCAGATGCAAACAGAGTCTATTAATGTTTAATCTGGCGTTAAAATATTGAAAGTAAGGACTCACTTTAGTAAGCTATTTCTGCAAAAGTTTCTAAGTTGATTCTTGCTAAAGCCTCTACTTGATTCCCAAATCCAGCATATCCTTGAGAGTCTTTTCTTTAGTCGGGTAAGTCTTGCTGAGTAATTCCATACTCAGGGTTTTATTCCCTGTTGTTTTTCAGGTTATAGTTTTGTGCTGCTGTTGATGGTGTTAAGTGCAGGTGGGCTCGACCTTCTTATAAGTCTAAGTAACTCTTCTATACTTCTTATTGAGGATGGTCACTTGAGCTAGCATATATTTCAAAACTACAAATAATTTATAACAGTTCAAAGTTATTTCTTTGAATCACTTTTGTAATCACTTCGAGCATGTATAAAGTAAAATTTTTGTAACTTGTAAAATTTGGTAATAAGTTTTCCGCTGCAAACTGTTGGTATGTGTGATTTGTGTTACTTAATCTTGCGATCTTGGTTGTAAGTGGTTTATCCGAGGTCCTTGGGACACTCGGACGGATCTTGTTAAGTTATTTGGTGCACATGCATAGCCATCTGAGGTCTTTAAGACAAGGACAAGTGCATGTGGGCCCAATAACTTGGGAGGTTCTGCCACACAGAAGTCAGAGCAGGCGCAGAAGGCGCACCAGACAGTGAATAATGGCTGTCCGGTGGCCCAGTTGTCAGAAGCTCCAACGGTCGGAACCCAACGGCCTGGTGACGTGGCTGGCGCACCGGACTGTTCGGTGCGCCATACGACAGAAGCCTTCACCAATGGTCAATTTGGTGGTTGGGGCTATAAATACCCCCCAACCACCACACTTCAATGCATCCAAGTTTTCAGCCTTCAAACCTCATACAAGAGCTCTAGACTTCACTCCAAGACACAAACAAAGAGATCAAATCCTCTCCCAAGTCCAAAGATCATTCCAATCAAATAGTGACTAGTGAGAGAGACAATTGTGTTCATTTGAGTTCTTGCGCTTGGATTGCTTTTCTTCTTCCTTCTTTCTTGTTTCCAACTCAATTGTAATCAAGGCAATAGACACCAATTGTGTGGTGGTCCTTGTGGGGACTTAGTGTCCCGATTGATTGAGAAGAGAAGCTCACTCGGTCTAGGTGACCGTTTGAGAGAGGGAAAGGGTTGAGAGAGACCTGGTCTTTGTGACCACCTCAACAGGGAGTAGGTTTGTAAGAACCGAACCTCGGTAAAACAAATCACCGTGTCATTCTCTCTTATTCGCTTGTGATTTGTTTTCGCCCTCTCTTTCGAACTCAATTATATTTCTAACGCTAACCTCGGCTTGTAGTTGTGTTTAAACTTTATAAATTTCAGATTTGCCTATTCACCCCCCCCCTCTAGGCGACTTTCACTTTCCTATAACCTCCTCGGGAGACATTAGCTTATATCTAGGATCACCATGTATAAATTGAACTTGCGTAGGATTGCGAAAAACGAGTGATCTTAGAATAACCTTGACCATTTCATGGTCATCCCATTTGGTGCTCTCGAGGTTGCACACTTGATTCACCAAGGTCTTGAACCGGTTGTACATAGCTTGTGGCTCCTCTCCTTGGTTGAGGACGAAACGACCGAGCTCCCCCTCGATCGTCTCCCGTTTGGTGATCTTGGTCACCTCATTTCCCTCGTGCGCGGTCTTGAGCACGTCCCAATTCTCCTTGGCGCTCTTCAACCCTTGCACTTTATTATACTCCTCTCGACATAGAGAGGCGAGGAGTATAGTAGTGGCTTGGGAGTTGAAGTGCCAGATTTGGGCGACCTCGTCCGGGTCGTAGCCTTCATCCCCCACGGATGGTACCTACGCTCCAAACTCAACAATATCACATATACTTGTGTGGAGTGAGGTTAGGTGATGCCTCATTTTATCACTCCATATACAATAGTCCTCACCATAAAAAACGGTGGTTTGCCTAATGGGACGAAAAGTAAAGGAGCGCGCTTTGAAATACGGGGATAGCGAAGTGGCATCTTATTGTACTTCTTGCGCTCATGGCGTTTAGAAGTGATGGACGCGGCGTTGGAGCCGGATGTGGAGGGTGACAAAGAATCGGTCTCGTAGTAGACCACTTCCTTCATCTTCTTCTTCTTGTCGCCACTCTGTTGCGACTTGACGCGGGGAGGTGATTCCTCCCTTCCTTTGGCGTCGGACTCTCTTGAAGGAGCCTTCCCGTGGCTTGTGGCCTTATTGTCAGTTTCCATCTCCCTCTTGGCGAATCCTCCCGACATCACTTCGAGTGGTTAGACTCTAAATGAAGTATCGGGCTCTTATACCAATTGAAAGTCGCCTAGAGGGGGGTGGATAGGTGGAAACTGAAATTTACAACTTTAAACACACTACAAGCTGGGATTAGCGTTAGAACAAATGTCAAGTCTGGGAGAGAGGGGAAAACAAATCAACCAAGAAATAAAGAAGATGAACACAGTGATTTGTTTTACCGAGGTTCGGTTCTAAAGAACCTAGTCCCCGTTGAGGTGGTCACAAAGACCGGGTCTCTTTCAACCCTTTCCCTCTCTCAAACGGTCACCTAGACCGAGTGAGCTTTCTTCCTTGATTTCTCGGGTCACTTAGACCCCGCAAGGACCACCACATGATTGGTGTCTCTTGCTTCGCTAACAAGGCTTTGAGAATAAGAATGAGAGAAAGAAGAAAGCCAACCAAGCGACAAGAGCAACAAAGAAACACAAGAACGATCCTCTCACAAGTCCTAAAACACTAGAATTAAATTGGGGACTTTGATCGGATCAGTCGCTTTGATTTGTGTCTTGGAGTGTTGCACTTTGCTCTTGTATTGAATGAAGAGTGATGAATGCTTGGATGGTTGGAGTGGAGGTGGTTGGGGGTATTTATAGCCCTCAACCACCAAACAACCGTTGGGGTTGGGCTGCTGTCGATGGCCGCACCGGACGCTGTCCGGTGCGCCAGCCATGTCACCCAACTGTTAGGGTTCGGGCGCAGACGACCATTGGAGCTTTGTCTTCTAGTGGCACCAGACAGTCCGGTGCCGCACCGAACAAGCATTGTTCACTGTCCGGTGCTCCTCTGACGGCTGCTCTAACTTCTGCACGCACTGCGCGCGCACTGTAGCGTTCGCAGGTGTCCATTGCAGTCGACCATTGCGCTGGTAGCCGTTGCTCCGCTGGTGCACCGGACAGTCCGGTGGCACACTAGACAGTATGGTGAATTATAGCAGAGTGCGCCCTCAGAAACCCGAAGGTGAAGAGTTTGGAGTTGTATGGTCCTGGTGCACCGGATAGTCCGGTGCGCCAGACCAGGGCACCCTTTGTTTCTTTGCTCCTTTCTTTTTGAACCCTAACTTTGATCTTTTATTGGTTTGTGTTGAACCTTTATGCACCTGTGAAATATATAATCTAGAGCAAACTAGTTAGTCCAATTATTTCTATTGGGCATTCAACCGCCAAAATTATTTATAGGAAAAGGTTAAGCCCTATTTCCCTTTCAAGACCCAAATATGATATCATCAACATAAATTTGGCATACAAACAAATCTTTTGCAATGGTTTTAGTAAAAAGAGTAGGATCGACTTTTCCGACTTTGAAGCCATTAGTGATAAGGAAATCTCTTAGGCATTCATACCATGCTTTTGGGGCTTGCTTGAGCCCATAGAGTGCCTTTGAAAGTTTATAAACATGGTTAGGGTACTCACTATCTTCAAAGCCAGGAGGTTGCTCAACATAGACCTCTTCCTTGACTGGTCCATTGAGGAAGGCACTTTTCACGTCCATTTGATAAAGCTTAAAGCCATGGTGAGTAGCATAGGCAAGTAATATACGAATTGACTCAAGCCTAGCTACAGGTGCATAAGTTTCACCGAAATCCAAACCTTCGACTTGTGAATATCCTTTGGCCATAAGTCGGGCTTTGTTCCTTGTCACCACACCATGCTCATCTTGCCTGTTGCGGAATACCCACTTGGTACCTACAACATTTTGATTAGGACGTGGAACTAAATGCCATACCTCATTCCTCGTGAAGTTGTTGAGCTCCTCTTGCATTGGCAACACCCAATCCGAGTCTCTTAGTGCATCCTCCACCCTGTATGGCTCAATAGAGGACACAAAAGAGTAATGTTCACAAAAATGAGCGACTCGAGATCGAGTGGTTACCCCCTTATGAATGTCACCGAGAATGGAGTTGACGGGGTGATCTATTTGAATGGCTTGGTGGACTCTTGGGTGTGGCGGTCTTTGACCCTGATCATCTTCCTTGTCTTGATCAACTTCATCTCCCCCTTGATCATTGTCCTCATCTTGAGGTGGCTCATCCTCTTGATCTTCATGTTTATTATCTTGAGCCTGATCCTCATCTTGAGTTGGTGGAGATGCTTGCATGGAAGATGACGGTTGATCTTGTGCTTGAGTGGGCTCTTCGGATTCCTTAGGACACACATCCCCAATGGACATGTTCCTTAGCACGACACACGGAGCCTCTTCATCATCTAGCTCATCAAGATCAACTTTCTCCACTTGGGAGCCATTAGTCTCATAAAAAACAATGTCACAAGAAACCTCAACTAATCTAGTGGATTTGTTGAAGACTCTATATGCCCTTGTGTTTAAGTCATATCCTAGTAAAAAGCCTTCTACAACCTTAGGAGCAAATTTAGATTTTCTACCTCTTTTAACAAGAATAAAACATTTGCTACCAAAGACTCTAAAATATGAAACATTGGGCTTTTTACCGGTGAGGAGTTCATAAGATGTCTTCTTCAGGATTCGGTGAAGGTATAGCCGGTTGATGGAGTAGCAGGCGGTGTTAATCGCCTCAGCCCAAAACCGCTCCGAAGTCTTGTACTCATCAAGCATGGTCCTTGCCATGTCCAGTAGAGTTGTGTTCTTCCTCTCTACTACACCATTTTGTTGAGGTGTGTAGGGAGAAGAGAACTCATGCTTGATGCCCTCCTCCTCAAGAAAGCTTTCAATTTGAGAGTTCTTGAACTCCGTCCCGTTGTCGCTTCTTATCTTTTTTATTCTCAATCCGAACTCATTTTGAGCCCATCTCAAGAATCCCTTTAAAGTCTCTTGGGTTTGAGATTTTTCCTGCAAAAAGAACACCCAAGTGAAGCGAGAATAATCATCCACAATTACAAGACAGTACTTATTCCCGCCGACGCTTATGTAAGCTATCGGGCCGAATAGATCCATGTGGAGTAGTTCCAGTGGCCTATCCGTTGTCATTATGTTCTTGTGTGGATGATGAGTGCCAACTTGCTTTCCTGCTTGACATGCGCTACAAACCCTGTCTTTCTCAAAATGAACATTGGTTAGTCCCAAAATGTGTTCTCCCTTTAGAAGTTTGTGAAGATTCTTCATCCCAACATGGGCTAGTCGGCGATGCCAGAGCTAATCCATATTAGTCTTAGCTATTAAGCAAGTATCGAGTTCAGCTTTGTTAGAATCAACTAAGTATAGCTGACCCTCTAATACTTAGCTATAATTCATTTAAATTCTACTGAATCATCACTTCTTCTAAAGACAGTAACACCTACATCTGTAAATAGACAGTTGTAGCCCATTTGGCATAATTGAGAAACAGAAAGCAAATTTTAATCTAAAGAGTCTACAAGAAAAACATTGGAAAAAGAATGGTCAGGTGATATAGCAATTTTACCAAGTCCTTTGACCAAACCTTGATTTCCATCCCCCAATGTGATAGCTCGTTGGGGATCTTCGTTTTTCTCATAGGAGAAGAACATCCTTTTCTCCCCTGTCATGTGGTTTGTGCATCCGCTATCAATTATCCAACTTGAGCCCCCAGATGCATAAACCTGCAAAACAATTTAGGCCTTGTTCTTAGGTACCCAAACAGTCTTGGGTCCTTTCATGTTAGAAACAGGCACCTTGGGTACCCAAACACAAGTCTTGGAGCCATTGTGTTTGCCCCCAACATATTTGGCAACTATTTTGCCTGATTTGTTAGTTAAGACATAGGAAGCATCAAAAGTCTTAAATGAAATGTTATGATCATTTGATGCAATAGGAGTTTTCTTTTTAGGCATTTTAGCATGTGTAGAATGCCTAGAGCTAGATGCCTCATTCTTATACATAAATGCATGGTGAGAAACAGAATGAGACTTCTTAGCATGAATTCTCCTAATTTTATGTTCGGGATAACCAACAAGAAATAAAATATAGCCCTCATTATCTTGAACCATGGGAGCCTTGCCCTTAACAAAATTAGACAATCTTTTAGGGGCATTAAGTTTGACATTGCTTCCCTGTTGGAAACCAATGCCATCCTTGATGCCAGGGCGTCTCCCATTATAGAGCATGCTTCTAGAAAATTTAAAATTTTCATTTTCTATCTCATGCTCATTAATTTTACTAGTTAATTGAGCTATATGATCATTTTGTTGTTTAATTAAAGCAAGGTGATCAAGAATAGCATCAATATTAACATCTCTACATCAAGTACAAATAGTAACATAATCAACACTAGATGTAGAGGGTTTGCAAGCATTTAATTCTTCTATCTTAGCATGTAATATGACATTCTCATCTCTAAGATAGGAAATAGAATCATTGCAAACATTTAAATCCTTGGCATGTGAAATTAAACTAGCATTTTCAGTTCTAAGGCTAGAAATTGATTCATTCAATTTATCAATATTAGTAATTAAACTAGCATTCTCATTTCTAAGATTGGTAATTGAATCATGGCATATGCTAAACTCTTTAGACAAGTTTTCATTTTTCTCTACTTCCTGAGCATAAGCATTTTTTACTTTAACATGCTTTTTGTTTTCCTTAATAAGGAATTCCTCTTGGCTGTCCAAGAGTTCATCCTTCTCATGAACAGCACCTATGAATAGCACCTATCAATTCATTTAAGGTTTGCAAAAATACTGAGCAAGTCATCTTCATCTTCATCTTCACTAGAAGTACCCTCATCACTAGATGTAGTGTACTTGGGGGTGGTTCTAGTTTGTACCTTCTTTTTCTTGCCGTCCTTTGCCATGAAGCATTTGTGGCCGACGTTGGGGAAGAGAAGTCCCTTGTTGATGGCGATGTTTGTGGCATCCTCGTCGGAGGAGGTGTCGGTGGAGCTCATGTCGGAGTCCCATTCCTGACACACGTGGGCTTCGCCGCCCTTCTTCTTGTAGTACTTCTTCTTTTCCTTCTTCCTCCCCTTCTTGTTGTTGTCCCTGTCACTATCACTATATATAAGGCATTTAGCGATAAAATGACCGGGCTTACTGAAAGGGAAATGTGCCCTTGGGCAATTTCTATAAGTATTTTGGTGATTAGATGTCCAACACATTATTTGAGTACTTATGTGCTAAATATGTGAAAGGTGCAAATCAAAGTAAAAGGTATGTTTCTAGACTTAGTACATTGTTTTTGTGAACTAACATTGTGTGTTTAAGTGCTAGAAACAGTGCCGAAAAGAGAGGAATCGGATTGCAAACTTCAGCTCAGTCTGGCACACTGGACAGTGTCCGGTGCGCCAGGATGGTTCGCGGTGAACTCGTCGCTCTCGGGATTCGACGGCGGCGTACGACTATAATTCACCGGACTGTCCGGTGAGCCAACGGTCGTCAGCGCAACGGTCGGCCGTGCAATCCGCGGGCGACGCGTGGCTGCTCCAACGGTCAGCTGGGTGCACCGGACTGTCCGGTGTGCACCGGACAGTGTCCGGTGCGCCATCTGGCCCAAAGGAGCAACGGTCGACTCTACCCGAATTGGAAGGAAATCGTGCACCGGACAAGCTACAGTGGTTGTCCGGTGCGCCACTCGACAGAAGGCAAGGATAGCCTTCCTTGTTGGCCTCCAACGACTCCTAGCTGCCTTGGGGCTATAAAAGGGACCCCTAGGCATATGGAGGTGTAATCCAAGCATTCACTAAGCATTCTAAGACTCCCACACTCCGTCTCTGCGCATTTGATCGATTGTGTTAGTGATTTGAGCTTTGTTCGAGTTGTGAACTTTCTGTGCTACGTTTAGAGCTCAAGTCTTGGCTTGTGTGCGTGTGTGCTGCGGATTTGTGTGTTGTGTGTGTTGCTCTCCTAGCCTTACTCTTGTGCATTCTTTGAGATCTTTATTGTAAGGGCGAGAGGCTCCAACAACGGGAGAAAGACTATAAGGAAGAAAGCCGTGGTATTCAAGTTGATCATTGGATCACTTGAAAGGGGTTGAGTGCAACCCTCGTCCATTGGGACGCCACAACGTGGAAGTAGGCAAGTATTACTTGGTCGAACCACGGGATAAAAATCGCGTGTCACTTGTGTTGCTTTCTCTGTGATTGTTGTGTTCACAAGAACTCGCTTCAAAGCTACTTAGCCATACTAATACTTTAAATTAAGTTTTGTGGCTATTAGTGTTTGATTTTACAGGATCATCTATTCACCCCCCTCTAGGTGCTCTCAATTGGTATCAACGCCGTACTCTTCATCTAAGGGACTAACCGCCCGAAGAGATGGATCCTAAGGGAAAGTGGATGGTGGTCAACGACAAGGAGAAGGAGTTCCTCTTCAACGAGCCAAGGGACGACAAGCCCACTGACTCAGGATTGAGTCACAAGAGAGGGACGAGAAGAAGAAGAGGCGCATCAAGAAGATCATTTACTACGACAGCGATGCCTCCTCTTCTTCACCAAGAGACGACGACGGCGACGACTCTTCGTCAAAAAAAGAGAACGGTTAATCAAAACTGCTCTTTTGACTATTCTCGCATGCCGTACAGTTCAAATGCACATCTACTTTCAATTCCCCTTGGAAAACCTCCACACTTTGATGGAGAGGACTATTCATTTTGGAGTCATAAAATGTGTAGTCATTTATTCTCTCTCCATCCTAGCATTTGGGAAATTGTAGAGAATGGGATGCACTTTGATAGTACGGATAACCCTGTGATAATTAATGAACAGATTCATAAAAATGCCCAAGCTACTACTGTCTTGCTAGCTTCACTTTGCAAGGATGAATATAATAAGGTGAGCGGCTTGGGCAACGCCAATCAAATCTGGGACACCCTCAAGATATCTCATGAGGGAAACGACGCCACCATGATCACCAAAATGGAGCTGGTGGAAGGTGAGCTGGGGAGAGGAGCCGACTCAGACTTACAACAGGCTCAAGACCCTGGTCAACAAGATCCAAAGCTATGGAAGCACAAGATGGACGGATCATGATGTCGTCCGACTCATGCTAAGGTCATTTACAGTAATTGACCCCCATCTTGTCAATCTTATTCGTGAGAATCCCAGGTACACCAAGATGACGCCTGAGGAGATTCTTGGAAAATTTGTGAGCGGGCGCATGATGGTGAAGGAGGCTCAATACGTGGATGATGCTCTAAACGGTCCACTACCCGTCTACGAGCCTCAACTTGTTGCTCTTAAGGCAACCAGTAGTAGGGAGGCACTTCCAAGCAAGGTGGCACAAGTGGAGGTTGTTGGCCTCAACGAGGATGAGATGGCGCTTATCATCAAGCGCTTCAAGACCGCGCTTAAAGGACGCAAGGAATACCCCAACAAGAACAAAACATGGGGAAAGCGCTCCTGCTTTAAATGCGATAAGACTGGTCACTTTATTGCAAATTTTCCCGATAATGAAAGTGACCAAGGACAAGAAAATAGCGGGAAGAAGGAGAGAAAGAAGAACTACAGGAAGGCAAAGGGCGAGGCGCACCTTGGAAAGGAATGGGACTCGGACTGCTCCTCTTCCGACTCTAACGACAAAGGACTTGCTGCCTCAGCCTTCAACAAATCCTCACTCTTTCCCAACGAATGCCATACATGTCTTATGGCCAAAGAGAAAAAGGTACGTGCTCGGGACACACCCAAGTACACTTCATCTAGTGATGAAGAATCCTCCGATGATGAAGTAGATTACACTAGTTTATTTAAAGGTTTAGATAGAGCCAAAGTAGAGAAAATTAATGAATTAATTGATGCTCTAAATGAAAAAGATAGATTGCTAGAGAAGCAAGAAGATATTTTGTATGAAGAACATGACAAATTTATTAGTGTTCAAAAATCTCTTGCTCTAGAAATTAAAAGAAATGAAATGCTATCCTCTGAGTTGTCTGCTTGCCATGAATCTGTTTCTAGTTTAAGGAGTTTAAATGATGAATTAAATGCTAAGCTAGATGAAGTTAATAAATCTAGTTCATGTGTAGAGCATGTTGTTATTTGTAATAGATGTAAGGATTTTGATGTTGATGCCTGTAATGAACATATTGCTTCCATTACTAAATTAAATGATGAGGTGGCAAGTCTTAATGCTCAACTTAAGACTTGCAAAATTGAGTTTGATAAATTAAAATTTGCTAGGGATGCCTACACTATTGGTAGATATCCCTCTTTTAAGGATGGACTTGATTTCGAAAGGAAACCAAGAACTTAACAAGCCAAAAGGCTCCCGTTCTCAACAAGGAGAAAGGAAAGGCCCCCATGGCTAGTAGTTCTCAAAAATGTCATGCCTACATCTATGATAGAAAATTTTCTAGGAATGCTTATAATGATAGAGACTATGATCATGCTATGATTGCTTCTAGCTCTACTTTTGTGCATGGTAGAAATAGGCCTAGGCACAATCATGTTGTGTCTCATGCGCCTAGGAGGAATAATGTTGTGTCTCATATGCCTAGGAAAATGTGCAATGAACCCACTACTGTTTTTCATGCTTGCAACACTTCTTTTGTTCTTTCATGTAAGAATGCAAAAGTAGTGGCTAGGAAGTTGGGATCCAAATGCAAGGGAGACAAAACATGCATATGGGTTCCAAAAACTATTTTGACTAACCTTGTAGGACCCAACAAGAGTTGGGTACCTAAAACCCAAGCTTAAATTCCTTGCATGTTTATGCATCCAGGGGCTCAAGCTGGATTATCGACAGCGGATGCACAAACCACATGACAGGGGAGAAGAAGATGTTCACCTCCTACGTCAAGAACAAGGATTCCCAGGATATGTTCATCTTTGGAGATGGGAACCAAGGCAAGGTCAAAGGCTTGGGCAAGATAGCTATCACCAACGAGCACTCCATATCGAATGTATTTTTAGTACAGTCGCTTGGTTACAACCTTTTGTCTGTAAGTCAATTGTGTCACATGGTTACAATTGTCTTTTTACAAACGTTGATGTATCTGTCTTTAGAAGGAGTGATGGTTCATTAGCTTTTAAGGGTGTATTAGACGGTAAACTCTACTTAATTGATTTTTCGAAAGAGGAGGCCGATCTAGATGCATGCTTAATGGCTAAGACTAGTATGGGCTAGCTATGGCGTCGCCGTCTAGCACATGTTGGGATGAAGAACCTTCATAAACTTCTAAAGGGAGAACATGTGTTAGGACTAACCAATGTTTGTTTCGAGAAAGATAGGCCTTGTGCAGCATGTCAGGCAGGGAAACAGGTGGGAAGCACTCATCATAGCAAGAATGTGATGACAACATCAAGACCACTGGAGCTTCTTCACATGGACCTCTTCGGACCCGTTGCCTACCTTAGCATCGGGGGAAGTAAGTATGGTCTAGTAATTGTTGATGATTTTTACCGCTTCACTTGGGTGTTCTTTTTGCAGGATAAATCAGAAACCCAAGGGACCCTAAAGCGCTTTCTAAGGAGGGCTCAAAACGAATTTGAGCTAAAGGTGAAAAAGATAAGGAGCGACAACGGGTCCGAGTTCAAGAATCTACAAGTTGAGGAGTATCTTGAGGAGGAAGGTGTCAAGCACGAGTTCTCCGCTCCCTACACACCACAGCAAAACGGTGTGGTAGAGAGGAAGAACAGGACGCTTATCGACATGGCGAGAACGATGCTTGGAGAGTTCAAGACGCCCGAGCGGTTTTTGTCGGAAGCTGTGAACACAGCTTGCCACACCATAAACCGGCTCTATCTGCATCGCCTTCTCAAGAAGACCTCCTACGAACTCCTTACCGATAACAAACCTAATGTCTCCTACTTTCGTGTATTTGGGAGCAAATGTTACATTCTGGTGAAGAAAGGTAGACATTCTAAATTTGCTCCCAAGGCAGTAGAAGGGTTTTTACTAGGGTATGACTCAAATACAAAGGCGTATAGAGTCTTCAACAAATCATCTGGTTTGGTTGAAGTCTCTAGCGACATTGTATTTGATGAGACTAATAGCTCTCCAAGAGAGCAAATTGATCTTGATGACATAGATGAAGATGATGTTCCAACGGCCGTAATGTGCACGATGGCGATTGGTGATGTGCAACCACAGGAACAACAGGAGCAAGATCAGCCATCTTCCCCCACAATGGTGAATCCTCCAACTCAAGACAGTGAACAGGTACCTCAAGAAGTGGGACAGGATCAAGGGGGAGCACAGGAAGAACAAGTGATGGAGAAAGAAGCACCAAGTGCCCCTCCAACTCAAGTCCGAGCAACGATCCAACGACATCACCCCGTTGACCAGATTCTGGGTGACATAAGCAAGGGAGTAACTATTTCCTCAAGATTAGCTAACTTTTGTGAGCATTACTCGTTTGTCTCTTCTATTGAGCCTTTCAGAGTAGAAGAGGCCTTGCAGGATCCGGATTGGGTGTTGGCCATGCAGGAAGAGCTCAACAACTTCAAAAGAAATGAAGTTTGGAGCCTGGTGCCACATCCAAAGCAAAATGTTGTGGGAACCAAGTGGGTATTCCGCAACAAGCAAGACGAGCACGGGGTGGTGACAAGAAACAAGGCTCGACTTGTGGCAAAAGGTTATGCCCAAGTCACAGGTTTGGATTTCGAGGAGACTTTTGCTCCTATGGCTAGGCTAGAGTCTATTCGAATTTTATTAGCCTATGCCGCTCACCACTCTTTCAGGCTATTTCAAATGGATGTGAAGAGCGCTTTCCTCAATGGGCCAATAAAGGAGGAGGTATACGTGGAACAACCCCCTGGCTTTGAGGATGACAAGTACCCCGACCATGTGTTCAAGCTCTCTAAGGCGCTCTATGGACTTAAGCAAGACCCAAGAGCATGGTATGAATGCCTTAGAGATTTCTTAATTGCTAATGCCTTCAAGGTTGGGAAAGTCGATCCCACTCTTTTTACAAAGACTTGTGATGGAGATCTCTTTGTGTGCCAAATTTATGTCGATTACATAATATTTGGTTCTACTAACCAAAAGTCTTGTGAGGAGTTTAGCAGGGTGATGACACAAAAGTTCGAGATGTCGATGATGGGAGAGTTGACCTACTTCCTTAGGTTCCAAGTGAAGCAACTCAATGATGGCACCTTCATCTCCCAAACGAAGTACACACAAGATCTTCTCAAGCGGTTCGGGATGAAGGACGCCAAGCCCGCGAAGACACCGATGGGAACCGACGGGCATGTCGACCTCAACAAAAGAGGTATGTCCATTGATCAAAAGGCATACCGGTCTATGATAGATTCATTGCTTTATTTATGTGCTAGTGACCAGACATTATGCAAGTGTATGCATGTGTGCTAGATATCAATCTGACCCTAAGGAATGTCACCTTGTGGCCGTTAAGCACATTCTTAGATATTTAGTTTCTACGCCTTGCTTCGAGATCTGGTATCCAAAGGGGTCTACCTTTGACTTGATTGGATACTCAGACTCTGATTATGCCAGGTGCAAGGTTGATAGGAAGAGCACATCGGGGACGTGCCAATTTCTAGGAAGGTCCCTGGTGTCCTGGAGCTCTAAGAAACAAACATCCGTTGCCCTATCCACCGCTGAGGCCGAGTATGTTGCCGCAGGACAGTGTTGCGCGCAACTACTTTGGATGAGGCAAACCCTTCGGGACTTTGGCTACAATCTGAGCAAAGTCCCACTCCTATGTGACAATGAGAGTGCAATCCGCATGGCGGATAATCCTGTTGAACACAACCGCACTAAGCACATAGACATCTGGCATCACTTCCTGAGAGACCACCAGCAAAAGGGAGATATCGAGGTGTACCATATTAGCACCGAGAACCAGCTAGCCGATATCTTTACCAAGCCGTTGGATGAGAAAACTTTTTGTAGGTTGCGTATTGAGCTAAATGTCTTAGATTCGCGTAACTTGGATTGATCTATAGCATACATGTGTTCTATGCCTTTGATCATGTTACTTTATGCATTTAAATCCATTCTTGTGGTGCTCAAGTTGTACACGTGATCCCCGGACCTCACAAGTCCATTAGCAAGTGATGCACATATTAAGGGGGATATGTGCTACAACTTGACCTTTTGAGACTAACCTGGTTGCTTAAGTATACTTGATATAGTCTCAAAAGTGCATTTAAAGGGAAAGGTGAACTTGGACGATGCAAAGACTTCCACTGCACTCCGGTATTAGTGTACTCACTTCCAAGTTCATACTTATGCTCTCATTGCCTTTTTGCTCTTAATTGACATTTTTGGTGAGGCAATGGGGTTAAAGGGCCAAACGTGATCCCATTTTGGTGCTTAATGCCAAAGGGGGAGAAATGAAGGCCAAAGCAACTAGATCAGCCAACCACTTGAGAATTTTTAAAATAGTAGAGTTAGAATTTTTGATTTGTCCAAAATACTCTAATTGCAAAATTTGGTCTCTTGTGGGGGAGAATTTTTTATTATGGGAAAGGGGGAGTTTTTGGTACTCGATCAATTTTTTCTTGGAACATCTCCTGATTTGCCCAAACAAGTGTGTTTGACTTAGAGATAGGAAAAAGGAATTGATTTACAAAAACAAACCAAGTGGTGGCAAAGAGTGATCCAAATATGCCAAATCATAAGCAAAAACAATTTGGTCTTCAATTTGATTCGATATTGTACTTCTTTTGTTGCTTTTTGATGTGTTGGCATAAATCACCAAAAAGGGGGAGATTTAAAGGGAAATATGTCCTTGGGCAATTTCTATAAGTATTTTGGTGATTAGATGTCCAACACATTATTTGAGTACTTATGTGCTAAATATGTGAAAGGTGCAAATCAAAGTAAAAGGTACGTTCCTAGACTTAGTACATTGTTTTTGCGAACTAACATTGTCTGTCTAAGTGCTAGAAACAGTGCCAAAAAGAGAGGAATCAGATTGCAAACTTCAGCTCAGTCTGGCACAACAGACAATGTCCGGTGCGCCAGGCTGGTCCGCGGTGAACTCGCCGCTCTCGGGATTCGACGGCGGCGTACGGCTATAATTCACCGGACTGTCCGGTGGTGCACCGGACAGTCCGGTGAGCCAACGGACGTCAGCGCAACGGTCGGCCGTGCAATCCGCGGGCGACGCGTGGCTGCTACAACGGTCAGCTGGGTGCACCGGACTGTCCGGTGTGCATCGGACAGTGTTCGGTGTGCCATCTAGCCCAAAGGAGCAACGATCGACTCTGCCTGAATTGGAACGAAATCGTGCACCGGACAAGCTACAGTGGTTGTCCGGTGGCGCACCGGACTATCCGGTGCGCCACTCGACAGAAGGCAAGGATAGCCTTCCTTGTTGGCCTCCAACGACTCCTAGCTGTTTTGGGGCTATAAAAGGGACCCCTAGGCGTATGGAGGTGTAATCCAAGCATTCATTAAGCATTCTAAGACTCCCACACTCCGTCTCCGTGCATTTGAGCGATTGTGTTAGTGATTTGAGCTCCGTTCAAGTTGTGAACTTTCTGTGCTACGTTTAGAGCTCAAGTCTTGGCTTGTGTGCGTGTGTGCTGCGGATTTGTGTGTTGTGTGTGTTGCTCTCCTAGCCTTACTCTTGTGCATTCTTTGAGATCTTTATTGTAAGGGCGAGAGGCTCCAACTTGTGGAGATTCCTCGCAAACGGAAGAAAGACTATAAGGAAGAAAGCCGTGGTATTCAAGTTGATCATTGGATCACTTGAAAGGGGTTGAGTGCAACCCTCGTCCATTGGGACGCCACAACGTGGAAGTAGGCAAGTATTACTTGGCCGAACCACGGGATAAAAATCGCGTATCACTTGTGTTGCTTTCTCTGTGATTGTTGTGTTCACAAGAACTCGCTTCAAAGCTACTTAGCCATACTAATACTTTAAATTAAGTTTTGTGGCTATTAGTGTTCGATTTTACAGGATCACCTATTCACCCCCCCCCCTCTAGGTGCTCTCACTTACCACATTTGTAGCACACCCTCTTGGAGCGGGGTTTGTAGTCCTTTCCCCTCTTTTGCTTGAGGATTTGACGGAAGCTCTTGATGATGAGCGCCATCTCCTCATTGTCGAGTTTGGTGGCGTCGATGGGGAGTCTACTTAATTCTTTCTTCTCTTCCGTCGCTTTGGATGCGATGGGTTGCATCTCGGGTGTGGAGGTGCCGCCTTGCTCCAAGTCGACGATATGTTTGGAGCCTTTGATCATCAACTCAAAGCTCATAAACTTTCCTATTACTTCCTCGAGAGACATTAATTTGTATCTAGGATCCCCACGAATTAATTGTACTTGAGTAGGATTGCGAAAAACAAGGGATCTTAGAATAACCTTGACCATCTCATGGTCATCCCATTTTGTGCTCCCGAGGTTGCGCACTTGGTTGACCAAGGTCTTGAGCCGGTTGTACATAGCTTGTGGCTCCTATCCTTGGTTGAGGACGAAACGACCGAGCTCTCCCTCGATCGTCTCCCATTTGGTGATCTTGGTCACCTCATCTCCCTCGTGTGCGGTCTTGAGAACGTCCCAAATCTCCTTGGCGCTCTTCAACCCTTGCACTTTATTATACTCCTCTCGACATAGAGAGGCGAGGAGTATAGTAGTGGTTTGGGAGTTGAAGTGCCGGATTTGGGCGACCTCGTCCGAGTCGTAGCCCTTGTCCCCTACGGTAGGTACCTGCGCTCCAAACTCAACAATGTCCCATATGCTAGCGTGGAGTGAGGTTAGGTGATGCCTCATCTTATCACTCCACATAAAATAATCCTCACCATCAAAAAATGATGGTATGCCTAATGGAACGGAAAGTAAAGGAGCACGTTTAGAAATATGGGGATAGCGTAAGGGGATCTTACTAAACTTCTTGCGCTCATGGCGCTTAGAAGTGACGGACCCAGCGTCGGAGCCAGAGGTGGAGGGCGACAAAGAGTCGGTCTCGTAGTAGACCACTTTCTTCATCTTTTTCTTCTTGTCGCCACTCCGATGCGACTTGATGCGGGGAGGTGATTCCTCCCTTCCTTTGGTGCCGGACTCCCTTGATGGAGCCTTCCCGTGGCTTGTGGCCTTATCACTGGTTTCCATCTCCCTCTTGGCAGATCCTCCCGACATCACTTCGAGTGGTTAGACTCTAAATGAAGTACCGGGCTCTGATACCAATTGAAAGTCGTCTAGAGGGGGGTGGATAGGCGGAATCTGAAATTTACAACTTTAAACACACTACAAGCTGAGGTTAGCGTTGGAACAAATGTCAAGTCCGGGAGAGAGGGGAAACAAATCAACAAAGAAATAATGCGGATGAACACGGTGATTTGTTTTACCGAGGTTCGGTTCTAAAGAACCTAGTCCCCGTTGATGTGGTCACAAAGACCGGGTCTCTTTCAACCCTTTCCCTCTCTCAAACGGTAACCTAGACCGAGTGAGGCTTCTTCCTTAATCTCACGGGTCACTTAGACCCCACAAGGACCACCACACAATTGGTGTCTCTTGCCTCGCTTACAAAGCTTGAGAGTAAGAAGTGAGAAAGAAAAGAAAGCCAAGCCAAGCAAACAAGAGCAACAAAGAAACACAAATGATCCTTTCACAAGTTCTAATGCTCTAGAGTTGAATCAAGAACTTTGAGTGGATCGATCATTTGAATTGTGTCTTTGGAGTGGAGTCTATTGCTCTTGTATTGAATGCGATGTGTTGGATGCTTGGATGGTTGGAGTGGAGGTGGTTGGGGGGTATTTATAGCCCTCAACCACCAAAACAACCGTTGGGGTTGGCTGCTGTCGATGGGCGCACCGGACAGTCCGGTACGCCACCGGATACTGTCCGGTGCGCTAGCCACGTCACCCAACCGTTAGGGTTCGGACGCTTTCGACCGTTGGAGCTTTGTATTCTTGTGGCACCAGACAGTCCGGTGCCGCACCGGACAGTCCAGTGCCACACCAGACAGGTACTGTTCATAGTCCAGTGCGTCTCTGACGGCTGCTCTGACTTCTGTGCGCACTGTCCACGCACTGTAGCATTCGCAGGTGTCTGTTGTAGTCGACCGTTGCGCTGGTAGCCGTTGGTCCTCTTGGTGCACCGGATAGTCCGGTGGCACACCGGACAGTCCGGTGAATTATAGCGGAGCGCGGCCATAGAAACCCGAAGGTGATGAGTTCGGAGTTGTACGGTCTTGGTGCACCGGACACTGTCCGGTGCGCCAGACCAGGGCACCCTTCGGTTCTTTTGCTCCTTTGCTTTTGAACCCTAACTTTGTTCTTTTATTGGTTTGTGTTGAACCTTTATGCACCTATAAAATATATAATCTAGAGCAAACTAGTTAGTCCAATTATTTGTGTTGGGCATTCAACCACCAAAATTATTTATAGGAAAAGGTTAAGCCCTATTTCCCTTTCAACACGTATGCCAAATATATCACGCAGAGTGGTTACTCAGAAGGCTCTGGACAAAAGAAAGACCGGAGGCACCGGGGGGCAAGCACGGTCAGATACCCTATCACAGTTAACTGTCCTGCGTACATCAGACGGTCTAGGTACTAAGGCCGGACAGTCCAAGACAGGAGCGAACAGTCCAACTATGAAGGCCGGAATGGTCCGCAAATGACCAAAAGCAGCAGCAACCTCAGACCGCCAGACAACAACGTTCCAAAACAAGTATTAGGAAGCAAAACTTCCAAAACGTCTGACCGACTCAGCTACTAGCTAGATATATAAAGAAGGCAGTTCCACACAACCGGCCAATAAAACAAGCGAAGTCAAAAGGGTGGTCTATACGAAAGCAAAAGCAAACTAAACTGGCCCAAAAGGTAGCACAACCAAGATCGTCTAGTCATCCTCTTCCAAGGATGGCATGGTGCTTCCTGGTCTAACCATCGCCGATGTGTTGTCCTACTCATGTGTGGGGTGGTACGACAATGAATCTGTATTACTGGCCCAATTCATTTGCTTATTTAGGCTGGGGGCACCACAAGTTCTTGCCTATTGACATGTCGATCAGGCAGTCATGGCCGAAGAGGATGCAATTCGAAACGGCCTCTGCGCATCAAAGTTTTATCAAGCATTTATATTATCTGATCGCAAGAGCCGATGACTTGCATCGAGCTGAGTCCTTATTTCGGGAACAAAATAACTCATGAGGTCAATTGTTTCTGAAGTTTTCACTAGTGCTTTTGGTTCGCCAAGCTCCACCAAAAGGCAGGGGTGCATGTGTTGAGCACCAAAAGTGGGGACGGTCCGGCCCTAGGGCTCGGACGGTCCGTGGCCCCGCGATCAGATCAACTCAGGTGATTATCCTTATCTCATGCGTGGTTATCCATCTAATCACGTGGGAGCTGTTGACTATCTCCTAGGAACAGGTCCAGACATCCTCCCCTATAAATATAAAGGGGTACGACCGATTGAGAACTCTCAAACACATTTCAATTGAACCAATTACTTTCTTTATCATTCCTGCCCTAGGAGTAGATGTAGCGTAGTTTTAGTTGTAGCCTTCCGCATATCCACCTCCACCCTTATTCGACTTTACGTCGTCTAGATCCGTCTTGAGTGGCCTGCGGACCCAAGACAACCCTATGATCTTACCCCTTCCTAGGGGCAAGATCTAGTTGTCCACCCAAGTCCTCTTTCTCGAATTGATCTCTTAATTTCTAGGTGACTCCACGTCGTCTGGGATGCCCTGGGTGACCTGTTGACCCAGGGCGCCCTAAGATCTCTTTCCCCGGGGGCGAGATTTAGATTCCAGCGAGGAGGAAGATGACCCTATGCCATCACGGACCGTCTGGCCATGTGCTCGGACCGTCCGCCCCGTCGCAGCGTGCACCGCCAGGCGGTACACCCCGAGTGGTTGGCGCTGTCCAGATCGGGGCCAACACAACCCACATTAATGACTCGTATCTTAAGAGGTATCAATTGGGTAAGTGCAAAAAAAACACAACAGACATATCTTGGTGAAGAAATGTCTCTAGCACGGTTCTTTAAGTCTAGATATGGTTTCACTCATACAACCACATAAATGAGTTATATCTTGAAGGGTTATAATGATTAAAATACAAGGCTTAGATACGTTGTATTGTATGAATGATTTTGTCAGATGTATTTAATACTTGGAGTATTGTATGAATGAGTTTGTCAAATGTATTTAATACTTGGAGAACTACAACGTATTATCGAGGTGGTACATACCCTAAGATACTTGTTTTATGGCTCACCAACAGCCTGTTGAACAAAGAAAATAAATGGGTTCTTTTTGCAAGCCAAAGAAAAGCGGAAACATTAAAGAGCCTAGAGAGGTGTTCGATTGGTGGAATGATATGGTGGTCCGTTGTTATCTTTTTTTTTGTTTTTTTATTTAGTTTGTCAAATAGAATAAGTTGATTCGTGAATACCTTGTGTTTTTTTATATAAACTAATATTTAATGCTGGTATGAAAAATGTTGTTGTTTCATTAAATTTAAGAAATAAACTTATAAAAGATAGTTTTAGTTTTCTCGAACCTTCCTCCGCTTTCCCGCTCTCAGCGACCCCACTATCCACCATCCTATCCCTAGCAGCAGCAGGACGCCAGGACCACGTGTTTCATTAACAAACAAACATGATCCTGCTTTGTCACCGGCCCCTCCCTCACCTACCAGGATGAACCTGCTGACGTCGACCTCTGTCACCATTCCCGCCCATGCTCAACTCCCCTAGAGACCGGTCCCACGCGCCGGCGGAGCCCTGCTTTTTCGTCGTCGCTCTCCCGGCGAGCCGTGCCCGTCTGCTCCTCCTCTCTCCTCGCTGCGCTCTCTTCCCCGCACACTTATCTTTCCAGCTCAGTGTCCGTCCCTCTCCTCGACACGCACATCTTCCATTGCTCGCTTGCTTCCTCGTGTCGTCTAGCTCTATCCGATTCCAACACAGCTACCTATAAATACATCTCTCTCTCTCTCTCTCTCTCTCTCTCTCTCTCTCCGAGCAGAGAGCTAGGCAGAACATTGGCGAGAGGATTGTTGGAGCTCGGCCGAGCAGAGCACGCACAGTGTGATTGTGTGTGTGTGTGTGTGTCTGACATGGCGTCGCTCTGGCTAGCGAGAGCGTCGTCCCAGCTGGCGCGCCGTGCCGCCGCCAGGAGGCCTCCTCCACGTCCTGGGCGCCACGGCTCCGGCCAACCCACCAGTTCGTGGTTCTTGGGCTCGGTGCCGCAGGCGGCCCTTGGGTCACCAGCGCTGGACACAAGCCGCCGGGGCTTCTGCTCCGTCCGGCGCTTCGCAGGGGAGAGCAGCGCTGCTGCTGCTGCGGCGGCTGTCGTCGACGAGGAGCCGGAGAGCGGGTTCGCAGCCGGCGATCAGCAGGTATGCGTCGACCAGAGCAGCAGCTAGATAGATTCTGAACTGCTAGTATGAACTTTTGGATCGGGCCATGTAGCTCTTTCCTGATTTCAAATAAGCAAATTCTCTGCCTTTGTGGGATCTGGAAGGACCAATCCTCTGATACTAAATCCAGGAGCTGCAGATAATATAATATTAAGGCTTAAGGCATCTCTTCTTCACCTTCTTCCTCTGCGATCCAAAATTCGGTCACGTCATCAACTTGTCGACCGACTCCGATAGCCACCGTTCCACCAACTCTTTTCTGAATTTTGAAACTGAAGGTAACAGGTGGCGGAGGACAATTGTGGATAGAATTGACAACAATTAGTAAACAAGGCAGATAATAAGAGGATATGATGGATTTGGTTGCTGATTTCCCTGTGGTTGGTTGACTGCCTGATGACTGTATTAGATAGTGACGTGCTTTCATCTGGAATGGTAGTGCCAATCTTCTCTGGTAGTATTAGCTTAGTATAATACGTTTGCTTTCCGTGTCAAAGGGTGACGGCACCCAATGATTAGGAACATCTCCATGTCTTTACTGCACTTTGTTTATCTTTTATATACAAAACCAAACAAAGTGCTGTCTCTTTGGCATGGTCAATGAGACCAACTGTCTCTCCAATACGGGTAAATTTGACCACCCAAGACTGTTTTCTTCCACCGACGCTGATTTAAATTTGCGCGCATTCGTGTGCCGTCAAATCTTGTAGGCAGTTGACTTTCCAGGAGGGAAAGTATCCTTTGTGGCAGAAATGAACTTCCTTCCAGAATCGACGAGGGAAAGGATCAACTGCTACCGCGTGCTTGACGACGACGGCAGAACGATATCAGGAAGTAGATTCCAAGAGGTACGCTGATGGCTGCACTGCACCGTTCTGAAAAGTTCTCTTCAAACATGTTGTTCTGAAGATTAATGCTGTTCATCCTTGTCAGGTCAGTCGGGAGCTGGCTCTGAAGATGTACAGCGAGATGGTCACGCTCCAGATCATGGATACCATCTTCTACGAGGCTCAGAGGCAGGGCAGGATCTCGTTCTACCTCACTTCCAACGGCGAGGAAGCGATCAACATAGCCTCTGCTGCTGCGCTCAGCATGGATGACATTGTGCTGCCTCAGGTAGTACATGTGCACCAAGTTATTCCACTCCTCTGAATCTTGATCTAGCAGAAAAATATTTTTTTCCAACAATCGATTCACACACTGCCCCCCTTTCTTTGCTGCGACCTGCGGAGCCGAAAATGTAGTACAGGGAACCTGGTGTTCTTCTATGGCGTGGCTTCACTCTGCAGGAGTTTGCAAACCAGTGCTTTGGGAACAAGCTGGACTATGGTAAAGGGAGGCAGATGCCCATTCACTATGGGTCCAACCGTCTGAACTATTTCACAGTCTCGTCACCTATCGCGTAAGTCTCAAGCATCTCTTCCGAGTCGGAAAGGTCTTGCGAGTGAAGGCCATATGTTTCATTCTTCCTTATTTTTCCCAGAACACAGCTCCCACATGCTGTTGGAGCTGCCTACTCTCTGAAGATGGACAAGAAGGACGCGTGTGCCATCACATACTTTGGGGACGGTGGGACAAGTGAGGTAGATGAAAGCTCTCCAGCCACTGACCAGTCGCTTGCCAGTGCCATTATATCCAGCCTTCCTGACAGATGAACATTTCTCAGGGAGACTTCCATGCAGCGCTCAACTTCGCGGCTGTTATGGAGGCACCGGTGATCTTCTTCTGCCGCAACAATGGCTGGGCCATCAGCACTCCGACTACTGAACAATTCAGAAGTAGCAACAGCGTGTCTTCATATACTGATCCATGGCAGTTACAAGTAAACAATGCAATGTCGTGTTAAAATTCTAGTCGTGTTGCAGGTGATGGAGTTGTCATCCGTGGCCAGGCTTACGGGATCCGTGGCATCCGAGTAGATGGCAATGATGCTCTTGCTGTGTACAGCGCAGTCCATGCTGCCCGAGAAATGGCTGTAACTGAAGGAAGACCGATTTTAGTTGAGGTGCTCAGTAGATCCATGGAGTTTCATTACCTGAAACGCACAAAAAAAAAACTTCAGTATATAATTAATCTGAGTATCGACTAATGAGATTTCAGGCACTGACTTACCGAGTCGGCCATCACTCGACATCCGATGATTCGACCAAGTACAGGCCAGTTGATGAGATTGAGCATTGGCGAACAGCGAGGGATCCGATTTCCAGATACAGAAAATGGGTTCAGGGTAATGACTGGTGGTCTGATGCTGAAGAATCTGACCTCAGGAGCAGAGTGAGAAAAGAGGTACTGCACCAAAGATTCATCTTCCCAGCACACCTTCGATACATCGTCATACATGTCATCTGAAACTGCCTGTTAACTTGTGTGCAGCTTCTCCAAGCCATCCAGGTTGCAGAAAGAATGCCAAAACCACCAGTTACTGAGCTTTTCACTGATGTTTACGATAAGATCCCTTCCAACCTGCACGAACAAGAGCAATTGCTGCGGGATACAATCATGAGGCACCCTGCAGACTACCCAACTGATGTACCCGTTTAGTTTTCTTGGCCTTAGATGAGCAGTATCATTGTGTAATTATTGATGAGTCAGGTCCATAGCATTTTGAATAATACAGTGATTCAGCCAGTGAACTGCTGATTCAACAGGTTCTTAAACAATAATTCAACCTGGCAGATGCTCACACCAAGCTGGTAGATGCATTGCCCTGTTGCTGGCACTCATGTGAAATAGAGCCATGCTAAGATATTTCATTGCCTGCACAGCGTACCTTATAATAATAATAGCTACCGAAGCTGCATATAAAATATAGTAACCAGACTGGCAGATCATTTCAAATGATTCCCTATTCTAAGTAACTTAAATGCCCTCCAGTCATAATTTTCGTATATAAAGCGTTAACTCCGCCAACAAGATTCTAATGTTGACAGTGTGAAAAATAAAATACTAGAGCACAAGGGTCAAGATGGAGAAACAGTACAAAATGCTATGGACCTGAATCATCAGACCAACAATTTCAAATTCATCTATCAAGGACCTATATCAACAATTGTTAACCTAAAACTAAAATTTCCATGCTAATAATACTAAATAGGCACTAATATTCTGCAAACTGCATCGGAAATAGAACCGCAAAAATATCTCATACTATGCCTATGCTTTTGCCCCAGATGTAATTACAACTTACAGCAACAAGCATATATTGTATGGTTCCTCACATCTGTATCAAACATATTTCACCTATATCGTCACATCATAATCACTTATATATCATTTTTATTGTTGAATAGAGTAGGGCTCATTATAATATTTTTCTGAACCAAAGGTATGAAATTCCATATATCAACTTCAACAAAGATTTTTCTAGAAAGATGAAAAATGCACATAGAAAATGGAAAGCCCAATCAGATAAATTCATATCCATTTGTTGAGATAAGGCAATGTATGTAACTGCATAAGACTCACACGATACACTAGCATATGGTACAAGTACAACAACTTTTCCGCACATCGAGATTGTGCAAAACTAATATTAAGATTCAAACAGGAACTGTCATAACAAATTTTGCAACTGCTCCATGAACACAGCAGCCTACTGTTCCTCCTTCATAGCCTCTTGAACTGCCTTTAGAACTAGTGGCATTAAATGCTTGTTTGTTGCAATAATTCCTCTGTCACGATCAAGATATCTACCTTTGCAAAAATCCAAATCGTTTCCTGAGGCATCTTTTACCATGCCACCAGCTTCTGCAAACACCAGATAGGGGGGCATTAGTAAAGAAATCTTTTATAAGTTGTTGATTTAATTGTCTCCTGGAATAGAATTATATTCCATACCTGTGACAATAATTGATCCAGCTGCATGATCCCAAACTGTTTCTATGTAACTTTTGTGTGGGATGCGCAGAAAAATGGCACCATCACCACGTGCTAGGGCACCATATTTTGCTTGGCTATCCATTCTAACAGGAGGAGCTTGGACACCAAGTTTCTAATTACATAAGAACAAAGGATTCACTTATATAATTAATAGAGATCTCTAGGATAAGAAAATGATAATTAAGGACCAACCTCTGCAATGGAGCTAGTTAAATCACGCTTGGAGTGTGATGCTTCAAAGGATTCAAAGAATGAGGCGTCAACTGGATTATTGGTGGAGCAAACACTAATCTAAAATATAAGTTAGTAAAAGAAAGAATATTCAATGAAGAAATGAACTTGAAATCCTTGAAACTGGAAGTAGTTATATTCATGGCCCAAACCAAAAGCATTCATTACTTTTTGTGGCTCAGATCCTTCTAAGGCCTCAACTTGCGCTCCACAACCAATTGTAGCAAAAAAGAGGGAACCTATTCGATCCCCAAAAGAGCTGCTATCGTTCTTGTTTGTTGATTTTAATGGAAGATTTGGACATCCCAACACACCCAGAACAACTTTGCCCTCATCAAGTAGTCCAAGTGCAACTGCATACTGATCTCCCCTTATGAAACTGCATCAAATTTTTCAGTATAAGAATCTCAAATAAAATAACATTATGGCATATTAAACAAAGATCCTGCATTGTCAATAGCTTTTGATGGAACGGCACCAACTGAAATAACTCTTATTACCTCTTCAAGATCATCTCCAAAACTCAAATTCAACTTTGTTTATCTTATGCAATTCATAATTAACCAGGTATGTGCAGGGGTGGTAATGGACCACGATCCAAATGTCTCTTCACAATTTATTTGAGCCCTCAATTAATTTTAGTTCAAAAATGAATAGAAATAGAGCCCGATGCTAATCTGATCAGATCCTTCAATCTTAGTGTAAATTTAGGGCCCATTACCACCCCTAGGTATGTGAATGGAGAAGCAATGCAAGGTACTAGTAAACAGTTCAACTCTGTGACCTGTTGCATTTTGTATATACAAAACAAATAGATCAAATCATATAAAGTCATCATAAATAAGTCAAGTCATCCGATGCATCTAGTTTACGGGGAAAAAAAGGATATCACTGTGCTCTCCCATGTAAAGTTCTTCCATGACTCCATGCGAGTGTAATGACTTCCAACGAGGAAACCAGAGATAAATTGTACATCAATGGTAAAGGATAACACTAAGGTGTTGTTTGGTTCACAAAATGTAACGTAAATGACAACGGTAATGATTCACACTCGAGTATCAGTGTTAACAAGTTTGAATAGACCGGTTCTAGTTCCTAGTGTGGTATCTGATTACGGTTGGACCTAAACAAACATAATCCGACGTTATCAGTTACCCATCACATTACAAATTTGTGAACCAAACGGCACCTAAGTATGCTAGTACAATTTGGCAGGTCTAGTTTTGCAGAACCTGAGTATATAAGACATATTAGTTGGTAAAACATAGAATTAGTAGGTGTAAGTTATCAAACTCACCCTTTAGTGCCATCTATTGGGTCCAATATCCAATGTCGCCCAGATGGACCTCCCTCAGATTTACCACCATCAATTGCAGAAAGCACATCTTCCTTAGATAACGACATGTTGTATGAACCATCATTTACGATGGTTTCATTAATGAGGGTGGTAATGTGTTCTATAATTTCTTGGGCACCATCTTCTCTCAAGTCTTTTGAATCCTGTAAAAGTACAAATTTACATTAACCAATTAATTGCAGGAAATTACATGCAAAAAACACAGGAAAATGCTTATGTGATATATGTACAATAACAAGACAAAATGAAGCATATGCTGGTTACCTCTTCAGCTATGATTGAGAAAGAGTGAGAAGGCAATTCCTTCTTCAGGACCAGACATACCAGTACCTGTGATCCTGGTCGTGAAACCAAGAGTAGCAATTAAATCAAAAGTTCAGAATATGCAGAAGGCCACATGTCTAGTTTTCATTCCGAAAGGGTTCCAACTGATGGAGAACATATCATAGACATACTCTCCACATTCTTTATAAATTACAACAGTTTCAGTATGCTCATGTACCATAATCCGCGACTGTAACAGGAGTCTTGTCTGCCTTCGATTGAATGTCAGACTGTAAAATGCTCTGCTGCACTCTCTGAAGAAACATTGGGAAACATAGGGGAAGAGGAAACAAGTAAATACAACGGGAAATTGGGATCATCAAGTCCAAGAAAATACAGAAACTAGAGCAATGATTGTCAGCAACTTGATCTCGGTATCAAATGCCAACTGAATCACCACATCTAGCATCAGAAAACAGTGTCCTACTAGGTATAAGTCATGAATGACTCCCCATTTCTGTAACATCTTTTTATCCCAGATATACGGACTCAACCCTAGAAGCTTGCCACGATTCCCCAAATGGTTGCTCCAACAATTCAGAAGATGTCTTTGTTAAAAAAAATCAGAAGATGCAACTTGAGCTAACTGCTTCAAAGCTCAGAGTTTCAGCTAGGGATTGTGTTCTCAATCTGGCCGATAAATAAGCATAATGCATTTCGTGTATATTTCCTCCTAGGCTCCTACCAAGCATATATTCATCTTTCCCAGAAAGAACTGGGCTGCTTTCTACCCAGTAAGTCACACGGATTCATCAGGAATTTACAAACTAAACAAATCTTATCCATCCGACAAAACTCTGAACACAAACTTTATCTAGTATGCCCGAGCAAATGTACCAACGAACAAGGCTACCGAAGGGAGAGGATGCCGGAAGGAACAGGCGACAAACAGAAAGGGAGATCTGGATCAGACCAAGTAACCTGGCAGAGGCGGGCCGCTAGGGCGACGGCCTTCTTGGCTGCAGCGAGCTCGGCGGCGTACGGGTTTCCGACGACCTCCGTAGCCTGCGACATGGTGGCGGGCGTCGGGCGGGGCGCGTGACAAAACAAATCTGGGGAACAACTATTGTGACGTGCATATCATTTTTGCTTTTTCGAATATGGATACAGGAAAAATATCCTATGCAATCACTTATTCTGGTGCAAGCATGCAATCAAGCGATCTGGTGCATCCAATCTAGATCTAATAGTAACTGTTATTTTACATTTAACTCCTTCCACCTGAAACCTAGTGTCTATTTTACATTTAACCACTTCCATATGAAACCGTTGGATCTAGACTGGATGCTCTGGATAGTTTGATTGCACGCTTGCACCAAAATGAGTGATTACACAGGATATGTCCTCATGGATACATGATGAGCAAGGGCTTAGTGCCTTGGGAGGTGTTACAATCAATGTAGGGATGTTTTGTGTTGCTCTTGTGTCTTTAATGTACTGGTTGAGGGTGTATTTATAGGCAACGACTGCTATGCAAGCAATCCTTCTTTGCAAGCGTGCAAGCAAACCATCTAGTCATTAGATTACGATCCAATCACAGATACAACCATGGTTTGTTAGGGGTTTTTATAAAGATTATTGAGCCGGTGGTGGAAGGGTTTAAGTGTTAAATGTGACCTACGGTTGGATCACGATCTAATGGACCAGATAGTTTGTTTGCACGCTTGCAAAGAAAGACTGCTTGCATAGCAGTCCTTGCCGTATTTATAGCCCCAACCACCCACATAGCCGTTGGTAAACATAACCCAAATGGAGTTATGAAATGTTGCATCACATGCCGGAGCATATATTTTTGTATGATGTTTTTCTTTGGTGTGTATCCATCTAAATTCACAGAGCATGTTTGAATTTGAGATTCAAAAAACTAAAACTAATTTCAAAATAGAAAAGAAATGAGAAAATAAAAAGGAAAACCAACCACCCCTCTCTTTCCCCCTCCAGCCTAGCGCATCCCAGCGCCGCACATTTTTCCCGCTCAGGAGCCCACGCGACCCATCCTCCCCGGCCCACGACACCCAGCACGCACGCATCGCGCCGTGCCACTGACCTGTGGGCTCACTATGCCCTGTCCCCACCAGTTAGCTTCTCACCCCAACCACCTCACTGTACCGCAGGGGCCACCCGTCAGCTTCAACCCCCCCCCCCCCCTCTAACCACCTCCCCTGCACACACCACCATGGTCACGTCCACGTCTGCGCGAGACCTAGAGCCGAACCGCCTGCGCCCGACCACTTGAACACCCCTCATGTGCCTCATTCGTCCCCCATTCTCCTATCCTAAGCTACGCTCTCTTCCTCGCCCGAAACCGCCAGGCGCCATAACCGATGTGCCTCGCTCACTACCCGCCATCGCTGTCGTGCGGCGCTTGCCGCCGCGTCGCAGCGACATCGCCTAACCGTCGCGTGCTCGCCATCACTTACAGTCCGGAGCTGCCCCACGTTCGTGTCTTCGTTCGGAGTGCCGCCTCGCCACATTGGAGTACCAGAGCATCCTCGCTATGTTGTGCCATCGCTACTGTGCACGTTGGAGCTTCGACGCCCGCCGTCGCGATATGTCGAGCACTCTTCACGCTAATCACCACGCCTAGAAGAACTGCCACCGCTGCCCACAACACTACCTCGACCGAGCTCCACCCCCGAGGTGAAACCATAGGTCAACTCCCTCCCTCCCTCTCTTGTTTCCTCCCTTTTTCTACGTGATCGTTTTCGCGCCGGCGTGTCACGTTTCTCCGGTGAGCCACCGATGGAAAACCATCGCCCTTCGCCCATGGCATGCTCCATAGGGGAATATCATCTCAGTCATGCGCGTGTGTTGTATATTGAAGGCACAACCGACAGCGGGGGCTGAAAGGGAAATTGCCTCAAACATTTCCTATAATCGATTTTGGTGTTTGATGTCCATCACAAACCTTATGGACTAACTAGTTTGCCTAGTTGCTATTTTTCTCAGGTGCATAAAAGTTCACATACACATACAAGGAAAATGAACTTGGCGAAATCTATTAGTTTGGAGCAAAGCAGACTTGTTGTAGCCTGAGGTGCACCGGACAGTGTCCGGTGCCCAGGCTGGAGCACCCAGCGAACTGGTCGCTCTCAGGAATTCTCAGCGCTTCTCCACTAAAATTCACTAGACTGTCTGGTTGAGACCATGGAGCAATGGTTGACTTCGCCAACGTCGACTGAGGTCGACTGCACCGCAGTCTGAAGCGTAAGAAGTCAGAAGACAGTCTGCGACGTCATATCGCACTGGACTGTCCGGTGTACCAAATGGACAGACGACTTCAACGACCAACAGCTCCAACCCCAACGGTCGGCTGATGTGGCATGCACCAGACTGTCCGGTGTGTCCATTGACAGAGAACTCAGCCAACAACTAGAATAGTGGTTCGGGCTATAAATAACCCCAACCACCACCATTCAAGTCATCCAAGCTTTCCACTCTCTACACTCAATACAAGAGCAAAGAATACAATCCAAAGACACATTCAAAGCCTTCAATCCTCTACAAGTTCCAAAATCAAGTCAAGTGATCAAAAGTGTTTAGTGGCTTGAGAGAGGGTGATTTGTGTTTCTTTTGTTGCTCTTGTTGCTTGGTTGCTTTCTTCCTCACCTTTTTAACTTTCCAAGTGATTTGTAAAGCAAGCAAGAGACACCTAAGTGTGTGGTGATCCTTGTGGGGTCTTCGTGACCCCAAGAGATTAAGAAAAAGCACTCAACCGGTATGAGTGACCAATCGAGAGAGGGAAATGGTTGAAATAGACCTGGCCTTTGTGGCCTCCTCAACGGGGAGTAGGTTCATTGGAACCGAACCTCGGGAAAAAATAGTCATGTTCATTTGTCTTGATCATCATCATTCATTTTGTTTCTTCCCTCTCCTCTCTCTCTCTCAAAGTTCTCTTGCTCACATTGTTTTGAGTTAGCTCCCAAAGTTATCCGCATTGATTGAGCAACTTATAGCTAGGAGAACTATCTTTCGCACTCTGAATTCACTATTATTTATTTCTAACCCTAACCCCGGGTGAAGTGCGTGTTCAAAGTTTATAATTTTTAGGTTTCGCCTATTCACCCCCCTCTATGCGACTTTCAATTGGTATCAGAGCCTGGTACTTCATTAGAGTCGAATAACTCGAAGTGATGCTGGGAGAACACGCCAAAAGGGAGATGGTCACCGAGAAAAGCCCAAATCTTCGGGAAAGAAGATTGAAGAAAGGACTCCATCGAAGGAGGTCGGCGACAAGCACAAGGAGCACAAGGAGGAATCCGCTGGCTCCATCAAGTCACATAAGAAGGGTGATAAGAGGAAAAAGAAAATGAAGAAGGTGGTCTACTACGAGACCGATTCTTCCTCACCCTCAACCTCTGGCACCGAGTCTACATCTTCTAAGCGTCAATAGCGCAAGAAGTATAGTAAGATCTCCCTTTGCTATCCTCGTATTTCCAAACGCGCTCCTCTACTTTTCATTCTCCTAGGCAAACCACCATATTTTGATGGAGAAGATTACTGTATGTGGAGTGATAAAATAAGGCACCATCTAACCTCACTCCACAAAAGCATATGAGATATTGTTGAGTATGGAGCACAGGTACCACAAGTGGGTGACGAGGATTATGATTCTGATGAGGTCGCCCAAATAAGGCACTTCAACTCCCAAGCCACCTCTATACTCATCGCTTCCTTATGTCGAGAGGAGTACAACAATGTGCAAGGGTTGAATAGTGTTAAAGAAATTTGAGACGTCCTCAAGACGGCGCACGAAGGAGATGAAGTGACAAAGATCACCAAGCGTGAAACGATCGAGGGAGAACTCGATCGGTTCGTCCTCAACAAGGGAGAGGAGCCACAAGCAATGTACAACCAGCTCAAAATGATGGTGAACCAAGTCCGCAACCTCGGGAGCACCAAGTGGGATGAGTTTCTTATCTTAGAACTGAATACTTGTAAAGAGCTAGACATATGCAAAGATTCAATTTCTTGTCTTAGAACTGAAAATGTTAGTTTAATTGCTAAGATTGAAGAATTGAATACTTGTAAAGTTTCTACATATTGAGCATGTTATCATTTGCACTAGATGTAGAGATGTTAATATTAATGCTATGAATGATCACCTTGCTATGATTAAAAAACAAAATGATCACATAGCTAAATTAAATGCTAAAATTGCCGAGAATGAGCTTGAGAATGAAAATTTTAAATTTGCTCGTAATATGCTTTATAATGGGAGACACCCTGGCATTAAGGATGGCATTGGCTTCCAACATGGGAGCCAAAGTAACATCAAACTTAATGCCCCTAGAAACAAGATTTCTAACTTTGTTAAGGGCAAGGCTCCCATGGTTCAGGATAGGGAAGGTTACATTTTATATCCTGAGAACTATCCTGAGCATGAGATTAGGAAAACTCATGCTAAGAAATCTCATTCTGTTTCTCATCATGCTTTTATTTACAATAATGAGGCTTCTAGCTCTAGGCATACAACTCATATCAAAATGCCTAAGAAAAAGATTGTTAATGCATCAAATGAACATAGCATTTCATTCAAAACTTTTGATGCATCATTTATGCTTACTAACAAATCAGACAAGGTAGTTGCCAAATATATCGAGGGCAAACACAAGAGTCCAAAAACTTGTGTTTGGGTACCCAAGGTGCTTGTTTCTAATATAAAAGGACCCAAAATGGTTCGGGTACCTAAGAACAAGGCCTAAATCTGTGTTGTAGGTTTATGCATCCGGCAGAATAAGTTGGATAATCGACAGTGGGTGCATAAATCATATGACAGGGGAGAAAAGGATGTTCTCCTCATATAAGAAAAACGATGATCCCCAAAGAACAATCACATTCGGGGGTGGAAATCAAGGTTTGGTCAATGGTTTGGGTAAAATTGTTATATCTCCTGACCATTACATTTCGAATGTTTTTCTTGTAGATTCTTTAGATTATAACTTGCTTTCTGTTTCTCAATTATGTAAAATGGGCTAGAACTGTCTATTTACTGATGTTGGTGTTACTGTCTTTAGAAGAAGTGACGTTTCAATAGATTTTAAGGGAGTGTTAGATGGTTAGCTATATTTAGTTGATTTCAATTATAACAATGCTGAACTAGACACTTGCTTAATTGCTAAGACTAACATGAGCTGACTCTGGCATCGCCGACTTGCTCATGTTGGGATGAAGAATCTTCACAAGCTTCTGAAGGGAGAACACATTTTAGGACTAACCAATGTTCATTTTGAGAAAGATAGGATTTGTAGTGCATGTCAAGCAGGGAAGTAGGTTTTAGTTTATCATCCACACAAGAACATCATGACGACCGAAAGGCCGCTTGAGCTACTCCACATGGATCTATTCAGCCTGATTGCTTACATAAGCATCAGCGGGAGTAAGTGTTGTCTTGTAATTGTGGACGATTATTCTCGCTTCACTTGGGTGTTCTTTTTGCAGGAAAAATCTCAAACCCAAGAGACCTTGAAGAAATTCTTGAGACGGGCTCTGTTGGGGACATGTTCTCAAATGCTAAGAGTTAAGAACAAGGCAACATAAAAAGTGTTAAGTGTTAAAGTTCTTCGTCCTTCGAAACATTATGCCCCTTCGGGAAATAATGAGTTTCGGACGAAGGTTACGAGAGACATACCTTCGTAAGTACAACAAGTAATGACGAAGGATTCATATAAAGCAAGAGATATAATATAAACATTTAAACATTATCATAGAATCATTTCTATTTTATTATCATGGAAAAATAGAAATGATTTCAAATTACAAATGTACCTTCGACTTGAGGAAAGGCGAAAGTACAGGCGTGACGCAGAAGCAAATGCCAAGTCAGCGTGAACAGTACAGGAACACTGTTCATCTATTTATAGGCACGGGTCGCAGCCCATGTAAAATTACATCCATGTCCTTTGCATTTGCTAATAACTCTGTAGTAACCCGCCGGGGTCTGAATAGCCTTTTCATCTTTTAAGTCGTTTTCCTTTTCCACTATCTTGCTGAAGCTCTCCTGTGTACAGCTTCGGCTCCGTGCCATCCTTCGTATTCTTTTTGTGCTTCTTCACACCGTGGTTTTAACCCAAGTCCGAAGATACCTGTTCATGCATTATACTCCAGAAACTTTGTTAAATCATGTTTTTGAGGACCTTCGGAAGCCGAAGGCCCCCAACAGTAGCCCCTCGCAATATTAATTTGTTAGAATGATAAATTCAGATTGTGATATGGACGAAGGCCCTAAGCCGAAGGTCCGAAAAAACACCTTCCCTGAGCTCGTTGTCGAGAAACGATAGAGCTTCCGAGTGCGGAGCGGTCCACCATGCAGCGAGTGCGAGCGACTGTTTGCCCGGTGTAAAAATCTTGACGATCCACCTTCTTACCTGCAGCAGTATATAAACAGATGGGTAGGTGTGAAGTTACCACAGCATTCATTGCTATTGCACTGTTTCGCTGCCAAAAATTTAACCATAGCCGAAGCTTGACTTTTGCATTCGAACGAAGCTGCAGTTTGGAATCTGCTTCGTCACAAGAAGAGCTTCAGAAGAGAAAGGTTATTAATTTCCAAGGAATTTTCAAGAGAATTTAAAATCAAATGGCCAGATTACGCTCCACTGCTAGGGTTGAGCATGAAGGAGGCGAGGCCGAAGCTACTGAAACTGTTCCAATTTCCGAAGCAATGAGGCGCTCTGGGCTAGTAACGCCGGAAGACACGCAAGTTGCCGAAGACACCCCTGCTGTTGAAACAGAACGGGCTGCTGCTGAAGAGACTGATTCCGAAGATGATTACAGCAGTGCAGTGCCGAGCAAACCCAGCCACCTGGATTTTGGCAAATCTACCATCTCCAAAGCTGATTTTCCTAAAATGGTAAAGTTGGGCTACCTTCGTGAAGCAGAGAAGAAATCAATTCGCTTCGGTGGAGAAGAAACCACCCCAAAGCCAGAAAAAGATGAAATAGTGGTTTTTAAAAGTTTCTTCAAAGCTGGATTAAGACTTCCACTCCATGGGATGATTGCGGATGTATTGAAGAAGTTTGGGATCTACTTTCATCAGCTGACTCCTAATGCTATCGTTAGGCTTAGTGTTTATATCTGGGCCCTCCGAAGCCAGGGGGTGGAACCATTTTCCGAAGGATTCTGCCGGGTGCACGAACTGCATTACCAAACCAAGGGCAGAAAGGATGGATTGCACGAAAATTTTGGTTGTTACAACTTTGCTTACCGGAAAACTACAAAATTTCCTGTGATTAGCTACCGAAGCAAGTGGCCGACAGGCTGGAAGTCTGAATGGTTCTATGTCAAAGTTGAAGATGACAAGGAAAAGCTGGTCCAGAGTCCGCTTGAACTGACCTTCGGAGAAACCAGACCCCCCATGTAATATGACACCAAAAGGCCCAGCCCAAACTGCTTTGGCTGAATTTAGAATTATTTCGGAGCATATCAGCACTAGGGACCTAGTGCAAGAGTTCTTGGCTTTCAGAGTTTTCCCGACTTTGAAAGAATGGGAAATGTCGAAGCTAGAGGGGGAGAAGAAAGAAAGGGAACTTGTCCGGCTACCTTATTATTACAAGTTTAAAAAATATTTTAAAGCACCTTGCCAAGAGTGGTTGGACACAATTGAAGTTATGTGTAACGAAATCCTTGGCAATTATTCTAAGAAAGAAGATCAGTTGATGACTGCCGCCTTCGGCACCCGTCCAAAGCGAAGAATGAATCGAGTAATGGATGCTTTGAATTTTGAGTATCCTGACTATGAGCGGCTGGATAAAGGTGCCGAGGGCCAGAAAAGAAAAAGAGTAGCTGAAGCTTTGAATAAAGACGACGAAGAACAACCAAAAGAGAAAAATCCGAGGACAGACCCAAAAACAAGTATTCCAAAGAAGAGAAGAGTTTCGTCTCCGAAGCGAAAAATAGTTGACGAAGAAGGGACTCCTGCATCACCTTCTACCACCGACGTGGAGGAGATTTTAAAGGTAATGACCGAATCCTTGCCTGTGAAGCTAAGTCCATTAGGGCCTCATCTGACGAAGCTTTTTCAGAAGGAAGAGGAGCCCGTAAAAACGGAGAAAACAGCTAAAGCAAAAAAACAAAGAATCATCGTAGTAACAGAAGTCATTGACAAGACGCCACCAAGAGCTTCAGCTCGGAAGACGCCAGCCGCTGAGGACATAACAAATATCGAAGTTGCACCTTCGGAGGTCGCAGTTACCGAAGCTACCTCGACCGAAGATTTTAACATGGAAACCACAATTGAACATATCGATAAGATACTGCTAGACATGGCCACAGAAGAAGCTGCAGCAGACACCAAAAAGACTTTGACCTCGGAGCTTGAGAAAAAGAAAGAAATAGCCGACGATACTTCGGAAGATGAAGCTTTCATATTTCAAAACCTAGTTGGACAAGAGCTGACAAAAACCGAAATAGAAGAGCTAAAAGAATATGCCAAATCTTGTAGGTATAAGCCGGGAGCACTTCTCTTCGGGGGTGTTGACGATGAAAAGTTGGACTGTATCCGGGACCAGACCGGAGCCAAGGTTATCGGTACTCTATCAAAGAGTATCGGTTTCCCGAAGCTGGAAACAGACATTAGCCGCTAACGACGACAGCATATCGTTGGTAGTTTATTTTATTCCAATTTCAAGGTAAACATCTTTTGCTCTATCTTTTAATTGTTTTAATATGACGAAAATGCTTTCTAATAAAAATTATTTGTGTGCAGAGTATGTTGCTGAGCAAAGCTTTAAAAATGCAACAAGATTTGGAGGACAAGAAGCATGAGGTTATAATCGAAAACCTAGAGAACAAAATAAAAGACCAATCAGCTGTTCTTGAAAAGAAAAACTTTGAGCTTCAGGCGACCGAAGGCTTACTGGCGGAAGCTGAAGCTAAAATAGCAGATCTAAATACGAAGCTTCTCTCTCAGTCAGAAAACTTTGAGCGAGAACAACAAAAACTTAACGCGAAATTGGAAATTGAGGTTGAAAAAGTTTCAAAATTGGAAAAATCATTAACAAGTCTTCAAAATAAATGTTTAGAGTTCAGCAATAAATGTGTTCAACGGCTAAAAAAGATCTTCTATTCGGTCAGGGCTAGCAGTGGAAAATTCACTCCTTCAGCTGAAGATCTACCGGGAACCTTCGAACACATTGAAGGTGAAATTGATGAACTTGATGAAGTTATAGCCGGGCATGGTGACTTCTGTGCCTGGGTAGCTTCTCGGGGCACTGCTGCTGCATTCCTAAAGGCTGGTTGTGACCACGGAAAAATTGTTAATAGGCCCAATTTTACCCTGTCACCAACAATTCTAGATGATATTCCTGATCTTGCCCGAAGCATTTCAAATAGATTTGTAAAGATGATATGGACAAAAGGTGGGCGAGAGAAAGCTGGAGACGAAGCTCGGAGTCATCTTGAACCAGTAAGAAATCATACCTTGTGCTTACCTTTTCCTTCAGACTTGATTTTTACTCACAATACTTTAATTCATGTAGGATGACGAAGCCGAAGCCAATACTTAAAGAATATGACGCTGAAGTTGAGGCCCAATGAAGATTGGTAGAAGTAGACTGTAGAAAGACTCAAAAAACTTTTTGTAATAACTTTTGTAAATACAAATAGACTGTTTTTGATGAACTTTGATCATACCTTGTAATATATTCTTACCCTTCCATCAATGTATGAAGTGCTTTGGTGTGGACGAAATTAGCATTTTGAGCCAAAGGCGAAAAAACACCTTCCCTTCTTTTCATACACAACGAAGCATAAAAGACTGTTTCTTCTTTACATAACTGCTTCTTCTTTTTGCCGAAGCCTGATCTTTAAAGCCGAAGCATATAAAACTGCTTCTTCTTTTTGCCGAAGCCTGATCTTTAAAGCCGAAGCATATAAAACTGCTTCTTCTTTTTGCCGAAGCCTGATCTTTAAAGCCGAAGCAACTGCTTATGCTATGATGATGGTTATCCTACATATGTCTGAATGAATGTTTATGAATGCAAATGTTATGATGTGATGTGATGTGCAAATGAATGACCAAACACATATCCGAAGTCACAACCGCAGCCGTTATTCCCTTAGAAATAAACACATATCAGCGCTGACTTTTCGCTTTAAGCCTCCCTTAGGAGCTTCTTCGCCTTTTACTTTCGGCGATATCAGCGTTGACTTTTCGCTGTAAGCCTCCCTTAGGAGCTTCTTCGCCTTTTACTTTCGGCGGTATTCGCGTTGACTTTTTGCGCTTCGCCTTTTACTTAGGCGGAATCAACGTTTATTTTTCGCTGTAAGCTCTGCATTCCCTTTGGAACGACTTTTGAGCAGAAAACTTACACTGCACTCACTTAGGAGCGGCTTTTTTGGTAGCTTCGTCGTGCTCTGCATCCCCTTAGGGACGGCTTTCGAGCTTCTCCCCTGTTTTTTTTCCTTTTGGCACTCGATGGTGCGTTCTCAGTTTTTTATATTTACATCTTTGGGGGATTTTGCTCTTACAGAGCTGAAATAAAAGAGAAATTACATGCTATGGCCCCATTAAAAACCTTTCTCCCCCTTCAGAAAGGAAAAGGGTGCCACGAAAAAGAATATAAAAAATTACATCAAGCTAAACATAATATCGCAGAAGCTCATCCGCATTCCATGATCTAGGAATATCGTTGCCGTCCATATCCTTCAATCTGTAGGAACCGGGTCTTGACGAAGATACTACCAAAAAGGGGCCTTCCCACTTCAGCTGTAATTTGCCTGCTGTCTCAGGGTTGGCTACTCTTCGAAGTACCAAGTGTCCTGGTTCAATGTTCTTCAGCTTGACTTTTCTGTCATGCCATTTTATTGTTTCAGCTTGATATTTATTGATGTTTTCCACAACTTGAAGTCTGATCCCTTCAATAGCATCTTTTTCTACAGAGCAATCAACTTCGTCTTTGCCTTCTGCTGAAGCTACTATCCTTATTGATCCTGCTTTGGCCTCTTCTGGGGTTATTGCTTTGTCACCGAACAATAGTTTAAAGGGCATAAAACCTGTTGACCTTGACATGGTTGTATTATGGCTCCATACCACTTTGATTAGCTCGTCAGGCCATTTTCCCCTTGGCTGATTGAAGATTGATTTCATTATTCCTGTCATTATGATCCCATTAGCTCTTTCGACAAGTCCATTTGACTCTGGGTGTCGAACTGATGCAAAATGGATCTTCGTGCCAATTTGATCACAAAATTCTTTGAAGGCTTCAGAATCAAACTGTGTCCCATTGTCCACAGTAATGGCCTTCGGCACTTCGAAGCGACAAACAATGTTCTGCCAGAAAAACCTTTGAATAGTAAATGAAGTTGTTGTGGCTAAGGGCTTTGCCTCAATCCATTTGGAAAAATACTCCACTGCCACTACCACATATCTTAAGTTTCCCTGTGCTGGTGGTAATGGGCCTAGCAAATCAAGGCCCCACCTTTGCAACGGCCAAGTGGGTTGTATTAATTGAGTTAAAGACGAAGGTTGTTTTTGATCTCTTGCACATTTCTGACAACCTTCGCACTTTTGGACTATATCCGCTGCGTCCGAAGCTGCCTTTGGCCAATAAAATCCTTGGCGAAAAACTTTCCTGAGCAAGGGCCTAGATCCAATGTGAGATCCACACAGGCCTGCATGTATTTCCTTCATTAATTCTATACCTTCGGATCTGGATAAACACTTGAGCAATGGGGAACAGACCCCATGCTTGTATAACTCCCCTTCTATTATGACATATGGTCGAGCTCTTGCTTCTATTCTCTTGTTATAAGCTTCGTCGTCTGAAAGAAAATTACCCTGAAGGAAAGAGACGATCTCAGTTCTCCAATCCTCGCTATAAACAGGGGATATATTAAGGATTGCTCTTTCAAGAAGCTCGACCGAAGGTGCTTTTATTGTTTCGAAAAATACTTCCGAAGGTATAGGCAGCCCCTGGGCTGCTGACTTGGCCAATAGATCAGCGTATTCATTTTCTCCACGAGGAATATTTTTGACAGAGAAACCTTCGAAGGAAGCCTCAATCCTTCGGACTATATCTAGATACTTTTCAAGCTTTGGGTCTCTTGCTTTATAGCTCTTGTCAACATGACCAGAAATAACTTGAGAATCAGTTTTAAGAATAGCCCTTCTGATTCCCATTGCCTTTAACTTCCGAAGACCCAAGAGCAGAGCTTCATATTCAGCGATATTATTTGTGCAGCTAAAATCAAGTCTTGCCGCATAACAAGTTTTAACTTTGGAAGGTGAAAGCAACACAGCAGCCGCTCCTGCTCCGAAGGTTCCCCAAGACCCATCGCAAAACACTGTCCATGCTTCGGCATCTTTATTTGTTTCTTCCTCCTGAGCCCCTGGCGTCCAGTCAGCAATGAAGTCTGCTAACGCCTGGGACTGAATCGAGGACCTATGAACATAATCAATACAAAATTCATTGAGCTCTGCAGCCCATTTTCCAATCCTTCCAGTAGCTTCTCGGTTTCTCATAATATCCTTCAGAGGTTGCAAAGAAGGAACAATTATGTTGTAAGCTTGAAAATAATGTCGAAGCTTCCTAGAGGCCATCAAAACAGCATACAGTACCTTCTCCAATTCTGTATAATTTTTCTTCGATAGACTAAGAACCTCGGATACGAAATATATTGGGGCCTGCCTCTTAGCTTGGCCTTCAAGCTTCTCCTGGACAAGTGCTGCACTTACCGCTGAGTGCGAAACTGCCACATATAATAACAAAGGAGCCCCTGGCGTTGGTGGAGTTAATGTTGTTAGATCTATCAAATATTGCTTCAACTCTTCGAAGGCTTTCTGCTGAATTGGTCCCCATTGAAAGACTTCGGTTGACTTAAGCACTTCGAAGAATGGTAAGTTTCTCTCTGCTGATCTGGATATGAATCTGTTAAGAGATGCCAGCCTCCCCATCAATTTTTGAGCCCCCTTTTTTGTACTTGGTGGTTCCATTCGAAGTATAGCTTCGATTTTACTTGGATTAGCCTCAATTCCCTTTGTTGAAACCAGGCAACCAAGAAATTTCCCCTTCTTTACTCCGAAGACACATTTTTCTGGATTCAGCTTTAAACCAGCCTGTCTAAAATTAGCGAAGGTCTCCTATAAATCAGCAATGTGGTTATCTTGCTTCGTGCTTTTTACGATGATGTCATCAACATAAGTTAGTACATTCCTGCCTATCTGAGAATGGAGAACCTTCGCTGTCATTCTGCTGAAGCTTCCTCCAGCATTTTTAAGCCCCTCGGGCATCCGAAGGTAGCAATATGTCCCACTAGGGGTTATGAAGCTGGTTTTTGGTTCATCCTCCTTCTTGATCCAGATTTGATGATAGCCTGAATAGCAATCCAGCAAACTCATAAGCTCTGATGAAGCTGCTGCATCGACTAAGGAATCTATCCTTGGCAATGGAAACTCGTCCTTCGGACAAGCCTTATTGAGGTCAGTAAAATCAATACACATTCTCCATTTACCATTGGCCTTCTTCACCATAACAGTGTTAGCCAACCATTCTGGGTATTTTACCTCTCTAATAACTCCGGCACTGAGAAGTCTTTTCACTTCATTCCGAGCACCTTCGGCCTTGTCATCAGACATCTTCCGAAGCCTCTGCTTTCTGGGTCTGAAGGATGGATCGACATTGAGCGAATGCTCAATAACATCCCTGTTAACTCCACAAAGATCATTAGCTGACCAAGCAAAAACATCTTTATTGTTGAACAGAAACCTTATCAAGGTTTTTTCCTGCTCTTCAGACAATTGAGATCCCAATAGCACCTTCTGATCTACTATATCCTCACATAAGAGCATGGGCTTCGGCTGGTCAGCTGAAGCAGCTTTTTCCCTTCTGAACTTGTATTGCTCACAGGCCTCAGCTCCATCTATGTTATGGATTGCTTTTGAATCTGTCCCATTTCCTTCGGCCCTTCTGGCAGCTTCCTGACTTCCATGAATAGCAATAGGCCCTTGGTCCGAAGGTATCTTCATGCAGAGGTAAGCTGGGTGAAGCATTGCTTCGAAGGCATTAAGAGTACCATGACCAATGATAGCATTGTAAGGATACTCCATGTCAACAATATCAAACACAATTTGCTCAGTCCTTGTGTTGTTAACCAATCCGAAGGTTACTGGCATGATAATCTTCCCAAGTGCTACAATTTGTCGTCCTCCGAAGCCACAAAGAGGGTGCGTAGCATCATGGATCTTGTCTTCGGGCTCTTGCATTTGTCTGAAAGCTTTAGCAAATATGATATCAGCTGCGCTGCCTGTGTCAACCAAAACATTATGGACCAGAAATCCTTTGATCACACAAGAGATAACCATAGCATCATTGTGTGGATAATCCTTGAGTTGAAGATCCTCTTGGGAGAAGGTAATTGGAATGTGAGACCATCTTGACTTGATGAAGGGTCCTTGCACCCCAACATGTTGTACCCTTCTCTGTGCTTCCTTCTTCTGTTTTTTGTTGGCTGGCTCTGAGCATGAACCACCTGTTATCAGGAGTACCAGCTTCGGGGCCGAAGTAGCTCCAGCTTGATCGTTGAACGAAGCCATCAGCTCAAAAAATAGTGGAAGTGAGTTGACCGGAGGTGGGCGCCAATGTTGGGGACTTGTTCTCAAATGCTAAGAGTTAAGAACAAGGCAACATAAAAAGTGTTAAGTGTTAAAGTTCTTCGTCCTTCGAAACATTATGCCCCTTTGGGAAATAATGAGTTTCGGACGAAGGTTACGAGAGACATACCTTCGTAAGTACAACAAGTAATGACGAAGGATTCATATAAAGCAAGAGATATAATATAAACATTTAAACATTATCATAGAATCATTTCTATTTTATTATCATGGAAAAATAGAAATGATTTCAAATTACAAATGTACCTTCGACTTGAGGAAAGGCGAAAGTACAGGCGTGACGCAGAAGCAAATGCCAAGTCAGCGTGAACAGTACAGGAACACTGTTCATCTATTTATAGGCACGGGTCGCAGCCCATGTAAAATTACATCCATGCCCTTTACATTTGCTAATAACTCTGTAGTAACCCGCCGGGGTCTGAATAGCCTTTTCATCTTTTAAGTCGGTTTCCTTTTCCACTATCTTGCCGAAGCTATCCTGTGTACAGCTTTGGCTCCGTGCCATCCTTCGTATTCTTTTTGTGCTTCTTCACACCGTGGTTTTAACCCAAGTCCGAAGATACCTGTTCATGCATTATACTCCAGAAACTTTGTTAAATCATGTTTTTGAGGACCTTCGGAAGCCGAAGGCCCCCAACAGGCTCAAAATGAGTACGGATTGAGAATTAAGAAGATTAGAAGCGACAATAGAATAGAGTTCAAGAACTCTCAAATTAAAGGATTTCTTGAGGAGGAGGGCATCAAGCATAAGTTATCTTCTCCCTACACACCTCAACAAAACGGTGTTGTAGAGAGAAAGAATAGAACTCTCTTGGATATGATGAGGACCATGCTTGATGGGTACAAGACACCGGATCGATTTTGGGTGGAGGCGATTAACACCGCTTGCTACTCCATCAACTTACTCTACCTTCACCAAATACTCAAGAAAACATCATATGAACTCCTCACCGGTAAAAAGCCCAATGTTTCTTATTTTAGAGTTTATGGGAGCAAATGCTTTATTCTTATTAAGAGAGGTAGAAATTCAAAATTTTCTCCTAAAACAGTAGAAGGCTGTTTACTTGGTTATGACTCAAACACAAGGGCATATAGAGTCTTCAACAAGTCCACTGGATTAGTTGATGTTTCTTGTGACATTGTGTTTGATGAGACTAATGGCTCCCAAGTGGAGCAAGTTGATCTTGATTAATTAGATGATGAAGAGGCTCCATGCGTCGCGCTAAGGAACATGTCCATTGAAGATGTGTGTTCAAAAGAACTCGAAGAGCCTTCACAAGCACAATATAAACCATCATCATCCATACAATCATCTCCACCAATTCAAGATGAGGAACTGGCTCAAGAAGAAGAGGAAGAAGAACAAGACAATGAGCCACCTCAAGAAGAGGACATTGATCAAGGGGGAGATGAAGATGATCAAAACAAGGAGGATGAACAAGAGGTTCAAGATCAAAGACCACTGCACCTAAGAGTCCACCAAGCAATTCAAAGAGTTCACCCCGTCAACTCCATACTTGGTGACATCCACAATGGGGTAACCACTCGATCTCGAGTTGCTCATTTTTGTGAACATTACTCTTTTGTGTCTTCTATTGAGCCATACAGGATAGAGGATGCACTAAGAGATCCAGACTGGATGGTGGCAATGCAAGAGGGGCTCAACAACTTCACGAGGAATGAGGTATGTCATTTAGTTCCACGTCCTAACCAAAATGCTATAGGTACCAAACGGTTATTCTGCAACAAACAAGATGAGCATGGTGTGGTGACTAGGAACAAAGCCTGACTTGTTGCCAAAGGATATTCACAAGTCAAATATTTGGATTTTGATGAAATCTATGCACCCGTAGCTAGACTTGAGTCAATTCGAATATTACTTGTCTATGCTACTTACCATGGCTTTAAGTTATATCAAATGGACGTGAAAAGTGCCTTCCTAAATGGACCTATCAAGAAAGAGGTGTATGTTGAGCAACCTCTCGACTTTGAAGATAGTGAGTATCCTTCACATGTGTATAAGCTCTCAAAGGCACTTTATGGGCTCAAGCAAGCCCCAAGAGCATGGTATGAATGCCTAAGAGACTTTCTTCTCACTAATGGTTTTAAAGTCGGAAAAGTTGACCCTACTCTCTTCACTAAAACAATTGATAAAGACTTGTTTATATGCCAAATTTATGTTGATGATATTGTCTTTGGGTCTACTAACAAGTCATCTTGTGAAGAGTTTAGTAGGATTATGATACAGAAATTCGATATGTATATGATGGGGGAGTTGATGTATTTTCTTAGATTCCAAATCAAGCAACTCCATAAGGGCACACTCATCTGCCAAACCAAGTACATTCAAGATATACTCAAGGAGTTTGGAATGAAGAATGCTAAACCCATCAAGACTCCCATGGGAACAAATGGGCATCTTGACCTCAACACAAGAGGTAAATCTGTAGATCAAAAGGTATACTGGTCGATGATAGGATCTCTACTCTATTTATGTGCTTCACGATCGGATATTATGCTTTCAGTATGCATGTGTACAAGGTTTCAAGCTAATCCTAAGGAAATCCACCTTAGGATCGTGAAAAGAATCATGAGATATTTGGTTTACACTCCTAGGTTTGGGCTATGGTACCCCAAGGGATCTACCTTTGATCTAATTGGGTATTCTGATGCCAATTATGCCGGACGTAAAATTGATAGAAAGAGCACATCAGTGACTTGTTAGTTTCTAGGGAGATCCCTGGTGTCTTGGGGTTCAAAGAAACAAAATTCAGTAGCTCTATCCACCACCGAAGCCGAGTATATTGTTGCAGGACATTATTGTGCACAATTACTCTGGATGAGGCAAACCCTTAGGGACTATGGCTACAAGTTGAGGAAAGTCCCTCTCCTATGTGACAATGAGAGTGCAATCCACATGGAGGATAATCCTGTTGAACACAGCCACACTAAGCACATAGACATCTGGTATCACTTTCTGAGAGATCACCAACAAAAGGGGGGATATTTAAATTGCTTATGTTAGCACACACAACAATTAGCCGATATATTCACCAAGCCCCTGGATGAAAAGACTTTTATCAAGCTTAGAAATGAACTAAACATCTTAGATTCTCGGAACTTTGATTGAAATCTTGCACACATTGCACATTTTATACCTTTGATCATGTCATGTCTCTTTTATTTGGTACAAATGCATATTTCTTATTCTTCTTGTACCAAAGCTAAGACTAATGTGTTTCCAAGAGTATTTATGTGCTTAGTCTTAGATTGAAAGGGAAATGGAGTAATAGGAAAAGGCAAGGCTTCCACTACGACTCTGTCGGTATCATATACCCTTTGCCCTACTCTTGTATTTACTTTCATATCTTTATCGAAGAAGGCCTCTCGATTTCTCTATTTTTGGCACTTAATGGCAAAGTGGGAGAAATTAATAGAGGCCAAAGATAAAGGACCGCACCACCACCCTGTTTTTTGAAAATATATTACAAAAATCGCGTTTGCAAAAACCCTCTTGACAGCTAAGGGGAAAACTTTTTCAGGGGGGCTTTTATTTAGCCAAAGGAAAAGCATTTGAAACAGGAGGAGAATCTTTCAAATCTTAAAAATTCTTTTGAAATCATATTCTTATATCATTAGCTAATTGCAAAAGAATTTGAAAATATTTTTCCAAAAGATTTACAAAAACAAGCTAAGTGGTGCAAATGTGGTCCAAAATGTCAAATATATCAAAGCAATCATATATGCTTAGAACTGCTTACATTTCAAAGTATCTTATGCACATCTGTCAAAATGCAAACTAGCTACATTTCTACACTTTGTATTTGCTTTGGTTTTGTGTTGGCATCAATCACAAAAAAGGGGGAGATTGAAAGGGAAATGGCCTCAAACATTCCCTATAATCGATTTTGGTGTTTGACATCCATCACAAACCTTATGGACAAACTAGTTTGCCTAGTTGATATTTTTCTCAGGTGCACCGGACAACTCCAAACCCCAAAGGTCGACTGACGTGGCACGCACCCGACAATGAACAGTGTCATGTCCGGTGTGCACCGGACTGTCCGATGTGCTCATCGACAGAGAACTCAGCCAACGACTAGAATAGTGGTTGGGGCTATAAATAACCCCAACCACCACCATTCAAGTCATCAAAGCTTTCCACTCTATACACTCAATACAAGAGCAAAGAATACACTGCAAAGACACATTCAAAGCCTTCAATCCTCTCCAAGTTACAAAATCAAGTCAAGTGATCAAAAGTGTTTAGTGACTTGAGAGAGGGTGATTTGTATTTCTTTTATTACTCTTGTTGCTTGGTTGCTTTCTTCCACACCTTCTAAACTTTCCAAGTGATTTGTAAAGCAAGCAAGAGACACCTAAGTGTGTGGTGATCTTTGCAGGGTCTTTGTGACCTAAGAGATTAAGAAGAAGCACTCGACCGGTCTAGGTGGCCGATTGAGAGAGGGAAAGAGTTGAAATAGACCCGGCCTTTGTGGCCTCTTCAACGGGGAGTAGGTTCATTGGAACCGAACCTCGGGAAACAAATCGCCGTGTTCATTTGTCTTGATCATCACCATTCGATTTGTTTCTTCCCTCTCCTCTCTCTCTCTCTCAAAGTTCTCTTGCTCACATTGTTTTGAGTTAGCTCCCAAAGTTATCCGCATTGATTGAGCAACTCATAGCTAGGAGAACTATCTTCCACACTCTGAATTCACTATTATTTATTTCTAACCCTAACCCTGGGTGAAGTGCGTGTTCAAAGTTTATAATTTTTAGGTTTCACCTATTCACCCCCCCTCTAGGCGACTTTCAGGGGCCCACCTGTAGCCTCCCTCGCTCCTAAACCCCCTTCCTCTCTCTTTTCTCTGCTGATTTGCAGGTTCGCTCAGTCCCATACTTCGGCCACCAGTGCCCACTGAAAGTTTCCTAGAGGGGGGTGAATAGGCAAATCTGAAATTTACAAACTTAAAGCACAACTATAAGCCGGGGTTAGCGTTAGAAATATAAACGAGTCCGAGAGAGAGGGCGAAAAACAAATCACAAGCGAATAAGAGCGGATGACATGGTGATTTGTTTTACCGAGGTTCGGTTCTTGCAAACCTACTCCCCGTTGAGGTGGTCACAAAGACCGGGTCTCTTTCAACCCTTTCCCTCTCTCAAACGGTCACTTAGACTGAGTGAGCTTCTCTTCTCAATCAAACGGGACACTAAGTCCCCACAAGGACCACCACACAATTGGTGTCTCTTGCCTTGATTATAATTGAGTTGGAAACAAGAAAGAAGGAAGAAGAAAAGCAATCCAAGCGCAAGAGCTCAAATGAACACAAATGTCTCTCTCTCTAGTCACTAATTTGGTTGGAGTGATTCCGAACTTGGGAGAGGATTTGATCTCTTTGTTTGTTTCTTGTATTGAATGCTATAGCTCTTGTATGAGGTTTGAAGGCTGAAAACTTGGATGCCATGAATGGTGGGTGGTTGGGGGTATTTATAGCTCCAACCACCAAAGTGACCGTTGGTGAGGGCTTCTGTCGCATGGCGCACCAGACAGTCCGGTGCGCCAGCCACGTCACCCGGCCGTTGGGTTCTGACCATTGGAGCTTCTGATAGGTGGGCCACCGACAGTCACTGTTCACTGTCCGGTGCGCCTTCTGAAGCCTGCTCTGACTTCTGCGCGCGCAGTGAACACTGTTCACTGTTCCTGTACCGTTGCAGACGACCGTTGGTGCTTGGAGCCGTTGCTCCGCTTGGCACACCGGATAGTCCGATGCTACACCGGACAGTCCGGTGAATTATAGCAGAGCGGCCTCCCGAATTCCCGAAGGTGACAAGTTCAGACTGGAAGTCCCTGGTGCACCGGACACTGTCCGATAGTACACCGGACAGTCTGGTGCGCCAGACCAGGGTTGTCTTTTGCTCTCTTTGTTTGAACCCTTTCTTGGTCTTTTTATTGGTTTGTTGTGAACCTTTGGCACCTGTAAAACTTATAATCTAGAGCAAACTAGTTAGTCCAATTATTTGTGTTGGGCATTTCAACCACCAAAATCAATTAGGAAAAGGTGTAAGCCTATTTCCCTTTCAATCTCCCCCTTTTTGGTGATTGATGCCAACACAAACTAAAGCAAATATATAAGTGCAGAATTGAACTAGTTTGCACAATGTAAGTGCAAAGGTTGCTTGGAATGAAACCAATAATTATTTCTACTAGATATACATGGATGGCTTTCTTCTTATTAAACATTTTGGACCACACTTGCACCACTTGTTTTGTTTTTGCAAATGTTTTGGAAATTCTTTTTCAAAGTCTTTTGCAAATAGTCAAAGGTAAATGAATAAGACTTTGAGAAGCATTTTCAAGATTTGAAATTTTCTCCCCTGTTTCAAATGCTTTTCCTTTGACTAAACAAAACTCCCCTTAATGAAATCCTCCTCTTAGTGTTCAAGAGGGTTTTAGATATTAATTTTGAAGAGGGTATACCAATTTGAAAAATCTATCAACAAAAAGATACCAATTTGAAAACACTACTTTAAATACAAATTGAAAGACTAAATTTTTGAAATTGGTGGTGGTGCAGTCCTTTTGCTTTGGGCTAATATTTTCTCCCCCTTTGGCATGAATCGCCAAAAACGGATACTTGTGAGTGAAATATAAGCCCTTCTCGAACTATCTCCTCCTTTGGTAAATAATGTATGAGTGAAGATTATACTAAATTTGGAGATCGGTGTGGAGCGACGGCGAAGGATGAATAATTCGATGAAGTGGAGTGGAAGCCTTGTCTTCGCCGAAGACTCCATTTCCCTTTCGATCTATGACTTAGCATAAAATACACTTGAAAACCATATTAGTCATAGCATATGAAAGAGATATGATCAAAGGTACAAATGAGCTAAGTGTGCAAAACATCAATCAAAATTCCTAGAATCAAGAATATTTAGCTCATGCCTAAGTTTGGTAAAAGTTTTCTCATCTAGTGGTTTGGTAAAGATATCGGCTAATTGTTCTTTGGTGTTAATATATGCAATCTCGATATCCCCCCTTTGTTGGTGATCCCTCAAAAAGTGATATCGAATGGCTATGTGTTTAGTGCGGCTGTGCTCAACGGGATTATCCACCATGCGGATTGCACTCTCATTATCACATAGAAGAGGAACTTTGGTTAATTTGTAACCATAGTTCCTAAGGGTTTGCCTCATCCAAAGTAATTGTACGCAACAATGGCTTGCGGCAATATACTCGGCTTCGGCAGTAGAAAGAGCGACATAATTTTGCTTTTTGGAAGCCCAAGACACCAGGGATCTTCCCAAGAACTAGCAAGTCCCTGATGTGCTCTTTCTATCAATCTTACACCCTACCCAATCAGCATCGAAATATCCAATTAAATCAAATGTGGATCCCCTAGGGTACCAAAGGCCAAACTTAGGAGTATAAACTAAATATCTCAAGATTCGTTTTACGGCCCTAAGGTGAACTTCCTTAGGATCGGCTTGGAATCTTGCACACATGCATACAGAAAGTACAATATCTGGTCGTGAAGCACATAAATAGAGTAAAGAACCTATCATCGACCGGTATTCCTTTTGATCTACGGATTTACCTCCCGTGTCGAGGTCGAGATGCCCATTAGTTCCCATGGGTGTCTTGATGGGCTTGGCATCCTTCATCCCAAACTTAGTGAGTATGTCTTGAATGTACTAGCTACGGGTGTCTTGATGGGCTTGGCATCCTTCATCCTTCATGCCCATTAGTTCCCATTAGTAAGTAGCATAGGCAAGTAAAATGTGAATTGAGTCAAGCCTAGCTACGGGTGCATAGGTTTCACCGAAATCCAAACCTTCGACTTGGGAATATTCCTTGGCCACAAGTCGGGCTTTGTTCCTAGTCACCACACCATGCTCATCTTGCTTGTTGCGGAAGACCCACTTGGTTCCTACAATGTTTTTGAAAGTCGCCTAGAGGGGGGGGTGAATAGGGCGAAACTGAAAATCACAAAAATAATCACAACTACAAGCCGGGTTAGCGTTAGAAATATAAACGAGTCCGCGAGAGAGGGTGTAAAACAAATCGCAAGCAAATGAAGAGTGAGACACGCGGATTTGTTTTACCGAGGTTCGGTTCTCGCAAACCTACTCCCCGTTGAGGAGGCCACAAAGGCCGGGTCTCTTTCAACCCTTCCCTCTCTCAAACGGTCCCTCGGACCGAGTGAGCTTTTCTTCTTCTCAATCAAACGGGAACAAAACTTCCCCGCAAGGGCCACCACACAATTGGTGCCTCTTGCCTTGGTTACAATTGAGTTTTGATTGCAAGAACAAGTGAGAAAGAAAGAAAGCGATCCAAGCGCAAGAGCTCAAAAGAACACGACAAATCTCTCTCGCTAGTCACTAAAGGCTTGAGTGGAATTGGAGAGGATTTGATCTCTTTGTATGTGTCTAGAATTGAATGCCTAGCTCTTGTAAGTGGTTGGAAGTTGGAAAACTTGGATGCAATGAATGGTGGGGTGGTTGGGGTATTTATAGCCCCAACCACCAAAAGTGACCGTTGCTGGAAGCTGTCTGTTCGATAGCACACCGGACAGTCCGGTGCACACCGGACAGTCCGGTGCCCCCGCCACGTCACCATTGCCGTTGGATTCTGACCGTTGGAGCTTCTGATTTCTGGGCCCGCCTGGGTGTCCGGTGCACACCGGACATGTACTGTTTGATGTCCGGTGCACCGGTATGGGCACGTCTGACGTCTGCGCGCGCTGTGCGCGCATTAAATGCACCGCAGGGAGCCGTTGGCGCCGAAAAGAGTCGTTGCCCCGCTGGTACACCGGACAGTCCGGTGCACACCGGACAGTCCGGTGAATTTTAGCGGAGCGGCTGCCGCGCGAACCCGAGGCTGGCGAGTTCCGGAGGCCGCGCTTCCTTGGAGCACCGGACATGTCCGGTGCACACCGGACAGTCCGGTGAATTATAGCGCGCCGGCTTCCGAGAATTCCCGAGGGCGAAGAGTTTGAGTTGGAGTCCTCTGGGCGCACCGGACACTGTCCGGTGCACACCGGACAGTCCGGTGCCTCCAGCCAGAGGTGCCTTCGGTTGCCTCGTTGCTCCTTGGTTGAATCCAAAACTTGATCTTTTTATTGGCTAAGTGTGAACCTTTTGCACCTGTATAACTTATGCACTAGAGCAAACTAGTTAGTTCAATATTTGTGTTGGGCAATTCAACCACCAAAATTATTTAGGGACTAGGTGTAAGCCTAATTCCCTTTCAGTTTTGATTAGGACATGGAAATAAATGTCATACCTCATTCCTCGTGAAGTTGTTGAGTTCCTCTTGCATTGCCAACACCCAATCCGAATCCCTTAATGCGTCTTCTACTCTGTATGGCTCAATAGAAGACACAAAGGAGTAATGTTCACAAAAATGAGTAACACGAGATCGAGTGGTTACCCCCTTATGAATATCGCCGAGGATGGTGTTCACGGGGTAATCTCGTTGAATTGCTTGGTGGACTCTTGGGTGTGGCGGTCTTGGATCCTCATCATCTTCCTTGTCTTGATTATTAGCATCTCCCCCTTGATCATTGTCCTCCTCTTGAGGTGGCTCCTCTTGATCTTCAATTTCATCATCTTGAGCTTGATCCTCATCTTGAGTTGGTGGAGATGCTTGCATGGAGGAAGATGGTTGATTTTGTGCTTGTGGAGGCTCTTCGGATTCCTTAGGACACACATCCCCAATGGACATGTTTCTTAGCGCGACGCACGGAGCCTCTTCATCATCTAGCTCATCAAGATTAATTTGCTCTACTTGAGAGCCGTTAGTCTCATCAAACACAATGTCACAAGAAACTTCAACTAGTCCAGTGGACTTGTTAAAGACTCTATATGCCCTTGTGTTTGAATCATAACCAAGTAAAAAGCCTTCTACAGCCTTAGGAGCAAATTTAGATTTTCTATCTCTTTTAACAAGAATAAAGCATTTGCTACCAAAGATTCTAAAATATGAAACATTGGGCTTTTTACCGGTGATGAGTTCATATGATGTCTTCTTGAGGATTCAGTGAAGATATAACCGGTTGATGGCGTAGCAAGCGGTGTTGACCACCTCGGCCCAAAACCGATCCGAAGTCTTGTACTCATCAAGCATGGTTCTTGCCATGTCCTATAGAGTTCTATTCTTCCTCTCCACTACACCATTTTGTTGTGGCGTGTAGGGAGAAGAGAACTCATGCTTGATGCCCTCCTCCTCAAGAAAGCCTTCAATTTGAGAGTTCTTGAACTCCGTCCCATTGTCGCTTCTTATTTTCTTGATCCTCAAGCCGAACTCATTTTGAGCCCGTCTCAAGAATCTCTTTAAAGTCTCTTGGGTTTGAGATTTTTCCTACAAAAAGAACACCCAAGTGAAGCGAGAATAATCATCCATAATAACTAGACAATACTTACTCCCGTCGATGCTTATGTAAGCTATCGGGCCAAATAGGTCCATGTGGAGTAGCTCAAGCGGCCTGTCAGTCGTCATGATGTTCTTGTGTGGATGATGAACACCAACTTGCTTTCCTGCTTGACATACGCTACAAATCCTGTCTTTCTCAAAATGAACATTGGTTAGTCCTAAAATGTGCTCTCCCTTTAGAAGCTTGTGAAGATTCTTCATTCCAACGTGGGCTAGTCGGTGATGCCAGAGCCAACCCATGTTAGTCTTAGCAATTAAGCAAGTGTCGAGTTCAGCTCTATTGAAATCAACTAAGTATAGCTGACCCTCTAACACTCCCTTAAAAGCTACTGAATCATCACTTCTTCTAAAGACAGTAACACCTACATCCGTAAAAAGACAGTTGTAGCCCATTTTGCATAATTGAGAAACAGAAAGCAAATTGTAATCTAATGAATCTACAAGAAAAACAGAATGGTCAGATGATATAGCAATTTTACCCAATCCTTTGACCAAACCTTGATTTCCATCCCCGAATGTGATAGCTTGTTGGGGATCTTGGTTTTTCTCATATGAGGAGAACATCCTTTTCTCCCCAGTCATGTGGTTTGTGCACCCACTATCGATGATCCAACTTGAGCCCCCGAATGCATAAACCTACAAAACAAGTTTAGGCCTTGTTCTTAGGTACCCAAATGGTCTTGGGTCCTTTGACATTAGAAACAAGCATCTTGGGTACCCAAACACAAGTCTTTGACCCCTTGTGTTTGCCCCCAACATATTTGGCAACTACTTTGCCTGATTTGTTAGTGAGCACAAAAGAAGCATCAAAAGTCTTAAATGAAATATTAGGTTCATTTGATGCTATAGGAGTTTTCTTAGGCAATTTAGCATGGGTTGATTGCATAGAACTAGATGCCTAACTCTTATAAAAGCATGATTAGGGCCAGAGTGAGACTTCCTAAAGTGAATTCTCCTAATTTTGTGTTCGGGATAACTGGCAGGGTATAAAATGTAACCCTCGTTATCCTGAACCATGGGAGCCTTGCCCTTAACAAAGTTAGACAATCTTTTAGGAGTGGCATTAAGCTTGACATTGTCTCCCTGTTGGAAGTCAATGCCATCCTTAATGCCAGGGCGTCTCCCACTATAGAGCATGCTTCTAGCAAATTTAAAATTTTCATTTTCTAAGTCACGCTCATTAATTTTGGCACTAAGTTGATCTATGTGATCATTTTGTTTCTTAATTAAAGCTAAGTGATCATAAATAGCATCAACATTAATGTCTCTACATCTAGTGCAAATTGTAACATGCTCAACGGTAGATGTAGAGGGTTTGCAAGTTTTTAATTCAACTATCTTAGCATGTAAAATAGCGTTCTTATCTCTAAGATTGGAAATAGAAGCATTGCAAATATTTAAGTCTTTAGCCTTAGCAATTAATTTTTCATTCTCATTTCTAAGGCTAGCAAGAGAGGCATTCAATTTTTCAATCTTAGTAATTAAACTAGCATTATCATTTCTAAGATTGGCAATTGAATCATCACAAATTTTGACTTCTCAACCTTAGCAACCAAATTAGCATTCTCAATTCTAAGGTTGGAAATAGTGTCATGGCAAGTGCTTAGCTCACTAGTTAATTTTTCACATTTTTCTACCTCTAGAGCATAAGCATTTTTAGTCTTAACATGCTTTTTGTTTTCCTTAATAAGGAAGTCCTCTTGGCTATCCAAGAGTTCATCCTTCTCATGGATGGCACTAATTAATTCATTTAATTTTTCCTTTTGTTGCATGTTAAGATTGGCAAAAGAGTAAGCAAGTTATCCTCATCATCACTAGAATTATCCTTATCACTAGAGGTTGCATACTTAGTGGAGGATCTTGATTTTACCTTCTTCTTCTTGCCGTCCTTTGCTATGAGGCACTTGTGGCTGATGTTGGGGAAGAGAAGGCCTTTGGTACGGCGATGTTTGCGGCGTCCTCGTCAGAGGAGGAGTCGGTGGAGCTTTCGTCGGAGTCCCACTCCCGGCAAACATGGGCATCGCCGCCCTTCTTCTTGTAGTACCTCTTCTTTTCTCTTCTCTTTCCCTTCTTGTCGTCGCCCCTGTCACTATCACTTGACAATGGAAATTTTGCAATAAAATGACCGGGCTTACCACATTTGTAGCAAACTTTCTTGGAGCAAGGCTTGTAGTCCTTCCCCCTCCTTTGCTTGAGGATTTGGCGAAAGCTCTTGATGATGAGCGCCATCTCCTCCTTGTCGAGCTTGGAGGCGTCGATGGGGAGCCTACTTGACATAGACTCTTCCTTCTTCTCTTCCGTTGCTTTGAAGGCGACGGGTTGCACCTCGGGTGTTGAGGTGGCGCCTTGCTCGATGATCTTCTTGGAGCCTTTGATCATCAATTCAAAGCTCACAAACTTTCCTATAACTTCCTCGGGAGACATTAGCTTATATCTAGGATCACCATGAATTAATTGTACTTGACTAGGGTTAAGAAATACAAGTGATCTTAGAATAACCTTGACCATTTCATGGTCATCCCACTTGGAGCTCCCGAGGTTGCGCACTTGGTTCACCAAGGTTTTTAGCCGGTTGTACATGGCTTGCGGGTCTTCTCCTTGGTTGAGCATAAAGCGACCGAGCTCCCCCTCAATCGTTTTCCGTTTGGTGATTTTGGTCACCTCATCTCCTTCGTGCGCGGTCTTGAGTACGTCATAAATCTCTTTGGCGCTCTTCAAGCCTTGCACCTTATTATACTCCTCTCGACTTATAGAGGTGAGGAGTATAGTAGTTGCTTGAGAGTTGAAGTGCTCGATTTGGGCCACCTCGTCCTCATCATAATCTTCATCTCCTACGGATGGTACCTGTACTCCAAACTCAACAACATCCCATATGCTTTTGTGGAGTGAGGTTAGGTGATATCCCATCATATCACTCCACCTAAAATAATCTTCACCGTCAAACGTCGGTGGTTTGCCTAATGGGATGGAAAGTAATGGAGTATGTCTAGGAATGCGAGGGTAGTGTAGGGGGATCTTACTATACTTCTTATGCTCTTGGCGCTTAGAAGTGACGGACGCGGCATCAGAGCCGGAGGTGGATGGCGATGAAGAGTCGGTCTCGTAGTAGACCACCTTCTTCATCTTCTTTTTCTTCTCCCCACTCCGATGTGTCTTGTTGTGTGAAGGGGATCCCTTCACCTTGTTGCCGGACTCTCCCGATGGAGCCTTCCCGTGGCTTGTGGCGGGCTTCTCGCCGGTCACCATCTCCTTCTTGGCGTGATCTCCCGACATCACTTTGAGCGGTTAGGCTCTAATGAAGTACCAGCTCTGATACCAATTGAAAGTCGCCTAGAGGGGGTGAATAGGCAAATCTGAAATTTACAAACTTAAAGCACAACTACAAGCCGGGGTTAGCGTTAGAAATATAAACGAGTCCGAGAGAGAGGGCGAAAAACAAATCACAAGCGAATAAGAGCGGATGACACGGTGATTTGTTTTACCGATGTTCGGTTCTTGCAAACCTACTCCCCATTGAGGTGGTCACAAAGACCGGGTCTCTTTCAACCCTTTCCCTCTCTCAAACGGTCACTTAGACTGAGTGAGCTTCTCTTCTCAATCAAACGGGACACTAAGTCCCCACAAGGACCACCACACAATTGGTGTCTCTTGCCTTGATTATAATTGAGTTGGAAACAAGAAAGAAGGAAGAAGAAAAGCAATCCAAGTGCAAGAGCTCAAATGAACACAAATGTCTCTCTCTCTAGTCACTAATTTGGTTGGAGTGATTCCGAACTTGGGAGAGGATTTGATCTCTTTGTTTGTGTCTTGTATTGAATGTTATAGCTCTTGTATGAGGTTTGAAGGCTGAAAACTTGGATGCCATGAATGGTGGGTGGTTGGGGGTATTTATAGCTCCAACCACCAAAGTGACCGTTGGTGAGGGCTTCTGTCGCATGGCGCACCGGACAGTCCGGTGCGCCACCGGACACTGTCCGGTGCGCCAGACACGTCACCCAGCCGTTGGGTTCTGACCGTTGGAGCTTCTGACAGGTGGGCCACCAGACAGTCCGATGGTGCACCAGACAGTCACTGTTCACTGTCCGGTACGCCTTCTGACGCCTGCTCTGACTTCTGCGCGCGCAGTGAACACTGTTCAATGTTCTTGTACCGTTGCAGACGACCGTTGGCGCTTGGAGCCGTTGCTCCGCTTGGCACACCGGACAGTCCGGTGCTACACCGGACAGTCCGGTGAATTATAGCGGAGCGGTCTCCCAAATTCCCGAAGGTGACAAGTTCAGACTGGAACTCCCTGGTGCACCGGACACTGTCCGGTGGCACATCGGACAGTCTGGTGCGATAGACCAGGGCTGCCTTTAGGTTGTCTTTTGCTCTCTTTGTTTGAACCCTTTCTTGGTCTTTTTATTGGTTTGTTGTGAACCTTTGGCAACTGTAAAACTTATAATCTAGAGCAAACTAGTTAGTCCAATTATTTGTGTTGGGCATTTCAACCACCAAAATCAATTAGGAAAAGGTGTAAGCCTATTTCCCTTTCACCCACGCATGCGCCACACGACCGTCCTGCCCGACCATGTCTCGCCATCATGTCTCGTCGTTCGGTGTGTCGCGCACGCGCGCCGTAGCCACCCACACCCACATAGGATCTTGCCACAATTGCACCTGATCCGTGGGATTCTCTGTGCCTGCCTCTCCATGGCTTGTCGTGTGTCCCGCCCACGCCCACTCAGCACCCGCCATGTCGCCACAGCCGCGCCCATGCCAACGAAAATTGCACAAAAGCCCCTCATGCTTTACAAGAACTGTGCGCCTGTTCACTGAGTTTAAAAAAATCCTCTGGTAGCTCTCAATATCTATATTTACTTGTGTTTAGGTCTGCAGAACTTTGAAACTCAATAAATTTTGCATAAAAGCTCCGAATTAAGTGGTTCAAATGGCGTTGGCTTCATTATAAATTTGTCTATATGTTAGCAACATGTTTTTCTCCTATTATAATGATTCATTTAATAAAGAATTGGTAATTTAATTAGTGCAATTAGAGCTCTGTTTATTGTAATTCAAGTATACAAAATTCTAGCATATATGTCCTAACTTTGGAAAATAGCAAGCCCTAGTTGTTGGTGACATAAACAAAATAATTTTTATTTGAATAAAGTTCGTTGAAGTATAAATTTGTGTTGAGTCATAAAATCAGTAGGTCATAAAATGTTGTTAACCATGTTTTCAATAATAAAGTGAATGTAGGGTTTACTTAATAAGTGGGAGTAAACCCTAGAGTCCCATTTCTAGCTCATAACTAACACATTAAAAAGGAAGCATGTGCATTAAATTCATCAAAATCTTATTCACTCCACAGTTAATGCCACAACTTTCGCTAAATATTTGTTGCTTTGTTGTATGTGCTTGGTGTATTGTTCTTCTATCTTCTCCAAATGTATTGAATGCATGTTTGTATCGCATAGACAACGAGCAGATTGTGAATCCCAAAGGAGTAGAAGAAGAACCTAAGAAACCGTTTGGTGAAGACAAGTGTCCTCTGACATATTATGTCCTATTCACATGAAAACTTACATTCCCACACAACATGATTCAACCTAAGGATTGATTAGCTTTGTATTTATCTAGTTCTTGTTTACCTTTTTAGGTTGGGTTGTGGTGATTATATTTTATGCTAGTGCTTAGACTTAATCATTGAACATGATGAGATATTCTTATGATACAATGCTTTCAAGGTTTTCTTTACGGATTTGTGATATCAAGGAGGCTCAGGCTGTGTCCCAAGTACTTCTCCGTAAGGACTGGATCATTGAGAGACCCTCGGGAAAACAGTGCAGCCATGAGGGTGGTATAGGACGCCCTTAGCTAATTAATTAGAGGAACATGAGGTGTAGTTTGCTTCGCCGTCGTGCCATCAATGGGGTCTAGGCACAGTGCTTTTGCTCTACTGATGCTGGGTGCCAAGGTTCTTTCATTTTCTTTTCGTTAGTCATCCCCCTTGGGGAGAGGTATTGTGTTTATCAAACTGGAGAAACCTAACGAGCAACTATTACCTCTGGGGAATTTTTGTAAAGGCTACATAGTGAAACCTTGTTAACTCACCTTAGAAGTGTTTAAGGGTCTAGACAACCCAAGGGAAAAAGGGATCACGACTCATGGGTAAAGTGTGTGACCTCTACAGAGGGTTAGAAACTGGTATATCAGCCACGCTCACGGTTAAGAGCGGCCTTAGGATCCTCTTTGATTAGAGATACACTGTTTACAATTATGATGATGGCTTTAATTATGATGATCATGATTATAGATTGTGATGTTTCCTCTATGAGGAGATATCTCATGGGTTAATAACTTGGGATTTAAGATAAAACATGGCCTATGTTAATGATAAAACTTGATGAAGTAAAGGGAATTGCTATCAGCCTAACTCCACATAAAGCTAGTCCACTTCAACCAATCAGGACACTTGTTGAGTACGTTGATGTGTACTCACCCTTGCTTTCACACAAACACCGCGTTGTCCACATTGAAACCTTTGCTAAGAAGAAGGAAACGAGGCGGATTTCTAGGAGTTTTCAGGACTTCGATGAGTTTTAGAGCTAGATTAGCGTAATCCCCCAATCAGTTGCCTGTAGAAGGCCTTTATCTTAGATACATTCCATTTAGCACTTTGATCATTGTGAAGTCTAAGACTGTGAGTTTAAATACTCTTTATGTTATTATGTTATTCGAGCATTGTGCGACGATAAATCATTTATGTAATCGTTGTGTACGTGAGATCTGATCCTGACACATACATGGTTCACATTCGGTTTGCCTTCTAAAACCGGGTGTAATAGATTATTAGATATATTAGAAGATATTCTGAAAGAATCATTCTCCACAAACAACATCACATATCTAAAAATCCATAAATAGAGTTGGAGTGTTCTCAAGAAATTCTCCCAAGTGTCAAAACCCATGCTCATGATGAATCTGCCCATTTCACTAGGGAGAGATATTCATCAAAGGTCCTCAAAATAATTTAACCAAGTAAAACAATCCCAAAACCTCGGGAACTTAAGACTGAGCAAAACAGTAAAGGGGGAGAGAAAAGAAAGGAGAAAACCAGATCCAACTCAAAGTAAGAACATACACTCAGATCTCCCATGAATGATTGTTTTATTCTAAGATCAACCAGATTCGATTCTTATACAAAAAATTAAACATGATAGAGTAATTACTCTACACCGAGGATCTCAAAAAACGAAAATAGATAAAAGCTTAAGCTACTACAACTAGAGTGTTGTGCTGAAAAATAAAAAATAAAGAGATGGTTGGTCGGGATGGTCCCCATCTTATTTCTAACTATTACATATTACTAATACGCCCTTAGATATTTTGGTTGAGCCATTTAACCCAGGGAGAAATGGTCCAACTAAAAATATGTGCATCTGATAGCCACGAGATCTTCATGACTTTACTTTGTCTTGACATAAATTTAGGTATGATGCCACATGCCTCCTCCCATTCCTGCCAAAACTCCAACCGAGTTTTCAGGTCTAAACTCGAAAAACTATTTGCCTGGTGGTTTTGAGACACAAACTACTAAACCTCTCGTGAGTAGCGTATCTGATACACTTTCTCCATAATTTCGACATGTGTCACCACCAACCCTAGATTGTTCAATCATCAACTCCTCCAACGCTTTCTCTTGACTTAGCCAACATGGTCTACTCCCCCATATACTCTTGCACTTATGTCCCCAGATGTTCGACACCATGGTCAATCTTTGGCTTATCTAGTATATCAATTCAAGAGTTGGTACCCATTCTTTATCGCTCTTGTAGGAAACGGGTGACGCCTAAGAGGGGGGGGGATGAATTAGGACTTCTAAAACTTTTACTAAACTAGGCCACAATAAAATCCCTAGAGCAAAACCTATGCAAATAATCAAACTAGAGAGTACAATCTAGGTTTTGTCTAAGTGTTGCTATCTCTACCGCAAAGGTTAAGTTTCAATCTACACTAGATAAGTATGAATACAAGATTGAAACTTAATTGCTTAATGTAAATGCGGAATCTTAAAGGCAAGGTAGAGATGCAAACTCTCGTGGATGACGCCGGTATTTTTACCGAGGTATCCGGAACCGCGCAAGGTCCCGACTAATCCTCGTTGGTGCCCCTACGCAAAGGGAAGCCCACGCGAGGGCCAAGCACCACGGTCGAGTAACTCCGTAGAGAGTCGCGGGCCTTCTTCACGCGCAAGTGGTGCTCCGCTTCCGGCTCCTCTCGGACGCTCCCCGCCGTCTCCACTATCGAGCTTCCGGCCGAAACGCCGTGGGCCTCGTTCCCTCCGGTACACGGTGGCGACCGTGACACAAACGCGGTTGTCACGGTCTCGCAAGACTCTCGCCCCACTCGGTACAATTACAACGGCTCACGCAAGAGCTGAGGGGTTGTGAGGTTTATCTAAACTCACTTAACAATCTAGGGATCACCTAGAGCAAGCGCTAAAGCGGTCTAACTAACCTAAGCACTTCGCAAAGCACCTACGCTAATCACCGAGTGATTCTATTAAGCACTTGGGTGTTTGAGCTCTTGGAATTATGCACTATGTGCCTTGGTATGTTGCTTGGGCTCTCACACATGAGAATGGCCGGTTGGGGTGGTATTTATAGCCTCCACACCCAAATCTAGCCGTTGGACAGAAAGCTAGAACTTTCTGTCGTCGGGTGCACCGGACATCGTACTGTAGTATGTCCGGTGCGCCTATCCGTTGCTCTGACAGAGCAGTCGACCGTTGGGCGCGCAGGCTTTTCACACCGGACATGTCCGGTGCGCCACCGGACAGTCCGATGGTCTTCTCTCCGGGTGCCACCTGGAACTAGCCGTTGGGCTACTGTTCCTTGGTGCACCGGACAGTCCGGCGTGTGGGCACCGGACAGTCCGGTGTGCCACCGGACAGTCCGACGCTCCACGCACAGACAGTCCGCAGGCAGCACACGCCTCCTTTCTTGGACTTTTCTTGATCTTCTTAATGTCTTCTTTTGAGGTGTTGCTTTTCTCAATTCCTTAGTCCAAGTAAATCTTGCATCCTGTGAACTACAATCATAAACACTAGAAAACTTATTAGTTCACGGATTGTGTTGTTCATCAAACACCAAAACTCAATTAGCCAAATGGCCGGGGTCCATTTTCCTTACAGCTCTCAGTCCATCGGTACGAACCCTAGTTGACCTTTACCTTTGTCGTCAACGTCGTTGACTCCGAGGTCCAAACATATTGCACCACGCACTCATATAATGGTTGATCCATAAACTTAACTAAAGCTGGTCATCTCCTAGATAATCACCCATCACAACTGAACATAGTAAGCACATATGTTATGTGTTCGCAAAAATACAAAATGGTTTCTCGATGGAACAATCACGACATGTTTCTATACGCACGCATCCAACAGGTGAGACCGCTATATAAGGGCTAGTTTGGGAGCTCTATTTTTCGAAAAGATTTTTATTTTCTCAGGAGAAAATGAACTAATTTCTCTCGGGAAAATAGATTTTTTTTGGAAAAATAAGGTTTCCAAACTAGCCCTAATTTAAGAGTAATAGTTGGAAAGAAAAAAATAAATCTCTTATGCGTAGTGGGTGTTACCGTGTTAGGGTGTATATGTATGAACACATGTAATTTCGTAGCTAGTGTCTGATTGCTCCATCTGAAGAAAAAGAAAATCGACTTCCAGGTTGCGCCTTGATTCATGCCGCAGGAACGCTGATAGGACCGAAAAAATTATGTCATCAAGATGAATTAGCAAGGCTGGAAATGTTCATTGGGGAGCTGTCAAGATTGGAGTGGACAACATGAAGACGAGGTGATTCAGCATCGTTCGGTGAAGCAAGCTATATGAAGGCTTCGAAGCAAAAAACTAAAAAAAATGAGTTGAGCGACATGAGCATTAGTTAAGATGTTGCTGCCTCCAGTGGCTTTCGCAGACGGGTCATCGATCCGCAGGATGTAAACAGATTTTACACTAGAAAGAAAACAGAGGAAACCTAGTTTATTTTTGAAAAAAAGGGCTTTTACAGTATTCAGTAAAAGAACTGTTATCTGCTGAGCACCCACTGGGAACGTGTCTGATCAAAAGTGGTACAGCTGAAATATGTAATGTCACACGTGCAACTAAAATTTCTGTTCATCACTACGACTGCTCAACTTTCTCCTTGATAACCTCTTGGATGGCCTTTAGGAGCACCGGCACCAAGCGCTCGCCTGCCTTGATGATGCCTAGGCCAGGTCAAGAAAATGAGTACATATATTTGGGTCATTTTCAAACACGACAACATGTACGATGGATCCATGATGCATTTCATGTTTCGAGATTCTTGTTTTAAAGACTTCTTATGCTACATTTGGATTCAAACTGAAGTTCAAGTTTGTCTTCCAAATATCCATTAATCATTTCACAATTTCTATAACCAGTTCAAATGCAAATGCTGAGTTCAGGCAACTATGGACTCACTCAAATTATTCATGTTGTCCACTTCTAGCAATGCTGCACCAAGAAGGTGATTCAGTAAAACGAATGGACGTCTGATCACCAATCAGGTTGATGCTATAAATTTGCTAGACTCTGTAATACCACGGAGAAATGATGCACACCTGTTCGCCAGTACGAAAATTTTGCAACTACTTTTTTGCCGACCACTACAACAGCTACAAGAGGGAGGCAGCCTGGTTCGTCTCTTTAATAGCCTCTTGGACAGCCTTCAGGAGCGACGGCATCAACTCCTTGTTGGTTGCGATGATGCCTGTGTCGAGATCGAGAAATCTCCCTTTGGAGAAATCCAAGTCATTTCCCGCAGCATCTGTTACTATGCCTCCAGCTTCTGCCATGGGCAACAAAGATAAAATGAAAAATGCAAATCTTGCAGCAGTTGTTTTGGGGGAAAAGAAAAGGAGCATCAAATTAACCTGTCACGACAATTGAGCCTGCTGCATGGTCCCATATTTTCTCTCTATAACCTTTGTGTGGAAAGCGCAAGTAAATGGCGCCATCACCTCGGGCCAGAGCACCATATTTTGCTTGGCTGTCGATTCTAACTGGAGGAGCTTGGACACCAAGTTTCTGATAGCATTAAAAAACCAGATTACTTATGTACTCCTGTGGATATCGAGTAAGCAAAGAATAGTTTGGAAGCTACCTCTGCAATAGAGCCAGTCAAATCATGCATGGAGTGTGCACTTTCATAGGATTCAAAAAATGATGCATTGACAGGATTGTCGATGGAGCAAACACTAATCTAAAATTAAAGTTCACCAAGAGTCAGTAAAAAATTCATAAATTGAAGATTATAACCAAATAATGAGCAAGAGAAACTAAAATGTTTTAGTACGAGAGAAGGTAGGTTAAGAACTTAAGATTATTGATCAAAATAAAAGCTATAACCTTTTGTGGTGGAGAGCCATCTAAGGACTCTACTTCAGCCCCACAACCAATTGTAGCAGAAAACAGGGCACCGACTTTATCTCCCGAAGAGTTACCATTGATGTTGTTTATTGATGACAATGGAAGATTTGGACAAGCCAATACACCCAAAACAACTTTACCTTCATCAAGCAGAGCCAATGCAATGGCATATTGGTCGCCCCTCAAGAAACTGATTCAGGTCATAAAATAAAAATTCAGATAAGGTATGACAATTATTAGCAAGGCTGGCAAATCAGTGGTGCATAGCTATCTATTAATTAAAATCTTGAATAGAAGGAAGCCAAACAGTTATTCATTATTATCAGGTTGCAATGAACCATCACCATAAATGCAATGCTTTTGAAAGGCATTCCCAGGACTTGTACACAGTGGAACATGGATAAACACTGAATTGTATAAGCCTTTTGTAATCTAACTATTTAAGTATAGAAACCAAAAAGATACATATAAGTTAACATTAGCATTTAGTATATATGCATTTGGAAGTACTCCATAAATCTTGCATCAATTTACAAAAGATAAATGTTATATTGCCATGTATGCACACAGCTCCATGACATATTGAATGTATTAGTCTATTTTGCTGCAGTTCATAGACCTAAGAAAACAGAGATAAAACATTCAACTTGATATTAATAAAAAAAGAATACATCATAGTCCTCACACATTAGAGATATAGGTTCATGACACAAACAAGATAGTGGTGCCTGCTAGACTGCTACTTTAATTTCATCAGAAATAATGTAGAAACACATTAAATCAGCAAGAATAGAGAAGATATAACATATGGTAATGCAAATGGTAGAAAGAATCCAACATTTATTAGAGTACACAAATATGAAACCTACTAGTTAAGTTGCCAAACTCACCCTTTAGTACCGTCAATCGGATCAAGCACCCAATGTCGTCCAGATGGACCTCCCTCAGACTTTCCATCATCAATTGCAGAGAGTATACCTTCCTTTGTAAACGAAATGTTATATGAACCATCATCAAAGATGGTTTCATTGACAAGGTCAGTAATATCTTCCAAAATTTCTTCAGCGCCATCTTTTCTCAATTCATCTGAGTCCTACATAAGCACTTGATGCCTATTAAGTGCAGAAGCACTAATGAATGCTACATGGAAACAGGTATAGAGAGAAATAGTACTGTTACCTCTTCAGCCACCAATGAAAATGGTCCAGATGATACATCCATCTTTAAGGAAAAACCGACCAGTATTTGAGATCCTAATGTGTGAAAGAAAATTGGCAAGTAAACAGCAAGTTGGGAGAAAGCACAAGTTTTTGGGTTGATCTCAAAGGACTCGATCATGGTTGATCATATCCTATCCTAACACACCCTGATCGGGGGCACAGTAACATGTTCGGTTGCGACCCCCTTTCACACCGCAGAAACAAAAGCGGGGACGGGAGCTGCCACAGGAAACAACATTCAGATTCCCTATACACTCAATCTAGTCTATTCTGTTCTGCGGAAGTGGAGGGAAGGCCATCGCCACCTCTCACTGTCCCTGTGTGAGACCCCTACTGCACCTCGCCGTCGCTGGGCAACGAAAACCCACCCTAAGTTTTACACATCTAGTGGCTAGGTTTAAGGGTAAACTCCATTAGTTATTATCGCACAAGTTTCACATATTAAGATGATCAACATACTAATTGAAGAATGTTTTCCATCATAGTCAACTCTCATTAACAACGTCTCTAGTTCCCCGCAAGCATTAACTAACTCCAAATTTGATTTTAGTATTGTCATATGTTGAATTACAGGTGAATTATCTGCTCATTTTTGCTGCTCAAGCTTTTGGAGTCGATTGGTTAATACATGCCAGAAGCCGCTAAGTTGAAGCCCTATCTACCACAGCTTAAATGAAATAGATACAACCGACTTATATTCCATACCAAAGGGAGCCCGCACATGAATGAATTGCACAGATTTTTTGTTCAGAAACTTTGCTTTTGGAGCGAATTGGCTTTGTGGATGCAACTCAAAAGCATCAATCATTCAGAATTGAAGATAAAATCCAGCACGTACCATAATCAGCCACTGTGACAGGACTTTTGTCTGCCTTAGCCTGAACGCCAGAATGCATAATATCCTGTTGAACTGTCTGGGGAGGAAACAAAAAGGAATAGAGATAAATCCAAACTGCACGGTATCATCGGTCTAAACAATCAAATACGCCACTCAATCACTATATGTGATTCTTTTTTATCAGAATCAAGACCACCAATACAATCCTGTACCGCTAAACAAGCATTTCATTGTCGTAAATAAAACCATAGCAACTGGTACCCATGAATATACTGTGTTATAGCATATGAAAATGAAATACATTATATTATACATTTATACTAGCTAGAACATCGAGTATGAAACTACGGTACAGTGACTGGCTCTTCCCCATTCCTGGCGCGTAAATCTAAAGCACCGGACTATGTCCGCACGGCAGCTGGACCACGGTAGCCACGAACCTGGCAGAGTTTGGCGGCGAGGGTGACGGCCTTCTTGGCGGCGGCGAGCTCGGCGGCGTAGGGGTTCCCCGAAGCCATGGCGCGGACTGCGACAAAACGCGGCGACGCGCGGCAGGAGCGGGAGGCGGAGGAGGAGGCGTGGCGGAGGTAGGAAGGGACGGGTGGAAGAGGATAAGGGACGCGAGCTCGGGGCGTGGGTAGAGCTCGGGAGGAGACGAGGATCGCGTGCGGGAGCAGGCCCACGCGCGCAGCCATGTGCGTGCACTGCCCGGCGTCTGCGTTGGCATTTGGCAACGACCCGGCAAGGTATGGAAAGAAGGTAGGATGCCAACAGATAGGATATTAGAAATATTCGTCAATATATCGACGGTAGCAGTTAATTTCGACTCACGACTATATCCATCAATAGAAATTCATATCTATATCTATGTCCATCGGATTTTAGATATCCATCGGACATCTATCGGATATAACAAAGAACCATTTTCAACAAGTCAATAACATAATTAATCAATTTTTTTCTCAATTCACCATATGCACAACTAAAAACTTAATAAAAAATTAAACAAATATACATGTCCTTGATTACAATGATAAATTCAGAATAGAAAGGTGCACATGTATGCATGATTTACTAGTTATCAACAAATACACGTCTGCATGACAAATAAATAGTTTAAGTACATGTCTGCATGTCAACAAATACATTCTCAAATGACAATAAATACATGTCTGCATATCTCCTCTGCTTTTGGTCTTCAGCCTTCTGCCTTCTAAAGTTCTGATGATCTGATCTTAGTGTAGTGTTGAGCACTTGAGCTAGCGCTAGGAGAGCTAGAGAGGGGAGCACGGAGCAGGCACACTGCCACAGGGTATATGTCAACAACAAACCGGTTGAGTTGTCTACCTCTAGGAAAAAAATTGAAGTATTGGTTAATTTTGGATATCCAACAGATAACCCACGGTTGAGGTTTAGTATCCGAATACATGCCCACTTTTCCTCGGGTCAGATACAGGTCTAACCCGCGGGTCAAAAAACATATCCATATCCGGATCCGTCGGGTCGGATATCCGACGTATATTCGAATCCACAGATTAAATTTCCATCCCTAAAAGAGGGAGGTGAGGTGAGACATGAAAGCTAGTTTGAGTTTGGGAGAACCGAAGTGGATTGGAAGGGCTTTGTGACTCCTAAACTAAAAGGAATTCTAGCCCTTCTAATCCACTCTGGTTTTATGGCACGCACGAACCGCAACCCAAACCCAATTCCGTCGTAAAGCGTTCGCAAAGTAAGGTGAGACATCGGACTTCGACATCGGCCGCCACCGATGCCCACAGGCGTTGGCTCCTCTCGTATGTTGTTGGCTCCTCTGCGCTGATGTCTCCTTGTCCCGCCCCTTTTCCCTCTGCCGCAGTCGGCGCCCACTCTACGCCGCGAGGTGCGAAGCCGAGGAATTGTCGCGGCTCCTTGAGGCTCGAGTTGCTCCCATGGGAGCTATAAATGTTAGGAAGCTGGAGGATTTAAATATGGAAGAGAGGCCAAAGTGTATCAAGAAGCCCAACATGCGCCTTACTAGGCTAAATTGGACCCGCTAAACGTTTTGGAATTTTCTTTTGTTTTCCCTTTTTCATACGTATATGTAAGGGAGACTGCTCTTAAGGTATGTCATGCGGGATGAAGAGGATGCTTGGAGAGGAAGTTGTGGCCGGCTACGTTTGGAGGCAACGGTGTGAGCTGTATCTCCAAACTCTGAACCTAAATTCTAGCCAAAGAAACACTTCGAGAGAGGTGGAGAACACTGGGATCAGTGTTCAATATCTAAATTATGTGCCTCGGTTCTTGGTTGCATTACAATTAGGAGCTGTTTGGTTTACGAAATGTAACGTAAATGGTAATGATAACGATTCACACTTGAATATTGACGGTAATAATTTTGAATGAAGCGGTATCCACTTATAGTATGATATCAATTACGGTTAGATTTAAACAAACATGATTTAACATTATCGGTTATTTACCGATATGTAAACCAAACCACACCTTAGTATCGGTCGTCAACGATCCTGTCGGATCCTCTAGAGTACGTACTGCAACCGCAGTACAAGATGTGCATCCAACAACAAGCTGAATCCATGGAGAAAAGCATTGCAGATCTCATAGTTCTCATCCAGCCGATGCAGCAACACAACGACTCCATCAAACTACCTTTGGAAGAGAATATTGCCCTAGTACGTGATCTGGCGTTGCGGAAACCCTAGATTGAAGTGGATGTGGGCTCGATCCATGTTGTTTTAGGGTGGTTTCCACCCTGACTCCACCTCTGGTCATAGGTACCAAACAGAATACGCCCCCTGAACCATCCAAGTCTATTGTTATTCATCTGTTGCAAGCTCAGCTAGTGAATACTTTGCCCCAGTTAGCCTTTCCCTTATTCGATGGACATCACCCTACGACGTGGAAAGCCAAATGCAAATCTTACTTTAAGGTTTTTTCTATAGCAGGGGAATTATGGGTGAAAATTGCTATTATGCATTTTGTGGGTTCAGTAGCTTTTTGGCTCAAATCCGTAGATCCTATGCTACGACATACACCTTGAGTGGACTTTTGTTCGGTTGTGTGTGCTCATTTTGAACGTGACCAAAACAATCACCTAATCTGACAATTCTTTCATATTAGACAAACAAACATAGTCACTGAATATGTTGAGCTTTTGATTCCCTAATGCATCAAATCCTTGCCCATGACCCAACCTTTAGTGTCTCAGCTATTGTAAATCGCTTTGTTGATGGTCTTAGATCTGATATTAAGGCAATTGTTTTTATACACCGTCCTTTAGACCTAGATACTATCGTATCTCATGGCTAAGCGTTTGCCTTCTCGTTGGGATGCTCATCTTACTGCTCAACCAACCCATTGGTCAGCACCATCATCTTCCAATCCCTCTATGCAATTCTCGGACACCACAGTTCGTTCACAGGGGTCTAAAAAAAGGAAGGTGTCTGAACAGTTTAAATTTGACAATGACACAACAAAGGTATCTGCCTTAATGGATTATCGAAAGGCAAAAGGTTTGTGTTACAAATGTGGCCTGAAATGGGGACCCACGCACAAATGCATCTCTACTATTTCTTTACACGTAGTTGAAGAATTATGGCAGGTTTTGGATCCATATGTGACCACTGAGGCAACTTCACATATTCAGGATGATTCTGGGGATGACCTAATGATTTTGTTGGTCCACGCTCTTCAAGGAACCGAAGCCCTCCAAACCATGAAGTTGTTAGCATCCTTAGGGAACAATACATTAGTTATGCTGGTGGATTCTAGAAGTTCATCCTCTTTTTATCAGTGCTCAGCTAGCTATGGGTGGTCCAGCTCTAGTTCCTTTAACTCAACCTCTTGAAACGGAAATGTGCCCTTCGACAATTTCTATAAGTATTTTGGTTATTAAATGCCCAACACGATTGATTAAGTTCTTATGTGCTAAATAAAGTGAGTAGTACCAATCATACAACAAGGTATGTTTCTAGACTTAGTAAATTGGTTTTTAAATGCTAACATGTTCGTCTAAGTGCTAGAAACAGTGCCAAGACAAGAAAATTCGAATTAGAAAAAGGTTGTCTATGAGCAGCCAACATCAGCTCGGGCCTGGCACACCGGATTGTCCGGTGACGCACCGGACAGTGTCCGGTGCGCCAGGCTGGCCGACGGTGAAGTGGCTGCTCTCGGGAAAACGACGGAGGCGTACGGCTAAAATTCACCGGACTGTCCGGTGAGCCAACGATCGCCAGCGCCAACGGTCGGCTGCGCAATCCGCGGGCGACGCGTGGCCCGTAGCAACGGTCGGTTGGGCACACCGGACTGTCCGGTGTGCACCGGATAGTGTCCGGTGCGCCAACCGATCCCGAGGACCAACGGTCAGATGCGCCAGACATGGAAGGAGATCACACACCGGACTGCTACAGTGACTGTTCGGTGCACCACTCGACAGAAGCCAGGAATTGCCTTCCAAGATTGTCTCCAACGGCTCCTAGTTGCCTTGGGGCTATAAAATGGACCCCTAGGCGCATGGAGGAGAATACCAAGCTTTCAAGAAACATTCTAAGACTCCTAGACTCTGACTCCACACATTTGATTCTCTATGTTAGTGATTTGATCTCCATCTGAGTTGCGAACTACGTGTGTTGGGTTTCGAGCTCAAGTCGTGACTTGTGTGCGTGGTTGTGCTGCGGATTTGAATATTGCGTGTGTTGTTCTCCCCAACCTTACTATGTGCTTTCTTTGTGATCCTATTGTAAGGGCGAGAGACTCCAAACTGTGGAGATTCCTCGCACACGGGAAAAGACTCTAAAGGAAAAGACTGTGGTATTCAAGTTGATCATCGGATCACTTGAAAGGGGTTGAGTGCAACCCTCATCCATTGGGACGCCACAACGTGAAAGTAGGCAAGTGTTACTTGGCCAAACACAGGATAAAAATCGCGTGTCTCTTGTGTTGCTTTCTCTGTGATTGTTGTGTTCACAAGAACTCGCTTCAAAGCTACTTAGTCGCACTAACTCTCTAATAAACTAAGTCTTGTGGCTATTTAGTGTTTGATTTTACAGGATCACCTATTCACCCCCCTCTAGGTGCTCTCAATTGGTATCAGAGCCGTACTCTTCATTTAAGGGACTAACCACCCGAAGAGATGGATCCTAAGGGAAAGGGGATGGTGATCAACGACAAGGAGAAGGAGTCCCTCTTCAACGAGCCAAGAGACGACAAGCCTACCGACTCTAGCTCAAGTCACAAGAAGAGAGATGGGAAGAAGAAGAGGCGCATCAAGAAGATCATCTACTACGACAGCGATGCCTCATCTTCTTCACCAAGGGACGACGACGATGACTCCTCATCAAAGAAAAAGACGGTCAATCAAAATTATTCTTTTGATTATTCCCGTATTCCGTACAATTCAAATGCACATCTACTTTCTATTCCTCTTAGAAAACCTCCACACTTAGATGGAGAGGATTACTCATTTTGGAGCCATAAAATGCGTAGTCATCTATTTTCTCTCCATCCTAGCATTTAGGAAATTGTGGAAAATGGGATGCATTTCGATAATACGGATAACCCTGTGATGATTAATGAACAAATTCATAAAAATGCCCAAGCTACTACTGTCTTGCTAGCTTCACTTTGCAGGGATGAGTATAACAAAGTAAGTGGCTTGGACAACGCCAAACAGATCTAGGATACCCTCAAAATATCACATGAGGGAAATGATGCCACCATGATTACCAAGATGGAACTGGTGGAGGGCGAGCTAGGAAGCTTCGCGATGATCAGGGGAGATGAGCCAACTCAGACCTACAACAGGCTCAAGACCCTGGTCAACAAGATCCAAAGCTACGGAAGCACAAGATGGATGGATCATGATGTCGTCCGACTCATGCTAAGGTCATTTACTGTAATTGACCCCCATCTTGTGAATCTTATTCGTGAAAACCCCAGGTACATCAAAATGACGCCCGAGCAGATCCTCGGAAAATTCGTGAGCGGGCGCATGATGGTGAAGGAGGGTCGATATGTGGACGACGCACTAAACGGTCCACTACCCGTCTATGAGCCACAGCCCGTTGCTCTCAAAGCAACCAGCAGCAGGGAGGCGCTACCTAGCAAGGTGGCACAAGTGGAGGCTGCCGGACTCAATGAGGAAGAAATGGCGCTTATCATCAAGCGCTTCAAGACCGCACTCAAATGACGCAAAGAGTACCCCAACAAGAATAAAACAAGGGGAATGCGCTCCTGCTTCAAATGCGGTAAGACTAGTCACTTTATTGCTCAATGTCCCGATAATGAAAATGACCAGGCACAAGAAAGATATGGGAAGAAGAAGAAAAAGAACTATAGGAAGGCGAAAGGCGAGGCTCATCTTGGAAAGGAATGGGATTCTGATTGCTCCTCATCCGACTCCGACGATGAGGGATTGGCTGTCTCGGCCTTCGACAAGTCTTCACTCTTCCCCAACGAACGCCATACTTGCCTTATGGCTAAGGAGAAAAAGGTACGTATTCGGGACACTCCCAAGTACACTTCCTGTAGTAATGAAGAATCTTCTGATGATGAAGTAGATTACTCTGAATTGTTTAAAGGTTTAGATAGAGCTAAGGTAGAGAAAATTAATGAATTAATTGATGCTTTAAATGAAAAGGATAGACTTTTAGAAAAGCAATAGGACATTTTATATGAAGAACATGATAAATTTGTTAGTGTTCAAAAATCTCTTGCTCTAGAAATTAAAAGAAATGAAATGCTATCCTCTGAGTTGTCTACTTGCTATGAATCGGTCTCTAGTTTAAAGAATTTAAGTGATGAATTAAATGCTAAGCTAGAGGAAGCAAATGCAACTAGATCATGTGTGGAACATGTAGTTATTTGCAATAGATGCAAGGACTTTGATGTTAATGCTTGTGATGAACATCTTATTTCTATTGCCAAATTAAACAATGAGGTGGCAAGTCTTAATGCTCAACTTAAGACTTGCAAAGTTGATTTTGATAAACTAAAGTTTGCTAGGGATGCCTACACTGTTGGTAGACACCCCTCGATTAAGGATGGACTTGGTTTTCGAAAGGAAACCAAGAACTTAACAAGCCAAAAGGCTCCCGTTCTCAACAAGGAGAAAGGGAAGGCCCCTATGGCTAGTAGTTCCCAAAAGAATCATGCCTATATTTATGATAGGAAATATTCTAGGAATACTTACAATGATGGATGTTATGATCACGGTGCTTATTGTGATTCACATGCTATGTTTGCCTCTAACTCTACTTTTGTTCATGGTAGAAGTAGGCCTAGAAGAAATCATGTTGTGCCTCATGTGCCTAGGAAAATGTGCAATGAATCCACTATTGTTTTTCATGCTTGCAACACTTCTTTTGTACTTTCATGTAAGAATGGAAAAGTAGTTGCTAAGAGACAAGACTTGTATTTGGGTTCCAAAAACTATTGTGACTAACCTTGTAGGACCCAACAAGAGTTGGGTACCTAAAACCCAAGCTTAAAATTGCCTTGCAGGTTTATGCATCCGGGGTCTCTAGCTGGATAATCGACAACGGATGCACAAACCACATGACGGGGGAGAAGAAGATGTTCACCTCCTACGTCAAGAACAAGGATTCCTAGGATACGATCATCTTTGGAGATGGGAACCAAGGCAAGGTCAAAGGCTTGGGCAAAATTGCCATCACTAATGAGCACTCAATTTTAAATGTATTTCTAGTAGAGTCGCTTGGGTACAACCTCCTGTATGTAAGTCAATTGTGTCACATGGGTTACAATTGTCTATTTACAAATGTTGATGTATCTTTCTTTAGAAGGAGTGATGGTTCATTAGCTTTTAAGGGTGTATTAGACGACAAACTCTACTTAGTTGATTTTTTGAAAGAGGAGGCTGATCTAGATGCATGCTTAATAGCTAAGACAAATATGGGCTGGCTTTGGCATCGCCATCTAGCACATGTTGGGATGAAGAACCTTCATAAACTTCTAAAGGGAGATCATGTGTTAGGACTAACCGATGTCTGTTTTGAGAAAGACAGACCTTGTGCAGCATGTCAGGCAGGGAAACAAGTGGGAAGCACTCATCACAGCAAGAATGTGATGACAACATCAAGACCACTAGAGCTTCTTCACATGGACCTCTTTGGCCCCGTTGCCTACCTAAGCATCGGGAGAAGTAATTATGGTCTTGTAATTGTTGATGACTTTTCCCGCTTCACTTGGGTGTTCTTTCTACAGGACAAATTAGAAACTCAAGGGACCCTAAAGCGCTTTCTAAGGAGGGCTCAAAATGAATTTGAGCTAAAGGTGAAAAAGATAAGGAGCGATAATGGGTCCGAGTTCAAGAATCTGCAAGTTGAGGAGTATCTTGAGGAGGAGGGCATCAAGCACGAGTTCTCCGCTCCCTACACACCACAGCAAAATGGTGTGGTAGAGAGGAAGAATAGTGAAAGCTCTCTTGTGAGTTTTGGTGTTTGGATGACAACTCAATTAAAGGACTAACAAGTGTACTAAGTGTTGAACAGGTGCTTAAGGTAAAGCTAACAGGGGTCAACACAAGTGAACAAATGTGATGGTCCAAGAACTGGATTATGGATACATGATGGACATCACAAGTAAGATGGACATTGCAAAAGTGATACTCGGGTGCGTAGCTCGGAGACAATTGATCAAGCCAAGGACGGAGGCAAGAAGAGCTTCGAGGTACCAAGTGCACGGGAGAAGGTCAAGGAGGCTGAGGAACCCAAAGCCAAAGGTGAAGAAGAAGGCTTGCAAAGTCAAGGATGATCGAGTTGAGAACAGCTACGGCACATCAAGGATCGCTACATAAGGACATGACTTACAACCAATGAGGTAACAGCTATAGTTATGTGGTGTAAGTCATAAGGCTCAAGACCAAGCTCAAGTAGTGAACAAGGTCATGGGAAGGAGAACCAGTGTCAAGACTAGAACTAGAAGCAGCCCAAAAGAGCTAAGTGTACCTTGATCTTTGGTTTGAGTTGTTCCTATGTTTGGAGATACTCTATGTGACCTTTGCAGGATGTTGGAGCTCAGAAATGCCAATCTAGATCAAGTCAAGCTGACTTGATGATTTAAGAGCTCAACATCATTCTCAATAATGCCAAATGTTAAAGAGGTGAAAATCAAAGAGGAGGTATGTTTCTAGACTTAGTACATTGGTTTGTGTGTACTAATATATTTGTCTAAGTGTGAGAAACAGAAATAAAGGAGAAAAGAAAAGAGATGCGAAAGGCTTGGCTGTGTACAGCCAAGACTCAACTCAGTCTAGCACACCGGACAGTGTCCGGTGGTGCACCGGACAGTGTCCTGTGCGCCAGGCTAAACACTGGTGAACAGGCCACTCTCGGGTCTTCGTCGGCGGCGTACGGCTAAAATTCACCGGACTGTCCGGTGGAGCACCGGACTGTCCGGTGAGCCAATGGTCGGTTGAGCCAACGGTCGGCCGCGCAATCCGCGCGTGACGCGTGGCCAAGCCAACGATCGGTAGGGACACCGGACTGTCCGGTGTGCACCGGACAGTGTCCGGTGCGCCAACGGCTCCAAAGATGCAACGGTCGACTGCGCCAAACTTGGAAGGAAATCGGGCACCGGACAGTGTCCGGTGGTGCACCGGACTGTCCGGTGCACCATCCGACAGAAAGCAAGTATTGCCTTCCAAATGGGATTCCAACGGCTCCTAGGCCCCTTATGCCTATAAAAGGGACCCCTAGGCGCCTCAAGCAATAAACAACAGCAAACAAGTGTAGACATCACTCGAATCAATTCTCACTCTCCCTCTTGTGTGTATCTCTCTAGTTTGTGTAGAAGGCAAAGCTATAAGCCTTTAGAGAGTGGAGAAGTGCTACTAAGAGCTAGAGCAAGGTCTTGAGCGTATCGTTACTCTGCCGAGGTGCTGTCAAGAAGTTTGTAAGCAGCCACGATTTTGTTGTAACCCAACTCAATAGTGAAAGACTCTATCTGTCATACTGACAGATCTGAGCAAACGGAGGAAGGAGTTGAAATAGACTCCAAGCCCAGGTGTGGCTAACTCCAACGAGGACTAGGCAAGCATTTCAGGCTTGGCCGAACCTCGGGATAAATCCTTGCGTCTGTGTGCTCTGTTCTGTATTGTATCCTGACTATCTGTCTTACTTGCTTTTATATCTTCACTTCAACACTTATCTGTGGTGTAAGCTTTATTTGAAGTGCAGGACATTCTGAGACAGGATCTACTATTCCGCTGCAACCTACTCGAAGGATCTTCTCACTCCACTGCGTACTAAGTCTTCGAGTAGAGTAAGAATTTAAGTTTTAAATTGAAAAGTTTTATTCGCCTATTCACCCCCCCTCTAGGCGACATCTAGATCCTGTTCCCGGGTCAAAGGGAACTTTCAATTGGTATCAGAGCTAGGCCTCTCCAGTGTGGGCTTAGCCGTCCGGAGATGACGATGTCGTCACAAGAGGTAACTGTAGAACTTCTTTTAGGCAATGGCTCTAATTACAAGTCTTGGTCTGTCTCTATTTATAATGCTTTCATGAGTGTTGATCCTGATTTAAGACAAGTCTTTAGTAGAAGTATTTTTCCCTCTAATGTTAGTAAAAATCCTTCTAATGATGAACTAAGATGTCTATTTCTAAATCACCATGCTTGCAACATCTTAGTTGATTCTCTTTCTAGAGATGCCTATTTTGCCATCATGAGTAGTGATAATGATTTATTTGTTGATGCTCATAATTTATGGAATAGAATTAAAGTAAAATATTTTGTGGCAAATTGTACTGCTCCTACTCCCTATATTGCTTGTGATGCTAACCTTTCAAAGGGAGAAGAACAAGAACGATGGGCACCAAACGATGAATCCACCTCGTCAACAGGTTTGTTCTCCACTAGTAATAAATGTTTTATTGCTAATAATGACGCTGGAGACGAAAGCCATGACGAGGAGGAATATGAGGATGATAGCGAGGATGAATCTTCATCACCACAAGGTGCATTTTCCTGTATTGCTTCCACTAACATTGATGACAGGGAAAATGAGACCGGTGATGTGGAAGAAGAAGAGATTCGCCGATTCTACACCCATCTCAACAAAGAAGACAAGGTGCTCTTGGGTAAGCTGTTGAGAAGGAACAAAGAACAAGGCGAGACGCTTCTCAGGCTAGAGGAAACTCTCATAAAAACCAACGACAGCCTGGAGAAGGTGACCAAAGAACATGAGGAGCTAAAGTGCTCTCATAATGATTTGGTCCAATGGTATGATTCAATTTTAATTGAGCAAAGAAATAATGATGATGCTTTATCTTGTGTTGCTCAACTTGAAACTGAAAATTCCATGCTTAGGAATCAAGTAGAGATGATAAATCTAGAAAAACTTGCTCTAAATGAAAAGTATGATATGTTGTCTTATTCTCATAATAAATTAGTTGATGACCATATCATGCTTGATGTTGCTCATGAGGTTGTTATTGCAAACTTAAATTCATGTGAACCTCATTCTTGCACAAGTGTACATTTAGATAATATATCATCATGTGCTAACCCCTACTCCTCAAAAGAAAGCCAATCCTTGATTGAGCAAAAAGTTGTAGGGTCTAAAAGAAAATTGCTTGGGAACAAGAAACAACGACAACTAAGGAGAAGATGCCATGCTCGACTTCCTCAAGATATCTGCGAACACGTGGTGAAGAAGCTTGAGGAAGGAGAAACCGCAGCAAGGGTCAAACTCCTTGAGAAAGATGTTCCTAAAGCAATAAGTGAAGAAATCAACATGAGCTTGGAAAAAGGTAGAGATTCAATTGGTCATGTTGTTTGCACTAATAATCTCTCTATGTCATCCAAAAGCAAAAAGAGAAGAGGAAAAAGGAGGTGCTTCAAGTGCAAGAGATTAGGTCACCTCATTGCTTCTTGTCCATATAAAGACAAGGACGAAGGGATAAGGAGATGTTTTGGATGCAGTAAAAAGGACCACATGATCACCTCATGTTCGGTCATAAAGAATCAAGGACATGCACCCCCCAAGATGACCCTCACCAAGGAAAATGATAGACAACAAGCGTCATGTCAGGATAAGCAACGTTTCCGCTACAAGTGTGGTGAGCAGGGTCATCTATCGAAGGTATGTAAAAAGGGTAAGGTTCCTAAGCAAGTAAATTTGTCCCAATCTTATTCGCTTAGGAGACCAAAATCTTACACTTGTGCTAGATCAATAATGAGATCACCTAGAACTAGCACAAAGGCGATTTGGGTACCAAAGACTTTTTTAGATGATTGTTATGGACCCATCCCGAGATGGGTACCAAACTGTGCCAACTAGACCATGCAGGTGCCTCGAGATGGACTTGAGACCCTGGGAGAGCTTAAGATGGTTAATTCAAACTCTATGCTTAAGCTATCAATTTTATTGTCTATTTATTGACCCAAGGTTGAAGTATTATGCGATACTAATCCCATGTTCATCTCGAGTTGAATAAGTTGTAGAGGTCCTTAATCATTATTGGTGAATCAAGTAAAGGACTGTGATGAGAATCTGCAACTAGCTCTCCAAAGGACGGTAACCGTGTATTTTAAGTACATTATTGCAAATCAGTATTGCTCTAAAGTCTGATTGTTGTATCTGTCCTTGGAAAAGTTATGCTTTTAAGACTGCCTGTGTTGAATACCTTTTGATCATTGATTCATGATCACATTGATGCTTGCTTAATCATGATTGTGTGTTCCGATCCATATGCTATATCTTTTGAATCATGAAATGGGTAGCTTTTCATTTGATATACTTACAGTGATTAACTCATTATGTGTTCATGGATAATCATGTATCTTTTGTAAATTATGCTATATGGTTTTTGAGGATTAACCTGTGTGCAAGCATGACATTTTTATTTAGTCCATGTTTATATGATTACCTTAGTTTGGTATAATGTGTATACCAAATCCATGTCGTACCACTAATGCACCCTTCTTGAGCTTTGAGATGCAAGGCGCTCTCACTCTACACTACCTAAAAGAATGGATCTCATGGTATTCAGGTAAAAGGCCTAGGTGTAACACCCAAATTCTGAATTTGGGATTGGTAGAAGAAATCTGAGCAAAGTACCATTGATAAATAATTAAACTTTATAATTCACCCTTTTTAAAGGTAAATGATCATAATAAAATAACAATGGTTAAAATAAATCATAATAAAGATTAGACATTGGAAAATGTTCCTATCAAAACAATGGGAGAACTTTTGAATATACCTTTAACCTAACTACACACTCAAATAATAATGTGGTGTGTGTACTTCATGTTGAAAACATTACTTAGTTAATATAATAATAAAATAATGATAATAGAAGTACAATAATGAGATGGAGATTTGAATTTAACCCAAAGTTGCACTTTGGGGTTTTAGAAATAATATGTAAAAGAGAAAAGAGAAGGAAGAAATTACTATGTGAATAAAAATAATTATAATATATATATATTATTCTTGTACAGATTTGAGTTGGTACATTTGACTCAAAAGTGAAGTTCATAACAGGATTCAAATTCAAATTAGAGATTCAAATGAAAAGAAAATAAATCAAAAAGGAAAAGGAAAAATAAAAGAAAAAGGAAAAGAATACTATACCTGGTTGGGCCCAAGCCACCCTTTTCGGCCCACCTAGCCATTCCTCTCACCGCGTGGCCCATGAAGATAAATGTGCCGACATGTGGGCCTGAGCCGTCGGTGACTCAGCCGCGCCTACGTACTCCCCCTCTCTCGCTGACGTTGCGGGGCCCACTGCCCAATCCCGCTCAGCCACCATTCCATTGTGTCCCTGTGTCCATGTCACCTGGGCCCGGATCGTCAGCTCTCGGTGACTCGTCTCGCGCGCTGAATCGCGGATGTACCACTGCCGCGTGGGGCCCATCTGTCGGGTCGTCTCCGTCTTCCTCCCGAACTCCACGCGCGCTGTGCGAGTCTGTTGCCGCAACGAACGCCGTCGCCATCGCGCGAATCTCGCCCCTCGCCCTCTCTGGCCGGACTCCGCGGCGGTACTATAAAGGCGCAGGGCCGCACCCTCCCTTGGCCATTGGAGTTGGGATTCCCCGTCCGGGTGTGCGAAGCGTGGGTGGCGGGTGGAAGAAGGCGCGCCGCGCCGTGGCCAAGACTTTTGGCTGCGCTGGGTCACCAGCAGAGTGTTGCGGGGGATCCTCCGAAGCACGCGTGACGGTCTCGGGACTCGCCGGGGAAGGCCGTTGGCCAGGCCACGGGGAATTCCTCGCCGGACTTCGACCTGGGCTGTGAATCTACTGTCCGCCGTGGGCACTCGTCGTTGGGTCACCTCCCGCGCTGGTAAGTCCATTATTGGGTTCGTGGAGTCCGTAGCATCGTGTAGCTAGCTTGAGTTAGGATGGCGTGGTGCCCAGGCAGTGAGTCGTGTAGTACCAGCCATGGCGCGCCGCCGCGGGCCTCTGCTCATCCGTGGCCGGCCGTCGTTGGTGGGGGGGGAAACACCTGGGCCGTTGGATCCCTGCTGGGCGCTCGGGATTAGACCTTGGGCGTAATGGCTCGTCGTCCGGTCTGGACCGTTGATCCCCGTACGGACGGTTGTGATCAAACGCAGGTAATACCCGCTCGCGCATTCGATCGCAACCATCGGTCCGAGATCTGACGGTCAATGCTAGATACCGGTTCAGGCGTATAAATGATTTAATCGTGGCAGCCAGATCTTCATCGGACGGCTCTAGTTCACCGATACCCCTTCGCGGGGCATTCTTCTAAAGAGACCCCTGTGAATTCCAGAAATCAACCCGCCGTCCGTTAGTCACTATACGCTGTGTCTCGGAAAACTTACGCCAGACCCCCCCTGACTTTTCCAGAAATTGGCGCCCAGTCCAGAGGAGTTTAAAACAGAGAAATAATATTAGAAATTCATTTTTAATACAAAAACAAATCTAGAAACTTGTAAAATTCATAGAAATTCCATTTTTGGTCCAAATTGACCTATTCCAATTTCTAAAATTTTGTAATATTATTGTCTATCATTTTGTGTCTCTGTTTGACATGAAAACAGTTAGAAAATTAATTTATCATTTAATTCCATTTTAAACACATAAAACCTTTGAAAATTCATAACTTAAAATCTATAACTCCGAAATTAATGATTCCTGTTCCTATGATCTTATTTTAATATGTATATTATTAATGTGTATTTTGTCCTTATGTTTGGTGTAATGTTAATTTTGCCTATACCATGTTTGTTTGAATTGCTACGACTAGCAGTGAGGATACGTATCACCTGAAGATCATCCTGGTACCTGGAATCTCAAGTCCCAGGCAAGTTGTGCCCTTGATTCACTTTTGTTACCCAATAATGTTCTTTATAATCATTTACCATGCATAGGTTTAATTTTGATGGGACCCATTAGGTTTCCCTAGACTGTTTATCCTGTTTACCTTGTTTACCCCTGATTCACTTGGGTAGTTTGCTATTGCTTTATATGGTTTTGGGATAATCATTTATTACCTCTATGTTCCAATTCTTGTTGTATTTCTGTTTATGTTCATGTTGATACCATTAATGTTAATTGGAACATAGAGCTTAACTTGAGTAACACGTGCCACCACAAGGGAGGTATGGGACCCCTTGGCTGATTAATTAGGAAAGCTAGTGGAAGACTACCTTACCCGAAAGGGGCAAGGGCAGTAGGGGAGTGGTCAGTGTAGGGAGGCCCTCGGGAGGATTTTGCTGCGATGGCGGTCCTGCAAGGGATTCCTGCATTGGAACTTCCTATAAACTGTAGCGGGTTTTCGGAAGCTAGTGGAACTTTGTAAAGGCCTCGTAGTGGATCCCTAGCCATTCACCTCGGTAGTGTCTAAGGGCCTTGCAAACCCTGGCGACATGGGATACACGACTTGTGGGTAAAGGGTACAACCTCTGCAGAGTGTAAAACTGGTATACTAGCCGAGCTCACGGTCATGAGCAGCTCAGGACTCTCTGATGTTTAAATTATGGAACTTAAACTCAATTTGTCATATGCATTGCATCGCAGGTGAAGTTGTTACCTTTGTTCTACTATTTAACTGGGATGGTATTTACTTATACTTAGTAACTGCTAATAAAATTTTGACCAACTTTAAAAGCAATGCTCAGCTCTAACCATCTTCTTTGGTAAGCCTTACACTTCACGTGAGCTCCCACCTTTGGCGAGTTCATGCACATTATTCCCCACAACTTGTTGGGCGATGAACGTATGTGAGCTCACTCTTGCTGTCTCACACACCCCACAGGTCAAGAACAGGTACCGCAGGATGATGCTCATGGAGGATGCTGCGATGAGTTCGTGAGAGGTCTAGGTCGTCGTCTCCCAGTCAACTTTGGGTTGCTGGACCGTTGTCTCCTTATAATGTAATTATTTATTTTGTATAGAACTCCTGTTATATAGTAAAGATGTGACATTCGATCCTGTGCCATGATTCATCATATGTGTGAGACTTGGTCCCAGCACACCTGGTGATTATGTTTACGCCCGGGTTTTGGACCCCTAAAATCCGGGTGTTACACTAGGTATGAAGGATGGAACTATGCAATTTCATTGAATATCTTGAAGTTCCGTTGATTGTGATCATAGCTATGTTCCTGCCTTTCAATTGGTAGTATCCTGGCTTAGGTGTTGTATGCTTTAAAATGTTGTTTCCTTTGATGTACCTAAAAAAACCTTCTTAATTATGATGTGCTTAGACATTGCGCTTTATATGCATGATCATGTTGTTTTTCAATTGGTATATGTGATGCAATGATTGTCAAAGTATGAAGCATGTCTAGGTTGCTCGTAAAATGTTATACTTCTTGGATTAAGTCAATCTTTCACTTGATATTCGAATTGGTATCTTAAGTCATGAGTAATTGCATATTTTTAGATTGCTCATGCTCTATAAAATTTGGTGATACTACATCCTTAAATATCATGAGGCTATGATAATAAATGATCTTGCCATTGGTATCTTTCAATTGGTAGCCGTGATAGTTTACTTAAATTGACATCTTTTGATAATCATTAGAATAGAAGTTTATTCTTGTGCCCAATACTATAACTTGTTCTAAGTTTGGTGTCTTAGCAACAAGAAAAGGTTAGGATAAAGAATCAGGCACAAGTGTGGAGAAGCTCTCGAGAGATTAAATACTTTCAAGATGGGAAGTGCACTACAACATGGTAAAGGTACAAAAGGAAGTATTAATCTTTTTGCGTATATGTATCTTACTTAAATGTTGGTGGTGCATATGTTCAATAAGTAAGGGGGAGTTTTGATAGTGTGTTTTTCCTCCTAAAACATTCTGCTGTCCCTTGACATCATCCTATGTTCTTGCTTGAGTATGGTTTTTGGTGTTTGATGTCAAAGGGGGAGAAGTTGTGCATTAAAGCTTATCTCAACCTGAGAGGAAAGCTTATCCTAAGGGGTGATGTGTTAGTTTGAGCTTTGCTAGTGTGTTATTCATATGCTTCTTGCAGTATTATATGTGTTGCATCATATGGACTAGTGCTTGCGCTGCTATGAATTAATTGGCATCTATTGTGTTCATTCTGAAATAGATAGTCATGTGGATAATGATGCATGTGGTTAATGGTGTTTTAAGATTGTTTTAAATTAGTCTCTTAGTTTAAATTGGTATCTTAATGATGAATAGTGGTAGGTTGATATTCCTGTGATATATCCACTAAATAGAATGGTGTTTAACTCTGATTATGTGCATTTGTGTGTTAAAGCATCATGGTTTGATTCTTGACACAATGCATCCCAAAAAGTGCTAAGGTGTAGAAATGTTTTGAATTGCCTAAGTATGTGCAAATTGGCGTCTGAGGCCAAAATTATGTTTTGAAGTAAGCACATATTTAGGGGGAGCATTCTATAAACTTAGAATTCAAAATTTGTGCTTCAAATCTTATTCTTATGTAAGCTTTAATTGTGTTGCCATCAATCACCAAAAAGGGGGAGATTGAAAGCTCTCTTGTGAGTTTTGGTGTTTGGATGACAACTCAATTAAAGGACTAACAAGTGTACTAAGTGTTGAACAGGTGCTTAAGGTAAAGCTAACAGGGGTCAACACAAGTGAACAAATGTGATGGTCCAAGAACTGGATTATGGATACATGATGGACATCACAAGTAAGATGGACATTGCAAAAGTGATACTCGGGTGCGTAGCTCGGAGACAACTGATCAAGCCAAGGACGGAGGCAAGAAGAGCTTCGAGGTACCAAGTGCACGGGAGAAGGTCAAGGAGGCTGAGGAACCCAAAGCCAAAGGTGAAGAAGAAGGCTTGCAAAGTCAAGGGTGATCGAGTTGAGAACAGCTACGGCACATCAAGGATCACTACATAAGGACATGACTTACAACCAATGAGGTAACAACTATAGTTATGTGGTGTAAGTCATAAGGCTCAAGACCAAGCTCAAGTAGTGAACAAGGTCACGGGAAGGAGAACCAGTGTCAAGACTAGAACTAGAAGCAGCCCAAAAGAGCTAAGTGTACCTTGATCTTTGGTTTGAGTTGTTCCTATGTTTGGAGATACTCTATGTGACCTTTGCAGGATGTTGGAGCTCAGAAATGCCAATCTAGATCAAGTCAAGCTGACTTGATGATTTAAGAGCTCAACATCATTCTCAATAATGCCAAATGTTAAAGAGGTGAAAATCAAAGAGGAGGTATGTTTCTAGACTTAGTACATTGGTTTGTGTGTACTAATATATTTGTCTAAGTGTGAGAAACAGAAATAAAGGAGAAAAGAAAAGAGATGCGAAAGGCTTGGCTGTGTACAGCCAAGACTCAACTCAGTCTGGCACACCGGACTGTCCGGTGGTGCACCGGACAGTGTCCGGTGGTGCACCGGACAGTATCCGGTGCGCCAGGCTAAACACTGGTGAACAGGCCACTCTCGGGTCTTCGTCGGTGGCGTACGGCTAAAATTCACCGGACTGTCCGGTGGAGCACCGGACTGTCCGGTGAGCCAATGGTCGGCTGAGCCAATGGTCGGCCGCGCAATCCGCGCGTGACGCATGGCCAAGCCAACGGTCGGTAGGGACACCGGACTGTCCGGTGTGCACCGGACAGTGTTCGGTGCGCCAACGGCTCCAAAGATGCAACGGTCGACTGCGCCAAACTTGGAAGGAAATCGGGCACCGGACTGTCCGGTGCACCATCCGACAGAAAGCAAGTATTGCCTTCCAAATGGGATTCCAACGGCTCCTAGGCCCCTTATGCCTATAAAAGGGACCCCTAGGCGCCTCAAGCAATAAACAAGAGCAGCAAACAAGTGTAGACATCACTCGAATCAATTCTCACTCTCCCTCTTGTGTGTATCTCTCTAGTTTGTGTAGAAGGCAAAGCTATAAGCCTTTAGAGAGTGGAGAAGTGCTGCTAAGAGCTAGAGCAAGGTCTTGAGCGTATCGTTACTCTGCCGAGGTGCTGTCAAGAAGTTTGTAAGCAGCCACGGTTTTGTTGTAACCCAACTCAATAGTGAAAGACTCTATCTGTCATACTGACAGATCTGAGCAAACGGAGGAAGGAGTTGAAATAGACTCCAAGCCCAGGTGTGGCTAACTCCAACAAGGACTAGGCAAGCATTTCAGGCTTGGCCGAACCTCGGGATAAATCCTTGCGTCTGTGTGCTCTGTTCTGTATTGTATCCTGACTCTCTGTCTTACTTGCTTTTATATCTGCACTTCAACACTTATCTGTGGTGTAAGCTTTATTTGAAGTGCAGGACATTCTGAGACAGGATCTACTATTCCGCTGCAACCTACTCGAAGGATCTTCTCACTCCACTGCGTACTAAGTCTTCGAGTAGAGTAAGAATTTAAGTTTTAAATTGAAAAGTTTTATTCGCCTATTCACCCCTCTTCTAGGTGACATGCAGATCCTGTTCCCAGGTCAAAGGGAACTTTCAAATAGGACGCTAATTGACATGGCGAGAACGATGCTTGGAGAGTTCAAGACGCCTCAGCGGTTTTGGTCGGAAGCTGTGAACACAGCCTGCCACGCCATAAACCGGCTCTATCTGCACCGTCTCCTCAAGAAGACCTCCTACGAACTCCTTACTGGTAACAAACCCAATGTCTCTTACTTTCGTGTATTTGGGAGCAAATGCTACATTTTGGTGAAGAAAGGTAGACATTCTAAATTTGCTCCCAAGGCAGTAAAAGGGTTTTTACTAGGGTATGACTCAAATACAAAGGCGTATAGGGTCTTCAACAAATCATCAGGATTAGTTGAAGTCTCTAGCGATGTTGTATTTGATGAGACTAATGGCTCTCCAAGTGAGCAAGTTGATCTTGATGACATAGATGAGGATGAAGTTCCGACGGCTGCAATGCGCACGATGGCGATAGGCGATGTGCGACCACAGGAACTACAGGAACAAGATCAACCTTCTTCCTCAACAATAGTGCATCCCCCAACTCAATACGACGTAGAGGTACCTCAAGAAGAGGGGCATGGTCAAGGGGGAGCACAGGAAGAATAGGTTATGGAGGAAGAAACACCACGGGCCCCTCCAACTCAAGTCTGAGCGTCGATCCAAAAACATCACCTCGTCGACCAGATTTTGGGTGACATCAGCAAGGGAGTAACTACTCGCTCATGATTAGCTAATTTTTGTGAGCATTACTCGTTTGTCTCTTCTATTGAGCCTTTTAGGGTAGAAGAGGCCTTGCAGGATCCGGACTGGGTGTTGGCCATGCAGGAAGAGCTCAACAACTTCAAAAGGAATGAAGTATGGAGCCTGGTGCCACGTCCAAAGCAAAATGTTGTGGGAACCAAGTGGGTGTTCTGTAACAAGCAAGACGAACACGGAGTGGTGACGAGAAACAAGGCTCGACTTGTGGCAAAAGGTTATGCCCAAGTCGCAGGTTTGGATTTTGAGGAGACTTTTGCTCCTGTGGCTAGGCTAGAGTCAATTCGAATATTATTAGCCTATGCCGCTCACCATTCCATTAGGCTATTTCAAATGGATATGAAGAGCGCTTTCCTCAACGGGCCAATCAAGGAGGAGGTATACGTGGAACAACCCCCTGGCTTTGAGGATGACAGGTATCCCGACCACGTGTATAAGCTCTCTAAGACGCTCTATGGACTTAAGCAAGCCCCAAGAGCATGATATGAATGCCTTAGAGATTTCTTAATTACTAATGCTTTCAAGATTGGGAAAGCTGATCCCACTCTATTTACCAAGACTTGTGATGGTGATTTCTTTGTGTGCCAAATTTATGTCGATGACATAATATTTGGTTCTATTAACCAAAAGTCTTGTGAATAGTTTAGCAGGGTGATGATGCAAAAATTCGAAATGTCGATGATGGGCGAGTTAACATAGTTCCTTGGATTCCAAGTGCAGCAACTCAAGGATGGCACTTTCATCTCCCAAACGAAGTACACTCAGGATCTTCTCAAGAGGTTTGGGATGAAGGACGCCAAGCCCGCGAAGACACCGATGGGAACCGATGGGCATGTTGACCTCAACAAAGGAGGCAAGTCTGTTGATCAAAAGGCATACCAGTCCATGATAGGTTCATTACTTTATCTTTGTGCTAGTAGACCGGACATTATGCTTAGTGTATGCATGTGTGCTAGATATCAATCCGACCCTAAGGAATGTCACCTTATGACCGTTAAGCGAATTCTTCGATATTTAGTTGCTACGCCGTGCTTCGGAATCTGGTATCCAAAAGGGTCTACCTTTGACTTAATTGGATACGCAGACTCCGATTATGTCGGGTGCAAGGTTGATAGGAAGAGCACATCAGGGACGTGCTAATTTCTAATAAGGTCCCTGGTGTCCTGGAGTTCCAAGAAACAGACATCCGTTGCCCTATGATAGTCGCCTAGAGGGGGGGGGGTGAATAGGGCGAAACTGAAATTTACAAATATAATCACAACTACAAGCCGGGTTAGCGTTAGAAATATAATCGAGTCCGCGAGAGAGGGCGCAAAACAAATCGCAAGCGAATAAGAGGTGTGACACGCGGATTTGTTTTACCGAGGTTCGGTTCTCGCAAACCTACTCCCCGTTGAGGAGGCCACAAAGGTCGGGTCTCTTTCAACCCTTTCCCTCTCTCAAACGATCCACCGATCGAGTGAGCTTCTTCTTCTCAATTACTTGGGACACAAAGTCCCACAAGGACCACCACAAGATTGGTGTCTCTTGCCTCAATTACAAGTGAGTTTGATCGCAATAAAGAATCAAAGGAAGAAGAAAGCAATCCAAGCGCAAGAGCTCGAAAGAACACAAGCAAATCTCTCTCACTAATCACTAGGGCGTTGTGTGGAGTTTGGAGAGGATTTGATCACTTGGGTGTGTCTAGAATTAAATGCTAGAGCTCTTGTAAGTAGTAGAAGTGAGAAAACTTGGATGTAATTGAATGTGGGGTGGTTAGGGTATTTATAGCCCCAACCACCAAACTAGCCGTTTGGTGGGGCTGACTGTCGCATGGTGCACCGGACAGTCCGATGCACACCGGACATGTCCGGTGCGCCAGCCACGTCACCAAGGCCGTTGGGTTCCGACCGTTGGAGCGCTGACTTCTGGGCCCGCCTTGATGTCCGGTGGCGCACCGGACATGCACTGTAGAGTGTCCGGTGCGCCAGCATGGGCGTGCCTGACCACTGCGCGCGCTGGCGCGCATTCAATGCGCCGCAGGTATCCGTTGGCGCCTGAAGTAGCCGTTGCCTCATCGTCACACCGGACAGTCCGGTGCACACTGGACATGTCCGGTGAATTTTAGCGGACTGGCCGCTGTGGATTCTCGAAGCTGAAGAGTTTGGAGCCGCGTCCCCTTGGAGCACTGGACACTGTCCGGTGTACACCGGACATGTCCAGTGAATTATAGCGTGCCAGCTCCAGGATTTCCCGAAGGTGAAAAGTTTGGCTTGAAGCGCCCTGGTGCACCGGACACTGTCCGGTGGTGCACCGGACACTGTCCGGTGGCACACCGGACAGTCCGGTGTGCCAGGCCAGGGCAGCCTTCGGGTGTTCCTTGCTCCATTTGTTGAACCCTTTGCTTGGTCTTTTTATTGGCTAAGTGTGAACCTTTTGCACCTGTAGAACTTATACACTAGAGCAAACTAGTTAGTCCAATTATTTGTGTTGGGCAATTCAACCACCAAAATCATTTAGGAAATAGGTGTAAGCCTAATTCCCTTTCAATCTCCCCCTTTTTGGTGATTGATGCCAACACAAACCAAAACAAATATAAACGTACTAGTTTGCATAATGTAAGTGCAAAGGATACTTGGAATTGAGCGAATATACATACTTAGGATGCACATGGATTGTGTCTTTCTTATTTAACATTTTGGACCACGTTTGCACCACATGTTTTGTTTTTGCAAATTCTTTTTATAAACTCTTTTCAAAGTTCTTTTGCAAATAGCCAAAGGCAAAGGAATAAGATTTTGCAAAGCATTTTCAAGATTTGAAATTTTCTCCCCCTATTTCAAATGCTTTTCCTTTGACTAAGACAAAACTCCCCCTAAATGAGATCCTCCTCTTAGAGTTCAAGAGGGTTTTGATATATCACTTTTTGAAATACTACTTTCTCCCCCTTTTGAACACAATAAGATACTAACTTGAAATTTACAAATTGAAAATCTCCAAATGTTGAATTAGGTGGTGGTGCGGTCCTTTTGCTTTGGGCTCGATATTTTCTCCCCCTTTGGCATGAATCGCCAAAAACAAATACTTAGAGTGAAATATAAGCCCTTAGCTAACTACTTTCTCCCCCTTTGGTACATAAAATATATAAGTGAAGATTATACCAAAGTCGGAGTCCTTTTGCTTCATACTTTCTCCCCCCAAGAGGAAGCATGACTTGGAGCGTCGGCGAGGTGTGAGTTATGGAGTGGAAGCCTTTGTCTTCGCCGAAGACTCCAATTCTCTTTCAATATACCTATGACTTGGTTTGAAATGGACTTGAAAACACATTAGTCATAGCACATATAAAAGAGACATGATCAAAGGTATAATTATTAGCTATGTGTGCAAGTTAGCAAAAGAAGTTCCTAGAATCAAGAACATTGAGCTCATGCCTAAGTTTGGTAAAAGTTTGTTCGTCAAGAGGCTTGGTAAAGATATCGGCTAATTGATCTTTAGTATTAATATAAGCAATCTCGATATCCCCCTTTTGTTGGTGATCCCTAAGAAAATGATACCGAATGGCTATGTGTTTAGTGCGGCTATGCTCGACGGGATTGTCGGCCATTTTGATTGCACTCTCATTATCACATAGCAAAGGGACTTTGGTTAATTTGTAACCGTAGTCCCGCAGGGTTTGCCTCATCCAAAGCAATTGCGTGCAACAATGGCCTGCGGCAATGTACTCAGCTTCGGCGGTGGAAAGAGCGACCGAATTTTGCTTCTTTGAAGCCCAAGACACCAAGGATCTTCCCAAGAACTGGCAAGTCCCCGATGTGCTCTTTCTATTGATTTTACACCCTGCCCAATCGGCATCCGAATAACCAATTAAATCAAAAGTGGATCCCCGAGGGTACCAAAGCCCAAACTTAGGAGTATAAGCTAAATATCTCAAGATTCGTTTTACGGTCGTAAGGTGAGATTCCTTAGGGTCGGATTGGAATCTTGCACACATGCATACAGAAAGCATAATATCCGGTCGAGATGCACATAGATAGAGTAATGAACCTATCATCGACCGGTATACCTTTTGATCCACGGTCTTACCTCCCGTGTCGAGGTCGAGATGCCCATTGGTTCCCATGGGTGTCTTGATGGGCTTGGCATCCTTCATTCCAAACTTGGTTAGAATGTCTTGAGTATATTTTGTTTGGCTAATGAAGGTGCCCTCTTGGAGTTGCTTCACTTGAAAACCTAAGAAATACTTCAACTCCCCCATCATCGACATCTCGAATTTTTGTGTCATGATCCTACTAAATTCTTCACAAGTAGACTCGTTAGTAGACCCAAATATAATATCGTCAACATAGATTTGGCATACAAACAAGTCATCTTCAAGAGTTTTAGTAAAGAGTGTAGGATCGGCTTTTCCGACTTTGAATCCATTTGCAATAAGAAAATCTCTAAGGCATTCATACCATGCTCTTGGGGCTTGCTTCAGCCCATAAAGCGCCTTAGAGAGCCTATAGACGTGATTAGGATACTCACTGTCTTCAAAGCTGGGAGGTTGCTCAACATAGACCTCTTCCTTGATAGGTCCGTTGAGGAAGGCACTCTTCACGTCCATTTGAAAGAGCTTGAAGCCATGGTAAGTAGCATAGGCCAATAATATGCGAATTGACTCAAGCCTAGCTACGGGTGCATAGGTTTCACCAAAATCCAAACCTTCGACTTGTGAATACCCCTTGGCCACGAGTCGAGCTTTGTTCCTAGTCATCACACCATGCTCGTCTTGCTTGTTGCGGAAGACCCACTTGGTTCCTACAACATTTTGATTAGGACGTGGAACTAAATGCCATACCTCGTTTCTCGTGAAATTGTTGAGCTCCTCTTGCATCGCCATCACCCAATCCGAATCTTGAAGTGCTTCCTCTACCCTGGTTGGCTCAATAGAGGAAACAAAAGAGTAATGTTCACAAAAATGTGCAACCCGAGATCTAGTAGTTACCCCTTTATGAATATCGCTGAGGATGGTGTCGACGGGGTGATCTCGTTGGATTGCTTGGTGGATTCTTGGGTGTGGCGACCTTGGAACTTCCTCATCCTCCTTGTCTTGATCAATTGCATCTCCCCCTTGATCATTGTCGTCATCTTGAGGAGGCTCATCTCTTTGATCTTCTTCTTCATCAACTTGAGCCTCGTCCTCATTTTGAGTTGGTGGAGATGCTTGCGTGGAGGAGGATGGTTGATCTTGTGTATTTGGAGGCTCTTCGGATTCCTTAGGACACACATCCCCAATGGACATGTTCCTTAGCGCGATGCACGGAGCCTGTTCTTCACCTATCTCATCAAGATCAACTTGCTCTACTTGAGAGCCGTTAGTTTCATCAAACACAACGTCACAAGAAACTTCAACAAGTCCTGAGGACTTGTTAAAGACTCTATATGCCCTTGTGTTTGAGTCATACCCTAGTAAAAAGCCTTCTACAGTTTTAGGAGCAAATTTAGATTTTCTACCTCTTTTAACAAGAATAAAGCATTTGCTACCAAAAACTCTAAAATATGAAATATTGGGCTTTCTACCGGTTAGGAGTTCGTATGATGTCTTCTTGAGGATTCGGTGTAGATATAATTGGTTGATAGCGTAGCAAGCGGTGTTAACCGCCTCGGCCCAAAACCGATCCAGTGTCTTGTACTCATCAAGCATGGTTCTTGCCATGTCCAGTAGAGTTCGATTCTTCCTTTCCACTACACCATTTTGTTGTGGCGTGTAGGGAGAAGAGAACTCATGTTTGATGCCCTCCTCCTCAAGAAAGCCTTCAACTTGAGAGTTCTTGAACTCCGTCCTGTTGTTGCTTCTAATTTTCTTGATCCTCAAGCCAAACTCATTTTGAGCCCGTCTCAAGAATCCTTTTAAGGTCTCTTGGGTTTGTGATTTTCCTGCAAAAAGAACACCCAAGTGAAGCGAGAATAATCATCCACTATTACAAGACAATACTTACTCCCGCTGATGCTTATGTAAGCAATCGGGCCGAATAGATCCATGTGGAGTAGCTCAAGCGGCCTGTCGGTCGTCATGATGTTCTTGTGTGGATGATGAACTCCAACTTGCTTCCCGGCTTGGCAAGCGCTACAAACCCTGTCTTTCTCAAAATGAACATTGGTTAGTCCTAAAATGTGCTCTCCCTTTAGAAGCTTATGAAGATTCTTCATCCCAACATGGGCTAGTCGGCGGTGCCAGAGCCAACCCATGTTAGTCTTAGCAATCAAGCAAGTGTCGAGTTCAGCTCTATCAAAATCTACCAAGTATAGCTGACCCTCTAATACTCCCTTAAAGGCTATTGAATCATCACTTCTTCTAAAGATAGTGACACCAACATCAGTAAAGAGACAGTTGTAGCCCATTTGACATAATTGGGATACAGAAAGCAAATTGTAATCTAAAGAATCAACAAGAAAAACATTGGAAATAGAATGGTCAGGAGATATAGCAATTTTACCCAAACCTTTGACCAAACCTTGGTTTCCATCCCCGAATGTGATCGCTCGTTGGGGATCTTGATTTTTCTCGTATGAGGAGAACATTTTCTTCTCCCCTGTCATGTGGTTTGTGCACCCGCTATCAATGATCCAACTTGTGCCCCCGGATGCATAAACCTACAAAACAATTTTAGTTCTTTGTTTTAGGTACCCAAACGGTTTTGGGTCCTTTGGCATTAGAAACAAGAACTTTGGGTACTCAAACACAAGTTTTGGAGCCCTTGTGTTTGCCCCCAACAAACTTGGCAACTACCTTGCCGGATTTGTTAGTAAGCACATAGGAAGCATCAAAAGTTTTGAATGAAATAACATGATCATTTGATGCATTAGGAGTTTTCTTCTTAGGCAACTTGGCATGGGTTGGTTGCCTAAATCTAGATGTCTCACCCTTATACATAAAAGCATGGTTAGGGCCAGAGTGAGACTTCCTAGAATGAATTTTCCTAATTTTGCTTTCAGGATATCCGGCAGGGTATAAAATGTAACCCTCGTTATCCTGAGGCATGGGAGCCTTGCCCTTAACAAAGTTAGATAGTTTCTTAGGAGGGGCATTAATTTTGACATTGTCTCCCCTTTGGAAGCCAATGCCATCCTTAATGCCAGGACGTTTCCCATTATAGAGCATACTTCTAGCAAATTTAAACTTTTTATTTTCTAAGTTATGCTCGGCAATTTTTGCATCTAATTTTGCTATATGATCATTTTGTTGTTTAATTAAGACCATATGATCATGAATAGCATCAATATCAACATCTCTACATCTAGTACAAATAGAAACATGCTCAATAGATGTAGAGGGTTTGCAAGTTTTCAATTCAACAACCTTAGCATGTAATATGTCATTCTTACTTTTAAGGTCGGAAATAGTAGCATTGCAAACATCAAAATCTTTAGCCTTAGCAATTAATTTCTCATTTTCAACCCTAAGGCTAGCAAGAGAGACATTTAATTCTTCAATCCTAGCAAGCAAATCATCATTATTATTTCTAGGATTGGGAATTGAAACATCACAAATATGAGAATCAACCTTAGCATTTAAAATAGCATTTTCATTTCTAAGGTTGGCAATTAAGTCATGACATGTGCTTAGCTCACTAGTTAATTTTTGACATTTTTCAATCTCTAGAGCGTAAGCATTCTTAACCTTAACATGTTTTTTATTTTCCTTGATTAGGAAGTCCTCTTGGGAATCCAAGAGATCATCCTTTTCATGGATGGCACTAATTAGCTCATTTAATTTTTCCTTTTGATCCATGTTAAGGTTGGCAAAAAGGGTACGCAAATTGTCTTCCTCATCACTAGCATTATCATCACTAGAAGACTCGTATTTAGTGGAGGATTTAGATTTAACCTTCTTTCTTTTGCCGTCCTTTGCCATGAGGCACTTGTGGCCGACGTTGGGGAAGAGGAGACCTTTGGTGACGGCGATGTTGGCGGCGTCCTCGTCGGAGGAGGAGTCGGTGGAGCTCTCGTCGGAGTCCCACTCGCGGCACACGCGGGCATCACCGCCCTTCTTCTTGTAGTACCTCTTCTTTTCTCTCCTCTTGCCTTTCTTGTCGTTGCCCCTGTCACTGTCACTAGATATTGGACATTTTGCAATAAAATGACCGGGCTTACCACACTTGTAGCATACTTTCTTGGAGCGGGGTTTGTAGTCCTTCCCCCTCCTTTGCTTGAGGATTTGGCGAAAGCTCTTGATGATGAGCGCCATTTCCTCGTTGTCGAGCTTGGAGGCGTTGATGGGTGTTCGACTTGGAGTAGCCTCCTCCTTCTTCTCTTTCGTCGCCTTGAATGCGACGGGTTGTGCCTCGGGCGTGGAGGAGGTGCCTTGCTCGATGATTTTCTTTGAGCCTTTAATCATTAGCTCAAAGCTCACAAATTTTCCAATCACTTCCTCGGGAGACATTAGCTTATATCTAGGATCACCTCGAATTAATTGAACTTGTGTAGGGTTAAGAAATACGAGGGATCTAAGAATAACCTTGACCATTTCATGGTCATCCCATTTTTCGCTCCCGAGGTTGCGCACTTGGTTCACCAAGGTCTTCAAGCGGTTGTACATAGCTTATGGATCCTCCCCTTGGTGAAGCATGAAGCGACCGAGCTCCCCCTCGATCGTTTCTCGCTTGGTGATCTTTGTCACCTCGTCTCCTTCGTGCGTGGTCTTGAGCACGTCCCAAATCTCCTTCGCACTTTTCAACCCTTGCACCTTGTTATACTCCTCTCGACTTAGAGAGGCGAGGAGTATAGTAGTTGCTTGGGAGTTAAAGTGGTGGATTTGGGCCACCTCGTCCGAGTCGTAATCTTCATCCCCTACGGATGGTACCTGTACACCAAACTCAACAACATTCCATATGCTTGTGTGGAGTGAGGTTAGATGGTGCCTCATTTTATCACTCCACATATTGTAATCTTCACCGTAAAAAACCGGTGGTTTGCCTAATGGAACAGAGAGTAAAGGAGTGCGCTTTGAAATACGGGGATAGCGTAAGGGGATTTTACTATACTTCTTGCGCTCTTGGCGCTTAGAAGTAACGGACGATGCATCGGAGTCGGAGGTCGATGGTGATGAAGAGTCGGTCTCGTAGTAGACCACTTTCCTCATCCTCTTGTGCTTGTCGCCTCTCCGATCCGACTTGTGGGAAGAGGACTTCTTCTCCTTCCCTTTGTTGGAGTTCTTCTTCTCCTTCCTTTTGTTGCGGGACTCTTCCGATGAAGTCGACCCGTGGCTCGTAGTGGGCTTGTCGCCGGTCTCCATCTCCCTCTTGGTGTGATCTCCCGACATTACTTCGAGCGGTTAGGCTCTAATGAAGCACCAGGCTCCGATACCAATTGATAGTCGCCTAGAGGGGGGTGAATAGGGCGAAACTGAAATTTACAAATATAATCACAACTACAAGCCGGGTTAGCGTTAGAAATATAATCGAGTCCGCGAGAGAGGGCGCAAAACAAATCGCAAGCGAATAAGAGGTGTGACACGCGGATTTGTTTTACCGAGGTTCGGTTCTCGCAAACCTACTCCCCGTTGAGGAGGCCACAAAGGCCGGGTCTCTTTCAACCCTTTCCCTCTCTCAAACGATCCACCGATCGAGTGAGCTTCTTCTTCTCAATTACTTGGGACACAAAGTCCCACAAGGACCACCACAAGATTGGTGTCTCTTGCCTCAATTACAAGTGAGTTTGATCGCAATAAAGAATCAAAGGAAGAAGAAAGCAATCCAAGCGCAAGAGCTCGAAAGAACACAAGCAAATCTCTCTCACTAATCACTAGGGCGTTGTGTGGAGTTTGGAGAGGATTTGATCACTTGGGTGTGTCTAGAATTGAATGCTAGAGCTCTTGTAAGTAGTAGAAGTGAGAAAACTTGGATGCAATTGAATATGGGGTGGTTGGGGTATTTATAGCCCAAACCACCAAACTAGCCGTTTGGTGGGGCTGACTGTCGCATGGTGCATCGGACAGTCCGGTGCACACCAGACATGTCCGGTGCGCCAGCCACGTCACCAAGGCCGTTGGGTTCCGACCGTTGGAGCGCTGACTTCTGGGCCCGCCTTGATGTCCGGTGGCGCACCGTACATGCACTGTAGAGTGTCCGGTGCGCCAGCATGGGCGTGCCTGACCACTGCGCGCGCTGGCGCACATTCAATGCACCGCAGGTATCCGTTGGCGCCTGAAGTAGCCGTTGCCTCGTCGTCACACCGGACAGTCCGGTGCACACCGGACATGTCCGGTGAATTTTAGCGGACTGGCCGCTGCGGATTCCCGAAGCTGAAGAGTTTGGAGCCGCGTCCCCTTGGAGCACCGGACACTGTCCGATGTACACCGGACATGTCCAGTGAATTATAGCGTGCCGGCTCCAGGATTTCCCGAAGGTGAAGAGTTTGGCTTGAAGCGCCCTGGTGCACCGGACACTTTCCGGTGGTGCACCGAACACTGTCCGGTGGCACACCGGACAGTCCGGTGTGCCAGGCCAGGGCAGCCTTCGGGTGTTCCTTGCTCCATTTGTTGAACCCTTTGCTTGGTCTTTTTATTGGCTAAGTGTGAACCTTTTGCACCTGTAGAACTTATACACTAGAGCAAACTAGTTAGTCCAATTATTTGTGTTGGGCAATTCAACCACCAAAATCATTTAGAAAATAGGTGTAAGCCTAATTCCCTTTCACCCTATCCACTGGTGAGGCCGAGTATGTTGCCGCAGGACATTGTTGCGCGCAACTACTTTGGATGAGGCAAACCCTCCGGGACTTTGGCTACAATCTGAGCAAAGTCCCACTCCTATGTGACAATGAGAGTGCAATTCGCTTGGCGGATAATTCTGTTGAACACAACCACACTAAGCACATAGACATCCGGCATCACTTCCTGAGGGATCACCAGCAAAAGGGAGATATCGATATTTATCATATTAGCACCGAGAACGAGCTAGCCGATATCTTCACCAAGCCGTTGGATGAGAAAACTTTTTGCAGGTTACGTAGTGAGCTAAATGTCTTAGATTCGTGGAACTTGGATTGATCTATAGCATACATGTGTTCTATGCCTTTGATCATGTTACTTTAAGCATTTACATTATTCTTTGTATATTTATGGTGCTCAAGTTGTACAAGTCCTCCTCGAACCTCACAAGTCCATATGAAAATGATGCACATATTTAGGGGAGATGTGCTACAACTTGTCCCTTTGAGACTAACATGTTAGTTTGAGTATACTTGATGTAGTCTCAAAGGTGCATTGAAAGGGAAAGGTGAACTTGGACGATGCAAAGACTTCCACTGCACTCCGGTATTAGTGTACTTACTTCCAAGTTCATACTTGAAATCCCATTGCCTTTTTGCTCTTAATTGACATTTTTGGTAAAGCAATGGGGTTAAAGGACCAAAAATGCTCCCGTTTTGGTGCTTCATGCCAAAGGGGGAGAAATTAAGGCCAAAGCAAATGGATAAGCCAACCACTTGTGACTTTTTAAAAATAGAAGAGCTAGAAAGTTGGTTTTGTCAAAATACTCTTATTGCAAAATTTGGTCTCTTGTGGGGGGGAGTTTTTGGCACTTGATCAATTTCACTCTTGGGATATCTCTCTATTTGCTCAAACAAGTGTATTTGACTTAGAGATAGGAAAAAGAATTTGATTTGCAAAAACAAACCAAGTGGTGGCAAAGAGTGATCCAAATATGTCAAATCATAAGCAAAAACAATTTGGTCTTCAATTGCATTAATGTTGCACTTCTTTTGTTGCTTTTGGATGTGTTGGCATAAATCACCAAAAAGGGGGAGATTGAAAGGGAAATGTGCCCCTGGGCAATTTCTATAAGTATTTTGGTGATTAAATGTCCAACACGATTGATTAAGTTCTTATGTGCTAAATAAAGTGAGTAGTACCAATCATACAAGAAGGTATGTTTCTAGACTTAGTAAATTGGTTTTTGAATGCTAACATGTTCGTCTAAGTGCTAGAAACAGTGCCAAGACAAGAAAATTCGAATTAGAAAAAGGTTGCCTGTGAGCAGCCAACATCAGCTCGGGCCTGGCACACCGGACTGTCCGGTGGTGCACCAGACAGTGTCCGGTGCGCCAGGCTGGCTGACGGTGAAGTGGCTGCTCTCGGGAAAACGACGGAGGCGTACGGCTAAAATTCACCAGACTGTCCGGTGGTACACCGGACAGTTTGGTGAGCCAACGGTCGCTAGCGCCAATGGTCGGTTGCGTAATCCGTGGGCGACGCGTGGCCCGCAGCAATGGTCGGTTGGGCACACCGGACTGTCCGGTGTGCACCGAACAGTGTCCGGTGCGCCAACCGATCCCGAGGACCAACGGTCAGATGCGCCAGACATGGAAGGAGATCGCGCACCGGACTGCTACAGTGACTGTCCGGTGGTGTACCAGACTGTCCGGTGCACCACTCGACAGAAGACAGGAATTGCCTTCCAAGATTGTCTCCAATGGCTCCTAGCTGCCTTGGGGCTATAAAAGGGACCCCTAGGCACATGGAGGAGAATACCAAGCTTTCAAGAAACATTCTAAGACTCCTAGATTCTGACTCCACGATTTGATTCTCTGTGTCAGTGATTTGAGCTCCATCTGAGTTGCGAACTCCGTGTGTTGTGTTTCGAGCTCAAGTCGTGACTTGTGTGCGTGGTTGTGCTGCGGATTTGAATATTGCGTGTGTTGCTCTCCCCAACCTTACTATGTGCTTTCTTTGTGATCTCTATTGTAAGGGCGAGAGACTCCAAACTGTGGAGATTCCTCGCACACGGGAAAAGACTCTAAAGGAAAAGACTGTGGTATTCAAGTTGATCATCAGATCACTTGAAAGGGGTTGAGTGCAACCATCGTCCATTGGAACGCCACAACGTGAAAGTAGGCAAGTGTTACTTGGCCGAACACAGGATAAAAATCGCGTGTCTCTTGTGTTGCTTTCTCTGTGATTGTTGTGTTCACAAGAACTCGCTTCAAAGCTACTTAGTCACACTAACTCTCTAATAAACTAAGTCTTGTGGCTATTTAGTGTTTGATTTTACAGGATCACCTATTCACCCCCCTCTAGGTGCTCTCACCTCTATCCATCAGAGTTGCAAATGGGCAGATAATGGCATGTACTCACAAGATACCTCAGTGCAGAATCACCCTTCAGGGTCATACCTTCTAGATTGATCTCAAGGTCTTACCTTTCCAATGTTATGATATAATTTTGGGTATAGACTGGCTAGCATCTCACAGCTCTATGGAAATACATTGGTAGGATCATTGGTTGGCTTTCACCTCACAAAATGAGAGAGTGCTATTACATGGCCATCAGACTGACCTCTCAAATGTGGAGTAGATTTCTTTACCCCACTTATATCACTTGGATGTTTTGGACGATGTTTGGTGTATGTTGGAACTCAAACCTGTTGAGGACCTCAGTCCATCCACTTCAATGTCGACCGAAATCCAACATGTTATCATGGAATATGCCTCATTGTTTGATAAACCAACCGATTTACCTCCACCCAGGTCTCATTGTCACGCTATACCACTATTTCCTGGAGAATCTCCTTTCCGGTTAAGGCATTATCGGTACAACCCTTCTCAAAAGGATGAGATTGAACGCCAAGTGGTTGAGCTCCTTAAGAATGGAATGATTCAAGCGAGTTGTAGTCCTTTTAATTCACCATTTATCTTACCAAGGAAAAGACTGGAGATTAGAGACTTTGTGTCGAATACCGTCGTCTCAACACCCTCATAGCAAAAAACAAGTATCCCCTGCCAGTTATTGATGAGCTTTAAGGAGCAGTGTGGTTTTCTAGTTTAGATCTTAGTGCCGGGTATCACCAAATTCAAATGGACCCAAAGAATATCCCCAAAATAGCTTTTCAAGCTCATAGTGACCGCTATGAATACAAGGTAATGCCTTATGGGGTGACTGGGGGGACCTACTACTTTCCAGTTGATAATGAACTCTATGTTGGCACCACTTCTTTGCAAGTGTGTGGTCGTCTTTATAGATGGCATTCTCATTTGCAGCAAAACTTGGACAGATCATCTTTCACACATTCGAGCAGTATTTTCTTTTTTGATACACAACAATTCAAGGTAAAATTCTCCAAGCGTTCTTTCGCCCAAACCAGCTTACATTATTTGGGACATGTCATTAGTAAGGATGTTGTCGCTACCGATCCCTCCAAAGTGACTAAGGTGAAATTAAACTTGGCCTACTTCGAGAACTGTCCGAGATGTTCATAGTTTTTTGGGCATGGCAGGCTATTACAGAAAATTCGTTCACAACTTCGGCATCATCAGTTGTCCTCTTATCAACTTACTCAAAAAAGGTCAATGGTTTGTATGGAGAGATGAGCACGAACATGCTTTTCAAGCACTGAAAACAGCATTGGTCACTACCCTAGTTCTCGCCCTACCAGATTTCACCAGGCCTTTTGAAATTGAAATGGATGCCAGCAAAAAGGGTATTGGTGCAGTTCTCCAACAATCTGGGCAGCATCCTATAGCCTTTGTTAGCAAAGCTTTAGGCCCTCGACACATGGCTTTATCCACATATGAGAAAGAATGTTTAGCCATCCTCATGGCGGTGGATTAGTGGCGTTGTTCTTTGATAAGTGGTGAATTTGTTATTCGCACTGACCAAAAAAGTATAATACACTTGGATGATCAACGTCTCACTACCTCGTGGCAACAGAAAGCGATGACTAAATTCCAACGCTAAAGGAGGGGAGGATGTCAGGAAGACGGAGGATTCAAATATGGAAGAGAGGCCATAGCGTATCACGAAGCCAACGTGCGCCTTACTGAAAGGGAAATGTTCCCTTGGGCCATTTCTATATTGTTTTGGTGATTAAGTGCCCAACACATATTCCCTAAGTGTTAAATTATGCCAAAGATTGAAGAAGTGCAAATCATGTAACAAGGTACGTCTCTAGACTTAGTACATTGATTTGGGTACTAATGTATTGTGTCTAAGTGCTAGAAACAGGAGAAAATAGATTGGAAAAGAGTTGGCTGTGTCAAGCCAACTGCTGCTCAGTCTGGGTGCACCGGACTGTCCGGTGGTGCACCAGACAGCGTCCGGTGCGCCAGACGAGTCCAAGGTGAACCGGCCGCTTTCGGGACTCGACAGCGGCGTACGACTATAATTCACCGGACTGTCTGGTGGTGCACCGGACTGTCCGGTGAATCATCCGCGGTGAAGTCGTCGTTCTCGGGAAAAGTTCAATAGCGTACGGCTATAATTCACCGGACTGTCCCGTGGAGCACCGGACTGTCCGGTGAGCCAACGTCCGCCAGCACTACGGTCGGCCGCGCAATCCACGGGCGACGCGTGGCCCGCGCCAACGGTCGGCTGGGGGCACCGGAGTGTCCAGTGCGCCAGCCAGCCCGGAGTTGGAACGGTCGGCTGCGCCAAATTAGGAAGGAGATCCACATCGGACATGCTACAGTGACTGGCCGGTGGTGCACCAGACTATCCGGTGCGCCACCCGACAGAAGGCAAGAATTGCCTTCCTTGTTGGTATCCAACGGCTCCTAGCTGCCTTGGGGCTATAAAAGGGACCCCTAGGCGCATGGAGGAGTCACCCAAGCATTCACTAAGGAATTCTAAGTCTCCACACTCCGTCTTCACGCACTTGATCGATCGTCTTAGTGATTTGAGCTCCGTTCTAGCTGTGAACTCTCTGTGCTTCATTTGAGCTCAAGTCTTGGCTTGTGTGCGTGTGTGTGCTGCGGATTTGTGTGTGCTACTCCCAACCTTACTCTTGTGCTTTCATTGTGATCTTTGTTGTAAGGGAGAGAGGCTCCAACTTGTGGAGATTCCTCGCAAACGGGAAAAGATATAAGCAAGAAAAGTCATGGTATTCAAGTTGATCTTTGGATCACTTGAAAGGGGTTGAGTGTAACCCTCGTCCATTGGGACGCCACAACGTGGAGGTAGGCAAGTGTTATACTTAGCCGAACCACGGGATAAATCACTGTGTCTCTTGTGTTGGCTTTCTTTGTGATTATTGTGATTCGCAAGAGCTCACTCTATAGCCACTTGGTTCTTTTGAGCACTAACATCTTTATAATCAAGTTTTATGACTATTAGTTGTTGAATTTTACAGGATCACCTATTCACCCCCTCTAGGTGCTCTCAATTGGTATCGGAGCCGTTCTCTTCACGTAAAGGACTAATCGCCCGAAGAGATGGATCCTAAGGGAAAGGGGATGGTGGTCAACGACAAAGAAAAGGAGTCCTTCCTCAACGAGCCTAGAGATGACAAACCCACGAACTCTGGCTCAAGTCACAAGAAGAAGGACGGGAAGAAGAAGAGGTGCATCAAGAAGATCGTCTACTACGACAGCGACGAATCTTCTTCTTCACCAAGAGACGACGACGAGAAAAAGAAACCGGTTAATTCAAATTATTCATTTGATTATTCTCGTATTCCTTTTAATTCCAATGCTCATTTACTTTCAATTCCTCTTGGTAAACCTCCACACTTTGATGGAGAGGACTACTCTTTTTGGAGTCACAAAATGCGTAGTCATCTATTGTCTCTCCATCCTAGTATTTGGGAGATAGTTGAAAGTGGAATGCAATTTGATAGTACGGATAACCCCGTGTTTATTAACGAGCAAATTCATAAAAATGCACAAGCTACCACTGTTTTGCTAGCATCTTTGTGCAGGGATGAGTACAACAAGGTGAGCGGCTTGGACAACGCCAAGCAAATCTGGGACACCCTCAAAATATCACATGAGGGAAACGACACCACCATGATCACCAAAATGGAGTTGGTGGAAGGCGAGCTGGGAGGGTTTGCTATGATTAGGGGAGAGGAGCCAACACAGACGTACAACAGGCTCAAGACCCTGGTCAACAAGATTAGGAGCTATGGGAGCACGAGATGGACAGACCACGACGTCGTCCGACTTACGCTCAGGTATTTTACTGTTATTGACCCTCATCTTGTGAACCTCATCCGTGAAAATCCCAGGTACACAAAGATGACGCCCGAGGAGATACTTGGAAAGTTTGTGAGCGGGCGTATGATGGTAAAAGAAGCCCGATATGTAGACGACACGCTTAATGGTCCATTACCCGTCTACGAGCCTCAACCCGTTGCTCTCAAAGCAACAAGCAGCAGGGAGGCGCTACCAAGCAAGGTGGCACAAGTTGAGGTGGTCGGGCTAAACGAAGATGAGATGGCTCTCATCATCAAGCGCTTCAAGACCGCATTAAAAGGACGCAAGGAGTATCCCAACAAGAATAAAGCAAGGGGAAAGCGCTCCTGCTTCAAATGTGGTAAGACAGGTCATTTTATTGCTCAATGTCCCAATAATGAAAATGACTAGGGGGAAGAAAGACATGGGAAGAAGGAGAAGAAGAAAAGCTATAGAAAGGCTAAAGGCGAGGCACATCTTGGCAAGGAATAGGACTCGGACTGCTCATCATCCGACTCCGATGATGAAGGACTGGCAGCCTCGGCCTTCAACAAATCTTCTCTCTTCCCCAACGAACGCCACACTTGCCTCATGGCAAAGGAGAAAAAGGTAAGCGTTCGAGAAACCCCTAAGCATACTACTTCAAGTGATGATGATTCTAGTGATGATGAGGTAGATTATTCTAGCTTATTCAAAGGCCTAGATAGAGCAAAGGTAGAAAAGATCAATGAATGGATTGATGCCTTAAATGAAAAAGATAGACTACTAGAGAGGCAAGAGGACATTTTGTATGAGGAACATGACAAATTTGTTAGTGTTCAAAAGTCTCTTGCCTTAGAAATTAAGAGGAGTGAATTACTATCTTCTGAGTTATCTACTTGCAACGAATCTATCTCTAGTTTAAAGACTTTGAATGATGATTTAAGTGATAAGCTAGAAGTAGCTAATAGATCAAGTTCATGTGTTGAACATGTTGTAATTTGCAATAGATGCAAGGATATTGATACCAATGCTTGTGATGAACATCTTGCTTCTATTGCTAAATTAAATGATGAAGTGACAAGTCTTAATGCTCAACTTAAGACCTGCAAGATTGATTTTAATAAGTTAAAATTTGCTAGGGATGCCTACACCGTTGGTAGACACCCCTCAATTAAGGATGGACTTTTCTTTCGAAAGGAAGCCAAGAACTTAACAAGCCAAAGGACTTCCATTTCCAACAAGGAGAAAGGAAAGGCCCCTATGGCTAGTAGCATTCAAAGGAATCATGCTTTTATTTATGATAGAAAGTGTTCTAAGAATGTGCATTATAATAGGAGTTATGTTGATGATTCACATGCTATGTTTGCTTCTAGCTCTACTTTTTTGCATGGTAGGCCTAGGAAAAGTAATATTGTGCATCATGTGCCTAGGAGAGTATGTGATAAACCTTCTACAATTTACCATGCTTGCAACACTTCATTTGCACTTGTATGTAAAAATGAAAAAGTAGTTGCTAGAAAATTGGGATCCAAATGCAAGGGAGACAAAACTTGTATTTGGGTTCCAAAGACCATTGTGACTAACCTTGTAGGACCCAACAAGAGTTGGGTACCTAAAACCCAAGTGTAAATTGCCTTGCAGGTTTATGCATCCGGGGGCTTAAGCTGGATTATCGACAGCGGATGCACAAACCACATGACGGGGGAGAAGAAGATGTTCACCTCCTACGTCAAGAACAAGGATTTTCCAGGATACGATTATCTTTGGAGATGGGAACCAAGGCAAGGTCAAAGGCTTGGGCAAGATAGCCATCAGTAGAGTCGCTAGGCTATAATCTCCTGTCTGTTAGTCAATTGTGCCACATGGGCTACAATTGTTTGTTTACAAATGTTGATGTATCTGTCTTTAGAAGGAGTGATGGTTCATTAGCGTTTAAAGGTGTACTAGATGGCAAACTCTACTTAGTTAATTTTTCGAAAGAGGAGGCCGATCTAGATGCATGCTTAATCGCTAAGACTAGTATGGGCTGGCTGTTGCATCGCCGTCTAGCACATGTTGGGATGAAGAACCTTAACAAACTTCTAAAGGGAGAACATGTGTTAGGACTAACCAATGTATGCTTCGAAAAGGATATAATTCACCGGACTGTCCGGTGGTGCACCGGACTGTCTGGTGAGTCGTCCGCGGCGAAGTCGTCGCTCTCGGGAAAAGTTCAACGGCGTACGGCTATAATTCACTGGACTGTCCCGTGGAGCACCGGACTGTTCGGTGAGCCAACGGCCATCAGCGCAACGGTCGGCCGCGCAATCCACGGACGACGCGTGGCCCGCGCCAACGGTCAGCTGGGGGCACCGGACAGTGTCTGGTGCGCTAGCCAGCCCGGAGTTGCAACGGTCGGCTGCGCCAAATTAGGAAGGAGATCCGCACCGGACATGCTACAGTGACTGTCCGGTGGTGCACCAGACTGTCCGGTGCGCCACCCGACAGAAGGCAAGAATTGCCTTTCTTGTTGGTCTCCAACGGCTCCTAGCTGCCATGGGGCTATAAAAGGGACCCCTATGCGCATGGAGGAGTCACTCAAGCATTCACTAGGCAATTCTAAGTCTCCACACTCCGTCTTCACGCACTTGATCGATCGTCTTAGCGATTTGAGCTCCGTTCTAGCTGTGAACTCTCTGTGCTTCATTTGAGCTCAAGCCTTGGCTTGTGTGCGTGTGTGCTGTGGATTTGTGTGTGTTGCTCCCAACCTTACTCTTATGCTTTCATTGTGATCTTTGTTGTAATGGCGAGAGGCTCCAACTTGTGGAGATTACTCGCAAACGAGAAAAGATATAAGCAAGAAAAGCCGTGGTATTCAAGTTGATCTTTGGATCACTTGAAAGGGGTTGAGTGCAACCCTCGTCCATTGGGACGCCACAACGTGGAGTTAGGTAAGTGTTATACTTGACCGAACCACGGGATAAATCACTGTGTCTCTTGTGTTGGCTTTCTTGTGATTATTGTGATTCGCAAGAGCTTACTCTATAGCCACTTGGTTCTTTTGAGCACTAACCTCTTTATAACTAAGTTTTGTGGCTATTAGTTATTGAATTTTACAGGATCACCTATTCACCCCCTCTAGGTGCTCTCGCTTATTGGGCTAAATTGGACCCGCTAAGCGTTTTGGTTTTTTCTTTTGGTTCTCCTTTTTCATATGTATCTGTAAGGAGACTGCTTTTAAGGTGCAGCATACGGGATGAAGAGGGGTGCTTGGAGAGGAAGTTGTGGCCGGCTACATGAGGAGGCAGCAGTGTGAGCTGTATCTCCAAACTATGAACCTGAATTTTAGCCAAAGAAATATTTGGAGAGAGGTGAAGAACACTAGAAGTAGTGTTCGTCGTGAATTATTAACATTATCATTTATGTTATATTTCACGAAACCAGCCTCCTCTGCCGCTCGGCCTGAGCGCGTCCTCTTACCCGCTAGGAGCTAGTAGCACGACCGCTGCTGCCTGCTTCTACCACTGTCTCTACAATGCATCTTACCCGTTGCATTGCAACTCTAGGTACCTCCCATTGCGGACGCTAAAATAGCATCCATCGTCTGTTTCCTGGCACTACAGGCCCCTCACTCACTAGTCGTCCGTACCCGCCCTTGATTTCGGATCTAGTTGGTAAGAATCAACGGCTGAGATCTAAAGAAGGACAGGCACTATATTCAGGCTACGCACACACACGGCACACCCCCACCCACCATAGAAACCATATCCCCCGCACACACCTTTGTTTCTGAATTCTGAGCCAGACAATCAAAAGCTACCCCCTATCCGATCCAACCCTCTCTGGCTGCTCCTCCGTCCGGCCGGCATCGGCAGTGCAGGATGGCTCTGAGGATGTGGGCGAGCTCAGCCGCCAATGCGCTCAAGCTCTCGGGCGGCGCCGGAGCCCGGGCTGCTGCCGGCCCGGCCTTCTCTATCTCCAGGTTCTTCTCCACTGGTACGTTCAGTGGCAGCTAGCTAGATAGGTTTCGTCTCTTGTCCTTGTTCTCTCCTCTGCTGCGAAACAAACAAAGTTTGGGCTACTGTCTTGTAGCTACTAGTATGGTCTTTGTATTTTTGCTGTTATGTATCGGTGTGTGTTGCGCATGCAGTTCACCATGGGTTGAAGTACACTCAGTCTCACGAATGGGTCAAGACGACGGGCGACGTCGCCACCGTTGGCATCACGGACCATGCTCAGGCGAGTGAACTAGCTGGCCACATTATATATATATATATATATATATATATATATATATATATATATATATATATATATATATATATATATATATATATATATATATATATATATATATATACATCTTGCTTGTTCTCTGTCAGCTCAGCTCTTCTAGTTCTAGCTAGCTGACGCGAAGTGACGAGCGAGTAGTTCCAAGAAAACATTACAAGCTAGCTAGGGACAAACATTTCGTTATTATTATACAATAATAATGTTGTTACATGCAGGGCCACCTGGGAGAGGTGGTGTTCGTGGAGCTGCCGGAACCCGGCACGAAGGTGGCCGCGGGAGGATCCTTCGGCAACGTGGAGAGCGTGAAGGCCACCAGCGACGTCAACTCCCCGATCTCCGGCGAGGTCGTCGAGGTCAATGCCAAACTGTCAGAGACGCCCGGCCTGGTACTTACGGCTACGTTACTACTGACAATAATGCATTAGTTAAACTCTCTCTCTCTCTATATATATATGATGTTATATACGTAACGCGTGCAGATCAACACGAGCCCGTACGAGGACGGGTGGATGATCAAGGTGAAGCCGAGCAGCCCGGGGGAGGCGGACGCCCTGCTGGACGCCGCCAAGTACACCAAGCACTGCGAGGAGGAAGACGCTCACTAGACGACCCAGGCCCAGCCAGCAAGCGTGGATGCTTAGCTTACCACGACAGCGCGCGTTTGGTGGTGTTGATCCGCTCAGTCTTTCTTTATTGTTGCAAAAACTCCACCAAGCAGTCCGCCAATGCCGGCATACCTGATGCCTTCCGTTTTCTTTGTGCTGGTACCTTATTTTTTTTATAAAGAAAAGAAGTGGTGCTGAATATCGATCATCGATCAGTCAGTCGTATGAGTCTCAGAACATAACCTGCTAACTACCAACATGCAAACCAACGTTGGAGTGTTCTTTGCCACCTGCACAGTTCCACATCACCTTCCAACTTCAGTTATGATCTGACATAACAAAACAAAAGAACTCTTTATCGATAAAATGTTTACCGAATATTCTTTGTCGAGTATAACACTCAGCAAAGGCTTTGCCGAGTATAAAATTATTTTTGCCGATGAGACACTTCGCAAAAAAAACGCGAGTCCTGTAGTGATACTACTCGCACTCTAGATCAACGACTTCATTAAAAAAAAAGGGCATTTGCACCATCCCTTTTAGGTAGGGCTGTCTTCGTCATGCTGATCATCATTCTTCTCCGTTGTTTCTTCCCCTCGTCTCCCACGTGCTACGAATGCCAGAATCTCCTCCGCCACATGTAGCATGGAGTTGACGCCCTTAATAAGCCGTGTCTTCTCCATTTCTGCATATAAACCTAGCTCTCCAATCTATACTACTCTATTAAGATAGTACCGTTAGCGTCCACACCTTGGTTGCCCCCGCCTGCTCCCACACTCTCCCACGCGCGCGCAAGGAAGCAGCCCACCAGCCCCCGCCGTGCCCCTCCCCCACGACCGCACAGACACCGTCCCCCGTCGCCCCCACCCCGGATCTCGCCCCTGCCACGGATCCCGCGCCCTCCATAGTTGCCGCGACTGCTACCACGCGCCCCCGCCAGGAGGAGACTGACGCGGCGGCGCCGCGCGCCCCCACATGCCGCCCGTCAAGTTCACCATCCCCGCCCCGCTCGCCGCTGCCGCCCATCCTTGCGTCCTCCCCGTCCTCAGCGCCTCCCCCGCCCCCATCATCGGCGCCGCAACCCCCTCGGCCTCCCCGGCCTCGGCGTGATGCTCGGGAGTCATGACCGAGCGATTCCAGATCCGCATCCGCAACCCCCTCGGCCTCCCCGGCCTCGGCGTCGATGCCGACAAGGACGACGAGGCGGTGGGAGATGGAGACGGCAGCAGCCAGCAGCAGCAGGCGGTTGCCACATCCGGAGACAAAGAAGGCGATGCCGGACTGGCTGCAGTCCGTGCAGCTCTGGAGTAACCAGCAACAGCCCTCCGCCTCCCCGCCATAGCACTAGGATGAGCTGCTGTTGCCGTGCAGGCCGGTGGCGCTCAACGCCTGCAGGAAGCCTGGGGGCGCGTTCCAGCCGTTCGAGAAGGAGGAGAAGCAGCGCGCCGAGCTGGAGCTGCCGTTGCCGGTCGCGGCGAGCTCGGCCGTGGTCGGGGACAGCTGCGACAGGGCCGGCGCCACCGACAGCGACACCGACACGACCGAGAACAATAAGGCCAGCAGCACCAAAGGCGGCAAGGACAAGGAGGCTCAGCTGTCGTCGCAGGCGCCCAGCCGGAAGGCACGGCAGTGCTGGGCCCCGGAGCTCCACCGCCGGTTCCTGCAGGCGCTTCAGCAGCTCGACGGGTCCCACGGTTTGTTGCTCACCCTTATCCTACCACCACCTCATCACAGAAAACTAGAAAATAGGAATTTCTCTGTTTGTTATGCCTGGTAATAAGGATATACATATAACAATGGATTGGTAACCATGCCACTCCTTTTATTTTGTAGCTGCTTCGGCGTGATGAAGCCAAGCTTAGCTTTTTTCTATATATAAGGACGGGTTTGAGAAAACATCTCTCGACAACTGAAATTGTTGAGCAGACTATGTTTGCTCATATATTATTCTCAGATTAATTTGGGATCAATTAATAATGTTGTATTTATGGTAAGAATTTGCTTTAAGTAACTTATGCTTTAACTGTGTTATGGTAGTTAACTAGGCTTTATTCACATATAATGAAGTGAGATTTATTTAATTTTGCACTCAATGACCAACATGTGCTTGTTCTCACATCATCTTATGCCTCTTTTGTATTTATTAACAATTATATTCTATGCTTTATATTCTTACAATAGAAGATTATCTGTGTTAAGCCAAATGGACATAATTAGTTCTGTTTTGCAAAAGCATTTTGGATTTTCCAACCTCAAAGCATTCCAAAAGGAAGTCTTGGATGCTTGGTTTGCTCACGGGGACTGTATTCTCCTAGCAGCCACAAGATCAGACGCGTTTTCTGTAATGCTCCTCTTTATCTCTATAATTTATTATTTTTTCCATGTGGATGGTAGTTTCGCCCTCCTTTTCTCACATGGATAACTCTACTGGCAGGAAAGTCCCTCTGTTTTCAGATCACAACTCTATTAACAACAAAGGTTGTGGTGGTCATATCACCCTTGATAAGTCTAATTCATGATCAGTGCTTGAAACATGCAAAACACGGGATATCTGCACGCTTCCTTGGATCAGGGCAACCTGATAGCCGCGTTGAAGCTAACGCGATGGCTGGCATGTATTAGATTGTTTATGTTTACCACGAGACAATATTAAGGTTATCATTCTTCTTGTGGTATTCTAAAGTTTACTAACATGTTGTCGTCCCTATCTTGGTGGTGATGTCTCTTCTTGCAGATTAATGGATTCTTGAAGAAACTTGCAGAAAAGCTAGGGATTGCACTTTTGCCATTGATGAGGTCCATTGTGTTTCTAAATGGGGCCGTGATTTTTGACCTGACTATAGGTCTGCTCTTGTGTTTGGTACTCAAGGAGTGGTGAGGTTTAACAAACTGCAAAGTAGGGGAAGAAAGGAGGTACAAGGAAGGTTTCTATTACAGAAAGGTGTGGGAGAGGCCCGCGATGCAGTGCAAGCACTCATCTGTCCACATAGCATCAGGTCTCTCTGTATGCAACTATGACACAGCACGGTGGCCATGGAGGCATGGAGGTGGAGCTAGCAGCAGCCAATAGGCCTCTCGCATCGAGCTTCGAGTTGCCACCTCTTTCGTGCATCTATGTACAAGGAATTGGGTTCTGCGTTTGTGTATAACGGAGTGGTGTTCTTCAATTTCTCAGTCATGTTATTTCAATATATCTGTCAACCTGTGTCAGCATGGTCACTAAGAACAAACTTATAGAGGTACGACTTACTGAGAACTTTCTTGTTGTTGCATCACTGAAGTACAATTACTTCAGTTGAACAAAACAGTTATATATTTTCATGAATACGTTTCACTCTCCCAAGTATTTTTCTGGTTGCACTGTTTAGACAATAGCAAATTGCATTGACATGTGATTTAAATGTCAAAATTTATCTACAGTTTGCTATTTGATCTACAGTGTAAGGTTGCTGAACTGTTTGGCTTGCTCTGGTGGTAGTTGCCACCTTTCTTTTGCCTTCGCCAAATTTTAAAATGTACAAACAAGGGCTTGAAAGTTCCCTTTGACCCGGGAACAGGATCTGGATGTCGCCTAGAGGGGGGGGGGGTGAATAGGCGAATAAAACTTTTCAATTTAAAACTTAAATTCTTACTCTACTCGAAGACTTAGTACGCAGTGGAGTGAGAAGATCCTTCGAGTAGGTTGCAGCGGAATAGAAGATCCTGTCTCAGAATGTCCTGCACTTCAGATAAAGCTTACACCATAGATAAGTGTTGAAGTGCAGATATAAAAGCGAGTAAGACAGAGAGTCAGGATACAATACAGAGCAGAGCACACAGACGCAAGGATTTATCCCGAGGCTCGACCAAGCCTGAAATGCTTGCCTAGTCCTCGTTAGAGTTAGCCACACCTGGGCTTGGAGTCTATTTCAACTCCTTCCTCCGTTTGCTCAGATCTGTCAGTATGACAGATAGATCCTTTCACTATTGAGTTGGGTTACAACAAAACCGTGGCTGCTTACAAACTTCTTGACAGCACCTCGGCAGAGTAACGATACGCTCAAGACCTTGCTCTAGCTCTTAGCAGCACTTCTCCACTCTCTAAAGGCTTATAGTTTTGCCTTCTACACAAACTAGAGAGATACACACAAGAGGGAGAGTGAGAATTGATTCGAGTGATGTCTACACTTGTTTACTGCACTTCTCTATTACTTGAGGCGCCTAGGGGTCCCTTTTATAGGCACAAGGGGCCTAGGAGCCGTTGGAATCCATTTGGAAGGAAATACTTGCTTTCTGTCGGATGGTGCACTGGACAGTCCGGTGCACCACCGGACACTGTCTGGTGCCTGATTTCCTTCCATAAACGGAGCAGTCGACCGTTGCAGTCCTGAAGCCGTTGGCGCACCGGACACTGTCCGGTGCCCCTACCGACCGTTGGCTCGGCCACGTGTCATACGCGGATTGCGCGGCCGACCGTTGGCTCGGCCGACCGTTGGCTCACCGGACAGTCCGTTGCACCACCGGACAGTCCGGTGAATTATAGTCGTACGTCACCGATGAACTCCCGAGAGCGACGAGTTCGTCTGAGCTAGCCTGGCGCACCGGACACTGTCTGGTGCACCACCGGACAGTCCGGTGACCCCAGACTTAGCAGACTTTGGCTGAACTTATCCATCTCTTTTCCAACTCAATTTTTTCTGTTTCCAGCACTTAGACACAATACATTAGTACATTAAACAATGTACTAAGTCTAGAAACATACCTTTACTTTTGATTTTTCCATCTATAGCATTTGACATGCTTGAGCTTTGATGTTGAACTCATAAATCATCAAGTCAGCTTGACTTGATCTAGATTGATATTACTTAGCTCCAACATCCTGCAAAGGTCACATAGAACATCTCCAAACATAGGAACAACCCAAACTAAAGATCAGGGTGAACTTAGCTCTTTTGGGCTGCCTCCAGTTCTGGTTTTGACACTGCTTCTTCTAGTGACCTTGTGCACTTCATCTTAGAGCTTGATCTTGAGCCTTATGACTTACACCACATAGCTAGAGATGTTTCCTCATTGGTGGTAAGTCACGTCCTTATGTAGTGATCCTTGATGTGTCGTAGCTGTTCTCAACTCGATCACCCTTGACTTGCAAGCCTTCTTCTTCACCCTTGGCTTTGGGTTCCTCAGCCTCCTTGACCTTCTCCCGTGCACTTGGTACCTCGAAGCTTTTCTTGCCTCCGTCCTTGGCTTGATCAGTTGTCTCCGAGCTACGCACCCGAGTCTCACTTTATGCAATTACCATCTTACTTGTGATGTCCATTATGTATCCATAATCCAGTTCTTGGACCATCACAATTGTTTACTTGTGTTGAACCCTGTTAGCTTTACCTTAAGCACCTGTTCAACACTTAGTACACTTGTTAGTCCTTTAATTGAGTTGTCATCCAAACACCAAAACTCACAAGAGAGCTTTCAATCTCCCCCTTTTTGGTGATTGATGGCAACACAATTAAAGCTTACATAAGAATAAGATTTGAAGCACAAATTTTGAATTCTAAGATTATAGAATGCTCCCCCTAAATATGTGCCTACTTCAAAAACATAATTTTGGCCTCAGACGCCAATTTGCACATACTTAGGCAATTCGAAACATTTCTACACCTTAGAACTTTTTGGGATGCATTGTGTCAAGAATCAAACCATGATGCTATAACACACAAATGCACATAATTAGAGTTAAACACCATTCAATTGAGTGGATATATCACAGGAATATCAACCTACCATTATTCACCATTTAGATACCAATTTAAACTAAGATATTAATTTAAAGCAATCGTAAAGCACCATTAATCACATAAACACCATTAATCACATAACTATCTATTACCCTATAGAAGCCAATTAATTCATAGCAGCGGAAACACTAAACACTAGTTCATATGATGCAACACATATAATACTGCAAGAAGTATAAAGAAGCATAAGATTTATCAATAACACACTAACAATGCTCAGACTAACACATCACCCCTTAGGATAAGCTTTCCTCTCAGGTTGAGATAAGCTTTAATGCACATATTCTCCCCCTTTGACATCAAACACCAAAACCATATGCAAGCAAGAACATAGGATGATGTCAAGGGACAGCAGGGTGTTGAGGAGGAGAGACACATTATCAAAACTCCCCCTTACTTATTGAGCATATGCACTACCAACATTTAAGTAAGATACATAGACGCAAAAAGATTAACACTTCCTTTTGTACCTTTACCATGTTGTAGAGTACTTCCCATCTTGAAAGTATTTAATCTCTCGAGAGCTTCTCCACACTTGTGCCTGATTCTTTATCCTAACCTTTTCTTGTTGCTAAGACACCAAACTTAGAACAAGTTATAGTATTGGGCACAAGAAGAAACTTCTATTCTAATGATTATCAAAGAATGTCAATTGAAGCAAACTATCACGGCTACCAATTGAAAGATACCAATTGCAAGATCATTTATTATCATAGCTCCATGATATTTAAGGATAGGCATAGAGTATCACCAAATATTATAGAGCATGAGCAATCTAAAATATGCAATTTCTCATGACTTGAGATACCAATTACTTGACTTACAGAGGTACCCAAGTCCTGATTGCTCCATTTCTTGCTCATCTTCTCTTTTCCACCTTGAGACTGTACAAGATCACTCAAGAAACAGTTAGTCTTAAAAGACACAAGTTATGTGTGCTCCCCCTCAAGTTGTGCATCAAGTATTTGAATGACTTGCACTTTGCACATTCTAGCTTCCTCAGAACTAGAGGGGATCACAACATACCTTGGTCAAGGCATACTTTATCACTTTCATCACACCAAGATACCAATTTGAATATCAATTGAAAGATTGACTTAATTCAACAATGCATGCCTCAAGAAGTATAACATTTTACGAGCAACCTAGACATGCTTCATACTTGACAATCATTGCACTACATACCAATTGAAAAACACCACGATCATGAATATAAAGTGCAATGTCTAAGCACATCATAATTAAGAAGGTTCCTTAGATACACCAAAAGAATCAACATTATAAAGAAGGAGCATCTAAGCCAAGATACTACCAATTCAGAGGCAAAACCATAGCTGTGATCACAATTAATGGAACTTCAAGATATTCAATAAAATTGCATAGTTCCATTCTCCATACCTTTGCCTTTTCTTGAATTTCTATGAGAGCACCAGTTGTCACTAATTGAGGGCTCCTTTTGTTCATACACCTTATAGCTCAAAAGAGTGCATTAGAGGCACAACATGGAGTTGGTATTCACACAATGCTAGACTAGAGTAATTGTATGAACATTAACTGAACAAAGTATCATATTTGCACATAGGTTAATCATTAAAACCATATAGCATAACTCACAAAGGAATACATGTTTATTCACAAACACGAAAAGAGTTAATCATGATGGATATATCTAGTGAAAAAACTACCCATTAAATGATTCAAGAGATAAAACCTCTAAAGCATACAATCATGATTAAGCACGCATGGTTACGATCTTGGAAATCACTAATCATTGATTCAAAGGTACTCAACACAGGCGATCAAGAGGCATAACTATTCCAAGGACAGGTAGCACAATCAATCAGTTTAAAGAGCAATACTAATTATCAACAAAGTGTCTGTGTTTTGGGTCCGACCGCACACCTGGGGTTGCCCCTCACGGTGTTTTAGGAGTAGGAAGGTGTCGACAACTGTAGCAAAATGGTTCGTGCCGATCGCACGAGAGACGGTAGACAAGGTTTACAGGTTCGGGCCGCTTAGTGATGCGTAACACCCTACGTCCTGATGAGTATGCTTGGTGTATATGGTTACAAGAGAGCTCTCTGGATCGAGGATACAGAGAGTTGATGTGGGTGGCTAAAGAATGGGTCGATCGTTCTGAATGGGTGCCCCCTAGGCCTTATATACTCGACCGTGGGGCAGTACACATGGATAAGATAACAACAAGTGGCTAAAAGATAGTGAACCTCTTGAGATTATCCTTTACGTAACCCTCGCCGACTTATCCTCGCGTGGCTTCGGTGCATGGAGGCTCCAACGCGGGAAAGTCGGATCTCCGTTGCGGTTACTTGCTCGACGCTATGGGTCGTCCGGGTTCGCACCAATCCGGCCTCATGTCGCTCTGCGTTGCTGGTTGTTTCTCCCCAGGCCCACGAAAGAATAACCTTACGATTTATTGGGCCCTTGGGCCTTTCGTGAGGTCCTTTACTCTTTTAGTGGACCCGGGGGATATCTATCCCCCACAAGCCCCCGATCTTTGGGTTAATTTAGAGGTAATCAACCCAAAGATCCCAGGTCCAGCTTGCAGGTGATTTGAAGAAAAACGGCTTCTTGTTGTTCTCTCCTGCTTCGATCACTTGTTGACCAAAACCTAGTTTCGTGTCTGTGCCTTAGAGATCGGCATTCCTATTTGTAGGATTCTGAATTTCATTGGGTGCACCGGAGGTGCACCCAATGGGTGTAGCCCCCGAGCTTCGAGTAGATTTTAGAAAATAATCTACTCGAAGGTCTCCAGTGGAGATTATTTCCATTTGTGTTCCTTCACTTCGGTTGAAGATTGGCTTTTTGATCTTGTCCCATGCTCTTAGAAATCAACATGATCTCGGCTTAGAATAATAATCCATGGGGTGCACCGAAGGTGCACCCAATGGGTGTAGCCCCCGACCTTCAAGTGGATTTTTTGAGGATAATTCGCTTGAAGGTCTTCTTTTTGTGTCCTTTTGCTGAAGATTACTCTTTCTGTTTATAAAAAGGTCGGCATGATGTCATCCGTGCTATGTCATCAATATTATGCTTCAGAGGTCAGCATGTATTTTGTCTTTTGCAGCCAAGTTTGCAATCCTTCCATATCTTGCTGGGTAGCGTAATTTATTTGCTCTGCAACTGATTGGACATTCGATGGACGTTCTCTGTCTAATCTTCAAGTCATGCCTGTCGACCATATTTTGCACTCTGCTGGCTATACTTGGCTTCCCTCTAACTCTTGTTGATATCTCATTTTTGTCTTGAGGCATTTACTGCATGCTCTGCACAGATGTGACCATTTTGAAAAATATACTGACAATTCCTGGGCGTCCCCCCCCAATGGGTGTGGGCAAGGGACGGCTTGGTACGCTGAGTGTTTTAGCCGGCTGCTTCTGAGTTGTAATGTGATGGGACGGCGAGTGTAATCATACCCTTTGCGCTGTTGACTGGAGTCCCAATGGGTGCAGTGCTGCGTGAAACGGCGTCAGCCGCCTGACGTGTCTTCGGACGGGTGGAAGTGCATATTGAATGCTTTGCGACTGTTCAGTGACCGCGGTTGGAGGTGAGCAGTTGCCTTTCTCTTCTATAAATAACGCTGTTGCCCCTCTGGTTTCTTCACGTCTCTTTGCTATTCCTTACTGCTTCCTTCTCTTCTTTCCCGCTTTCTTCCACTATGGGAAAAAACAACAAGCGCAAGCGCGAGCCGACTCCTCCATCGGAGGACTTCGGCGACTCGGAATACTCGGAGGAGGAGTTCTCCTCCGAGTCCGAGGGGACTCCGGCTCCCGTCTCTCCCCCGGCGTCGTCCGATGACTCGGGCGACTCCCAGGGGATAGCCGCGGAGGTCTGGACGTACATCCGGGCCGTCGAGCGCTCCGGGCTCGAGGGCTCGGATGAGTCTGAGTACTCCTCGGATGAGGAGGACTCGGACGGCGGCGGCGAGGGCGGGGACGACGACGACGACGACGACGACGACGACGGCAGCGGCAGTGGCGGGGGCGGCGGCAACGGCAGCAGCAAGGGCAGCACCAAGGGCGGCAGCAGCAGGGGCAGCACCAAGGGCGGCAGCAGCAGGGGCAGCACCAGGAGCAGCGGCAGCGGCGGGGGCAGGGCCAGTGGCTAGATGCCACTGGTCTTTTTAGATATTAGTATAGATTAGAAATAGTATAGTGAAATAATGTAGTAGTATTAGTAATGTAGAGTAGTATAGTGTAGCGTAGTAGTAGTAGTAGCAGTAAGGAAGTATCAACTCATAATGAGTTGATTTGTAAGTATTGCCACTTCCCTTAAATGAAGAATGAATTTGGTTTCCTCTTGATGACTCGTTTTGTTTGACTATAAATCTGATTCTTTTGAGACCATAGACGAACAGCTTGATCATTATACTGACGCTTCCAGAAGTAGCCGCCGAGCAATATTGCAGTCTGTATCAATGTTTTTAGAAGTAATGCTGAGCGATTGAAGGTCAACGTTGACATTTTAGAAGTAATGCCGAACGATTGAACTCGAGATCAACGTTTTAGAGGCAACGCCGAGTGACTGAGTAGTAACGTCGGCATTTTAGAGGCAACACCGAGTTGTTGAACTCGAGATCAGCGTTTTAGAGGCAACGCCGAGTTATTGAACTCGAGATCAGCGTTTTAGAGGCAACGCCGAGTGATTAAAGGTTGTTGTCAGCATTTTAGAAGTAATGCCGAGCGATTGAGCTTGAGATCTTCGTTTTAGAGGCAACGCCGAGTAGCTGAGTAGTGACGTCGGCGTTTTAAAGGCAACGCCGAGTTATTGAACTCGAGATTAGCGTTTTAGAAGCAACGCCGAGTGATTGAAGGTCAACGTTGGCATTTTAGGAGTAATGCCGAACGATTGAACTCAAGATCAGCGTTTTAGAGGCAACGCCGAGTGACTGAGTAGTGACGTCGGCATTTTAGAGGCAACGCCGAGTTATTTTGAGGATTAACACCCGAGTGAAGAGATGGCCCACCAGTTTTTGGAAATAACTGCCGAATGACCACGTGGCATGCTGGGATTTCGGAAATAACTGCCGGGTGATGACTGGGCACTTTTTGAAACGGTATTTGGTCCGAGAATATCCCATAAGAGCTGCACTTTTAGCCGCCTTTGCTTTCCGCGCCCTAGTTCTTGCATTCCTGCTTCCAAATCCTCTCTGCGCTCGCCTCCAATCTGCTCACTGGTGAAATCGAGATGGCTCCCAAGAGGAAAATCGCGAGCTCTTCCGCTGTGGTCATTCCTCCAATTGATCCCAACAGCCAGTTGCCCTTTGCAGGTAACCACATGTCCATCATCTCTGAAGCCGAACTCCTCCACCTCGTGTCCATCGGGGTTCTTCCTCCACGGGAACTCTGTTCTTGGCGGATTTGCCACGGGACTACGGTCCCGACGGAGGATACCCACGAGTCCGTGGTTTACGCACCTTTTCTTCTCCGCGGCCTTGGCCTTCCTATTTCTCCCTTTTTCCGTGGTCTTCTTGATTTCTACCACATCAACCTAACCCATCTGAACCCTAACTCAATTCTGCAAATTTCTATCTTCGTCCACTTATGTGAAGCCTTTCTTGGCGTGCTGCCGCATTTTGGCTTGTGGAAACACCTGTATCATTGTCGCCCTGGGATGGCCGGGGGACAACATCAGTTGGTTGGAGGTGCCAGTTTGGAGATGCGCCGGGGACGGAAAACTGAATATCTTGAGATTCCCCTTAAAGACAGCATTAAGGGATGGCGTCTGGAGTGGTTTATAGTTGATAACTATGGAAATTCTCTCCCCCCCGGTCGGGAAGACAGCCAGATGTTCGCACCCCAAGCTGGACCGAGTCGCCCACAGACGAGGAGGTAGCCGAAGCCAGTGTGCTGCTAGCTGAAGTTGGACTATTGAAAGAGAGAGGTTTAACTGCTGAAGCTGTAGTTGCTGACTTCGTTTTCAAAAACATTCAGCCACTGAAAGATAGGGTCCACCTGGCTTATCTGTATCAAGGGCTAGCCGACTCAACTCGAGTTACCAATAGAAGAATCCCTTCTGCAGATTTGGTGAGCCGACTGGAGATGATTCTCAGAGGCAAAGTATCCAATGTTGGTGCTCCGGTGGCGTACTCGGCCTGGAATCTGCCTCCTGCCAAAGCCTTCACTCTTTTCGTGTCAAACCCACCTGCAACTGATGGCAATTTGGGCCTCAGAACGCGGCCCTCTGATGAAGAAGTCAATGCTTTGGTTGCCTCACTTGGGAAAATTCCTGATGATGAACGACAAGTCCATTTCGAGGTGCCTTTGGATCCTAATGACGCAGAAATGAATGCTATGCTTGATATGTTGGCTGAAGATTCTTCTGATGCTACTCCTGCTGAGACATTGGCAGTGGCACCTCTCCCAGAGGTCGGTATAACCTTGGATGTTCAGAGACCTGTCCGTGCTCGCTCGAGGCGTCCCCGCCGAACCAATCAAACTGATCTTTCTGTTGATGAGCAGAAAAAAAAGAAGAGACGTATTTGGTGAGTATCTAGTTTGGATCAGGATGCTGGTCCCTCGGTTCCTGCCGATGAGGAGGTTCCTGTGCCTGAATCTACTGACGCTGATCCCAATGGGTGTACTCCATCCGTCGTTGATCCCAATGGGGGTGTTGCCAGTGTTGCTGATGAAGACGACGGAGAGGAAGAGAATGAGGTCCCTCTGACTCGGAAGAACAGTCGGCAATTCCTTGCTAGTGGGGGAAGTAGTGGAGTTCCTTCTCCTGCTTTATCTGCCCTTGTTGGTCTGCAAAACATATCCCTGGCCGACTTTGATCAAACTCTTGAGGATATGGTCCCAGAGGACTTGTTATCAGGGCCAGTGGATGATGATGTAACGGAAGCTTGTGGTGCCGTGCCGGACGCTGGGTTGAGGTCATCCCGTGCCTCGTCAACCTTAGAGCGCGATCTCGAGGGTCGGGATGCTAACTTGGATTGTCCTGATTCCATGGAAGTAGCCGAGGGCCCATCAACCTTAGAGGTGGTTACTGCTGAAAGTTTGGACCTCAAGGATGGTGTTGACACATGTCCAGCCCCCGAGGGTGTCGTCGGGGATGACTTAACTCGGGCGAAGAGTGCGAGCTACTGCCCAGCCCCCGAGGGTGCTGCCGGGGATAATCCAGCTCAAGTGGGCAGTGCCAACTATGGCCCAGTCCCCGAGGGTGCCCAAACAGGGTCTCCTTCCGGCACTTCCATGGACGTTCACGCAGGGTCACCTCCACACTCTGGCTGCATGGTGGTGGCCCAAACTTTGGACCGGGGCGTCGCTTTGGAGGGCAGCGTCCCCGCTGATCGGGTATCCGGCTCTGTTGAAGGTGCTGAACTGATTCCCACTGTTCCGTTGCAAGCTGCTTCGGGTGATGACCTTGCGCCTGGTTATCATCTAATTTCTCCTGATTTGGGGATCCCTTCGTTCTTCTCCAACCTCCAGGTACTGTGCTGTTTCTTAGCTTGATTTTTACATTGCATGAACTTTTGCCACTATGCTCATCTGTTCTTCTCATCAGGTTTTGGTGGATGGGATGACCAGCCAGCTAAAATTGCATGGTGCTCCTATCCCAGAAGTGGCTTCGTCTTTTTCGTGTTGGAATCCAGTGTCACTTCATCGTCGTGTATCCGAGTTGGAGGCGACTAACGCTGGTTAGTGCCCTTTTTTCTTTTCTTCGCGCTTGTTGTGGACTGTTTTACCTTCTGACCTCGTTTTGTTTGGTTATCTTTTGCTAGGAATGACTCGACAGATTGCACTTCTTGAGGAAAAACATTCTCAAGATCGGGCTGAACTGTCTCAGCGATGCACTGATCTTGAGGAAAAGTACTCTCAAGGTCAGATTGAGCTGAGTCAGGTCTCTGCCGCCTTAGATGATGCCAATGCGTTGAGTTCTTCCCTGCATGCTCAGCTCGACTCTGAAAAGGTGATATACGAAACTGCGCTTTCGCCTTGCTGTACTCCTATTATTTGCCTGGTTTTCTGAAGGAACTGATTTGTGCTTGCAGGAAGAAAAACGTATCCTTGCCGCTTCTCGTGACAATCTTGATAGGTTGTATCGTGATTCTAGCAACTCGCTGACCATCCTGGAGAGGGGTCATCGCTTTTCCATGGAGGAGTTAGACAATCTTCGCTATAAGCTGCAGGAGTCCTTGGATGATGTGATTCGCCTTAGGGAGTTGATATCGGCTAAAGACGTTGTCATCAAGAATCTGCGTGCTTCCAAGAAATCTGTTACCCAGGAGCTAGAGGCTGCCCAGTTGGCTGTCAAGGTTGCTGAAGAGACTTCCAATACTCTGAGAGCCCAGCGCGATAGGGCCATGGATAAGGCCATTCGAGCGGGACGAATCCTGATGAGGAGACCTGGCGTAGTCGTTCCTGAAGATATAAGGGCTGACGTGAACGCTGCCCCCGATTCCTCGAGTCGTCCTTCTTCGTCAATTGCTCCTGGAAAAGACATTGCAAAATAGAGAAAACATTTCGCGTGCTCCAAGCGCGCAGCTTGCATGATTGAATATTTGTTAGAGGACACCGGTTTATTTGAATGACATAGTTACTCTCTCATTGTATCAGAATTTTTTAGTTAATGAGTTTGGTAGTAATGACGCATGATGACTATGAATTTTGTTTGTGGGATATGGAAATCATCCCCTGAATTATATAGGCGCGAGCATGTTGCATTGGTCTTAAGTTGCCGCCAACTTAAGTTGATTGCTCCGTTAGCAGGGCATAGTGGTCACCCCGTGTTAAGTGAGCGTGAGCATGTTGCACCGCCTTAAGTCGTTGCCGACTTAAGCCGATTGCTCCGTTAGCAGGGCATAGTGGTCACCCCGAGTTAGGTAAGCGTGAGCATGTTGCACCGCCTTAAGTCGTTGCCGACTTAAGCCGATTGCTCCGTTAGCAGGGCATAGTGGTCACCCCGAGTTAAGTAAGCGTGAGCATGTTGCACCGCCTTAAGTAGTTGCCGACTTAAGCCGATTGCTCCGTTAGCAGGGCATAGTGGTCACCCCGAGTTAAGTAAGCGTGAGCATGTTGCACCGCCTTAAGTCGTTGCCGACTTAAGCCGATTGCTCCGTTAGCAGGGCATAGTGGTCACCCCGAGTTAAGTAAGCGTGAGCATGTTGCACCGCCTTAAGTCGTTGCCGACTTAAGCCGATTGCTCCGTTAGCAGGGCATAGTGGTCACCCCGAGTTAAGTGAGAATGCTAGTCAATCGTAAATAAATTGAGTATCCTTGAGACCTTTTCTTTATTGATGACATATTTCCACTTTACAGAGTACATCACCGTTATCCCAGCAGTTTTGAGGTACGGCTAAGGATAAAACTTTCTCAGGTGTTCTATGTTCCAGGAGTTCCCGACTTCTGTGCCGTCCATCTGAGTGAGGCGATATGATCCGGGCCGAGTGACTTCTGCTACTATGAAGGGTCCTTCCCATAAGGGTGATAACTTGTGTCGTCCTTCTCCCGTTAGAATTCGGCGAAGGACGAGCTCCCCTACTGAGAAGAATCGTTGCCGCACAGCCTTGTCATGATAGCGCCTTAGAGTCTGCTGGTATCTTGCTGATTGGATTACTGTGTTTAACCGTTCTTCCTCGAGTACGTCTATGTCCTCCAGTCTGGTGGTCTCAGCTTCTGCTATACTTTCAAAGATCAGCCTTGGCGCCCCAAACTTGAGATCAGCAGGCAGCACTGCCTCCGACCCATAGACCATGAAGAAAGGAGTGTTTCCATGCAAAGCTCGGCTAGGTTGGGTTCTTAGGCTCCAAACAACATAAGGTAATTCCCTTATCCACTTTCCTGCGAATTTTTTGTTCTTATAAAAAATCCTTTTCCTGAGTGCATCCAATATCATCCCGTTGGCTCGCTCAACTTGCCCGTTGGCTCTTGGATGGGCTACAGATGCATACTTGATCTGAATGCTCTTTTGCTCGCAGAAGTCAAAGAATTCTGAACTCGTGAAGTTGGATCCTAAATCAGTTATGATGCTGTTTGGTATCCCGAATCTGAATATTATGTCTTGTATGAATTCCACGGCCTTAGCAGAAGTTAGGGAGGCAATGGGCTTGAATTCTATCCATTTAGTGAACTTGTCAATTGCCACCAATACATGAGTGTATCCCCCTTGAGCTTTCTTGAAAGGTCCAATCATATCTAGCCCCCAGCATGCAAAAGGCCAAGTTACTGGTATGGTCTGCAGCTGCTGTGCTGGCAGGTGTTGTTGCTTTGACAAGTATTGGCAGGCTTCGCACCTCTGAACTAACTCGGCTGCATCATTCTTTGCTGTTGGCCAATAGAATCCTGACCTGAAGACCTTCCCGACTAGTGTTCTGGAGGCTGCATGTATTCCACACTGCCCAGCATGGACTTCCTCCAGAAGTTGCTTTCCAGTGGATGGGAGAATGCACTTCATGAAAACGCCTGATGCACCCCTTCTGTATAATGTCTCCCCAATAAGTGTATAGTGAGCTGACTGTCTTGCAATGCGCTCTGCCGAGTTCTTATCGTCTGGTTCTTCTTCATTCCTTATGTACTTAATGATTGGCTTTCTCCAGTCACCGGGATCTGACTCGGGTTGATCTATGATGTTGCACTCTTCCATTTGATCCATTGAGATACTTGGCTGCAGAATTTCTTGCACAAAAACCCCGGGCGGGACCTGAGTTCGACTGGACCCTAGCTTGGACAGTACATCGGCTGCCGTGTTCCGATCTCTTTCCACATGATGAAATTCTAGACCCTCGAATTTATCCTCCAGCTTTCGGACGGCAGTGCAGTATCTTCCCATCGAATCGTTTGAGCAATCCCACTCCTTATTTATCTGGCTGATGACTACCAGAGAATCCCCATATACCATTAATCTTTTGACGCCCAATGATATGGCAATATTCAATCCATGGATCAAAGCTTCATATTCGGCTGCATTGTTGGAGGCCGGGAATAGCAACTGGAGGGCGTACTTGAGGTGTTCGCCTCCAGGTGCAGTGAAGAGAATCCCCGCTCCTGCTCCCTGCAGCTTTAGTGAGCCATCAAAATACATTCGCCATACTTCTGCAGTCTCCGGGTTGTCTGGTACTTGTTGTTCAGTCCACTCCGATACAAAATCGACCAGTGCTTGAGTTTTGATGGCGGTGCGAGGTCGGAACTCGATGTCATGAGATCCCAGCTCGCAAGCCCACTTGGCTATTCGACCAATGGCTTCCTTGTTGTGAAGAATATCCCCTATTGGAAAACTTGTGACTACTATGACTTTGTGGTCGTCAAAGTAGTGACGCAACTTGCGGGCAGTTAGAAGTACTGCATACAATAGTTTCTGAACTTGAGGATACTTTTTCTTTGAGGAGCCAAGGACTTCACTAATGAAGTAGACAGGATGTTGTATTGGATAGGCGTGCCCTTCTTCTACTCGCTCGACTACCAACACGGTGCTTACCACGTGAGTCGTGCAAGAGATGTACAATAGCAAATCTTCAGCTGGTTGAGTTGATGTAGCTCGCCGAGGTGGTTTCAGTACTGGTGGTGTTGTCAAGAATTTTTTCAGAGCATCCAGAGCTTCTTGTGCTTCTGAAGTCCACTGGAATTTATCCACCTTCTTGAGTAACTTATAAAATGGCAGACCTTTCTCTCCCAGCCGGGATATAAATCTGCTTAAAGCTGCCATGCATCCTGTAAGTCGCTGAACCTTCTTCTGCGATCGAGGTGCTTCCATCTTCATGATAGCTTCAATCTTATCCGGATTAGCCTCAATTCCCCGGTGGCTGACAATAAATCCAAGCAACTTTCCGGACTGGTACCCCAAAAACACATTTTTCGGGATTAAGCTTCCATCTATACCGCCTCAGGCTGTTGAAAACCAGTTGCAAATCTTCGATGAAGTCTTTTGAGTCCTGTGTTTTGATCACCACATCATCCACATAAGCCTCCACACGCTTGCCCCTAGTGATCGGCTAAGCATGTTTGAATAGCTCTCTGGTAAGTCGCTCCAGCGTTTTTGAGGCCAAACGGCATGGAGGTATAACAGAAAGCACCAAACGGGGTAATGAATGCCGTTTTTTCTTCATCTTCCTTCGCCAGACTAATCTGATGATATCCAGAATAACAATCCAGGAAGGACAGCATAGAACATCCAGCGGTGGAGTCCACCACCTGATCTATCCTTGGGAGCCCAAAAGGATCCTTCGGACAGTGTTTGTTGAGATCTGTATAATCAACACACATGCGCCAGTCCACTTTATTCTTTTTGAGTACAAGAACAGGATTGGCTAACCACTCAGGATGTAATACTTCTCTAATGAATCCAGCCGCGACCAAGCGAGCTAACTCGGCGCGAATGGCTTCCCTCTTATCAGGCGTGAAACGACGTAATTTCTGTCGGATCGGCCTCGCCTGGGGAAAGACCTTCAGTTTGTGCTCGGCCAGTTCTCTCGGGACTCCCGGCATATCCGCAGGTTGCCATGCGAATACATCTCAGGTTATCTTGCAGAAACCGGACGAGCGCGCTTTCCTATTTGTCATCCAAACTGGAGCTGATGATGGCCGTCTTGCGCTCATCGGCGAACCCCAGGTTGATTCTCTTGGTTTCTTCAGTCGGCCGCATAGAGGTCGCGGTCTGAGCTTCATTCGCCGGTATTGCGAGGTCCTCCTCAGGCTTAGAGTTCGCCATTGCGGAGCGAGCTGTCGATGGCTTGGCGGTGAGGGCTGCTTGAATAGCCACTCGGAAACATTCTGCGGCGCCTTGGAAGTCGGCGCGCACAGTTATGATCCCTTGCGGCCCTGGCATCTTCAGTATCATGTATGTGTAATGCGGAATGGCCATGAACTTGGCCAATCCAGGCCTCCCGATGATGGCGTTGTACCCGCAGTCGAAGTTCGCCACTTCAAACCTCAGTAACTCGGTCCTGTAGTTCTCCGGAGTTCCGAAGGTGACTGGCATGTAGATGTGGCCCAGCGGGTATTCCCCCTCCGTCGGCACGATGCCGAAGAAAGGAGTGTCCGACTCGTGGAGCTCTTTGAGGTGAACTCCTAAGCCTTGGAGTGTCCGGGGGAAGGTGACGTTGATGCTGCTTCCCCCGTCCACTAACACCTTCTTCACCCGGCTCTCTCGGATCACCGGATCGACGAGAAGCGGGTACTTGCCCGGGTGGTCGAAGTTGAGCCATTGATCTGCCCGAGTGAAGGTGATCGGGTGCTCCGACCACCGGTATGGAGCGGGAGGGCCGGTGGTCGCCACCAGTATTTGGCGATCGTTGAGCTTTTGCTGTCTTCTGCTCTCCTGCGATCCGTGTCCGCCGAAGATGACGTTGACCTCCCTGTCAACGCGCGGAAAAGCTCCTCCTCCTCCTCCCTCCTCCTGCCGATGGGGTTGTCGTGGTTCGTCTGGTCCTCCCCTCGGCGGAGGAGGAGGTAGAGGTTGGAAGGGTCGGCCGTGTCCGACGGAGTGCTTGAAGTCTCGGCAGTTACGAAGAGTGTGGCGCATGTCCTTGTGGTACGGGCACTGGGCGTCGAGGATGTCGTCCAGCGTACGTTCGCCTCCACGAGGTCCTCCTCGAGCGCGAGAGGCAGGTGGTCCGGCGGCGTGCACTTCTTCGCGTGGCCTCTTCTCCCACCGCTTGTCAGGTTGCTGGTTCGCGTCACGTCGTGGTGCTGCCGGTGCGGGCTTTGCTCCTCCGATGAGATCCTGGGCTCGCTCGTCGGCGGTGATGTAGAGGTCGGCTTCCCGGAATAGCTCCTCGGAGGTAGTCGGTGCCTTCTGTAGTATAGCTCGGACGAAAACCGAATCATTGGATCCTCGGTAGAAGTCCTCGATCACGGCCGCCTCCGTGACCTCGGGGATACGATTTCTCATGGTTTGAAACCTCTTGAGGTACGACCGGAGAGTTTCGTCCCCCCGGCGCTTGATGGATTTGAGGTCCCACGGTTGTGCCGGCTTGTCGGAGAGGGACTGAAAGTTGGCGGTGAAACGTCGACTGAAGTCGCCCCAGACGTCGATGCAGTGTCGGGGTAGATGTCGTAGCCATTGCAGCGCGTCTTGCCCAAGGACAATGGGTAAGTACGCGGTCATCACGTCTTCGGACGCTCCAGCAGCTCGAGCAGCGGTGGTGTAGACGGCTAGCCAACCCCATGGATCCTGCTTAGGTTCATATTTGTCAACATTGGATACCTTGAAGTTGGGAGGCCATTGGATGGCCCTAAGGCGTGGAGTAAGGGCGGACACTCCGCACGTGTCCTCCTGTCGTCGGGGTCGATGTCTGTCTCCGGGGAGGGGAGTTGTGATTGTGATTCCTCGACCGTCCCCGGGTGGTTCCGCCAGTTGAAGCCGTTGCCGACTCGGTCCTGGTAGCTTGGCTCTGAGTCGGGGCGCCATGATCCCTGTCGTACTCCTCTCGACGACGAATTTCGTTCTCATGCCGCCGTTCACGTGAAGCATTGATGGAGCTCCGCGCGTCTCGGCGACTGTTGATGGCGTGTCGTAGATCGTTCGGCGGGTGGGCAAGCGGTAGAAGATGGTTGGCCGCCTGGGTGAGCAGTCGTCGGTAGCCGTCGGCGTCAGGAGTCCGAGGAAGTCCTTCAGCTATCCGAGCCAGCACCCCTCCGACTTCACTCGGCGTGTTCATGGCTCGGGCGAAGTCGGGGTTCAGGTTGCGCCCGAAGAATGGATTCTCTCGACGTTGCCTTGCATCCTGCTCAGCCTGTTCCTGAGCTCGTCGGCGATCACGTCGTCGGGAGTTCCTTCGCTCTCTGAAGACGCGTTCTTCCGGGGTTTCCCCTACCTCCGAGACCTCGTCTCGCGAGACAGGTTGTTCTGGATTCCGCTCTCCGGCTGCGTGATGTCGTCGAACGTTCCTGCGCCGGTTCCTCCAGTCGACGGGACTCTCGCTGAGGCGGTTCCTCCCCGGGTACAGTCGGCTCGTCGTCGGAGATGGCGGGCGATTCCGCTCTTCCGATGAAGAGGACGTCGGGGTAGAACGGTGCTGCCGTCGCAGTGATCTTCTTTCGGAGAGCCGGAAGTTGCGCTTCTCCGGTATTTTCGGAGTTTGTTGGGGAAGATTCCTTTTCCAGCGGATCCGCGATACGGTGCAGAATTCCTTCTTCGTCTGCTACGAATGAGATTGTTCCGAAGCAGAACATAGATCCGGGGCGTTGGGTGATCTTGCTGTAGAAGGAGATGGCCATTGAGCTAGCTTGGATTGTCGACACACCCCCTACCTGGCGCGCCAGCTGTCGGTGTTTTGGGTCCGACCGCACACCTGGGGTTGCCCCTCACGGTGTTTTAGGAGTAGGAAGGTGTCGACAACTGTAGCAAAATGGTTCGTGCCGATCGCACGAGAGACGGTAGACAAGGTTTACAGGTTCGGGCCGCTTAGTGATGCGTAACACCCTACGTCCTGATGAGTATGCTTGGTGTATATGGTTACAAGAGAGCTCTCTGGATCGAGGATACAGAGAGTTGATGTGGGTGGCTAAAGAATGGGTCGATCGTTCTGAATGGGTGCCCCCTAGGCCTTATATACTCGATCGTGGGGCAGTACACATGGATAAGATAACAACAAGTGGCTAAAAGATAGTGAACCTCTTGAGATTATCCTTTACGTAACCCTCGCCGACTTATCCTCGTGTGGCTTCGGTGCATGGAGGCTCCAACGTGGGAAAGTCGGATCTCCGTTGCGGTTACTTGCTCGACGCTATGGGCCGTCCGGGTTCGCACCAATCCGGCCTCATGTCGCTCTGCGTTGCTGGTTGTTTCTCCCCAGGCCCACGAAAGAATAACCTTACGATTTATTGGGCCCTTGGGCCTTTCGTGAGGTCCTTTACTCTTTTAGTGGACCCGGGGGATATCTATCCCCCACACAAAGTACTTAAGATACAAGGGTACCATCCTATGGAGAGCAAGTTGAAGAATCTCATCAAGGTCCTTTGTTTGATTCACCAATAATGATTAAGGACCTATTCACCTTATTTCACTTGAGATGAACATGGGATTAGTGTCTCACAATATTTCAACCTTGGGTCAATAAACACCAAAACAATTAACAGCTTAAGCATAGAGTTTTAGATAATCCTGTCTTAAACTCTCCCATGGTCTCCAGTCCATCTCAAGGCACCTGCATGGTCTAGTTAGCACAATTTGGTACCCATCTTGGGATGGGTCCATATCGATCATCCAAAAATGCCTTTGGCACCCAAATAGTATTTGTGCTAGTTCTAGGTGATCTCATGATTGGTCTAGCACAAGAGTATGATTTGGGTCTCCTAAGCGAATAATATTGAGACAAATTTACTTGCTTAGGAATCTCACCTTTATTACATACCTTGGATAGATGACCCTGCTCATCACACTTGTAGCAGAAGCGTCGCTCACCCTGACATGACGCTTGTTGTTTGTCATTTTTCTTGGTGAGAGTCATCTTGGAGACTGCACATGCTTGGCTCATCATTAGCGGACAAGAAGTGATCGTGTGACTCTTGCCATTGCATCCGAAGCATCTCCTTATCCCTTCACCCTTGTTGGTGTATGGACACGACGCAATGAGGTGTCCTGACTTGTTGCACTTAAAGCACCTCCTTTTCCCTTTTCTCTTTTTGTTCTTGGATGACATAGAGAAAAGGTCAGTGCAAGTAACATGATTAATTGAATCTTTACCTTTTTTCAAGCTCATGTTGATTTCTTCATCTTTAGGAACATTCTTCTTATGGAGCTTAACACTTGCTGCAGTTTTTCCTTTCTCAAGCTTCTTCACCACGCGCCCGTGGATATCTTGAGAAAGTCAAGCAATGCGTCTTCTCCTTAGCTGTCTTTGCTTCTTGTTCCCACATAATTTCTTTTGTGACCCTGCAACTTTTTGTTCATTCAAACATTCGCTTCCTCTTGAGCGACAGGGATTAGCACATGACGATATATTATCTAGATGTGCATTTGTGCAAGAATGAGGTTCACATGAATTTAAGTTCATAATTACAACCTCATGAGCAACATTAAGCATGATATGGTCATCAATTAATTTATTATGAGAAATTGATAACATATCATATTCTTCACCTAGAACAAGTTTTTCTAAGTTTATCATTTCGACTTGACTCCTAAGCATGGCATTTTCCATTTTAAGTTGAGCAACACAAGATAAAGTATCATCATTATTTCTTTGCTCAAATAAAATTGAATCATACCGTGGGACCAAATCATCATGAGAGTACTTTAGTTCCTCATGTTCTTTGGTCATCTTCTCCAGGCTGTCGTTGGTCTTTATGAGAGTTTCCTCTAGCCTGAGAAGCGTCTCGCCTTGTTCTTTGTTCTTTCTCAACAGCTTAACCAAGAGCACTTTGTCTTCTTTGTTGAGATGGGTGTAGAACCGATGAATCTCTTCTTCTTTCACATCATCGGTCTCATTTTCCCTGTCATTAATGTTAGTGGAAGCAATATAGGAAAATGTACCTTGTGATGATGAAGATTCATCATCGCTATCATCCTCATATTCCTCCTCATCATGGCTTTCGTCTCCACCGTCATTGTTAGCAATAAAACATTTATCACTAGTGGAGAACAAACCTGTCGATGCGGTGGATTCATCGTTTGGGTGCCATCGTTCTTGTTCTTCTCCCTTTGAATGGTTAGTATCACAAGTAATATAGGGAGTAGGAGCATCACAGTTTGCCACAGAATATTTTTCCTTAATTCTATTCCATAAATCATGAGCATCAACAAATAGATCACTATCACTACTCATGATGGCAAAATAAGCACCTCTAGAAAGAGAATCAACTAAGATGTTGCAAGCATGGTGATTTAGATATAGACATCTTAGTTCATCATTTGAAGGATTTTTACTAACATTAGAGGGAAAAATACTTCTACTAAAGACCTGTCTCAAATCAGGATCAACACTCATGAAAGCATTATAAATAGAGACAAACCAAGACTTGTAATTAGAGCCATCGCCTAAAAGAAGTTCTACAGTTACCTCTTGTGACGACATCGTTATCTCCGGACGGCTAAGCCCACACTGGAGAGGCCTAGATCTGATACCAATTGAAAGTTCCCTTTGACCCGGGAACAGGATCTGGATGTCGCCTAGAGGGGGGGGGGGGGGGGGGGTGAATAGGCGAATAAAACTTTTCAATTTAAAACTTAAATTCTTACTCTACTCGAAGACTTAGTACGCAGTGGAGTGAGAAGATCCTTCGAGTAGGTTGCAGCGGAAGAGAAGATCCTATCTCAGAATGTCCTGCACTTCAGATAAAGCTTACACCACAAATAAGTGTTGAAGTGCAGATATAAAAGCGAGTAAGACAGAGAGTCAGGATACAATACAGAGCAGAGCATACAGACGCAAGGATTTATCCCGAGGTTCGGCCAAGCCTGAAATGCTTGCCTAGTCCTCGTTGGAGTTAGCCACACCTGGGCTTGGAGTCTATTTCAACTCCTTCCTTCGTTTGCTCAGATCTGTCAGTATGACAGATAGAGCCTTTCACTATTGAGTTGGGTTACAACAAAACCGTGGCTGCTTACAAACTTCTTGACAGCACCTCGGCAGAGTAACGATACGCTCAAGACCTTGCTCTAGCTCTTAGCAACACTTCTCCACTCTCTAAAGGCTTATAGTTTTGCCTTCTACACAAACTAGAGAGATACACACAAGAGGGAGAGTGAGAATTGATTCGAGTGATGTCTACACTTGTTTGCTGCACTTCTCTATTGCTTGAGGCGCCTAGGGGTCCCTTTTATAGGCACAAGGGGCCTAGGAGCCGTTGGAATCCATTTGGAAGGAAATACTTGCTTTCTGTCGGATGGTGCACCGGACAGTCCGGTGCACCACCGGACACTGTCCGGTGCCCGATTTCCTTCCATAAACGGAGCATTCGACCGTTGCAGTCCTGAAGCCGTTGGCGCACCGGACACTGTTCGGTGCACACCGGACAGTCCGGTGCCCCTACCGACCGTTGGCTCGGCCACGTGTCATACGCGGATTGCGCGGCCGACCGTTGGCTCGGCCGACCGTTGGCTCACCGGACAGTCCGTTGCACCACCGGACAGTCCGGTGAATTATAGCCGTACGTCACCGATGAACTCCTGATAGCGACGAGTTCGTCTGAGCCAGCCTGGCGCACCGGACACTGTCCGGTGCACCCAGACTTAGCAGACTTTGGCTGAACTTATCCATCTCTTCTCCAACTCGATTTTTTCTGTTTCCAGCACTTAGACACAATACATTAGTCCATTAAACAATGTACTAAGTCTAGAAACATACCTTTACTTTTGATTTTTCCATCTATAGCATTTGACATGCTTGAGCTTTGATGTTGAACTCATAAATCATCAAGTCAGCTTGACTTGATCTAGATTGACATTACTTAGCTCCAACATCCTGCAAAGGTCACATAGAACATCTCCAAACATAGGAACAACCCAAACTAAAGATCAGGGTGAACTTAGCTCTTTTGGGCTACCTCCAGTTCTGGTTTTGACACTGCTTCTTCTTCTAGTGACCTTGTGCACTTCATCTTAGAGCTTGATCTTGAGCCTTATGACTTACACCACATAGCTAGAGATGTTTCCTCATTGGTGGTAAGTCACGTCCTTATGTAGTGATCCTTGATGTGTCGTAGCTGTTCTCAACTCGATCACCCTTGACTTGCAAGCCTTCTTCACCCTTGGCTTTGGGTTCCTCAGCCTCCTTGACCTTCTCCCGTGCACTTGGTACCTCGAAGCTTTTCTTGCCTCCGTCCTTGGCTTGATCAGTTGTCTCCGAGCTACGCACCCGAGTCTCACTTTATGCAATTACCATCTTACTTGTGATGTCCATTATGTATCCATAATCCAGTTCTTGGACCATCACAATTGTTTACTTGTGTTGAACCCTGTTAGCTTTACCTTAAGCACCTGTTCAACACTTAGTACACTTGTTAGTCCTTTAATTGAGTTGTCATCCAAACACCAAAACTCACAAGAGAGCTTTCAGGGCTACTCTTGGCATGCATTATTTTCACTGGTTTGACGTAGTCTCAATTATGTATTTAGGTATTAATAAGTAGCTATCTCAAATTTCTATGAATTCAAGTGTCTTTCTTGTTCTCTGTCTTTGTAGAAGGGGGAGAAACATGAAGGAAATCTAAAATAAGTCATGAGATAACTTCTGTGCTTTTGCAGAGAAGGTATTGCACATTTCATACTTTAAGATACAATAATCATGTGTCCGTATTCATCTTATATGGCTATTCCCTTCTCATGTTTGAATGACACATCGAAAACAACATTATTAATTGTGTATTTTCCAGCAGGCAATTTGCATCTCCCAGTAGCGATGGTTAGAGCATCTTAGAGCATAAATCTAAACCTGTCGCAAGATCTGTTCCTGACAATATGAGCAGATATTCTTCTCTTAGTTCTAAGACACAACTGAATTCAGTAGAACAAGCTTTCGATACAAAACCTTCTTTAGTTCCTCATGAGAATGGCCATGGCAAATCATTGGACACTAAGTTGCCCAAGCTTGGTAGTTTGCCTTCACGTGTACTACTTACTGGCACCGATGGGGATGATCATAGTGACCATTTGAAGCAAGGTTTTGTGATAGGTTATATGGTTGCTAGATCATCCAATGTTAAATGGGATGAAAAGGCTGCAATTATCATATCTACAAGTTTTGTCTACTGTGATGATGTTGTTATGGATAAGGCTGAAGATGAAGAACCTTAGTTGTATTAAGTTTGTGCAGAAAGAAACTGATCATAATATATACCTGGAGCAACAAGATTCTTTTACCCATGTGTATTATAAAAATTTGTAATTTTCAGTGTATCGTAAAAAATCTCTTACGCGTGTATTATTACAAACTCTATAATTTACTGTGTGTAAAAAGGTCAAATGAATACAATTGTCATTGGTACAAACTTTGTCCTCCACGGAATTTTCATTTTGTCCAATTGTTCTCTGTGGTGTTGTTGGTCTTGAACCACCATGATGAGTGCCAGCAACTTCCTTCAATGCTGAAGCACCTCAATTAGGGACAATTGATAATATTGTTCCACATTATCCTGATTCCTCTGTTGCTGATTTTAGTGACATATGTCAAGAATCTGATGTCTTTGTACTTCGAAAAAAGCAATTGATTTATGTCCGTCGCAACGCACGGGCACTTAACTAGTATAACATATAAGAGCACAAGTATGAATGCCACTCCCCAAGGATGATACTTTTTGGCAAAAGGAAGCCAAACCTCACACTATTTCCAGCATTGCTCCAATTAAATTTCTAGGAATGTTAGTTGCACCAAAATATTTTGCTACAACTGTCCGAATAACTTTTGCTATAGGACACTAAAAAAGGACATGAGAAATATTTACTTCGTTGGCATAAAATTAAGCAGCAACTAGGATCACCTTTCCATTTTTTAGTATTTGTCTTTGTTCAAAATAGACTTGTCGTGGTTTCGAAAACACAGAGACAATAGAATTTGTGTTTGGTAGGGATGCTAACGCGGACTCACTCTGAACGCTGAAACGTCGGGATTCCAAGAGAAAGGATGTGAGACAGTGGGTTATACTGGTTCAGGCTTGCTCTAATCCAGTATAGTGCTAATTGTAGTATTGCCAGAAAACAGTGTTACAACTTGTGCATGTGTGTCGAAGGAGGACCCTTTTATAGCTCAAGGGAAGAACCTTATAGAGGAGACATGTTTTCTAAGAGAGAGAGAGAGAGATTGGCAGCTGTGGGCTGGCGTGGTATCCCTGAGATCGCTCGTAGGGCATGTGTAGCTATACTCCTGATATGGCATACCGTCTTGCTCATCCATCGTCCAGGTCCCTGTAGTGAGTCCATTGCTGATGTTCTCGTTGTATTGCGTGACAGTCCCGTATATCAATCTCGTGGCGCGGTCGTGTGTGGCGCGGCTGCGCCTGTCGTCATGAGCCCTACATAACCTTCCAGCACGTGTAGGCGTACACTCGATATGGCATAATGTCTCATCCTTCCTGGTATATAGGTCACTGTAGAGACTTTGGTGCTGAGGTCCTCACACGACTAAGGTTGACTGATCTCACAGGGCAATGGAATACGCCTAGGACCTTTCATGGGGATGTACAGTCTGTTGACGGTGACTTCCTGGTGCATTTTCAGTATGCTGCACGTATGTCCGGACGTGGCTTTGGCGATGACATATCTTGTCGTAGCTGACGTGGGTCAGTAACATTAGACCGGGACCTCTGCTCCATTGAGTTGCTCGACGAGGACTTGGTCGGCCGCCCTGTCTCGTAGGTTTGCTCGGCATAGGACCTAGCCGGCCTATCCTCCTCTCAGGCTTGCTCGACGGGGACTCGATCGATCGCTCTGCCTCGCAGGTTTGCTCGACGAGGACTTGGTCGGCTGCTCCACCTCACAGGTCTTGCTCGGCAAATAGGTCGAAAGAAGGTTGTGGGCCTACTTTGGTTACCTTGTTCCCATGTACCCGGCAACAGCCTCCGAGCCTTCGTGCGACTCCTTGGAGTTGTACGGAGGCTTTTGCTTGAGATCTTACGTTTTTATGGTGCGTGCAAATGCATCTACTAGATGTAGTCTCCGAGCCCCCTAGTAACCCATGTGGATTGCTTGGGGGTTTATTTGGCATGTGTGCGGTTTAGGGCCAGACCCTTCTGGTGATGGTCCTCACATGCTGGTCGTGAGTCCATGATTACTGTTTTTTGGAAACCAAATTCCTCGGGTGCGAGCAAGCACATCTGCTAGATGTAGTCCCGAGCCCCCGAGTAACCCACGTGGATTGCTTAGGGGTTTATTCGGCGTGTGTGCAGTTTAGGGCCAGACCCTTCTTGTGATGGTCCTCACATGCTGGTCATGAGTCCATGATTACTGGTTTTTGGAAACCGAATTCCTCGGGTGTGCGCAAGCACATCAGCTAGATATAGCCCCCTAGTCTCTAAGCAATGCATGTGGATTTCTTGGGGGTTTATTCGGCGAGTGTGCGGTTTAGGGACAGACCCTTCCCACGATGGTCGTCACGCGCTGAGCGCAAGTCCATGATTACTGGTTTTTGGAAACCAAATTCCTCGGGTACGCACAAGTTCATCTACTAGATGTAGCCCCCGAGACCCCAAATAATTCATGTGGATTGATTGGGGTTTATTCGATGTGTGTGCGGTTTAGGGACGGACCCTTCCCTCGATGGTCGTCATACACTGGGCGTGAGTCTATGGTTACTGATTGGAAACTGAATTCCTCAGGCATGTGCAAGCACATATGCTAGATATAGCTCCCGAGCCCCCGAGTAATCCATGTGGATTGCTTGGGGGTTTATTCGGTGTGTGTGATTTAGGGACAGACCCTTCCCGCGATGGTGGTCACGCGCTGAGCGTGAGTGTCCATGTAATGCTTGAGACGAGTGTAGTCCTGGTGGGTGCTCTTTCGAGTTGGTCATCTTCTATGCGTTTGTTCATTGGAATGCACGCATCCCCCTCCCAAAAGGCTTTTTATGATCCCTTCTGTGGGGAGGACCACCCTCCACTGATCTAGTCGTCATAGGGAACGAGGCCATCGAGCCATGGATAGGTTATCCAAGTGAGATCTAACAACCCTCCAATAGGGTTAAGGGGGTGTTTGGGATGGCTCTAGGTTCTAGCTCCACTGTAGAGCTATAGTTTATAATATCAATTTAAATAGTTTTAAAAATATTTTTAATGTAAATAATAAATAAAATGACTTATCTAAATGTATTCTAGAGACTTATAGCTCTAGCTCCATGATTTTCTGGAGTATTTAATGACTTTCTCCACCAAATTTACTAGAGCTAGAGCTATCCCAAATACGGCCTAAGTCTTGGCAAGTGGTCCCACTGGGGGGTTGGGCTCGACCCGATGGAGGCATCTTATTGAGTCCTTATTCAACCCTGTGTCGGCTCTTTAGTCGGTCTAGCCAATCAAAGAGGGGCCATGACCACCCTATTAGCCGGGTTATTATAGAGAAATGTGATGTACGACCTTGGACGTGGATATGAGCAACTGATCTATGTGTCGACCACCTAGTTTGCGGCCCGCTAGGATCTTGCTCGACCCCCCTCGCTCTACGTGGTAAGTTGGGGAAAGAATTCGTTTTTTACCTGGTCGGCCTGAGGCAGTTACTGTTGTGGTGCGATAAAAGAGGAGGCCATCATGAAGCTGCTTGGCGCGGGTAGCCTGACGAGACGTGAAATTGCCTGCTCGTCGTAACACGCGTAGGTGGCGTGAAGGGGTGGTTAACCATCTCACCTATTACTAGCATTCCCCCTAGTGCTCTGTTCAAGGAGGTGCATGCCCTGCAACACAAACAATTTTTTAGCGCGAGGCCTGAGGGGGTTGTGGGCTTGGAACGACAGATCCTTCCGTGCGGTTTGCGAGGGGCCCAACCTTCAGGCGCCGTTTGGCTTCCCTGTGCCTGCGTATAAATGGGAAAGAGAGATACTTGGGGCCAGTTACACTTATTGCATATTAGCGCCCAGTCGTCTGCCATTTTCTTTCCATAGAAACCTCCTTGTTGTTGTGCTTCCCCATGCCCTTTCTACGCCTCTGCATCCGATCGGCTTGCTCCTCGCGTCGATGGCGTCATTCCCAGTCTGCTCGATTCGGGAGATTTGCCTTCTTGGTCTGGAGAAGAAGGGGTTCATGCCCACAAACGAGGTCTTGGGGTAGATTGGAGAGCATGGGCAAAGTTCCTCATCCAAGATACAATGAGGTGGTCGTGCTTGCATCCTTTTATAAGCGTGAGTTCGGTCTTCCTTTGCATCCCTTTGTGTGGGTGTAACACCCTAAATTTAGGGTATAAAATTTCTTTTTTATGATCATCTAAATTCAGGTGTTATTCTTCTCCATCTCACTCTGGCTTCACTCTCTCTAGTTTTCTCCCTCTCTTTTTCTTTTAATTAGAATTAGTGGTACTAGTGAAGGATTAATTATTTTATTTTGCCCAAAACCTATGAGTCATGGAATGTTGCATCATATTGAGCCTAAACATTCTTTAAGTTGTTGCATATATATTTGATTTAGTTTGAATTTAAACTTGGTTTGAATTTGAATTGAAAACCCTAGAGAAAATAAATAGAAAAGGCAATAGAAATTCCAGGAAAAAGGAAAAACTAATTTCAGCCCAAGTCGGCCTAGTTAGCCTAGCCCCCCGCGCGCCCGCGCGCTCCCTGTGCCTGATAGGCGGGCCCCGCCTGTCGGCGCTAACCAGCGCGCTCTCTCCCTCTCTCTCTCGCTGCCCGGTGGGCTAGGCTTATCGGCGTCGTCCTCTTGCACGCGCGCCCGCTTCTCTCTCTGCCCCACCGTCCCCACCTGTCAGCCCGTCCCTAACCTCTTGCCCACGATCTCCCCACCGTGGACGCGCCCACGACCGCGCGTTCTTCAGCCACGTGCGCGCTCCTGCGCCCCTTTTGAGCCTCGCACCCTGCTCCGCCCACCTCCTCTCTCTCATTTGTGCCCTCTGCCAGACTCCCTCGCCCTCTCTCTCGCTCTGCCCACGCGAACAGGGAGCTTCGCCATCGCCCGCCGACGCCCACCACTTGTTCCGTGGCCGTTGTTGCGCCCGTGCCCCGTCCAGTGCCACGGTGAGCTTCGCCTTACTGCCAGCCGCTCAGGACACCCTTTGGTGTGCCCTCTCCCTCCCTACTGCGTTCGGTCCACGCTCATCGGAGCGTTTTCTTGCGTAGCCGGAGTCCGCCACCGTCGCCCCATCGAACCCCAGCGCCTCCGTCGTTGCTTCGCGACGCCAGCGCTTCTGCTCGAGTGAGTAACCTGCCCTTGCCCTTAATTTGGTCATCCTCGCTCTATAGCTCGCGCGATTGCTCGCCAGAGCAATCCAGCGCCGCCATCAGCCTGCCCCGCCGTGGTCTGCGCTCGCTGGTGTACCCGCGCCAGTGTGAAGACCATGGCCGAGTTCGCTAGACCGCCATGATTGCGCCTAGGCTAGTCCGCGAGCCTCTAGTGCCCCGCCGTGGCCAGCCTGCTCGTCTCCGTCAAACTCTCACCGCAGAATCGAGCGGCGCCACCGCGCCCAAGCCAGCCCTGGCCGTTAGATCTCGGTCGTCCATCCGAGATTGGATGGTTTGAACTTAACCCAAATAGATCTAATCCTAGCCCTCCGATCGGGATCTAACTGGCCCTCCCTTTTCCCCCTCACCTGCTTCCCTACCTCTAGGGCCCGGCTGGTCAGCCCGCCCTGACCCGCTGACGCCCTGGCCCCGCTTGTCAGTCGCGCCTACGCGTCCTCGCCCGCGTGATCTAACGGTTGAGGGAGGCCGATACCCCTTCGCGTGGTTGTTTTGCTTAAGAAACCCCCTGGTTTTAGGAAATCAACCCGCCGTCCTCTGTTTTAGCACATAAGTCCTTGGTTTCTTTAGAATAGCCCCCTGAACTTTTATTTAATTACAGATTTAGCCCTAATTTTATATTTCAAACTTCAAAACTTGTTTATTTCATATCTTTTTCATATGAACTCCAAATTTAGTGGTTCAAATTGCAAAATGTTCACAAGATTATTCTCTGTTCAAATAAAATATGACCAACTGTAATATGTATACTTTAATTTTTATACTTAGAATGTAGAATTAAAGTATATGTTGATTTATTTATTTATTGAAATAAATAAAAGGAAAATCCTAGGAATAAAGTATATTTAATCTTGTGAGGTTAGTGTTATGCATTTCATGGATTCATTTTGGGTTTAACCTTTAGGCCTTAATGAGATAAATAGAATTAGGTAGGTAATTATGGATAATATTCAAAGGATAATCAAATTCCTAAATGAGAATAGTTCATCTTATAATTTAAGCTTTTCTTTGTTTATTTATTACTTTACCTTTTTAAGTTATGTTCCAAACACTTAGAAAGTAATCAATTCCCCCCACTTAGGATTAGTCCATTTTATAACTTGATATCATTCCCCTGTACTTAATACTATACCTTTTTGAGTTGTGTGCCAATGTTTGTACATGTTTGATGTGCTGTCCATTTGTACTTTTCCAAATGTATTGAATGTATGCTCGCTTTACTTAGACAACGAGCAGTCCAAGGTTCCTGAGTGTGTTGTTGGAGACCTCCCTAAGCAACAACCTGGTGAAGGCAAGTGCCCTCAGACCTATCATGTCCTACTTTACTTTATAATTCACTGTCCCGCATTACATTATTGAAACTTAAGGATTAACTAGTCTGTATTTACCTTACCCTTGTTTACCTTTTTGGGTTAATCATGGTTAGCTTATGCTATTGCTTTAACTTAATCAATGAACATGATGTGACCTTCTATGATACTATGATGTTATCCCGATGGGGTCCTTGTGATTACTTTAGGGGTCTCAGGCTGTTTCCTGAGTACCTCTCCGTAAGGACCTGTTTGGGGAGTGACAACCCGGGATAACAGTGCAACCATGAGGGTAGAATGGGACACCCTTAGCTGATTAATTAGAGGAACCAAAGGAGTAGTTGGCTTCGCCATAGGGTCGTCAATAGGGTCTGGGCACAGTACTTGCTCAGCCGAGGCTGGTTGCAGAGGTTCTTTGATTTGGTTTTGTTAGTCACCCTTCCTCTAGGGAGATGTACTGTATTTATCAAATTGGAGAAACCTAACGGGCGGCTATGACCTCTGGGAAATCTTTGTAAAGGCTACGTAGTGAGACCTTGCTAGGTCACCTTGGTAGTGATCAATGGGGAGGCTAGAACCCCGGGTAGAATGAGAATCATGGCTTGTGGGTAAAGTGTGCGACCTCTGCAGAGTGTTAGAAACTGATATATCAGTCGTGCTCACGGTTATGATCGGCCTTGGGATCCTCTTCGATTAGAAGAACTTTGGTTACTTTTATGATTATGGTTAATAGTGATGGTTATAATTTTCAACTCTAGTATTTCCTCTTGGAGGGAGTGCCTCTGGGTAATAACTAGGTTTATTACTAAAACTTGGCTCTACTTATAGTAATAAAACTTGACTAACTAAAAGCAACTGCTTAACCTTAACTCCACATACAGCTAGTCCACTTTAGCCAAACGGGACATTTGCTGAGTACGTTGATGTGTACTCACCCTTGCTTTACAAACCACCCCACCCCAGGTTGTTCCCATTGTTCTCAGTGCTCAGGAGGTGAAGCTGGTAATATGGAGGACTTTGAGGAGTTCCAGGACTACGACGAGTTCTAGTTTACTTCAGCGGCAAACCCCCAGTCAGCTGTTTGTGTAGGCTTATCTTCTATGTTTCGTTACTCCGCACTTTGATGTTAATGTTAAATACTATGTTATGTATTAGACTCTGTGGATGTCTCTGACATCTTGATGTAACTAAGTACCTTTCTGCTATTTAATTCAAGCATTGTGTGATGATGTCTAATTATGTAATCGCTGTGTACGTGAGTTATGATCCTGGCACGTACATGGTTCGCATTCGGTTTACCTTCCAAAACCGGGTGTGACATAAGTGGTATCAAAGCCCTTGCTGACTGTAGGACCGCTAACTTAGACTAGAATAACCGCCCTAAGGACTATAGACCCCTACTCTTACCTTGACCTTAGTGTCCTTTCAAAAGTTGGTCATCTTGACCAACTCTATGTTATTTACTTATCTCAAAATTTTTGTCTCACTTTTCTTTATTTACTTTCTGGTCTCATAGTTCTACTCTTACTCTTGTGCTTACGTTGTCTTTTGTAGATGGCCCGTATCAGGTGCACTGCACGTATGTGATCCCCTTTTTGCCTTCTCGCCTGGCGGAGCATCCACTGTGTCGCACGGTGTCAGGTCAGTCCAGTCATCTGGAGAGACTGCATTGTCGTCTGCACGAGGAGTAGGAGCGTCGACGCTAGGAGCAGGAGCAGCAGGACTCTTCCCCCTTGCCTCAGCGGGAGGTGGAGTCTGAGGGGCCGCCTTCCCCTGCACCTCAGCCAGAGATGCCCCCTGCACCACCATAGGGCATCCCGGCTGCTGGAGGAGACAGTGATGGAGACGGAGACAACAACGACGCTGGTGGCAGTTCGAGCCATGGCACGGAGCTCTCGGAGGAGCAGGAGCTGGAGGGATGGATCGCCAGACCAATCACTCACGACGCCGCTCGTGGGTGTCACTTCCACGACGCTCTCGATACCTTGCTGCGTCAGGGCCTTCGACCGACACACTTGGTCCATCGAGTACCGTTGTGTAGTCTACCAGCATCGTTGCGGGTTATACCCGGACCAGTGGGAGGCTACTTGCTTGGTGCGCCGTTCGGACGATGATCTCCGAGGTGAGAGGCCTTCTCATAGCACTATTCTATTACTGAGAGGGATACTGCCGAGGCAGCCATGCAAGATGCAGCACGACGGGCATTTTCTAAGTATTGCTCGTTATTTAGTGGCGTAGCTGATGGTCTTGACTTGAAGTATTACCCTCGCCATTCGACCGGCAGTGCTGGAGGTGTGATTGTCTCGCTAGTTGGTGAAGACAATCCCAGGCTGAACAACATGGTCAACTTGGCCGCCGTGCTCAACACAGAGTTGGATCGCGCCCTTGACGAGTTGGGCAAGGTTCGGGCGGAGGTTGCGGAATTGCGTGCTGAATGCGTGGCACGCCACTATCCGGTGGTGGTTCTCCTGCCCCTGTAGGGATTCAGCACCCTTACCATTCACCGCCCCATGGTCGCTTCGACTATGGTACCCCAGACTGCAGGACCCGCATAGATTTAGAACCATAGATCGATGGAGTCGGAGTCTGTAATAATGCTTAATTCAGTGTCTTAGTCTAGCCAGTCTTAGTTAGAGTTAGTTTGCTTATGGTATGCTGGATGTTTGTCATGATGAATATGTAATGAAGTTGGATCTTTGTAATGATTGTCACCAAGGTGTGGGCATCCCCTGTAACTTGGTGTAGTTATTAATAAAGTCAGTTATTTAGTTGGGTAATCTATTTATTTCCAATTTCCTCTTTATCTGAGAAGTTGTCAGTAAGGATGATCAACTATTCAGTGCTGTGAAGATTTCCGTATATCTTTTCTTATGCTGAAGGACTGCAGAGTCAGATCTGATATGTGTGTGGTTTCTACAGATGTTTGAGAACAGGCGTAGAGGTGCGAGGCGTGCTCAGCCAGAACAGCAGGCACCCTAAGAGGAGGCAGCCCCGCAGCAGCATTTGCCACCGCCACCACCGATGACCATTGAATAAATGTTCTTGATGCAGACCCAAGCAGTTCAGGGAATTGGACAGACCTTAGCAGCAATGCAACAGGCGCAGCAGCAGCCACCCCCGCCTCATCCTCAAGTGCAAGTCTAGATGCCACAAGTGCCCAGAGACAAGCGAGCAGAGTTCATGAGGGGCCATCCCCCTGTCTTTGCTCACTCTGCTGATCCCATGGACGCGGAAGATTGGTTGCGTACCGTGGAGCGTGAGTTGCACACTAACCAGTGCAACGATCTTGAGAAGGTGTTGTATGGTCCCCGACAGTTGAGGGGAGCAGCACAATCTTGGTGGGAGTCTTACCTCGCCACCCATGCCAACCCTGAAGCCATTACTTGGGAGGAGTTCAGGGATAACTTCCGTTGCTACCATGTGCCCGAGGGACTGATGATAGTGAGAAAGGAGGAGTTTCTCGCCCTGAAGCAAGGTCCCCTATCCGTCAGTGAGTACATGGATAAGTTTTAGCAGCTATCACGCTATTGCCCAGAAGATGTTAACACGGATGCTAAGAGGCAGTACCGCTTTCTAAGAGGATTGGTTGATCCCCTCCACTACCAGTTGATGAACCACACTTTTCCCACCTTCCAACATTTGATAGATAGAGCAATCATGACTAAGAGGAAGCGTCGAGAGATGGAGGATAGGAAGCGCAAGATTGGTGGGCCTCAGGCCGAGAGTAGCAACCGTCCCCGCTACTCAGGCAACTCACCACAACAGTTCAAGCAAGGTCACCAACATCAGCATCAGCATCAGCACCAGTACCAGAGGCAGTTTCCTCAGCAGCAGCAGCAGTACCGTCAGAACACCCAACCTGGAGGAAATCAGTACCAGCGTCAGAACAACCAGGTAGCTCGTCTTCCTACCCCAGCAACCAACCAGAATGGCCAAGCAGCCCCAGCACAAGTAGGAGGTCGTGCGTGCTTCTACTGTGGAGAACAAAATCACTAGGCGAAGAACTGTCCAAAGAAAGCAGCTCAGCAGCCGCTAGTAGTCAATGTCCCAGCAAGACAAGGGGCGTCATAGCAAGCACCAGGAGTCCGTGGTCAGGCCTACAACCGTGAAAGGTGAACCACCTGGAGGCCAAAGCAATCTAGGATGCTCAGGACGTGGCAGTAGGTATGTTTCCAGTCAAATCCTACCTAGCAAAAGTACTATTTGATACTGGTGCCACACATTCTTTTGTTTCTTCATCTTGGGTAGAATCACATAGCATCCCCATAGAACTAATGATCCCACCTTTAAGAGTTAATTTAGTTGGGGGAAAAGTTAAGTCCGATAGGATTTGTCCGAATCTAAGGATTGAAATAAGGGGGATAGACTTCCCTGCTAGCCTAGTAGTAATGAGAACTCAAAGGTTAGATGTCATCCTAGGGATGAATTGGCTACACAAAAATCAAGCCACCATCAGTTGTGACAAGAGAACAGTCAAGTTGATGTCCCCATCCGAAAAGGAAGTAGTAACCAAGCTGTACTTACCTGAACTAGAAGGAGCTTATCACCACTTATCAGTAGATGACAAGGAGTCCAATCCGATTGAGGCAATTAGGATTGTGTTAGAATTCCCCGATGTATTCCCCGAAGAGTTACCAAGCATGCCACCTGAATGGAAAGTTGAATTTGCCATAGAGCTTATCCCAGGCACCGCCCCTATTTCCAAGAAAGCTTATCGAGTGTCCGGACCGGAGTTGGTGGAACTCAAGGAGCAAATTTATGAGTTGTTGGAGAAAGGCTACATCAGACCAAGTACCTCACCTTGGGCAACCCTAGTATTATTTGTGGAGAAGAAGGATGGCACGAAGAGGATGTGCATTGATTACAGAGCTTTGAATGAAGTCACTTTCAAGAACAAGTACCCTCTGCCTCGAATTGAAGACTTATTTGATCAGTTGAGAGGAGCCAGTGTGTTCTCAAAGATAGATATGAGGTCAGGTTACCATCAACTCAGAATCTGACCTTCAGACATACCGAAGATCGCATTCATCACCAAGTATGGACTATATGAGTTCATGGTTATGTCATTCGGATTGATGAATGCGCCAGCTTACTTCATGTATCTGATGAACAGTGTGTTCACGGACTATCTCGACATGCTCATAGTGGTGTTCATTGATGATATTCTCGTATATTCCCAGAATGAGCAAGAGCATGAAGAGCATTTGAGGAAGGTACTTCAGAGGCTACGAGATTGCCAACTGTATGCCAAGCTTAGCAAGTGCGAGTTCTGGATCAACGAAGTTCTATTCTTGGGTCATATTATAAACCGAGATGGACTAGCTGTGGATCCAAAGAAGGTAGCAGCGATTCTGGACTGGAAAGCACCAAAAGATGTCCGAGGAATCAAGAGTTTCATTGGAATGTGTAACACCCCTAGTCTTACTGTTACTAAAACTTGAGCATAACATCATGAGCATTAGCATATCATATGTTTGTTACACCTAGAGTGCATTCACTAGGTAAAAATTTCAGATAAGTTGTACTGATATGACTTGATGTGTGGTTAAACCTAGGGTAAAGTGCTTAACTCTAGATCAGGGCTTATGAATATAAGGGAATCCCAAACATGTAAAAACTTCAAAACTCATTATAAATGAGCATAAGGTATCATACTTGATGGACTTTGGTGGCACAAGAACCCTAGAAAGTTCAGAATCCTGAAAAGACCCCTGAAAAACCCTAAACTGGAACCCTAGGGGGCTAAGTGTAAATTTGGTGCACTTTTGGACCAAAGTGCAAATTACCAAGGTAATACAACCCCACAAACTATGTGTCTTTCACATTTAAGAATTTGCAAGTCAAAAAGTGGGGATTTGGACTTAAGTGCAAAAGGCCCCTCATACACTCCATATGCCTAAGTCTAAATTCAGTTGCATAAGGCTAACTTTGGAGCTCTATATTTCTGAATTTACAAGGAATTTGCCCAGCATCAATACATCAAGATTATAGACCTACTAAAAGAGTACAACTTTACTTAAGTGATTAAGCATTGGTGACATAGAAAACTTGGAGATAAATGGGTCTGAAGTCTGGCTGTCAGACAATTCAGAGACTGAATATTGACTAATAGTGAAGACAGATGGACTTAGTGATCGAATTAGAGTAAGATCCAGTGATGGATTGGGTATAGTCACTATAACAAAATTGAAGTTGGATTATAGCACAAGAACTTTGCTACAGAGGGATTGATGAATTGCCACATAGAAATTTGAGATCAAGACCCTGAAACTTGCTCTGTTAGGCGCCTGAATTGAGTTCCCATGGTATAGTACTGAAACAGATAGGCAGATGCATCACCCCTCGCCACCGGTGACCCCATGCGTGGATTCGCGCCGGCCGCCATGATTCGTGCCTCGGATAAGTGGATTGCGTTCGGCAGTGAAAAGATTTTCTCCGTGGATGAGTTTGGGGCACTGTGGTCGGCCTCACCGTACACACTTTCCGAGTAACGTGGCCGCACGACCATCGCCGTCATGACCACCGTTCACCAGAATCCGCCATGCTACTGACCCTATTACCACGTCATAAGGTGTCGTGTGAGTTAGTTAGTCATCGTCCCAGGCTTCTACCCCAGTAATGCCACGTTATGTGACTCCGGTGACTCCTCCCTCTCTCTGGCCGCCAGCACATTTCTTCCAAATTGGACGTCACCGCCAATAGATCCTATAAATTGCTGCCCCAGTGAGCTTCGCTAAGTCATTGCACATCCAAAGCACCCGCTCTTGCCTTCTATCATCCACCAGAGCCGCCCAATTGTCCATTTCCCCAAATCAGTCGGAATCCCGCCGTGAAGGTCTCTCACATTGGTCAGCCTGTCTCAGGTTGATTCATACCGCTCTGTTGAATGTTCTAGCATCTCTAGAATCTCCTATTGCTTGTAGGCTCGCTTGATTGAACTAGGCCGTACTGAGTTGCCCAGAACACTGTAGCTTCTTCTTGGATTTTATCGTCGTCGTGAGCAGACATGCTCTGGCCCGGATTTGTGCAATTAATTGAGGGGTTAGTGTCGCCGAGGGTAGAATTCAGTGCCGACTAAGTTAGGGATCCGGTCTTGGCGTATTTCGGCCAGTACAAGCTCGCCGGAGACACGCTCGTCGCCGTCCACCGTCGTGGACTTGGCACTACGAAGAAACAGAAATAGAAGGGGTTTTCTGCAAACGTCAGTGAAACATATAAATAGTGTCGCGACCCCTTTTCAAGTTGTTTAAATCGCCAGGGGCCTCTTTGCAAACTATCCACTGTGGGCGCGCGCGGGGCCGCGTTTGCCTGTTCACGGGCTGACTTGGGCCAGTTTCAGCCCATCACTATTCATTGATTCTCTTTTTCTTTTTCTACCAGGATTAGAGAATTCATAGAAAATTGTAGAAAAATGCTAAAACTATGAGACCAATTTTGTTGGACTCCTAAATTCCTCTAGTATTTAATAAAAATTATTCCAAGATTTTTAGCCCAAATCAGGAATTATGTAGTATTTAAAAATACCAAAACCTAGCCTTTTGGAATTTTAGGAATTATTTAATAACTCCAAAAATCACTAAACTTTTTGGATGAACTTAACATAATATTTAGATCCTATGAGTGAAGTTTGACTTGCTTTGGACATTGTTTGATGCCTAAACCAAAAACCCTAGCTCCTTAGGGAAAAAATGTCTAATCTCACTAAGATATTGACTCAGAAAAACCCTAGTTTCCCCGGAGCACCGTGAAGGAAAATTGTATTCAAGATACAACTTAGTGTAGTCTCTCTATTATTGCATTTTCATAAATATTACATGAGCATTCATGATTATATTTGGCTATGTATAGAGAATTAAGAAGAGATAACTGTTGAAGAGGAAGAGCCTACTCCGTCAACAGAAAATCCACCTGCCGAGAACTGTTTCTATTTTGATATTTGTGGAACAGAGCCCGACTCTCCTACAACACAAGGTAAGCCCCAGTGCATTTGCCACCTCCTTGCTGTTTTAAACTCTTTATCACTTGAATGATGCATTAGGTGGTAGGAGTTGGGTGTTAACCCAGTTGATGCATGTTGGAACTTGCTCACTGGCGCAAGTTGATCCAACGGGGAGGAGTAGAAACGCGAACAGGGTTTCTACACGTGATGGCAATAGCTCTGTCCGTCTAACCCCTCAAGGGCACTGTGCGGGGGTATTTATAGGTGTCCAGGTGCTCAGCGTCCCGTGTTAAGGACGCATGTGCCCTCAGACACCTAGGTTATCCCCAAAATATTCCCATGAAGCGGGGTTACAGACCGTAATTATAGGGAGGCCTCTACAGATTAGGCCCGTGACGCGCAACGGCCACGCAGGGCCTGTTACAATGGGCCGGATCACACGTGGGCCTCCATTCTGGACGAGGTCACGGGATGAGACGACCTCGTCACGGGTCTTCATCCGGCAGCATATGAGACGAAGAGTAAGTCTGCCCGCTGACTTGTCACCGTTGGTGCAGCGAGTACGGCGAAGGCCTCGAGCGAAGGGTGGCGTCTTCACTTGTCACCGTTGGTGCAGCGAGTACGACGAAGGCCTCGAGCGAAGGGTGGCGTCTTCGCCTTCGCCCCAACATTTGCCCTCCAAGGGACCAGTTCGACTAAGTCACCTGGTGCCGAAGACGTCGCTAGATGGCGGAGACGCTGCCCTCGCTCGAAATGGTTCCGCGGGGGTTTTTGACATGACCGTTGATTGACGCCGTACTGTCGGATTGCGGGTTTCCCGAAGCGCCGCGCCCTGTGTATAAAAGTGGACAGGGGGCGGCGTGTTTTGAACTTTATCCTTCCGCGCTCCGCGAAAACCCTAACCGCCTTCTCGAACCTCTTGCTGCTCGTCTGCCCTCCTTGCTCTTGTTCGCCGGAGATCTGGCCCGCGTGAAGCAGACCGCCCGCCGCCGCCGCCGGTACGTAGCAATGACGACCTCTTCTTCTTCTGCTGCCGCTACGCCGCCAGCCGACGTGTCGTCCGAGGAGACGCTAAGCACTGTGGCGGCGGAGGAGTTGCGCGCCAGCGACACGTTGGATTTCGGTGTGTCGCGGATGTCCTCGGTCCGCGTGCAAGATATGCAGCGGCTTGGTTACTTTGGTGGCGGAGTCGCTCGTGTCCTGGGGACGGAGGAGGTCCCCGAGCCAGAAGGCGAGTTGGTTGTCTTTGAGGCGTTCTTCACCGCTGGTCTTCGCTTGCCTGCGCACCGATTTGTGGGAGAGGTCCTGCGCAGATTCAACGTCCAGATCCACCAGCTGACTCCGAATGCCGTGGTGGCGCTGTCGAAATATGTCTGGGCGACGACTTCGTACGGCGGACAGCCATCGGTCGAAGTCTTCGCGAAGTACTATTGCCTGCACTGGCAGAAAAGGATGATTGGAAATAAGGTTGCTCAGTTTGGGTCCTGTACATTTACGCCGAAGACCGGTAAGACCTCGATGGAGGTAGTTGAGTTGGTTCCTTGTGCCCGCAATAAATGGGGCAACTGGCATGAGTTTTGGTTCTACGTTGCGGAGGGCACAGTCGAGGACCATCCGGGGCTCCCCATGGCCGAGATGTGCTCGTATTATTACTCAGCATACCCGCAGTTTGAAGTGGCGGAGGAGGATGCAGACGAAGGGGCCCTTCGGTGCGCGGCCGGCCTGAGCAGCGGGCGCGATTTGGTTGAGGAGTTTGTGGCGTATGGGGTGTGGCCTTTGGAGCATGGCTGGGCGTTGGGCGAAGTATGCCCTCGCCAGATGCCTTCCTGTGGTGGGATGCTGGTGCGAAGTCCCATCTTCGCACTTGATCTGCATAATCGCGATCCGGCCGCCGTTGTGCGTGAGGCGGAGGATGGGGCGGTGCGGATTGTTGGTCGGTACGTGGCGAAGATAGAAGGTCAGCGTAGCTAGGATATACGCGGGTCTAATGACCGCTTGAACAGGGTCTTCGAATTGAACCGCCTGCCGTATGGCAGTTATCCCGGGCAAGACGATGTGGATCGTCGCGGGAAGAACCCGGTGGCGGAGACTGGAGACGACCCCGCGCCGGCGGCCGCCCCATCCTCTAAAAAGAGGAAACTAGGTATTGCTACGAGAGGACTGGGGGTTTCCGATGGTTTTGCTAGGGAATTAATGAGGACATGCGCGGCCCCAGGGGGAAGGATGTCTTCGCCCGAGCTCCTGGAGTCTTCGGCGCGGATGCTGAGGGTTATCGGGGGTTGGTGGCCTAAGAATGTTCCTATCCCCCGCGCGGCTGGTGAAGATTTTTTTACATCTCGCATGGTTCGTGATTGGAGGGTGTTTCCTTATGGGCGGAATATTGCTGTTGTTTTGTCGGCAGTGATGGACAAGGATCGCTAGGGAGCTGCGCAGAAGCGCCAGGCGGTCGTCAGGCTGCCTGAGGTCAGGCCGAAGAGGTCGCGGGGGACCGCGAAGGCTACTGCCCCCGGCGGAAGCCAGCCGACGCTGGCGGCAAAGTGGGCCACCCCTGGGTCCAGCAGGGTGCCGGAGGCTGTGAAGGCGGCCGCCGCCGGCGGTACCAAGTCTGTCTCAGCGGGGGCCGTGAAGGCTCGAGAGTTGCCTCTGCTGGGCAAGCGCGTTCCCGACTTCGCCACCGATATTAGCGTGGATAATTATCTTGTTGGTAAGTCGTTAGCTCAAGAGTTTTTTTAATATATTGATACGTTGTAGGGTCAGGCGAGGGCCAACTTGATGTTGTTCCGCCCGCCGTGGCGACCGCGGCGGCTGCCGTGGTGCCTAGGGCGAAGGGTAGTGCTCTTAGAGCCGGTGTTGAGATTCCGGCACTCACTACCGTCAGGGACGAGGCGGGCGCTGTGGCCCGCCGGCTGAAGAAGGTGTTAAGTCAGGTAAATTGAGCTAGAATTCGGTTTTTACCAGCTTGCTGGGGCTGTGGTCTTATGTGTGTCTTGCAGGCGGCTGACTTTGCAGACCGCGCGGTGTCGAGGGCCCTTACGGCAGTTGTATCTGCCGACGTCGAGAGACTTCGGGCGCAACATGCTGACGCCGTCCGGGAAAAATCGGCCGCCGATAGCAAGTGCCGCAAGCTGGCGGATAAGGTGGCCGCGCTGGAGGGTGAGAGGACTGACCTCCGGCGCCAGCTGGCGGATGAGAGGAGGGAGGCTAGTGAGGCCCTCGCCAAGGCGCAGTCTACGCAGGTGGAGGCTGGCGCGGGCGGAGTGCAGTCTCGCCAGACAGCGCGCCGAGGAATTGGAGGAGCGGTTCTACGCCCTGCAGACCCGTGTGGAGAGGGCCGAGGCTTCAACGCGCTCGGAGGCTGAGCGGACGCGCAAACAGCTTATAGACTCATACCACGAGCTGGGCGCGCGGACCACTGACTTCGAAGTGCCAGATCAAGAGCCCGGCCTTCGCTGCCTCGAGTGGCTGCAGGAGGAGCTGCTGGCGCTCCCCACCATTGTGGAGGGGTTTATGTCCTATGCCTCCCTGGTCACCTGCGAAGGGGCGGTGAACGCGCTGTCCCGCGAGGGGTGCCGGCACTACGAGGTCTTCGACCAAGCTGATGAGGATTTCGAGCGTGATATTTTCAAGGTTGAGGACCCTGTGGTGAAGGAATCTGCGGGAGCCCTCTTCGACCGGATGTGGGGTCCTCACGGTCGGGAGGTGGTCAGGGAGCGGTCCGAGACGGCAAGGGGTCAGGTAATGTTTGACTTTTGTTTGGTGTTGTTGAATGTGGATTATATGTGGGTTTGCTGAATCTGTGTGTTGTGTCGCAGGTGGCGCGTAATGAGAGGGTGGAGGACTTCGGGGCTTTGAGCGGCGCACAGCCTGACTCGGAGTCGAACCCGGCGGCGGCTGTGTCCGAGGTCGCTCCGGCGCCGCCCCCAGAGACCGCTAGAGGCGCCCCTGATGCCCCCGCGGCCACTGCGGCCGGCGGTGGCCCGTCGCCAACTGTCGCGCGGAGGGCTGAGGATCCTGCGAAGATGGCAGCGAAGGCGGCAGTGGAGGATCCTACGGCGGCTGGGTCTTCGCAGGTGGCATAGTGGGTGTGGGTAGTTAGGAAATTTTGCATGTGTTGCTGAACCTTGGTTGCTGCGCAGGTTCAAGATTTTGGGCCTGCGCACGCAGCCGCTACTGCTAATTTTTTGGCGGCTTCGATCGTGGATGATGGGAATGAATCAGATGAATCTGCGTCTAAGCTTTCTGGTTTTGATGATTCTGAGAGTTCGGTTGGGTGGACTGAGGAGTCGTTGGATGAGGACTTGGATTATTTTGCGGCCTTGGACATGGCAGCGGCGGAGGCTTCGCCGCGTGCTGTGGATGCTAAGGTTGTGCCTGGTCCAAGTGCGGGGCATAAGCGGCGAAGGGCGGTTGCGAAGCGTAGAGTGAGTGAAGCGGACGACGGTCAGCTTCGTGTGACCAGTGCTGGCAGGCAGGAACTGTTGTCCTTGCCGGCCGCTATGAGTGCAGGTGAGGGGGAGTTGTGAAGTCTTTTTGCGGGTGAGGAGCTGAGGATAATGCTGTTTAACTATAGGGAGATGGGAATTATTCCGAAGGTTGAACCGATGTAAAGTGTGATGCCCTCGCTTGTGCATATGTAATGGCTTGTATGTCGAGGTCGTGTGCCTTCGCACATTCAGCTATGCTCACGAAGGCGTTACGTACTTGGTCTGGTGTATGTGTTATGTTGGTCTGTTGCGCATGTAGTCGGTCTTTGGGCGGACAGTTTGGAGTAGTCGTTTCCGCACTTGTTGTGTTTGGTCCGGCTGTACCCTTAGGCGACTTCTGCGCGGATAGACTTTGCGGGAGACTTCGATTTTCCGCACTTGTTGTGCTAGTCCGGCTGCACCCTTAGGCGACTTCTGCACGGATAGTCTTTGCGGAAGACTTCGATTTTTCGCACTTGTTGTGCTAGTCCGGCTGCACCCTTAGGCGACTTCTGCACGGATAGTCTTCACGAAAAACTTCGATTTGTCGCACTTATTGTGCTAGTCCGGCTGCACCCTTAGGCGACTTCTGCACGGATAGTCTTTGCAGAAGACTTCGATTTTTCGCACTTGTTGTGCCTGTCCGGCTGCACCCTTAGGCGACTTCTGCACGGATGGTCTTCGCGAAAGACTTCGATTTGTCGCACTTGTTGTGCTAGTCCGGCTACACCCTTAGGCGACTTCTGCACGGATAGTCTTCGCGAAAGACTTCGATTTTTCGCACTTGTTGTGCTAGTCCAGCTGCACCCTTAGGCGACTTCTGCACGGATAGTCTTCGCGAAAGACTTCGATTTTTCGCACTTGTTGTGCTAGTCCGGCTGCACCCTTAGTCGACTTCTGCACGGATGGTCTTCGCGAAAGACTTCGATTTGTCGCACTTGTTGTGCTAGTCCGGCTGCACCCTTAGGCGACTTCTGCCCGGAGTTGTCGCACGCGAGGGTGGCTAGCGCTGGGCCTCGCTGTGACTTTGTATTGGTCGAATGTCGAAGACCGTTGGCGCGGTCTTTTTTCGATGTAGATTTTTGCGGGGGATTTTTCACTTGTATATTACATGACTCCGCCTCATTAAAAACCTCACCCCCCGGGAGGAAAAGAGTGCGGGCCAGAATAAAATTGTTTTTGCGAATTACAAGGGCGAGCTGGCCCTGATGAGTTAAACAAAAAATTTGCAGAGATTATCGATATTCCAGGAATGCTCCAAGTCTTCGCCGTTTGGTGTTGCGAGCCTGTATGCGCTGGGGGAGGCCTTCGTCTTGACAATGAAAGGGCCCTCCCATATGGGCTCCAGCTTGCCCCTGGACTCTGTTCGGGCTGTCCGGACGAGTACGAGGTCCCCCTCGCTGAATTCTCTTGGGATGACTGCGCGGTCGCGCCATGCTTTTGTCTGGGCTTGGTATTTGTCCAGAGCCTATAGGGCGAAGACGCGGTCTCCGTCGATGAGGTCCTTCGAAGTCAGCTCGTCTACGTTGGGGACGGTCGACGCAGCCGTCCGAGGTGACCCATGTTTTATTTCTTGCGGAGTCATGGCCTCCGATCCGTATAATAGGCGGAAGGGGGTGAACCCAGTCACTCTGCACTCAGTTGTGTTCAGCGCCCAGACCACTTCGGGTAACAGGTCGGGCCACTTGCCTTTTTTTGTCGTCGAGGAGCATTTTCTTGACGGCTGTGAAAATTTTGCTGTTGGCGCGCTCCACGACTCCGTTGGACTAGGGGTGGTACACGGAGGCGAAGGCAAGCTTGGTGCCAATGGAGAAGCAGAAGTCTTTGAAATCTTGGTTGTCGAACTGCTTGCCGTTGTCGACCGTGAGTTCGGACGGTACTCCGAAGCGGCAAACAATATTTTGCCAGAAGAATTTCTCGGCTGTCTTCGATGTGATGGTGGATACTGCCCTCGCTTCAATCCATCTGGTGAAGTATTCAACGGCGACGAGGGTGAACTTGAGGTTCCCTTGAGCCGTGGGCAGGGGCCCGACAATGTCTAGGCCCCAGCGCTGAAGGGGCCACGTGTGGGCGATCAGCTTCGTGAACTGCGAGGGGTGTCCTGAGCATGGGGAAAATTTCTGATAGGCCTCGCAGGATCTGACGACCCGATTTGCAGCGCAAATAATGGCGGGCCAGTAGAAACCTTGGCGAATCACCTTTGGCGCTAGGGCCCGAGGCCCTGCGTGGGAGTCGCAGGTCCCCTTGTGGACTTCGCGCAGGATTTGGACGCCCTCGGTCTCGGTGACACACTTAAGCATCGGTTGACTGACCCCCTTCTTGTAAAGTTGGCCCTCGATCAGTGCGAAGTCCCGGCTTTGGTGGTTGAGGCGCTTGGCCTTATTGCTGTCGATTGGGTGATAGTACCTCTGCAGGTTCAGGGTTATTGGCGCCCGCCAGTCTTCGGTCATGATGAGGTTGATCATGCGGTGGCCCTCGCTGTCGTTGGTTATTTGGAGCCCTTCAGGGTTGCGGACGGCTGGCGTGCCGATGACGTGGTAGAACACGTCGGAGGGTAAGGCCTCGCCCCTGGCGGCTGCCTTGGCCAATGCGTCGGCTTCTTCATTCTTGGCCCGGTCCACATGCTGCAAGGTGAATCCCTTGAATTGTCTCTCGAGACTTCGGATGGCCGCGAGGTATTGCATAAGTGCGGGGTCCTTTGCTGTGTAGTCTTTCTCGACTTGGCCGGCGACTACCTTGGAGTCTGTTCTGACAATGTAGGTGGTGACACCAAGGGCTCTTAGTTTGCGGAGGCCGAGGATGACAGCTTCGTATTCTACTATGTTGTTTGTGCATCTGTCAGATTCCAGAGCGAAGCTTAAGCGTGCCGCGTATCTGTGCTTGACCCCGGCGAGTGAGGTGATGATGGCAGCAGCGCCTGCCCCTGCATGGCACCATGCACCGTCGCAGTGGATTGTCCAAACCTTCTCTGCGGACGGGTCCGACTGTGTTATTGGCCCGGTCCAGTCGACGACGAAGTCTGCTAGAACTTGTGACTTGATCGCTGTCCTGGGCTCGAAAGTGATGTGGTAGCCGGAGAGTTCGACCGCCCATTTGGCGATCCGTACCGATGCCTCCGGGTTTCTGAATAATTCGCCGAGTCCCCTATCTGAGGTGACGCGGACCTTGAATGCTTCGAAGTAGTGGTGCAATTTGTGCGAAGACATAACAACTGCATAGGCAATCTTTTCGAGTTCCGTCATGTTACATTTTGACGGTGTGAGCACTTCGGAGACGTAATAAACTGGGCATTGTCTAAACACGCCCTCTACTGTCTGCTCCTGAACCAGTGCCGCGCTGACCGCGTGCGGCGAGGCCGCAACGTAAAGCAACAGGGGTAGCGAAGAGTCGGGGCTTGTAAGAACTACCAATTCCAATAGGTACTGTTTCAGTGAGGCGAAGGCCGCCGCTTGCTCTGGTCCCCAAGAGAAGTCTTTTGCGCCGCGGAGTGTTTTGAGGAAGGGAAGACTTCGCTCAGCGGATTTGGAGATGAATCTGTTGAGGGCGGCCAATCTGCCCATCAGACGCTGGACGTCTCAGGCTGACTGCGGGGGCCTCATGTTGATGATGGCCTGGATTTTGGTTGGGTTGGCCTCGATGCCGCGGTGTGATACCAGGTAGCCCAATATTTTCCCCTGGCGAACGTCGAAGACGCACTTTTCAGGGTTCAGGCAAAGTCGTGCGTCCCGCATGTTCGCGAATGTCTCGGCGAGGTCGGCGAGATGGTCCTCTTTGCTCCTGCTGGCGACGATGATGTCATCCACATATGTGAATATATTTCTGCCGACTTGCCCTTTGAGCACTGTTTTGGTAAGCCGGGAGAAGGTGGACCCGACGTTCTTGAGTCCCTCCGGCATTCTGATAAAGCAATATGTGCTGAAGGGTGTTATGAAGCTGGTGCTGGCCTTGTCTTCCTCCTTCATATATATCTGATGGTAACCGGAGAAGCAGTCGAGGAGTGACATGACTTCGCACCCGGCCGCGCTATCGACTATTTTGTCGATCCGAGGTAATGGGAAGTTGTCCTTTGGGCAGGCCTTGTTGAGACTGGTGAAGTTGATGCACATTCGCCACTTGCCGCTCTTTTTCTGCACCATCACAACGTTGGAGAGCCATGTGGGGTAAGCCACTGGCTCGATAAATTTGGCTTCCAGGAGGCGATGCACCTCGGCCTTGGCGGCTTCTGTTTTCTTATCGGACATTTTGCTGAGCCGCTGCTTTTTCGGTCTAACCGAGAGGTCGATTCCCAGGCTGTGCTCAATTATGGATCGGCTGACCCCGACCAAGTCGAGGGCGAACCAAGCGAAGACGTCTTTATTCTTGGATAAGCAGCATAGGAGTTTCTCCTCATCATGCGAAGTGAGGTCTTCGCTGATGGTGACTGTCTGCTTGGGCGTGGCCTGGTCGAGGGGAACAGTCTTGGTCCCGTCGTTGCTCTGCAGCTGAGCCTTGGCGTGTTCTTTTTCGGTTGGGCTGGCGGACACAGGGACCTTGCGCTGGGCCGTGAGGCAGTGAACATTTCTTTGCCCAGGGACGAAGTCCGCTCTATATTGCGCGCAGTCTGCTGATTGCCGTAGACCGTGATGGCGCCTAACGGACCTGGTATCTTCATGCACAGGTACAATCCGTGGATGGCTGCCTCAAACTTGTTGATGGAGCCCCGACCCATGATGGCGTTGTACGGATACACCATATCGACGATGTCAAAGGTTATTTGCTCACTTCGGGCATTGGGTGCTACACCGAAGGAGAGAGGCAACTCTATTTTGCCGATAGGGAAGGTGCCCTTGCCGCCGAAGCCATACAACGGGTTGTCCGAAGGCTTGAGCAGGCTGTGGCTTATGCCCATGCGGTCGAAGGCATGGAGGAAAATGATGTCTGCTTGACTGCCATTGTCGACTAGGACTTTGTGCAGGTCCCAGCCTACCACGCTGCAGTTGATAACCATGGCGTCGATGTGGGGGGCGCTGCGTAGGTCGACGTCTCGGGCGTCGAAGGCTAGCGGTACATGGGACCACTTCGTCTACACGACTGGACCGGTGATGGTGACGTGGTTGATGCTGCGGTAGTGGTCCCGCTTCTGCCGCTTTGTGTCGAAGTCGGTGCTGGACCCCCAGTGATCATATGAATGACTCCGCGATACGGCTGATCGGCGAAGTCTTCTTGCTTTGGGGCGTGGGGGTTGTTGATGTTTTGTTGTTGCTGGTGTGGAGGTGGGGGTGGGGGAGGTACGATTTGTACTTCCTGGTGGTGTTGGTATGCGTGGTGCGACGGATGCGGGGCGGGGCGTGGATGTATGGTGGGGGGTGTTGCTGATAAGTGTGCGCGACAACTCTAGGGTTGTCGGCTTGTTGCGCCCGTGCCATCCTGTCTCGGGTGGCCTTCGTCTCTGGGCAGTCTTTGGTTTGGTGCGCGCAGTCTTCGCCATGGAAAAGGTAGTAGAATCGGCGCGGCGGCTACGCGCGTCCCCGGCCCCTACCGCGAGTTCCTTTCCGCCGCCCTGGGGGGGATATTCCTGGCGGCGAGGGGTGTCACCAGCGGGGTGCTGGTTGGCAATGTTGTGCACCTGCTACTGATTGCGTCCGTCTCAACCGGAGTCTGGCTGCGGGGTCCTCGTCCACGTGCGGCTGGACTGTGGAGCATCTTTGGGTTTGCTCTGAGACTCAACTTTGCGCTGGTGGAGCTCCTCGGATCTGGCGTATTTTTCAAATAGCTGATATAATTCCTAGAGGTTCTTGGGCGGATCTCTGATGCAGTGGCTATTAAGGACGCCGGCGCGAAGGCCACTGATGGCGTAGTGGATGGCAACTTGGTCATCGACCGAGGGCAACTGTGACTTGAGTGTTAGAAACTTGTGGTAATACTCATGCAGAGTCTCTTTCTCCAGCTGCTTGCAGAGTGAGAGTTCGGCCAAAGCATCGGTGTCCGGGCGGTACCCTTGGAAATTGAGCAGGAATTTGTCCCGGAGGCTTCTCCAGGAGTCAATGGACAGCGGTGGCAACCAGGTGAACCTAGGTGAGAGCCGGGCCCTCGAGGGCGATGATGAAAGATTTGGCCATCGTGGCGTCGTCCCCACCGGAAGATGCAATGGCGACCTGATAACTCATGATGTACTGTGCTGGGTCAGTGCTGCCGTTGTACTTGGGATAGGTCCCTGCCCGGAAGTTGGCAGGCCAGGGTGTCACTTGCAGGTGTGGCGCCAGGGGACTTCGCTCGTCGAGGTAGTTGACCCCTTGGAATGGCGCGACGTGTGGGATGGCGCGGTCGCGGTAGGGAAAGTACAGGTCTTCGACTTGTGCGCGCTGGTGCAGGGGTGGCCCTTGTTGCAGGCCGAAGTGGCCTTCGCGCTGCATTAGCGCGATCTCTTGCTCGAGCTCCTGGGCCTTCTGCTCTTCGTCTTGTATCATTTGCCGCACCTTGGCTTGTGCAGATACACGTTGGCGCTTGGCCTCAAGTATCTCTTTTTGCCTCTGGAGGTTGCGATTCTTGATGCGCAGGGCGCGCAGCTGTAGCTATTCTTCTGCGGAGATGCCGATGACTTCACCGTCCTCGGTGAGGTCCGTGCCCTCTGGTGGAGCGAAGTCTAGGGGAGGTTGCGGCTGTCCAGGGCCGCAGGTGTGGTGAGCGTCGTCTTCGCAGGTGCGGTGAGCGTCGTCTTCAGTGGCCTCTTGGTGGGTGGAGTGGGTGAGTGCGAGGGCCTAGCCCTTTTTTGCGGCCAGCAGTGCTGCCTTCGCAGCTTCGTCAGCCTTCGAGCTAGCTTTCTTGGGTGCCATCACGGTGATTGTTTCGTAGCACGAACGGTGGGCGCCAAATGTTGGAACTTGCTCACTGGCGCAAGTTGATCCAATGGGGAGGAGTAGAAACGTGAACAGGGTTTCTGCACGTGATGGCAATAGCTCTGTCCGTCTAACCCCTCAAGGGCACTGTGCGGGGGTATTTATAGGTGTCCAGGTGCCCAGCGTCCCGTGTTAAGGACGCATGTGCCCTTAGACACCTAGGTTATCCCCGGAATATTCCCATGAAGCGGGGTTACAGACCGTAATTACAGGGAGGCCTCTACAGATTAGGCCCGTGACACGCAACGGCCACGCAGGGCCTGTTACAATGGGCCGGATCACACGTGGGCCTCCATTCTGGACGAGGTCACGGGATGAGACGACCTCATCACGGGTCTTCGTCCGGCAGCGTATGAGACGAAGAGTAAGTCTGCCCGCTGACTTGTCACCGTTGGTGCAGCGAGTATGGCGAAGGCCTCGAGCGAAGGGTGGCGTCTTCACTTGTCACCGTTGGTGCAGCGAGTACGGCGAAGGCCTCGAGCAAAGGGTGGCGTCTTCGCCTTCGCCCCAACAATGCATTTCCTTCCTTGGATCTGTTTACCATTCCTTGATTACCTGTTTTCTTAAAAGGTTTTCCTGATGCTTAGTCCTGCTTTAGAAAAACTAATGTTTTGTTTTTAACAAAAGATGATGCTTCATAGTGGAGGGGATGTTTTCAAAAATAAAACTTGATGGTGGGTCCATCATGGCCGTGATGGGTTCAACATCGGAAAAGATGTACCTCTGCCAGGTACCAGACATTGGGGTTTTTAAATGATAAAGCTCAGACCGGGCGGGTGACTTGCATGAGAAGAGAGTCTCGGTGTAGTGTCTCCGTCTGAGTCAATTAAGGACCGTCTCGATGTAGGCTTGCTGATCGAGGACCTTTTAGCTGGTCACATACCTCATCATGGGTAAGCTTTGCCTTAGGCAGACTAATACCAGAAAAGGACAACATGCAATGGGAGTGGAGAGATGGCGAGAGTAGCGTGTACCCTCCGTGGTAAGAGGCTGGACGGTGGTGTATCTGTGCTCTCGGTTGGTGTGAACCCGGTCTAGTCTTAAGAACCCCGGTGGCGAGTTGACATATGCAAGAGTTAAGTGCTACATATGTCGTGTGATTGGAGATCCCTAGTTGGGTATTAATCGATTCGGATCGCTGTTACTTCTCGGACATGAAGACTTGGTCACTGCCCTACACGTAGCATTCCAGTGAACAAAAAGGGTTGATAAAAGGATGGCTAGCATAGGCCAAGTGCTTGAACTAGGGTAAATAGAACTCTATTGACAGGTAATTACTTAACTGGCTAATAAAACTGAATTTTTAAGGATCCACTATTAATAAGCATTTTTGCAAACAAAGTCTTGATTCTTGATTGAGCCTTACCTTGACTCCCTTAAGCCAGCATATCCTTGAGAGTCTTTTAATTTGACGGGTAAGACTTGCGAAAGTACACTTCGTACTCAGGGTTTTCGAACCCATGTTGTTGTAGGTGAGGAAACAACAGACTTTTGTTGTTTTTGCACTAAGGTGGTGCCCAAGGACGAACCTCAACAGTAACGTGGTTGCGGAATGACGTGGTCCTTCCTTTTGAAAAACAATGTATTTTATGCAGGAGGGGTTTTTGCCTCCCAAGGTTGTAATAATAATACTTATGCACTCTTATAACCTGGTGATGTAATAGTAATACTCTTTCTATATTTCAATGAATGTAAATTAAGTTATTGTAATTCGCTTCCACCTATTCGTTCCTCCGATATGTTGTAATATCTGCGTGACGGATAAAACGCTCTTGGGAAAAGTAAAGGATACAAATACCAAACTTGTCGAGTGATTATGTGCATCTACAGGGGTGTCCGAGGTCCGTGGGACAAGGACAACTATAGGTGGGTCTAATAACTTAGGAGGTTCCGTCACAGCTGGTATCAGAGTGAAGCCCATCTCTTCAGATATTATGAAGCATTTCGAAAAGAATTTTCAAATACTTATCCAAGAAAATTTCTTTCATTCTTCCCTTGCCACTTTCTGAAAGTTCTCATCCTACAAGACCAGGTAATAGAGTGCAATATATAGGAAGTGGGATCAACGAAGATTGGTTCCGTAATCATTGGGTTATGCATGCATCATGTTAAAAATCTACTAATAAATTTTCCCTCTTATGGAGATATGCCGTGTACAAGGAAAACCGCGCGCAAGTCCACTGGACCTATTGGCGTGCCTCGTCATCAGTTGGCCCCAAGACAAAAAGAGAGCAGTAGCGGCAGCAATGATCCAATCGAAGACTTGGAGACCCAAGTGGAACAGCTTCGGACGGAGCTACGTCACTGAAACAGGTTGTGGGCAGATGACAGTCAACATATAGCTGAGTTGTCAGCCGAAGTCGGCCGCTTGCGGTTTGAGCTCTCCAAACAAGACTCGGCCATTGATTGGGCCATCAACTCGTGCTCAATAGCTTGGCATCGTGAAGCAAAAGCTCGAGCTCGTGTGGATGAGCTCAGCACGGCCCTTGATAACCTGCAAGTATATTGTAATACTCTACATGAGGAAGTACATGTACTGTATGGTCGACTACACCCTGACGTGCCTGCTGACCCTGTTGGAATGGGAGCCAGACCATCGGGGACAGCAGGTGAAGGACCCAATGGGGAATTGGATCTTTTCAAGCCCCCTCCTTCAATGAACCTAGCTAATGAATAGTCTCCTGCAACAGACAGTGAAGCAACAAAAGATAACGAAGACTAGACTAGTATAGTATAGGAACTATACTTATGTAAAATAAGTAATGAAGTCATGTTGTACACTTGAGTCTGTATCATTACGTTTTGGTAATGTAAAATGATGGTATATCGGCATGTTATATTTTCCCCAAATGTTTCTTTGCCTCAGATGCCATCAAGGACTTGTGCGCACAAAAAGGTGCAGGAACCTCCCATGGTCGGGAGGCTACTCCTAATCCACCACCTATGCTACCCACGTTGGCCGAGGCTATCGCTGCCTTGGTCAATGCGACCGCCGACAATACCCGCTTCTTACGTGAGATGGCGGGTAATCAATTCCAGCAGTAAGGCGGAAGAGTTCCTCCCCAGGGACCACGTGAAACCTCATATCTAGACTTCTCTGAAATGCGTCCCCCACTCTTTGTTAAAGCTGAAGACCCTCTTGAAGCTGACGAGTGGATAAGGGTAATAGAGCAGAAGTTCGGCTTGATTCGTTGCACAGAAACACAGAAACCGTTATTCGCTGCCCAACAACTGAGAGGCCCTGCTAGTACCTAGTGGGGAAATTTTGTGGCGATACAACCAGCCGGACATCAGGTCACTTGGGATGAATTTAAATTGGCATTCCGTGAGCACTATATTCCAAAAGGAGTGCTTCACATGAAACAAGAGGAATTTATGTGACTAAAACAAGGAGGAGATACTGTCATGCAATATCTCAACAAATTTAATCATTTATCCCAATATGCAATTGACCAAGTAAACACTGACCTGAAGAAGAAGAATTGCTTTATGAGAGGCCTCAATGACCGGCTCCAAAGGAAAATGGCCACCTGCCTAGATCTTACATACAGTAGGGCTGTCAGCACAGCGCTGGCAGTAGAAGCTAAGAATACAGGCCAAGGAAAATCGAAGGGATGCGGAGGTGACAGGTCCCATCAAGGACCTGAGAAGCGAACCAAGTTGGTAATCTGACCATTTAATCAGAATCGTTCTTCGCCTCGTCCACCCTCTTATCCGTTCAAACAGCCTGTTTTCATTTGTCCCACCACTGCCCCTACTTCCATAAATCAGCCAAGTGCCCTTGGTGCTCGTTTCCCCGCCCTCCCTAGTTCTTCCACTGGCTACTTCAACTGTGGGAAGTCTGATCATTTTATCAAAGACTGTCCATATCTGAAGTAGAATAAGTTCAACAATCAACAGAATTTCTGGGAGCTCTAATCAAGGCAAGGGAAACATGGCTAATAATTCAGCGGGCAAAAATGTTAAGAAGACTGGGCGAGTTTATTACACTCAAGTGGCCACTACACTGGAAGGAGAACCGATAATGATGGGTACGTTCCTTGTGGCCAATCACCCCGCAGTCATTCTCTTTGATTCTGGTGCTTCGCATACATTCATAAGCAAGAAATTCGTGGAAAAATATTGCATTCCTTACACTGAATCAAGGGAAGGGCTTATTATTCATTCACCCGGGGACAAATATTTACTAAGGAAGTAGCTTTTCATGTGCCAGTAACATTGGTTGAACGAGACTTTCCCACCAACATGATTCTCTTAAAAGGCCAAGACATAGATGTAATTCTAGGCATGAATTGGTTAGCCCAACATAAAGCTATCCGTAACACTGACTTAAGGACTATCAAGTTGAGCCATGGCCATGAAGAGGTTCTCTTGTCCATCCCTATAGCTGTCCCAGCCAAACCATTTGGATGAGTCTATGAAGCTATTATACCAGAAATCCAGTACATTCCGGTAGTATGTGAATTTCTGGATGTATTTCCTGAAGATTGCCTAGATTGCCCCCAGAAAGGGATGTAGAGTTTGTGATCAAACTGAAGCCTGGTACAACTCCTATTTCTAGAAGATTGTACCGGATGCCACCAAATGAATTGGCGGAGCTCAAGACACAATTACAAGACTTACTTGAGAAAGGATTTATTCGGCCCAATTCATCACCTTGGGGATGTCCCGCAATATTTGTCAAGAAGAAGGATCAAACGCTTCGAATGTTCGTGGACTATAGACCCCTTAATGAGGTCACAATCAAGAACAAGTACCCTCTTCCCTGGATCGATATCTTGTTTGATCAACTTACTGGAGCACAGGTATTCTCTAAAATTGACCTCAGGTTGGGTTATCATTAGATCCGTATTCGACCCGAAGATATACCCAAGACCGCATTTACTACGCGGTACAGATTATTCGAATATTTGGTTATGTCATTCGGATTGACAAATGCTCCTGCCCACTTCACATATCTGATGAACTCGGTATTTATGCCTGAGTTGGACAAATTTGTGGTGGTCTTCATTGATGATATCTTAATTTACTCCAAGAATGAAGAGGAGCATGCTAAACATTTACGGATCGTATTAATGCGCTTAAGGGAACACCAATTATATGCTAAATTTAGCAAATGCGCATTTTGGCTGGAGGTAATCTAATTTTTTGGGACATGTATTGTCTGCAAATGGGATTGCGGTTGATCCCAGCAAGGTCAAGGATATTCTAGAGTGGAAACCGCCAACCACTATACATCAAGTTCGAAGTTTCCTTGGGCTGGCTGGCTATTACCACAGATTTATCCCAGATTTCTCCAAGATTGTGAAGCCAATCACAAGTCTATTGAAGAATGATACCAAATTTAACTGGTCCTCAAAATGCAACAAAGCCTTCGAGCAGCTGAACGTATTATTGACCACTGCTCCGGTATTAGCTCAATCGAATATTGAGAAGCCTTTTGATATATACTGCGACACATCAGGCAGTGGTCTCGGATGTGTCCTAATACAGGAGGGCCGAGTTATAGCATATGCTTCGAGACAGTTGCGCCGACATGAGGAGCATTATCCAACTCATGACCTAGAATTAGCTGCTGTGGTTCATGCTCTTAAAATATGGCGTCATTATATGCTGGGGAATATCTGCCATATATATACTGATCATAAAAGTTTGAAGTATATTTTTACCCAGTCAGAACTAAACATGAGGCAGAGAAGATGGCTTGAGCTGATTAAGGATTATGAATTAGAAATTCACTACTACCCAAGCAAGGCTAACGTGGTGGCAGATGCACTAAGTCGTAGGGCTTCCTGCCATTGTCTTACAATAAAGACCTCTGACATCACATTATGTCAAGAAATGGAGAAGTTAAACCTGGGAATGATTCAACATGGAACCTTGAACCAATTGAAGCTTGAGTCGATTCTTTTGCAAAGAATTATTGATGCACAAAGAAATGATAAGGGTATGAAACATATTCATGAGAAAATAAAAGTCGGTAAAGCAAATTGTTTCAAAAAGGATGATCAAGGCATAGTATGGTTTAATAACCGCATAGTTGTGCCTAAAAATGTGGTAATCCGCCAGCAAATTTTGGATGAAGCTCATCTTAGTCGCTATTCCATTCATCCCAGAAGCACTAAGATGTATCAAGATTTAAAGCAACATTATTGGTGGACAAAAATGAAGATTGAAATTGCACGCTATGTGGCAAGATGTGATTTGTAGACGTGTCAAAGCCATAAATATGAAGACTGCCGGTCCACTACAATCTTTGCCCATCTCAACTTGGAAATGGGAAGACATTAGCATGGACTTTATTGTGGGATTACCCAGGACAACAAAAGGATTCGATTCTATCTAGGTTATAATTGATCGACTTACAAATATCGCCCACTTTCTTCCAGTCAGGGTAAAGTATACAGTGGCCACCTATGCGGAACTTTACATTGCTTGTATTCTCAGTCTGCACGGGGTCCCAAAGATAATAGTGTCGGATCGTGGACCGCAATTTGTATCCAAGTTTTGGGAAGAACTTCACAAATCTCTGGGTACTAAGCTGCTCCATAGTTCGGCCTAACATCCTCAAATAAGTGGACAGACTAAGAGAGTAAATCAAATACTCGAAGATATGTTAAGGGCATGTGTTCTAGAATTTCCGCAAAAATGGGATGATTGTTTACCACTAGCAGAGTTTTCATATAACAACAGCTATCAAGAAAGTATTAAGATGGCACCATTTGAAGCATTATATGGACGACGGTGCCGTACTCCATTGAATTGGTCTGAACCGGGAGAAAGGTGGTTTTTCAGGCCTGATATGGTTAAAATGATGGAAGAAAAAGTTCAACGAATCATACATAACCTAAAAAAGCACAAGCTCGACAAAAGAGTTATGCAGACAAATGACGCCAACCCTTGTACTTTCAAGTTGAAGATTATGTTTACCTGAAAGTATCACCAATGAAGGGTGTATCTCGTTTCGGTGTAAAAGGGAAGCTTGTACCCTGGTACATTGGTACGTTTCCTATTCTTGAAAGATGTGGGCCAGTGGCATATCGACTCTTACTACCCGAAGCATTGTCTGCAGTGCACAATGTGTTCCATGTATCCCAATTGAAGAAGTGTCTTTGGGTTCTTGATCGAACCATTGAGATAGAAGATGTTGTTTTGGAACCAGACCTAACATATTCCGAACATCCTATTCGAATCTTGGATCAAAAGGATAGGATCACCCGAGAAAGGACTCTTAAATTCTATAAGATACAATGGAACCAACATACGGAAGATGAAGCTACATGGGAAACACAAGACTTCTTAGAAAAGAATTTCCCTGGCTTTTTAGCTTCATGTAATTTGTAAGATATATATAGTGAATTGTAAAGGCAAAGTAAACCCCATACCACCCCTACCTTGTAAGACAAATAAGTAAATAAAGATGTGAAGCGTTTCCTTTTCCATTACTTACCCTAGGACCTTAAATCTCGGGACGAGATTCTTTTCAAGGAAGGATGTAACACCCCTAGTGTTACTGTTACTAAAACTTGAGCATAACATCATGAGCATTAGCATATCATATGTTTGTTACACCTAGAGTGCATTCACTAGGTAAAAATTTCAGATAAGTTGTGCTGATATGACTTGATGTGTGGTTAAACCTAGGGTAATAAAGTGCTTAACCCTAGATCAGGGCTTATGAATATAAGGGAAGCCCAAACATGTAAAAACTTCAAAACTCATTAGAAATGAGCATAAGATATCATACTTGATGGACTTTGGTGGCACAAGAACCCTAGAAAGTTCAGAATCCTGAAAAGACCCCTGAAAACCCTAAACTGGAACCCTAGGGGGCTAAGTGTAAATTTGGTGCACTTTTGGACCAAAGTGCAAATTACCAAGGTAATACAACCCCACAAACTATGTGTCTTTCACATTTAAGAATTTGCAAGTCAAAAAGTGGGGATTTGGACTTAAGTGCAAAAAGCCTCTCATACGCTCCATATGCCTAAGTCTAAATTCAGTTGCATAAGGCTAACTTTGGAGCTCTATATTTCTGAATTTACAAGGAATTTGCCAAGGGTCAATACATCAAGATTATAGAGCTACTAAAAGAGTACAACTTTACTTAAGTGATTAAGCATTGGTTACATACAAAAATTGGAGATAAATGGGTCTGAAGTCTGACTGTTAGACAATTCTGAGACTGAATATTGACTAACAGTGAAGACAGATGGACTTTGTGATCGAATTATAGTAAGATCCAGTGATGGATTGGGTATGGTCACTATAACAAAATTGAAGTTGGATTATAGGACAAGAACTTTGTTACAGAGGGATTGATGAATTGTTACATAGAAATTTGAGATCAAGACCCTAAAACTTGCTCTGTCAGGCGCCTGAATTGAGTTCTCATGGTACAGTACTGAAAAAGATCGGCAGATGCATCACCCCTCGTCGCCGGTGACCCCGCGCCTGGATTTGCGTCGGCCGCCATGATTCGTGCCTCGGATAAGTGGATTGCGCTCGGTAGTGAAAAGATCTTCCCCGCGGATGAGTTTGGGGGCACTATGGTCGGCCTCACCATACCCACTTGCCCAGTAACGTGGCCGCACGGCCATCGCCGTCGTGACCACCGTTCACCGGAATCTGCCACGCTACTGACCCTATTACCACGTCGTAAGGTGTCGTGTGAGTTAGTTAGTCATCGTCCCAGGCTTCTACCCCAGTAAATGCCACGTTATGTGACTCCGGTGACTCCTCCCTCTCTCCGGCCGCCAGCACATTTCTTCCAAATTGGAAGTCACCGCCGATAGATCCTATAAATTGCTGCCCCAGTGAGCTTCGCTAAGTCATTGCGCATCCAAATCACCCGCTCTTGCCTTCTATCATCCACCAGAGCCGCCCAATTGTCCATTTCCCCCAAATCAGTCGGAATCCCGCCGTGAAGGTCTCTCACCGTGGTCAGCCTATCTCAGGTTGATTCATACCGCTCTATTGAATGTTCTAGCATCTCTAGACTCTCGTGTTGCTTGTAGGCTCACTTGATTGAACTAGACCGTACTGAGTTGCCCGGAACACCATAGCTTCTTCTCGGATTTTATCGTCGTTGTGAGCAGACATGCTCCGGCTTGGATTAGTGCAATTAATTGAGGGGTTAGTGTCACCGAGGGTAGAATTCGGTGCCGGCTAAGTTAGGGATCCGGCCTTGGCATATTTCGGCCAGTACAAGCTCGCCGGAGACACGCTCGTCGCCGTCCACCGTCGTGGACTTGGCACTACAAAGAAACAGAAATAGAAGGGGTTTCCGCAAACGTCAGTGAAACATATAAATAGTGTCGTGACCCCTTTTCAAATTGTTTAAATCGCTAGGGGCCTTTGTGCAAACGGTCCACCGCAGGCGCGCGCGCGGGCGCATTTGCCTATTCACAGGCTAACTTTTGCCAGTTTCAGCCCATCACTATTCATTGTTTCTCTTTTTCTTTTTCTACCAGGATTAGAGAATTCATAGAAAATTGTAGAAAAATGCTAAAACTATGAGACCAATTTTGTTGGACTCCTAAATTCCTCTAGTATTTAATAAAAATTATTCCAAGATTTTTAGCCCAAATCAGGAATTATGTAGTATTCAAAAAGACCAAAACCTAGCCTTTTGGAATTTTAGGAATTATTTAATAACTCCAAAAAACACCAAACTTTTTGAATGAACTTAACATAATATTTAGATCCTTTGAGTGAAGTTTGACTTGCTTTGGACATTGTTTGATGCCAAAACCAAAAACCCTAGCTCCTTAGGGGAAAAAATGTCTAATCTCACTAAGATATTGACTCAGAAAAACCCTAGTTTCCCCGGAGCACCGTGAAGGAAAATTGTATTCAAGATACAACTTAGTGTAGTCTCTCTATTATTGCATTTCATAAACATTACATGAGCATTCATGATTATATTTGGCTATGTATAGAGAACGAAGAAGAGATATCTGTTGAAGAGGAAGAGCCTACTCCGTCAATAGAAAATCCACCTACCGGGAACTGTTTCTATTTTGATATTTGTGGAACATCGCCCGTCTCTCCTACAACACAAGGCAAGCCCCAGTGCATTTGCCACCTCCTTGCTATTTTAAACTCTTTATCACTTGAATGATGCATTAGGTGGTAGGAGTTGAGTGTTAAACCAGTTGATGCATTTCCTTCCTTGGATCTGTTTACCATTCCTTGATTACCTGTTTTCTTAAAAGGTTTTCCTGATGCTTAGTCCTGCTTTAGAAAAACTAATGTTTTGTTTTTAACAAAAGATGATGCTTCATAGTGGATGGGATGTTTTCAAAAATAAAACTTGATGGTGGGTCCATCATGGTCATGATGGGTTCAACATCGGAAAAGATGTACCTCTGCTAGGTACCAGACTTTGGGGTTTTTCAATGATAAAGCTGAGACCAGGTGAGTGACTTGCATGAGAAGAGAGTCTCGGTGTAGTGTCTCCGTCTGAGTCAATTAAGGACCGTCTCGATGTAGGCTTGCTGATCGAGGACCTTTTAGCTGGTCACATACCTCATCATGGGTAAGCTTTGCCTCGGGCAGACTAATACCAGAAAAGGACAACATGCAATGGGAGTGGAGAGATGGCGAGAGAAGCGTGTACCCTCCGTGGCAAGAGGTTGGACGGTGGTGTATCTGTGCTCTCGGTTGGCGTGAACCCGGTCTGGTCTTAAGAACCTCGATGGCGAGTTGACATATGCAAGGGTTAAGTGCTACATATGTCATGTGATTGGAGATCCCCAGCTGGGTATTAATCGATTCGGATCGCTGTTACTTCTCGGACATGAAGACTTGGTCACTGCCCTACATGTAGCATTCTAGTGAACAAAAAGGGTTGATAAAAGGATGGCTAGCATAGGCCAAGTGCTTGAACTAGGGTAAAAAGAACTCTAGTGACATGTAATTACTTAACTGGCTAATAAAACTGGATTTTTAAGGATCCACTATTAGTAAGCATTTTTGCAAACAAAGTCTTGATTCTTGATTGAGCCTTACCTTGACTCCCTTAAGCCAGCATATCCTTAAGAGTCTTTTAATTTGACAGGTAAGACTTGCGAAAGTACACTTTGTACTCAGGGTTTTCGAACCCATGTTGTTGTAGGTGAGAAAACAACAGACTTTTGCTGTTTTTGCACTAAAGTGGTGCCCAAGGATGTGGTGCCCAAGGACGAACCTCAACAGTAACATGGTTGTGGAAGGACGTGGTCCTTCCTTTTGAAAAACAATGTATTTTATGCGGGAGGGGTTTTTGCCTCCTAGGGTTGTAATAATAATACTTATGCACTCTTATAACCTGGTGATGTAATAGTAATACTCTTTCTATATTTCAATGAATGTAAATTAAGTTATTATAATTCGGTTCTGCCTATTCGTTCCTCAGATGTGTTGTAATATCTGCGTGACGGGTAAAACACTCTTGGGAAAAGTAAAGGACACAGATACCAAACTTGTCGAGTGATTATGTGCATCTACAGGGGTGTCCGAGGTCCGTGGGACAAGAGGACAACTGTAGGTGGGCCTAATAACTTGGGAGGTTCCGTCATAGAATGGCCGGTTACTATCGACGTTTCATTAATGGTTTCTCCAAGATTGCCAGACCAATGACAGCTTTGCTAGCAAAGAAGGTTGAGTTCAAGTGGACCCTAGCATGCCAAGAATCATTTGAGATGTTGAAGCAGAAGTTGACAACAGCATCAGTTGTTGGTTCTGCCAGATGTTCACAAGCCATTCTCGGTATATTGTGATGCTTCGTACACTGGACTGGGATGTGTGTTAATGCAGGAAGGAAAAGTAGTGGCATACTCGTCCCGACAATTGAAAGTTCATGAGAAGAATTACCCCACTCATGATCTAGAGCTAGCAGCAGTGTTTCATGCATTGAAGACCTAGAGACATTATCTTTATGGGCAGAAATGTGATATCTACACGGACCACAAGAGCCTCAAGTACATATTCACTCAGTTAGAGTTAAACATGAGGCATCGAAGGTGGCTAGAATTCATCAAAGACTATGAGCTGGAGATTCATTATCACCCACGCAAAGCAAATGTGCAGATGCTCTTAACAGGAAGAGTCAAGTCAATATGTTGGCCGCTCACCCGATGTCGTTCGAGCTAGCAAAAGAATCCGACAGACTGAGTCTCGGATTTCTGAACAACACTCAAGGAGTGGCAGTTGAGTTAGAGCCCACTCTGGAGCAAGACATCAGAAAAGGTTAGAAGGAGGATGAGAAGATCAATGAGATCCGACAGCTAATCATAGATGGGAAAGGTCTAGATTTCTGTGAAGATGCAGAAGGAGTGGTATGGTTCAAGGATAGGCTGTGCGTTCCCGACACCGCATCAATCCGAGAACTGATTCTCAAGGAAGCTCATGAGATAGCTTATTTTATACACCCTGGTAGCGAGAAAATGTACCAAGACCTAAAGAAGAGATTCTAGTGGTATGGTATGAAAAGGGAGATAGCAGAGTATGTGGCCAGATGCAATAGTTGTCAGAAGATCAAGGCAGAACATCAGAGACCCGCATGTTTGTTGCAGCCATTGCAGATTCCTCAGTGGAAATAGGATGAGATTGGGATGGACTTTATAGTCGTTCTGCCCTGCACTCGAGCTGGTTACGACTCCATCTGGGTAGTAGTGGACTGTTTGATAAAGGCGGCCCATTTCATACCAGTCAAGACCACCTCAGAGTTATACATGTCTCGGATTGTGTGCTTGCATGGTATTCCAAAGAAGATAATATCAGATAGAGGCACTCAGTTCACCTCTCACTTTTGGCAGCAGCTACATGAAGCTTTGGGTACTCACTTGAAGTTCAGTTCAGCTTATCACCCGCAGACAGATGGTCAGACTGAGAGAACCAACTAGATTCTTGAGGATATGTTGAGAGCTTGTGCTTTGCAAGAGAAGTTAGGTTGGGACAAGAGACTACCGTATGCAGAATTCTCCTACAACAACAGCTATCAGGCCAGTTTGAAGATGTCACCATTTGAAGCGCTCTATGGGAGAAATTGTAGAACCCCGTTGCATTGGGACCAACCCAGCGAAAGGAAGGTGTTTGGTCCAGAGATTTTGCTTGAAGCTGAAGAGAATATCAAGATGGTCCGAGAAAATCTGAAGGCAGCGCAGTCAGACAGTGAAGCTATGCTGACACCAGGAGAAGGGAACTCAGTTTTGAAGTGGGAGACTATGTTTACCTGAAAGTGTCACCCATCAGAGGAACCAAAAGGTTTGGAGTCAAGGGCAAGCTAGCCCCTCGCTATATCGGGTCGTACCAAATTCAAGCAAGACGTGGAGAAGTGGCTTATCAACTCAGCTTTCCAGAGAATCTGTCTGTAGTGCATGATGTGTTTCACGTGTCTCAGTTGAAGAAATGCTTGCGAATACCAGAAGAGCAGTTGCCAATGGAAGATCTTGAAGTTCAAGAGGATCTAACTTACATTGAGAAGCCAACGCAAATTCTAGAGACAACAGATCGGGTCACTCGGAGGAACACCATCAGACTATGCAAAGCCAAGTACCCTGAACTCTTTGCTAGCCAGCCCTGAATCTCGAGGGTGAGATTCTTTTAAGGGGGATAGGTCTGTAACACCATGAATTTGGGGGTATAAAATTTATTTCTTATGATCTTCCAAATTTAGGTGTTATTCTTCTCCATCTCACTCTAGCTTCACTCTCTCTAGTTTTCTCCCTCTCCTTTTCTTTTAATTAGAGTTAGTGGTATTAGTGAAGGATTATTTATTTTATTTTTCCCAAAACCTATAAGTCATGGAATGTTGCATCATATTGAGCCTAAACAATCTTTGAGTTGTTGCATATATATTTGATTTAGTTTGAATTTGAAACTTGCTTTGAATTTGAATTGAAAACCCTAGAGAAAATAAATAGAAAAGGCAATAGAAATTCTAGGAAAAAGGGAAAAACCAATTTCAGCCCAAGTCGGCCCAGTTAGCCCAGCCCGCGCGTGCCCCCTGTGCATGATAGGCGAGCCCCGCCTGTCGGCGCCAACCAGCGCGCTCTCCCCCCCTCTCTCTCGCTGCCCCATGGGCCAGGCTTGTCGGCGCCGTCCTCTCGCACGCGCGCTCGCTTCTCTCTCTGCCCCGCCGTCCCCACCTATCAGCCCGTCCCTAACCTCTCGCCCACGATCTCCCCGCCGTGGACGCGCCCACAACTGCATGTTCTCTGGTGACATCCGCGCCCCCGTGCCCCTTTTGAGCCCCGCACCCTGCTCGCCCACCTCCTCTCTCTCATTTGTGCCCTCTCCCAGACTCCCTCGCCCTCTCTCTCACTCTGCCCACGCGAACAGGGAGCTTCGCCACCACCTGCAAACGCCCACTGCCTATTTCATGGCCGTCGTTGCACCCGTGCCCTGTCCAGTGCCACGGTGAGCTTCGCCTTACGACCAGCCGCTCAGGACACCCTTCGGTGTGCCCTCTCCCTCCCTACTGTGTCCAGTCTGTGCTCACCGGAGCGTTTTCTTGTGCAGCCGGAGTCCACCACCGTCGCCCCGTCGAACCCCTGTGCCTCCACCATTGCTTCGCGACGCCAGCGCTTCTGCTTGAGGTGAGCAACCTTCCCGTGCCCTTTTCTGCTTGAGGTGAGCAACCTTCCCGTGCCCTTAATTTGGTCATCCTCGCTCTATAGCTTGCGCGATTGCTCACCGGAGCAATCCAGCGCCGCCGTTAGCCTGCCCCGCCGTGGTCTGCGCTCGTTGGTGCCCCCACGCCGGTGTGAAGGCCATGGCCGAGTTCGCCAGACCGCCCTGATTGCGCCCAGGCTAGTCCCCGAGCCTCTAGTGCCCCACCGTGGCTGGCCTGCTCGTCTTCGGCGAACTCTCGCCGTGGGACCGAGCGGCGCCACCGCGCCCAAGCCAGCCCTGGCCGTTAGATCTCGGTCGTCCTTCCGAGATCGGATGGTTTGGACTTAACCTGAGTAGATCTAATCCTAGCCCTTCGATCGGGATTTGACCGCCCCTCCCTTTTCCCCCTCACCCGCGTCCCTGCCTTTGGGCCCGGCTAGTCAGCCCGCCCTTACCCGCTGACGCCCTGGCCCCGCTTGTCAGCCGCGCCTACGCTCCCGTGCCCACGTGCGCGCCCACGCGATCTAATCTCAGCCGTCGGTTTCTGATCCAACGGTTGAGGGAGACCGATACCCCTTCGCGTGGTTGTTTTGCTTAAGAAACCCCCTGGTTTTAGGAAATCAACCCGACGTCCTCTATTTTAGCGCATAGGTCCCTGGTTTCTTTAGAATAGCCCCCTGGACTTTTATTTAATTACAGATTTAGCCCTAATTTCATATTTCAAACTTCAAAACTTGTTTATTTCATATCCTTTTCATATGAATTCCAAATTTAGTGGTTCAAATTGCAAAATGTTCACAAGATTATTCTCTGTTCAAATAAATATGACCAAATGTAATCTTTTTACTTTAATTTTTACACTTAGAATGTAGAATTAAAGTATATGTTGATTTATTTATTTAATGAAATAAATAAAAGGAAAATCCTAGGAATAAAGTATATTTAATCTTGTGAGGTTAGTGTTATGCATTTCATGGATTCATTTTGGGTTTAACCTTTAGGCCTTAATGAGATAAATAGAATTAGGTAGGTAATTATGGATAATATTTAAAGGATAATTAAATTCCTAAATGAGAATAGTTCATCTTATAATTTAAGCTTTTCTTTGTTTATTTATTACTTTACCTTTTTAAGTTATGTTCCAAACACTTAGAAAGTAATCAATTCCCCCCACTAAGGATTAGTCCATTTTATAACTTGATATAATTCCCCTGTACTTAATACTATTTGAGTTGTGTGCCAATGTTTGTACATGTTTGATGTGCTGTTTATTTGTACTTTTCCAAATGTATTGAATGTATGCTCGCTTTACTTAGACAACGAGCAGTCCGAGGTTCCTGAGTGTGTTGTTGGAGACCTCCCTGAGCAACAACCTGGTGAAGGCAAGTGCCCTCAGACCTATCATGTCCTACTTTACTTTATAATTCACTGTCCTGCATTACATTATTGAAACTTAAGGATTGACTAGTCTGTATTTACCTTACCCTTGTTTACCTTTTTGGGTTAATCATGGTTAGCTTATGCTATTGCTTTAACTTAATCAATGAACATGATGTGACCTTCTATGATACTATGATGTTATCCCGATGGGGTCCTTGTGATTACTTTAGGGGGCTCAAGCTGTTTCTTGAGTACCTCTCCATAAGGACCTGTTTGGGGAGTGACAACCTAGGATAACAGTGCAACCATGAGGGTGGAATGGGATGTTCTTAGCTGATTAATTAGAGGAACCAAAGGAGTAGTTGGCTTCGCCGTAGGGCCGTCCATGGGGTCCGGGCATAGTACTTGCTTAGTCGAGGCTGTGAAAGTTCCCTTTGCCCGGGAACAGGATCTGGATGTCGCCTAGAGGGGGGGGTGAATAGGCGAATAAAAATTATCACTTTAAAACTTAAATTCTTACTCTACTCGAAGACTAGAACGCAGTGGAATGAGAAGACCCTTCGAGTAGGTTACAGCAAAATAGAAGATCCTGTCTCAAAATGTCCTGCATTTCAAATATAACTTGTACCATAGATAAGTGTTGAAGTGCAGATATAAAAGCGAGTAAGACAGAGAGTCAGAACACAATACAGAACAGAGCACACAGACGCAAGGATTTATCCCGAGGATTCGGCCAAGCCTGAAACGCTTGCCTAGTCCTCGTTGAAGTTAGCCACACCTAGGCTTGGAGTCTATTTCAACTCCTTCCTCCGTTTGCTCGGATCTGTCAGTATGACAGATAGAGCCTTTCACTATGTTGAGTTGGTTACAACGAAACCGCGGCTGCTTACAATCTTCTTGGCAGCACTCCGGTAGAGTAACGATATGCTCAAGACTATGCTCTAGCTCTTAGCAGCACTCCTCTGCTCTCTAAAGGCTTATAGCTTTGCCTTCTACACAAACTAGAGAGATTCACACAAGAGGGAGAGTGAGATTTGATCCGAGTGATGTATGCTGTTGTTGGCTGCACTTATATATGTTGGAGGCGCCTAGGAGTCCCTTTTATAGGCACAAGGGGCCTAGGAGCCGTTGGAAGCAATCCAGGAAGGCAAATCTTGCCTTCTGTCGGGTGGCGCACCGGACAGTCCGGTGCACCACCGGACATCAACTGTTCACTGTCCGGTGCAGATCTCCTTCCAAAATTGGCGCATTCGACCGTTGCAGACTTGGAGCCGTTGGCGCACCGGACACTGTCCGGTGCACACTGGACAGTCCGGTGCCCACATCTGACCGTTGGCTCGACCACGCGTCACGCGCGGATTGCGCGGCCGACCGTTGGCTCACCGGACAGTCCGGTGCACCACCGGACAGTCCGGTGAATTTTAGCCAAACGCCGTCTACGAATTCCCGAGAGTGGCCAATTGACCAGACGCCGGCCTGGCGCATCGGATGCTGTCCGGTGCACCACCGGACAGTCCGGTGTACCCAGACTGCACAGAGTCTTGGCAGCTCCAGCCAAGTATTTTTCCTTTGTATTTTCTCTTCTTTTCTTCTTCTTTCTGTTTCTAACACTTGGATAAATATGTTAGTACAAAAACCAATGTACTAAGTCTAGAAACATACCTTCTCTTTGATTTTCACTTCTTTAACATTTGGCATGATTGAGAATGATGTTGGACTCATAAATCATCAAGTCAGCTTGACTTGATCTAGATTGACATTTCTGAGCTCCAACATCCTGCAAAGGTCACATAGAATATCTCCAAGCATAGGAACAACCCAAACTAAAGGTCAAGGTGCACTTAGCTCTTTTGGGCTGCTTCCAATTCTGATTACAACATTTGTTCTCCTTCTAGTGACCTTGTTCACTTCTAAGAGCTTGATCTTGAGCCTTATGACTTACACCACATAACTATAGATGTTTCCTCATTGGTTGTAAGTTACGTCCTTATGTAGTGATCCTTGATGTGCCATAGCTCTTCTCAACTCGATCACCCTTGACTTTGCAAGTCTTCTTCTTCACCCTTGGCTTTGGGTTCCTCAGCCTCTTTGACCTTCTCCCATGCACTTGGTACCTCGAAGCTCTTCTTGCTTCCATCCTTGGTTTGATCAGTTGACTCCAAGTTATGCACATCAAGTCTCACTTAAGCATTGTCCATCTTACTTGTGATGTCCATTATCTATAGACAATCCAGTCTTTGGACCATCACACCTGTTTACTTGTGTTGAACCCTGTTAGCTTTGCATTCAGCACCTGTTCAACACTTAACACACTTGTTAGTCCTTTAATTGGGTTGTCATCCAAACACCAAAACCCACAAGAGAGCTTTCAATTTCCCCCTTTTTGGTGATTGATGGCAACACAATTAAAGCTTACATACGAATAAGATTTAAAGCACAATTTTGAATTCTAAGTTTATAGAATGCTTCCCCTAAATATGTGCTTACACCAGAATCTTAAATTTGGCCTTATATGCCAAATTGCACATACTTAGGCTAATTCGAAGCATTACTACACCTTAGCACATGTGGGATGCATTGTGCCACTAATTAACTCGTGATGCGTATGACACATAGATATACAGAATCAGAGTTAAACACCAATTGAATATTTGTACCATAGAAATATCAACCTACCACTTTTCACATTAAGATACCAAATTAAAACAATTTTAAAGCACCAGAACTACATGAATATCAATTATAGAATAGATGATGCCAATTGATTCATGTCAACGGAAGCACTAGTTTTGCATCATCACCATATAATGCAACACACATAATCATATGATAAGAATTATCAACAGCACAAACTAACACATCCTTCCTTAAGATCAAAAGAACTCAAGGAAACCCCTTTAAGATAAGCTTTCCTCTCAGGTTGAGGTAAGCTTTTAATGCACAAATTCTCCCCCTTTGACATCAAACACCAAAACTATATTCAAGCAAGAACATAGAATGATGTCAAGGGACAACAGGGTATTGAGCATGTAAAACATACTAACAATACTCCCCCTTACTCATTAAACATATGCACCACAAGCATTGGAGGAAAATTAAGATACATACACGCAAAAGATCAATACTACCTTTTGTACCTTTACCATGTTGTGGTGTACTTTCCATCTTGAAGGATTAATCTCTATGGAGCTCCTTCTTCATCCTAACCTTCTCTAGTTGCTAATGCACCAAGCTTAGAGCAAGTTATAGTATTGTGGCACAAGATGAAGCTTATATTCTAGAGATTACCAAGAGATATCAATCTAAGCATACTACCAAGGCTATCAATTGAAAGAACATTACTATCATAGTTCCATGATATTTAAAAATGAGCATCTAGTATCACCAAAAATTATAGAGCATGAGCAATCTATAAATATGCAAGTACTCACAACTTAAGATACCAAATACTTGACTTATGGAGATACCCAAGTCCTGATTGCTTCATCTCCTGCTCATCTTCCCTTTACCACCTTGAGACTATACAAGATCACTCAAGAAACAATTAGTCTCAAAAGACACAAGTTATATGTGCTCCCCCAACAGTTGTGCATCAAGTATTTTAATGACTTGCCCTTTGCACACTCTAGATTCCTCAGGGCTAGAGGGGATCACAACATTTCTTGGTCAAGGCATACTCTATCAATTTCATCACAAAGGGATACCAATTGAATAGATGACATAAGACAGCTTATTACTAGTGGAAACAATGCATGCCTCAAGATATATAACATTTTACGAGGAACCTAGGCACGCTTCACACATGATGATTATTGCAATACATACACCAATTGAAAATGACAAGATCATGCATATAAATCACAATGTCTAATCATACCAAGATTAAGAAATACTTCATTTTAAGTGCACCAAAGGAAACAACATTTTAGGGCATAAGGTGCCTATATCAAGATACTACCAATTGAAAGGTAAGAACATAGCTATGATCATAATCAACGGAACTTCAAAATTTTTAATGAAATTGCACAGTTCAATTCTCCATACCTTTGCCTTTTCCTGTATTGCCATGAGAGCCTTAGTTGTCACCAATTGAGTGCTCCTTTTGCTCATGCACCTCATAACTTAAGAAGGTGCATTTGTGGCACAACATGGATTTGGTATACACACATTATCATAATAGAGTAATTATTTGAACATGGACTAAACAAGATGTCATGCTTGCACACATAGGTTACTCATTTAACACCATATAGCATGACTTACAAAAAGATGCAGGTTTATCCATGAACACATAAAGACTTAATCATGGTAAATATATCAAATGATAAGCTATTCATTGGATGATTCAAGAGATATAACACACAATCATGATTAAGCAGGCATCAATGTGATCTTTGAAGTCATGAATCAATGATCAAAAAATATTCATCAAGAGCAATCCCAAAAGCATAACTACTCCGAGGACAGATACAACAATCAAACTTAAGAGCAATGCTGATAATGCACTTAAGAAACATAGGTACCGTTCTTTGGAGAGCCAGATGCAGATTCTCATCAAAGTCCTTTGCTTGATTCACCAGTAATGATTAAGGACTTCTACAACTTATTTAACTTGAGATGAACATGAGATTAATATTGCACAATAATCCAGCCTTGAGTTAATGAATAGACAATAAAGATTAACAGCTTAAGCATAGAGTTTGAAATAACCATCTTAAGCTCTCTCAGGGTCTCCATTCCATCTCGAGGCACCTGCATGGTCTAGTTGACAAGGTTTGGTACCCATCTCGGGATGGGTCCATGACGTTCAACTAAAAGTGCCTTTGGTACCCAAATAGCCTTTGTGCTAATTCTAGGTGATCTCATTATAGATCTAGCACAAGTGTATGATTTGGGTCTCCTAAGCGATTGAGACAAATTTACTTGCTTAGGAACCTTACCTTTATTACATACCTTAGATAGATGACCCTGCTCACCACACTTGTAGCAGAAGCGTCGCTCAACCTGACATGACGCTTGTTGTTTGTCATTTTCCTTGTTGAGAGTCATCTTGGAGAATGCACATCTTTGATTCTTCATGACCGGACATGAAGTGATCATGTGGTCCTTGTTGTTGCATCCAAAACATCTCATTGCCCCTTCATCTTTGTCGTTGTACGGACAAGACGCGATGAGGTGGCCTAATGCTTTGCACTTGAAGCATCTCCTTTTTCCTCTTCTCTTTTTACTTTTGGATGACATAGAGAGATTATTAGTGTAAACAACATGATTAATTAACTTGTTACCTTTCTCTTGTCTCATGTTGATTTCTTCACTTATTGCTTTAGGAACATCTTTCTCAAGGAGGTTGACTCTTGCTGCGGTTTCTCCTTCCTCATGTTTCTTCACCACGTGTTCGTAGATATCTTGAGGAAGTCGAGCATAGCGTCTTCTCCTTAGTTGTCTTTGTTTCTTGTTCCCAAGCAATTTTCTTTTAGACCCTACAACTTGTTGCTCAAACAAGGATTGGCTTTCTTTTGAGGAGCAACGGTTAGAACATGGTGATATACAATTTGAATGCGCACACTTGCAAGAATGAGGTTCACATGAATTTAAGTTCACAAAGACAACCTCATGAGCAATATTGAGCATGATATGGTCATCAACCAATTCACTATGAGAATTTGACAACATATCATACTTTTCATTTAGAGCAAATTTTTCTAGATTTATCATCTCTACTTGACTCCTAAGCATAGAATTTTCAGTTTTAAGTTGAGCAACACAAGATAAAGTATCATCATTATTTCTTTACTCAATTAAAATTGAATCATACCGTTGGACCAAGTCATTATGAGAGCACTTTAGCTCCTCATGTTCTTTGGTCATCTTCTCCAGACTATTGTTTGTTTTGATGAGTGTCTCCTCTAGCCTGAGAAGCGTCTCGCCTTGTTCCTTGTTCCTTCTCAACAGCTTAACCAAGAGTGCTTTGTCCTCTTTGTTGAGATGGATGTAGAAACGACGAATCTCCTCTTCTTCCACATCATCGATCTCATTTTCCCTGTCATTAATGTCAGTGGAAGCAATACAGGAAGATGTACCTTGTGGTGATGAAGATGCATCCTTGCTATCATCCTCATACTCCTCCTCATCATTGCATTTGTCTCCACTATCATTGTTAGCAATAAGACATTTATAACTAGTGGAAACCGAACCCTTCGGTGAGGTAGATTCATCGTTTGGTTGCCATCGTTTTTGTTCTTCTCCCTTGGACAGGTTAGTATCACAGGCAATAGAGGGTGTAGAAGCAGTGCATATGGACTTAAAAATTTTCAACTTAATTTTAGTCCATAGATCATGAGCATTAACAAATAAATCACTATCACTACTCATGATGGCAAAATAGGCACTTCTAGACAGTGAGTCAACTAAGATGTTGCAAGCATGGTGATTAAGAGAAAAACATCTTAGTTCATCATTAGAAGGATTTTGACTCAAATTGGAGTAAAAAATACTTCTACTAAAGATCTGTCTCAAATCAGGATTAACACGCATGAAGGCATTATAAATAGAGACACACCAAGATTTATAATTAGAGCCATCACCTAGAAGAAGTTCTACAGTTACCTCTTGTGACGACATCGTCATCTCCGGACGGCTAAGCCCACACTGGAGAGGCCTAGCTCTGATACCAATTGAAAGTTCCCTTTGCCCGGGAACAGGATCTGGATGTCGCCTAGAGGGGGGTGAATAGGCGAATAAAAATTATCACTTTAAAACTTAAATTCTTACTCCACTCGAAGACTAGAACGCAGTGGAATGAGAAGACCCTTCGAGTAGGTTGCAGCGAAATAGAAGATCCTGTCTCAAAATGTCCTGCACTTCAAATATAACTTGTACCATAGATAAGTGTTGAAGTGCAGATATAAAAGCGAGTAAGATAGAGAGTCAGAACACAATACAGAACAGAGCACACAGACGCAAGGATTTATCCCGAGGTTCGGCCAAGCCTGAAACGCTTGCCGAGTCCTCGTTGGAGTTAGCCACACCTGGGCTTGGAGTCTGTTTCAACTCCTTCCTCTGTTTGCTCGGATCTGTCAGTATGACAGATAGAGCCTTTCACTATGTTGAGTTGGTTACAACGAAACCGCGGCTGCTTACAATCTTCTTGGCAGCACTCCGGTAGAGTAACGATATGCTCAAGACTATGCTCTAGCTCTTAGCAGCACTCCTCCGCTCTCTAAAGGCTTATAGCTTTGCCTTCTACACAAACTAGAGAGATTCACACAAGAGGGAGAGTGAGAATTGATCCGAGTGATGTATGCTATTGTTGGCTGCACTTATATATGTTGGAGGCACCTAGGAGTCCCTTTTATAGGCACAAGGGGCCTAGGAGCCGTTGGAAGCAATCCAGGAAGGCAAATCTTGCCTTCTGTCGGGTGGCACACCGGACAGTTCGGTGCACCACCGGACATCAACTGTTCACTATCCGGTGCGGATCTCCTTCCAAAATTGGCGCATTCTACCATTGCAGACTTGGAGCCATTGGCGCACCAGGACACTGTCCGGTGCATAGTCCGGTGCCCACATTCGACCATTGGCTCGGCCACACATCACACGCGGATTGCACGGCCGACCGTTGGTCCGACCGACCGTTGGCTCACCGGACAGTCCGGTGCACCACCGGACATTCCGGTGAATTTTAGCCAAACGCCGTCGACGAATTCCCGAGAGCGGCCAGTTGACCAGACGCCAGCCTGGCGCACCGGACGCTGTCTGGTGCACCACCGGACAGTCTAGTGTACCCAGACTGCGCAGGGTCTTGGCAAATCCAGCCAAGTCTTTTTCCTTTGTATTTTCTCTTCTTCTCTTCTTCTTTCTGTTTCTAACACTTGGATAAATATGTTAGTACAAAAACCAATGTACTAGGTCTAGAAACATACCTTCTCTTTGATTTTCACTTCTTTAACATTTGGCATGATTGAGAATGATGTTGGACTCATAAATCATCAAGTCAGCTTGACTTGATCTAGATTGACATTTCTGAGCTCCAACATCCTACAAAGGTCACATAGAATATCTCCAAGCATAGGAACAACCCAAACTAAAGGTCAAGGTGCACTTAGCTCTTTTGGGCTGCTTCCGATTCTGATTACAACATTTGTTCTCCTTCTAGTGACCTTGTTCACTTCTAAGAGCTTGATCTTGAGCCTTATAACTTACACCACATAACTATAGATGTTTCCTCATTGGTTGTAAGTTACGTCCTTATGTAGTGATCCTTGATGTGCCATAGCTCTTCTCAACTCGATCACCCTTGACTTTGCAAGTCTTCTTCTTCACCCTTGGCTTTGGGTTCCTCAGCCTCTTTGACCTTCTCCCGTGCACTTGGTACCTTGAAGCTCTTCTTGCTTCCATCCTTGGTTTGATCAGTTGACTCCAAGTTATGCACATCAAGTCTCACTTAAGCATTGTCCATCTTACTTGTGATGTCCATTATCTATAGATAATCCAGTCTTTAGACCATCACACCTGTTTACTTGTGTTGAACCATGTTAGCTTTGCATTCAGCACCTGTTCAACACTTAACACACTTGTTAGTCCTTTAATTGGGTTGTCATCCAAACACCAAAACCCACAAGAGAGCTTTCAGGCTGGTTGCAGAGATTCTTTGATTTGGTTTTGTTAGTCACCCTTCCTTTGGGGAGATGTACTGTGTTTATCAAACTGGAGAAACCTAACGGGTGGCTATGACCTCTGGGAAATCTTTGTAAAGGCTACATAGTGAGACCCTACTAGGTCATCTTGGTAGTGATCAATGGGGAGGCTAGAACCCGGGCAGAATGGAAATCACGGCTTGTGGGTAAAGTGTGCGACCTCTGTAGAGTGTTAGAAACTGATATATCAGTCGTGCTCACGGTTATGAGTGGCCTTAGGATTCTCTTCGATTAGAAGAACTTTGGTTACTTTTATGATGATGGTTAACAGTGATGGTCATAATTTTCAACTCTGGTATTTCCTCTTGGAGGGAGTGCCTCTGGGTAATAACTAGGTTTATTACTAAAACTTGGCTCTACTTATAGTAATAAAACTTGACTAACTAAAAGCAACTGCTTAACCTTAACTCCACATACAGCTAGTCCACTTTAGCCAAACGGGACATTTGCTGAGTATGTTGATGTGTACTCACCCTTGCTTTACAAACCACCCTACCCCAGGTTGTCTCCATTGTTCTCAGTGCTCAGGAGGTGAAGCTGATAACATGGAGGACTTTGAGGAGTTCCAGGATTACGACGAGTTCTAGTTTACTTTAGTGACAAACCCCCAGTCAGCTGCCTGTGTAAGCTTATCTTCTACGTTTCGTTACTCCGCACTTTGATGTTAATGTTAAATACTATGGTTATGTATCAGACTCTGTGGATGTCTCTGACATCTTGATGTAACTAAGTACCTTTCCGCTATTTAATTCAAGCATTGTGTGATGATGTCCAATTATGTAATCGCTATGTACGTGAGTTCTGATCTTGGCACGTACATGGTTCGCATTCGGTTTACCTTCCAAAACTAGGTGTGACAGTGGGGATCCTCCACTACTACTAGCTGGAGATCCAGAACCTCCATTCCAACACCGACCTCCACATAGCATGCTTTATTTTGCTATGTGAGGCTTTCATGGGAATAGAACTCTATTGGATGTTATGGCAGTACCTATTCAGCGCGCGTGACTCTAGACCGTGGTGGTCAGCTGTACGTCAGCTCGGCCAACATCCAACTAAACTCAAGCTGGAAGGTGAGGTACTTCAAGATCCCACTACCCTCTTTGGTGCGGTATGAGGGCGAGTGGTTTTATGCCAAGAACATGGCTGGCAGCGCTTCGCCGTTCACCACACAAAATCCAGTGTCGACGGAGCAGTGGCATTATGGTGCAGAGGCGCTCTTGAAGAGCAAGGTGATGCACCTTCTGAAAGCGGTCGACACGCTAAAGCAACAAGGCCTCACTAGCGCGTGGCTAGTGCTCACCTTTATGCAGCGCCAGGTTCAGCCTCTTATGAACCGCTAGAAGCCACTGCATAAAGTATTTTGGCATCAATGACCCTGACCACCATTCTAGTGAGCCACTCGCGCTGATCGAGATCAAAGCCTGAGTCAAGGCCATCATGGCTTTGTCGTCGAGGACCTTCATGGACGAGGACTCACCTGCAGTCCCCCTCTCCAAATACATTGCGAGCCATGTGGTAAGTTTTCTTCCTTGTCCTCTCCCGATCCTTCGGTTTTCTTTGTCGGGTTTGATCGCCGAGGCTCTACAGGTGATTGGACCTATGGCGCCCTGCCGTACGCCCCTTCCTGAGGATGCTGTCATCAAGATGGAGAAGAAGCGGAAGAGGGAGGCGGAGGCAGAGACCTTGGTGGCACGTAAGAAGCACCGCTAGGCTAGGAAGAAGGAGAAGAAGGTTACGCGCATTGCTCACATGGCACCGGAGAGGAGTATCACTCCCTCCAACGACACGAAGGACATGACTTCCGCAGCCTCCGAAGAGATGGAGATTCACACGTCGGTGGGTGAGCCATCTCACTATGGGGACGCCATGGCTAGCTCCAACGTCCTGGCTCAGAGGGATGAGCTGCTGGTAGTCCCTATATCGCTTGCGACATCCATAGAGTGCCACTTGGAGGGCACCAGAACTAGGCACAGTGTGGGGGGAGCGTTGCTGGCGGTGCCTCAGTATTCGACACCCTTGATGTAGGCAGTGCATCACACGGGGAAGGAACCAGAGGCAACTCTCACCCTCTCGCCCCCCGACTTCGAAGGCTTGGAGGGATAGGAGATGGAGGTAGAGAAATGGTGGCTCATTGAGGTGGCCTCGTCCCAGGACGACGGGAGCGTGGGGATCATCGAGCACATGCTCGGTGACGTTAGGGAGGTGATCTCGATAGCTCGTACGTCGATGACACTGAGACTTGATCCCCTTCGGTCAGGCAAGGCAAGTACTCTTTTCTGCTCGTTTCTCCTTATTCATTGTTCTTTTTGTCTGTCATCTTAGTTCTTGACCGACCACTTTCTGAAGCGTCTTTATACGCGGTCGTTGGCTCGAGGGGGGGGGGGGGGGAGGAGATGCTGGCTGTTTGGTGGGAGATGGAGCAGCTGTGTGCGGGAGCTGCCGTCCTTTAGGAGAGGGAGCACGAGTTTGCTACACTCAAGTCTACGGTTGATCGGCTTCACAGCGAGGCCACGTGCCTGCGCAAGGAGCGCAAGAACGCACGGGGGTGACGAGAATTGCCTCCGGGTGGGGAGGACCTTCACAGGGCAAAGCTTCAAGCCGAGGAGGCTGGTTTGGCCCTCAGGGAGGTCAACGCTCGTACAGAGAAGGCAGACTCATCGCTTTTCAGAGAGAGAGAGAGCGGCATGGCCAGAGGTTAGCCTTTCTCCTGTCCTTGAGCTTTACTTATTTGGCACTCCGGGTTGTTTTGAGCTCCTTCCTTTTGCATAGCTCCAAAAGATGTTCTCCCAAGCCCAAGATGCCAAGAAGGTGGCGTAAGAGGCAAAAAAAACACGGCGAAGGACGATGCACTGAAGATCTCGCTTGCCTAAGACGGTGCCATCGCCATGCAAATCCAGGCAAAGACTTCGCTCTTGGAGCAGAGCACGGAGCTCCAAGCTCTTCTGGCGGCTGCATATACGGTGTGCGCCACCTCTCTCCCCCTCCGAAAGTTGCCTAGAGGGAGTGAATAAACAAGCGGAATTTTTTCAAACAAAAACTAGAAATGAACTGGATAAAACCGGTTCAATCGGTGTCAAAACCGGTTCAACCAGTTTGCACGAGCTCAACTAAAGAATGAGATATAAAACTGAATTGATCTCGAAATTCATCCAATTAACTTTGTAAATGAGATGTCCTAGATGATCCACAGGGTTCAAAGTAGTAGATATGAGAAGGGCACTTCTCAAAATCCACACACCAAAAAGATATGAATAATTCTTCCATGGAATGGTGAGAGAACAAATAACACGAACAAACACAATGAACAAGAACATAAGAGTCACAAGATTTATCCCGAGATTCGGTCACACCACAAATGGTGCCCTACTTCCTCGTTGAGGCGCCCACAAAGAGCCGGGTCTCTTTCAACCCTAATCCTTCCTTCACCGACCACAAAGGTCAATCCCACACACTAATTTTTGCTCAAACGAGCGGGTAATACAAACTTTCTTGTGGTCTTCCATAAGATTTGGAGACTCATAAGAGACACCTAGTCATCTAGGATCTAGAAGCTCCAAGGGTAATGAATCCACAAAGAACTCAATGTATTACCAAAGCTCGAATCAAGAAGAAGAAGAAGGATTTAGAGATGAAGCACAAAAAAACCGTAGCTCTCAATCTCACTCAAATATTTGAAATGGGAAAGTAAAGAGGTGTGTGAGAGAGAGTGGGAGGTGTTTCTCAAGTTAGAAATGGAGTTCAAGTCGTGCTCTTTTGTGTGGAGAGAGGGGTAGGAGCGAGTATATATAGATGGGGCTCCAAAACTAGCCGTTGGGCTAATTTTGCTGTGTAGGACCGGTTCAACCGCCAATAGGTCAGACTGACAGTCAGTCTGCCAGTCAGACTGGCAGGCTTCAGGTAAGACTATTCAATAGGTCCTGACACCTGTTGAACCGCCCCTAGCTCCAGTTCAACCGCCTGGTGGTCAGTCTGCCAGTCAGGAGGTCAAACCGGTCAGGTGACCCTAACACCGGTTGAACCGCCCCTAGGGCCGGTTCAACCGGTATTGACCAGTGAGGTCTAGGGAAAAACCTCGGTTGAACTTTCCCTGGACCCCAGTTCAACCTGTCTAGACCCCGGTTGAAGTTGCCCTAGACCCCTGTTGAACCTGCCTGGACCCTGGTTGAACTTGCTCTGGACCCCGATTGAACCTTCCTAGACCCCGGTTGAACTTTTCCTGGACCCCAGTTGAACTGTCCTGGACCCCGGTTGAACCTACCTGGACCACATTTGAAGTTAAGTTCAACTGCAATTGAAAAGGCTCAACTGTAGCTGAAGACACAATTGAAGTTGAAGTTCAAATGTAGTTGAAAAAGCTCAACTGGAGCTGAAGACACAGTTGAAGTTGAGGCTCAACTACAGTTGAAAAAGCTCAACTGCAGCTGAAGACACAGTTGAAGTTCAACTACAGTTGAAAAAAGCTCAATTGCAGCTGAAGAAGTTCAACTGCTTTTCAACAGGAACACTCCCAATTTCTCAATTCTAACAACAGACATACACAGAGTGTCCAAGGGATTTTGGGTTTTCAAAATAGCTTTTGAATATAGAGGCTTGAGCTTTGGCAAACACCAACCTTCTTTTTGGATCCCCATTGATAGTACAACGATTTCTATACTCAAGTTAAATAAAATATAATTAAGTAAATTCCATGAGTAATTGATGTCTCATGTGTGATTTCTCCATGGCGTTGCTTCATAAGGATCACAAAAAACTGTCTCACCTTTTGAAGCAAACACAAATCAAACCCTATGACTTGTACCATTTCACCTTATATGAGTTCAAATCATGGCTTCAAGTCACCTTAATGATGCATCAACATGTTATAAATCTTCATAGCTGATTAGTTCATCGACTTAGTGCAAGTACTCTCTTTTTCACCTTAGCCATGGTACTTAGTCCATTTGCATTGTCTCATTGGTTATTTAACCTTGTGTTGAATCTTTGTTCACTGATCATTATACACTATTCAAGTATTTTCATCATACTGAATTTCATGTTCAACACTTAGCAAACTTGTTAGACCTCTAAATGTGTTGTTATCCAAATCACCAAAACTCACAAAAGGGATGAATGCACTTTCACCCTTCGTTGGTCGACGTCACCCTGCTCGATCGGCTATAAGCGCTACCCGGTCATGTGGAACGCGTGGTCCCTGAGGGCGCACTTCATAGGAGCTGCATAGCCCTAGGGTAGATGGTCTTTCACATTGATGAGATCGACATAGCTATGATCGCAGAGGGCTTCACCGCCGGATGGAGCGACGAGGAGTTGGATCGTATTGAAGAACAGGTTCGTCCTTACGCCCGATCGATCACGAGCCCGGTTGATGCAAAGGTCCTCCTGTTGAGCCCTTAGAGTCTACAGCCACCCACCGGTGTCTAAATGACATTGTTTCAGTTTTTTGTAATAGACTCTTTTTTAATGATGCGGCCAAATAGACATCTGTGCCCTTTTGGTGTAATATTGTTTATCGTGCCACCGTCTTTTCCTTAAGCTCTTTCCCTCTCGATGGATCATCGAAGTTTATTGTAGCCGCGACCACTAGGGCCTTTTAGGGCGTACATATGTTTTGGGACAAATCAGGGTTCTTAAGTAGTTATGGGAGGTGCACGGTAGTGGGACATGAGTCTGGGTGTGTTTTTCATTTGCGGAGTGGTCCCTGTTTCCCATCCCCTGAGTAGAATGTGGTGGATTGGTTGACTAGTCGACTTGGTCGTTAGGTTATGCTTATTCGAGCGCGAAGGAAAAAATGGGATCCAGGAAGGGAAAGAGCTCGCATTGGGTGATGGAGTCTGTGGCCTGGTTGATGCGTGGTAGAGAAAAAGGATCTTTTAGGATACGCTTTATCCTTACTTGAGCAGTAACACACATCTTCCAGCTCTCATTCTTTTCTTTAACAAGTACAGGATTCACGACCTGCACTAGGCGGTGCATTTCACTTACAAATCCTGTTTCTAAGAGCTTTCTATCCTCCTTGCCGATGGCTCTACGCTTTTTTCTTGCCGACTAGCCTAGCCATCAGCTAGATGTGGGGGAGAGCCTTGAGGCAGTCGATGAGTGCACTTTCTTACTTGCAGGAGAGCGCTGACCCGACATGAACGCGCTTGGATGCGTCAACCACGTTGGTCAATGCATCCTTTGTGGCCCTAATGGACTTGGAGGTGCTAGAGCTGGTCTTGGTTGTGTTTGGGGCGTCCTGGGGGAAAATCCTTTGAAGCTCGACCAATTCTCTTGTCACGGACATTGTTGAGGCGAGCTCATAGTTGGCTTGCTCGCAAGTGTAGGCGGCCTTGAAAGAAAGGACGTTGTGATGATTCCGTGTGAACTGGGCATCTTCAGCTTTAGGTACGTTAGTTGAGGATGGCCATGAACTTGGCGTAGCGTGGCCTCCCACGAATGGCATTGTAGGACCCCGGAAGTCCACCACCTCAAACTGCATTCACTAAATGCGGAAGTTGAAAGGGTCACCAAATGTGACGGGCAAAATGATCCACCCGAGCGGGTAGGCCTGGTAGCCTGGTATAATGTCGTGGAACGACACTGAGTTGGGATGCAGCGTGGAGCATGCGATCCCTAAGCCATCAAAGGTATCAACGTACATGATGTTGAGGCACTCCCCACATGCATTAGCACCATGGACAGGTGCTTCGATCCTACGATTGGCTCAACGATGAGGGGTAGGTCCCGGGATGCGGGATCCTATCCGAGTGGTCACTCGGTCGAAGACTATCGGGAACTCTGACCACTAGAGATATTGCGAGACGGTGGGTTCCACAGTGTGCACCTCGCCCTGGGCCACCTTAAGGCGACGATTGTCGCCGTAGGCTTCAGTCTCATTGAAGATCATGAGGCATCTCGTTGTCTCAAGGAAATCTTTGGTGGGGGGCTCTTGTTCTGCTAGTTTGGCGGGCTCCTCTAACTTTGCCTTCTTGCTTGGCGGCTTGGAGATGAAGCGCTTTAGGATCTCACACTCACAAAGCTTGTGCCGGATGGGGAAATCATGGTTTTGGCATGGTGAGTCCATCAGCTTCTGGAAGTGGTCGCCCCCATTTTTCGCCGGTGGCCTGGGTGGCCGATCAGCTGTGGCGACTTCTTGCTCGTCACGCCAGGGATGATGATTCCTCTGGTACTTGAAAGGGTGATCTCGATGCTCCTTCTTGTCACTGAGCTCGCCAGCATCGCTCAGGCTCTTTTTGCCTTGCGAAAAATGGCCCCTACCGCATCTTCCCCATTAGCAAACTTGGTCGCTAACTCGCTATATCGAAGAGATCAATTGTGGTCTTCTGTCACACCCATATTTATGGACAAATCCAAATGTATCTCAGATATGTGCCAAGATCAAGTTTCACACATATGGCGACTCAGTATATAGAAAATAATGTCACATCTTCATTATATAATAGAAATTCTATACAAAATAGCTAAGTAAAATACACCATATGATGACAATGATCCTCCACAACCATAGTTGACTGGGAGACGATGATCTAGACCTCTCCAAACACATCTTCATCTTCATCATTCTTCTTGGCGGGTACCTATTCTTAACCTAGTGTGATTATAGCAAGGGTGAGCTCTCATACGATCATCACTCAGCAAGTGTGGGAAAAAGTGTAATGTAAGGCTTACTAAGGAAGATGGTTAAGACTTAGTATTGCTTTTTAAATAAGTTGGTCAAATTTTTATTAGCAATTACTAAGTATAAGTAAATATCATTCCAATTAAAATACTTGATCAATATTTAAGAATTTCCACAATGCAATGAAATGCATAATAGGTTAAATTTAATTCCATAATTTACTTATGTGAGTGTCCCAAGCTGCTCATGACGTGAGCACGACTGATATATCAGTTTTATATTCTACAGAGGTTGTACATCTTTACCCACAAGACGTGTGATTGGGCCTTTAAACACTTCCAAGGTGAGTTGACGAGGGCACACTGCGATGTCTTTACAAAGTTCCACTAGTTTGAGAAAACCTGCTACGATTTCAGCCAAAAGGGAGCATAAGCCTTTTTCCACGGTCTGTAATCCCATCACAGTAATTACAGCCAGCGCTATGCTCTGCAGCGATTCACTCCTCGCTTGTCCCTTTCAGGTAAGGTAATCTCTGGCTAGTTTTCCTAATTAATTGGCTAAGTGTGTCCCATTCCACCCTTCTAGTAGCACTGTTGTCTCGGGTTAGCGCTCCATGTTCCAATTAAGAAATGATCTTATCATGAACAATAAATAATTCATTAACAATAAAACATGATCATAATTCAGATATAATATAAATCCCAAAACTAGGTAGAACAATAGCAAGTATTCAATAATTCATTTGTATGCATGGTGCAAGGTAAACAAACTAGGTAGCCTATTAGGTCCCATCAGTTTAACCTAATAGTGCAAGCATTGGTGAACATAACTGTCGGGGACCATAATTAGGGGTACCCTCAAAACGCCTAATTCTCAGCTGGTAACCCCCATCAGCATAAAGCTGCAGAGGCCTGATGGGTGCGATTAAGTCAGGGATCAGTCCATACGAGCGACTCGATCACGCCTCGCCCGAGCCTAGCCTCGGGCAAGGGAAGCCAACCCTGAGGTGTTTCCGTCTCGCCCGAGGCCCCCTTTTTACGGTAGACGCATCTCCGGCTCGCCCGAGGCCTTGCCTTCGTTAAGAAGCAACCCTGACTAAATCGCCGCGCCGACTGACCAAGTCATAGGGGCATTTAACGCAAAGGTAGCCTGGCACCTTTATCCTGACGCGCGCCCCGTGGCAGAGCCGAAGTGACCGTCGTCACTTCGCTGCTCCACTGACCGGTCTGACAAAAGGACAGCGCCGCCTGCGCCGTCCCGACTGCGGTGCTACTTGACAGAGTGAGACTGACAGGCAGCCAGGCCTTGCCAAAGGCGCCATAGGAAGCTCCGCCCGACCCAGGGCTCGGACTCAGGCTAAGGCCCCGAAAGACGGCGAACTCCGTTCCGCCCGACCCAGGGCTCGGACTCGGGCTAAGGCCCCGGAAGACGGCGAACTCCGCTCCGCCCGACCCAGGGCTCGGACTCGGGCTAAGGCCCCAGAAGACGGCGAACTCCGCTCCGCCCGACCCAGGGCTCGGACTCGGGCTAAGGCCCCGGAAGACGGCGAACTCCGCTTCGCCCGACCCCTGGGGTCGGACTCCGCCCTGGCCTCTGCCGAACGACCTCCGCCTCGCCCGACCCAAGAGCTCGGGCTCGGCCTCGGCCATGGAAGACAGACTCGACCTCGGCCTCGGAGGAGCCTCCACGTCGCCCGACCTAGGGCACAAGTCCGCCATGTCAACAGGAAGCGCCATCATCACCCTACCCCGAGCCGACTTGGGCCGCAGAGAACAAGACCGACGTCCCATCTGGCTAGCTCCGCCAGATAGGCAATGATGGCGCCCCGCTAGACCCATGACGACGACGGCTCTCAGCTCCCTTAAGGAAGCAGGGGGGCGTCAGCAAGAGCCCAACTGTTCCGACAGCTGTCCCTCCACCAGGCTCCGTTACACCTCCGACAGCCACGACACCACACCAGCTGGGTGCCAAGTTCTCTCCGGCTGCCACATTGGCATGTACCTAGGGCGCTAGCTCTCCCCCGCTAGACACGTAGCACTCTGCTGCACCCCCATTGTACACCTGGATCCTCTCCTTACGCCTATAAAAGGAAGGACCAGGGCCTTCTTAGAGAAGGTTGGCCCCGCGGGAACGAGGGCAGGGGCAGGCGCTCTCTTGGGGCCGCTCGCTTCCCTCACCCGCGTGGACGCTTGTAACCCCCTACTGCAAGCGCACCCGACCTGGGCGCGGGACGAACACGAAGGCCGCGGGATCTCCACCTCCCTCACGACTCGGCTCCGGCCACCTCGCTTTCCCCCCTTCGCGCTCGCCCACGCGCTCGACCCATCTGGGCTGGGGCACGCGACACACTCACTCGTCGGCTTAGGGACCCCCCGGTCTCGAAACGCCGACAGTTGGGCTCCGGCCACCTCGCTTTCCCCCCTTCGCGCTCACCCACGCGCTCGACCCATCTGGGCTGGGGCACGCGGCACACTCACTCGTCGGCTTAGGGACCCCCCGGTCTCGAAACGCCGATAGTTGGCGCGCCAGGTAGGGGCCTGCTGCGTGTTGACGAGCAGTTTCCCGTCAAGCTCCAGATGGGCAGTCTCCAACGACCTCTCCAACCCAGGACGGTGCTCCGTTTCGGGAGTCTCGAGTTCATGTCTTTCGACGGCAGCTACGACATGATACTCCTTCCACCGCCGCGCGACGGCGACAATGGTGGCCGACAGCCCGCCCGCCGGCGGCGGAATCGACGACGTCTTCCCCGCGTGGGGGAAGAACACCATTCGAGCTTGCCCCATCCTCTCCCTCGCCATCGGAGGAGGAGGCGGGGCAACCAGGGCCGAGCGGGAGGCTGCGCTCCGTCGGCTGTCGAGCGAATCGACATCCCCAGCGCCCCAACGGAGGACGCGTCGGGCGTCACCCTCGCGTTTGAGGCGAAGGCGAGCGCCGTCCCCCCGCAACACGCCAACCCCGAGCAAGTGGACGACGCCAGCACGCTCACGGAGGGCCTGCAGGACGTCGCCCTCGTACCCAAGACAACGGCGCGATCAGTCCCCGATGTGACTTCGTCGCTCCTCGTCGACCAAAAGGTACCGACTGATTCCCATCCTTCGTCATTTCGACTCGACCTCAACCCGCCTAGCGACCTCGCTATGGCGGGCACTCACGTTGAGGCGAGCGCAATCTCTCTTGGGTTTCGCGTGCGGTCGCCTTGGGACCGATTGACGAGCGTCTCGACCTACGGGCCCTCTGGGTCCGAGGAAGATGACGACCCCAACATCTGCTAGGATTTCTCTGGATCTGGCAACCCCAGTGCCATGCGGGACTTCATGACCGCATGCAACTACTGCCTCTCCGACTGTTCCGACGGCAGCCGCAGCCTTGACGACAAGGACTGCGGCCCGAGCCGCGAATGTTTCCACGTCGAGCTAGGGGATCCCTCCGGAGGCAACCGTCTCGGCGTGCCGGAGGATGGTGATCTCCCTAGGCCAGTGCCTCGCGCCAACATCCCGCGGGAGCTAGCTGTGGTCCCCGTTCCGGCGGGGGGTCACGACCCACAGCTCGAGCAAGTCCGCGGGGCGCAGGCCGGGCTCGACGAGGGGGCAGGAGCGCTCGAGTCGATCCGCCGGGACGTCGGGCAGGTATGGGCGGGCCAGCCCCCGGCTGGAGAAATACGTCACCTGCCCCAGGGTCTCCAGCACCGCATCGCCAACGATGCCAGGGACAGGCCGCCACCCGCATCCGGCGGGACCGGTCAGGACCTGGCAGCCGCAGCGATGCTCCTCCGCGTGATGCCGGAGTCATCAACCACCGAGGGTCGGCGAATCCAGGGAGAGCTCAAGCATCTCCTGGAAGGTGCTGCGGCCCGGCGGGCCGAGAGTTTTGCCTCCCGAAGGCAGGGGTACCCCTCGGAACCTCGTGCCGCGACTTCCCGACTCATGCGGGAAGCCTCGGTCTGCACCGGGCGCACGCGCAACACCGCGCCTGCGGCCCCGGGCCACCTCGGCGACGAGCACCCTCATCGCGACCGTCGGGCCTGCCTCGACGAAAGGGTGCGCTGAGGCTATCACCCCAGGCGTGGGGGACGCTACGACAGCGGGGAGGATCGGAGTCCCTCGCCCGAACCACCCGGTCCGCAGGTCTTCAGCCGGGCCATTCGGCGGGCGCCGTTTCCGGCCCGATTCCGACCCCCGACTACTATCACAAAGTACTCGGGGGAAACAAGACCGGAATTGTGGCTCGCGGACTACCGCCTGGCCTGTCAACTGGGTGGAACGGACGACGACAACATCATCATCCGCAACCTCCCCCTGTTCCTCTCCGACACTGCTCGTGCTTGGTTGGAGCACCTGCCTCCGGGGCAGATTTCCAACTGGGAGGATTTGGTCAAAGCTTTCGCCGGCAACTTCCAGGGCACGTACGTGCGCCCCGGGAATTCCTGGGACCTCCGAAGCTGCCGGCAACAGCCGGGAGAGTCTCTTCGGGACTACATCCGGCGGTTCTCGAAGCAGCGCACCGAGCTGCCCAACATCACCGACTCAGATGTCATCGGCGCGTTCCTTGCCGGCACCACTTGCCGTGACCTGGTGAGCAAGTTGGGTTGCAAGACCCCCACCAGGGCGAGCGAGCTGATGGACATCGCCACCAAGTTCGCCTCTGGCCAGGAGGCGGTCGAGGCCATCTTCCGAAAGGACAAGCAGCCCCAGGGCCGCCCGTCGGAAGATGCTCCCGAGGCGTCTACTCCGCGCGGCGCCAAGAAGAAAGGCAAGAAGAAGTCACAAGCGAAACGCGACGCTGCCGACGCGGACCTTGTCGCCGCCACCGAGTACAAGAACCCTCGAAAGCCCCCCGGAGGTGCTAACCTCTTCGACAAGATGCTCAAGGAGACGTGCCCTTACCATCAGGGGCCCGTCAAGCACACCCTCGAGGAGTGCGTCATGCTTCGACGCCACTTCCACAAGGCCGGGCCACCCGCAGAGGGTGGCAGGGCCCGCGACGACGACAAAAAGGAAGATCACCAAGCAGGAGAGTTCCCCGAGGTCCGCGACTGCTTCATGATCTGCGGAGGGCATGCGGCGAATGCCTCGGCTCGGTATCGTAAGCGAGAGCGTCGGGAGGTCTGCTCGGTGAAGGTGGCGGCGCCAGTCTACCTAGACTGGTCCGACAAGCCCATCACCTTCGACCAAGATGACCACCCCGACCACGTGCCGAGCCCGGGGAAGTACCCGCTCGTCGTCGACCCCATCATCGGCGACGTTAGGCTCACCAAGGTCCTGATGGATGGGGGCAGCTGCCTCAATATCATCTACGCCGAGACCCTCAGGCTCCTGCGCGTCGATCTGTCCTCCGTCCGAGCAGGCGCTGCGCCCTTCCACGGGATCATTCCTGGGAAGCGCGTCCAGCCCCTCGGACGGCTCGACCTTCCCGTCTGCTTCGGAACACCCTCCAACTTCCGAAGGGAGACTTTGACGTTCGAGGTGGTCGGGTTTCGAGGAACCTACCACGCAGTATTGGGGAGGCCATGCTACGCGAAGTTCATGGCCATCCCCAACTACACCTACCTGAAGCTTAAGATGCCGGGCCCCAACGGGGTCATCACCGTCGGCCCCACGTACAAACACGCGTTCGAATGCGATGTGGAGTGCGTGGAGTACGCCGAGGCCCTCGCCGAGTCCAAGGCCCTCATCGCCGACCTGGAAAACCTCTCCCGAGAGGTGCCGGACGTGAAGCGACACGCCGGCAACTTCGAGCCAGCGGAGACGGTTAAGGCCGTCCCTCTCGACCCCAGTGGCGACACCTCCAAGCAGATCCGGGTCGGTTCCGGGCTCGACCCCAAATAGGAAGCAGTGCTCATCGACTTTCTCCGCGCAAACGCCGATGTCTTTGCGTGGAGTCCCTCGGACATGCCCGGCATACCGAGGGATGTCGCCGAGCACTCGCTGGATATTCGGGCCGGAGCCCGACCGGTCAGGCAGCCTCTGCGCCGATTCGACGAGGAAAGGCGCAGGGTGATAGGCGAGGAGATCCACAAGCTAATGGCAGCAGGGTTCATCAAAGAGGTATTCCATCCCGAATGGCTTGCCAACCCTGTGCTTGTGAGGAAGAAAGGGGGGAAATGGCGGATGTGTGTAGACTACACTGGTCTCAACAAAGCATGTCCGAAGGTTCCCTACCCTCTACCTCGCATCGATCAAATCGTGGATTCCACTGCTGGGTGCGAAACCCTGTCTTTCCTCGATGCCTACTCAGGGTATCATCAAATCAAGATGAAAGAGTCCGACCAGCTCGCGACTTCTTTCATCACGCCCTTCGGCATGTACTGCTATGTCACCATGCCGTTCGGTTTGAGGAACGCGGGTGCAACGTACCAGCGGTGCATGAACCATGTGTTCGGCGAACACATCGGTCGCACGGTCGAGGCCTACGTCGATGACATCGTAGTCAAGACAAGGAAAGCCTCCGACCTTCTCTCCAACCTTGAAGTGACATTCCGGTGTCTCAAGGCAAAGGACGTCAAGCTCAATCCCGAGAAGTGTGTCTTCGGGGTGCCCCGAGGCATGCTCCTGGGATTCATCGTCTCCGAGCGAGGCATCGAAGCCAACCCGGAGAAGATCGCAGCCATCACCAGCATGGGGCCCATCAAGGACTTAAAAGGCGTACAGAGGGTCATGGGATGTCTCGCGGCCTTGAGCCGTTTCATCTCGCGCCTCGGCGAAAGAGGCCTGCCTCTGTACCGTCTCTTAAGGAAGGCCGAGTGCTTCACTTGGACCCCCGAGGCCGAGGAAGCTCTCGGGAACCTGAAGGCGCTCCTCACCCAGGCGCCCGTCTTGGTACCCCCAGCTGATGGAGAAGCCCTCTTGGTCTACATCGCCGCTACCACTCAGGTGGTTAGCGCTGCGATCGTGGTCGAAAGGCAAGAAGAGGGGCATGCATTGCCCATTCAGAGGCCAGTTTACTTCGTCAGCGAGGTGCTGTCCGAAACCAAGATCCGCTACCCACAAGTTCAGAAGCTGCTGTATGCAGTGATCCTGACGAGGCGAAAGTTGCGACATTACTTCGAGTCTCACCCGGTAACTGTGGTTTCATCCTTCCCCCTGGGGGAGATCATCCAGTGCCGAGAGGCCTCGGGACGGATCGCAAAGTGGGCGGTGGAAATCATGGGCGAGACAATCTCGTTCGCCCCTCGGAAGGCCATCAAGTCCCAGGTACTGGCGGACTTCGTAGCCGAATGGGTCGACACACAGTTGCCGACGGCTCCGATCCAACCGGAGCTCTGGACCATGTTTTTCGACGGGTCGCTGATGAAGACGGGAGCCAGCGCGGGCCTGCTCTTCGTCTCGCCCCTCGGGAAACACCTGCGCTACGTGCTGCGCCTCCATTTCCCGGCGTCCAACAATGTGGCTGAGTACGAAGCTCTGATCAACGGATTGCGAATCGTCATCGAGCTAGGGGTCCGACGCCTCGACGCTCGCGGCGACTCGCAGCTCGTCATCGACCAGGTCATGAAGAACTCCCACTGCCGCGACCCGAAGATGGAGGCCTACTGTGATGAGGTTCGACGCCTGGAAGACAAGTTCTACGGGCTCGAGCTTAACCACATCGCCCGGCGCTACAACGAGACTGCGGACGAGCTGGCAAAGATAGCCTCGGGGCGAACGACGGTTCCCCCGGACGTCTTCTCCCGGGATCTGCACCAACCCTCCGTCAAGATCAGCGACACGCCCGAGCCCGAGGCGCCCTCGGCCCCGTCCGAGGTAACCTCGGCCCAGCCCGAGCCGTCCTCGGTTCAGCCCGAGGAACCCTCGGCTCCCGAGGGCGAGGCGCTGCGCATCGAGGAGGAGCGGAGCGGGGTCACGCCTGATCAAGATTGGCAGGCCCCGTACCTGCAATATCTCCACCAAGGAGAGCTACCCCTCGACCAGGCCGAGGCATGGCGGGTAGCGCGACGCGCCAAGTCGTTCGTCTTGCTGGGCGATGAGAAGGAGCTCTACCACCGCAGCCCCTCGGGCATCCTCCAGCGATGCATCTCCATCGCCGAAGGTCAGGAACTTCTGCAAGAGATACACTAGGGGGCTTGCGACCATCATGCAGCGCCTCGAGCCCTCGTCGGGAACGCTTTCCAGCAGGGCTTCTACTGGCCGACGGCGGTGGCTGACGCCACTAGAATTGTCCGCACCTGCGAAGGGTGTCAATTCTATGCGAAGCAGACCCACCTGCCCGCTCAGGCTCTGCAGACGATACCCATCACCTGGCCCTTCGCTGTGTGGGGTCTGGACCTCGTCGGCCCCCAGCAGAAGGCGCCCGGGGGCTACACGCACCTGCTGGTCGCCGTCGACAAATTCTCCAAGTGGATCGAGGTCCGACCCCTGAACAGCATCAGGTCCGAGCAGGTGGTGGCGTTCTTCACCAACATCATCCATCGCTTCGGGGTCCCAAACTCCATCATCACCGACAACGGCACCCAGTTCACCGGCAAAAAATTCTTGGATTTTTGCGAGGATCACAACATCCGGGTGGACTGGGCTGTCGTAGCTCATCCCATGTCGAATGGGCAAGTAGAGCGTGCCAATGGCATGATTCTACAAGGGCTCAAGCCTCGGATTTACAACGACCTCAACAAGTTCGGCAAGCGATGGATGAAGGAACTCCCCTCGGTGGTCTGGAGCCTGAGGACGACGCCGAGCCGAGCCACGGGTTTCACGCCATTCTTCCTGGTCTACGGGGCCGAGGCCGTCTTGCCCACGGACCTGGAATACGGCTCCCCGAGGACGAGAGCCTACAACGATCAAAGCAACCAAGCCAGCCGAGAAGACTCGCTGGACCAGCTGGAAGAGGCTCGGGACAGGGCCTTACTACACTCGGCGCGGTATCAGCAGTCCCTGCGACGCTACCACGCCCGAGGGGTCCGACCCCGAGACCTCCAGATGGGCGACCTGGTGCTTCGACTGCGGCAAGACGCCCGAGGGAGGCACAAGCTCACGCCCCCCTGGGAAGGGCCATTCGTCATCGCCAAAGTCCTGAAGCCCGGAACGTACAAGCTAGCCAACAGCCAAGGCGAGGTCTACGGCAACGCATGGAACATCCAACAGCTACGTCGCTTCTACCCTTAAGATGTTTCCAAGTTGTTCATATACCTCGCACCCACGCAAAGTTTAGTCAACAAGGAAGGGTCGGCCTCGCCTCGGCAAAGCCCGACCCTCCCTCGGGGGCTAAAAGGGGGGAAACCCCCTCTGTGTCAAAATTTTCCTCGAAAAAAAAATCTCTTTTACCAGAATATCTTTCGTGCTTTTTGACTACTTCGAAAAGTGGGTCCTGGAAACGACAGAGTACACGTAAGCAGTCAAGGCTGACCGAGCCGAGGGACTCCTACGCCTCCGGGATACGGATACCTCACTCATCACCTTCTGCGATAAGTAACTCGCGTTCGGATAAAGTGGCTCCGCGGATCGAACAAGTCTTTACGTTCGGAAGCCCTTCTGCCGAAGCGATCCTTCGAGCCTTCTCGACCGAGTCGGCGACAGGGCCTCACAGACGGGTGAAAGTACGCGTAAGCGGCAAGGCTGACCGAGCCGAGGGACTCCCACGCCTCCGGGATACGGATACCTCACTCATCACCTTCCGCGAGAAGCAACTCTCGCTCGCACTAATATCCCTATTACCGACAAAAAGTCCAGATACTCGAAACAAGAGGAAAAGAGACGCAGCTTTAAAACGCAGCGAGGGTGTGTGTTCTAGCCTCGACGGCCGCACAAGGCACACGCTACAAGACAATCTGATCCTGCAGGCTCGGGTCTTGACGCTGGAAGGGGGCAGCAACACCCTCGGCATCGACGGCACCTTCGGCGAGGCCCGACCTAGCCTCGGACGGCGACGCGGTCCGAGGGTCTCCGCTCCGAAGGATGACGTCATCACCATGCCCGGGCAATCGCTGTCAGGGACTTCTCCGGGAATCCAGCCCGAGCAGGCGGCTCGGCCGGCCACCTCCGGGGCCTCGGCCAACCATCTTCCAAGGGCGCCGGCCCGGTCCGAAGCCTCGGCTGATCAACTCCGGCGTTGATCCTGCCAACGGACAACCCGGCTAGGCTCCGGCCAACCAGGTTTCATTTCCGAGCCAACTCCGCCTCTGTTCATGCTGATATCGCTACCCCTGGCCTCGGCTCGTCGAAGAGCGGCCGAGGGGTCTCTTTAACTAAGCTAGAGGAACCTCGGACAGCAAGGCCGACCGAGCCGGGGGACTCCTACGCCTCCGAGATACGGATACCTCGCTCGTCACCTTGACACGGGGCGACTCATGCTTGGTGAAGCGGTTCAGACAACCAACAGGCGAGTCTTAGTGCTCGAAAATGAGGAAAAAAACACGGCTCCGTGCCGTAATTACATATATGTTCAGGCCCCGAAAGCCGAAATGAACAAAAAAACCCCTGGCATTCGAAGTGCCATTACAAACGGAACTCCGGTTCCGTTTCCACGGATATGGACAACCTCCACGCCGGGGAAGCCCGTGGAGCGACAAGTTCTGGGCGAATCACCAGCAAAACGCAGGTCGCCTCAAGCGTCCCGGCAGATCCTCGCAGCCGTCCCCGCTGCGAGTGCGAGGAAGGGGACGGAATGTTGCATCCTAGCTGGGCAGCAACAGTTCGCCTTCCCCGACATGGCTGGAGGACGTCTCCGCCGTAGGGCTAAGGGGCGATGCCACCACCAGAAGCTGGGAGAAGAGGTGGTCCGCCGACCTGCGCAGGAGGCAGAGCCCCGGCTCGCCTCACTCCCCGCCCCGGCGAGGATGACGAACACCCTCAACACTGAGGGTGGGGCCAAGACCACAGCCTGGTTCGCCTCTCCCCATCTAGGAGCTGGAGGTCACCACCTTGGGTGACCACCAGCGGAGGGAAGCAGCCGGGCTGCGTGATGAAAATCCTTGAAGCCGAACGATGGCTGAAAGGTACCAACTCCCACGGAGTTGCGTTCCTCCAACGATGAGGCGAAAAGACGGCGGTTTCCCCCATCCGGGGGCTTGGAAGGTGGAAAAACACAGTGCATAAGGGAGAAAGAAGACGTGGTCGCCTTACGGAAGGGGTCGCCCTCCCTTTAAAGGCGACTCTCCCTGCTTACGCCCCCAACCGTCACGGGCTGAGTCTTCTCCAACACGCCTCCAAAGCCCTCCCCTGCGGCGCGGGGGCTGGGTCCCGCATGTCATGCAGACCGGCTCCGAGCAGAAGAAGCCAAACCGCCGCGTACGGCGCACGCAACCACCCAGCGGTTACAAGTGACCCTCCACTTTTGCCCAGATCAATGGGCGAAAGGGGCAGGCAGCCATGCAGGCGGCATGCAACCGCGCCAAGTGGACGCGCCTCTCCGACTCCTGACATGTCAGCACGGAGGCCCAAGCCCACGCGTCGCGCGACCGGCGCGCCGGGTGCTGCATGCAAGCAACTGCACCACTTGCGCCACCACCGCACCTCCTCGATTGCGGAACCGATACCGCGACCCGAGGCGACCCAGCGCGCGACCCAGCAGCGCCAGCTTGACGCAGCGGTCAAACACGGTCAAAAGTGGGCCGACAGTAATGACAGTGGCAGGCACGCGGGAGCAGCGGTCACGCCGTCAGCCAAGCTCACGTCCCATCCGGAGGCAGCGAGAGAACCCCCTCTCACGGCGTGAAGACGAACGCGCCCGTGACCCGTTCCTCGAACGGCTCGCGCACGTGCAACGGCGGCCTCACCAACTACTCGCCCCGTCGCATTAACTCCGCGGCTGGACAGGCGGCGCTTCTGGCAGGAGCAGCTGACGACGCTTCGCCTTCGCCAAAACAACCGCGCCAAAAAAGGTACGCCGCGTCGTTCAATTTCGTATCCTTTTTCCTTTTTCCTCTTTCTCTATCTCTTGCAACAGGGACCGGGAAAGGGGATACCCCTAAAGGGATCCTTCCCCGTGAAGGAACTAGGCTCCGAGCCTCCTTACTGATCAGGGGTTCGAAGGCTGGCCCCCCGAAGGGTTCAACAGCCGCCTCAGATCGCGTGGGCCCGACACCCACTACTGGTCAGAGGTTCGAAGGTCGGCCCCCCGAAAGGTTCCACGGCCGCCTCAGGCTACTCGGGCTCCGCGCCCATTACTGATCAGGGGTTCGAAGGCTGGCCCCCCGAAGGGTTCACAGTCGCCTTAGACACCGAGCGAGGGATGACCAGGGGTACGTTCGATACATAACCGAGGCTCGGGCTGCGCTCCCGAGGTACCCTAGGACATTTCCGAGACCAGCGAGAACGATCCTGTAACGGAATCCCATCGGAGGGAGGCATCGAGCCCTCGGACCCCGTCGCCAGGGGACCGGGTCCGGCAGATCACCCGCAGGTACTTTTGGGCGTGCCTCCGGGCCCCTAGCCGACCCCCAACGAACGGGGCACGGACGTCCACTCGGATTACCCGCTTGCAGCTCACCGGAGACACCATGTTCGGTGCCCATCGAGGGTAACATGGCGCTCTCCCCCCCTCCTCCTTGCGGAAAGGCGACGTAGGGGCGTATGTAAAAAAACCGAGTCTGTCCCTGATCGCCCTCTCGCCCTGTGCGGAGGCTCGAGGGCTGCTCTCGCAAACCCGGCTCCGGCCAAACCGTTGACAGCGTCAACATACCAGCCCGAGAACTTGGGCCCCGACAGTGCACCCGGGCTACGGCCAGTTCGCATGAGGGAACCACCAGACCAGCCGAAGCATTACGCAAGGCATTAAGACCTCGAAGGAGTGAAACCACTCCTCCGAGGCCTCGGGGGCTACACCCGGCGGGTGCGCTCGCGCGCACCCACCGGAACAAAATGCAACCGAGAAAGGCTGGTCCCCTTGCAAAAAAGTGCGACGAAAGCCTCCAAGCGAGTGCTAACACTCCCTTCGAGGCTCGGGGGCTACTGTCGAGGACCATAATTAGGGGTACCCTCAAGACGCCTAATTCTCAGCTGGTAACCCCCATCAGCATAAAGCTGTAGAGGCCTGATGGGTGCGATTAAGTTAGGGATCAGTCCATACGAGCGACTCGATCACGCCTCGCCCGAGCCTAGCCTCGGGCAAGGGCAGCCAACCCTGAGGTGTTTCCGTCTCGCCCGAGGCCCCCTTTTTACGGCAGACGCATCTCCAGCTCGCCCGAGGCCTTGCCTTCGTTAAGAAGCAACCCTGACTAAATCGCCGCGCCGACTGACCAAGTCACAGGGGCATTTAACGCAAAGGTAGCCTGGCACCTTTATCCTGACGCGCGCCCCCTGGCAGAGCCGAAGTGACCGCCGTCACTTCGCCGCTCCACTGACCGGTCTGACAAAAGGACAGCGCCGCCTGCGCCGTCCCGACTGCGGTGCCACTTCACAGAGTGAGATTGACAGGCAGCCAGGCCTTGCCAAAGGCGCCATAGGAAGCTCCGCCCGACCCAGGGCTCGGACTCAGGCTAAGGCCCCGGAAGACGGCGAACTCCGTTCCGCCCGACCCAGGGCTCGGACTCGGGCTAAGGCCCCGGAAGACGGCGAACTCCGCTCCGCCCGACCCAGGGCTCGGACTCGGGCTAAGGCCCCGGAAGACGGCGAACTCCGCTCCGCCCGACCCAGGGCTCGGACTCGGGCTAAGGCCCCGGAAGACGGCGAACTCCGCTTTGCCCGACCCCTGGGGTCGGACTCCGCCCTGGCCTCTGCCGAACGACCTCCGCCTCGCCCGACCCAGGAGCTCGGGCTCGGCCTCGGCCATGGAAGACAGACTCGACCTCGGCCTCGGAGGAGCCTCCACGTCGCCCGACCTAGGGCACAAGTCCGCCACGTCAACAGGAAGCGCCATCATCACCCTACCCCGAGCCGACTTGGGCCGCAGAGAACAAGACCGACGTCCCATCTGGCTAGCTCCGCCAGATAGGCAATGATGGCGCCCCGCTAGACCCATGACGACGGTGGCTCTCAGCTCCCTTACGGAAGCAGGGGACGTCAGCAAGAGCCCAACTGTTCCGACAGCTGTCCCTCCACCAGGCTCCGTTACTCCTCCGACAGCCACGACACCACACCAGCTGGGTGCCAAGTTCTCTCCGGCTGCCACATTGGCATGTACCTAGGGCGCTAGCTCTCCCCCGCTAGACACGTAGCACTCTGCTGCACCCCCATTGTACACCTGGATCCTCTCCTTACGCCTATAAAAGGAAGGACCAGGGCCTTCTTAGAGAAGGTTGGCCCCGCGGGAACGAGGGCAGGGGCAGGCGCTCTCTTGGGGCCGCTCGCTTCCCTCACCCGCGTGGACGCTTGTAACCCCCTACTGCAAGCGCACCCGACCTGGGCGCGGGACGAACACAAAGGCCGCGGGATCTCCACCTCCCTCACGACTCGGCTCCGGCCACCTCGCTTTCCCCCCTTCGCGCTCGCCCACGCGCTCGACCCATCTGGGCTGGGGCACGCGGCACACTCACTCGTCGGCTTAGGGACCCCCCGGTCTCGAAACGCCGACAATAACATTTAATATTATTAGGTCAAAGAATGTGATCATGGACACAACTTGCCTTTTACTTGCAAATCCAACTTCTCATGTGCTTCCCCAAAGTTGGGCTTCAGGGTCGTAACCTCGCTTCTATTCGTAGCAAAACATATATAGGCAAAATAATGAATATCTCTACTACTTATTAAGTAAGCAATAGTAGTCTGCCGTTCTGCCGTTCTGCCCTCCCCCATTCCATGCGCAGAAAAAAAATTAAACCGTGGCTGCTCAGGAATCGAACCTTGGATCTATTGGGCAGAATGCCTAGCCTTCCACCCTCTAGCCAACATGACTCATGTTGAATTGTGTACAACTTCAACTAAAACGTCTTTTATGGTTAACCCGCCGTCCACTCTGTATGCTCACTGAGTCTAGAAAAACATTTATAGCTTAGCCCCTGATCTTTCTAGAGTTTGGGACGCAGTCCAGGAAATAAAGAAAATAGGGAAAAGGAGTTTAGAAATTGATTTATAGTTTAAAAATAATTGCAGAAACCCATTTAATTCATGGAAATTTCATATTAAATCCAAATGAGTTCATTCCAATTTCTATAATTCTATAATATTATTTTTATCACATAATACCTCTGTTTTGTCATGAAAACAACAATAAAATTGATTTCCTAATTAATCATATATCAAATACATAGAAACTTTGGAAATTCGTAACTTCCCCATTTTAATTCCAAATTGAACTGTTTCAGTTGTGTTAGTCTCGTATGAATATTTACTACGCAGTAACAACATTGATTATATCATGTTTCATACTTTTATAATTAGATATATCTCTACTATCTATTAAGTAAGCAATAGTAGTCTGTTGTTCTGCCGTTCTGCCCTCCTCCGTTTCGCGTGCAAAAAAAAATTAAACCATGGCTGCTCAGGAATCGAACCTTGGATCTATTTGAGCAGAATACCTAGCCTTCCACCCTCTAGCCAACATGACTCATGTTGAATTGTGTACAACTTCAACTAAGACGTCTTTTGTGTTTAACCCGCCGTCCACTCTGTATGCTCAATAAGTCTAGAAAAACATTTATAGCTTAGCCCCTGATCTTTCTGGAATCTGGGACGCAGTCCAGGAAATAAAGAAAATAGGGAAAAGGAATTTAGAAATTGATTTTTAGTTTAAAAATAATTGCAGATTGATTTTTAGTTTAAAAATAATTGCAGAAACTCATTTAATTCATGGAAATTTTATATTAAATCCAAATGAGTTCATTCCAATTCCTATAATTCTATAATATTATTTTTATCACATAATACCTCTGTTTTGTCATGAAAACAACAATAAAATTGATTTCCTAATTAATCCTATATCAAATACATAGAAACTTTGGAAATTCGTAACTTCCCCATTTTAATTCCAAATTGAACCGTTCCAGTTGTGTTAGTCTCGTATGAATATTTACTACGCAGTAACAACATTGATTATATCATGTTTCATACTTTTATAATTAGATATTTATTTATCCTATGTTAATTGGGTTAATCTATGTCTATTGGATTAATTTATTTAATATATTAATATAGTATTCTAACTTTATGGTTATACGATGTTTGACCATTAGTCTTGCAAACACACACTTACCTTTTTGTTTAAGCAAAAGCGTATGGTGGTACATGTCCGATGACTAACGATGTACGAGGGAATTTCTTCCGGTATGTGTGAAACGTGCTCTCCAATAATGAGACCATGCAAATTGAGACATATATCGAAGTCTGCATGATACTGATGGTTGCAATGTAGTGATGAAACAGATAGATTATAAATAACAAAATTTATGTATGGCCAGAATCACAAATTGATTATGAAACATTTTCTCATAACGGTATAACACATATTTTGTACATAAGTTATCGTAGTATACTGGTATTATATATTCCCGTTGCAACGCACGGGCATTCAGCTATCATGTATAGAAGTCTGCACGGTACTGTTGGTTGCAATGTAGTGATGAAATAGTTAGATTGAAATAACAAAATTTATGTATGGCTAGGATCACAAATTAATTACGAAACATTTTCACATAACAGTATAACACACATTTGTTCATAAGTTATCATGATATTAAATGTTTCTGTTGCAACGGACGGGCACCCACCTATATGTGTTTATGTCTACATCTATGACAGGAAACACATCTACTACATCTCTCTCCAAGCTCACTTTCTACCATTGCACAATGCGTAGTAGTAGATAAGTATCACCGAGATTCTTGAATTATATTTTTGGATGGAGGTAATATTATTTAAAGAAGAGTTTGCATGCTATTTCTTTTGTTTGAATAATGCATTATACTTAAATTCCCTTTTTTGCATGTGTGACATTTTTTCTTCGTAATATTTTTTTTCCATGGATCAGACTTGTGAGTCATTTTCATAAACCAACGCCAAGCATGAATCCATATTTCCTACTTCAAACCCCGAACAAACTCCATGAGCAGGAGGCACTCGCGTTGTCGTCGCTCATCGATGACGAGAAGAAGCTTGACGACTGTCAGTTCGACCTCTAAAAGCAGTCTTACGTGGTCGCATGCGCTGCTGTGTACGACAAGCTCCCGCGAAGCCGTCGCTTGGACACGGTCCAGAGCAGCTGCACCGCGTTGTCCATCGTTAAGCAGGGGGGCCTCATGGTTGTCGCCAACGTCGATGACTCTCGGGTTGTTCTGGACACCGCATCCGACGACGACGCCATCATGCCGTCCAGCTCATCGTCCACCCGAAGCCTAACCTGCCACGTAAGTCGCTACTGACCGGACATGAATTCTTGTGCGCTGGGACGATGGACGTTGCTGACGTTGTGTGAGTGTCCTCGAACATGATGTATGTAGTGGAATAGCGCATCCGGTGGTGCAACGGCCAGGGGTACTACCTCGCTGATGAGCCCGGGGTGCACTTCGTTTGGCAGCCCAACCAAGAGTCATCGGTACTCGTCATGTCGCGTGCGTTCGATGACTACTATATCGAGGATTGTGGCGTCATCTTGGCGCCGGAGGTGACACAGAGGAGGATCGACAATAGTGACCAGTTCGTCATCCTCGCCACCGTCAGGGTAGCTTTTGTGTCGGCCTGCCTTTAATTCTCTTCGCAAACACATACACACTTACCTTTTTGTTTAAGCAAGAGCATATGGTGGTGCGTGTCTGATGACTAATGTTGTACGAGAGAATTTTTCTGGCATGTGTGGAACGTGCTCTCCAATGATGAGACCATACAAATCGTGGCATATATCGAAGTCTGCATGATACTGATGGTTGCAATGTAGTGGTAAAATAACTAGATTAAAATAACCAAATTTATATATGGCTAGGATCACAAATTGATTATGAAACATTTTCTCATAACAATATAACACACATTTTGTATATAAGTTATCGTAATATACTGGTATTATATATTCCCGTTGCAACGCACGGGCATTCAGCTAGTAAATAACATAACACCAAAGATGGAAACAAATCACATAATAATATTCTATGCACACAATAATATTCTATGTGTCACTATAAGATCATAGGTTTGAGAACCACTAAAATCAGAGTTCAAACGAAGAAGTTATGGGTAAAAAATATTTTTTGGTGCAATAGATCTAACAAATAGATAGATCTAATAGATAAGATCTATTGTGGATACCTTCTTATTTCTCTCTTTATTTCCATGAAGCAAAGGCACCACCCGGATGGGCTGCTCTTCATGTTGTGGGAGGGGGGCTTCAACATACGTGGTGGGGTGGGGGCTTGGGGCACGTGCGGGCCAAGAGGGTAGCAGATTAATGCAGCTTGTCGTACGGCCGAATGGAAGGAGAAAAAAGTTTGCAAGATTAATGTTTTGGGGAAGAAAATCACGCACTATAATCTATGAAAATGAAGAAATATGAATAAGGGCAATGGAGGGTTCATCGGAGAAGAAGGTCCTCGTCGGAGTTGTTGAGGAACTCGAACTTTGGCGAATATTTGCGAGAGTAGATTGAATTTAGAAAAAAACGGTTTCATGTTCTAGGATGGGCTCATCAAGGGAAAGCCAAACATGTATTTATAGGGGTGGTTTGAGTTTATACAAAATCGGGATAAATTCGTATTTAAAGATTTTCTATTTTTGGAAAATACAAAAATTCATTTTTTTGCAAAAAATATCCAAATCGCTCCAAAAAATCTAGAAATGTTTTGGCACCCAATGAACTCAATAAAAGTATTTGGAGATTTTAAAACAATGGTTAAGTACCTCAAATAAATATATTTTGCTTTTTGTAAATAGAAAAAATAGATAAATACGAAAAATTAACGGAGACTTATACAGGATATATTAACATGTTTCAAACACCTTTTGTACTTAGAAACACTATACAACAACATGAAAGCAACATACTCAGTTCAACCTTATGATTTGTTTTAATTGATGTATGAAAATATATATTTAAAATTGTAATTCGTGATTCTAAACCACACAAATCTTAACAAATTAAACTAAATCTTGATTTTTTTTGTTGGTTCAAAAGTTAAGGTGTTACATCTTTGGTCACCCTCGCCCGAACTCATGGACGAGCGTCTCGTTAGTGGTGCCGTAGGTGAAGGCACTTACCATGTTGGCGTCTGTAACGTCGATGAGTTCGTTTCTTTTTTGGGAGAATCTTTGGATGTAATCCTAGAGACTCTCCCCACTCTTTTGGGTGCACCTCTTGAGGTCCTAGGAGCTCACAGGGCGCTTGTAGGTGCCCTGTAAGTTTTCGACGAACTCCATCTTGAGTTTGGCCTAGTCGTGGATGGTTTCGCTTGCAGGTGTTCAAGCCAAGCCCTCGCCCCCTCAGCGAGGTGAATGGGGAGGAACAATATCATGAGACGGTCATCCTTTATTCCTGCCATGCGACAAGCAAGTTGGTAGTCCTCCAACTAGACACTGGGATTTGAAGACCCATCGTACTTGAAGATGTTGGCGGACGCCCGCACCTTTGTAGGGAACTATGCCCTTCTGATTGCGCATCCGAAGGCACATGGCCCTGGCTCGGGTGGGCTAGGGCTACGCTCTTGCCTCCTTTCGTGCGGCTGCCTGACTTCTTCTTGCTCCCGGTGCCTGTTGTTGAGGATGTGTCGGGCATCATGGATCCCCCCAATGCAGTCCTTCAGGGGTGAAAGCATCTAGGCCCCTGGTTGGTTTTAGTGATTAATGACAGCGTAATGTTATATGTGACTAACGTGTGTTTTGCAGAGACAAATGGTAAGTTAGGTCGCATTACAAGTAGATGTACTACAACGGTGAAAACAATTCCAGAGATAAGAACTTGAAGCGACGGCTAAAGCGATGAAACACAAAGTGAAGGTCTTCGTATTCCGAGTGTCAAGGAGTTACAGACACTCGTGATATAGTTAAGTCTTTTATTTTGTTTTAGCCGTACTATAAAGAGGGGTTGTCGATGATTAGTTTGACCAAGAGAGTTCTAGTGTAGTGTTGGTGCATATTCACACTCACATATAGTGCTAGGTGTCACTCTAGAACATACTCACGAGTTAGAACGAAAACCGATTTGAAAAACAGCAGAAAATAGAAGTTAGGGTTTCTGACTGTGGGGCACCGGACTGTCTGGTGCGCCCTTGGTCAGGTGGGACCAGGATGGCCCGGGGAAGGGTTTCCCCCGTGCAGAAACCCGAGAGCGCAAGGTTCACGAGTTGAATTTTAGTGGCGCACCGGACAGTGACTGTTCACTGTCTGGTGTGCCATCTGCCCAATGGCTAGCTGTCAAAACTAGCCATTGGAGTCGACCGTTGGCGCATCAGTGGCGCACCGGACTGTCCGGTGCGCCCATACGTAGAAGATTGCTGGCAACGGCTAGTTGGTGGGTGAGGGCTATTTATACCCCCTCCACCCACCATATTCATGGGGTTGCTACCCACATTTACTCCTACACATTGGTAGAGCATTGCAAGCACCAAAAGCCTAGTGAGGTGATTAGAGAATCTTAATCCCGCATTTGGACCTCATTAGCGCTAGCGAGAGCCACCTAGAGCACACACCACTTGCATTAGGCTTCTCTTGGTCAAGCGAAAGTCTACGGCTTGTTACTCTTGGTGATCGGCATCACCTAGACGGCTTGGTGGCGTTGGGAGCTTGGTGATCACCGTGGAGATCTTGTTGTTGACCCGACTCAAGTTTGTAAGCGGTCATGAGGGATCCATCGCGCCGGAGTGACAAAGGATCATCTCGTAGTGAGCACTTGGTTCTTGCGAGGACCAAGGGGGAGTGATACCCTTGCGCGGGTGCTCCAACGAGGACTAGTGGAGAGTGCTGACTCTTCGATACCTCGGGAAAAATTGGAGGAGTCTTCTAAACCTTGCTTTACATTCCGCACTTAATTCAAGCATTTTACATTGTGTATTTGTTTAGCAAGTATTTGAAGTATTGTCTTAGCACTATTGTATTTCTAGTATTATTCTCTTAAGTGCTAGTTGTTGGGGTGAAGTTGGGCTCTTGCTTAGGTTTTAATTAGTGTTGATTTTTAGAAAAGCCCAATTCACCCCCCTCTTGGGCATCGTGATCCTTTCAAGGGGGAGCGTGTGTCTTAGTGGATTGGCAGGACTATGCCCCCTACTCTAGGACGAGGCCGTGCGCGGGCTGTATCAGTCCACGCCGATTGGTGTCTACCAATCGACCTCATCTTGTTGCAAAAGCTTTCTCCACTAGGTAGCGAAGGTTCCGATACATCGCCCTTGCTTCTGGTTCATCGGGCTTAGGGATGGACCGGAGCATCATGGCTGTCACGGACATGTTTTGTCCAGGGTTGAGGAAGTATTGCGCCCCGTCACTGCTCTCGGCGAGCTGGTCGTAAACTTTCTTCACCCGGGGCCTTTCAGCCTCAAGGCACTTTTGCTCGATGTCACCCTAAACCCGATCGAGTTTAGAGACGAGAGCGTCAAGCTCCTCTTGTTGTTGCCGTAGGGTGGCCTCGTGGGCGAGGATGTGCGCCTGGCGTTGGCGGCTTGGCGCTAATATTCTTCCTCTTGGTTGGGGGACTCATTGTCTCCCCTGCCATTGTCGTTCTATGCCGTTGTTTCCACGAAACAGTCTCTTTCTAGCTCCTCGTAGACTTCGAAGCTTGGCTCAATTGAGTCATGGCTCGGGTAGTCCTCGAGCAAGTCGAGGACATATGTTGGCTGGTGGCCAATGACGACCACAAGTGTTGAAGGCGAGGTTCCCTCCACCCTCACTTGATAGCTTTGGCGAGCCTAATAAGGCACCACTTTAGGGCAGCTATGCGCCTCTTGAGGCAGCCGCTTCTCCGCCTTGCTCCTGGTGGAGCATTTGGATTATGCGCCTGCAGTGGTGGGCATGTCAAGGTTGGCAATTCGGAGATCGTAGGTGGTGGTGGTTTTAACACCCCTGGTGTTACTGTTACTAAAACTTGACATGACATCATAAACATTGGCATTGCATATGTTTGACACACCTACAGTGCATTCGCTAGGTAAAAATTTCAAACAAATTGTATTGTTCTAGTGTTTTGCAAATAAAACCCTGGAATAGGGGACTTAACCCTAAATGGGGTTTAAAGGGGTAAAACATGACCCAAATTGAGAAACCCCTAAGGTTTAAGTAAAACAATCATAAAATATTACTAAAGATAGATCTACATTACATTTATACCCCTGGGATACCAGAAACCTCAATTGAAACCCTGGAAAACCCTAAATTTAAACCCTAGGGGCCTATGTGCAAATGTAGTGCACATTTGGACTAAAGTGTAAAAACTACAATGTTAAAGCAAATAAAGTCATTTGGTTCACAAATGTGTGGGTTTGTAAGATAAACCTTGGATTTTGGACTTATTTGCAAAACAGTGTTATGGGCTCAACTTTTGAGCTTTGTAACTTTCAAATTCTAGGGTTTTTGCCCTAGATCACCACATCAAACTTGTAGATCAAACAAAGGAGAACAACTTTGCTTAAGAGTGTAAGCATAGTTGTTAAGAAGATATTGGAGATAATTAAGCCCAAAGTTGGACTGTCAGGCTGTCAGGCTGGTTAAGTCTGAAATTCAGACTGACAGATATATGGCATGAACTTCAAGCTCAGTTTCAAGCAAGATCCATTGATTTTTTGTGGGAACACAATATATCAAAGTTGTAGCTGGTTTATAGCACTATAATATTGCTGCAGAGATCTGGATGTGTTGCCACATAAATTTGAGAGAAAATGAGGCCCAAACTCTGTCTGTCAGACCAACTGAAGAGCATTCGTCATGGTACAATGTCCCATGTGGATCAGACTGCCAGCACGATAATTCCTCGCCGTCGACAACCTGTCCGTGCCGTGATCTGCGCCGAGATCGGGATGGTCGGGCGGTGGGTATCTCCGTGCGAAGATCTTTTTGCTCCGGGTAAGACCGCCGCGGTGGAGGGCACTAACTCCGGCTGCCACGCGGCCATCCCTCCTCCCAGCCGTGTCCGATCATCGGTATTGTTCACCGTCATTCTTCCATGTCGCATCGATTCGGCCGTATTACTGTCACAGCAGAGACGTGGCAAGCCGTAAGAAAAGGGTAGCACTTGACGTCGTCGTTGATCGCCAACTAAGACTGGCGATGGTTATCACCATGGCCGCGGGTGTGACTCACCGCGGCTATAAATTCACCACATCCTCGCTCCCTTCGCTCAAATCAACTGAGCTCCAACCTTCGTCTCCAAATTGTGAAGCTATAGCAACCACTCCTGTCCCCGATTAGCCCCCCAGCCGGAGAATCGTGGTTTTTCCCCAAATCGGCCCGCCGCACCGCAAGAACCAAGCTCGTCGTGGCCAGCACCGTTCAAGCCAGCTCATGTCGCCTTCTCCCTTGTTCGAGTGCTCTCATATACCCGTGATGCCCATCGACCCACTCAATTGCACTGAGTAGCCTTAGATCATCGGGAACGCACTCATATGTCCGCAGCATCCTCGGTCACCGTGGCCAGAGCAAGCCATGTGGTCCTTGATGAAATTAGGTTAGGGGAATGGTTCGGGGAGGGTCCAATTCGGTGTTAGCCGCTCGGAAACCCCAGTCGTTGCCCCATTCAGCCGATCCAGGAGCTCACTGAAGCTCGGCCGCGTTCGCCGTCGTCGGGGACCCCATTCTGCGAAGAAATAGAAGTTCAAGGACATTTTTGCAAAGTGTCAGCGACTTAGTGCAATAGTGAATGAACCTACTTCGGTTTAGCCGTTAAGTCGAGGGCCTCTATGTAAAGTTGCCAGAGCGCGCGCGGGCACGCCCCGCTTTCCCTTTGTTACTGGGCCGCCTGGGCTGAAATCAGCCCAGGACTGTTCATTCTTTATCTTTTTCTTTTTACAGCAGAACTCCAACAATTATAGAAAATTGTAGAAAAATTCTAAAATTATCAAACCAATTTTTCTAGACTTCCTATTTTCCATAGTAATTAATAAAAATAGTTTCATGATTTTTAGATTAAATAAGGAATTTTGGAGTATTTAAAGTAGCTTAAAACATTAGTTGTAGATTTTTAGAAAATAAATGGTAATACCAAAAATGCCCAAACTCCATGTGTTTTAAAAGCCTTTTTCACTTGCTTGATGCATTAGGTGATAGGAGTTGATTGCTAAAACAATTCCTGCATTACCTTCCTTGAATTTGATTACCTTCCTTGATCACAGTTTTACAAAAGATTTTTGATGCTTAGCCTTGCTTTAGAAAAACAAAATGTTTTGTTTTTACAAAAGATGATGTGGCAAAAGTGGGTGGGATGTTTTCAAAAATAAAACTTAATGGTGAATCTGTCAAAGGCCTTGATGGGTTCAACATCGGAAAAGATGTACCACTGCCAGGTACCAGACTTTGGGTTTGAAATGATTAAACTAAGATCGGGCGGGTGACTTGCACGAGAAAGGAGTCTCGGTGTAGTGTCTCCGTCTGAGTCGATTAAGGACTGTGTCGATGTAGGCCTGCTGATCGAGGACCCTTTAACTGGTCACATGCCTCGTCATGGGTAAGCCTTGCCTCGGGCAGACTAAGGCCAGAATAAGATAACACGGAATGGGCGTGGAGCGGTGGCGAGAGTAGCGTGTACCCTTCGTGGCAAGAGGCTGGACGGTGGTGTATCTATGCTCTCGGTTCACGTGAACCTGATCTGGTCTTAAGAACCCCGGTGGCGGGTTGACATATGCAAGGGTTAAGTGCTACATATGTCGTGTGATTGGAGATCCTCAGCTGAGTATAATCAATTCGGATCGCCGTACCTCCGCGGTTATGGAGACTTGGCCACTGACCTATACGTAGAACTCCATTAAAGATGAGGGACTTGTTAAAAAATTGGCTAGTGCAGGTTAAGTGATTGAACTAGGTTAGAAAGAACTCTAGATGCAGGTAATTTTACCTAACTTGACAATAAAATTGGATTTTTAAGGATCCACTTTTAGTAAGCTTTTATGCAAAATAGAGTCTTTGATCATTGAGAAGCCTTACCTTGACTCCCTTATAACCAGCATACCCTTGAGAGTCTTTTCTTTAGACGGGTAAGACTTGCTGAGTAATCCCATAGTCAGGGTTTTATTCCCTATTGTTTTTAGGTGAGGAAGCAGCAAATTTTTGTTGCTTTTGTAGCAAGGTGGTGCCAAATGATGAAAAACAAGAATGAAGCTGTGGGAGGACCTTGTCCTCCATAAAAACTTTTATGTAAGAACTTTTCGGGAAGAGTTTTTACCTCCCTTGGTATTGTAATATTAAGTACTCTGCACTCGTGTTTATATACTGGTCTGTAATAACTAACTTGATCTTACTTTCAATAAATGTAAGATTATGTAATTGCTTCCGCATTTCTATGTCTCCGATGGTCTGTAATGTCTGCGTGACGAGTGAAACGCTCTTGGGAAAGGTAAGAAAAGCAGATACCGAACTTTTCAAGTAATTCAGGGGCATCTACAAGGTTGTCTGAGGTCCGTTGGACAAGGACAACTGTAGGTGGGCCTAATAACTTGGGAGGTTCCGTCACAGCTGGTATCGGAGCGAAGCCCTTCTCTGCAGATATTATGAGGCATCTTCAAAAGGATTTTCTAAAGACTTATCTAGAAAAATCTCTTCTCTTCTTACCTAAGTATTTCTGAAGAGTTTATCTTAAAGACCAGATAGGAAGAGTGTAATGTATAGAAGGTATGAATCAACTAAGGTTGGTTCTGTAATTATACATGCATCATGCTAAAAACTGTACTAATAAAAATTTCCCCCTTAAAAAAATTCCGCCGCGCACAAGGAAAACCGCACGCAAGTCAACTGGCCCAATTGGTGTACCCCGTCATCAACTCGCTCCCAGACATGAAGATAGCAGCAGTGGAAGTAACGATCCGATAGGGGATCTTGAAGCCCAAGTAAATCAGCTTCAAGCGGAACTTCAACGCAGGACTAATATATGGGTCGCGGATGGTGACAGAATAAATGAATTAAGAAGCCACATCCGCCGCCTGCAGGATCAGCTCGCTGATCGAGACTTAGCGCTTGACTGGGCAGTTCAGTCTCGTTCGCTTGCCTAGGCTAAGGAAGCAATGGCTCGAGCCCGAGTTGAAGAACTTAGCTCAGCTATTGATAATCTGTAGGCATATTGCAATACCCTACATGAAGAAGTTCATGTACTGTATTCGCAATTGCGCCCCAGCGTACCTGCAAATCCTGTCAGGACAGAAGCCGGACCTTCTCACGAAGCGGGAGAAGCTTTTGGTGGTGAACTGGACCTTTTCAAGCCCCTCCCTCTATGAAGTTGGTCGACGAATGGTCTCCCACGCCCGACAGTGAAGCTACTAAGAGTGATAAGAAGTAGGAATAATATGGTTGTAAAATTAGTAGTGTTATTGTATAATGGGTACTGTACTCCTGTTGTATAAAAATCGAGTCTGTAACATTACTCTTTTTAGTAATGTAAATTGGATGGTTTTTATTTGGCAAATTATAGTTGCTTCCAAATGTTTGTGGCCACAGATGTCGTCCAAGACCCGATCACAGGATGCAGCCGGAACCTCCAGTGGGAGGGAGTCCACCCCAAATCCACCTCCAGTCCCTCCTACACTTGCCTAGGCTATCGCCGCCTTGGTAAATGCAACCACAGACAATACCCGTTTCCTACGGGAAATGGCGGGTCAGCAATTTCAGCAACAAGGCGGATGGGGTTATCCGTAAGGGCCCCGTGAAACATCTTATTTAGACTTCTCCGAAACGCGTCCACCGCTGTTTGTCAAAGCCGAAGACCCTTTAGAGGCAGATGAATGGATCCGTGTCATCAAGCAAAAGTTTGGACTCCTACGATGTTCTAAAACCCAGAAGCCCTTGTTCGCAGCCCAACAATTGTGTGGCCCTGCCAGCACCTGGTGGGGAAATTTTGTGGCCATCCTACCGGCCAATCATCAGATAACATGGGAAGAATTTAAGTTGGCCTTCCACGAACATTACATACCAGAAGGTGTACTTCACATGAAACAAGAAGAATTTATGAAGCTAAAGCAAGGAGGGGATACTGTTAATCAATATCTCAATAAATTCAATCATTTGTCACAGTATGCAATCGATCAAGTGAATACCGATCTAAATAAGAAAAATTGTTTCATGCGAGGACTGAATGACAGGATGCAAAGAAAGATGGCAACCTGCATTGACCTTACTTATGGAAGAGCTATCAGTACAGCACTAGCAGTTGAAGCAAAGTATGCAGGCGCCGGAAAATCCAAGGGTTTTGGAGGTGACAGGCCTAGTCAGGGCCCTGAGAAGAGGCAACGGTTTGTTATCCGGCCTATTAATCAAGGTCATTCTTCAGCACGTCCACCCTCCTTCCCATTTAAACAGCCAGTATTCATCCGTCCCAACACTGCCCCTACAACAACAAGTCAGCCAGGTGCCCCTGGCACTCGATTCCCTGCTCTTCCCAGTTCATCGACAGGATGTTTCAATTGTGGAAAATCTGGGCATTTTATCAAGGATTGCCCTTATCTGAAGCAGAACAAGTCAAACAATCCACAAGGATCTGGGAATTCATCTCAAGCTAAGGGAAATACTATGGGCAAAAATACAAAGAAGACGAGACGCATATATTATACGCAAGTGGCCACTACACCGGATGGTGAACCGATCATGATGGGTACGTTCCTTGTGGCCAATCATCCCGCAATTATTCTCTTTGATTCTGGTGCTTCTCATACATTCATCAGCAAGAAATTTGTGGAGCAACATTGCATTTCATACCATGAATTGAAAGAGGGGTTTAAAATTCAGTCACCTGGGGGACAAATTTTTACTAGAGAAGTGGCCTATCAAGTGCCCGTAACATTGGCCAGACGGGACTTTCCTACTAATATGATAGTTCTGAAAGGCCAAGACATAGATGTGATTTTGGGCATGAATTGGCTGGCCCGATATAAAGCAACCCTCAACACTGATCAAAGAACCATCAGGTTGAGTCATAATCAAGAAAAAATTCTCTTGTCTATCCACATTCCAACCAAAATTACTGGCAGAGTTTATAAAGCCATTATACCGGAAGTCAAGGATATTCCAGTAGTGTGTGAGTTCCCAGATGTCTTTCCAGAGGATTTGCCTGGATTGCCACCCGAGAGGGATGTAGAATTTGTAATTGAATTGAAGCCTGGTACGGCTCCCATTTCTCGAAGATCATACCGTATGCCTCCAAATGAGCTAGCGGAACTGAAGATTCAGTTACAAGATCTACTATCGAAAGGATTCATCCGGCCAAGCTCATCACCATGGGGTTGTCCAGCCATATTCGTCAAGAAGAAGGATCAAACTTTATGGATGTGTGTGGATTATCGACCCCTGAATGAGGTCACTATCAAGAACAAGTACCCTCTTCCACGAATTGACATTCTATTTGATCAACTGATCGGGGCGAGGGTATTCTCCAAGATTGATCTTAAATCGGGCTACCATCAGATCCGTATTCGGCCTGAGGATATCCCAAAAACTGCATTTACTACGCGGTACAGATTATTTGAATACTTGGTGATGTCTTTTGGACTGACGAATGCTCCTGCCCACTTCACTTATTTGATGAACTCGGTATTCATGCCTGAGTTGGACAAATTTATGGTGGTCTTCATAGATGATATTTTGATATATTCAAAGAATGAAGAGGAGCATGCCCAACATTTATGGGTCGTATTAACGCGCTTGAGAGAACATCAATTATACGCCAAGTTCAGTAAGTGTGCACTTTGGCTGGAAGAAATTCAATTTCTGGGACATGTTTTATCTGCCAGGTGGATTGCGGTAGATCCTAGCAAAGTCAAGGACATTTTGGAGTGGAAACCCCCAACCACTGTTCATCAAGTCCGAAGTTTCCTTGGACTAGCTGGTTATTACTGTCGATTTATACCAGATTTTTCTAAACTTGTGAAGCCAATCACAAGTCTATTGAAGAATGATACCAAATTCAATTGGTCTTCAAACTGTAATGAAGCTTTTGAGAAATTGAAGACATTATTAACCACTGCTCCGGTATTGGCTCAACCGGATATTAACAAGCCATTTGATGTGTATTGTGACGCATCTGGCAGTGGTCTCGGCTGCGTATTAATGCAAGAAGGCCAAGTAATTGCGTATGCTTCAAGGAGTTACGCCGGCATGAGGAGCATTATCCTACTCATGATCTGGAGCTAGCTGCAGTGGTTCATGCTATGAAGATATGGCATCATTATCTACTGGGAAATGTCTGTCATATTTATACAGACCACAAAAGCTTGAAATATATCTTTACCCAGTCTGAACTCAACATGAGACAAAGGAGATGGCTTGAGCTTATTAAAGATTATGAACTAGAGATCCATTATCACCCAGGCAAGGCTAATGTAGTGGCAGATGCACTCAGTCGCAAGGCCTCCTGCCATTGCCTAACTATGGGGACTTCTGACATTATGTTATGCCAGGAGATGGAGAATCTAAACCTGGGTATGATTCAACATGAGACTTCAAATCACTTGAAGCTTGAGTCAGTCATCCTGCAAAGGATAATCGACGCACAAAAGAATGATGAAGGTATGTAACACATACGTGAAAAGATAAAGGCTGGAAAAGCCAATTGTTTCCAAGAAGATAATCAAGGTGTGGTATGGTTTAGTAACCGCATAGTGGTGCCGAAGAATGAAGAAGTCCGCCAGCAAATTCTTGATGAGGCACATCTTAGTCGCTATTCTATTCATCCTGGAAGCACTAAGATGTATCAAGATCTAAAACAACATTATTGGTGGACAAAGATGAAGATCGAGATTGCACGCTATGTGGCTAGATGTGACATCTGCAGACGTGTCAAGGCCATACACCTAAAAGCTGCCGGTCCATTACAGCCTCTACCAATACCAACATGGAAATGGGAAGATATAAGTATGGACTTTATTGTGGGATTGCCCAGGACCGCAAAAGGGTATGACTCTATCTGGGTCATTGTTGATCGGCTTACGAAAATTACTCATTTTCTACCCGTCAAGACAGTGCACCCAGTTGCTGTTTATGCCCAATTGTATATTGCTCGTATTCTCAGTTTGCACGGGGTTCCAAAGACTATAGTGTCGGATCGTGGACCTCAATTTGTATCCAAATTTTGGGAAGAACTTCATAAATCCCTGGGTACTAAATTGCTCCACAGTTCGGCCTATCATCCTCAAACAAGTGGGCAGACTGAGAGGATTAATCAAATACTTGAAGATATGCTACGGGCATGTGTGCTGGACTTCTCACAGAAATGGGATGAATGTTTGCCGTTAGCGGAATTCTCATATAATAATAGCTATCAAGAAAGCATCAAGATGGCACCCTTTGAAGCTTTATATGGACGACGATGTCGTACTCCGCTAAATTGGTCTGAACCTGGTGAAAGGTCCTTCTTCAAGCCTGATATGGTGAAAGAGACCTAAGAAAAGGTTCAGAAAATAATTCATAATATGAAGAAAGCCCAAGCTCGTCAAAAGAGCTACGCAGACAAACGACGAATGCCCATATATTTTCTAGTGGGCGATTATGTTTATCTGAAGGTCTCCCCAATGAAGGGGGTATCACGTTTCGGGGTTAAAGGGAAGCTTGCACCCCGGTACATTGGTCCTTTCCCTATACTTGGGCAATGTGGACCAGTGGCATACCGTCTCCGACTACCCAAAACGTTGTCTGTTGTACATAATGTGTTCCACGTGTCCCAATTGAAGAAGTGTCTTCGGGTACCAGATCGAACCGTCGAAGTGACAGATGTTGTCCTTAAGCCGAACTTAACATATTCAGAGCACCCTATTCGAGTCCTGGATCAAAAGGACAGGATTACCCGGAGAAAAACTCTCAAGTTTTACAAGATACAGTGGAACCAACATTCCAAAGATGAGGCTACATGGGAAACTCAAGACTTTTTAGATAAGAATTTCCCAGGCTTTTTAGCCTCTTGTAATTTGTAAAGTGTACAACATTGTTATAATAAAGGAGTGAGTCCCAAACCCACCCCTGCGTTGTACCAAAACTCAGGAAATTAAAATATGAAGCATTTCCTTTTCCATTACTTACCCTAAGACTTTTAATCTCGGGACGAGATTCTTTTATGGGGGGAAGGATGTAACACCCCTGGTGTTACTGTTACTAAAACTTGAGCATGACATCATAAACATTGGCATTGCATATGTTTGACACACCTAGAGTGCATTCACTAGGTAAAAATTTCAAACAAGTTGTATTGTTCTAGTGTTTTGCAAATGAAACCCTGGAATAGGGGACTTAACCCTAAATGGGGTTTAAAGGGGTAAAACATGACCCAAATTGAGAAAACCCTAAGGTTTAAGTAAAACAATCATAAAATATTACTAAATATAGATCTACATTACATTTATACCCCTGGGATACCAGAAACCTCAATTGAAACCCTGGAAAACCCTAAATTTAAACCCTAGGGGCCTATGTGCAAAAGTAGTGCACATTTGGACTAAAGTGTAAAAACTACAATGTTAAAGCATATAAAGTCATTTGGTTCACAAATGTGTGGATTTGTAAGATAAACCTTGGATTTTGGACTTATTTGCAAAATGGTCCTCATTGAAGTTCTATACTAAGTCTGAAAAACAGTGTTATGGGCTCAACTTTTGAGCTTTGTAACTTTCAAATTCTAGGGTTTTTGCCCTAGATCACCACATCAAACTTGTAGATCAAACAAAGGAGAACAACTTTGCTTAAGAGTGTAAGCATAGTTGTTAAGAAGATATTGGAGATAATTAAGCCCAAAGTTGGACTGTCAGGCTAGTTAAGTCTGAAATTCAGACTGACAGATATATGGCACGAACTTCAAGCACAATTTCAAGCAAGATCCATTGACTTTTTGTGGGAACACAATATAGCAAAGTTGTAGCTGGTTTATAGCACTATAATATTGTTGCAGAGATCTGGATGTGTTGCCACAGAAATTTGAGAGAAAATGAGGCCCAAACTCTGTCTGTCATACCAACTGAAGAGCATTCGTCATGGTACAGTGTCCCATGTGGATCAAACTTCCAGCGCGACAGTTCCTCACCGTCGATGACCTGTCCGCGACGCGATCTGCGCCGGGAACAGGATGATCGGGCGGTGGGTATCTCCGTGCGAAGATCTTTTTGCTCCGGGTAAGACCACCGCGGTGGAGGGCACTAACTCCGGCTGCCACGCAGCCATCCCTCCTCCCAGCCATGTCCGATCATCGGCGCCGTTCACCATCCTTCTTCCACGCCGCATCGATTCAGCCGTATTACTGTCGCAGCAGAGACGTGGCAAGCCATAAGAAAAGGGTAGCACTTGACGTCGTCGTTGATCGCCAGCTAAGACCGGCGATGGTTATCACCATGGCCGCGGGTGTGACTCACCGCGGCTATAAATTCACCACATCCTCGCTCCCTTCGCTCAAATCAACTGAGCTCCAACCTTCGTCTCCAAATTGCGAAGCTATAGCAAGCACTCCTGTCCCCGATTAGCCCCCCCTAGCCGGAGAATCGCGGTTTTTCCCCAAATCGGCCCGCCGCACCGCAAGAACCGAGCTCGTCGTGGCCAGCACCGTTCAGGTCAGCTCATGACGCCTTCTCCCTCGTTTGAGTGCTCTCATATACCCGTGATGCCCATCGACCCACTCAATTGCACTGAGTAGCCTTAGATCACCGGGAACACACTCATCTGTCCGTAACATCCTCGGTCACCGTGGCCAGAGCAAGCCATGTGGTCCTTGATGAAATTAGGTTAGGGGAATGGTTCGGGGAGGGTCCAATTCGGTGTTAGCCACTCGAGAACCCCAGTCGTTGCCGCATTTAGCCGGTCCAGGAGCTCACCGGAGCTCGGCCGCGTTCGCCGTCGTCGGGGACCCCATTCTGCGAAGAAATAGAAGTTCAAGGACATTTTTGCAAAGTGTCAGCGACTTAGTGCAATAGTGAATGAACCTACTTCGGTTTAGCCGTTAAGCCGAGGGCCTCTGTGCAAAGTTGCCAGAGTGCGCGCGGGTGCGCCCCGCTTTCCCTGTGTTACTGGGCCGCCTGGACTGAAATCAGCCTAGAACTGTTCATTCTTTATCTTTTTCTTTTTATAGCAGAACTCCAACAATTATAGAAAATTGTAGAAAAATCCTAAAATTGTCAAACCAATTTTCCAAGACTTCCTATTTTCCGTAGTAATTAATAAAATTAGTTTCATGATTTTTAGATTAAATAAGGAATTTTGGAGTATTTAAAGTAGCTTAAAACATTAGTTCTAGATTTTTAGAAAATAAATGGTAATACCAAAAATGCCCAAACTTTTTATATGAGCTCTACACATTATTTTGAAGCCTTAGGTAGAATTTGGTTTGATTTGGACCTTGTTTGATAACTAGAACCCAAAACCCTACCCCTTGCCCTTTGAATTCCTTTACTCACTCCGGAAACCCTAGTTTCCCGAGGAACCGTGAAGGAAAATTATATTCAAGAACCTTAGATAATAAATTCTTATTATCTTTGCACTCTCATGAGCATTACACGACATTCATTCTTATATACACATATATATGGTAATGTTTAGAAAACGAAGAAGAAGTCGAGGTAACTGAAGAGAAGACACCACCACCACCTTCGGAATCTCAAGCAGGAAACTGTTTCTACCTTGATATCTGTGGGTCCAAGCCTTACTCACCTATCAACGAAGGCAAGCCCCGATGCATTTGCCACCTCCTTGTGTTTTAAAAGCCTTTTTTACTTGCTTGATGCATTAGGTGATAGGAGTTGATTGCTAAAACAATTCCTGCATTACCTTCCTTGAATTTGATTACCTTCCTTGATCACCGTTTTACAAAAGATTTTTGATGCTTAGCCTTGCTTTAGAAAAACAAAATGTTTTGTTTTTACAAAAGATGATGTGGCAAAAGTGGGTGGGATGTTTTCAAAAATAAAACTTGATGGTGAATCTGTCAAAGGCCTTGATGGGTTCAACATCGAAAAAGATGTACCTCTGCCAGGTACCAGACTTTGGGTTTGAAATGATTAAACTGAGACCGGGCGGGTGACTTGCACGAGAAAGGAGTCTCGGTGTAGTGTCTCCGTCTGAGTCGATTAAGGACCGTGTCGATGTAGGCCTGCTGACCGAGGACCCTTTAACTGGTCACATGCCTCGTCATGGGTAAGCCTTGCCTCGGGCAGACTAAGGCTAGAATAAGATAACATGGAATGGGCGTGGAGCGGTGGCGAGAGTAGCGTGTACCCTCCGTGGCAAGAGGCTGGATGGTGGTGTATCTGTGCTCTCGATTCGCGTGAACCTGATCTGGTCTTAAGAACCCCGGTGGCGGGTTGACATATGCAAGGGTTAAGTGTTACATATGTCGTGTGATTGGAGATCCTCAGCTGAGTATAATCGATTCAGATCGCCGTACCTCCACGGTTATGGAGACTTGGCCACTGACCTATACGTAGAACTCCAGTAAAAATGAGGGACTTGTTAAAAACCTAGCTAGTGCAGATTAAGTGATTGAACTAGGTTAGAAAGAACTCTAGATGCAGGTAATTTTACCTAACTTGACAATAAAATTGGATTTTTAAGGATCCACTTTTAGTAAGCTTTCATGCAAAACAGAGTCTTTGATCATTGAGAAGCCTTACCTTGACTCCCTTATAACCAGCATACCCTTGAGAGTCTTTTCTTTAGTCAGGTAAGACTTGCTGAGTAATCCCATACTCAGGGTTTTATTCCCTATTGTTTTTAGGTGAGGAAGCAGCAAATTTTTGTTGCTTTTGTACCAAGGTGGTGCCAAATGATGAAAAACAAGAATGAAGCTGCGGGAGGACCCTGTCCTCCATAAAAACTTTTATATAAGAACTTATCGGGAGGAGTTTTTACCTCCCTTGGTATTGTAATATTAAGTACTCTGCACTCGTGTTTATATACTGGTCTGTAATAACTAACTTGATCTTACTTTCAATAAATGTAAGATTATGTAATTGCTTCCGCATTTCTGTGTCTCCGATGGTCTGTAATGTCTGCGTGACGGGTGAAACGCTCTTGGGAAAGGTAAGAAAAGCAGATACTAAACTTTTCAAGTAATTCAGGGGCATCTACAGGGTTGTCTGAGGTCCGTTGGACAAGGACAACTGTAGGTGGGCCTAATAACTTGGGAGGTTCCATCACAGTGGTGAGGAAGTTGAGGGAGTCGAACATGATGCGACTTCCTAGAGCGAAAGTCTCCCTGCTAGTAAGTGCCGATGATCGGGCCATTAGAGTGGTGAATGTCTTTTGGCACGCTAATGGTCCCCTACCTAGCGTGCCAACTATTGTGGTTTCAGAAACAGGGGGACAATAGAATTTGTGTTCGGTGGGGGTGCTAGCATGAACTCACTCTGAATGGTGAATCATCAAGATTCCAAGATAATGAGTGTGAGACGGTGGGTTATACTGGTTCAAGCTTGCGCCCTAGTCCAATGTAGTGTCGATTGTAGTATTGCTAGAGAATGTTGTTACAGCATGTGCGTGTGTGTCAAAGAAGGAGGAGGAGGGCCTTCTCTTTTATAGCTCAAGGGAAGAACCTTACAGAGAATACTTATTTTCTACTAGAGAAAGAGATATTGGCTACCCTGGGCTGGCGTGATATCCCTAAGATCACCAGTAGGGTCATGCGTAGCCATACTCCAGGTACGGTGTACCATTTTGCTCATTCATCATCTAGGTCCCTATAGCGAGTCCATTGCCGATGTCCTCCTTGCAGGGCGTGGCGTGTCCTGTAGATCAGTCTCATGGCGTGGTCATGTGTGGCGTGGCTTTGCCTGTCATCATGAGACTGCATCACCTGCTAGAGTGAGTAGGTGTACACTCGATATGGCGTATTATCCTGTTCTGCATGGTATATGGGCCACTGTAGAGACTCTAGCGATGTGGTCCTCCCACGACTGAGTTTGACTGGTGATGTGGTCCTCCCACGACTGAGGTTGACTGATCCCATGAGGCAGTGGAATACGCTTGGGACCTTTCGCGGGGACATACAATCGTGTTGATGGTGACTTCCTGGTGCCCCTTCGGTATGCTGCATGTATGTTCGGACGTGGCTTTAGTGATGACATATCTTATCGTAGCTGATGTGGGTCAGTAGCACTACACTAGGACCTCCGCTTTGCTGAGTTGTTCGGTGGGGACTTGGTCGGCCGCCCCGCCTCGCATGTTTGGTCGGCAAAGGACCTGGTCAACCACCTTGCCTCTTAGGCTTGCTTGGCAGGGACTTGGTCGACCGCTCCGCCTCACAGGTCTTGCTCGACAAATGGGCCAGAAGAAAGTTATGGGCCTACTTTGGGTACCCTATTCCTAGTTACCTGTCATTAGACATTAACCACATGGAAGCTTTGATTTTTGTCATGATCATGTTATCTTTGGACTTTTATCTAGTAATCTCGTTTGGGCTGGACCTTTTCATATTTTAGATGAACTTAATGCCTCTGTCAGAGGGTTGTTGCATGATTGTTCCAGATTATACCATGCTAGCGATACTTTGTTATTTTGCTATATTAGACAATGACTTTTATGGTTATGCTGACATTATTTAATGGCTTATCATGTCACTCTCATAGCATATACCGTGTATTTTCTCTATACTACCCCATACATCTTGTTAATTCATGGCACAGAACAATAGAGAATGGAAAATCCTGATTCATATATTAGGGGATCAACACCTAGGAAAAGTGGAATTCTATTAGAAGAAGAATCACCGAAACAAAGTGTGATAGCATCTGCCTACAAGAAACTAAGCGCGAATACTTTGATGATGCCTACATTTGGAAATTTTGTCCCAGTCGTTTTGATGAATATTGCTATCATCCTTCCGTTGCATGATCCGGAGGCATAATCACCATCTGGCAAGGAGCGAAATTATCTGGTGAATTAATCTCTGATAATGATTTTGCGCAAACTATCAAGTTCTGTTCCAAGCTTACAAATCAAGAATGGTCTCTCTTCAATATTTATGCTCATTGCACTAACAATGAAGAATATCATTCTTGGAATGGCTTTCAAATATTCAAATTCCCCTGAATGAGTCATGGGTTTTCTAGGAGATTTCAACCTAATGTGTCGTCCCGAGAACCATAGCAGACCAGGTGGCAATTTTCACAATATGCTTGAATTTAACAACTCAATAAGTCATTTGGGTATTCAGGAAATACAGTTGCACATGCAATCGTTCACATTGTCAAATAAGCAACAACACCCTCTATTCTTTGTGTCTTAGGAATGGATAGCTAAATTTAAATGGAATTATTCTCAAGTTAGACTTCGAGAGAGCATATAATAAGGTGAAGTGGAAGTTCCTTCAACAAGCTATGTGCATGAAGGGTTTCTTGCTGAAATGGTGTACATGGATCCAAAGTATCGTCTAGAAAGGTCACGTGGGGGTTAGAGTTAATGACGACATAGGACCTTTTTTTCTCAACACACAAGGGACTACGTCAAGGGGATCCTTTATCACCGATTCTATTTAACATTGTGGCTGATATGTTGGCAGTGCTTTTTGCTAGAGCGAAAGAGGAACATCAATTCAATGGAATTGTATCGCACTTGATTGAAGGAGGTTTATCTATCCTTCAATATGCTGATGATATGGTGGTGTTTCTGGATCATAACATCGAGCAGGCCAGGAATGTAAAAATGCTTCTAACCGCTTTTGAACAAATGTCCAGCCTTAAGATAAACTTTCATCAAAAGTGAACTTTTCTGTTATGGGATGACTAAAGATTGTGAGTCCCAGTACTCACAACTCTTTGGTTGTGGCGTAGGCACAATGCCTTTCAAGTACCTTGGGATTCCTTTGACTCACCGAAGATTGAGAAATAGTGAGTGGCGTTGTGTCATTGACCGGTTTGAGTCGAGACTTAGTAATTGGAAAGCCAAATTCCTGTCTTCAGGGCGACAGCTTGTTTTGATTAATTCTGTTTTAAGTAGCCTACCCATTTTCATGATGTCTTTCTTTGAAATCTCGGCTGGTGTGCTACAGAAGCTAGATGATATTCGGTCCAGATTCTTTTGGCAAGGAGGACATCATAAAAAGAAATATAGACTAGCCAAATGGGAAATCATTTGTCAACCTAAAGAGCTAGGTGGGCTGGGAGTCGCAAATCTTGACATAAAGAACATTTGTTTACTCAGCAAATGGCTTTTTAAATTGCTCAATGAAGATGGTGTGTGGCAACGACTATTAAGAAACAAATACTTGAGAGACAAATCCCAAACACAAGCTGTCAGAAAACTGGGTGATTCTCATTTCTGGGCCGGTCTAATGAACGTCAAGGACAAATTCCTCAAGTGGGGATATTTTAAGGTGGGGAACGGACAAGCAACAAGATTCTGGAAAGATAAATGGCTTAATAATTCTCCTCTTAGAGAGCAATTCCCAAACCTTTTTAATATAGTGCGCAATAAGACCTCGCTAGTTGCAGAAGTGTTGTCACATGAGAATCTAAATCTTTCTTTCCGGAGATCCATTGTTGGAATTAAGCTTGTAGAATGGCAGACCATGATACACTTACTGGCTATGGTTAATCTGACTCTGGTGAGGGACACTTTCGTGTGGAGAGCTCATAGGAATGGGACTTTCTCAACCCGATCCATGTATTATAATTTAATTAGCATCCCCAATTATAATCATGGATGTTTGCTTTGGAAGTTGAAATTACCCCTTAAGATTAAGATCTTTCTTTGGTATCTAGGTAGGGGGCAGATCCTAACCAAAGACAACTTAGCCAAACGTAGATGGTGAGGAAGTCTGAAGTGCAGTTTTTGTAATCAGAACGAGAACATACAACATCTTTTCTTTGATTGCTACATAGCTAAAACTGTTTGGAGAATTATTTATTTTACTTTAAAAATAGACCCACCCGTTAATATTAATCATATTATAGAGGATTGGGAATCCAACAAAGGTTGTATGCATAAAAAGCTGCTTCTTTCTGGCATTGCGGCTTTATTTTGGTCGGTTTAGCTTTGCCGTAATGATGTGGTGTTTAATCATAAACATATACTGTCAATTATACAGGTGATTTTCAGAGGTACCCATTGGTTCAGATTTTGGATACTCCTACAGAAGGAAGAAACACAACAGCAAATCCTTATCATGTGTCAGTCTTTGGATGTGGTGGCCATGGAGGTCTTCGCGAGCCACGGGTGGCGGTCTAATACAAGGATTAACGCGTTTTAGTGTTTGTGATCTTATATTCCATATCATGTTTTAAGTTGAAGTTTGTTTGATCCATAAATTGTTGGGATAATGTATTATTTGAGTTGTATGGCTGTATGCATGAAAATGCAAAAGGCTAGCTCAGTTCCCAGGTACAAAAGCTAGTACTCTACCCTATAGATGTACATTCGAGCTACTCAACTCGGTCCAGCCCAAACCCGAAAAGGCCTAGCACGGTTGAATTTTGGGCCGGTCCGGCCCGTAATTATTACGGGACGTACCGGGCTGACCCATGGGCTTAGCCCTCGGCCCATTATTGGTTAAACGTGTTGGGCTTATTTCGGACGACCCAAAATTGTATAAAGCCTGAAATTCAAATTCTGGCACGAAATTCGTACAATGTCCAAAATTCATATGAAAACCCGAAATCATATCCAAGCCCGAAATTTAAAACACATATATCATTTAGTAGATATTAACATTTCAAGCTTTATAATTAAAAAAACCAAAGAACATGAAACCAATGGGCATGGTTGACACCTCATCTCTATGATTAAACATGCAGCTAGCAAAATTGGAGTGGATGATTTCCATGATTAGAAGCGAATGACCAAATGAATATGGGCCTTTTTGTGCCTGTAAATGAGCTATTTTGTGCCTCCGTAAATAAGTCGTGCTCGTGCTCGCCCGTGGGCAATGACCTCGGCCAAGCCTGACCCGATACATAATTTCGGGTCAGTCCGTCCCGAAATTATTTCAGGCCGTGTTGTGCTTGGGCTGTGCTTTTTTCGTGCTTCGGGCCAGCCCGCTAGGCTCGGCCCAAATGTCCTCTACTCTACCCAGAGATGTATAGGATCATGTCCCCTAGTTAGTTGAAGTAACATCGGTTTCTAGTGTCCCAGAATCTCTGGATATAGTCATTAACCGACTCATCCCGCCCTTGTCGTAGTGCTACTAAATCAACTAACTCTAACTCATATTCTCTAGAGAAAAAATGTTCATCAAATTTATGCTCTAGATCCCCATGAATAGATAGAGTTAGGTGGCAAGGCGACATACCATGCAATCATAGTATCAGTTAGGGATAATGAAAACAAGCAAACATGGAAAGCTTCCTATCGACCAATTCTTCTAATTGTGCTAGGAACTGGCCTATATGCTTATGTGTGCTTTTGCCATGTTCACTGGAAAATTTTGAAAAATCTGGTATTATGGCCCCTTTTGGATATGAGACGGTGTCAAATCGACTATCGTATTGTTTTCGATATGACTGACCCGTGTTGGTCATACTTACTCTGAACTTATCTCGGAATGCTTCAGTTATTTCTTCTCTTACTATATCAATAGCAGTCGGTGCTAGCCCACCGACTCTTGGGCCTAAAGGTGCAGGTGGTTGGACCTCATTATGTCAACCTCTTGCACACGGATAACAAGATATGTGATTTTGTGATTTTCTCATACTATCTCTAGTCACAATGTATTGTGTATTGATTCTTTCCAGTATACTAGTGGCCAAAAAGTGCTCGTTCCCATGTGAGGGCAGAGCCATACTACAACCTTGATGAGCCATAGGTGGGAACGGAAACTATTGTGGCAGGTGAAAGGATTGCGGGTGATAATCCACATCCTGCTCTGTGTACTCATCACCGAACAATCCGGTGTGAAATGCGGATGGCCCGGGATACTCGGACGGTCCACACGTGAAGCTAGACGGTCGGAGCATTTTAGTTAGACCTTGCAAAGATTACGACAGCCCTGACGCAACTCTTTGTGGTCCATTGTAAAGGATGGGACCATCCATTAGGGGTGGGCGGCGGACGGTCCGAGCTCAAGCTCGGATGGTCTGGTCGTGTGTAGGACCACAGGTTAGTCCCAAATTGGTGGATGAGGTTGTGGTTGCTCGACGTATAAGGTCATCTGCACTGCCATAAGATAGCTGGGTTTGTGAATCCCCATTTGTAGCCGATGAATTGTGTGGCAGTCTTAGCATCAATCTCTTGTGATGGAAAATTAGAAACGATGGATTTTTCATATGCTCGTGTTAGTTTTTTAAATGAATCTTCCACACCCTCCATGTATTGTTGTAATTGATCCTGTTGCTCATCTATATAATGCCCAAGAGAATGGATGTCGTCGGTTTTACTTACATTAGGGCATGCGTAGTAGGTAGAAGAGATGCCATCTCGAACTCCCCTTGTTGGACAATCTTCTTATGTCGGCCCACCTTAAAATGCGCCAGATATTTTTCTTTTGCCTCTTCACGCTCTTGGGCTTGCCTCCACATCATTTTTTCTTCTCGTTGTCTCATGTAATCTTCGAATCGATGCTAATCTTCACCTAACAGGCTATCAAGAGTTGACTTCATGATGTTGCTTGGAGAAACTTTGGTGTGATCCTTGGAAAGTGTGTTGGCTCGCTTTCGAGGCCAATCACCAAACGAACCCTAGGGCCAGGCGCACGACACGAGACCTTGGGGTCCTCTCTGTGTGAGCACGGATTGTCCGCAACGAGCTGTCAGATCGTCCGTGACTACGAAGAAGGGCTTTGGTCTTCTCTACGAGCGCGCGGACCGTCCACGTATGGGTGGCGAATTGTTAGCGAGGCATGAACAGGGCTTCGTGGATATTCTGTAGAACCTGGATCTTTGCCCTCTGGAGGGACCTTGTCAGGGAAAAAAAATTCTAGGTTTGTTTTAGGGTCGGCAGACCATCCAAGACACCTTTAAATGACATAGAGTCGAGGAGAGGTGAGGATTGAGAATGAGGAAGACTAATTGCAGCTACTCCTAAAGCGAGATATGTAAAGGAACTAGTAAATAGATTGATTCGATCGTTTGTCGCACGTCAATCGAACATATCCCAGGAGGTCTGAACCCGCTCCTAGGCGTATCCCAACATATTCCATGAGTAGCTCAATAAACACGCGAGAGATAAAAATACTCACATGAGTTAATCTAATCGGATACGGTCTGGACTACACTCGTGGACCGTCCAGACACGGGCCCATGTAGCAACTTTATAAATTATTTTGACCGGTAAAATTCGGTTGGTTTCCGATAGGATGGGCTAAAGTTGAAGAGGGGATAAAGGCAGTAATGTACAGTGCTAGCAGCTTTCTGGTATTTACATCTCTTGTGTCCAAGCAAGGATTCGAAGCTAAGTACTAATCAAGAGAGCCTAGTTGTGCCTCAAAAAATCGCCGCGCTATTCCAAACTCGCCGGCTATTTCAAACAAAACCAGGCCAGCCAAAGGGAAGTAATTAAAACAGGCGGGATCGAGGAAAAGGAAAAAAAAAAAGGAAAGACAGACGTGCAGTAGACTCTACTAGCTATATATAAACTAGTAGTACGCACACAACCTACGACCTTACGTCTAAATAAAGGAACAAGTAGCTAGCTCGCTAGCTAGCTAGAATGGCGTTGTAGCGACGTCCCTGTCGTCCATGGAGCGGCGCCGTCGGCCACGGCGCCGGCCGCCTTTGCTCCCGCCACCGCGACAGCCTTTGGTGGAGGAGCAGCAGCAGCCGCCGAGCTCGACGTCGTCGTCCGACGAGGAGTCGATGGAGCTGGTGGACTTGCTGACGGCCATGATCCGCACGGGCTTGAGACCCTCGGTGAAGATCCTGATCGCCTCCTGCTCCGTCTTGGTGCTCACCACGTACAGCGCCGCCTCCTGTAACACAGAAATAAAAACGGACTCGCTGTCATATAATTTAGTCGTCTCGCCGCAGTACAAGCACGAAATATCCCATCTGCGACGTGTTGTAACAGCACACACAGTAGGACTGAAATTATTGTGCCGGCCGGGCACGTCTCTGTCTGTCACAGTTGCGCCCGTTATAACGTGTGGTGGCCAGTCGGGCGCATGGCGGGGTACACGTACGACAATCAGGTCGCGTACGTGACGGAGACCCCCCGTACGTCATGGACACGTCGCACGCCAATCATGCGTACGTGTGTATCACTATGCTACACTCGATCGCCTCTCTTCGTAATCACTCCGTTGTAATCGGTGTTTTTATTTGAAGGAAACCTAATTCACCTAAAATACATTTTAATTCAGTACAGAGTATATATACCAATACTTTATACTTGTGGATACCTTAGAATGTACAGGCACTGAAAACTTATTTAATGTACTAATTAACATTTTTTTAGATGGGAGAAAGGTAGGTGAGTCACTACATGGAAAAGACGACGGAGTGGTGCAATATGCATGGCAATGGTACCTAAACACGTGGAAAGGACTGTCTGATTGAATAGGTTTTCAGGAACAGTGACACTCCAATTATTTGGGAATTATCTTTACTATTATTAGAATCATAGTACTTTGGGATTGAAAGAAATATATATATAAACTAGCACCGCTTCGCCAGCTAGCAAACTCTGTATCGATCTGTTACATATTTTTGTACATGAATTAATTATGATACGCAGTACTCGACAGTGTTTTTAGAGCTCTCTAAGAGAGCCCTAGAAAATAACTCATAAAAATTAGTTTTAAGGGACATTAAAAAATAGTGGGATAGATTTTATTCCTTTCTACAATAATCCTCTAAAGCGGCAGATTGTTTCTGAGAGCCTAAACCCCCTCATTTGTAGTTACAAATAAGATAATTTTAAATGCTATAAAAAAGTTGGGAGCACTTTAAAGAAAGGGTTAGAGATACATTTTGTGTTTTTCAAAAAAAGAAACTTGATTTAGAGGAGACTTCTGAATTGCTCTTGGAGATGCTCTTACGAGAGGAAAAAAAGGGAATGGTGGAGGAGATGGAGAATGCATTTACAAATCAAGAGGGAATATTGGATGTGATATCCGTGCATATTTATTTCGAAATTTTGGATTTGCGAAAAAGAAATTATAGATCACACACACATTGATTTAACAGGGTGGTGAATAGAAATCATCATCACGAGATGGTGAAAGAAAAAAAAATCGCCGAGAACGATGCAAGTTCTGGGTTAAAATAGCCTCACAATATTCTAGTATAATATAATGCATTATGTGTTATTCATATATGTACGTGCTTACCCTTGCGAACTTGATCTGGGCGAGGGTGAGCGTCTTGGGCTCCCACTCTATGGACGACATCCGCCCCGCGTCCTCCACCCTGCTCATCGTCGTCATGGCCGGCTCCGCCATGTCTGCCGGCGCCATGGAATATATGCTGGATGCAAAGCAAGCCTCTTCCTCTTCCTCTTCGATCGGGTATGTATGTACGTACGTACGTACGTACAACAATACACGTTGCCGACTTTTCTCTCCTGCTGATTCGTCAGGATGTTTCGCCACTCCTCTGCTCTGCCTCTACGTGCGCCCGGCCTGTACTAGTAGAGAACGATGGAGGCCAGCCAAAGCCACAGACACAGAGATGGAGGCATGGAGCCACGCCCAGGTATATATACCACGCGCGGCGGGGCCACGGCAGGCAGGCAGGCAGGCGAGAGGCGACGGACGTGTCCGTCCCGTACGGGCGGGACAGGCGGCCACGTGGCGGCCGCGGAGTGGGGGCACGGGCGGCCACGCGGCGCTAGCTGCATGCGTCGTCGTCGTCCAGGACCGGAGCGGCTCTTGTTGCGTCCCGATCCGACGTGCCCGTTCGTGTGGCTGTGGTGCGCAGTCAGGCGCGGCCGGGACACGTAGTGGCGTCCCCGAGGGGGTCAGCCGCCGCGTCCAATCGGGGATCGCCGCGTCGGGGGGCTTTGACGGGCCGGGATATTATATATTGCGTGCCGCGCCTGCACTCGCCACCGGCCGGCCGCCCGGCGGCGGCGGTCGTTACCGGCGGGTGGGACTGTTCATATGCTACCCCGTCCATACCGCATGCATGTGCAAATGCCGACCGGTCATACATGCGTGCTCTTACGGGCATGGCGTGCATGCACGTGGATCCGAAACATGCATGCTTTGTAATTCCAACGCATGGACGATGCCGATGGTGGCTCGACCAGTGCAATTCGATCACGTACGTAGTACGGTGGCAAGAAGGGGAGGCCAAGCTGTTGTGGGCTAGCTTCACTGTCGTGTCGTCGACGTCGTGTCGCACGTACGTGCGTGCGCGGGCGCTGGGGTTAGCTGCGGCCGCCGCCGCGGTGCGGCACGCTTGCGCTGCATGACACACGTGACATATATATGGCGCGCGCGGCGGCGCAATGCATGCCGTCAGGTAACGTAACGTAACGCGACGCAGGCACGAAGGCCCGACGACCGTTCTGCAATATCGTGACACGAGAGGTACCTACATGCGAAAACCATGGAGCGAGAGAAAGTAAAAAAAAAGGAGATATTTTGTGAACGCAAGGTGTCACGATCGACTCCATGCGTGCGTGCGTGCGTATATGCACCGGGACCTGCATGTGGTGGTGGGGTGGTGGGGACACGGACCTTGTGACGGAGAGGCGATCCACGTCCGGCAGGGGGCACCACCGGCCGGGGCCCGCGGCCGTGAGCTGCCGCCACGCCACGCCGCCTCTCGGTCTTGGCCGGATCTCCGCGCCATCGTCCTCATCGCTTTCGCCTCGATACTATGACAGCACATGTCTTCGCTATGCTTGCGTTCCCCTACCGTCTATCGGGCAACACATGTCTACTCCAGCAGCCTCCCGTCTATCGGGCAACACATGTCTACTCCAGCAGCCTCTCAGAAGTGTTTGAATGCACTAGAGATATAGTTACTAGTTAATGACTAAAATTAGCTAGATACATCCAATCAGCTTAGAGCATCTCCAAGAGACACTCTATTTTCGACTCTCTATATGACACTTTAATTACCTCTCTATATAGATTACATTCTATATATAGCATGTCGTTCCAACAGATTATCTATTTAGTTTGGCTAGTCAGCGGTTAGCCAAATTTGGCTAGAGATGGGGCTAATTTAAAGAGCCGGATAGTTTAGCGAGTTGGATGACTAGCCTGTTGGAAAGTTATTTTACTGTTGGATAGCTAAAATTTGGCTTGCTGAGTCATTTAACTAATCTATTGGAGATGCTTTTAGCTAATAGTTCAGCTAACTATTTTTAGTAAATTAGCTACTAGTTAGATAACTATTTATTAGCTAGTTAATTCTACTAATATATTTTTAGTCAACTAACTATTAGCTCTCTCTGACTAACTCCAACGTGCCATGCATATACGCAAACCGGCGATAGATTTTACGTGGCCTGATCGAGAAGAACAAAAAATATATATATATGCACATGCTCTCTCTGCTATGCATATTGCTCGCCACTCGCCAGTACACGGGAGACGAACAACCGCTGTGTGAACATGACAAATGCGCTGTTTTTTTTTTACCAAATGCATCGCCGTATGCATTGGATGCCTCTCTATTTTTGTATGTCCATTGTGTACTGTACACGATACATACAGGCGGTTTGCTTCGTCCATTTGCCTTGTGCGGTTGGGGTCAATCGACGTGTGTTATATACGCATATAAGTGAAAGAATATTTAACATTTATTTTTGAACTAAAAATATCAAATAAAAAACGGAGGCAGTAACTAGGTAGGTAGGTGAGTGGTCGTTTTGTTTTGGATCTGTTATATCAAAACATTTTGTAGGTAGGTGAGTGGTCGTTTTGTTTTGGATATGTTACAAAAACATTTTGTTTATGTGATCAATTCTCTGACAGACAGTTATTCCTAAGGAACACACCCCTTAGGAGAACATTGTCTGTTGTGTATAAGTAAGTCATCTCTGCAATAAAGTGCCACAACAGTTTTGTCACTTTCACTTTTTTCTCTGTCCCTCTCTACTCTCTTTGCCACTGAGCACTACAGTTTAACACGTTATCAGCACTGTCTCAAGGAAATCAAAGGAAGAAAGGGGGGGAGAACACTTGTTGTTCTTAACAAGAACAGCAACAACGATCTGCAAATCAACAGAAAGGTATGGAGCAAACCATCTCCTTGCGCATCCGTCGTATGCACGAAGTTATGCACATTGTTGATGATGCGATGTTGGAGGCGTTCGTTGCTGGGCAAGACGTAGCGCTCCCACCAGTGCACGCGATCCCTGAACGCCGTGTGCAAGTGCAAAATGTGCACTTCTGTGTGCTGCACTGGTGGACAGAGGTCGTACCGCTGCCGGTGGTGGAGTGTGGCCTCCCCACTGCGTCCCCGTCACCACCGGTGCCGGTAGGTGACGCGGGGTCGACTGCATCCGCCCCATGGACGTCGATTTGGCGGCACTACCGCCTCCTCCACCCACTGCAGGGGCTATTAGACGCCATTCTCCATCTCCACCGGCGTCGGTGGTCGTCGAGACCATCGCTGCCCGTCATGGGCAGCCTCCTCGCGCCATCGACGCTCCGCGCTGACGCGTTATCTTCACTGGCCACCACCCAAATGGGGTGGCCCCATCTTTCTCCTCCAATGGGAGGGCCTAAAGGCCCGCGATCCAACCCGTGGCGCCCGATTGGGGGGAGGGGTGGGGGAGTGGCGCAGATGCCGGATCGACCGGATCCTGGCGCGGACGCACGTCCTCGCCTCAGGAGCGCGGTGCACGGCCCTTGAGCAGACTTAGCCGGATCCCTGTGCGGTTGGTGCAGCGCGGCCGGCCAACGGCGCATGGCGGCTGTTGGGGGCCTTCCTCTTCTGAAGGTCCTCAAAAACGTGACTAATATGTTTTTAGTGTAACATAGACTGCTACAGGAGGCTTCGGCTTTGAGATGGAGGTATGCATGATATGGAGATACAACCGAAGGCAGGATGAACGGACGCCGAAGCTATGGCTGAAGGAGCTTCGGCTTAGTATAATGACGAAGGTGGAAGATGAAACCGACCTAAAGGGGAAAGACTACTTAGTTCTTGATAGTTCGCCTTATGATTAGTAGTATATGTCAGGGACATGAATGTAATTTTGTCTCGGCTGCGTCCCGTGCCTATAAATAGATGAACAGTAACACCGTACTGTTCACGCTGAATTGTGATCATTCTCACGTCACTCTCGCATTTTCACCTTCTAGCAAGCCAAAGGTATTAATGTAATATAAATATCATTGATGTTTATCCATGTCTATAAAATAAGAATATAAATAATCTAATGATTTGTAATGATTATTCATATTCTTCTGTGTTTCATGTGTCTTTATTTATATTTGTTCGCTAAAACGATGAAGGTATGCCCTTCATGACCTTCGTGTGAAGATCATTATATACCAAGGGAGATAATGCTTCGAAGGACGAAGTTCTTTAATCGTTAACAATTGTGTTGCTTTGTTCTTGATGTATAGCATGCGAGAACAAAGACCAACAGTGGCGCTCACGGACGGTGGAGCGTCCGGCCACCAGTGGGCGCGCGGGGCGTCGCTAGCTCCGGCCGTGGGCTCGACACCCAATCAGTCACAGGCTCCATGGCAGCACAACGCGGGCCAAGGTGGCTTCGGCTGAGCACGCGGTATGCGCGGCGGCGCCCCATGGAGGCGCTCCCTAGTGGCACGCAGACGACCACCATTGTCCAACACGGAGGCGGATGGGGAGACGGGCACGGAGGTGCCCATGGCGCAGCTTACTGGTGGCCGCAGTGCCCTGGCGCGGGCGCACGAAACATGGGCCCTGTTTGGTTCAGCTTTTTTCTGACTAGCTTTTCTGAAAATCTAGCTGTGGGGAGAATCTGACTGTGGGGAGAATCTGAGTATCATTACGATTACGTGTGGAGGAAGATAAAGTTGTTCATAGGGCTCAGGATCTAGAAAGTGACGGATTCTTACTATTACAACGACTTAACTGATTATGTGTTTATGTTGATTTTGAATGGTTTTTGCCCCAACGAATTTTATAGAAGCTGGCTGAAAAGCTGAGCGTTTGGCAGTCCGCAACAGCTTTTGATGACCAGAAGCTGCCAGAAGCCGAAACAAACAGGCCCATGGCCGGTCGGCAACGCGGGCTCGGTCGGCACAGACGCCCTTGTCGGTGGCGGCTCGGCGCGCAGCAAGGCAAGGGAGAAGGGCGCGGCCGGAACTGCCCCTGACGGCGCGTAGGACACGTGACCCCCGGCGTGGGGCCTAGGAGTGGCACGGTTAGGTGCCGAAGTGGCGGCTAGAAAACCGCCTGGCGAAGGCGGCCAAAGGGCAAGGGGCAGCTAGGGTTTCAACAAAACCCTAACCGCCTTCCCTTTTTATTGGGCGTGAGGAGCACTTGTGCGTGTGCCTACGCATGGGCCTACGCATGTTAGGCCACCCCGGCCAGGCAGGCACGCCTGGGCCGCCCCGGCCTTGAGGCTTGCCTTGTGGGCCGCCTCGGCCTGGTGGCGCCTAGGGCGTTCCCACAGGATCAGATTGGCCTATATGGCTTATTTTATCATTTTAAGTTCTGAATTTAAGTATAAGACTAGGTTTTATATGTTATTTCAGTTCTAACTTATTATTAGGCATTTAAATTTGTTATTTAGACTACATATATTGTAAATACATGTCTAATTTATTGTAAATATAGCAGACTTTAGTTCGTGAATTATTTTTGTCTTTACATTTATAATTCACATATCTCTACTTGCTATTATTTTGCATTCTTTTATGTTTGCATACAAATATAGCATTTATTAAGTTCATACTTAATAATATTCATGCAACATAAAATTACATTATTTTGGATTAATAGCACAGGGAGATATAGTCCTAAGCATTGGCTGCGCTAAATTCTTTTATAGAGTTTAGTAGCCCAGAGACCGTACTTGAGGCAGCATTTTAAATGCCTATCTCTATGAGTGTCGGCGTTTCGACCCCGGGGGTCCCTGGACCGACGAGTAAATTGTCGTTGCGTGTCCCAGCCCAGATGGGTCGGCGCGAGATGAGACACAAAGGGGGGAGAACAGTAAGGGGAAACCGCGGCCTTCGTGTTGTCCTACGCCCAGGGCGGATGGATGCGCTTGCAGTAGGGGGTTACAAGCGTTCGCGTGGGAGAGAGAGAGAGAGAGAGAGAGAGCGAGAGCCTTGTGCGTCGGCCTGTTCTCCCGCGCAGCCAACCCTCTCGTACGAGAGCCCTGGACCTTCCTTTTATAGGCGTAAGGAGAGGGTCCAGGTGTACAATGGGGGGTGTATCAGTGTGCTAACGTGTCTAGCATAGAGGAGCTACAGCCCTAAGTACATGCCGTCGTGGCAGTCGGAGAGGTTTTGGCACCCTGTTCATGTGATGTCGTGGCCGTCGGAGCAGCGCTGGAGCCCTGCGGAAGTACAGTTGTCGGGGCTGTCGGATCCTTGCTGACGTCTCCTTGCTGACGTAAGGGGCTGGGAGCTACCGTTGTCATGGAGTGTGCGGGGTGTCATCATTACTTGTTTACTGGGGCGAGCCAGATGGGACGCCGGTCTTGTTCCCCGTAGCCTGAGCTAGCTAGGGGCAGGGTAATGATGGCCCCCCTGGCGACGTGGCCGGTCCAGACCCGAGTTTGGGCGAGGTGGCGATTCCTCTGAGGTCGAGGTTGAGTCCGAGCCCTAGGGTCGGGCGAGGCGGAGTCCATCGTCTTCCGGAGCCGAGGCTGAGTCCGAGCCCTGGGGTCGGGCGAGGCGGAGTTCGTCGTCTTCCAGAGCCGAGGCTGAGTCCGAGCCCTGGGGTCGGGCGAGGCGGAGTTCGTCGTCTTCCGGAGCCGAGGCTGAGTCCGAGCCCTAGGGTCGGGCGAGGCGGAGTTCGTCGTCTTCTAAGTCGTGGTTGAGTCCGAGCCCTGGGGTCGGGCGAGGCGGAGCTTCCTATGTCGCCCGAGGCTGGACTTAGCCGCTGTCGACCTCACTCTGGCGAGTGGCACGGCAGTCGGAGTGGGGCAGGCGGTGCTATTTTCTTGTCAGGTCGGTCAGTGGAGCGGCGAAGTGACTGTGGTCACTTCTGCTCTGTCGACTGAAGAGCGCGCGTCAGGATAAGGTGTCAGGCGACCCTTGCATTAAATGCCCCTGCGATATGGTCGGTTGGCGTGGCGATCTGGCCAAGGTGGCTTCTCTGCGAAGACTGGGCCTCGGGCGAGCCGAAGGTGTGTCCGTTGCTTGAGGGGGCCCTCGGGCGAGACGTGAATCCTCCGGGGTCGGCTGCCTTTGCCCGAGGCTGGGCTCGGGCGAGGCGAGATCGTGTCCCTTGAGTGGACTGAGCCTTGACCTTAATCGCGCCCATTAGGCCTTTGCAGCTTTGTGCTGATGGGGTTACCAGCTGAGATTAGGAGTCTTGGGGGTACCCCTAATTATGGTCCCCGACAGTAGCCCCCGAGCCTCGAAGGGAGTGTTGACACTCGCTTGGAGGCTTTTGTCGCACTTTTTTACAAGAGGACCGGCCTTTCTCGGTTGCGTTTCGTTCCGGTGGGTGCGCGGGAGCGCACCCGCCGGGTGTATCCCCCGAGGCCTCGGAGGAGTGGTTTGACTCCTTCGAGGTCTTAGCGCGTTTCGTGATGCTTCGGCCGGTCTGGTTGTTCCCTCATGCGAACTGGCCGTAGCCCGGGTGCATAGTCGAGTCCCAAGTTCTCGGGCTGGTATGTTGACGCTGTCAACGGTTTGGCCGGAGCCGGGTTTGCGAGAGCAGCCCCCGAGCCTCCGCACAGAGCGAGATGACAGTCAAGGACAGACTCAGCTTTTTTCATACGCCCCTGCGTCGCCTTTCCGCAAGGAGGAGGGGGGAAAGCGCCATGTTGACCTCGGAGGGCGCCGAACATGGTGTCTCCAGTGAGTTGCTAGCGGGTAATCCGAGTGGACGCCCGTGCCCCATTCGTTAGGGGTCGGCTAGTGGCCCGGAGGCGCGCTCCAAAAGTACCTGCGGGTGATTCGCCGGACCCGGTCCCCTTTTGACGGGGTTCGAGGCCTCGATGCCTCCCTCTGGTGGGATTCCGTTACAAAATCGTTCCCGTCGGTCCCGGAAATGTCCTAGGGTACCTCGGGAGCGTAGCCCGAGCCTTGGTTATGTATCGAACGTACCCAGGGTCATCCCTCGCTCTACGTGCTCTAAGGTAGCTGTCGAACCTGAAAGGGAATTAGGCTTACACCTAATCCCTGATTAATTTTGGTGGTTGAATTGCCCAACACAAATAATTGGACTAACTAGTTTGCTCTAGTGTATAAGTTATACAGGTGCCAAAGGTTCACACTTAGCCGATAAAAAGACCAAGTATTGGGTTCAACAATAGAGCAAAGGGACAACCGAAGGCACCTCTGGTCTGGCGCACCGGACTGTCCGGTGTGCCACCGGACATGTCCGGTGCACCAGAGGACTCCAACTCAAACTCGTCACCTTCGGGAAATTCCAGAGGCAACTCCGCTATAATTCACCGGACTGTCCGGTGTACACCGGACAGTGTCCGGTGCTCCAACGAAGAGCGGCCTCAGGAACTCGCCAGCCTCGGGAATTCATTTCGGCTGCTCCGCTATAATTCACCGGACATGTCCGGTGTACACCGGACTGTCCGGTGTAACTACGGGGCAACGGCTACAACGGCGCCAACGGCTACCTGCAGCGCATTAATTGCGCGTCAGCACGCGCAGAGGTCAGGCATGCCCATGCTGGCGCACCGGACACTCTACAGTACTTGTCCGGTGCGCCACCAGACATCCAGGCGGGCCCAGAAGTCAGATCTCCAACGGTCAGAACCCAACGGCTTTGGTGACGTGGCTGACGCACCGGACTGTCCGGTGCACCATACGACAGACAGCCTTTACCAACGGCTAGATTTTGGTTGGTGGCTATAAATACCACCCCAACCGGCCACTTCAGGAGAGTGGGAGCCCAAGCAACATTCCAAGTCATCTAGTTGACATACTCAAGCCCTCCCAACCACATATATTCATTGATCCATCCTTTACACAAGATTTAGACCACTACAACCAACACAAGTGCCACAAAAGAGAGAGCAAGCAAAAGAGAGCTACTCATTTGAGTTTAGCACTAGTGCCTTGTGAGATTCATCGAGAGATAGTGTGTGCTTCATCTTTGTGTTCATTTGCGCGTGGAGTTTTGACTCCCATTGAACTTCCTCCAAAGTTTTGGAGGCTTGTAAAAGCTAGCAAGAGACACCAAAGAGTGTGATGGTCCTTGTGGGATCGAGAGTGATCCTTGAGAAGAAGAAGAGCTCACCGATCCTTGTGATCGGGGGAGAGAGGGAAAGGGTTGAAAAAGACCCGTCCTTAAGTGGACTCCTCAACGGGGACTAGGCCTTCGAGGGCCAAACCTCGGTAAAACAAATCACCCGTGTCCATTGTGTTTATTGCTTGTGATTTGTTTGTTTTTCCCTTGCTCTAAGTTTTCTTGCACCATTATTTGCTAATTTCATTTGGTGTTGCTTCAAGTTAAATTTCCATTTAGTGAAGCAACACGTTGCAAGAAAGAACTTGTTCTAGTGCTCTTCTCATCTAAGGGTTCTTGCTTTGTTATTCTATAACTTATTAGTTGTATTGATTTATCTCTCCCGCATTATTTAGCAATACTCTTTTTAAGCAAGAACTTAGTTTCTATTCTCCGATATTTGTATATCTTGTTCCAACCACTAATCAAGGGATCTAGTTGGGGGATAAAGTTTTAATTTTCAGGTTCCGCCTATTCACCCCCCCTCTAGGCGACTTTCAATTGGTATCAAAGCTAGGCACTTCATCTTGAGTCTAACAACTCGAAGTGATGGCTCGTAGAAGATCACAAAAGAACAAGAAGACCCAGGAGAACAAGGAGGTAACTCTTGAGATATTACTTTCCGATTGTTCTAATTATGTTTCTTGGTCTACTAGAGTAATAAATGCTTTTAGAACCATAGATCCACAATTAGAACAAATTATAGACAAGAGTATCTTCCCTCCTAGTTTCAATGAAAAAATTATCTCCGAGGAGGATCAAAGATGTTTTTGCTTAAACTACCTAGCTTTTGACATCTTAAGCAATTCTCTTAGCAAAGAAGATTATCGTGCCTTCATATCAAACTATGACGAATCCATCCATGATGCGCACAATATTTGGACTAGAATTAAGAGCAAATTTAATGAGTCCAAACATGATAGTTCATTTTGTGCTTCTACTTCCTTTGGTCTTTGTGATACTAACCCTTGCAAGGAAGAAGAAGAAAATGATCGATGGAGACCAAACGATGAATCCACCTCTCCAAAAGGTTTGTCTTCCCATTTCAATTCCCACATGTGTTGTGTGGCTAATACAAATGATAGCGGAAGCACAAATGAGGATGAGGAGGAAGAAAGAAGCTTTGTGCAACTCTACACTCGCCTAAGCCAAGAAGATAAGGCGGTCATGCTCAAACTTGTAGAAAGAGCGAGAGAGCAAGGCGAAGCTCGTCAAAGGCTAGAAAGTATTCTCTCCATGAAGATGCAACACTTTGACGAGTTGACTAAAGAACATGAGGAGCTAAAGTGCTCTCATGTTGATTTGGTCCAAAGGTATGAAACTATTTCAATTGAGCAAGATAACGCTTTACATTGTATCGCTCAATTAGTAAATAGGAATACCTTGCTTAAGGACCAAGTAGAAAAGCTAAAAATTGAAAATCTAGCTTTTCAAGATAAATATGATATGCTCCTATGCTCTCATGAAAATCTTAGAGATGATCATATCATATTAAACATTGCTCATAAGGTTGTGATAGAAAACTTAAAATCCCAACAACCTCACTCATGCACATGTATTCAAATTGATACTATATTATCATGTGCTAATGCTTGTTGTCCATCAACAAGCAAATCTTCCTTTGAGCTAGAATTTGCAGGAAAAAATGATGATTCATATCAAAAGCTCAAAGAAGAAAATGAGAGGCTAAAAATGAGCTTGACACAACTAAAAGGGAAGTGCATTGCTCAACCTTCTCAAGATAACCGTGATCACATGGTGAAGAAGCTTGAGACGGGAACAACCGTGGCATGCACTACATCCCTTGAAGAAAATGTCAAGGAATTGAGGATTGCCAAGAGAAAGAAACAAAAGATGAATTTCAACACCTCCTACAAAAGCCTCAACCACGCCTCCACAAAAGGTAACATCCAAAGTAATGATCAAGCCACACTTCACATTAAGAGGTGTAGTGAATGCTTTGAAGAGGGGCACTTGATTAGGTCATGTCCCTACATTAAAAATGGCTTGATTATTAACAAGGATGATAGACTTTGTTTTAAATGCTCCAAGAAGGGACACTTACTTAGATCTTGTCCCCATTTAAAACAAAGAGGCATAGGGTTAGAAAAAAAGTTTTTACTAAACATATAGCAAGCAACAAACAAGGAAAGAAGAAAGTTTCAAAACTTGAAAAGCGCCTTTGCTACACATGCCGTAAGAAGGGACATCAATGTAGGGACTGTCCCATTGGTAACAATCCTACTCCTAGCTTGTCAATTAATTTTCATGTAACTAGGCAACCCAAAGTTGCAACTTGTGCTAGAAAGGTAATGAGTTTACCTAGTGCTAACACAAAGGACATTTGGGCTCCTAGATCTTTGTTGACTAACCATGATGGACCCATCAAGCGATGGGTACCAAAGTCTCCTTGACAAGCTTTGTAGGAAAAGGAGATGGTATGAAGCCTTGGGGTGCTTGAGAAAGTTAATTCAATTTAACTCAAGCTATCAAATCTTCAATGATCTTTATCCGTGATTGACCCAAGGTTATTCTTCAAACTACTACATCTTAAACTCATATCATCTCGAGGAAGATATTGATGTTGTAGGAAATAAAGAATTATCTTATGTGGAAAAATCAAGGCCTACAACATGGAGGAAAGTCAAAGGATGGTAACCTCTATGCTTTTAAAAGTGCAAGTATTTTATTATGTGTCTTGTGTAGTCACATAAGAAATGTGTAGCGCTTCAAATGTCTTTAAAATTCATATCACCATTCTTTGAAGAATTTCCTCTCATATGGTAGATTGCATACCCATCATTTCCATCCTATGGTAATCTTCATGCTTTAATTTGTTGCAAGTATCTCATGGCATGTTTCTTCGCTAAGTTATTCTATTATTGCCATGATTCTAAATATAGAGAAATATTTCAAGTTCTTAAAAGACTAAGGTGTCATGTAAGGAATTCAAATCCTTAGGACACTTATAAAAGGAAAACTCTCTCTATAACTAGAATAGTGAGATTAATGATTTTATCTAAGTAACCCAAGTAGTCTCACTTATAGAGAATAGGTTTCTCTTTGGAAAAGCATGTAATCTAACATAAAAAGAAAAATCAATCCAATGATTTATGATGTGCTTCTACTTACTTAAATTGGATTTGATTCTTTCACATTTATCGCTTTCCATATCATGAATTAGATTTATTCCCTTAATCTTAAAGGATTATTTATGCTTATCTTATGAGTTAAAATTAAGCATAACATCATTTATGGATAATCTAGTTCATGCTATGAAGTTTCCATGTTTTAGTAATCTAGCTTTTCATTCCTTATAAAAAATGATTACAAAAATGGAAACTAGTGCTTGTGTTACTCTTTTCATTCCTTATCAAAAATGATTACAAAAATGGAAACTAGTGCTTGTGTTACTAACAAAGTATCTCTTGAGCCTACTTACGAATATCTACAAAAGAGAAAGTGCACAAGCCTCAAAGCGTACTCTTCACCCAAGAGGAAGAAAGGTAAAAGCAAAGGTATGGGAACTCATCTTCTTAATCAAATATAGTTCCCATCAATGATTATTTACTCTAATTATATCTCTGTGAAGAAATTGATTCTTTATCAAATTTAATTGTCTAAGGTGTGCGTTCAATCAATGCACTTATCCACTAGAATCTATTTCATGCCTTTGCTATATTTGTTATCATATTTGCTTCCAAGTAATGATTAACTAAATTCAATATGATTAAGTAAAATCTCCAATGATTATTAAAATACTTAAAAGGTGCTCACTCATATTTCTTAAATGAAATGCACTAATGTTAAGGATTTTACTTCATGTCTGTGTAACCTATGGATGTTGAATTGGGCTTATTTCCTATCTAAAAGAAATCATCCTTCATTAAATACTCCCTTGTGTTACTAACATCTTTCTTGAGTATTTTCAATTAGTTTAGGAAAAAGAAACATCTACAAAGGGAGGACTCTCAAATGAAAGAGGAGGACATCAAGAACAACACCACCTACTTGGATAAAACAATCAATGGTGTGGTTGTGAGTATTCTAAATCCTTTCATAATGAGAATGCTAGGCTCAAGTTGTTTATTACAAATTTAATGAGCCTTGATCAAGATGTATAATGCTTCTCTCTATTTGTCTTTAAAGTAAATGCATCCATTCAATTCATTCAGATACTTGATGCATATCTTCAGGGGGAGCCTCTTTTCTATATCTTGATTATGTTGAGACTATTACTTTATCTTAGTAATTTCATATAGTCTCCTGCATGAGAATGAGTTTTTCATGAAGTATTTGCTGGATTCTCCTACCCTAAGCTTAATTGATAATCTAATGCGTATGTTGTTCTTTTGATCACATCTATTGTTTGTTTGATCAGTGAATGACTTCAATTAAACATTCATGCTTCTTAGTGCCGTATATTCTATTAATCAATATCTCTCTTGATGTGCACTAAGTTAAAAGGAGAATTCATGATACATTTATGCAATTAATGATCCATTTGATATATGTTTACAATAACTTGGAAAAGGATCACTAGTTGTAGAACTCTCTCTTGTGCAAAATATTTCCATATATTGTCATTTGAGTATAGGTCTTAAGCATCTAAAGACTAAGGACAAAGCACAATAAAGAGAGCATCTCTATGTAAAGGTACAAAAAGGTAAAACTATTTCTCTTCATTTAAACTTGTACCTAAATCTTCCTTTTCTATACATTCTTTGCATATCTTGTATAAAAGGAAGAGAAAGCATGTCCATATATTATCCCTGCTTCATACCTAGTTTAATTTCCCAAAATTCATTCCTGCTTTAGTGCATCTTTGGTAAAACTAGATGAAGTACTTTTATTGTCAAAGAGCTTAAAGCTTAACTTTGTAACGAGGATAAGCTGCCTTTGTTCCAAAGGTGGATGGTCCTTAAGTCTCTTTGAAATCCTTAAGGGAAAATGCTTCAAATGTTTACAACATGCTTTCATAAGTGCATAAATTGTCATGAGCATCATACTTATACTATGACACAATGCACTTCACATTCTGTATGATATAGATATGTTCTCATTAACCTAATTATGTGCAATTGGCATTTAAGGCCAAAATATGTGTTCCTCTCCATGCACATACTTAGAGGGAGCAATCTATGTTATATAGAACTATGATCATGCTTAATTTGATATATCCTCTTGATCATATCTCTTTTATGTCTATGACTAATGTGTTTTCAAGCGTATTTCAAACCAAGTCATAGGTATATTGAAAGGGAATTGGAGTCTTCGGCGAAGACAAAGGCTTCCACTCCACTCCACAACTCATCCTTCGCCGTCACTCTGAGCATCTCTCCAACTTTGGTATAATCTTCACTCATTTATTTTATGACCAAAGGAGGAGAAAGTACTTCAAAAGGGCCTATATTTCATTCCAAGTATCCGTTTTTGGTGATTCATGCCAAAGGGGGAGAAAGTATTGGCCCAAAGCAAAAGGACCGCACCACCACCCTAATTTTAAAATTAATGGTTTTCAATTGGAAAATTTCAAATTGGTATTTCCTTGTGTTCTAAAGGGGGAGAAAGTAGTATTTCCAATTTTTGATATCTTAAAACCCTCTTGAACACTAAGAGGAGAATTTATTTGAGGGGGAGTTTTGTTTAGTCAAAGGAAAAGCATTTGAAACAAAGGGAGAAAATTTCAAACTTGAAAATGCTTCGCAAAATCTTACTCATTTACCTTTGACTATTTTGCAAAAAGACTTTGAAAAAGGATTTACAAAAAGAATTTGCAAAAACAAAACATGTGGTGCAAGCGTGGTCCAAAATGTTAATAATAAAGAAACAATCCATGCACATCTAGTAAGTAACATTTATTGGCTCAATTCCAAGCAACCTTTGCACTTACATTATGCAAACTAGTTCAATTATGCACTTTTATATTTGCTTTGGTTTGTGTTGGCATCAATCACCAAAAAGGGGGAGATTGAAAGGGAATTAGGCTTACACCTAGTCCCTGATTAATTTTGGTGGTTGAATTGCCCAACACAAATAATTGGACTAACTAGTTTGCTCTAGTGTATAAGTTATACAGGTGCCAAAGGTTCACACTTAGCCGATAAAAAGACCAAGTATTGGGTTCAACAATAGAGCAAAGGGACAACCGAAGGCACCTCTGGTCTGGCGCACCGGACTGTCCGGTGTGCCACTGGACATGTCCGGTGCACCAGAGGACTCCAACTCAAACTCGTCACCTTCGGGAAATTCCAGAGGCAACTCCGCTATAATTCATCGGACTGTCCGGTGTACACCGGACAGTGTTCGGTGCTCCAACGAAGAGCGGCCTCAGGAACTCGCCAGCCTCAGGAATTCATTTCGGCTGCTCCGCTATAATTCACCGGACATGTCCGGTGTACACTGGACTGTCCGGTGTAACTGCGGGGCAACGGCTACAACGGCGCCAACGGCTACCTGCAGCACATTAATTGCGCGTCAGCACGCGCAGAGGTCAGGCACGCCCATGCTGGCACACCGGACACTCTACAGTACTTGTCCGGTGCGCCACCGGACATCCAGGCGGGCCTAGAAGTCAGAGCTCCAACGGTCAGAACCCAACGGCTTTGGTGACGTGGCTGATGCACCGGACATGTCCGGTGTGCACCGGACTGTCCGGTGCACCATACGACAGACAGCCTTTACCAACGGCTAGATTTTGGTTGGTGGCTATAAATACCACCCCAACCGGCCACTTCAGGAGAGTGGGAGCCCAAGCAACATTCCAAGTCATCTAGTTGACATACTCAAGCCCTCCCAACCACATATATTCATTGATCCATCCTTTACACAAGATTTAGACCACTACAACCAACACAAGTGCCACAAAAGAGAGAGCAAGCAAAAGAGAGCTACTCATTTGAGTTTAGCACTAGTGCCTTGTGAGATTCATCGAGAGATAGTGTGTGCTTCATCTTTGTGTTCATTTGCGCGTGGAGTTTTGACTCCCATTGAACTTCCTCCAAAGTTTTGGAGGCTTGTAAAAGCTAGCAAGAGACACCAAAGAGTGTGGTGGTCCTTGTGGGATGGAGAGTGATCCTTGAGAAGAAGAAGAAGAGCTCACCGATCCTTGTGTGATCGGGGGAGAGAGGGAAAGGGTTGAAAAAGACCCGTCCTTAAGTGGACTCCTCACGGGGACTAGGCCTTTGAGGGCCGAACCTCGGTAAAACAAATCACCCGTGTCCATTGTGTTTATTGCTTGTGATTTGTTTGTTTTTCCCTTGCTCTAAGTTTTCTTGCACCATTATTTGCTAATTTCATTTGGTGTTGCTTCAAGTTAAATTTCCATTTAGTGAAGCAACACGTTGCAAGAAAGAACTTGTTCTAGTGCTCTTCTCATCTAAGGGTTCTTGCTTTGTTATTCTATAACTTATTAGTTGTATTGATTTATCTCTCCCGCATTATGTAGCAATACTCTTTTTAAGCAAGAACTTAGTTTCTATTCTCCGATATTTGTATATCTTGTTCCAACCACTAATCAAGGGATCTAGTTGGGGGATAAAGTTTTAATTTTCAGGTTCCGCCTATTCACCCCCCTCTAGGCGACTTTCAGAACCCTTCGGGGGCCAGCCTACGAACCCCTGATCAGTAGTGGGCGCGGAGCCCGAGTGGCCTGAGGCGGCCGTTGAACCCTTCCGAGGGGCCAGCCTTCGAACCTCTGACCAGTAGTGGGCGTGGAGCCCGAGTGCTCTGAGGCGGCTGTTGAACCCTTCCGAGGGGCCAGCCTTCGAACCTCTGATCAGTAGGGGGGCTCGGGGCCCGCTTCCTTCGCGGAGAAGTACCCCTTTCGGAGTATCCCCTTTCCCGGTCCCTATAGCAAGAGAGAGAAAGGGGAAGAGGAAAAGGATACGAAGTTGAACGACGTGGCACACCTTTTTTGACGCGGTCATTATGGCGGAGGTGAAGCGTCGCCTGCTTCGCCTGCCAAAGGTGCCGCCTGCCCTGCCGCAGAGTTAATGCGACGGGACGAGCGGTTCGCGGGGCAGCCGTTGTGCGTGCGCGAGCCGTTTGAGGAACGGAACACGGGCGCGTCGTCTTCACGCCGTGGGAGAGGGCTCTCTCGCTGTCCCAGGAGGGGATGTGAGCCTGCAGGCGATTTGTCTGCTGCTTCCGCCCGCCTGCCGCCACCATTACTGTCGGCCCACTTTTGGCCATGTTGACCGTCGCGCCTTCTCCCGCGGCTAATTGACCCATGACTGATGTGCTCGGTTGGCACTATTGGGCCATGCGCAGGGTCGCCTCGAGTCGCGGCACCGGTTCCGCAGTCGAGAAGGCGCGGTACTGGCGCGAGTGGCGGTGCAGTTTCTCGCACGTAGTAACCGGCGCGCCGGTTACATGACGTGTGGGCCTGGGCCTCCATGCTAGACGCGTCGAAGTCGAAAGGGTGCGCCCCCTTGGTGCAGTTGCATGCCACCTGCATGGTGGTCCGTCCTTTCACCCGCTGGTTTGGGCGAAAGTGGAGGAGCGCTTGTAACCGCTGGGCAGTTACGCATACCACGCACGGCGGTTTGGCTTCTTCCGTCCTGGGCCAGCTTTCATGACGCGTGGGACCCAGCCCCCGTGTCGTGGGGGGAGGACCTTGGAGCGTGTTGGAGAAGACTCAGCCCGCGACGGCTGAGGACGCAAGTGGGGAGAGTTGCCTTTAAAAGGAGGGCGACCCCCTTGGACGACAACCATGTCTTCGCACTCTCCTCATGCATCGTGCCCTTCCACCTTCCGGACCCCCGGATGGGGAGCGCTCGCGTTGCTTTCGTCTCGTCATCGTCGGAGGAACGCAACTTCGCGGAAGTTGGTACCTTTCAGCCATCGTTCGGCTTCAAGGATTTTCATCAGGCAGCCCGGCTGCATCCCCTTGCCAGTGGTCACCCAAGACGGTTGTAGGAAACGGGTGACGCCTAAGAGGGGGGGTGAATTAGGACTTCTAAAACTTTTACTAAACTAGGCCACAATTAAATCCCTAGAGCAAAACCTATGCAAATAATCAAAACTAGAATGTGCAAACTAGGTTTTGTCTAAGTGTTGCTATCTCTACCGCAAAGGCTAAGTTTCAATCTACACTAAATAAGTTTGACAATAAGATTGAAACTTAAATGCTTAATATAAATGCGGAATGTAAAGAGCTAAGTAGAGAAGCAAACTCTCGTGGATGACACCGGTATTTTTACCGAGGTATCCGGAACCACGCAAGGTCCCGACTAATCCTCGTTGGTGCCCCTATGCAAAGGGAAGCCCACGCGAGGGCCAAGCACCACGGTCGAGTAACTCCGTAGAGAGCCACGGGCCTTCTCCACGCGCAAGTGGTGCTCCGCTTCCGGCTCCTCTCGGACGCTCCCCGCCGTCTCCACTATCGAGCTTCCGGCCGAAACGCCGCGGGCCTCGTTCCCTCCGGTACACTGTGGCGGCCGTGACACAAACGCGGTTGTCACGGTCTCGCAAGACTCTCGCCCCACTCGGTACAATTACAACGACTCACGCAAGAGCCGAGGGGTTGTGAGGTTTATCTAAACTCACTCAACAATCTAGGGTTCACCTAGAGCAAGCGCTAAAGCGGTCTAACTAACCTAAGCACTTCGCAAAGCACCTACGCTAATCACCGAGTGATTCTATTAAGCACTTGGGTGTTTGAGCTCTTGGAAATGTGCACTATATGCCTTGGTATGTTGCTTGGGCTCTCACACTAGAGAATGGCCGGTTGGGGTGGTATTTATAGCCTCCACACCCCAAACTAGCCGTTGGACAGAAAGCAGCAGCTTTCTGTCGTCGGGTGCACCGGACAGTCCGGTGCACCACTGGACACTGCACAGTAGATGTCCGGTGCACGCCACGTCAGCCGACCGTTGGCGCCTGTAGCAGTCGATCGTTGGATCCGACCGTTGCCGTCTGCCCGTTGGCACACCGGATAGTCCGGTGCACACCGGACAGTCTGGTGCTACAGCTAGAGAGCGCCTACCTGCGGTCTCTCTGCGCAGACTGTCCGGTGCCTCACCGGACAGTCCGATGCACACCGGACACCAATGTCCGGTGCGCCACCAGGCGCTGGCTGACAGCCCTTATCTTGGATTTCTTCGCTAATTTCTTCGGGCTTCTTTGTTCTTGAGTATTGGACTCCTATGCATCTTTTTATGTCTTCTTTTGAGGTGTTGCATCCTCATTGCCTTGGTCCAATTCTCTTCGCATCCTGTGAACTACAAACACAAACACTAGAAAACTTATTAGTTCACGGATTGTGTTGTTCATCAAACACCAAAACTCAATTAGCCAAATGGCCCAGGGTCCATTTTCCTTACAATCTCCCCCTTTTTGGTGATTGATGACAACACAACCAAAGCAAGCAAATAATACAAGTATTTGAATGAAAATATGCAATCTACTTGCTAAGATGCATGATTGTCCCCACAATGTGATATTATGGACTTAAGCCTCCCCCTAACTCCATAATTCACTTACTTCCTATTTTTGGACCAAATAACCAAAACCACTTGAGAAGCCATTTGTAGATATAAAATTTTAAATTGGTGGTGTTTGGTGTTTGATATAGTTTTCATTGCTTTGGTCCCTAAACTTCTCCCCCTTTGGCATCAACCACCGAAAAGGAAGACATTAAAAGCATGTAGGAAGTAAATAAAAGCTTGCCCTCATCAAGAATTGTATCAAATGATATCACTAGAATGATATTAAATTAAACTATGTGAATGATACCACTTGAAGGAGTCCTCAAAAGATTACTCCCCCTAAATAAGTTGTCTCCTTTAGAAAGAGTTTTTCTCCCCCTTTAGAGATGAAGAAATACTCCCCTTGACAGAGATCCTCTACTTAGGAAAAAGCATGTGAAAATTAGAGGTGCAAGACATGATTTGAAAAGACTGACTTCCCTTATGCATAGGTAACAGAATATGAGTTAACTACTTATGCATTTTTGGCAACACGGAAGCATATGATATGAAATATAGTCTAATCAAATATTGGAGAAGACATGTAAATGATACTGAATGTAGTCTCAAAAGATACCAATTGGAGATCAATGGCGAGCTTGAGAGACATGAGAGTTCTTGGAGATTTTGCAGTGGAAGATTGTTGTCTTTCTCCGGGGACCTTATTTTCCTTACAATGAAACTATCACATGAAATAGACTTGAAAAGGTGTTAGTCTCAAAGTGTTAGATTATAGAGTAACCTCCCCCTAAAGGTGTTCATACAAGTTTTGAATACTTGTAGGAGACATGCACTTTGATTTGATATCAAGAGGGGCAAATTATCCATAATCCAAACTTTGGCACATATAAGTTAAATGATACACTTTGTAGAAATCAAAATTTTCAATTGATGCGTCATTTACTATGGAGTTATATAAAAGCTATGTGCCGTGCTTAAATAAACATTTTAAGCCATGTAGGTTTGCTTAAGTATATGAATTAAGAACAAGCACTCCTACCATATGATTTACCTAGTATGCATGATTTTAAACAAAAGTACATACCAAATGTAATACTAGGCAAGAAAGGTAAACTAGATAAAAGATAAATAGATACGCATATCTAAAAACGAAGTATACAATAAAGCTAGTTACCTCAGTCATGGGTGGGAAATTTGGGTCCAAAGTTTTCACTAACCCACTTGGCAATAAACTTGATCCAGTATGATGTACCCCATGATATACATCCCAACTTTGCCAAGTCTCCATATTTCCCGAAGACCTTCGGTCCACTCACTTCCCTCTTGGGATCCAAACCTTCTTGGTGCTTTTCATGGTTGAAATTATCTCCTTTGGCACCCAGATGCGTTTGGTCCCCTTTCCTTTGTTGGCTTGCTTGTTGGTATTGACTGCTATCACCTTTCCGTTCTTTTTCTTCTTGATCAAATATGGTGTAGCATCCTTTTTGTTCACCTTTTTGATGTAGGTGTTGGAGATTTTGCTTGATGGCTTTTGCTTGAGCTTTTGCCTTTGTTTATCCCCGGTCATCGCCTTGCATTGGAAAGACTTGTGGCCTTCCTTGTGGCATAGCCTACAAATCACAGTTTCTCCCTCCACAGGCTTGTTCACTCCCGCAGTGGTGTTATCCTGTGGAGGTCGGATTTGTTTGGCTTTGCCTTTCTTGTCATACAAAGCCTTGCCAAGGTGAGCCACTTCTTGCTTTAATTGTTCATTTTCCTTTGCAACCTCATCCGAACATGTCTCTACAACAATATTCTCAACAACGACTTGGTTGCAGGGGTTAGAATCATCAATTAAATCAAAGCAGGAAGTAGAAGCATCTTTCTTAATTATTTTAGGTATTTCAACTGAAGATGCTGCTGGGGTGCTACCAATGTTTTCTAGCTTAGTAGTTAGCTCATTATTGTGTATGCTAAGAATTTCCATTTTCTCTAGCAAATTTTCAATAGCTTCTTGGGAGCTAGCTAACTTAGCCTTAAGTTTTTCATTCTTTTTAATAAGGCTATCATTGGTAGCAGTGGATGGAGCACTAGATTCTAATAGCTCAATTTTAGTTGACAGCTCACTATTTAAGTTTGCAAAAGTTTCAAATTTTTCTAGCAAACCTTTGTAATCATTTTGAGAGCTAACCAACTTATTTTTCAAAGTTTTAAGTTGAGCTTTTTGCTTAGTGCAAACATCCTGGAAAAATTTTACGGCTTCCGCAAGCTCATCTAGAGAGGGCTTTCCCTCACCTTCATCATCACTACTACTTTCATCACTAGAGGATGGAATGCTTTTGTTACCTCTTGCCATAAGGCATTTGTGTGATGACCGAGATGATCGTGACGAGGACCGGTGGCTGCGCGTCCTTGGAGGTTCATCTTCACTTGAAGAATCATCCCAAGTTCTAACACTTGTTAGCGCCTTGCCTTTGCTCCTCTCCTTTTTGGGCTTGGCCATATTTGGACAGTTGTCCCTGAAGTGGCCCTTCTCCCCACATGCGAAGCATCCTCTCTTCCTTTGCTTTTTCCTGTCAATGTTAAAGAGAAGATCCTCGACCTGCAGGGGCACACCCATTAGATTAATCTTGCGGATCATCCTCATTACCTTTCCGACGCGTCGGATTGTTTCTTCGTCCTCGGAGGATGATGTGCATGGTTGATTATCTTCATCATCATCACTTTCTTCTTCTTCCTCTTCTTCACTTGAGGAACTTGGAGTGGGAGCCTTCTTTTTGCCCTTCCTTTCATCACATGCAAAAGCATATGGCCTTGAGGAAGTTGGTTCCTCTCCCCGACTCATTTTTCGCGACATCTCAAAGGCAGCGATTTTCCCAATCACAATGGTCGGGGTCATGTTGCTTAAGTCCTCCATGTTGTGAAGGATGGTGATGATGCTCCCATATCTTTGTTGTGGTAGCAGCGAGATAATCTTCCTCACAATGTCCGCATCACCTAGCTTATTAATGCCAATAGAGTTGAGCTCATTGATTATTAGATTCAAACGAGAGTACATGTCTCTAACAAGCTCATCATCTTTTATAGCAAAAGAATTGTACTCATTTAAGACTAGGCAATGTTTTTGCTCACGGACATTGGATGTGCCGTCATGGAGCTCATGCAATTTTAGCCAAATCTCATTAGCAGTTTTCAAGGTAAATACTTGGTTAAAAATATCTATGCTAAGAGATTCAAACAAGCAATTTTTGGCTCTAGCATTTAAATGGATTTCTTTTTCCTCACTCGTGGTGGGTTTCTCGGGATTCTTGAGGGGTTTTATCCCGTCACGAGTGACTCTCCAAACACCAAGATCAACGGCCTCTAGGTAATAAGCCATTCTAGCACTATAATATGGGAAGTTAGTGCCGTCGAAGTGTGGTGGCCTATGGGTATCCATCCCTTCCTCTAAAAAGCGTCGGCTCTTTTAGCGGTGAAGCTAAAGCGTTTCAAATGAGCCAAACCGGGATCTGATACCACTTGTAGGAAACGGGTGACGCCTAAGAGGGGGGGGGGTGAATTAGGACTTCTAAAACTTTTACTAAACTAGGCCATAATTAAATCCCTAGAGCAAAACCTATGCAAATAATCAAAACTAGAATGTGCAAACTAGGTTTTGTCTAAGTGTTGATATCTCTACCGCAAAGGCTAAGTTTCAATCTACACTAAATAAGTATGACAATAAGATTGAAACTTAAATGCTTAATATAAATGCGGAATGTAAAGAGCTAAGTAGAGAAGCAAACTCTCGTGGATGACGCCGGTATTTTTACCGAGGTATCCGGAACCACGCAAGGTCCCGACTAATCCTCGTTGGTGCCCCTACGCAAAGGGAAGCCCACGCGAGGGCCAAGCACCACGGTCGAGTAACTCCGTAGAGAGCCACGGGCCTTCTCCACGTGCAAGTGATGCTCCGCTTCCGGCTCCTCTCGGACGCTCCCCGCCGTCTCCACTATCGAGCTTCCGGCCGAAATGCTGCGGGCCTCGTTCCCTCCGGTACACGGTGGCGGCCGTGACACAAACGCGGTTGTCACGGTCTCGCAAGACTCTCGCCCCACTTGGTACAATTACAACGACTCACGCAAGAGCCGAGGGGTTGTGAGGTTTATCTAAACTCACTCAACAATCTAGGGTTCACCTAGAGCAAGCGCTAAAGCGGTCTAACTAACCTAAGCACTTCGCAAAGCACCTACGCTAATCACCGAGTGATTCTATTAAGCACTTGGGTGTTTGAGCTCTTGGAAATGTGCACTATATGCCTTGGTATGTTGCTTGGGCTCTCACACTAGAGAATGGCCGGTTGGGGTGGTATTTATAGCCTCCACACCCCAAACTAGCCGTTGGACAGAAAGCAGCAGCTTTCTGTCGTCGGGTGCACCGGACAGTCCGGTGCACCACCGGACACTGCACAGTAGATGTCCGGTGCACGCCACGTCAGCCGACCGTTGGCGCCTGTAGCAGTCGACCGTTGGATCCGACCGTTGCCGTCTGCCCGTTGGCACACCGGACAGTCCGGTGCACACCGGACAGTCCGGTGCTACAGCTAGAGAGCGCCTACCTGCGGTCTCTCTGCGCAGACTGTCCGGTGCCTCACCGGACAGTCCGGTGCACACCGGACACCAATGTCCGGTGCGCCACCAGGCGCTGGCTGACAGCCCTTATCTTGGATTTCTTCGCTAATTTCTTCGGGCTTCTTTGTTCTTGAGTATTGGACTCCTATGCATCTTTTTATGTCTTCTTTTGAGGTGTTGCATCCTCATTGCCTTGGTCCAATTCTCTTCGCATCCTGTGAACTACAAACACAAACACTAGAAAACTTATTAGTTCACGGATTGTGTTGTTCATCAAACACCAAAACTCAATTAGCCAAATGGCCCGGGGTCCATTTTCCTTACAACGGTGACCACCAGCTTGATGGTGGGGAGAAGCGAGCCAGGCTACGACCTCTGCCCCGCCCTCAGCTTCAAGGATGTTCATCATCCTTGCTGGGGTGGAGGGCGGGCTGAGCCAGAGCTCTTCCTCCCGCACGGGTTCGTGGGTCACCCTCTCCTTCAGCATTCAGGGGAGAGGGTGCTCACTGGCCTAGCGGAAGGGGCGAACTCCGACAACATGGGGCTGGTCGGCCGCGAGCGTCGTCAGCTTCAGCGCGTTGGGCTCGCTGGCTCAGCTGGCTCTGGCTCGGCTCCCGGTGCCCCCTCCCGCCGTACGAGCGGTCACCGCGCCGCACGCACCGGAGGACCACCCAAGACGTCACGCGCTGCTAGGGCGGCGTTCGTGTTCTTGGGCTGTCCTGGCTTTGCTCCGGTACGATGCCTCTTGCGTGGAGGTCGGTGCTTCGCCTGTCCGGGAGGATCCGAGTGGGGATCTGCCGGTGGGCAGATGGCTGCCGTCGTCGACGTTGAGGTGGTGGCGGCTGAAGAAGTCCTCGTTGCCGATGAGGTCGCCGCCACCTTCCGTGCTCCGGGCCTCCGGCTCTTTGGCTTTGATAGCTTGTCCTCGCCCCTCGAGTGGAGACGTGGGCGAGGAGCTCGTCGCAGCAGCGTCCACCCTGAGGTCATCGCTGCTGCTGTTTGGCCACTCGGAGCGGAGGTCGTTGTCGCTGCTGCCGGAGCGGGCGTCGGCGAGCCGCTTGGAGTTCGTCATCCCGCGGGCCTCCTGGCATGGAGGTTGTTCATACCCGCGGGAACGGAACCGGAGTCCCGTTTGTAATGGCACCTTGAGTGATAGCGTATGTTCATTGTGGCTGTCGGGGCCTGAACATTTATGTATTTTGGCGTGAAGCCGTGTTTCTTCCTCATTTCGAGCACTGGAACTCGCCTGTCGGCTAGCCGAACCGCTTAACCAAGTGTGAGTTGCTCTGTGCGGAAGCTGACGAGTGAGGTATCCGTATCCCGGAGGCGTAGGAATCCCTCGGCTCGGTCGGCCTTGCCGCCCAAGGCTTCACTTGCTCAGTCAAAGAAACCCTCGGCCGCTCTGCGATGAGCCGGAGCCGGAGGCAGCGGTGCCAGCATGGACAGAGGCAGAGTTGGCTCGAAAAAGGAAGCTTCATCGGCCGGGGCTTGGCCGGGTCGTCCACTGGCGGGACCAACGTCGGAGTCGAGTTGCCGAGGCCATGAGCCGGGCTGATGTCCTTGGGGGACAGCTGGCTGAGGCCACGGAGCGGCCGGTCGAGCCGTCTGCTCGGGCCGGGTTCCTGGAGGAGACCCTGGCGGCGATGGCCTGGGCGTGGTGCTGACGTCGTCCTTCGGAGTAGAGATCCTCCGACCGTGTTGCCGTCCGAGGCTCGGTCGGACTTTGCCGAAGGTGGAGTTGACGCCGAGGGTGCTGGTGCTCCCCTTCCATCGACGTCTGAGCCTGCAGGATCGGTTCGTCTGTAGTATGCATATGTTTTTTGCGGCCACCGAGGCCCAAACATATTGTCGTCGCGTTGTAAAGCTGCGTTTCTTTTCCTCTTGTTTCGAGTATCAGGACTTATTTGTCGGTAACAGAATTATTTGTCCGAGCGAGAGTTACTTTTCACGGAAGGTGATGAGTGAGGTATCTGTATCCCGAGGGCGTAGGAGTTCCTCGACTCGGTCAGCCTTGCCGCTCACGTGTACTCTTACTCGTCCGTAGGATTCTGCTATCGATATAGTTGAGAAGGCACGAAAAATCGTTTCGGCAGAAAAGTTTTCGGGCATTAAGACTTGTTCGGTCAGCGGAATCGCTTATCCGAACGCGAGTCACTTCTCGCAGAAGGTGATGAGTGAGGTATCCGTATCCTGGAGGCGTAGGAGTCCCTCGGCTCGGTCGGCCTTGCCTGCTTACGTGTACTCCGTCATTTTCATGATCCCACTACCGAGGTAGTCGAAAAGCACGAAAGATATTCTGGATGAAAGACTTTTTCCGAGGAAAATTTTGACGCGGAGGGAGTTCCCCCCTTCTAGCCCCCGAGGGAGTGTCGGGCTTTGTCGAGGCAAGGCTGACCCTTCCTTGATGGTTAGACTTTATTGGCGTATGTAAACGAGGTGCATGAACGACTTAAAAACATCTTAAGGGTAGAAGCGACGTAGCTGTCGGATGTTCCAAGCGTTGCTGTAGACCTCGCCTTGACTGTTGGCCAGCTTGTATGTTCCGGGCTTCAGAATCTTGGCGATGATGAACGACCCTTCCCAGGGAGGCGTGAGCTTGTGGCGCCCTCGAGCGTCTTATCGCAGCCGAAGCACCAAGTCGCCCACCTGGAGGTCTCGGGACCGAACCCCTCGGGTGTGGTAGCGTCGCAGGGACTGCTGATACCGTGCCGAGTGTAGTAAGGCCATGTCCCGAGCCTCTTCCAGCTGGTCCAGTGAGTCTTCTCGGTTGGTCTGGTTTCATCGGTCGTCGTACGCCCTCGTCCTCGGGGAACCGTATTCTAAGTCTATGGGCAAGATGGCCTCGGCCCCATAGACTAGAAAGAACGGTGTGAAGCCCGTGGCTCGGCTCGGCGTTGTCCTCAGGCTCCAGACCACCGAGGGGAGTTCCTTCATCCATCGCCTGCCGAACTTGTGGAGGTTGTTGTAGATCCTCGGCTTGAGTCCTTGCAGAATCATGCCGTTGGCACGTTCTACCTGCCCATTCGTCATGGGGTGTGCCACGGCGGCCCAGTCCACCCAGATGTGGTGATCCTTGCAGAAGTCCAGGAACTTTCTGCCGGTGAACTGGGTGCCGTTGTCGGTGATGATGGAGTTCGGGACCCCGAAGCGATGGATGATGTTGGTGAAGAATGCCACCGCCTGTTCGGACCTGATGTTGTTTAGGGGTCGGACCTCGATCCACTTGGAGAATTTGTTGATGGCAACCAGTAGGTGCGTGTAGCCCTCGGGTGCCTTCTGCAAGGGACTGACGAGGTCCAGACCCCACACAGCAAACGGCCAGGTGATGGGTATTGTTTGCAGAGCCTGAGCGGGTAGGTGCGTCTGCCTTGCGTAGAATTGACACCCTTGGCAGGTGCGGACAATTCTAGTGGCGTCGGCCACCGTGGTCGGCCAGTAGAAACCTTGTCGGAAAGCGTTTCCAACAAGGGCTCGAGGTGCTGTGTGATGACCGCAAGCCCCCGAGTGTATTTCTTGTAAGAGCTCCTGGCCTTCGGCGACGGATATGCATCGCTGGAGGATGCCAGAGGGGCTGTGGTGGTAGAGCTCCTTCCCGTCACCCAGCAAGACGAATGACTTGGCGCGCCGCGCCAGTCGCCGAGCTTTGGCTCGGTCGAGGGGCAGCTCTCCTCGGTGGAGATATTGCAGGTACGGGGTCTGCCAGTCTCGATTAGGCGGGACCCCATTCTGCTCTCCCTCGACGCGCAGTGCCTCACCCTCGGGGGTCGAGGGTGCCTCGGGCTGAGCCGAGGGCGCCTCGGGCAGGACCGAGACCTTCTCGGGCTCGGGCATGTCGTTGGTCTTGACTGAGGGTTGATGTAGGTCCCGGGAGAAGACGTTCGGGGGAACCGTTGTTCGTGCCGAAGCTATCTTCGCCAGCTCGTCCGCAGTCTCGTTGTACCGCCGGGCGACGTGGTTGACCTCGAGCCCGTAGAACTTGTCCTCCAGGCACCGAACCTCGTCGCGGTAGGCTTCCATCTTTGGGTTGCGGCAGTGGGAGTTCTTCATGACTTGGTCGATGACAAGCTGCGAGTCACCGCGAGCGTCGAGGCGTCGGACCCCTAGCTCGATGGCGATGTGCAACCCGTTGACCGGAGCCTCATACTCGGCCACATTGTTGGACGCCGGGAAATGGAGGCGTAGCACGTAGCGGAGGTGCTTCCCGAGGGGTGAGATGAAGAGCAGGCCCGCGCCTGCCCCTGTTTTCATCAGCGACCCGTCGAAAAACATGGTCCAGAGTTCCGGTTGGATCAGAGCTGCCGGGAGTTGGGTGTCGACCCATTCAGCCACAAAGTCCGCCAAGACTTGGGACTTGATGGCCTTTCGAGGGGCGAACGAGATTGTCTCGCCCATGATTTCCACCGCCCACTTTGCAATCCTACCCGAGGCCTCTCGGCACTGGATGATCTCCCCCAGGGGGAAGGATGACACCACATTCACCGGATGAGACTCGAAGTAGTGTCACAACTTCCGCCGCGTCAGAATCACCGCGTACAACAGCTTCTGAATTTGTGGGTAGCGGATCTTGGTCTCGGACAGTACCTCACTGATGAAGTAGACCGGCCTCTGGACGGGCAATGCATGCCCTTCTTCTCGCCTTTCGACCACGATCGCGGCGCTGACCACCTGAGTAGTAGCGGCGACGTAGATTAAGAGGGCTTCTCCGGCAGCGGGTGGCACCAGGATGGGTGCGTTCGTAAGGAGCGCCTTCAGGTTCCCGAGGGCTTCCTCGGCCTCGGGGGTCCAAGTGAAGCACTCGGTCTTTCTTAAGAGGCAGTACAGAGGTAGGCCTCTTTCGCCGAGGTGCGAGATGAAACGGCTCAGAGCCGCAAGGCATCCCATGACCCTCTGTATGCCTTTCAAGTCCTTGATGGGCCCCATATTGGTGATGGCCGCCATTTTCTCCGGGTTGGCCTCGATGCCCCGCTCGGAGACGATGAACCCCAAGAGCATGCCTCGGGGGACTCCGAAGACGCACTTCTCGGGGTTGAGTTTTACGCCTTTCGCCTTGAGACACTTGAATGTCGTTTCAAGGTCGGAGAGGTGGTCGGAGGCTTTCCTCATCTTGACTACGATGTCATCGACGTAAGCCTTGACGGTCCGACCAATGTGCTCTCCGAACACGTGGTTCATGCACCTTTGGTACGTCGCACCCGCATTCCTCAAACCAAATGGCATAGTAACATAGCAGTACATGCCAAAAGGTGTGATGAAAGAAGTCGCGATCTGGTCAGACTCTTTCATCCTGATTTGGTGATACCCTGAGTAGGCATCGAGGAAAGACAGGGTTTCGCACCCAGCAGTGGAATCCACGATTTGATAGATGCGAGGCAGAGGGTAGGGAACCTTCGGACATGTTTTGTTTAGACCAGTGTAGTATACACACATCCGCCATTTCCTCCTTTCTTTCTCACAAGCACAGGGTTGGCAAGCCATTCGGGATGGAATACCTCTTTGATGAACCCTGCAACCATCATCTTGTGGATCTCCTCGCCTATGGCTCTGCGCTTTTCTTCGTCGAATTGGCGCAGAGGCTGCTTCACGGGTCGGGCTCCAGCTCGGATATCCAGCGAGTGCTCGGCGACATCCCTCGGTATGCCAGGCATGTCCGAGGGACTCCACGCAAAGACATCGGCGTTCGCGCGGAGAAAGTTTTCGAGCACTGCTTCCTATTTGGGGTCGAGCTCGGAGCCGATCCGTATCTGCTTGGAGGCGTCGTTGCTAGGGTCGAGAGGGACGGACTTAACCGTCTCCGCTGGCTCGAAGTTGCCGGCGTGGCGCTTCACATCTGGCGCCTCCTTGGAGAGGCTCTCCAGGTCGGCGATGAGGGCCTCAGATTCGGCGAGGGCCTCCGCGTACTCCACGCACTCCACGTCGCATTCGTACGCGTGTCGGTACATGGGGCCGACGGTGATGACCCCGTTGGGGCCCGACATTTTGAGCTTGAGGTAGGTGTAGTTGGGGACAGCCATGAACTTGGCGTAGCATGGCCTCCCTAGTACCGTGTGGTAGGTTCCTCGGAACCCGACCACCTCGAACGTGAGGGTTTCCCTTCGGAAGTTGGAGGGAGTCCCGAAGCAGACGGGCAGATCGAGTTGTCCGAGGGGTTGGACGCGTTTCCCGGGGATGATCCCGTGAAAAGGCGTCGCGCCTGTCTGGATCGAGGACAGATCGATCTGCAGGAGCCCGAGGGTCTCGGCGTAGATGATGTTGAGGCTGCTACCTCCGTCCATGAGGACCTTGGTGAGCCTGACGTTGCCGATGACGGGGTCGACAACGAGCGGATATTTCCCTGGGCTCGGCACGCGGTCGGGGTGGTCGCACTGGTCGAAGGTTTTGGGCTTGTCGGACCAGTCTAGGTAGACTAGCGCTGCCACCTTTACCGAGCAAACCTCCCGACGCTCTTGCTTGCGGTGCCGAGCCGAGGCATTCGCCACTCGCCCACCGTAGATCATGAAGCAGTCGTGGACCTCGGGGAACTCCTCTGCCTTGTGATCCTCCTTCTTGTCGTTGTTGTGGGCCCCGCCACCTTCCACAGGTGGCCCGGCCTTGTGAAAGTGGCGCCGAAGCATGACGCACTCCTCAAGGGTGTGCTTGACGGGCCCCTGATGATAGGGGCACGACTCCTTGAGCATCTTATCGAAGAGATTGGCACCTCCAGGAGGTTTCCGAGGATTCTTGTATTTAGCGGTGGCGACAAGGTCCGCGTCGGTGGCGTCGCGTTTTGCTTGCGACTTCTTGGTGCCGCGCTGAGCGGACGCCTCGAGGACGTCTTCCGGCTGGCGGCCCTGGGGCTGCTTGTCCTTTCGGAAGATGGCCTCAACCGCCTCCTGGCCAGAGGCAAACTTGGTGGCGATGTCCATCAGCTCGCTCGCCCTGGTGGGGGTCTTGCGACCCAGCTTGCTCACTAGGTCACGACAGGTGGTGCTAGCGAGGAACGCGTCGATGACGTCCGAGTCAGTGACGTTGGGCAGCTCAGTGCGCTGCTTCGAGAATCACCGGATGTAGTCCCGGAGAGACTCTCCCGGCTGCTGGCGGCAGCTTCGGAGATCCCAGGAGTTCCCAGGGCGCACGTACGTGCCCTGGAAGTTGCTGGCGAAGGCTTGGACTAGGTCGTCCCAGTTGGAGATCTGCCCCGGAGGCAGATGCTCCAGCCAGGCTCGAGCGGTGTCGGAGAGGAACAGGGGGAGGTTGCGGATGATGAGGTTGTCATCGTCCGTTCCACCCAGCTGGCAGGCCAGTCAGTAGTCCGCGAGCCACAGTTCCGGCCTCGTCTCCCCCGAGTACTTTGCGATGGTAGTCGGGGTTCGGAACCGGGTCGGGAACGGCGCCCGTCATATGGCCCGGCTGAAAGCCTGTGGACCGGGTGGTTCGAGCGAGGGGCTCCGATCCTCCCCGCTGTCGTAGCGTCCCCCACACCTAGGGTGGTAGCCTCGGCGCACCCTCTCGTCGAGGTGGGCTCGACGGTTGTGGTGGTGCTGCTCGTTGCCGAGGTGACCCGGGGCCGCAGGCGCCATGTTGCGCGTGCGCCCGGTGTGGACCGAGGCCTCCCGCACGAATCGGAAGTCGCGGCGCGATGCTCCGAGGGGTACCCCTGCCTTCGGGAGGCAGAGCTTTCGGCCCGTCGGACCGCGGCATCCTCCAGGAGATTCTTGAGCTCTCCCTGGATACGCCGCCCTTCGGTGGTCAATGGTTCCGGCATCGCGCGGAGTAGTATGCTGCTACAGCCAGGTTCTGGCTGACCCCACTGGAAGCCGGTGGCGGCCTTGCCCTGACGTCATCGGCAATGCGGTGCTGGATGCCCTGGGGTAGATGACGCGCTTCTCCGGCCGGAGCTTGGTCGGCCCATTCCTGCCCGATGTTCCGTCGGAACTGCTCAAGTGTTCCTGCTCCCTTGTCGAGCCTGGCCTGCATCTCGCAGATTTGCTCGAGCTGTGCGTCCTGACCCCCCGCAGGAACTGGGACCACAACTAGCTCCCGAAGGATGTCAACGCGAGGCGCAGGCCTAGGGGGATCGCCGTTTTCTGGCATACCAAGATGGTTGCCTTCGCCGGGACCCCCTAGATCGACGTGGAAACATTCACGACTTGGGCCGCAGTCCTCGTCGCCGAAGCTGCAGCTACCATCGGAACAATCGGAGAGGCAGTAGTCGCATGCGGTCATGAAGTCCCGCATGGCACTGGGGTTACCGAGCCCGAAGAAATCCCAACAAAAGTCGGGCTCGTCATCTTCCTCGGAACCCGAGGGTCCGTAGGTCGAGACGGACGTAAGTCTGTCCCAAGGCGACCACATATGGTACCTCGGAGGGTTGGTACATGCCTCTATTAAGGCTTCCACCGAAGCGAGGTCGCTTGGTGGGTCGAAGCTGAATCCAAAAGGCACGAGATTGGAATCGGTCGGTACCTCTTGGTCGACGGGCGGTGACGAAGTCACGTCAGGGGCGGACTGCGCCGTTGTCTCAGGTACGAGGGCGATGCCCAGCAAGTCCTTCACGAGCATGCTGGTGTCGTTCGCCTGCTTGGGGTTGGCGTGTTGCGGGGAAGCGGCACTCGTCTTCGTCTCAGACGCAAGGTCGAAGCCCGACGTGTCCCCCGCTGGGGCGCCGGCGTCGTCGACTTGCTCGACAGCCGATGAGGTGTCGCCTCCTGCTTGGCCACAATTGCCCTGCCTCCTCCTCCGTCGGTGGGGGAGGTGACGGGACAAACCCGGATGTTGTTCTTCCACCATGTGGGGAAGACGTCGTTGATTCCGCCGCCGGCGGGTGGGCTGACGGCCGCCATTGTCGCTGTCGCGCGGCGGAGGAAGGAGTATCATGTCGTAGCTGTCGTCAAGGGACATGGACTCGAGATTTCGGAAACGGAGCTTCGTCCTGGGTTGGAAAGGTTGCTGGAGACTGCCCATCTGGAGCTTGACGGGAAGCTGTTCGTCAATACGCAGCAGGCCCCTACCTGGCGCGCCAACTGTCGGTGTTTCGACCCCGGGGGTCCCTGGACCGACGAGTAAATTGTCCTGCGTGTCCCAGCCCAGATGGGTTGGCGCAAGACGGGACACAAAGGGGGAGAACAGTAAGGGGAAACCGTTGGCTTCATGTTGTCCTGTGCCCAGGGCGGATGGATGCGCTTGCAGTAGGGGGTTACAAGCGTTCGCGTGGGAGAGAGAGAGAGCAAGAGCCTTGTGCGTCGGCCCGTTCTCCCGCGTGGCCAACCCTCTCGTACGAGAGCCCTGGACCTTCCTTTTATAGACGTAAGGAGAGGGTCCAGGTGTACAATGGGGGTGTAGCAGTGTGCTAACGTGTCTAGCAGAGAGGAGCTAGAGCCCTAAGTACATGCCATCCTGGCAGTCGGAGAGGTTTTGGCACCCTGTTCATGTGATGTCGTGGCCGTCGGAGGAGCGCTGGAGCCCTGCGGAAGTACAGCTGTCGGGGCTGTCGGATCCTTGCTGACGTCTCCTTGCTGACGTAAGGGGCTGGGAGCTGCCGTCGTCATGGAGCGTGCGGGGTGTCATCATTACTTGTTTACTGGGGCGAGCCAGATGGGACACCGGTCTTGTTCCCCGTAGCCTGAGCTAGCTAGGGGCAGGGTAATGATGGCCCCCCTGGCGACGTGGCCGGTCCGGACCCGAGTTTGGGCGAGGTGGCGATTCCTCCGAGGTCGAGGTTGAGTCCGAGCCCTGGGGTCGGGCGAGGCGGAGTCCATCGTCTTCCGGAGCCGAGGCTGAGTCCGAGCCCTGGGGTCGGGCGAGGCAGAGTTCGTAGTCTTCCAGAGCCGAGGCTGAGTCCGAGCCCTGGGGTCGGGCGAGGCGGAGTTCGTCATCTTCCGGAGCCGAGGCTGAGTCCGAGCCCTGGGGTCGGGTGAGGCGGAGCTTCCTATGTCGCCCGAGGCTGGACTTAGCCGCTGTCGACCTCACTCTGGCGAGTGGCACGGCAGTCGGAGTGGGGCAGGCGACGCTATTTTCTTGTCAGGTTGGTCAGTGGAGCGGCGAAGTGACTGTGGTCACTTCGGCTCTGTCGACTAAAGAGCGCGCGTCAGGATAAGGTGTCAGGCGACCCTTGCATTAAATGCCCCTGCGATATGGTCGGTTGGCGTGGCGATCTGGCCAAGGTGGCTTCTCTGCGAAGACTGGGCCTCGGGCGAGCCGAAGGTGTGTCCGTTGCTTGAGGGGGCCCTCGGGCGAGACGTGAATCCTTCGGGGTCGGCTGCCTTTGCCTGAGGCTGGGCTCGGGCGAGGCGAGATCGTGTCCCTTGAGTGGACTGAGCCTTGACCTTAATCGCGCCCATCAGGCCTTTGCAGCTTTGTGCTGATGGGGGTTACCAGCTGAGATTAGGAGTCTTGGGGGTACCCCTAATTATGGTCCCCGACAATGAGGTTTACATCTTTCGGGATGATTACCTATATGTGCTATCCAAAATAACAATATATGGAGTTTTGAATATTATTTTGATAATTAGTCGAGCATGGGTAGTGGAGACCTAAGCATTGGCTGCGGTTTGTTCATTCATGAACTTATCAGTCCAGAGATCGTGCTTTTAGGCAGCAAGTTTCTTGCCCACTACTAGGAGATCAACCTCATTAATTTGAGGATTATCTATAAATTGCTCACTAATATTCAAAATATTTATTCGATTAGAAGGTTTGGAACCTTCAGGCAACTCATATCACATGTAATTTTAAGTTTTTTGCATTTGAGCTTACAACATCACCATTGTGACTATTGATTTATGCGTAAATTAATGGATGTCCATGGTCATGATTGTAGGAACATGTCAACCAAAGAGTTCGAGGAACTCGCCCTCGATGGGCATAACTACCCAACTTGGGCTTCAAATATTAAAATAAATTTTTTGGTTCTCATGGGATCATTGATGCTATAGCAGCACCTATCACTGGTACTGCTCCAGCTAATGAAGTTAAAAAGAACACTGCACTTTTCCTTTTGAGGCTTTATATCCATAAGGATCTCAAGTAGGAGTACCTTATGTAGAGATGCCCTCACAACTTGTGGAAAGCTCTAAAAGAGCGCTATGAACAGAAGAAGGAACTCATATGGCCGTCAGCCAACCATGAGTGGAACCACCTTCACCTGCAAGATTTTAAATCTGTTGCAGAATATAACCATCCTCTTCATAGTATTTGTTCTAAATTGAAGTTTTGCGAGAAAGAGCCCTCTAAAGCGGACAAGATAGAGCACTAGTACAAAATAGCTCTATAGTGACGGTTGTAAACCTATTTTCACTGGCGTTTCTTAGAACCGTCGATGCTAGGGCCAGTAAAAATCATCATTTTTATAGGCAGGTAAGTGAGGACCGCCAGTGAAAATCGATTTCCACTGGCGGTTGAGTTAAGAAAACCGCCAGTGGAAATCAATTTCCACTTGCGGTCGACGTAATAAATTCGCTAGTAAAAATTATTTTCAGAAACATTAAACGGGTTTTTAAAACAGCAAAAAAAATTTGAGGAGGGGACTTAGCCCACCCGCCCGTCTCCATCATTGCGGCATTTTTCACACAAAATTCGCGCGCTACGTGGTTGTTAGGAATCGAATCATCGACCTCACCCTCGCGCGTACCCTCCACTACCACTCTCCCTATAGTATACTTTGTGTCTAGTTTGTAGTTTTTTGGTCCACATATTACAACCATTTGAGTGTAAATTGCTTGTTTGAGTCCGTAAACGAATTCAAATAAAAAGTTGTCAACTAAAAAGTTGAATAACTTTTGAAGTTCTACAACATTCATTTTGACACCTTTTCATCCGAGGTAGTTTGCAAAATTTGAATTTTAAATTTGACATACTTAGATTCAATTTTTGAGAACCGAAATGAGTTCAAATAAAAAAGTTGTCAACTACAAAGTTTCATAACTTTTAGAGATCTATAACTTTTATTTTGGTGGTTTTATCATAAACGAGGTTGTTTGAAAAACTCGAAAAATTAAGGATAAAAATGATTTCTAGTGGCGGTTCCTTAAGAAAACCGCCACTAGAAATCCATTTTTACAGGTGGTTCCTTAAGAAAACCGCCACTAGAAATCATGGATTTTTACAGGCGGTTTTCTTAAGGAACCGCTTGTAGAAATACGATTTTTAGTGGCGGTTTGCTTAAGGAACTGCCACTAAAAATAGCACAGACGGTTGATAACCAAATTCGTCTGTAAAAATATATCGTCCTGCAAGCTTTGACCCTTTTTTCTACTAGTGGAGAAGACTCTATCTACCATGCTCCCAGAGGACAGGATATTGCACCAGCAATATCGCTCTAACAATTTCTAGAGATATTCTCAACTTATGCATACATCGACCCAAGCAGAAAAACATCATGAACTTCTTTTAAAGAATATTCAACAGCACCCTCCAGGGTCTGGCCCACTGCCTGAGGTGTATTTCAATGTGCATAAGACTGAGAATAAGGGATTCAAGAAAAATTTTAAGAATCCTCCTAGACCTCACAAATTCAATAAGCGCAAATTCCACAAGAAAGGGAAAGGAAAAGGCAAAGGCAAGCCTCTACCATCTTAGGGCAATAGAGTTTGCCATAAATGTGGTATTGAGGGCCATTTTGCTAGGGACTACAGTTGCCCTAAGCACCTTGTTCTTTTGTATCAACAATCCCTAAAGAAGGAAAAGTCTGATAAGCCTGGTTTTGAGGCTCATTTCAATTCTGCTGAAGCATCAACTAAGGTTGGAAGTTCTTCACTGGCTTCTACTGAACTAAAGAACACTCTTGCTAAAGAGCACCTCTATGCTATTGACAACAAGCCTCTCCTTCTACAAGAAGATGAAACTGATGATATGATCATTGAATATATGTAAAAGGATCTATTTGGAGATTTGGCATAATCTCTCATGCAAGGAGACTTGATTCATGATCATTGTGGCTTGTGTGACTGTCCTGTACTGTCCTATATCTCTATGGGTCACTGGATTCTGATATATATATGAATGTTCCTGATGGAATGGATGTACCAAATCCAAAGGCAAAACACAACATGTATTGCGTGAAGTTGCAGAAGTCATTATATGGCTTAAAACAATCAGGCAGAATGTGGTACAATCGATTGAGTGAATTCCTTTTACGTAAGGGATACACGAAAAATGATGATTGCTCGTGCGTCTTCATCAAAAGATCCAAAGTGGAATTCTGTATCATATCAGTTTATGTTGATGACCTTAACATCATAGGAAATAAACTTGATATTGATGAAGCACGCCATTATTTAACGATGGGATTTGAGATGAAGGATTTGGGTAAAACGAAATTTTGCTTAGGTCTTCAACTTGAGCATTTACCTTCTGGAATCCTTGTACATCAAAGTACATATACCCAAAAGGTATTATAAAAATTCAATATGCATATGTCTTATCCTTCAAAGACTCCAATAGTGGTCAGATCTTTGGATTTAGAGAAAGATTCATTCAGACCATGGGATGATGAAGAACAGATATTGGGACTAGAGTTCCCATATCTCAGTGTTGTTGGTGCATTAATGTACCTTGCTAACAATACCCGGCCGAATATTGCTTTTGCAGTAAATTTGCTAGCAAGGCACAACTCTGCTCTAAGAAAATGACACTGGGTTGGCATTAAGAATATTTTCCGATATCTAAATGGCACAAAGGATCTAGGACTCTTTTACAAAAGAAGTGATGATCCTAGTTTAATTGGGTATACCGATGCTGGCTATTTATCTGATCCCCACAATGGCCGATCGCAAACAGGATTCATATTTTACAAGGTGGAACTGTCATCTCATGGAAATCGTCTAAACAGACTTTGGTGACCACGTCCACCAACCATTCTGAAATAATTGCATTATTTGAAGCATCACATGAATGAGTATGGCTTCGTAGAATGGTGAATCATATAGTCACAACTTGTGGTATTGGTTCTCTTGACTCACCAACTATTATCTATGAAGATAATTCAGCTTGTGTTGTTCAGATGGATACATGTTATATCAAGAGTAATATTAATAAACATATTTCTCCTAAATTGTTTTATCCCCATGAACTTCAGGAAAATGGAGATATAAACATATTGCAAACAAAGTCTTGTGATAATCATGCTGATTTATTCACAAAATCTCTACCATACTCCACGTTCCAAGAATGTGTTGAGGGGATTGGTATGAGAAGACTTAAGTGTTTGCAAAGTTCAGGGGGAGTAATTCTCCATGACATTTGATCTGTATTGAGCCATCATATTACACTCTTTTCTTTGCATGAGTTTTGCCTTGCTAAGATTTTCTCATCCAAAGTTTTTAACGAGGTAATATCAACTAAATTATATGCTTATCATGGACTTTTCTCCACATGGGTTTTTATGCATGATAATTACAAGCATATATTTTTTTGTAGTTCATGTGAGATTATTCTCATTATCCAAAAGACATTGTGTACTCCTTATTTTTCCCACAGGGTTTTTGAGGAGATAATATTTTGGCGGACAGATTGCAGATGATCAAATGAACATGGATTGATCAAGGGGGAGTGTTACAAAACATTTTGTTTATGTGATCAATTCCCTGACAGACAGTTACTCCCGAGGGACACACCCCTTGGGAGAACCCTGTCTCTTGTATATAAGTAAATCATCTCTGCAATAAAGTGCTACAACAGTTCTATCACTTTCACTTTTCTCTCTGTCCATCTCTACTCTCTTTGCCACTGAGCACTACAGTTTAACAGGACCCTATCCTACTGTCCTCCATATCTATCTTTAAGCAACGACGGTAATAAGATTTCAGAGATCCGAAAGGCCAGAACCAAATTTTAAATAAAACCCTTGGTGATATTACATATAAATTTCATCAATAAAACTCAATATGATCTACTAAAAATTATAACTTTGATAAGTTGTTTATGCTCCCATGTGAGTGTTGTGAGATGTGTTTGTCGCCGCTTTAGCTGACATGTTGTTTTTAGTTTGAGAAGTCATTTTATTCTAGATGAGTTGATTTATCATGGGTTTATCATATGAATTTTGATAGAATGACTATATATCTTATGCTAGTGATTATTATTAGGTAGTAAGGAATGAGGTAACAACATACCAATTCATTCAATTTTACTAACCAAACAAAAAATAATAAGTAAAAGAATAATATAGAACTTATTCTTCTAATCGTACACGCTATACGTTCGTTCTATATATATAAATAGATTAATTTTATACTATTAATGTTATTTATGTTTATGAGATGGGGCCCTATGGTCTAAGGTGGCCCGATTCAGCCGCACTGCCTGACCCCCTCAGGGCTAGCACTGTCTTCATGGGCAGAGCTAAAATCACAGCATAGAGAGACCAAACAATTCATTAATATTATAAAGTAAAAAAATACTGCATCATATAATAAGCTAATCAAAGAAACTTACATCATACAATTGTATATTAGTTAACTCCAATAGAGATCAAAATTAATTTGTACATGATATTTACATAACAGAGACTTACATGATTACATCTCTATTAACTTAAATTTGCCTCTACGAGGACCAACTAAATTAAAAGCTTTGTGTTGGGGAAAAGATCCTCGGGCCCTTGGGACCCACCAGTCAAAGGGAGCGCACGAGATAAGGACCTTCGGACTACCATGGACTACCGGTTAATAGGGGAGAAGGGGAACCATCTACCTTGGAAGCATCGACTCCCAGTTCAACCCCGAGGCACCGAGCCCGGGGTCAGGCGTGGTGGAGCTAGAAAGGGAGGCCGAGCGAACCGAACAAAAGCCACTTGAGTGGATTCCTCGCATAGCCCAAGATTGGCCCGCCATAAGTGGTTGGCCACATTAACTACACCTATCACTGAGCCACAGTAGAGAGCCGCTCCGCCTCCCACTCATGACCTACGAGCCACTCTACCTGTAGCGCACTCATGGCCTACAAGCCCTCGGGTTGCGGCGCACTCATGACCTATTGAGACTAGGCCTGAGTGCACAGGCCACTTATAGGGCCCCGCAACGTGACAAGCCACGTCAAGACCCAAGCTATGGAGGCAGGGGTCAGCATGGCGCAGAGGTAGTAATGATGGTGCCAGGGCCCCACGCCATCCATGTCATCTATCATAATGAGCACGGGTAGAGATGACCAGGCGACCAAGACGCATATGGACAAAGCGGCCTCACTACAATAAAACACCCGGTTTTACCATGGTATAGTGGCTCCTTCTCGAGTCAGCCACCGACGGCCAACCCCCACCTTGGCCTATAAAAGGAGGAGGTCAATCATGAGGACTGGGGATTCGACACCCAGACGAACAAACAAAGAACTCCATAAGGCAATGGTACACGCTCAACGAGGCCAGAAGACCTGGAGGCAGAGCCAAGGCTTGGCGTAGGACTCTAGTTCCGTAGTCCTTTAGGTCCACCCTCGCATAAGATACTTGGGAGCTCTTCTTCCCTCTCTCTCCCTCTTGTAACCTGCTTGTAACCCCTAATACGAGCATCGAGTAACAAAGGTGCTGGTAGCGCAAGCCGCCGAAGACTGGATGTAGGGACATTTGCCAAAACTAGTATAAAACTTGTGCCCACTGAGCACATCATTCGGAGCCTAGAACGCGCACATAGAAATTTACATGTTGGAGTGAAGGTTTGAAACACCAATAGTTAGCATGCCAGGTAGGGGCCTTATGCGTTCTCAACGAACTCTCCAGGCTCTAGATGGACAGCAATGACAATGGCATAGTTTGGGCCCCTAGAATGTCCATCCATTTTAGGAGTCTTGATTTCGTCATTAACGACAGGGGAATAATGATCAGGCTCCCGGAAGCCCCAGTTCTCCACCGAGTGACCCGCTCGACATTGCCGGAAGCTTCGGCGACCTCTGCCTCGGTTTCCCTCAGGGAGGTGCTATGCGCAATTGCAACCCGCTTGCGCTGAGATCGTGGGGATGCTAGAACTCATCCAGGATTTGTTCCATACCTCCTCCTATCGGGGTGGAGGGTGGACTTAGCTCCCCATCTAGTGGGGCAAGCCACAATCTGGCCTACGAGTGCCTCGTGGCCAACCCGCTGGAGGACAACTCCCCACTCATGGATAGCCTCAAGGGGACCCCACTAGTGTCACAATGCATGTTGCGAAATCTGCCCTGCCTTCTCAAGAGCCTCCTTTAGGATCAAGTCCTTCTTAGAGCAGTCAAGGTCCTGCGACTGGAAGACAGGGATACCACAAAGACGAACGTGGCGGCTGTTGGTTACTTGTTCTCGAATGCTGTGAGTCAAGAACAAGACAACACAATTATTAATTATTAAGGACCTTCGTCCTTTGAAGAATTATCTCCTTATTGGTATAATGCTTCTCAGACGAAGGTCAAGAAAGACATACCTTCATCATATCAGTACAATGAAAGGAATGTAAAGGAATAAATATGATAATCGTATCTCAATATTTTATTTATCCTTATGTTTCGTAAAATATATAAGAATATCGACAATGTTAATATTACATTAATACCTTTGGCTTGCTCGAAGGTAAAGATGCGAGAGAGTGAATACAATCCAGTGTGAACAGTACGGGGGTACTGTTCATCTATTTATAGGCACGGGACGTAGCCCAGGTAAAATTACATTCATGCCTTTAAACATTTGTTTACAAGCAACTAAAACTAATAAGGTCCATCTAGTCCTTTTTCCTTCTCTGCTTGATCTGGGCCGAAGCTTGAGCTTCAGCACTCTGCATTGTCACCTGTACACAGAGTCTTCGTCTTGAGGGGCTAAACCAAGGCCGAAGGTGGCTTTGATGAGCCTTTGTATTGTTTTACCGAAGGTGCTTTTGCCTTGAGGACCTTCGACGGAGAAGAAGACCCCAACAGTAGCCCCTTCACGGTGCTAGATCGTTTTTTCGTAACAAGCTCGATCCATGAAAGACACAAAGGCTGCGGAATGCCGAAGGTCTGAAAAAACACCTTCCCTGAGCTTGTTATCGAAAAACGATTAAAATATTCCGAGTGTCGAGCGGTCCACCGCTCAGCTAGTGTAGGCGGTCTGGCGGTTTGCCTTCTTCCCCTACAACACTATATAAACAGACAGGTTGGTGAGGAGTTACCACAATATTCATTGCCATCGCACTGTTGTGCTGTTAAAAATTTTAACCAAAGCCGAAGCTTTATGGATTGCATTTTTCAAACACGCCCTTCGTCATTCAAAGTTAGCTTCGTCTTAAGGAACCACAAAACTTGAAATGGCCCGAGTGAGATCTACTGCTAGAGTGTCTCGTGAAGGGGATGATATTGAGTCGATAGAAACAGCTCCAATATCAGAAATAATGAGGCGATTGGGTCTAGTCGTGCCGGAAGAAGCTGTCACCGATGCTGGAATTGCCGAAGCTGAACAAACTATGGCTGAAGACATGAGTGATGATGAAACCGAGGAAGACAACAGCATTTTGAGCCCATCGAAGCCAAGCCATATCGAATTTGGAAAAGTTACTATGTCAGCAGAGGACCTAGTTATGATGAAGAAGCTAGGTTATTTTGGTGAAAATGAGAGTAAGCTTATTCGCTTTGCTGGCAAGGAAGTGGTTCTGGAGCCAAAGGAGGATGAAGTTGTTGTTTTTAAAAGCTTCTTTAGGGTAGGGCTTTGGTTCCCTCTATATGATATAATTGGAGAGATTTTGAAGAGGTTTGAAATATATCTTCATCAGCTGACACCAAATGCCATTGTCAGGCTGAGTGTTTATATATGGGCTCTCCGAAGCCAGGGCATAAGTGCCAATGCCGAAGGCTTCTGCCGAGTGCACGAGTTGCACTACCAGACGAAGGCCAGGGCGGATGGCCTTCACAAGAACTTTGGATGCTATAACTTTGCGTATCAAAAAGACACCAAGGCCCCAGTAATCGGCTACCGCACAAAGTGGCCGACTGGGTGGACAAATGTCGAGCGGCCCCCCATGCCAAGTGGCCGAAGTCCATTTTAGAGTGTGGGCTGCTAAAATTAGCACTAGAGACCTAGTGCAGGAATACCTAGCAAATAGAACATTTCCAACCTCTAGCGGCTGGGGGATGCCGAAGAAGAAGGAAGGGGAAGAAATATGAGCTTGTTCGACTCCCCTACCATTTCAAATTTGAGAAACAATTCAAGAAGCCATGCACTAAATGGCTAGAGATGATTGAAACAATGTGCAATGAGATTCTTGGCAATTACACGAAGAAAGAGGATCAATTAATGACTGCTGCCTTCAGCAGCCGACCAAAACGAAGGCTAAATCAGGTAATGGAGGCACTGAACTTCGAGTATCTAGATTATGAGAGACTTGACGAAGGGACCGGGGAGCGAAACGAAATAGAGTAGTCAGCATTCTAATCAGGGAAGCTGCCCGGTCCATGAAGGCGGATGAAAAGACTCTGAAGAAAATGAAAGCAGCGCTGAAGCCGAAGGCACAAGCCTTTAAGAAAAGGAAACTTGATGAGACACCTTCTACTGAGCCGAAGGTACACAAAGTGCCAGAGAAAACTTTGAGCCCTTCGTTGCCTTCTACTGTCGAGGTGTTGGAAATTTTGAAGGTAATGACTGAATCCCCACCATTCAAGCTGATAAGTCCTCTGAGATCAGAATTGACCAACCTTTTACACAAGAAGGAAGCACCTTTGGCGACGGAGGAGAAGGTTGGAGGGCAGAAGATGCGATGGATTGTGAATGTAATGCAAGCAATTGAGCAAAGGCCACCTTCAGCTTCGGTGATGAAAGTAACTATTCCTGCCGACACTGAAGATGCCAGCGGAGTCGAAGCTGAAGAATTCGCACCACAATGTCAGAAATTGACAAACTTATAGCAGATGTGATTGCGGAGAAGATAGATGTGGCTGCGGAAAAAAGCATGGCCGCAGTGCCTGATAAAGGGAAGAAAATTAAAAATGCCCCTTCGGAAGAGAAGGATTTTGACCTTCAGCACTTGGGTGGCCAGGAACTTTCTGAGGAGGACAAGTTAGAGTTAAAAGAATTCATTATATCTTGTGGTTACCAATCGGGATCCATACTCTTCGGTGGGGTCGATGAAGAAGTCTTGGGATGCATTCGCGACCGCGCTGGGGCGAAGATTGTAGGCAATTTATCCAAGAGTGTTTGATTCCCAAAGCTGGAGACTGACATTAGCTACTACAGGCAGCAACATATTGCTGGTAGTTTGTTTTATTCCAATTTCAAGGTGAGGTTTTTCTCTAATCTTTTTTTAATATTACCTTCGTAGTGGTTTGAATATTCTAGTTTTAACTTGTTTTGCAGAGTATGTTATTAAGCAAAGCCTTGAAGATGCAGCAGAATGCCAAAGATAGAAAGAATGATGTTATCATTGAAGGCTTAGAAGATAAAATTAAGAAACTTGAAGAATCTTTAAAGGAAAAAGACAGCCTGCTGCATTCATCTGAAGGCTCCCTTGCTGAAGTGCGGTCTTAGAATGATAAGCTGAGCAAAGAGCTACACGAAGCTTAAGCAACCTTGGACGAGAGGTCAGAGCGCTTCGATCATGAAACGAAGGAACTGAAAGCAAAGGTCAAAGCCGAAGCCGAAGCCGAAAAGAATGCGAAGCTAAGTGAAACTGTTAAGGACCTTCGGGACAAATGCTCTGGCTTTGCCACTCGATGCGTTAATCGATTGAAGGAGATATTTAACTCAGTCGGAGCCACTTCTGAAGAAATCATCACTTCTACCGAAGACATACCCGGGGTCTTCGAGCATATCGAGAATGAAGTTGAGGCCCTTGATGAAGTTATAACTAGGCACGAAGATTTCTATGCTCTGGTGGCTTCACGCGGCACAGCTGCAACATTCATGAAGGCCAGGTGCAATCACGCGAGAGCTGTGAACAAGCCAAACTTCAATCTTTCATCTTTGGATTTGGTTGACATTCTGACCAAGGCCCGAAGTATAGGAAATAGATTTATTACCCAAATTTGGGCAAAGGGCGGGCGTGAATTGGCCGGGGATGAAGCACGGAAGCTGCTTAACTCAGTATGAAACTTTACCTTTGTGCTTTTACCTTGATTTTTCCTTATTAAAATTCCTATTACCTTATACCTTGTTTTTCTGCAGAATGATGGCACTGAAGGTCGCTAAGCTGAAGCTTGTTCTGAAATATTGAGAACCCTGGAATCTCCTTTTGTATTTACCTGTAGAAAGGCTTAGAAACTCTTTGTATCATATGACAAAAATTGTAATTGACAGTTGGACAAATTATTGTAAATATTTATTAATACCTTGTAATACCATTTTACCTTTCGCTCATGTGTGAACTGCTTTGTTGTGGACGAAACCAATGCTTATAGTATTTTGAGCCGAGGGCGAAAAACACCTTCCCTTCTTTTCATTCACATCAAAGCGTCTCATTGAAGACAAAGCATCTTCGTATGCAACAAAGCATTTTCTCATCAAGGACAGGCTTTTCCTGTTAATGTCTATGCTTTATGCCATGATGATGAGCCTATGAATGTCTAATGTATGCTCATATGAATGCAAAGGATGATGTGATGAAATATGCAAATGTATGCCAAAAACACACCCAGACTCTGCATCCCCTTAGGAACGAATTTTGAGTCTCTTCACCTTTTATTTAGGTGGTATTCAAGCTCTATATTCCCTTGGGAACGACTTTGGAGCTTCTTCACCTTTTACTTGAGTGGCATTTAAGCTCTTCATCCCCTTAGGAATGACTTTGGAGCTTCTTCACCTTTGATTTAGGTGGTATTTTAGCTCTACATTCCCTTAGGAACGACTTTGGAGCTTTGTAACTTACTCTGCGTCCCTTTAGGAACGACTTTGTTGCTTCTTCACCTCTTAGGTGACGTTTTAGCTCTGCAGCCCCTTAGGGACGACTTTTGTGCTTCTCCATGTCCTCTTGCACTCAATGGTGCAGTCCCTGATGTTACATTTTACATGTGGGGGAATTCGGCCCTTGTATTGCATAGGGCTAAACAAAAAATGAAAATTACAACCTACGACCCCATTAAAAACCTTTCACGCCTCTTAAAAGGAAAAGGGTACCATAGGTAAAAAATAAGAAAATTACATAGTTTACACATAATATCTTCGAAGTTCATCCGCATTCCAAGACCTTGGAATGTCATTGCCGTCCATGTCTTTCAACCTGTAAGAACCAGGTCTCGACGAAGATACCACCAAGAAGGGACCTTCCCATTTAAGCTAAAGCTTCCCCACTGTATCAGGGTTAGCCACTCTTTGAAGCACCAAATGTCCTGACTTAATATTCTTCAATTGTACCTTCCGATCTCGCCAATTGATTGTTTTGGCCTGATATTTATTGATATGTTCTATTGCTTGCAGTCTAGTCCCTTCTATGGTGTCTTTTGTTATTTTGCAATTCTCTTCATCTCCTGCCGAAGCCAAGGTCCTTATTGAGCCCCTTCTCTTGCTTCTTCTAGAGTTATTGCCTTGTCACCAAACAGAAGTTTGAATGGGGTAAAACCTGTTGACCTTGAAACAGTAGTATTGTGATTCCACACTACCTTTATTAATTCATTTGGCCACTTTCCTCTGAGCTGATTGAAGATTAACATCATTATTCCTGTTATTATAATTCCATTTGCTCTTTCTACCAGTCCATTTGATTCCGGATGCCTCACTGATCCAAAGTGTATTTTTGTACCAATCTGGTCACAAAAAGCTTTGAATGTTTCAGCATCAAATTGAGTTCCTTTGTCGACCGTAATAGCCTTCGGCACACCGAAGCGACAAACAATATTATGCCAGAAGAACTTCTAGACTATAGCCGAAGCTATTGTAGCTAGGGGTTTAGCTTTGATCCATTTTGAAAAATATTCTACTGCTATGACAACATATTTCAGGTTTCCTTGTGCTGGTGGAAGTGGACCTAACAAATTCAGACCCCACCTTTGCAGTGGCCAAGTTGGTTGTATTAGCTGGGTTAGAGACGAAGGTTGTTTTTGATCTCTAGCACATCTTTGGCAGTTTTCACATTTCTACACCAAGTCCGTTGCGTTCGAAGCTGCCTTCGAACAATAAAAACCTTGTCTAAAAACCTTTCCCAGTAAAGGCCTGGACCCAATGTGAGCTCCACACAGTCCTGCATGTATCTCCTTCATTAGCTCTTGACCTTCGGTTCTAGACAAGCACTTTAGCAATGGGGAGCAGACTCCTTGTTTGTACAACTCTCCCTCTATGATTACATAGGGTCTTGTTCTTGCTCCCATCCTTTTGTTGTAGGCTTCGTCATCCAAAAGTCAATTGCCTTGCAAGAAAGTTACTATCTCTGTCCTCCAATCTTCGCTGTGGACTGGCGAGATTGCAAGCACTGCTCTCTCCATAAGCTCGACTGAAGGTGCTTTTATTGTTTCAAAAAATACTTCCGAAGGTAGTCGGAGCCCCTGTGCCGCTGACTTGGCTAATAAGTCTGCGTGTTCATTTTCTCCCCGTGGGACATTCTTTACAGAGAAGCCTTCGAAGGAAGCTTCCAAACTTCGGACTGTGTCTAGATACTTCTCAAGCTTCGGGTCTCTTGCTTTGCTGCTTTTGTCAACGTGACCCGAAATAACTTGTGAATTGGTTTTAAGGATTGCCCTTCTTATTCCCATTGCCTTAAGTTTCTGAAGCCCTAAGAGAAGGGCTTCGTATTCTGCAATATTATTTGTGCAGCTGAAGTCCAACCTTACTGCATAACAGGTTCTGACTTTAGACGGTGAAACTAGAATGGCAGCTGCTCCTGCGCCGAAGGTCCCCCAGGACCCATCACAAAATACTATCCAGACTTCGGCATCGGTTGTTTTCTCTTCGTCCTGAGCCTCTGGTGTCCAATCAACAATGAAGTCTGCTAACGCTTGGGATTGGATCGAAGATATATCAACGAAATCTATGGTGAATTTGTTCAGTTCTACAGCCCATTTTCCAACTCTTTCTGTGGCCTCTCTGTTTCTCATTATGTCCTTGAGAGGTTGTGAAGAAGGTACTATGATGTGGTATGCTTGAAAATAATGCTGAAGCTTCCTAGAAGTCATAAGTACAGCATATAATACCTTCTCTAACTATGTATAATTTCTCTCTGATGCACTATGCACTTCAGAAACGAAGTAGACTGGCACTTGTTTTCTTGTCTGGCCCTCTTGCTTCTCTTGCACCAGTGCAACACTGACCGCAGCGTGGGAAGCAGCTACATACAACAACAATGGAGTTCCTAACGAAGGTGGAGTTAAGGTTGTCAGCTCTATCAAATATTGCTTCAATTCTTCGAAGGCTTTTTGTTGAGTTGGTCCCCATTAAAAGACTTCGGCTGACTTTAGCACTTCGAAGAATGACAAGTTCCTCTCTACTGACCTTGAAATGAATCTGTTCAATGATGACAACCTCCTTGTCAATCTTTGGGCACCCTTTCTTGACTTCAATGACTCCATTCGAAGTATGTCTTCTATCTTACTTGGATTAGCTTTGATACCCTTTGTTGATACCAAGCAACCAAGAAACTTGCCCTTCTTCACTCTAAAGACGCATTTTTCTGGATTTAGTTTAAGACCGGCCCATCTGAAGTTGGCAAATGTCTCTTGCAAATCAGCAACGTGGTTTTCTTGCTTTGTGCTCTTTACTATGATATCATCAACATAAGTCAGCACATTTCTGCTAATTTGGGAGTGAAGAACTTTAGCAGTCATCCTGCTGAAGCTTCCTCCAGCATTCTTGAGCCTCTTAGGCATCCGAATGTAACAATAAGTCCTACTAGAAGTTATGAAGCTTGTCTTTGGCTCATCCTCCTTCCTCATCCAGATTTGATGATAGCCTGAGTAGCAGTCCAATAAACTCATGAGCTCCGAAATAGCTGCTGCGTCCATAAGGGAATCTATTCTTGGCAATGGAAATTCATCCTTCGGGCATGCCTTATTGAGGTCTGTAAATTCGATGCACATTCTCCATTTTCCATTAGCTTTCTTTACCATTACAGTATTAGCCAGCCATTCTGGGTATGTGTCACACCCGGATTTTAGAGATCCAAAACCCAGGCGCGAAATAAACACCAGATGTGCTGGGACCAAGTCTCACACATATGATGAATAGTGGTACAGAAACGAATGTCACATCTTTACTATATAATGAGAGTTTTGTACAAAATAATTAAGTAATTACATCATAAGGAGACAGCGATCTAGCAACCCAAAGTTGACTGGGAGACGATGGCCTAGACCACTCACGAACTCATCACAGCATCCTCCATGCGCCTCATCCTGTGGTACCTATTCTTGACCTGTGGGGGTGTGAGACAGCAAGAGTGAGCTCACATACGTTCATAGCTTAACAAGTTGTGGGGAATAATGTGCATGAACTCGCCAAAGATGAGAGCTCACGTGAAGTGTAAGGCTTACCAAAGAGGATGGTTAGAGCTGAGCATTGCTTTTAAAGTTGGTCAAAATTTTATTAGCAATTACTAAGTATAAGTAAATACCAACCCAATTAAGTAGTAGAACAAAAGTAACATCACCTGCGATGCAATGCATATGACAAATTGAATTTAGTTCCATAAATTAATCATGTGAGGGTCCGAGCTGCTTATGACCGTGAGCACGGCTAGTATACCAGTTTTACACTCTGCAGAGGTTGCGCATCTTTACCCACAAGTCATGTTACCCATCTGCCAAGGGATCGTGACTTCCCATACACCTCTACCGAGGAGGCGAGGCAGGGTAACACTACAAGGCCTTTACACAGTTCCACTAGCTTTAGAAAACCCGCTACAGTTTATATGAAGCTCCAATGCAGGGATCCCTCGCCTGACCGCCATCGCAGCAAAATCAACCCAAGGACCTCCCTACACTGACCACTCCCCTACTGCCCTTGCCCCTTTCGGGTAAGGTAGTCATCCACTAGCTTTCCTAATTAATCAGCCAAGGGGTCCCATTCCTCCCTTGTGGTAGCACTGTTTTCCCGGGTGGTCGCTCCATGTTCCAATTAACATAATGATCTTAACATGAACAGTAATAATAAACAGATAATAAAAGTGTGATCATGAATAATGTATCTCCATACCCAAAACCACATAAAGCAATAGCAAGTACTACCCAAAAAGTTCAGTGGTAAACAAGGTATAAAGATAGACAAACTAGGGTAACCTATTGGGTCCCATCAAAATTAACCTATGCAGATCATTATGATTAATTAGAACATGAGTGGGTAAAAGAAGTGATCAAGGGCACAACTTGCCTGGGACTTGAGATTCCAGGTACCAACTTGCTCTTCAAGTGACTCGTAACCTCACGCTAGTCGTAGCAATACAAACAAACATGGTATAGACAAAATTAACATCACACCAAACATAAGAACAAACTGCATAATAATATTCTACGCGTCACTACGAGATCATGGGTTCGAGAATTACCAAAATTGGAGTTACAGTTATAAAGCTATGAATTTCTAAAGATTTATGTGATTAAACCGGAAAACTAGGTTTTATGTTGATTATTATGAACTATGTGAGGAAGATATCCCAATAACTAATTTCAACATTAATTTAAGTTATGACTTAATTAGAAATCATGTTTTAGTCATCTTATAGTTATAGACATATTAACTTTGATTAAAAGGATAACTCTACTAACATAGGTTAAACAAATATCTAACTATAAAATTATAGGATATGGTATAATTATTAAAGTTATTGCATAATAAATATTCATATGAAGCTAGCGCAACTTGAACGGATTGAAACAGAGTTAAAATGAATTAGTTATAATTTTTCGAAGTTATTTGGTACCTAGAATAGAGTAATTCAAGTAAATGATTTTAATCCAAGTTTCATGGCTAAACAGAGTTACTAGGTGATAATCAACATTAAAATAAAATTAATGCCACTGGAATGGATCGATTTGGAGTTAAGATGGGTTAAATATGAATTATACAAGTTTCTGGAATTATTTTTGTATTAAAAATCAATTTCTATATTCCTTTTTCCTATTTTCTCTATTTATTGGACTGCGCACATAATAACCAAAGAGCTCGGGGGCTAATCCACAATTTCTTCCGAGACTCAGCAACCTCCGCATAGAACGACGAGTTGATTTATAAAGATTAAAGGGTCTCTTTTGTAAAACTAACGCCATGAAGGGGCATCCTCGGATCACATCCATCGGATCTTAATCGAACGACCAAGATTAGATAGCGCCATAACCAGAACTGGCATGTTACCTGAGCCGCACATCTTGTGACCGACGGTTGAAATCAAAGCCCCAAACAGGTATGGCCTCGATCAGATCTGAGTTGTTCCCACCGAATCGAACGGTTGATTGCCTTTCTTCCTTACGCCAGGTAAGCCAAGCGGTGACCGTCGAGCTCCAGCATAGGGATGTGGTGTCCGACACAGGGGCGGCCGCCGTGCAGGGAGCAGGTGCTGGGGTAGCCAGCACCATGACAGGGTCATCGACGGCGCATGTGGTTGGCCGACGGTGCAGGCGATTTTTTGTGGTGTGGTGGCTCTCTCTCTCTGATCGGCAATGGTGGTGTACTCTCCGCCACATGCCACAATCTGGCTGTACGTAGACCAAAGACGCATGGGCTCAGGTTTTATAGCCCCTCACCGGACGAAGCTTCAACAACTCTCAACTGGTATGGATCACGGCAGATAGGGCGGGCCGGTTGCAACGACTGCAAAGATCGCTGGGATCTTCAACAAACTGGAAACAGCCTGTATATGCGACTCCACCTATCAACGAAACCAGGCACGAACAGTTTCACTGAGGCACTGGCCAGGGGGCTCGTTTCGCAGCAACACGGATGAGCGCACAAATGCTAGTCGGATCCATACCAGCGATACGTGGGAGAGCTAGCTAGATGACATCATTGCTTATGTGAGGATGACGTATGTTGCGGCAAGATGAATAAATAATTGAGGCAAAACTAGTGTGGCTATGCGGTTGGGTTTATGTCACGTGGGCAATGCGGGAGAGTAATTTAGCCTAGTCGTTGGCACCCAAGTGCTTGTGGGTAGGCAAGCTGTGTGCGCGCGCGTCTGGGCCAAGCAGTGGAGAAGCCGGCCCAGGCGGGGGTTTAGCTCTTTTTTATTTTCAAATTTCGAATTTCAAATCGAATTCTAATAAAGCTTGAATTCCAAGTTTAATTAGAATGCACAATCAAAGAAAATCTCAACATACAATGTAGAGTTATATACCTATATATTTTAGTCCTTTTATTCATTTAGGCAAATACGGCTCCATAGATAACTCGTGAAAGAATAATATGCTCAAACAAACAAAATAGACGTCATTCTATTATTTCTTACTTGAGTTTTTAAAATAGATTTTAGATTTTTTGAATCTCTTCTAAATCTCAATATAAAATTTTGGGTGTTACAATTCTACTTTTCAAACTTACACTTGTCTCAAAGTTTTGAGTACACAGATAAAAATACAAGAACTCCATCATGAGGTGCATAATCTTATATCTATTATTTTGTTATTTGGCTAGCTTAATTCTATTCAATTGGACATTCAAAAGCATGAGAATTCCAATAATATCAAAGGTTTCAAAAACCCCTAAAACACTATTATATCAATATATGCATTTATTAATTTTTATACCAATTTTAGGGCTTTATAGTATGTCACTTCTCTGATAACACCGACATTCAGAAGTATTTTCACTTTGTTTTGTGTGCCTTCGGCTTTATCATCGGACATTTTCCGAAGCCTCTGCTTTCTTGGTCTGAAGGCTGGACCTACATTGAGTGAGTGCTCAATGATATCCCTGTTGACACCACAGAGATCATTGGCTGACCAAGCAAAAACATCCTTATTGTTGAACAGGAATCTCAGCAAAGTCTTCTCTTGTTCGTCAGATAATTGAGATCCCAATAGCACTTTCTGCTTAGCTATGTCTTCGCACAATAGCATGGGCTTTGGTTGATCTGCTGAAGCAGCCTTTTCTCTTTTATGCTTGTATTGCTGATGAGCTTCGGCTTCATCTATGCTATGGATAGCCTTCGAATCTGTCCAACTTCCATCAGCTCTCCTGGCGGCCTCTGGCTTCCATGTACAGCAATAGGCCCTTGTTCCGAGGGTATCTTCATGCAAAGATATGCTGGATGAAGAATTATCTCGAAGGCATTCAGTGTCCCTCGACCAATGATTGCATTGTAGGGATACTTCATATCGACAATGTCAAAGACAACCTGTTCTATCCTTGTGTTGTGAACATAGCCGAAGGTGATTGGCATAGTTATCTTGCCGAGCGCCACAATCTATCTTCCTTCGAAGCCGCAAAAGGGATGTGTTGCATCATGTATCTTGTCATCTAGCTCTTGCATTTGCCTGAAAGCCTTCACGGAGATGATATCTGCCGCACTACCCGTGTCCACTAGGACATTGTAGACAAGAAATCCCTTGATGACACAAGATATGACCATTGCATCGTTGTGGGGATAATCCTTAAGCTGAGGGTCTTCCTGGAAGAAGGTGATTGGTATGTGAGACCATTTGGACTTGATGAAGGGTCCTTGCACTCCAACATTCTATACCCTTCTTTGTGCTTCTTTCTTCTGCTTCTTGTTGGCTGGTTCATAACTTGAGCCGCCTGTGATTGGGAGCACCAGCTTCGTAGCCGAAGGTGCCACAGCTTGGTTGACTTGCGAAGTCATTGCCGCAATTGTGGAAGTGAGTTCACCGGCGGTGGGTGCCAATGTTGGTTACTTATTCTCGAATGCTGTGAGTCAAGAACAAGGCAACACAATTGTTAATCATTAAGGACCTTCATCCTTCGAAGCATTATCTCCTTATTGGTATAATGCTTCTCAAACGAAGGTCATGAAAGACATACCTTCATCTTATCAGTACAATGAAAGGAATGCAAAGGAATAAATATGATAATCGTATCTCAATATTTTATTTATCCTTATGTTTCGTAAAACATATACGAATATCAATAATGTTAATATTACATTAATACCTTCGGCTTGCTCGAAGGCGAAGATGCGAGAGAGTGACTCCAGCGTGAACAGTATGGGGGTACTGTTCATCTATTTATAGGCACGGGACACAGCCCAGGTAAAATTACATTCATGCCCTTAAACATTTGTTTACAAGCAACTAAAACTAATAAGGTCCATCTAGTTCTTTTTCCTTCTCTACCTGATCTAGGCTGAAGCTATTGAGCTTCGGCACTCTGCATTGTCACCTGTACACAGAGTCTTCATCTTGAGGGGCTAAACCGAGGCCGAAGGTGGCTTTGACGAGCCTTTGTATTGTTTTGCCGAAGGTGTTTTTTCCTTAAGGAACTTCGGCGGAGAAGAAGACCCCAACAGCGGCCACGTTGGGGCGTTGGGCAGACGCACGCTACGATAACTAGACTCCGCCACCTTCTAACCTACAACGGGGCTGCACCACCATGGTTCCCTTGGGAGAGCCAGAATGTCGCATCCGCTGTGATATTTTTAGATAAACTCCCAAAGTAGAAACTTCGAATGAAGAGCTCACCGAGAAATCCGAGGCCTTCTTGACCTCGTCGTGCTATAGCAAGACAGAGGTTGCATGTCACGGCGTCGGGAGCCAGGGGCTAAATGGTGTACCACGTCCACGCTAATGGGAATGACGCCCCATTGGGACAGTCGCCTAGTGAAAGGGAAATAGGGTCAAACCTTTTCCTAAATGTTTTTGGTGGTTGAATTGCCCAACACAAATTATTGGACTAACTAGTTTGCTCTAGATTATGAGTTCTACAGGTGCCAAAGGTTCAACACAAACCAATAAAAAGTCCAAGAAAGGGTTCAAATAACAAGAGCAAAAGACAACCAAAGGTTGCCCTGGTCTGGCGCACCGGACTGTCCGGTGCACCACCGGACAGTGTCCGATGCACCAGGGTGGATCAACTCTGAACTGCCCATCTTCGGAAATTTGGGGAGCCACTCCGCTATAATTCACCGGACTGTCCGGTGTGCCAGCGGAGCAACGGCTATCTGCGCCAACAGTCGTCTGCAAAAATATACAGTGAACAGTGAACAGTGCAGCTGCGCGCGCAGAAGTCAGAGCAGGCGCCAGAAGGCGCATCGGACAGTGAACAGTGAATGTCCGGTGCACCACCGGACTGTCCGGTGGCCCCACAAGTCAGAGCTCCAATGGTCGAACCCTAACGATTGGGTGACGTGGCTGGCGCACCGGACAGTCCGGTGCGCCATATGACAGCAGCCATCCCCAACGGCCACTTTGGTGGTTGGGGCTATAAATACCCCCCAACCACCACACTTCAAGGCATCCAAGTTTTCAGCCAACACATTCAATACAAGAGCTATAGCATTTAATTCAAGACACAATTAGAGTGAATCAAAATCTCTCCAAGTCCCAATTCCACTCAAAGCAATAGTGACTAGAAGAGAGAGTTTTTGCCATGTTCATTTGAGCTCTTGCGCTTGGATTGCTTTTCTTCTTCCTCATTCTTGTTCCCGCAACATTTGTAATCAAAGCAAGAGACACCAATTGTATGGTGGTCCTTGTGGGGACTTAGTGTCCCTATTGATTGAGAAGAGAAGCTCACTCGGTCTAGGTGACCGTTTGAGAGAGGGAAAGGGTTGAAAGAGACCCGGTCTTTGTGACCACCTCAACGGGGAGTAGTTTTGCAAGAACCGAACCTCGGTAAAACAAATCATCATGTCACACTCTTCATTTGCTTGTGATTTGTTTTCGCCCTCTCTTTCGGACTCAACTTTATTTCTAACGCTAACCCTGGCTTGTAGTTGTGCTTAAGTTTATAATTTTCAGACTCCACCTATTCACCCCCCTCTAGGCGACTTTCAATTGGTATCAGAGCCCGGTACTTCATTAGAGCTTAACCGCTCGAAGTGATGTCGGGAGATCATGCCAAGAAGGAGGTCATGACCGGCAAGAAGCCCGCTACAAGCCACGGGAAGGCCCCATCAAGGGAGTCCGGCTCTAAAAGAAAGGGAGAATCACACTCCCACAACAAGTTGCATCGGAGTGGCGACAAGAAGAAGATGAAGAAGGTGGTCTACTATGAGACCGACTCTTCGTCACCATCTACCTCCGGCTCTGACACGCCGTCCGTAACTTCTAAGCGCCATGAGCGCAAGAAGTTTAGTAAGATCCCCCTACGCTATCCTCGCATTTCCAAACGTACTCCTTTACTTTCCGTCCCATTAGGTAAACCACCCGTTTTTGATGGTGAAGATTATAATATGTGGAGTGACAAAATGAGGCACCATCTAACATCACTCCACACTAGCATTTGGGATGTTGTTGAGTTTGGAGTACAGGTACCATCCGTAGGGGATGAAGACTATGACTCGGATGAGGTTGCCCAAATTTGGCACTTCAACTCCCAAGCCACCAATATACTCCTCGCCTCTCTAAGTCGAGAGGAGTATAATAAGGTGCAAGGGTTGAAGAGCACCAAGGAGATTTGGGACGTGCTCAAGATCGTGCACGAAGGAGATGAGGTGACCAAGATCACCAAGAGGGAAACGATTGAGGGGGAGCTCGGTCGGTTCATGCTCAACTTAGGAGAAGATCCGCAAGCCATGTACAACCGGCTAAAGACCTTGGTAAACCAAGTGCGCAACCTCGGGAGCACCAAATGGGATGACCATGAAATGGTCAAAGTTATTCTTAGATCACTCATATTTCTTAACCCTACTCAAGTTCAATTAATTCGTGGTGATCCTAGATATAAACTAATGTCTCCCGAGGAAGTTATAGGAAAATTTGTGAGCTTTGAATTGATGATCAAAGGCTCCAAGAAAATCATCGAGCAATGCGCCACCTCAACACCCGAGGTGCAACCCGTTGCATTCAAGGCAACAGAAGAAGAAAAGAAGGATTCTACACCAAGTAGGATCCCCATCGATGCCTCCAAGCTCGACAACGAGGAAATGGCGCTCATCATCAAGAGCTTCCGCCAAATCCTCAAGCAAAGGAGAGGGAAGGATTACAAGCCCCGCTCCAAGAAGGTTTGCTACAAATGTGGTAAGCCCGGTCATTTTATCGCTAAATGTCCTTTGTCTAGTGATAGTGACAGGGATAACGACAAGAAGGGGAAGAAGGAGAAGAAGAGGTACTATAAGAAGAAGGGTGGCGATGCCCATGTTTGCCGGGAGTGGGACTCCAACCAGAGCTCCACTGACTCCTCCGACGACGAGGACGCTGCCAACATCGCCATCAACAAGGGCCTCCTCTTCCCCAACGTCGGCCACAAGTGCCTCATGGCAAAGGACGGCAAGAAGAAGAAGGTAAAGTCTACATCCTCCACTAAGTATGCAACATCTAGTGATGAGGCTAGCTCTAGTGATGATGAGGATGATTTGTTTACTCTTTTTGCCAATCTTAACATGCAACAAAAAGAGAAATTAAATGAATTAATTAGTGCTATTCATGAGAAGGATGAACTCTTGGATAGCCAAGAGGACTTCCTTATTAAGGAAAACAAAAAGCATGTTAAGGTTAAAAATGCTTATGCTCAGGAGGTAGAGAAAAATGAAAAATTGACTAGTGAGCTTAGCACTTGCCATGACACTATTTCTAGCCTTAGAAATGAAAATTCCAAATTAATTGCTAAGGTTGAGAAATCAAATGTTTGTGATGATTCAATTGTTAATCTTAGAAATAATAATGCTAGTTTAATTGCTAAGATTGACATGTTGAATGAATCTCTTGCTAGCCTTAAGATTGAAAATGAAAAATTAATTGCTAAGGCTAAAGATTTAAATGTTTGCAATGATGCTATTACCAATCTTAGAGATGAGAATGCTATTTTACATGCTAAGATTGTTGAATTAAATGATTGCAAACCCTCTACATCTAGTGTTGATCATGTTTCTATTTGTACTAGATGTAGAGACAATAATGTTGATGCTATTCATGATCACCTTGCTATGATTAAACAACAAAATGATCATATAGCTAAACTAGATGCAAAAATTGCCGAGCATGAATTAGAGAATGAAAAATTTAAATTTGCACGAAATATGCTTTATAGTGGGAGATGCCCTGACATTAAGGATGACATTGGCTTCCAACAGGGAGACAATGTGAAGCTTAATGCCCCTCCTAAAAGATTGTCTAATTTTGTTAAGGGCAAAGCTCCCATGCCTTAGGATAACGAGGGCTATATTTTATATCCTGCTGGTTATCCTGAGGATAAGATTAGGAGAATTCATGCTAAGAAGACTCACTCTGTTTCTTACCATGCTTTTATTTATAAGAATGAGGCTTCTAGCTCTAGGCGTTCTACACATGTTAAAATGTCTTAAAAGAAATATCCTATTGCATCAAATGATCATAACATTTCATTCAAGACCTTTGATGCTTCATATGTGCTCACTAACAAATCAGGCAAAGTAGTTACCAAATATGTTGGGGGCAAACACAAGGGGTCAAAGACTTGTGTTTGGGTACCCAAGGTGCTTGTTTCTAATGTGAAAGGACCCAAGACCGTTTGGGTACCTAAGAACAAGGCCTAAACTTGTTTTGTAGGTTTATGCATCCGGGGGCTCAAGTTGGATCATCGATAGCGGGTGCACAAACCACATGACCGGGGAGAAAAGGATGTTCTCCTCCTATGAGAAAAACCAAGATCCCCAACGAGCTATCACATTCGGGGATGGAAATCAAAGTTTGGTCAAAGGATTGGGTAAAATTGCTATATCACCTCACCATTCTATTTCCAATGTTTTTCTTGTAGATTCTTTAGACTATAACTTGCTTTCTGTTTCTCAATTATGCAAAATGGGCTATAATGTCTTTTTACGGATGTAGGTGTTACTGTCTTTAGAAGAAGTGATGATTCAATAGCTTTTAAGGGAGTGTTAGAGGGTCAGCTATACTTAGTTGATTTCAATAGAGCTGAACTCGACACTTGCTTAATTGCTAAGACTAACATGGGTTGGCTCTGGCATCGCCGACTAGCCCACGTTGGAATGAAGAATCTTCACAAGCTTCTAAAGGGAGAGCACATTTTGGGACTAACCAATGTTCATTTTGAGAAATATAGGATTTGTAGCGCATGTCAAGCAGGGAAGCAAGTTGGTGTTCATCATCCACACAAGAACATCATGACGACTGACAGGCCACTTGAGCTACTCCACATGGACCTATTCGGCCCGATAGCTTACATAAGCATCGGCGGGAGTAAGTACTGTCTAGTTATTGTGGATGATTATTCTCGCTTCACTTGGGTATTCTTTATGCAGGATAAATCTCAAACCCAAGAAACCTTAAAGGGATTCTTGAGACGGGCTCAAAATGAGTTCGGCTTAAGGATCAAAAAGATTAGAAGTGACAATGGAATGGAAGTTTAAGAATTCTCAAATTGAAGGCTTTCTTGAGGAGGAGGGCATCAAGCATGAGTTCTCTTCTCCCTACACACCTCAACAAAATGGTGTAGTGGAGAGGAAGAATAGAACTCTACTTGACATGGCGAGGACCATGCTTGATGAGTACAAGACACCGGGCCGGTTTTGGGCCGAGGCGATTAACACCGCTTGCTACGCCATCAACCGGTTATATCTTCACTGAATCCTCAAGAAGACATCATATGAACTCCTCACCAGTAAAAAGCCCAATGTTTCATATTTTAGAGTCTTTGGTAGCAAATGCTTTATTCTTGTTAAAAGAGGTAGAAAATCTAAATTTGCTCCTAAGGCTGTAGAAGGTTTTTTACTTAGTTATGATTCAAACACAAGGGCATATAGAGTCTTTAACAAGTCCACTGGACTAGTTGAAGTTTCTTGTGATATTGTGTTTGATGAGACTAACGGCTCTCAAATAGAGCAAGTTGATCTTGATGAACTAGATGATGAAGAGGCTCCGTGCATCGCGCTAAGGAACATGTCCATTGGGGATGTGTGTCCTAAGGAATCCGAAGAGCCTCCACAAACACAAGATCAACCATCTTCCTCCATGCAAGCATCTCCACCAACTCAAGATGAGGATCAGGCTCAAGATGATGAAGGAGAAGATCAAGAAGATGAGCCACCTCAAGAGGACAATGATCAAGGGGGAGATGCCAATGATCAAGACAAGGAAGATGAACAAGATCAAAGGCCGCCACACCTAAGAGTCCACCAGGCGATTCAAAGAGATCACCCCGTGAACACCATCTTCGGCGATATTCGTAAGGGGGTAACCACTCGATCTCGAGTCGCTCATTTTTGTGAACATTACTCTTTTGTCTCCTCTATTGAGCCACACATGGTAGAGGATACACTTAAAGCTTCGGATTGGGTGTTGGCGATGCAAGAGGAGCTCAACAACTTCATGAGGAATGAGGTATGGCATTTAGTTCCATGTCCTAACCAAAATGTTGTAGGAACCAAGTGGGTATTCCGCAACAAGCAAGATGAGCATGGTGTGGTGACAAGGAACAAAGCACGACTTGCGGCCAAGGGTTATTCACAAGTCGAAGGTTTGGATTTTGGTGAAACCTATGCACCCGTAGCTAGGCTTGAGTCAATTCGTATATTACTTGCCTATGCTACTTACCATGGCTTTAAGCTCTATCAAATGGACGTGAAGAGTGCCTTCCTCAATGGACCAATCAAGGAAGAGGTCTATGTTGAGCAACCTCCCGTCTTTGAAGATAGTGAGTATCCTAATCATGTTTACAAACTCTCTAAGGCGCTTTATGGGCTCAAGCAAGCCCCAAGAGCATGGTATGAATGCCTAAGAGATTTTCTTATAACTAATGGCTTCAAAGTTGGTAAAGCCGATCCTACTCTCTTTACTAAAACAATTGCAAATGATTTGTTTGTATGCCAAGTTTATGTAGATGATATCATATTTGGGTCTACTAACAAATCTATTTGTGAAGAGTTTAGTAGGATCATGGTTCAAAAATTTAAGGTGTCTATGATGGGGGAGTTGAAGTATTTTCTAGGATTTCAAGTGAAGCAACTCCAAGAGGGCACCTTCATTAGCCAAACAAAGTACATTCAAGATATACTCACCAAGTTTGGAATGAAGGATGCCAAGCCCATCAAGACACCCATGGGAACCAATGGGCATCTTGACCTCGACACGGGAGGTAAATCTGTAGATCAAAAGATATACCGATCGATGATAGGGTCTTTACTCTATTTATGTGCATCTTGACCAGACATTATGCTTTCTGTATGCATGTGTGCAAGGTTCCAAGCTGATCCTAAGGAAGTTCACCTTAGGGCCGTGAAGCGAATCTTGAGATATTTAGTTCATACACCTAAGTTTGGTCTTTGGTACCCCAAGGGATCCTCTTTTGATTTATTAGGATATTCAGATGCTGATTGGGCAGGGTGTAAAATTGATAGGAAGAGCACATCAGGGACTTGTCAATTTCTGGGGAGATCCCTGGTGTCTTGGGCCTCAAAGAAACAAAACTCAGTAGCTCTTTGTACCGCCGAAGCCGAGTACAATGCCGCAGGCCATTGTTGCGCGCAATTGCTTTGGATGAGGCAAACCCTTAGGGACTATGGCTACAAATTTAGCAAAGTCCCTCTCCTATGTGATATGAGAGTGCAATCCGCATGGCGGATAATCCCGTTGAACACAGCCGCACTAAGCACATAGCCATTCGGTATCACTTTTTGAGAGATCACCAACAAAGGGGGATATCGAGATAGCCTATATTAACACCAAGGAACAATTAGCCGATATCTTTACCAAACCACTAGATGAGAAAACCTTTACCAAACTTAGGAATGAGCTAAATATTCTTGATTCTAGGAATTTTGATTGATTCTTTGCACACATAGCTCATTTATATACCTTTGATCATATCTCTTTTATGTCTATGACTAATGTGTTTTCAAGTGTATTCTCATGCTTAGTCATAGAATTGAAAGGGAAATGGAGTATTCGGCAAAGACGACGCTTCCACTCAACTCCATCAGTATTATCTACTCTTTGTCGGTATTCCTCATAGTTCTCCACTTTGGTATAATCTTTCACTCATATCTATTTGTTTGCCATTGGGGAGAAAGCAAAAGGGCTTATATGTCACTCACAAGTATCCGTTTTTGGCGATTCATGCCAAAGGGGGAGAAAGTATTAGCCCAAAGCAAAAGGACCGCACCACCACCAAATTTTAAAATGAAGTTTTCAAATTGATATCTTAATGTGTTTTCAAAAGGGGAGAAAGTATCTTCAAAAATTTGTAAAACCCTCTTGAACACTAAGAGGAGAATTTCATTGAGGGGGAGTTTTGTTCAAGTCAAAGGAAAAGCATTTGAAACAGGGGGAGAAAATTTCAAAATTTGAAAATGCTTCTTTCAATCTTATTCATATACCTTTGACTATTTGCAAAAAGGATTTTGAAAAGAATTTACCAAAGAATTTGCAAAAACAAAACTCGTGGTGCAAATGTGGTCCAAAATGTTAAAATAGAAGAAAACAATCCATGCATATCTATTGAAATAATTATATTGGTTTCATTCCAAGCAACCTTTGCACTTACCTTATGCAAACTAGTTCAATTCTGCACTTTTATATTTGCTTTGGTTTGTGTTGGCATCAATCACCAAAAAAGGGGAGAATGAAAGGGAAATAGGGTCAAACCTTTTCCTAAATGTTTTGGTGGTTGAATTGCCCAACACAAATTATTGGACTAACTAGTTTGCTCTAGATTATGAGTTCTACAGGTGCCAAAGGTTCAACACAAACCAATAAAAAGTCCAAGAAAGGGTTCAAATAACAAGAGCAAAAGACAACCGAAGGTTGCCCTGGTCTGGCGCACCGGACTGTCTGGTGTGCCACCGGACAGTGTCCGGTGCACCACGGACAGTGTCTGGTGCACCAGGGTGGATCAACTCTGAACTGCCCAACTTCGGGAATTTGGGGAGCCACTCCGCTATAATTCACCGAACTGTCTGGTGTAACACCGGACTGTCCGGTGTGCCAGCGGAGCAACGACTATCTGCGCCAACGGTCGTCTGCAAAAGTATACAGTGAACAGTGAACAGTGCAACCACTACAAGAAACTGATAAATGTTCGTGGGTAAAACTAAGAATGTGGGTACCGACGTTCTTACATGATTTAAGTTCGTGGGTGTAGTTAGAAACGTGGGTACCCACATTCTTAAATGAAGTTCGTGGATCCCAGCCAAAACTGTCGAACTTAACTCATTAGGAATGTGGGTACCCACGTTCTTAATTTAAGTTCGTGGGCCAACTGAACCCCGTCGAACTTAACCGAAAATAGCTAAATCCCTAACCCGCGCCGCACGCCTCTCTCTCACCAGCTCTCTCTCACCAGCCCTTTCCGCCCACTGCGCCGCGCGCCGCCACAACACCGGCCGCCGAACACCGACCCCGCCTGCACATCACTGTGCCACTGCTGCCAGCTCGCCAAATCCCTTCCTCGGCTCGCTTCCCCGCAGGCAAAGCTCACCGCATCGCCGTCCCACATCCAAAGCTGACCGCGACGCCGCCAGCACCTCGCCGCCGCAAGGCCGCCCAAGCTCATCCTCCGCCATCGTCCTCCGCGGTCGCCAGTCATCCTCCGCCGCAAGGCCACCCAAGCTCGGCTCGCCTCTATCCTCCTCCATCATCCTCCGCGGTCGCCAGTGGTGGCACCGCCTCTGTTCTCCATGGGCGTGGTCGCCTGACCCCCCCCCCCCCCCCGTGACATCAACGGCATTCCAATCGTGCCACCTCCATCGCTAGTCACGCCATCCATCGCCAGTCGCCGCCTCCTGCCATGAGCCTCTTGCCGTGAGTCACCTATTGTATCACCTGTATTTCCCCATACTGCTCTCCAACCTCTGTATGCTTGTAGCAACCCAGCCAATGTTTGGTTTTGAGTCAATGCTATAATCATCGCTGCTGTCGACACTTCCAGTGTTAGTCTATACATCGCTGTTGATAGCATCACTGTTTGCAACAAATCCATAGTTGGATTTCACATTAGCATCGATGGTGTCATTGCTCTTATCAATTCCACTGATCGGTTTTATGTCCACACACTTAGCATTATCAGCACTACTAACAATTTTAGTGCTGGATTTACACTATTAAATACTTGTTTGTGTTTAATATCAATATATCCAGACTCCGGCAATGGGCTAGATTGAAACTGAGTTCTACCTGATTGCTTTATTAGTTATGCTACTAAGTTAGTGGCTTTATTAGTTATGCTACTATGTTTTTGATTGTTCAGCTGTTGGGATTTGGGTTACTTATGGTACAAGCTCTCCTATATTCTAGTACAGTAAAGTAAAAAGTCTGTCTCCAAGCCTATTTCTGTAGTTGTATGGTCTCCACCGAAAAAGCACTGCAGACTTGGTTCCTGTCTACAATTTAGCCGAGTTTTCAAACCGAAGCGTAACTTGGTAAATTAATTAGCAACGATATGCTTGATGTGTCAGTTTTCCACCCTCTGCAGTTTTAACTCTTGTGCCACTTTTCTAGGAAAGCTTTGTAGGAAACCCAGTTGGATGCACTATACTTTGTTTTGATTATATATTTTAGTAAAAAACAAAACTCCAAATTCCAAAAACTGTCTCGTCTTCACTTCATTTGCAATGGCAAATTTCTTGCACCCCATGTTGGTGCATCATAACAACAGTGTGGTTTATCTTGCTGGATTGAATTTCTTGAATTTACTCTGTTTCTGACTTTCTGTTACTTCCCTTTGCTACTTCATTTCCATACATGTAGCATATTTTAAGTCATAGCTTTAGTTGAGTGCATTTTTTTGTGACGAAGCTTTTTTATCTGTCACCATCCTACACAATAGTGAACCAATATCATAATAAGGCAAACTAAAAATAACCAAATTTCAGATCTGAGGTAGTGTGATACTAGTTAGTAGTTACTGCCTTTTTTGTGCTCTCTTTGTTGCATGGGTGTTGTTTCTTCATTTGAATTCAGAAGTTGCAGATGTCCTAAAGTAAGAATAGGAAGAAAAAAACTTGCAGCTGCGTATAGTTATTTTTCTGGGTGGCTGGGTACTAGGTAGCAGGGCGTATAGTTATGTTTTGTTCTATGCAAAGTTTCTCCAAATTTCTAAGGTAGTTAGTGTCATACTGAATTTGATATATCCTTGTTTCCTTGCACTAGTTGCCCAGCATCAAGTGGACTCAATGTGAGGCTAGCTTCTTACTTTTGAATTTTAACAAACGCATAAATTTAAACACAAGCAGCAAGCAACACCCCACCTCCTTGCATTGACTGTTGCATTTTTTATGAAACCTAAAGCCTTGTTTCCATCTAATTGTAGGCCCATTTGACTCTAGTCTCCGGTCTCTCTCTCCACTCTAACTACAGCCGGCCCGCGTCTCCTCGACCATCACCACCTTGACGGTCTCCGTGAAGGTATTTTTCTTCTTTCTTTGATGCATATTATTAGAATTAGTTTTTTAGTTAAAATTTGATGCATGATTTTTGGCTAGTTGTTACAATTGATGCATAATTTCTTGTTCAATGTAAATTAATCAATGTTAGGTTCAATGTTTGGTTAAATGTTTTATGTCTAGTGATCCTTCCTAATAGAAGAAGGGCTTAATGATGTTTATTTACACATTTTTATTTATGTTTGTATGCTTAATGATGTTTATTTACACATTTTTATTTACGTTTATATGCTTAGTTATGTTTATTTACACATTTTTTATACATTGGGTTATTTAGTTTTGAAAATGGATGACAATAAAAGAAGGGCGATGTATGACGGATTCAATAGCGTGACACTAGGTCACTCAAAGGAATGGGTTAGGGTTGCAAAACAATTCGTGGATCTCGCATTTTCCGGTGGACCTCGTGTGGTGAAGTGTCCGTGTACCAAGTGTCAGAATTTTAAGTATGTGAGAAAGATCGAAGAACTGGAGCATCACCTTTGCAAGAATGGATTTATGCCTAACTATCTTGTGTGGCGCTCACATGGAGAAGTAGAGCAGAATATCACAGAGTCAAAAATAATTGATGATGAGGAGGAGGATCGGATGGATGACTTGGTGGCTGATATTAGTAGAGAGTATCCAACATTAGCCTCAGAACAGGATACACCAGATGAAGTGCAGGAGTTTTATAAGCTTCTTCACGCGTCAGAGGAAAAAGTGCATGACGACACCACTGTGACCGTGTTGCAGGTGGTTACACGTCTTATGGCAATGAAGGCAAAGTATAACTTCTCGAATAATTGCTATAACGATATAATCAATCTGATTATTGATCTCATCCCATCGAACCATAAGATGCCAAAAGACTTATACCAGTCTAAAAAGATTGTGTCCAGTCTTGGGATGAAGTATAAGAAGATTGATGTGTGCGAAGATAATTGCATGTTGTTCTGGAAGGAATATGAAGCGGCCACCCATTGTCAGAAATGCAGTAAATCAAGATATGCGGAGGTACTAAAAGAGGATGGAGCTACTTTTGCTACAAAAGTGGCAGTTAAATAGATTCGATATATGCCCATCACTCCAAGGCTTAAACGTCTGTTTTTAACCTCAGAAACTGCGAAGCTAATGTTGTGGCATAAGGAAGGAGAACGTGAGATCCAAGACCTAGACATTATGATGCATCCATCAGATGGCGATGCTTGGAAGGCTCTGGATCGTTTTGACCCAGAATTTGCAAGAGACGTTAGGAGTGTTCGTCTAGGCTTGTCCACTGATGGTTTCACTCCTTACGACAACAGTTCAACTTCATACTCTTGGTGGCCGGTTTTCATCATGCCCTACAACCCCCCTCCCAACAAATGCATGAAAGAAGGGTTCATATTTCTTGCCCTTATTATTCCAGGGCCTAAACATCCTGGAAAGAAGATCAATGTATTCATGCAACCGTTGATTGAAGAGTTCAAAGAGCTATGGGTAGGGGTAAAGGCTTATGATGGTCATCTAAAACGTGAATTTACCTTACGTGTTGTATATTTGTGGTCAATTCATGATTTGCCTGCATCTGGTATTTGGTCTGGCTGGTGTGTCCATGGTCGACTGTGTTGTCCCATATGCATGGGGGACACACAAGCATATCGATTGGAGCATGGTAAAAAGGTCTCATTCTTTGATTGTCATCGACGGTTTCTTCCATCCAATCACCTGTTTCGAAATGATACGAAGTCATTTAGAAGAGGCATAAAAGTTAAAGACGGTCCACCAAAACGTTTAATGGGTGAAGATATCATGATACAACACTGTGCCCTTCAAAGGGCTGCAGAAGGTCATGAGTTTGAAGGCTATGGTCAAGATCACAACTGGACTCATATTTCTTTTCTCTGGGAACTTCCGTATGCGAAGGTATTGATTTTACCACACAACATAGATTTGATGCACCAAGAGCGCAATGTTGCTGAAAGCATCATAAGCATGTGTCTAAACATTAAGGGTAAAACAAAAGACAACATCAATGCCAGGAAAGATTTAGGTAATCTTTGCGATCGCCCTAGCCTTGAGGTCAAATTAAATCCTAATGGAAAGGAGAGGACACCATGAGCTCCATACTGTCTAAAGCCGGAAGAGCGAAAAGAAGTATTTTGATGGTTGAAAATGTTGAAGTTTTCAGACCGCTATGCAGCCAACATAAAACGTACTGTTAACCTCGACACTAATAAATTAAATGGTTTGAAGGCTCATGATTACCATATTTTGATGGAAAGACTTATGCCGGTAATGTTTCGTGGCTATTTGAAGCCTCCTCTGTGGAAGATGATTGCTGAACTTAGTTACATATATAGACATATATGTGCTAAGTATATCTCAAAGAAATTGATGATTCAATTTGAGAAACAAATCGCGGTGCTTGTATGCAAGATGGAAAAAGTATTTCCGCCTGGATTTATGAATGTGATGCAACATTTGCTAGTGCACTTACCTTATGAAGCATTGGTAGGAGGACTAGTGCAGTTCCGATGGATGTATAGTCAAGAAAGAGAATTGGAAAAAACTTAGAGCTACTGTGCGGAACAAAGCAAGGGTTGAGGGGTGTATCGCAGAGGCCTTTGCAGCTAAAGAGATCTCAATCTTCTCAAGTCAGTATTTATCACACACTAACAACGTGAATGTTCAGTCAACACGGTATCATACTGAAGAAGAAGGTCCTTCGACCGACCTTAGTGTTTTTCTCTAGAAGGGGAAAGGGGTCGGGGCTTCTACTGCACATTATGTTGACATAAGAGAGCGTAATTTCACCATGCTCTACTTGTACACCAACATGGAGGAACTTGATCCATACTTTGAAATGTTTGATTCCATATATTTAGCTAGCCACAAACCTACACCAAAGGAACTGGATAATCTACGTATGAAAGGGATGAACGGAGGTCCATGTTTCGTTGAATGGTTCCATGAGCATGTAATTATCTCTTTATAATTTTCCTTTGTGTACTTAGTTTGCACATATGACTTGCTATTTACCTATATCTTTTTTTCTGCTCTATGTAGTGTAAGAAACTTGACTCTCTAGTCTCGGATGATTTGCGACAGATATCACATGGTCAGTTGAAAGCAAGAAAATATACCCGCTATGATATTAATGGATACCATTTTCGAACATCAAAATTAGAAAAAATCCGCCCGCAGGCAGCCACGACAAACAGTGGAGTAGTAGCAACTACCACAAATGCAGACGGAGGCACTCATGACTATTATGGTGTTCTTCAAGACATAACAGAGTACACTCTTGGTGGGGCCAAAGAGTTCATGTTTGTGTTATTTGATTGTGAATGGTTTGATCCTCAACAAATGCGAGAGGATGAATTTGGAATTGTGGAGGTAAAGCATGAATCACGGTTTAAAGGCAGCGATTATAGCAATGTTGTGCTTGCACATCAAGCGCAACAGGTGTACTATCTAACATATCCTCATGAAAACTTGAAGTCTTGTTGGGTTGTATACAAAATTAATCATGAAGTCCATCTGTTATGATATGATTATTACAACACAAATAACGAAGATGATGATTTTGTTAATATTTATCAAGAAGAAGGCGATCAGTCAGAAAATATAGAATTTACTATATCTGAGGATTTAGGGCTCAATGAAGTAGCTAGTCTCGCCATAGATTTGATGGCAGAAGAACTAGGTCCTTCTAGGGCAAGGACTCGTAAGTCACAGAGAATTCTTGAAAAACAACAAAGACTTGAAATAATTGAGCAGCGCGTTGCTGAAGCAGATTCTGATGCCGATGATTTTTGAAAAGTATATATATTTAAATTCTTGTATATGCATTCCTATTTCAATACTAAAAGTATATATAATTAAATTCTTGTAATGAAATTTGTGCAGATAATGAGGGTCATGGACAAGCTCAAAGGGAAGAAGCGCGGTGACTCCTCGAGGTCACGGTTGACTAGGGGTTCAGGTGGTGGGGATACATCCTCTATGTTGTTCCAGGTATTTAATTTGCTTTAATTTCTTTTCTTCTACGTATGTAATAGTATTATCACTTTATTTTCGAGTACTTGATATATCTCATTGTTGATTATGTTTGTAGGGCTCTACAGCGTCAAGGCAACGGCTAGAGCAGCTCCTTGGTTGCATGGAGGAGCAGGGGCGCGAAGTGGCAAGCCATAATGAACCTGGGCAAGAGCGAGAGGTGGCAGGCCATAGTGCACCTGGGCAAGAGCGCGAGGTGGCAGGCCACAATGCACTTGAGCCGGAGCGTGAGGCGATAAGCTCAAGTGGACCTATGCTAGAGCAGGACCACAATGCATTTGAGCAAGCGCGCGAGGCGGTAGACCACAATGCACCTAGGCAGGAGGACGAGCTGGCACGCCAAGGTTCACCGATGCGTGATGATGATGACTATGGGGAGGACTACGATGGAGAGGCCGATGGAGAGGCCGATGACGAGGTTGTTACAACGACACAGGCAATGAACTTCAGGTAATTTTATTTTGACGACGAGTTCTATTTTTTGTTGGATTGATATTATTACCAGTGCACAATTTACAATTTTGTAGGTTTCGGCGGTCCCTTAGAGTTCCACCGACACAACCCTTGGACCAACGTAGGGTCATAAACCCTGCAGGAGAGAGGAGCTAGGTGGAGGTAGCATGGAGTGGCAAAGGTCACCGGACACCAGTTAATACAGTGCTAGGATCTATAGCTCGTTTTCACTATCCAGGGGTGGTACAATTCAACGAGGTAGAGATAGGGGCATATCACTGGGCTCACTGGGGCCTCAAACCATATGGACCCGATCGTACTCACCAAGTCGCAGTGTGGTCATCGTTTTGGGTGAGTTTATTATGTCTTTTAAATTTACTTACCGTGTGTAACACCTCAGGTGTTACTATGGCTAGAGCACACCTGGCACTCAGGACTGTGATCACATGTGGTAGAGGCTTAGGGAATCACATAAGAACTTGGAGATCATGTGTTAATCAAAGTTTATTAATGACCTAAGAAGCATTACTCAAATCTTTGTACCCTTACTACCTTGGAAGGGAGAGGGGGGAAGAACCCTAGACCTCTCTTAAACCCTATCTTCCAAAACCATGGTTAAAAGGGGAAAGAGAGTGAGCAAATGTGCAAAACATGGGTAATTTTTAACCAAACCCTAAGTAACCTTGTAACCAGCAATTAAGGGAAGGAAATATTGCAAAAAGACCCCTGGTGGAACCCCAAATCCAATCTCCAAGTGGAGAGAGAGCTAGAGCTCTCTATTTCTCTCTAAGTTAAAAACTACACCTACACTAAAGATCAGTCGTGTTCACCTCGAAGCTGGCACCAAATCCACCTGTGTTCTATACCAAAAATGTGGCATACCACCTAGGGCACCCACTGGAAAAAGCTGAGCCCGAGACTTGGACGTTTGACATGCCTTGGCATGGTTTTTGTTGCGAGGTGGGCAGTGTGACACACCCGATTTGGCGACCGGAGATCTCCCTCCCTAGGCCATATCTGCCATGGCGTCTCACAGGTAAGTGATAGCCCTAGGTGCCAGGAGTAGACCCGCGCCGGATTTATGCCAAGGTTCGCACGTTTGCGACTTGGGTGAGCTGTGGAACAAGGGCAGAAGAAAACTTACACGTGTTCGACGCGCTCTGCCGCGCCAGAGCACGCCCGCACCCGACCCCGCGCCACGCTGAGCCGCGCCCGTGTCCCCTGTGTGCGCCCGTGCCTATAAAACCCACAGAGGCATCGAGCACACTCCTCCGCGCACCCTCAAGCCTCACCGGAGCTTAGCTCGCCGCCGTTTGCCCGTGCGCGACGTGTTCACGGCCACCCGACCCACTGCCGCCGTAGATCGGCCAGCCCAGCTTTTCCCAGCCCCGTCCAACCCTCGGAGGCGAATGTGCACGACTCAGTGAAGCTCCTCGAGCGAGGAATCGAAGCCTGCTTCACCGGAGAGGCCAGTCCACGGTCGCCGGAGCTCACACCCTCGCCGGAGTACGTGGACCGGGTAATCCGCTCAACCATTTTCCAATTCCTGGTGCACACAGTCACTATGTGACCCCGTGAAGCTCACCTTGCCCTTGGATTGAACCAGCTCGCCGTGGTTTGGCCGGTACACTCGCCGCCGACGAGAACACCCGCCTGCGCACGTGGACCGAGCGATTCTGGTCATCCCCGCCGTCGAGCCGCACCTTGCTGTGACCGCTAGAGCCACCCCGAGCCAACCCTGCCCTTCGCTGGACCTATCTCACCGCCGGTAAGCCGCGCCACCCTTTTCTTTCCCGCAGATACTGTTTACATTGGGGGAAGGACCTCGGGGAAGAAGAGAGGAAAGTCAGGGGGCTTTTTGAATTGTCAGTGACCCAGGGGAATAGTGGCGCAGGGGTAGATCTGTGCGGGTTGATTTAGTTTAAACCCAGGGACCTCGGTGTAAACTGTTTTTCCAGGAAACTCTTATTAAATCTGTTTTTAAATTGAACAGAAACTTTGAAAATCCATAACTTCTGTTGAAATCATCCAAATTTGGTCAAACAAATTTTGTCAGACTCTAAATAATGTAACCTACTTAAGAAAAATATAAAACCCCCTATGTACTACAGAAAACTTTAGGGTTCTAATTTAATTATTATTTTGGCCATAAGCTAAATAATAGGGCAAAAATTAGTTGCACTATTAGACTAGGGTTAGAAAAATTTGGAGAAGTTTATATCTACCTATTGACCTAATTAAAAATGTTGAATCCCTCTGTCCACTCCATTAAGTCAGTTTTTACCCCTTATTTTATAATATGCTTAAGGTTAAGAAAAATAGAAAAGGTGATTTAAAGAATGAATCAGAGGGCACCTCTATTTTTGTTAAGGCACTTATCCAATGTAGTTCACCAGAAAAATCTATCCTACCCTGGTTTAGTATAAATTAAGTAGGATACCTTTTATTTGAAGAAAATAAGGATAACTTAGAAAAACCCTACAAAAATAACCCTAAGGTGAAAATACCCCAACCCTTGGGATAACTAATGTTTTGTTATTATGAACATAAGAAAAATACAAAATCTGTTGTTTGATATTTTTCAAATGACAAGTTAGTTATAAGCACCTTTTTGACATAAAACTTTAGAAAACCACAACTAAATAATTACCAATTAAATTTCTGTGAATTTTGGCACAGGGGTTTATTATTATTGTTAGATCTTAACAAAAATAACCCTTAGGAAGGAACTCATCTCTAATGAGGAGGTGTAGTGTAAAGTGGCCCATTTTACACCACCTTTGTTATTTTTACCTAAAGCTTAGCCTTTTTATTTTGAACCTCAATTTCCTAAAATAGGCTATAATGACCAATGGCAATCCACTGTAATTTTTACATAATTTTTGGAAAAGGTTAAACCCCTGTCATAATTCAAACCTACACTAGAAACTATAACTAGAAAATGAAGAAAAGGGAAAAATGAATAATGGAAATTAGTGTCATCTTAAATTCCTTGTAAATTGTCCACTGAAAATATATAAGGACAATACAAATCCACTATGTTTATCCTCAATAAAACCCTAAGCCTAAACAGTAATAAGCATAACCCACTGGAAGCCCCGCGTGGCTAAGAAACCCTAAGTTACTTCTTGACTTAGTTTCTTCTTATCATAAGGTTATTAAATCCTGCATAATCATGATATACATGTTCATTGCATTCGATAGACTGTAACCTTGCTGACGGAGAGTACGTCCTCGTGCCGGAGCAAGGAGCTGCTCAGGAGGTAGCCCCGGATCCAGCCCCAGAGTCTGCATCAGAGGATCTGCCTGCCACAGCCTTGGAAGGCAAGCCCCGGTTTTATGCATAACCTGTTCTATATGATATTTTACTATACTTAATGTTTGTAGGTTTGTATTGTGCACTTAAGTGTAGGAGTTGTTTGAAACCCTAGTTGCTTGATCTCAGGAATCCCTTTGAGATGAATACTAGTATGATAAGTCGAGTAGTTGCTTTATTAATTAGGATCTCGGTAGAAGTCGAGTGATTTTCCCAGCACTCGCGCGAGGTTAGGAATTGGCTGTATCCACTTTCTTATCATATTGATGTTGGTGTGTGGGCAACAATCCATGGGGATTGGTTGTCTACGGGATAAAAATTTGAATAAGGATTAAGGTGTGGTACCGTGAGTCAAGCGTTTGAACGTACTAAGCACATGCCGAGAAATATGGTAAATCGTTAAGCCTAGTACCTGATTGAACCTGGCAGTGGACTTTACCCCTCACGCGACCTGAGACGTAGTCTCCCATTCCGGTTATGGTGGGTACAAGTGCGGTCACTGCACGACGGCCAGTCGGGGTCAGTGAGGCATTGTACGCCAAGGCGGTGAGCCCTGATCTGCTGACGGGGAATCGATGGGGACGGTTGATGTGTGTGGGGACGGAGTACCTCGCCACGTCGTGTGTTTAGGTTTACCTTGCAAGGATAAAAACTCGATTCGAATCGTCTGCTTCTCGCAGCTAATGAGACTGCTTGATCCATGCTGCTACATTGAGTAACAAGTGGAAATATGATGAGTTGACACAAGTTGTTGATTGCTAAATATGTTTGATACCATGTATGAGTAAATAGTACACATTTAGCCTTAAGAGAGTCACACTTAAATTTGACAGAGTTAAAACTTGATTTAGAAACTCAGCTAGTGCTTTTGGCAACCAAACCCCACAGCCAAACAGCTGCATGTCTAGAGGTAGAGGAGTAGACTCCTCACACCGGGTAAGTCTAGCTGAGTATTAGTATACTCAGCCTTGCTTGTGGCATAATTTTTTACAGGTTCTCTGGAGGACATGGTTGCTGGAGTGACTTGGCCGTCCACCTTACCACCGGGTTGGACTTTCGAGTGGGATCCCGCCTCGGCTGAGGAGGAGCATGAGGAGTGATGGGACAGGCTTCCCCATCTCTCTATTTATTTACCGTTAGTTTATTTCCGCTGCACTTCGAACAATGATGGTCACTTTTGCAAAACTCCGATGATGGTGATGTAATAATTTTAACACTCTTACCCGCATGGTTTTATGCTTTATTGTATTTGCTCTATGACTCACCATCGAGTGAGATTGTGGTACTTGATCCTGTCAGTGGCCTCGTCGGACCAGATCCGAGGGATTGATGAGATATTCCCATTTAAGTGTGGTCTAGCCTCTAAGGCGGGACTTAAGCACTTAAGTCGGAATAATTCGGGCAGTTCCGCCACAGCTGGTATCGGAGCTTGTACCACCACAGAGGAATCAATAAAATATGAATACCATCCCTTTTCAAAATAAAACTTGATAGAAACAATGTTGGATAGATCGTAGGACGAGCAGGATAGACCTAGGACGTGAAGCCTTAGGATGATAGAAGGGTAGCTAGGTGGCTAAATAATTAGGCCCCACAGGCCACTTTCAGGGATGGGAGTCCTTCCCTATCCCCTTATGTTGGTGAGGTCGTTCAGGACGAGCATGCATGCATTGCTAAAATTAAACAAATGGATAATTGAGTAAATACTTAAAAACAAGATGATAACCAACTAAGTTCCCAGTACCTTTTTATTTTAACTAAAGAAAGGTTGAGTTTGATTTTTCTTGTTCTTTTTATAATTCTTTTCTTTTACTTACGCTTAACCGTACACAGATGACTTCCCACGGATCCTCAGAGGACGGAAATGCACTAACCCACACTGACGGGCTTGCACGAGAGGGTTTCCCCCGTATTTTGTGGGAGGTACTTCAGGGAGCCGGGTACCTAACAGCCCCTCAGTACGCGGTGCAGCAGTTCGAGAAGCACCGGGTGCCTCGCTGTAGGGTGAGGATGACCTTGGAGCCTCATCCCCTGCAGCCAGGCTGGCGTTCCCTGGACTCTGAGTCTTTCGGATACCGGGCGGGGGACACGATCGAGGCGATCGCTCTGCACGGGTTGACTACTTTCTGCGGATTTCACCCCTTGGAGCTTTCCACCCACCCCATTGGCTTGTTTCCCGCTGAGAGGGAAGACGACCCAATGTGGAAGGATCGGGTGGAGCATGCCAAGGATATCTGGGCTCTCTACCCAGGCCACACGGCTCACTTGTCGGTACGGTGCATGAACGCCCTGTACCGTCTGCAAGTGATGCGTGGGGAGGCAATGTCTCATCTGATGGCCTTATTGGAGGCAACCAAGATCACCCTGGATAACAGGGAGGAGCTCGTGGTTGACTTGTCCCAGGAGCTGGTGGAAAAAGATTTACAAGTGGAGCAGTTGTCTGATGAGATCCATGAGCTGGAGGAATTGGTGGGGACGAGGGAGAACACCATCGAGGTTCTCGAAGATCAACTCCTCAACACCCAGCAGCAGCTCGCAGAGGCTAATGAGCACCTAGATATGCATCATCAGGAGATCCATGATGGGGAGGCGGATGAGGACGTCGACATTGAGGGAGGGGAGGAGCCTGCTTCTAGCGTAGACACTGCTGGCTTAGGGAGACCACCTTCCCCCGAGTCGAGTGTCGCCTCATTCGCTCATTAGACACCAGAGTAGGAATAGAATTAGGTAATGTAGGACTCCTCGCAGCTAGCTTAGTTTTTGCACCCTTGGGGTACTAGGCTAGATAGAGTTGAGTCTTTTTGAGACAAATGATGTAATCGTGTTAAACTCTCTTGGAAGCATGTTGGATGGATGCTGTTATTAGTTTTAAAATTTGGAAGGAAAAAGTTATGCCCTTATAAATCCTTTTGTTAAAGTTGGAGTATATCATTTTGCTATTGACTCTTTTCGCCGCGATTAAATCTTGAACTTGGAGATATGGTGTTAAGTAATTATGTGGTTTTTCAGATGGCTGGGAGAGCGCGCCGTGGCCAGAATGAGCGCATTCCTCCACCGCCGCCACCGCCTCCCACTCTACAGGAGCTAATGGCTCAGCAGAATGAGATCTTGAGGCAGCTAGCTCAGCGTCAGCCACCACCTCAGCACTATGGTGGTGGAGATCATCAGCGGCACCCCGCAGTGGCCACTTACTAGGAGTTCCTCAGTACTCAGCCGTCGTTGTTCACCAAGGCGGAGGATCCACTTGATGCTGATGTATGGCTGAGGGTAGTGGAATCCAAATTCCCACTACTCAATGGAGTTTGTTCCGAGGTGACTAAGGTCAGGTTCGCCACTCAGCAGCTTCGTGGACCCGCACGGACCTGGTGGGACCACTATCTCGCTATGCAACCAGCTGACCATGAAGTGGATTGGAGAGAGTTCAAGGCAGCTTTCAGAAGGCACCATATCCCAGCTGGCATTATGGACCGTAAGCTTAACGAGTTTTTGGCACTCACTCAAGGCAATAGGACAGTGTTGCAGTATGCTCAGGCTTTCAATGATCTGTGCCAGTATGCTGGGTACCATGCAGATACAGATGAGAAGAAGAGGGACAGGTTCAGACGGGGGCTCAGCACTAAGCTCCGTGATCGTCTCAACACTGTCAGGGCCAACAGCTATAATGAGTTGGTCAACATGGCCATTTCCCAGGAGGACTGTATCACAGCTCGTCAGGCAGAGAAGAAAAGGAAGACCCCTGTGGCAGGACCCTCAGCTCAGCCCCAGCGTTTCAGGATTGTGTCCGACACACAGAACAGGGGACCCCAACAGCAGCAAGGGAGATGGGTGATCCGACCACAGCAGCAGCCACAGGCACCCAACCGCACCCAGTTTCCAGCCTAGAGGAACAATCAGCAGCAGCAGCAGTATCGCCAGGCAAATGACAACAGGTGTTTCACCTGTGGCAACACTGGGCATTATGCCAAAAATTGCCCCAGGAATCAGCAGAGGCAGGGGCAGAATGTAAATCAAAACCAGGGCAAGAGGCAGAAGGTGCAAGTGAGGCAGGGCAAGCTGAATTTTACCACCATGGCTGATATACCAGAGGGAGCACCCGTCATGACTGGTATCTTTACAGTTTTGAATTATCCTGCTGTTATTATTTTTGATTCTGGTGCATCACATAGCTTTATTAGTGCCAAATTTAGTGCCAAATGTCAACTGCCTTTTCACCACACCAATGGGGGTATCACAATTTCAACACCAGGAGGCAGGATTGCCACTAATCAAATCAGCAGGCATGTGCCCATAAAGTTTGGTAGTCTAATAATTAAAACCACCCTCCTCGTATTGGGTTTGGACAGCGTGGATATCATATTGGGAACTGATTGGTTAACAAGGCATCGGGCAGTTATTGACATTGCAGCTAGGGCCATTGAAGTGCACTCACCGACCTGTGGTGAAACCACATTATATTTGCCCGATCAGGGTTGCACCCGTTCTTGTGCCTTCGTTATGATAGAGTCCCCAGTGGAAAAGATCCCAGTAGTTTGTGGCTACCCGGATGTGTTTCCGGATGAATTGCCAGGAATGCCACCTGACAGAGACATTGAGTTTGCAATTGAATTGCAACCCAGGACTGCTCCTATCTCTAAGAGACCCTATAGGATGCCTCCCGCGGAACTGGCAGAACTGAAGAAGCAACTGCAAGAATTGTTGGACAAGGGGTTCATTCGCCCAAGTACTTCACCTTAGGGATGTCTCGCTTTATTTGTGAAGAAAAAGGATGAGAGTTTGAGGATGTGTGTTGATTACCGCCCTCTCAATGCGGTGACTATCAAGAACAAATACCCGCTACCCCGCATTGATGTTCTGTTTGATCAGTTGGTAGGAGCCAGGGTATTCTCCAAGATAGACCTTCGCTCAGGATACCATCAAATCAAGATCCGTGCCAGTGATATCCCAAAGACTGCTTTCTCTACTAGATATGGGCTTTATGAGTTTTTGGTGATGTCTTTTGGGCTGACCAATGCCCCGGCTTATTTCATGTACTTGATGAACTCAGTATTCATGCCAGAGCTGGACAAGTTCGTGGTCGTTTTCATTGATGATATTCTGATCTATTCCAAGAATGAAGACGAGCATGCTGAGCATCTGCATATCGTGCTTCAGCGACTGCGCGATCATCGTCTTTATGCTAAATTGTCTAAATGTGAATTCTGGCTGAAGGAAATAAAATTCTTGGGTCACACAATTTCTCAGGATGGGATATCAGTTGATCCTGAGAAAGTACAAGAAGTGATGGACTGGAAACCCCCAACTACAGTGAGGCAGATTAGGAGTTTTCTAGGATTGGCAGGGTATTATCGACGATTTATTCCGGATTTCTCCAGAATTGCCAAGCTAATGACTGAGTTATTGAAGAAGGGAGCCAAGTTTACTTGGAGCCAAAAGTGCGAAGATGATTTTCATACACTGAGGCAACATTTGACAACAGCCCCAGTGCTGCCTCAACCCGATAGCACCAAGCCCTTTGAAGTTTATTGTGATGCCTCAGGTACGGGATTGGGATGTGTCTTGATGCAAGAGAATAGAGTGATTGCTTATGCTTCCCGAGCACTCAGACCTCATGAGCAGAACTACCCTACACATGACCTGGAATTGGCAGCCGTGGTTCATGCTCTTAAGATATGGAGACACTACTTGATGGGAGCTCACTGTAACATTTACACTGATCACAAGAGTCTCAAGTATATTTTCACTCAGGCAGACCTTAACATGAGGCAGAGGAGATGGTTAGAGCTAATCAAGGACTATGATTTGGAGGTGCATTACCACCCTGGCACGGCCAATGTTGTGGCAGATGCTTTGAGCAGAAAGGCCCAGTGCAATTGTATGAACATGGATGCAAGAGTCACCACCCTATGTGATGAGTTGTGTAAGTTGAACCTGGAAGTTGTTCCTTTCGGTGAATTGAGTTATATCTCGGTGGAGCCCACATTGCAAGAGCAAATAGTCTAGGCACAGGTTGGGGATAAAGGTGTACAGGTTATCAAGGGCATGCTCAAGCAGAAGGCAGAAAGGTACAAGTGCTTCCGTCAGGACAGTAAGGGAGTTTTGTGGTTTGGAGATCGACTGGTTGTTCCCAAGGACCCTGAGCTCAGAAAGAAGATACTGGATGAAGCTCACCTTTCCAAATTCTCCATGCACCCTGGTAGCAACAAGATGTACCATGATCTCAGATCTTTATACTGGTGGACCAGGATGAAGAGAGAAATTGCCAAGTATATATCCGAGTGTGACACCTGCCAAAGGATCAAGGCTAGTCATTTGAAGGCAGCAGGCCCTCTACAGCCCCTTCCCATACCATCTTGGAAATGGGAGGACATTTGCATGGACTTTATCATGGGATTGCCCAACACCTCCAGGTACCATGATTCAATTTGGGTTATTGTGGACAGATTGACCAAGTCAGCTCATTTCTTGCCAGTACATACCACCCACAGGACAGAGAAGTATGCGGAAATCTACATTGACCAGATAGTTCGTTTGCATGGGATACCAAGGACTATAGTGTCAGACAGAGGAGCACCATTTGTGGCACGATTTTGGGAACAATTGCAGGAATCACTTGGGACCCATGTCATACGGAGCTCAGCCTACCATCCCCAAACAGATGGCCAGACAGAAAGGGTGAACCAAATTTTGGAAGACATGCTGCGAGCTTGTGCACTGCATTACGGAAAGGATTGGGACAAGTGTCTTTCTTTGGCAGAGTTTTCATATAATAACAGCTACCAGTCCAGTTTGAAGATGGCACCTTTTGAGGCCTTATATGGGAGAAGGTGTAGGACCCCGCTGAATTGGTCTCAAGCAGGAGAAAGGGAAATATTTGGGCCAGATTTGGTACTTGATGCAGAAGAAAAGGTCAGAGTCATCAAAAAGAATTTAGAAGCTGCTCAGGCCAGGCAAAAGAGCTATCATGATAAGAGGCGGAAACCTCTCCAGTTTGCAGTGGGAGACCATGTTTATCTTAAGGTGTCACCCACCAAGGGTGTCCAGAGATTTGGGATCAAGGGCAAGTTAGCTCCTCGTTACATTGGACCCTACGAGATCAAGGAGACTTGTGGACCTGTAGCATATCAATTGAAGTTGCCACCCAGCATGTCAGCTATTCATGATGTATTCCATGTATCTCAGCTGCGAAAATGTGTCCGTCTACCCACTGAAGTGCTACCGGAACCAGAGGTTGAGATAGAACCAGACTTGTCCTATCAAGAGTACCCCGTCAAGGTACTGGATCAGAAAGAAAGGTCAACACGGGCAAGATCAATCAGAATGTATAAAGTTCAGTGGAGTCACCATTCAGCAGAGGAAGCTACGTGGGAGACGGAGGATTTTCTACGCTCCCGCTTCCCCGACTTTCTGCCTAAAGGAGTCGGTACGTGATCACAAAACCCCACCCCCCACCTACCCTTTGAAAATAATTTTAAGAAAAACATAGATAGCAAGGATAGTCTAAGTTGTGGATTTAACTTAAAAAGGACTTCCTTCTGAAGTTGCAAAGAGAATGACATTCGAAGAGCAGTTAATAAGAGAAACTTGAGTAAAGAAAGAGTAGCACCAGCACACCTTCAAGCACCCCTCTAGGGGACTCTGCCTAAAATCTCGGGACGAGATTCCCTTAAGGGGGGAGGGCTGTAACACCTCAGGTGTTACTATGGCTAGAGCACACCTGGCACTCATGTTGATGACTTGTTCTCAAATGCTTCGGATTAAGAACAAGGCAACATAAAAAGTGTTATATGATAAGGTCCTTCGTCCTTTGAAACATTATTTCCCTTCGGGATATAATGTGCTCCGGACGAAGGTCACAAACAATATATCTTCGTAAGCACAATAAGCTATGACGAAGGACTTACACGCAACATAAAAAGTAATATAAACATTTAAATTTCATCACAACGTCATTTCTATTTTATTATCATATAACAATAGAAATGACTTTGAATTACAAGTGTACCTTCGGATTGCGGGAAGACAAAAGTACAAGGATGACGCAAAAGCAAATGCCAGATCAGCCTCCTCAGTACGGGAGTACTGTTCATCTATTTATAGGCGTGGGACGCAGCCCATGTAAAATTTCATTCATGCCCATTACATTTGCTTAATGACCTATGGGTATCTGTCAAGGCCTAAGTAGTCTTTTCATCTTTAAGTCGGTTCCCCGTTCTGCTATCGCGACGAAGCTTTCCTGCGCATAGCTTCGGCTGCGCACCATCCTTCGTACAGCATGGTAACCAGCCCGTCCTTCATCTCAACCCCCTTTCGTCTGGCTTAAGCTTCGTCCTGTCCGTACTCCATGTTCATAATCTGAGTCCGAAAATACATGTTCATATAATTCACTTGGAAAACATTGTCAAATCTTGTTTTTGAGGACCTTCGGAGGACGAAGGCCCCCAACAGTAGCCCCTCGCAATATTAATTTGTTAATGATAAATTCAGATTGCGATATGGACGAAGGCCTTGAGCCGAAGGTCCGAAAAAACACCTTCCCTTTGCTAGAATAGCAACATTCACTGACAAGCGGGGTCTTTCAATTTTCAACGCACTGGGCGTATAAATAAGATCATACCGCAAACTCATTTGGTACGCTCACTTGCCATCTGCTTCCGCTCACTAAATTTTTAGCTCTTGCGCACTAAGATTTACTGATCTTTTGGTTTTGAAGCTTCGGCTTTGAAAACAGTTTTTTAGTGTTTCCGAAGATGTCTGAAGGTAAGAAGGTCGCTGCTGAGATGAAGCTGAGCCTCGACGAAGAGAAGAACTTGGGGTTCCTTATAGCGATGGCGAAGACCAATACAGAAAAAATCACCAAGGAGATTCTGGAAGGTTTGTCTGAAGATACTGGTGACAGCGACAGTTATGATGTAGAAAGTGGTGGGGGAGAGTTCGAAGATCGACCATGGCGGCCAAGTCACTCAGTTTTCGGGAAAACCACTATTAAGCAGAGTCATATTGACAATATGAGAGGGAGATATTTTCGAGATATATCTATTGTGAGGGCTGATGCTGGAGAAAAAACTTCTCCCACCCCCGAAGAAGATGAGGTCGTGATCTTCCGAAGCTTTCTCAAGGCTGGGCTTCGATTCCCCCTAAGCAGCTTTGTTGTCGAAGTCCTGAAGACATTTCAAGTCTACCTTCATCAAATTACTCCCGAAGCTATCATAAGAATGGGGATCTTTGTCTGGGCTGCGCGAAGCCAAGGCTTAGAACCAAATGCTAAAAGCTTTTGCAAAATTCATGAGTTGTTATATGAGACGAAGCCCTGGGGGAAAGAACAATATCACAACAACTTTGGTTGCTACAGCTTCGGCGCCCGCTCCGGGTCAAGCTGCCCCGTGCCAACCTTTCGGAAGAGGTGGCCCGGTGCCTGGATGACAGAATGGTTCTATGTAAAGAATGACTTGACAGCGCAGGAAGATGTTAAAAGTATCATTATGCGTCCTATCTGGCAGTGCTTCGGACTCCGAAAACCGAAGGTTGAAATGGATGAAGCGGCCGAAGAATGCCAAAGAGCCTTCGGCGTAGTCTGCTCTTTTATCGGGACAAGGGACTTGGTCCAAGAGCATATTGCCTTCAGGGTGTGGCCACTTGCAGGAAAGTGGGAAATGCCGAAGGAGACCATCAAAGAGTCTGACGAAGGCGAACTGGTCAGACTGAAATACACATTCAAATACGGGGATAAGTTTGTTGCACCTGATGATGACTGGTTAAAAAGCATTGAAACATTAAGTGACGAACTGCTTGGGGTATATTCGAAGGCCGAGAACACTGCATTATCGGCAGCCTTCGGAGGCCGAAAGAAGAAAAGGCTCAACCGGGTATTTGATGCAATCGGGTTTGTCTACCCTGACTACCATTATCAGGTGCCGGGCCGCAAAAGAAAAAATACTTCTCCTGCAACAGAAGTTGCCACAAGTGCTTCTAGTGAGCCAGCGCCGCAAAGAAAAAAGATGAAGGTGCTCACCCACCGGGCACGTTTTATTGAGCCGGCCACAGTGCCTGAATTTATCGGTAAAGTCTCCTTGGGCACTGAAAGTACAGAGCCAGCTCCAGTGCCGAAGATCGAAGAAAAAACTGAAGTGCCTTCAGCAGAAAAAGCAGAAAAACCGAAAATTGAAGGACGAAAAATATTAGAAATCTTGAGTCCTTCAGCAAGTGTCGAAACAATAAAAAATCAAAAGGGTCCATCGGTAACCCCGAAAAGAAAAAGAATGGTGAACGTGCTAGATGTTTTGGAGACAATTAAGTCTTCAAGCACAACTCCAAAGAAGACTGTTGAACTTTCTGAAGTGTCTACTGAAGCTTTAATTGCTGAAGCTTCGAAGCAACAACTTGAAGTTGAAGCTGGGACTTCAGAGCCCACCAAGGAACAACCTTTGGAAACCGAAGAAAAAATAAAAATGCCAGAGCCAATTTTGGTTGAAGAAATTGACACTGCTGCCCCCGAAGCTTCTTCCACCATATGCGATTACATTGTGCGACATGCTTCGGGGAAAAAATTATCTGAAGAAGAGATTTATGAAGCCAACCACTATGCCAAAGAATTAAAATATCCGAAGGGGGCACTAGTGTTCAATGGGACAAACGAAGATGACTTCCTATACTGTCTTCCTGACAACAAAGAATTATCTGTCTGCCGGGAGATGGCTAGGAGTATGGGGTTTCCGAAGCTTGAAGCTGGACTATGCGCTATGACGAAGGAGGATCTCGCGGATAGTCTTGCGTATAATAGCCTAAAGGTATAGGAATTGGGCGCTTGGAAATTTTATAATTCGTAACTCATTCTTTTATTCTTATACCAACTTTTTTTTTACATGTAGGGTTTAATCCTAAGCAACGCATTGAGAGCACAAAAGAATGCCGAAGATGAGAGCTATGAAATTGCGTTCAACAACCTACGGTCAGAAGTTATTAAACTGAGAAACGAAGCTCTGGAAAAGGATAAGATTCTGCTTACATTGGTAGACAAGGTAAAAAAGGACGAAGCTGCCTCAAAGGTCCAGGCCGAAGCCCAAAAACGTGAGATTAAAGATCTTCAGAAACAGCTAGCTAGAGCTAAAGAGGAACGTATGCTTGAAGAAACAAGACGAGAGCTTAGCGATCAACTGGCCAATCATTTAGAGATAAGTGTTAAGGAGCTTCGTGCATCTCAGAGAAAATGCTACGTTAAATCTATAGAATGCGTCAAAAAGATAAAATCCAGCTTCGCCGGCGTTGGCGCATTCTCTAGTGAAGAGAATTTCTCAAGAGGCAATCCCGAAGGTCCACTGGAATGGATCAGTCACGAAGCAGAGGCCTTCGAGGAAATCCTGAGTAGCCGCGGTGACATCTGCGCTTTTTCGGGCGCTAGAGGAGTTGCTACTGTTTTGGAGAGGAAAGGTTGTGAGCATGTAAAATCCTTAGCTCAGTCCGAAGCTGCCTTGTCCTCCGAAGACATCAAAGACCCCTCGGCCGAAGCAAGCATGGATGGCGGAAAATTCTTTACTGATATCTGGGACAACGGCGGCCGAGAAATGGCGCAAGAAATTATTCAAAAGAGTGAAAAAGGCATCCATGATGCTAGGAAAGTGACAGAAGTTGCCGAAAAAAGTACAGAGCCCGAAGGGCAAATAGGTATTAATTAGTCGTCCTTATTGTGTTGTAATTTTTAATTTCAAACTTTGTTCGCGGTCTGTGATAGTAATGTAGACATATTCTCTTCCCTCAGAACCTGCTGGATCGTCTGCTGACCCTCACACGAAAGGGGATGACGAAATTAAACAAATGGCCGAAGCTATCATGGATAAAGTTGTTGAACAACTTCTAAATGAGGCTGCCGAAGTAGTACTAAGAGAAGACTAGATGTTATTAGAAAAAACATTTGAAATGTGGTCTATGTAATATTTTGTACATTTGAATGTAATATACAAGTTTCTTTTCATTATTCAATTCTTTACGATGCATGAAACTTTACATACGTACCGTTTTTTGAGCCTTCGGCGAAAAAAACACCTTCCCTTCTTTTCATGCTTCGTGAAGATAGAAAAACTTTTATGCATCACAAAATCCATAGCGCTCTGATGAAAAATATCCAAACTTCGTGAAAACATTCTCCGAAGCTATATTCCGAAGATTCTTACTTTCTCAAAGCATCCTTCCGAAGGTTGATACTGTGTTCCCTTCTTTTGCCATATGCAATATGATGTATGATGCTTATGCTATGCAAAATGATGTGATGATGTTATGTTATGTAGATGAGATTGATTCCGAAGATACACACATATCCCCGTAAAACACACAATCTTTTTGTATCAGCGCTCACTTTTCGCTGTAAGCTCTGCATTCCCTTAGGAACGTCTTTGGAGCTTCTTCGCCTTTTACTTAGGCGGTATCAGCGTTGACTTTTCGCTGTAAGCTCTGTATTCCCTTAGGAACGTCTTTGGAGCTTCTTTGCCTTTTACTTTCGGCGGAATCAGCGTTGACTTTTCGCTGTATGCTCTGCATTCCCTTAGGAACGACTTTGGAGCAGAAAACTTACACTGCGCTCCCTTTGGAACGGCTTTTTGTGACTTCAGCAACTTACTCTGCGTTCCTTAGAACGACTTTTGTTGCTTCGAAGGATTTTTAATAATTCGAAGGTCCTCCTTGTTATCACGAATTTTTAAGCTTCAGCAACTTAAGCCTGTGGAGAAAATAGGTTTTCCTCGTGGCCAACATCGAAACTATTACATGAAAACTGAAAACTGTTCTTTATTACACAGAAAATAAAACTAAATGGAAAAGACTGCTATCAAGGTAGGATATTTGTCAATAAATGTGCTTCGACTCTGGCACAGTGCTATTGACTGTGCGAGCTTCAGATTGTTCTCTGAGATCCCTTTGGTGTGGAACATATTGGCTCCCTTCCGGCTGTTGGCCTTGTTGCAGCGGTGGTGGAGGCGGAGGTTGTTGCCATGAAGCTTGAGGTTGACTCGCCGAAGCTACAGAAACTGCAGGGTGGTTGCCCACGTATTCTGGGATGTAAGGCGGATGGTATGAAGCAGTATGCATGACCTGCTTCGGCTGAACTTGTTGTGCTGCAGCTTCGGCTATCTCCTTTTGCTTCTGGATCGTAACATGGCACATCCTAGTGGTATGGCCCTTGTTTTCTCCACAGAACAAGCAAAACATTTTCCTTGGTTGATCTCCAAATCTTCCGCCGAAGCCCCTGGCGCCTCTGCCTCTTGGAGCTGGTGGCCGGAAGAAACTTTGCTGTTGCCCCGAAGCCTGTGAGGAGCACTGCGGCCTGTGCTGCTGACTTCCCTTATCATCACTTTGAGTATTGTGGATAGACCTGACATGCCTCGGATAAAATCTTCCTCCGAAGCCCCTGGTCATTTCAGAAAACCTGAAAGCCTCCTCCCTTCTTTGGCGAAAATCGTTGTCGGCACGAATGTACTCGTCCATCTTCTGGAGCAGCTTCTCCAAAGTTTGAGGAGGCTTCCTAGCAAAGTATTGAGCTGAAGGTCCAGGCCGAAGTCCCTTGATCATGGCTTCAATGACAATTTCGTTGGGCACTGTTGGTGCCTGCGCCCTCAAACGCAAGAACCTTCTGACATACGCCTGAAGGTATTCTTCATGATCCTGAGTGCACTGGAACAAGGCTTGAGCAGTGACCGGCTTCGTCTGAAACCCTTGAAAGCTGGTTAACAACATGTCCTTCAGCTTTTGCCATGAAGTGATCATTCCTGGTCGAAGGGAGGAATACCAGGTCTGAGCAACATTCCTGACAGCCATAACAAAAGACTTTGCCATGACTGCAGCATTGCCACCATACGAAGATACTATTGCTTCGTAGCTCATCAAAAACTGCTTCGGGTCTGAATGGCCATCGAACATGGGAAGCTGGGGCGGCTTGTAGGACGGAGGCCAAGGTGTAGCCTGCAGCTCAGCGGACAGGGGAGAAGCATCATCGAAAACAAAATTTCCATGATGGAAATTGTCATACCAGTCATCTTCGTTGAAGAAGCCCTCCTGATGAAGGTCTTTTTGTTGAGGCCTTCTGTTCTGCTCATCGTGAGTAAGATGGCGAACTTCTTCAGAAGCTTCGTCTATCTGCCTTTGCAGCTCAGCTAGCCTGGCCATCTTTTCCTTCTTCCTCTGCACCTGTTGATGAAGCATCTCCATATCTCTGATCTCTTGATCTAGCTCATCCTCTTGAGGCGTTGGGCTGACAGCCTTCCTCTTCTGGTTTCGGGCTTCCCGAAGAGAGAGAGTCTCCTGGTTTGGGTCGAGCGGTTGCAGGGCTGCAGCCCCAATCGCTGAAGCTTTCTTCGGCGCCATAGCGAGGGTCTATGGCTTCCGAAGGTGTTCAAAAAACTCAAAGTGGAAGTGAGTTCACCGGAGGTGGGCGCCAATGTTGATGACTTGTTCTCAAATGCTTCGGATTAAGAACAAGGCAACATAAAAAGTGTTATATGATAAGGTCCTTCGTCCTTTGAAACATTATTTCCCTTCGGGATATAATGTGCTCCGGACGAAGGTCACAAACAATATATCTTCGTAAGCACAATAAGCTATGATGAAGGACTTACACGCAACATAAAAAGTAATATAAACATTTAAATTTCATCACAACGTCATTTCTATTTTATTATCATATAACAATAGAAATGACTTTGAATTACAAGTGTACCTTCGGATTGCGGGAAGACAAAAGTACAAGGATGACGCAAAAGCAAATGCCAGATCAGCCTCCTCAGTACGGGAGTACTGTTCATCTATTTATAGGCGTGGGACGCAGCCCATGTAAAATTACATTCATGCCCATTACATTTGCTTAATGACCTATGGGAATCTGTCAAGGCCTAAGTAGTCTTTTCGTCTTTAAGTCGGTTCCCCGTTCTGCTATCGCGACGAAGCTTTCCTGCGCATAGCTTCGGCTGCACACCATCCTTCGTACAGCATGGTAACCAGCCCGTCCTTCATCTCAACCCCCTTTCGTCTGGCTTAAGCTTCGTCCTGTCCGTACTCCATGTTCATAATCTGAGTCCGAAAATACCTGTTCATATAATTCACTTGGAAAACATTGTCAAATCTTGTTTTTGAGGACCTTCGGAGGACGAAGGCCCCCAACAACTCAGGACTGTGATCACATGTGGTAGAGGCTTAGGGAATCACATAAGAACTTGGAGATCATGTGTTAATCAAAGTTTGTTAATGACCTAAGAAGCATTACTCAAATCTTTGTACCCTTACTACCTTGGAAGGGAGAGGGGGGAAGAACCCTAGACCTCTCTTAAACCCTATCTTCCAAAACCATGGTTAAAAGGGGAAAGAGAGTGAGCAAATGTGCAAAACATGGGTAATTTTTAATCAAACCTTAAGTAACCTTGTAACCAGCAATTAAGGGAAGGAAATATTGCAAAAAGACCCCTGGTGGAACCCCAAATCCAATCTCCAAGTGGAGAGAGAGCTAGAGCTCTCTATTTCTCTCTAAGTTAAAAACTACACCTACACTAAAGATCAGTCGTGTTCACCTCGAAGCTGGCACCAAATCCACCTGTGTTCTATACCAAAAATGTGGCATACCACCTAGGGCACCCACTGGAAAAAGCTGAGCCCGAGACTTGGACGTTTGACATGCCTTGGCATGGTTTTTGTCGCGAGGTGGGCAGTGTGACACACCCGATTTGGCGACCGGAGATCTCCCTCCCTAGGCCATATCTGCCATGGCGTCTCACAGGTAAGTGATAGCCCTAGGTGCCAGGAGTAGACCCGCGCCGGATTTATGCCAAGATTCGCACGTTTGCGACTTGGGTGAGCTGTGGAACAAGGGTAGAAGAAAACTTACACGTGTTCGACGCGCTCTGCCGCGCCAGAGCACGCCCGCACCCGACCCCGCGCCGCGCCGAGCTGCGCCCGTGTCCCCTGTGTGCTCCCGTGCCTATAAAACCCACAGAGGCATCGAGCACACTCCTCCGCGCACCCTCAAGCCTCACCGGAGCTTAGCTCGCCGCCGTTTGCCCGTGCGCGACGTGTTCACGGCCACCCGACCCACTGCCGCCGTAGACCGGCCAGCCCAGCTTTTCCCAGCCCCGTCCGACCCTCGGAGGCGAATGTGCACGACTCAGTGAAGCTCCCCGAGTGAGGAATCGAAGCCTGCTTCGCCGGAGAGGCCAGTCCACGGTCGCCGGAGCTCACACCCTCGCCGGAGTACGTGGACCGGGTAATCCGCTCAACCATTTTCCAATTCCTGGTGCACACAGTCACTACGTGACCCCGTGAAGCTCACCTTGCCCTTGGATTGAACCAGCTCGCCGTGGTTTGGCCGGTACACTCGCCGCCGACGAGAACACCCACCTGCGCACGTGGACCGAGCGATTCCGGCCATCCCCGCCGTCGAGCCGCACCTCGCTGTGACCGCCAGAGCCTCCTCGAGCCAACCCTGCCCTTCGCTGGACCTATCTCGCCGCCGGTAAGCCGCGCCACCCTTTTCTTTCCCGCGGATACTATTTACATTGGGGGAAGGACCTCGGGGAAGAAGAGAGGAAAGTCAGGGGGCTTTTTGAATTGTCAGTGACCCAGGGGAATAGTGGCGCAGGGGTAGATCTGTGCGGGTTGATTTAGTTTAAACCCAGGGACCTCGGTGTAAACTGTTTTTCCAGGAAACTCTTATTAAATCTGTTTTTAAATTGAACAGAAACTTTGAAAATCCATAACTTCTGTTGAAATCATCCAAATTTGGTCAAACAAATTTTGTCAGACTCTAAATAATGTAACCTACTTAAGAAAAATATAAAACCCCCTATGTACTACAGAAAACTTTAGGGTTCTAATTTAATTATTATTTTGGCCATAAGCTAAATAATAGGGCAAAAATTAGTTGCACTATTAGACTAGGGTTAGAAAAATTTGGAGAAGTTTATATCTACCTATTGACCTAATTAAAAATGTTGAATCCCTCTGTCCACTCCATTAAGTCAGTTTTTACCCCTTATTTTATAATATGCTTAAGGTTAAGAAAAATAGAAAAGGTGATTTAAAGAATGAATCAGAGGGCACCTCTATTTTTGTTAAGGCACTTATCCAATGTAGTTCACCAGAAAAATCTATCCTACCCTGGTTTAGTATAAATTAAGTAGGATACGTTTTATTTGAAGAAAATAAGGATAACTTAGAAAAACCCTACAAAAATATCTCTAAGGTGAAAATACCCCAACCCTTGGGATAACTAATGTTTTGTTATTATGAACATAAGAAAAATACAAAATCTGTTGTTTGATATTTTTCAAATGACAAGTTAGTTATAAGCACCTTTTTGACATAAAACTTTAGAAAACCACAACTAAATAATTACCAATTAAATTTCTGTGAATTTTGGCACAGGGGTTTATTATTATTGTTAGATCTTAACAAAAATAACCCTTAGGAAGGAACTCATCTCTAATGAGGAGGTGTAGTGTAAAGTGGCCCATTTTACACCACCTTTATTATTTTTACCTAAAGCTTAGCCTTTTTATTTTGAACCTCAATTTCCTAAAATAGGCTATAATGACCAATGGCAATCCACTGTAATTTTTACATAATTTTTGGAAAAGGTTAAACCCCTGTCATAATTCAAACCTACACTAGAAACTATAAGTAGAAAATGAAGAAAAGGGAAAAATGAATAATGGAAATTAGTGTCATCTTAAATTCCTTGTAAATTGTCCACTGAAAATATATAAGGACAATACAAATCCACTATGTTTATCCTCAATAAAACCCTAAGCCTAAAAAGTAATAAGCATAACCCACTGGAAGCCCCGCGTGGCTAAGAAACCCTAAGTTACTTCTTGACTTAGTTTCTTCTTATCATAAGGTTATTAAATCCTGCATAATCATGATATACATGTTCATTGCATTCGATAGACTGTAACCTTGCTGACGGAGAGTACGTCCTCGTGCCGGAGCAAGGAGCTGCTCAGGAGGTAGCCCCGGATCCAGCCCCTGAGTCTGCATCAGAGGATCTGCCTGCCACAGCCTTAGAAGGCAAGCCCCGGTTTTATGCATAACCTGTTCTATATGATATTTTACTATACTTAATGTTTGTAGGTTTGTATTGTGCACTTAAGTGTAGGAGTTGTTTGAAACCCTAGTTGCATGATCTCAGGAATCCCTTTGAGATGAATACTAGTATGATAAGTCGAGTAGCTGCTTTATTAATTAGGATCTCGGTAGAAGTCGAGTGATTTTCCCAGCACTCGCACGAGGTTAGGAATTGGCTGTATCCACTTTCTTATCATATTGATGTTGGTGTGTGGGCAACAATCCATGGGGATTGGTTGTCTACGGGATAAAAATTTGAATAAGGATTAAGGTGTGGTACCGTGAGTCAAGCGTTTGAACGTACTAAGCACATGCCGAGAAATATGGTAAATCGGTAAGCCTAGTACCTGATTGAACCTGGCAGCAGACTTTACCCCTCACGCGACCTGAGACATAGTCTCCCATTCCGGTTATGGTGGGTACAAGTGCGGTCACTGCACAACGGCCAGTCGGGGTCAGTGAGGCATTGTACGCCAAGGCGGTGAGCCCTGATCTACTAACGGGGAATCGATGGGGACGGTTGATGTGTGTGGGGACGGAGTATCTCGCCACGTCGTGTGTTTAGGTTTACCTTGCAAGAATAAAAACTCGATTCGAATCGTCTGCTTCTCGCAGCTAATGAGACTGCTTGATCCATGCTGCTACATTGAGTAACAAGTGGAAATATGATGAGTTGACACAAGTTGTTGATTGCTAAATATGTTTGATACCATGTATGAGTAAATAGTACACATTTAGCCTTAAGAGAGTCACACTTAAATTTGACAGAGTTAAAACTTGATTTAGAAACTCAGCTAGTGCTTTTGGCAACCAAACCCCACAGCCAGACAGCTGTATGTCTAGAGGTAGAGGAGTAGACTCCTCACACCGGGTAAGTCTAGCTGAGTATTAGTATACTCAACCTTGCTTATGGCATAATTTTTTACAGGTTCTCTGGAGGACATGGTTGCTGGAGTTACTTGGCCGTCCACCTTACCACCGGGTTGGACTGTCGAGTGGGACCCCGTCTCGGCTGAGGAGGAGCATGAGGAGTGATGGGACAGGCTTCCCCATCTCTCTGTTTATTTACCGTTAGTTTATTTCCGCTGCACTTCGAACAATGATGGTCACTTTGGCAAAACTCCGATGATGGTGATGTAATAATTTTAACACTCTTACCCGCATGGTTTTATGCTTTATTGTATTTGCTCTGTGACTCACCATCGAGTGAGATTGTGGTACTTGATCCTGTCAGTGGCCTCGTCGGACCAGATCCGAGGGATTGACGAGATATTCCCATTTAAGTGTGGTCTAGCCTCTAAGGCGGGACTTAAGCACTTAAGTCGGAATAATTCGGGCAGTTCCGCCATACCGTGGGCGTCTATAAATGAATTTAATTGCTTCTTCATTTTGCAGGAACAATTTAGATTGGACAAAACAGGGAACGAAGAACATGCAAAACGTGTATTCCACAATGCTGCTAGAAAAGTTATAAATGGTTCAATGTCAGATGCACGGGTCAAAGCTGTTACCGTGTACTTCAAGAAAGTGAAGGGTCAAAGAATGACCAACAAGCAGGCATGTGAAATCCACTTGACAGCTGAGGAGTACAAACAAAGTGAAGTGGACTGGCTCACTGCTCATCCTGAAGCTTGGGTCAAGCTCTGCGAGTACTGGGCCTCAGATGAGTACAAAGTGATTTCAGATAGAAATCGTTTGAACCGGAAGAGCAAACCGGGCCTCCATCGATTTGGAGCAGATGGATTTATTGGGAAATCACAACGAATGGTATGACGAGCTAAGTAACATTTAGTCTTTTTCCCTCAGACAAATTTGTATATTTTATTATGTCTCTTACTGCAGGAGGCTCGTGATGGCGTTGAACCCCGATTCATTGACGTTTACATGGAGGGACACCGAGGTACAGATCTAGAGCATCCAGAAGTTTTATGTGACGACAGCGCGACAGAAAAGCTGGTAGGTGTAAATAATAACTATCTATTCTTAATTAACTTGTGACTCATTTATAATTAACATAAATTGTGAGTCGCGATAGCTTTGGTCGTCGGTCTGTTTCCTCGGTGGGGAGTAGATCTCGAACTTCAACTTCGAGGGAATCAGAGCTTGATGAGCAACTAAGACAACAACAACAACAAGTTCAACAACTATCTCAACAAGTTCAGATGATGCAGGGAATGCTGATGCACGTAATAATTTTAGTAATCCGCTCAGAATCTGCCCAATCTCAGAATCTGCCCATATTCTGTACTGATTTCGAAAATAACCTTGTTTGCCCAAGTTAAACTTAGAATCCGCTCTTAGTAATTATAGGAGAATTATAGTACTTTTCTTAAGATTTCCAACAAATTTTGGAGCACCCTTTTTGCTTAGCTCTTGTGCAGACCTGTTATCTATAAGAAGTTTGAACTTCTTTGCCTTTGTGCTTGTTAGATCTCCCAACAGTCTAAACCTTTTGAATACCCAAGCACCAAGCTGACTTGTTAAATCTTTTGAATACTTACAGCCAAGCTGACTTGTTCCTGCAACATAATCTGATAACCCTCTTGACAGCACACCAATGTTCAGCTGATAACCCTTTGAATACCCAAGCAGTTCTGAATCTAAACCTTTTACTTACAGCCAAGCTGACTTGTTCCTGCAACATAATCTGATAACCCTCTTGACAGCACACCAATGTTCAGCTGATAACCCTTTTGAATACTTACAGTCTGCTGTTCCATTAGTGTGTCCAATTGCCTTATGGTTACTTGGTAAATCAGATAGTTCCCAGGTTTCATTTTGGTGAATTGAATCCATTTCTTCTTCCATAGCCTTCCTCCTACAAGTTTGTTCTAGTGCTTGCTGTTCTCTATTCTCTATTCTCTATTGTCAGCAGCAGCACGTGTGGCAGATCTAACAAGCAGCACGTGTGGCACTCTATTCTCTATTGTCAGCAGCAGCACGTGTGGCAGCGTGGCCAAGTCAGCAGCAGCAACACGTGTGGCAGCAGCAGCAGGGGATTACATGGGCGCAGTAGCCTGTCTCAATATTTACATGGGCAGCAGCCTGTCTCAATATCTACAACAGTCAGCAGCAGCACTCTATTCTCTATTGTGCCTGTCTCAATATCTACAACTGTCTCTAGGGCGCAGTAGATTAGCTAAAAGTATTCTTGGATGCTAGGTTGTAGTTTTCATTCTAGTCAGCAGCAGCCAGCAGCACTCGTTGTCCATACTTTCTTTTTGTATGTTTGGGTGGAGTTAATTAGTATCATACGAACTCTAGCCACCGTTCTGATTAATTGGTGTATGTTAGTTGCAAGCACGCCACTTTCTCTCTTATCACTATTATTAATGATTGTAGTTGCACCCGTCCTCCATTTAAGCAGCTACCTGCCATCACTAGGTCCATAAATTTTTGGCAGAGTTCCAGCTCCAAGAATTTTTGGAGCTTGGTCATCACTAGGTCCAGAAATTCCTGGAGCTAAAACTGTGGGCAGATTGAGGGTATTTGACATCATAAAAACTCTAAATTCTGCATGGATCTCAGACCTGTAGCTCTTCCATAAACACTAATACCTCCACAACTTTGTATTGCTCTGTATGACTGTATCCAGGATTGGAAAAGGTTACCTCATCAGTGAGCCTTGGTTGAATAAGGTTCTTCGCATAATGAATATATTTCTTTAGAAATTTGACAGTTAGCCTGTCCTGCTTGGATTTCTTTCCTCTTCTTCTATCCTGACCATGGAGCATTCTATCATACTTGACAAAAATGGCTGCATTAGCATCACCATCATCTTCTTCAGCATATCCCTCTTTATCAAGAGACCTTGCTCCTACAGATTATGAGGTTTGTCTTTTATTAACCAAACGAAAAGAATTAAAGAATTGAAAACAAATATATATTGAATATATATATTGGACTGTAAAACAGAAAAACTACCTCCATCGTCAGTGCAATATCTATGCATTCGTGCAACGTGTTCTGAGATTTGCCGGTCAATCTCAGGGTCCATTTGATCAAGAACAATAAAAAGTAAATCAAAACCGGAAAGCAGTGAATCCGGAAGCCCGATATTCTTTGTTGGTGTCAATGAACGATCATACTGTCATAAAGCCAGGAATTGTTGTCAGAAATAGCAAACAATCAAGAGGTACTATGGAGCAAGTGAAAGACATGATAAGAGCTTAGCAGCTTACAGTTCCATATATTGGATTTGCTGCAGCAACTACACTACATCTTGCATTTAGTGAGGCATGTATTCCTGCCTTTGCAATGGTTACAGTTTGCTGTTCCATAACTTCATGAATAGCAACTCGATCTTGATCATTCATTTTATCAAACTCATCAATGTAGACAACACCACGATCAGCAAGAACCATGGCACCAGCTTCAAGCCATGGCATCAGCTTGAATTTTACCAAAAAAACTAAGACGAAATCATTGACAATTTGTAATAATTCGATTTTTAGATAGCACAATTTGAATGGACATGATTATATTTTGACTGCAACACTGTATTTTTAGATAGCACAGTGTTGTGTATTTTTAGATAGCACAGTCTACGTGCTAGCTTGTTTAACTATTGCTGTCATGCGCCCATGTGGACATCGTGAGCCCATGGATTTGTACAGATTCATTAGTCGCTGGAGGTGTTTGCTTGTTTATGAGGGCCCTTGGATTGCTAATGTGGATTGGCCCATGGATTTTGAAAGGATCGGAGCGGATTAGGGTGAGAAGGTTTTAAAATCGATTTGGATTGAGCTACAACAAATTATTTTGGATTTAGGTAGGGCCGAGTCAGCTTCTTAGTCTTCTAGGATTGGAGTGGGGTTAGGGCTGGATTGTGACCCATTCCCAGGCCTAGTTACATGTCTTGCTAGGAGGTTTTGTATAAACTCTATATATACATTAGTTTAAAATAAAACTCACGCTTATTGTATTTGCAGATGTATAGTGCTCAGATGGGATCTCAAATGGGACCCTAGTTCACCCGTCCGTCACAATCTGGACAGACCCCAAACACCAATGAAACACAGATATAGTTTTGTAGTATATTTACTTTCATTTACAATTATAATCATGCATCGTTTTATTTGGTTATAGGGTTCTGAGACCGGACAAGGAAACCCACAGATGGACATACAGTGGTCGATGCCCCCTAGAGGACAGATTCTTCCTCCTCCACAACCAGGTATGGGATATTGGCCGCCACCACCATGGGGATATCCTACACATCCAATGGGGCCTTGGGGACACCCCCATGGCCAACACAGCCACTTCCATCACCAGTGGTACGTTCCTGATTCATGCTGCTTGCTACTTTTATTTGCTACAAATTGGACTTTTTTGGGACTACTCCACTATAGCTTGTACATCTAGCGTTTGATCAAGCTCGTAGTGGACATACTTGCAAGTCTGGATATTGTACAACATATTACAGCGTGCTAAAAATTTCAGATTGTGAATAATGACTGAATCTGCAATTTAGTGTTGTGAGTTGTTTTGGAGATCTTTTGTGGCTGATCTAGGAAGTTTTAAGCTAAGGTGTTGGTAGAGTAACTCTCTGTCAGGTTAGTTTGGTGCTTAGTTCAACACTAAATTCTGAATTCTGTCAGGTAAACTAACCTGAACATGCTTTAGTGAATCTGGAATTTAGTGTTGTGAGAGCTGTTTTGTTGTGACATCCTTTGGACTGTTAGGTGGCTAAATTGTGAATTTTCAGATTTGGAATAGCGTCTAAGTCTGAATTTCCAAAGTAGTTTCTTGGACAGTTAACATCGCGGATCCTTTGCACGATGCATCATTTTAAATAACACGGTCCTACGTCTTGAAATGAAGTCTGTTTTCACTCTCATGTTCATGTTCATGCACAAATATGGAAGCCACATTTTGTGTTTATCATGCTTTCCTATATCTTTGTGTACATGCATGTGATTTAATGCCAGTTGTGTATTTATGAGAATTTTGGTTTATTTTGTAGGATTCCGGCTCCCATCAAGTGACTTCTCCCCCTCACGTTGACTTTGCGGACAGATGTCTCAATTCTAGTGGTGGAGCTACGAACAACAATCCGATGTCCTGATCGAGAGCGACTGAGCTAATGTTTGAACTTGTGTGTTTGAACTTATGAACTATGGATGTGAACTTGTGTGAATTTGTGAACTTATGTATTTGGACTTATGTGAATTTGCGAACTTATATATTTGGACTTGTGTGAATTTGTGATATGAACATATATCAATGTGTTTGAAATTTGTATTGTATGTGATATATTGTGTTGCATGTGATATTTTGTGTGTCAAATTTTTCATTTTTTTATTTTTTATTTTTTTTCTGGAAAAGGGTTAAGAACGTGGGTACCGTTGAACTTATTGTGCAGTCCGCGCAGACCCACGCAGGGTTAAGGACGTGGGTACCGTCGAACTTATTGTGCAGTCCACGTAGACGTCCGCAGGACACATAAGTTCGATGGCCACGTGGCCCCGTCGAACTTAAGGTTAAGAACGTGGGTGCCGTCGAACTTATGGGAACAAATTTGACGACCCCCGTCGAACTTAAAAACGCACGTTCTTAACATTAAGTTCGACGGTACCCACGTTCTTAACCTTAAGTCGACGGTACCCACGTTCTTACGGTAACTTCGATGGCTTATTACATTAAGTTCGACGGTTTTTCACCCACGTTCTTTAACCAGTTTCCTGTAGTGAACTGCGCGCGCAGAAGTCAGAGCAGGCGCCAGAAGGCACACCGAACAGTGAACAGTGACTGTCCGGTGCACCACCGGACTGTCCGGTGGCCCCACAAGTCAGAGCTCCAACGGTCGAACCCTAATGGTTGGGTGACGTAGCTGGTGCACTAGACAGTGTCCAGTGACGCACCGGACTGTCCGGTGCGCCATACGACAGCAGCCATCCCCAACGGCCACTTTGGTGGTTGGGGCTATAAATACCCCCCAACCACCACACTTCAAGGCATCCAAGTTTTCAGTCAACATATTCAATACAAGAGCTATAGCATTCAATTCAAGACACAATTAGAGTGAATCAAAATCTCTCCAAGTCTCAATTTCACTCAAAGCAATAGTGACTAGAAGAGAGAGTTTTTGCCATGTTCATTTGAGCTCTTGCGCTTGGATCGCTTTTCTTCTTCCTCATTCTTGTTCCCGCAACATTTGTAATCAAAGCAAGAGACACCAATTGTGTGGTGGTCCTTGTGGGGACTTAGTGTCCCTATTGATTGAGAAGAGAAGCTCACTTGGTCTAGGTGACCGTTTGAGAGAGAAAAAGGGTTGAAAGAGACCCAGTCTTTGTGACCACCTCAACGGGGAGTAGGTTTGCAAGAACCGAACCTCGGTAAAACAAATCATCGTGTCACACTCTTCATTTGCTTGTGATTTGTTTTCGCCCTCTCTTTCGGACTCAACTTTATTTCTAACGCTAACCCTGGCTTGTAGTTGTGCTTAAGTTTATAATTTTTAGACTCCGCCTATTCACCCTCCCTCTAGGCGACTTTCACCTGGGATCAAGGAAGGCACGACACAGGTACCGCCTCGTCGGTGCCTAAAGTCAGGCAGAAGCGCGCAGAGCATGCCCGACTCAGGGCCCGATGAGGAAGGACAGGAGGGGTCATGGCAACGTCCATCAATACAGCCAACACTGTAGAGGCCCTATTGTTGCAAAACATACAAAGAAGAACAAGTGGAACTCGATGTGATATGGTTAGTTTTAACACAAACCTCTAACTAATCATATTGTTTCATGATAAAAGGAGATTTCATATTCAAATAAATGTATAATCGATGTACCATATATTGTCCTTTACAATTATATCTTCCAATAAAATGATATGTATGTTTAGATATCCAAGTCAAATCAGAACTAAAAGAAAGTTTCTCCTCTAATATATTCATATTACATAGAACATCAATTTCAATATATCCCAAAGTATTTAAAGAAGATAACAATTCCAGCTCCTCATGCACACTAGTTATGGGATTGAAAGTTCTAATTTCAGCACAATTAATAGAATCGAAATCAACACACTATCAAGTTTGTTCTCAAATCGTGGAGTAGAAATAATAGTATTATCATCACAGAACTCTTCTTTATCACATGGAATAACAAGACAATCATCACTTGACAAAGTTAAATTAGAACTATGTCCCACTATAGATTGTTCTACAATAGCATGAACTCTAGACAAATTTGGTTCATCCAAAGTTTTATCACCTTGAGATATCATAGAACACATGTCATTACCTTTGTTTACCTTTTCAGTGCACAGTGACATGTGTGAAAAAGAAGCTAACTCATGCTCATTCTCTTCCATCATGTTGCTGCTTCCATCCGTGTTCTTAACATCATGTGTAAAGTTAGTAACAAATGAAACCTCCACAATATGTGTGTCAAGACGCTCAATTTCAGCAAGACATGCATCTGTTTCATTTTGAGCAAGTTGTTCCCTCCCATATTTACTTTTACTCTCAACCTCACAAGCAAGACAAAATAAAACATTAAGAGAGTTATATTTCATATCAACAACGATATCACGAATTTCATCATTAAGACCATTTAAAAATATTTCCTTCTTTCTTTTCTCATATTCATCCAAACCACAGTGCAACAATAAAGTATTCAATGCATCATAATACTGCTCAATTGTCTTGTCATGTTATTTTATATGGTGTAAGTCACAAATTAACTTCATAGAATAGGAATCTAAAACAAATTTATTTCGCATACAACATTTCATATCTTTACAAGTTAGTGGATATCCATCATAGTCACAAAGATATTTCCACCAATCTAGAGCTAAGAAGTAAGACAACTAACAACATTCTTACTTTTTCTTCTTTCAAACATACGATGCTTTGCAAAAACTATCATCCATATGAATTTCCCATCTAATATATCTTTTAGAACCATAACCATAGTATGAAAGAAGGCATGAAAGTATATAACCTATGCGAGGATGGCTATCAAATGTGTTCAAGTGTCTTACGAAGCTCTTACAAGTGTTCTTACCAAAGCAAAATAGTGGAGGGTACAACTAGCGGCTGGTTCGTGATACCTGTGAGGGAGTGGCACCAAGTTACAAGGATCTTTTTCTGTACTGATCTGAAGTATATATGTGGAGCTTGGAAGGCACACAAAGAGAAATAACTATATATGGTACATAAGTTAGTAACAGATAGCAATATTGAATAAGTGTCCAAAGTACTTTTCAAAGTTGTTGCCTAAACGTGTTTCAAGAACTAGTTTAAGCAAGCAAGTCACATATCTAAAGCACAAAGGACACAACAGATACACACACTTTTGGTTTTTTTCTTTTTCTTTTGTTTTGTGCGCCTTTTTTCTTGCACTTTCCTTTTATGTTCTATTTCCCCCCACAAAAGTGCTGTAAAAACAAGATGCAACACAAGAGTATAAAAAATTTCTCGTCTGTCTGCCATAGATTTTCAACTCTAACTTCAACAGACTGTTTGACAAATTTAGCAACTGCAAACGGAAAAATTCACAACATGAATGTTGTAGGTCATCTTTTTCTTTTTCTTTTATATATATGGATGCTGTTTTGGATAAAGGAAGTGGAAATATTGATCCCGAAATATAGGATAGTCAGAAATTTCGGGATCACAAACAAATTACTTCCAATACAAATAACTTATTGATACTGTTGTTTTTAGGAAATCTCGTAATTGTTAAAGTTGTAGACAATTTTATAAGCTTCAAAGAAAGTACAAGAACACTAAATTCTGAGTTTGTATATGAGATTTATGATTAAAATATCAAACTAGACAAAATCTAATCGGGTAAAAACAGAATGACGGGATGAATAAGGACACAATCCCTATATGCAAACTTAAACTGTATTAAGAACACAATTTAAAAGCAGCAAGAAAACCTAGATCTAGGACACAAACTCAATACAACGGAGTCTGAAACCAAATTATGGAAAGGCTATGGCATAAAAGGTTATATGACCGGCAACAAACATGGCGGTGAACTATGCGATACGGCGAAAACAGGCGAACTAGGTGATAGATATGAACCTGATGGTATACTTGAAGCTTTGATTTACCAAATGATGGACTCGTTCCCTGGTCTTCCGTCAGGTTCAAGACAATTATCGATTTGTTGGAGATTCGACGCATCAATCCGGCTTGAGATTATAGAAACCCAAACCCTACAACCTTAGCACCACTTCTCCTCTAGTTATCAACAGTGTCACAATCCAGTTGACCTCACCAATAAGGCTAATCCCTGCATGCAAATCAAATAACACAAGAAAGAACTTGAAAGTACGCAACTCAAATTGAAATGACAATTACAAATGTATAATAAACATCTAGAATGTGGGGTTCCACAAACTAACGAGGCGGTGAAACTATATACAAAAGAATAATCTAAGCAAAGCCCATCTAATCTAATAGATACTACTGAATATATAAACAAGACGGCTAGGCGTGGCCAAGGGGATGATCGAGCAACCCTAGGGTGTACAAGGCCTTCGGGCGCAAAAACAGGTGTCGCCAATTTCTAGCAGATTTTAGACGTCATCTTCTTACGACAATCCCTGTCGACTCTAAGCATCTTTTGACATAAGACCGGTTGGGTTAAAAATCTTATTTCCTTAGCTTTCCAACGATATCTAGAACACCCAAAATGGAGTCTGTATGTGTCCTGAGCTCCTATTTTCGTGAGGCCCACTCCCGCGGCCTGAACCAGACTCATGAATAAATCGGACTTAATTCTACTTTGGTTTGAGACTCTATCACTGATTAAGCCTTGATCATGTAGTTGGCGTCCATGTCCTTATGAATGAATAAAGCTAAATCTTTTATCAAGTTTGATTTTTATTATTTTCTTAATGGTACTAATGGGCTAAATCCTAAGTGGCTGCAACCGCTAGAGCAGCCGTAGCTGCAGCTGCAGCCAAAAATATATCCAGCTGAACATATTCCTAATCGGTGTGCCCATCCAAGTTGAAGACAACCTAAATAACATATGTGTTTGGATGTGGTAAGAGAGGGCACTATGCGGAAGATTGTCTAAACACCGCCCACATCCAAGGATAAGAAAGAGATGTTCAAGGGATTAGGCTCTAACATTAATCAAGATTTGGGATGATTCATCATGTGTTGATGAAGCACAATACAAGAGACGTTCACAATGACCGTTAATCATACTTTTTATCACAAGTGCCTCGTAGCACGAGGTAACATCAACTAACTATCCTCTAGTGAGAATAATAGTGATAGCGACGATGAAAAGCCCTTTACTATTTTGAATAAGTTTGCTCTAAACAAAAAAAACTCAATTAAGACACTAAAATCAAAATTAGTTAACTCATAAAAGGCTTATCAAAATTTTCTAGAACACTACAACTAGAAGTATAGTATATATCTACGACATCGTAAGTATAGTATATATCTACTGTATCGTAATTTTACATACAAATGACATAGTGTCGCGAAACAAAAAAAGGTGTTACATTAGTTTAATCCGGTGAGTGCCTTTGCTTGCACCGCTGGCCCACAACTATTGCCGCACCATGTCAGCGATAGGAACCGGTCAGGCCGCCAGGGTCTATAATTGGATGGGGTTGGACTCGTGTGGGACTACTGTTGGTCAGATAGTGCACTGATGCAGATCTTTACAAGAGAAATATACTCTCCTTCTATACCAAATTAGTAGTAGTTCTAGGTCTCCATTTTTATGTATATATTGAAATGAATAACAATAAATCTAGATACATATACAAAACACATACATGAATTATTGAATGAATTTTTTAAAAAGGCTAAAAACGACTTATATTTTGAAACACATGGAGTAACTTAAGACACCTTTTATGTTGTTGTTATTATACATGTAGATATGCCATTTGATATATTATTGTAATGGAGTTGACTAATAATTTTGGAACAAGCTAAGTTAGGCGTAACTGATTGATATCGAGTAGGTAGGACGACCAGCATGCATTCCTACGTGTAGAGTTCTCAGCGCGACGCATGTATTTCTGTTTCTTAACGGTTAACGCTAGCTAGTTGTGTGCATCGTTGTCCAATGCTTTTTTCCATGATTGATCTGGGGTATCTGCGTTAGCCATTGCACATATGCTTTCTATCAATGTGCCAGGCATCTGCGGTTAGTATTCATATATATACAGCAAGTTGTAGCTATACACTATTCATATGATTTGCTTGCTGCCCGCATTGCTTCGTCCTGAATCACTGGTGTGTTGACTTCATACAAGCGTATGTTTGGTTGCACCTGGAAGACGCGTGCTGCACGAGTGGATACAAAACAAATTATTTGGACACCAATTGCATGCATCCGCTCGTACGGTTGAAACGACCGTATCCAGTCAGCCAGCTTCGAGCGAGCCAGGGACGAATCTAGGCCATTTTTATGGTGTCATGTGACACCAATAGATTTTAGTAATATCCATTAAAATATATGTTTGTTAGCATTTAAATGAGTTGATGATACTATAACTTAATGGAGATGACAAACAAGGTTATTTTGTTTAGATTCGCTTCTGGCGCGAGCGTGGCTGCACGGGTGCAAGGAACCAATCAGCTGATATTTGTTTGGTTTCCATGTAGCTGCGGATGCAACTTTTGGCAGGATGACTTTGTTTTGTTCTCCAATGCATGCACAGAAACAATCTGCGCGCATGTAGAAAAGGGCCTTGGGCCAGGCTACGGGGGAACGCAGCGAGCGGCCATAACTCTCTAGGTGCAGGTGCTCTGGATGGATGCAGGCTAGAAGGAGCTTGGCTCTCCACCTACAGAACTAGCTCGGCCAAGCTGCACTCGCCAGACAAACAGTAGCTAAGTAATCCCTTTCCATCTGCATAAGAATGCAACTTGTTGAAGGCTAAAATGAGCCTTGCGGACGGTCCGGCCCTGAGGCCGAACGGTCCGCGATGGCGGCGCGGACGGTCCGCGCGCGCGCAGAGTCAGTTAGGGTTCCTAGTTTCTCGCGGGATTTGTTGCCTAAAACCGCGGGATTAACTCGGGAAACAGTTGGAAACGGATCCAGACCTCCCCTTTATATAGATGAAGGGCTACGGCCGATTGAACCCCCCAAACAATCGATCAAATCAAGTCTATTACTCGTTTTTACCTTATGCATTAGGAGTAGTTCTAGCCTAGCCCTAGTTTAGCCTTCCAATCTCCAAATTCTCCGCCTCTCCTCGACTCTACGTCAATTAGAGGAGTCTAGGTCGGCCTGCCCAAGCCTAGACACCACCTAGGATCTCTCCTCCCCGACGGGGTCCCTCCCGGGAGCGAGATCCAGGCGCCGCCAGCGACCTTCGCCGCCCCCTACGCACGCGCGGACCGTCCGGCCCCAGGGCGCGGACCGTCCGGCCGTCAGGCAGGGAACCTTAGCCCCTGCACCAGGTCGCGGACCGTCCGGCCCTGTGCCGCGGACCGTCCGCGCCTGACCAGAGAGCACCGCCGCCGGTTCTTGTTGAGTGTTTGGCGCTCCGAAAAGGCGTCAACATACTTTTTAGCGACTCCGCTGGGGAGAGGTGTTTAGATCTACTAAAAATCAGGCCCTCAAATGGCCGGTTCTAAAGATCACACTGATATCTCTCCAGATAATATCCTGAAGACGGCTGTCGAAGATCTAACAGCCGATGAGCAACAGCAATACGAGGACTACATGCGCCAAGCGAAGGAGAAATTCTTGTCGCAATACACGGTGGATCGCCACCAGAAGGTTATCAAACATGGAGAGACTGACGTTGCATCTCTTCTGTCTTCGCTTCAAGTCCCCAACGTAAGTAAACCCGACGATATCCAATCTATTAAATATTATGTAGATCAGCAGCAGGATCAAATGAAACAACAGATTGTAGGGTTAGCAGAGTCCATTAGAAAATTAACGCGTACGTTGGAGAAGTCTGTTGCTCCTAGTTTTCCATCATATGAGACTAGTAACAGAATATCTATGTCTAATATATCGGCAACAAATGGGGATTTGCAGCCCCAGCCATTATATGGTATGCCGATGAACTCATATACAGGGCAAGTACCACCACCGCCATCCCTGCTTGGTAGATCGGCGCCCATGAACACGTCGGACCGTCCGAGCTTCTGCCGGACCGTCCGGCCCATATGCAGACCGTCCGGCTTGCTCTGCCGGACAGTCTGGGGCCGCCCTAGGACCACCGCCGTCCCTGCTTGGCAGACCGGTGACCCTGGACGCGGTCGGACCGTCCGAGCTTCTGCCCGGACCGTCCGGCCCTTACACGGACCGTCCGGCTTTCCCTGCCGGACAGTCCGGGCCTGCACCAGGACTACCACATGGCGTCCCGATAATGGCGAACGCAACCGGTCAGTTCGGATTTACCACCGGACAAACTGGATACACATACGCGGAACCTGTTGTTGCACACCATGCACCAAATTATTACACACTTCAGCAGCAGTATGTTTCGCCCTCTACATATTTAAACCATAACGTACCATACAACCACAGATCGATCAACACTATCGATCGGTCACGGCAAGAAGGTCGGTATACTAATACCCGACCAAATGAGCCCCACAGCCCAGGGTCCGGTGGTCTGCCACCGGGTGCAATGGAAAAAATTAGGGAAGAGATGACCGAACTATTTCGAGATAAGTTCGGAGTTAGTGTAGCCAGAGTAGGGCAATCATACCAAAAGCCGTATAATCACCGGTTTGACACTGTCCCATATCCACAAGGGGCAAGGATACCAGAATTTTCTAAGTTTTCTGGTGAGAATGGGAGAAGCACACACGAACACATAGGCCAGTTCCTAGCACACCTAGGTGAATTGGCCGATGGAGAAGCATTTCGTGTTCGGTTATTTTCTCTATCCCTTACTGGTACCGCTTTTGCATGGTACGCCGCCCTGCCTCCTAATTCCATTAATTCCTGGAATGAGTTAGAAAGTAAATTTCATGAACATTTCTTTGTCGGGGAATATGAATTAGGACTAGCTGACTTAGCTTCAGTTCGACAAGGACGCGAAGAATCGGTTAATGATTATATCCGGAGGTTCTGGGACACTAGAAACCGATGCTTTCGGATCCATGTCGCAGACAAAGAGCTAGCAGGGTTAGCTTTTAATGGGTTGCTATCCTACTTAAGAGACAAATTAGATGGGACCCAGTTCTTTTCGATAGCCTAGCTACATCAGCGAGCTTTAGCCTATGAAAGCCGATTTAAAGAGACATCAAAATCGGCCGCCCGTACTATACATCTAATAGAGCGTGATAGTTCAGATGATGAATCCGCAGATGTATATACCGCTGAGTTTATTTGGCCAACAAAGGCCAAATCTTCAGCATGTTCTTCCTTACAGCCGGTTCAAAAGAATCGGCAAGAAGAGATTAAATTTACCTTTAATGTTGCTAAATGCGATAAGATATTTGATGAGCTACTTAAAAATGGCAACATTAAATTAACTCATACTATCCCTCCTATAGATGAATTAAAGAGACGTGCTTATTGTAAGTGGCATAATTCTTTTTCTCATGCCACCAATGACTGTAATGTTTTTCGTCGACAGGTACAATCGGCCATAAATGAGGGTCGATTGGCTTTTCAGGAAATGCAAGTGGACACACAACCATTTCCTGTTAATACAATAGATATCGCATGCAAAAAGATCTTAGTTCGGCCCGAAATGGCCGATAAAGGCAAAAGCAAAGACATCATCATTGGTAGTCCTCGCACGTCAAATATATCACAAAAGGAGATTGTTCGAAAGGCTCCGGACGATAAGGCTAAAAAGTCCGGAGGCACCGGGGGGAAGGCACAATTAATGAGTCAAGCACGACAGCCTGTCCTGAGCATCACGGACGATCTGGCACCTACGTGCGGACGGTCCGGTGTTCAGATATACGGTTAGGCTAACTCTGCCGGACAGTCCGCCTATGCCCAAAGGCGTCAGCCTCCACACAAAACCTTAAAAGGGAAGGAGACACAACGGCGAAGCACAAATGGTCGGCTGATCAAAGCTGACTCTACTGTTGATCAGTTGCTCTCCAAAAATGCTAGTAAAAAGACCATTACACGTGATCGGTCAACAAAGAAACCCCGGTCACCTACTAAAACGAAACGGCCGAACAAAATGGCCCAAAAGGCGACGCGACAAGCATCGTATGTTCATCCTATGAGACCAGGGTACTTTCCACCCGTTTATTCATCGTCGGTATATTGTCCTATCCAAATGTGGAATAGCATGGTGATGAATGCATGGTACATGTATAGTCCCTTTGTCTATCCAGGCTGGGGGGCACCTCCATTCTATTCATTTTGATCCATTAATGAAATGGTCATGGCCGAGAAAGATACAATCCAAAACGGCCTTTATACATTTGTGCTTTATTGAATGATCTCTATTTTGAAAAGCCGATGACTTACATCAGGTTTAGTTCATATGCTTTTGATTCGTCAACCTTCACCAAAAGGCAGGGGGGCATATGTTGAAGGCTAAAATGAGCCTTGCGGACGGTCCGGCCCTGAGGCCGGACGGTCCGCGGTCCGGACGGTCCGCGATGGCGGCGCGGACGGTCCGCGCGCGCAGAGTCAGTTAGGGTTCCTAGTTTCTCGCGGGATTTGTTGCCTAAAACCGCGGGATTAACTCGGGAAACAGTTGGAAACGGATCCAGACCTCCCCCTTTATATAGATGAAGGGCTACGGCCGATTGAACCCCCCAAACAATCGATCAAATCAAGTCTATTACTCGTTTTTACCTTATGCATTAGGAGTAGTTCTAGCCTAGCCCTAGTTTAGCCTTCCAATCCCCAAATTCTCCGCCTCTCCTCGACTCTACGTCAATTAGAGGAGTCTAGGTCGGCCTGCCCGAGCCTAAACACCATCTAGGATCTCTCCTCCCCGACGGGGTCCCTCCCGGGAGCGAGATCCAGGCGCCGCCGGCGACCTTCGCCGCCCCCTGCGCACGCGCGGACCGTCCGGCCCCAGGGCGCGGACCGTCCGGCCGTCAGGCAGGGAACCTTAGCCCCTGCGCCAGGTCGCGGACCGTCCGGCCCTGTGCCGCGGACCATCCGCGCCTGACCAGAGAGCACCGCCGCCGGTTCTTGTTGAGTGTTTGGCGCTCCGAAAAGGCGTCAACACAACTCCATCATTATTGATGAGACAAACTTAGCAGCAGAGTCTACCTACATATTTACCTTCTTATTTTCTTTTTCCATGTACACTATCGACCTGATTGGATTGGTTGTCTATCCGTCGTGTGTCTAGCTAGTGCGGGCCTGGTCTCCCAACGAAGGCTATTTCTAGCTTCTCCACGTATGAAGGCTGGATAGTGAAAAAACACTAAAGTGCATGCGTGTGTGAAGTCCGAGAGACGAGGGGGCACGGCAACCAAACACCCGCTCGAACCCCGATCAACGTATGCCACGAGCCTGGGCGGATAGGACCTGGCAACCAATCATGCGGTATCTAAAACCGTGATGGATTTAAAATTTTATCATACCATGTGATTGGTTACGTGTGTTGAGTACCTGGCCTGCTGCAACCTGACCAATCGGATACACCTATAGGTTGTGTCTCCATAGATGCAGCCAAAGTTATTTAATTTAGCTTAGATTGCATCCATATGCAGACCTCGTGTCCCATGCAAACAACCAAACATAGACTGATACTTGATCAGTGCATGTGCAGAGCATGTTTTCCCACGGACAACCAAACACATGTATTAAGTATGATCTATTGTCACCTATCCTCTGAACACCCGGTCTGCAGGCTCCATGCCCCGCATGACTTGGCCCTGAACCATGGCCCGCAAGCTAGGTGGCCGTATGGTAGTAAACTATTTAAAATCATAAAAAATGTACGCGGGCTATTTGATAATTTGGTTTTACATCTCCATTCCCCAACCTTGCTCTCGATCTAGCTACGCCATTCAGCCATTGTGGCCCTCTAGCCCATGCGGCCAATTGTTAAGGCTGACCACACCATGTTGCGTCATAAGACTATCTGTAACAGTTCTCTCTAAATCTAATTTTTGCACCATCCTCTAAAAAAATTCATCCTTCTAAATTCTAGCCCGGTTCCCTCTAAATCCATCTCCTTTACAACGTATTCCTAATATATTTTAAATTATATTTTTCATATATGAATTTGTCAGTCTAAAATGGTACATTCATATTAATTCTATTCAATTCTTAGTCTAGAGTATACAAAAAATTAGGGAAAAGAGGGATAACACCATAGATTTATGGGCAGGAGACCTACCCATAAATTTAGGGTGTTTTTAGAGGCAATCGTGGCGGCTTTAGGAAGAACTTTAGGGCTTGCTCGGTTTGATGTATATTAGGGGGACTAAATTTCCTCTAACCTATCTTAATCCACTTCTAACCGAACAAGCTTTTAAGAGGATGCGCTGAGAATATTCTGAGAGGTGTTTGGTTCCTCTCACTAAAGTTTAGTCTATGTTGCATTCAATATTTGGATGTCAAGTACAAGTATTAAACGTAGTCTAATTATAAACTAATTACATATATGAAGACTAAACGAGAAGATGAATTTATTAAGTCTAACTAATCCATGATTAGAAAAATGTTTATTGTAGCATCACATGACAAATCGTGCACTAATTAGATTTAATAAATTTGTATCGTCATTTAGTCTTCAACTACGATAATTACTTTTATAATTAGATCTTATATAATACTTGCAATTAGCATTTAAACATCCGACCACAACTTTAGTCAGAGACAATCAAACTCTAAAACTGTGGTAGTGGGTCCTAACAAGGACAACCTATGAGGCCCGACGACTTGGTACATTCTCGAGGACAAAGGGGGTGTTGGCATGGCACACCTGCTCCCGTGCCGAGCGGCAGCGTCCAGACCAAACCACCACATACATGTATTTATTGACGATGCTAGAACTAGAAGTATGTTTGTTTCGTCTTTCTGATTCGTTGCAAAAAAAAAAAAAATAGAATCTCAGCTATATATATATATAGATAGAGAGAGAGAGAGAGTTTAATTTAGAATTATCTTCTATCCTAAATTTTTCGGGTTTTTTGTCATTCATGTTATTAAGCTATCATGCTATTAAAAAAATCTATAGTTGATAGTTATTTTAATTAATCATGTTATAGTTATCCGTAACCATCATACAAGATGTGACGTGTCCTCCCCTACAAGATCCAGCGTCCTCCTTTGCGAGATTTGGCGTTCAAGCAGCAGAGAGTTTGGGGGCACGAATTGAACGAGCGTCAGTGAATTCACTAAACCACTATATACAAGGGCTATCTATCTATCTAATCTATACATACGTCTAGAATTGTGTATTCTTCAGGGGACTCAGTTGTGAATCTAGGAGTATATAGTATACTCCATGTCACTATCGTTGTTGTGCTATTCCAGACGATGCAGCAGAAGCAAGCACTGACCAGGACCCGCGGACGGCTGGATCGATCCCGGTTGTGTGCATGATTGCCCAGCTCTATGATAGAGCAATTATTGATAAGTATGACCATCTGCTAGCTTACCTAAGACGATCGATCGAAACTGTCATAAATATTTCTTTTTTTTTGTTTCGGTCTTTGTGATCGCGGTCAAAGTATATGGAATTAGTACTAGGGAAACTACCAGAGAGTCTGAGATAGAGGCGTGTGTGGCTGAGGCTGACGATCGTGGTCAAGGCCACCAGGTAAGAGCTTTTCTCTCTCTATCGTCGGAGGGGGATCTCGGCGTCGGGAGGATTTACAACCAGTGCTTGCTCAACGCCGGTAAAGGTCGGGGCTCGGTCATCTTTGTCCATGGGACTGGGTTCGAGTCTGGCGCTAGAGGTAGGCAGTCAGGTACAGGTTGCGCCTCCCTCCGGCTCCTGCAAATTCGCAATGGGAGGACATGCTGCTGTCTGCCTGCCTGCCGGTGATGGAGCCGTCGGGGTTTGCAAGTCGCGACCTGGGCTGGGCCGACGTCGGGAACACGGTTGCATCCTCCCGCCTTGTGCTCTTCTTCCAGGAACGAGGTGAAGCCATGGCAGGGCAAAATTGCCGTCGCCACGCCGCTCGCCGAAGTTCACTGTTGGAGATGCACTATCGAAGGCGCGCAGTTGCGTTGTTCCTCTGGACAGTGCCGTGATCATAGGTTGACGAAGACGCGTTCGTTGCCTAGGTCAGGGGATCCGTTGGCTGTTAATTCGAAATCAAGCGTTTTTTTTGGAAAGCCTGGTGACAGGGCGTTTCACCGGGATTCTCCGACGCCATCAGCAGCGCTGGATTCAGGGAGATGTAGCCTTAATTGGGCGGGGTCCACGACCACGACGACTGGGCTGGCTTTCCTTTTTACCAGAACGGGTACTAGATCACCGGTGGCGAGGGCAGTTCATTCAACTTTCAGAAGCTTGTCGCCTAGCACTTTCGTCGCGGCGACTAGGCAGGCACACTATGGCGCTGGGAGGTGGTCATGGCGGCCGTGGAGGGGGAAGAGGCCATCATCAGTCTAACGACGCTGGCAGTCATGCCTCGGGTCATCACCAGCATGGCGACGTGGGAGGCCATCTCCCTGGTCAGGTGCAGGGCACCGGTCTAGGTCGGGGAGGAAACCAGCCGGTGTTTCATCCCGGCTATGGAGGCGGTGACCGTTCTGTTGGCCGTCGAGGAGGAGTTCGTGGACGGCCAGCTGCTTGGCGTGGTGGGCGAGGTAGTTCTGTAGGGGGGCGGTTCTTCGGTGGTCGTGCTACGCCATTTTAGAACATGGATGGGATGGTGGCGAACAGGGCAGGTACGCATATGGAGGGGCTTCTTCCGCTCTGGCTGCAGGTCAGCGTTACGGGGTAACAGTGAGTCCTCCAGTTGCACCTGATGTTTCAAAGGCAGCTCACTTGCTTCACCAAGCTTTCGCAGCGGCAAATGGTGGCGGGGGTGCTGCTAGGAATGTCCCAAACAATACCTGGGAACAGATTGTCACTCTGCTGCAGCAGTCTGTGGGGAAGAATCAGTCCATGTCCAATTGTAGGTGGGATGCTGCGGGGATGGATCATGGGCCTCAGCTCAGTTCAAGGCTTGATACAATCAAAGAACTCTATAAGCCGACTCATGTGGATGACAAGGTGGGGTCTTTTGTAACACCTGTGGCAAAAGAAAAGGTTATGTTTTGTTTCAGGTGTAAGAGCAACTCCAAGAGGAAGCTAAAAATATCCTCCCAAAAAATAACTATTGGGGGCAGGCTAAAAATTTTTAGAGGTAAATTATAGTGTATACTCCAACAGTTTCTTAAACAAATGCTGAAAACTCCAATCTGGCCCAAGATGCAAGGCGTTTATTTTCCTACTATTGAATCAACATGCGCGTACTGGGGTAAATTTAAGTGTGCCATAGCTACGCCAACCTCTGAAGTCTGAATCATAGAACATGGGTAAGTTTTTGGACCTTGCTAGAAACTATAAACAGACAAATATGGCTTGAAACAACTGTCATCAGTCCCTGATCGAGGCACACAAACTGTAAAAGATAAACATACGATTGATCGAGATATCCATTATGAACATTGTGTGACATGCTAGTAATATTAACATATCAAGCAACGACCATGTGCCATGAACCATTCATTACTCCCCACCAGACTGTAGAATATCCCATCCACCTCCTACAAGCAACTGCAAGGACATCAATACCTGGAGCAATCAAACGTAAACTCACATAAATTATCAAACGTAAACTCTACTATCTATTCAATCCTTATCTCAGGGCAGGGGGCGAGCAGAGGGCGGGGCAGGGCAGGGGCCGCGCTGTGCGTGCCTGCAAGGCTGCGCACTGTTGCTGCTACTAGTGGGCGGAGGGCGGGGCTAGGGCTGGGCGCTGCTGGGGCTAGGAGCTGGTGGCTGGCTGCCGAGTGCGTCTGCACGGGAGGAGGGATGAAGGAGCCGACTCGACTGGACGAGGTGCGAGGGCACACCGAAGCCGCTGTCGCGCGGGAGCTGTTGCCCTTGACGTCGTCGCTGCCGAAGTGCTTCAAAGTTCAAACCGGTGCCACTGCCGCAGCCATCCCTGTGGCCGCTGCCGCCGCAGCCGACACCGATCAGGCCTCTCCCGCCATGGCTACAACAACACAAAAGCGCGCGAGGGCAAAAATGGGCGCCAGAAACTGGTGCTATGCGCGGCAGCGAAGGGATTGGGGGATTTCACCTCGCGCAAATTTGCGGGATGGATCGGCTCGGATGCGTGATGGTGAAAAATATGGGGGAAGTTTGCACGAGCTGTTGGAGGAGGGAGAACGAGCTTTCTCCCTAAAAAAAGTTCTGCCGCGGTGTGGCCTAGCCTAGCCCCGCCTTGGCCCGCGCGCCCCTAGCGCCCTGCCCCTCCCCATGCGCATGCCCCTCCTCCCCTGGTCTCTTCCCCTCATTCAATTCTCCCGTGCAGCAACTTCCTCTCTCTCCCACCTCTCTCTCTTCCCCGTGGCGCCCTAGGGTTTTGGAGACGGTGATCGCCGGATTTGGACCCCGAGGTGAGCTCCCCCTCCCCTCCCCTCTCCCTCTCTCTCTTCCCCTCCCTGTCCCCTTCTTTCTTCCCCGCGCGGCTCCTTGGCGCCTCCCCGGCGCGGCTCCCCTGGCCCCCTGCGCGCGGTTGTCTCGACCCCGGTGCGCGCAGCCCCTCGGACCCCTGCGCGTGGCCGTCCTGGCCCCGGTGCGCGCAGCTCCCGGTGTGCGGACCCTGCCTTCGGCAGCGTGGTCCCCCGGCGCGGCCCCTGCCTTCGGCAGCATGGTTGCACTGCTTTCAGATTCTATTAATGTCCTGCGTCGCGCGCTTCGTCGCGTGACGATCCATTTTAATTTCAGGTTGTTTAATGTATGATGTCGCGCGACTTTCATTTTAAATTCAGTTTGGATGTCGTATGCCGTCATGCGCTTCGTCGCGCGACGCTTGACGTTACTTTCATAATTAGTTTGAGTGTCTCGTGGCGCGCTCCATCGCGCGACGAGTCGTTTATTTCTTAATTCAATTTAAGTGCTGTGTCGCGCGTCTCGCCGCACGACAAACCTTTTAATTTACCTTAATCTGTTCATAATAATTAAATATGGAACATGAATTTACCCTATGCTAAACGCGATGGCTAAATTAATACCGTTCTATTTAGACGAGTATTTTAATTTATAATCGTGTGACGTGATCGCTCTTCGACCGTAGCCTCGACCGTTACTTTCTCTTTCTCGCTTAGTCGTAGGTGTGAGCCCTGCGTCGAGCGTCTGTCTATTTATTGCATTCTATTGTTTGGTGTACTGTTCTTTTGTATTAAAACTTGTGGAATGTATGTTTGAAACTCATATAGATAATGGTCAGTTGGCGGAGTCCGAAGGAGTTGCAGGTGAAGACCCTGAGCAACAGCTTGTTGGTGAAGGCAAGTGTCCCTTGACCCATCTATGTCCTACTCATCCTTATAATTCACTCCCCACATTTACACAGTTTATACCTAAGGATTGACTAGCTTTTGTTTATCTTGTCCTTGTTTACCTATTTTGGTTGGGTTATTTGGTTTAGCTATATGCTAGTGCTCCACATTAATCAATGAACATGATGAGATTGTCTATGATACGGTGTTTTTCCTTTTGATTATGATGATGGTACCTTAAGGGGACTCGAGCTGTTTCTCGAGTGCCTCTCCGTAAGGACCTGTTCGTTGGATGACCGCCCGGGAAAACAGTGCAACCATGAGGGTGGAGTGGGACGCCCTTAGCTGAGTAATTAGAGGAACTGGGGTGTAGTTCGCTTCGCCGTCGTGCCGTTATTGGGGCTCGGTGTATGCGGCTCGCTCTGCCAAGGTTGGTTCGTCCCTTGGGAGGAGTGCGGTGCATATAGGAAACCTAACGGGCGGCTACAGCCCCAGGAAATCATTGTAAAGGCTACGTAGTGAAACCCTGCCTATTCACCTTGGTAGTGTTTAAGGGTTTGATCGGCCCAAGTCAAGAGGGAATCACGGCTTGTGGGTTAAGTGCGCAACCTCTGCAGAGTGTTATGAAACTGATATATCAGCCGTGCTCGCGGTTATGAGCGGCCAAGGGAGCTCTATTGATTAGAGATACTTGATCAGAGATGTATGGTTTACAGGTGGTGATGAGGATGATGGTTTTGGTTATGACTATGGTACTGGTAAGTGGTATTCTTTCCGTTTGGAAAGGGTACATCGGGTTAATAACTTGGGTTAATGCTAAAACCTGGCTTTCTACTAGTAAATAATAATCTGACCAACTAAAAGCAACTGCTTGACTTAACTCCACATAAAGCTAGTCCACTACAGTCAAACGGGACATTTTGCTGAGTATGTTGATGTGTACTCACCCTTGCTTTACACACCAAACCCCCCAGGTTGTCCGCGTTGCAACCACTGCTCAGGTGAATATGAAGTCGTGGAGGAGGACTTCCAGGAGTTCCAAGTGTACGATGAGTTCTAGGCACGGGTTAGCGGCAAACCCCCAGTCGGCTGCCTGTGTAGGCCGTGTGTATCTACGTTTCTTTTTCGCACTTTGATTATTGTTATAGACTATGTGGATGTCTCGGACATCATGATGTAATCGACTATTATACCCTCTTTTATGTCATTATTTTAGCACTATGTGATGATGTCCAGTTATGTAACTGTTGTGTATGTGAATTGCTGATCCTGGGACGTACATGGTTCGCATTCAGTTTGCCTTCTAAAAGCGGGTGTGACATAGGTGGTATCAAAGCCGTGCTGACTGTAGGACCGCTAACCTAGAGTAGAATGGTCGTTCTAAGGATTATAGACCCCTATTATCACCTTGACTTTGGTTCCCCTTCAAAAGTTGGTCATATCGACCAAACCTATGTTGTACTATATATTATTATACCTTGCTGAAAATTTTGTTTTATTCTAATTCCTCATTTATTTATGGTCTACATGTTGGTCATATTAGTTTTGTTCTCACTCTTATGCTTACGGTGTCTTTTGCAGATGGATCGTCTTAGACACACTGCACGGAAGTCAGTCATTCCTTTCTTGCCTTCTCGTCTCGCGGAGCGTCCGCTTCGCCGTCCAATGACTGGTCAGTCTAGCCACTTGGAGAGGCTGCACCACCGCCTGCACGAGGAGCAGGAGCATCGACGACCAGAGCTGGAGCAGTAGGACTCTTCTTTCTCGCTTTAGCAGGAGATAGAGTTTGTGAGGAGCTGCTCCCCTATGCTCCCGTTGGAGGCACCCCCTGCACCACCACTGAGCGCCCCAGCCGCTGGAGTAGCTGCTGGAGGAGACCCAGACGACGGAGATGGCAATAGCAGCTCGAGCCACAACACCGACCTTTCAGAGGAGCAGGAGCTGGAAGGATGGGTTGCTTGACCCATCACTCGTGACGCCGCTCGCGGGTGTCACTTTCACGACGCGCTCGACACCCTGCTGCGCCAGGCACTCGACCGGCGCACTTGGTCTATCGAGTATCGTTGTGTTGTCTTTCAGCATAGTCGCGGGGTTTACCCGGACCGTTAGGAGGCGACCTGCTTGGTGCGTCGTTCGGAGAACAGTCCAGGGTGCGGAGGTCTGCTCAGAGCACTATTCCATCTCTTAGCGGGACTCAGCTGAGGCGGCCATGCAAGATGTCACACGGCATGCGCTTTCGCACTACTGCTCAGTGCTCGGCGGGGTAGCTGATGGTCTCAACCTGAAGTATTATCCCCGTCGTCCATCTGGCAGCACAGGAGGCGTGATTGTCTCAACTGTTGGTGAGGACAATCCTAGGTTGAGCAGCACAGTCAACCTAGCCGCCATGCTAAACACGGAGCTGGACCATGCATTAGATGAGCTGGGTAGGGCTCGTGCTGAGATCGCCCAACTGCGGGCTGAGCGCGCGGAGCATCGTCACCTGGAGGATGGCTCCCCCGCTCCCGTCGGGACTCAGCACCCGTACCGCTCACCTCAACGTGGACACCATGCTTATGGCAACCCCGACTGCAGGACCAAGATAAATTTAGAACCATAGATCGTCAGCGTCAGATCTTGTAATTAATACGAAAATATATATATAGAAGCTATAATCTTAGCGTCAATCTTACTCTTAGTTAGTCTTAGTTAGACAGAGTAGTTTGCTTATCCTGTGCCTTTATGTTTGTCATGATGAACTATGTTGGATTTGGATCTTTGTAATGACTGTCGCCAGGGTGTAGGCATCCCCTACACTTTGGTTTACCTGTTAAATGTTAATAAAATTAGTTACCTAGTTGGAAAGCCCTTTTGTTCTACTTTCCTCTTTATCTGATAAGCTGTGTTTGCCTGTGTTGGAAGTCAGTGAAGATGTTCATCAGTTCAGTATTGTGGAAGAATTCTATACTCTTTTCTTATGCTGCAAGGTTTGCAAGATCAGTTCTAATGTGTGATTGCATTCTGCGGATGTCAGAAAATAGGCGTAGAGGAGGAAGGCGTGCTCAGCAGGAGCAGGCAGCACCGCAGGATGAGGCACCCCAGCAACAGCAGCTACCACCCCCGCCCCCGAGGACCATCAAGCAGATGTTCATAATGCAGACTCAGGCAGTTCAAGCCATCGGTTAGACTCTGGCCGCCATTCAGCAGTAGCAGTAGCAGTAGCCACCACCTCAGCCTCAGATGCCTCAAATGCCCAGGGACAAGCGTGCTGAATTCATGAGAGGTCATCCCCTGGTGTTCGCTCACTCTTCTGACCCCATGGATGCTGAAGACTGGCTGCATACTGTGGAGCGGGAGTTGCACACCGCTCAGTGCGATGACAGGGAGAAAGTTCAGTATGGTCCCCGTCTGTTGAGAGGAGCAGCCCAGCCTTGGTGGGAGTCCTATCTCGCCACCCATGCCAACCCCGACACTATCACCTGAGAAGAATTTAGAGATAATTTTCGCCAGTACCATGTTCCTGCAGGTCTGATGACAGTGAAGAAGGAGTTCCTGGCGCTCAAGCAAGGGCCTATGTCTGTCAGTGAGTACCGAGACAAGTTTCTGCAGTTGTCCTACTATGCTTCTGAAGATGTCAACATAGATGCCAAGAGGTAGTACCACTTCTTGAGAGGCTTAGTTGATCCTCTGCAGTATCATCTGATGAATCATACCTTCCCCACAATTCAGCACCTGATCGACAGAGCGATCATGACAAAGAAGAAGCGCAAGGAGATGGAGGATCGCAAGCGCAAGATTGGTGGACCTCAACCTGGAAGCAGCAATCGCCCTCGTTTCTCAGGCAACCCACCTCAGCAGTTCAGACAGAACCAGCGCCCACCTCAACAGCAGCAGTTTCAAAGGCAGTACCCCCAGCACCAGCAACAGAATCGCCAGAACAATCAGTCAAGAGGAGATCAGTTCTAGAGGCAGAATTAGCAGGCACCTCATCTTCCCACCCCAGCAACCAACCAGAGCAATCAGGCAGCACCAGTTCAGGGTGGAAACAGAGCATGTTTCCATTGTGGAGAGCAAGGCCATTGGGTGATGCAATGTCCGAAGAAGGCAGCCCAGCAGCAGTCAGGCCCCAGTGCCGCAGCAAAGCAGAATGTGTCTCAACCTAGAGCAGGCAACCGCTCTCAGCCACGCTATAACCATGGGAGACTGAACCATTTGGAAGCTGAAACAGTTTAGGAAACCCCCAACATGATAGTAGGTATGTTTTAGTCGACTCCCATATTGCAGAAGTGTTATTCGATACTGGAGCAACGCATTCATTTATTACTGCATCTTGGGTAGAAGCATATAATCTTCCAATCACTACCATGTCAACCCCCATTCAAATTGACTCAGCCGGTGGTAGAATTCAAGCTGATAGCATTTGCTTGAATGTAAGTGTGGAAATAAGGGGGATAGAGTTTCCTGCTAATCTCATAGTAATGGGTACTTAGGGAATAGATGTCATCCTTGGGATGAACTAGCTAGATAAGTATCAGGCAGATATCAATTATGATAAGAGGATAATAAGTTGATGTCCCCACTAGGAGAAGAAGTGGTAGCCGAGTTAATCTCACCTGAGCCAAGGAAAGGAAGTTGTCATCAGATGGCTATTGATAGCAAGGAGCCAGATTCACTCGAGATTATCAAGGTTGTGTCAGAATTCCCAGATGTGTTCCCGGAAGATTTACCAGGTATGCCACCTGAGCGGAAAGTTGAGTTTGCTATAGAGCTTCTTCCTGGCACCGCCCCCATTTCTAAAATAGCCTACAGAGTATCTGGACCAGAGTTAGTTGAACTCAAGAAGCAGATTGATGAACTGTCAGAGAAAGGTTACATCCGGCCAATGTAATACTCACTTTGTAAAAAAAATCTAAAAGGAGAATTATTTTTCCTTTATATACATGCTTGTCATTTCATGTAGGCACCTCATTTGAAACAAAGGATTAATAAGAGTAATTAAATGGTGCATCATGCCGAGACTTTATTTGGTGTGTATTTTGGGACTATATAAAATAATGTTGATAAAAATACATTAGAAACCAAGTTGGAAACAAAATATCAAATTGGAAACACTAGAATTTTAGGAGGAAAAGCATTAGTCACCACCAAATAAAATTCTAAAAAATAAATCAATTCATCTCATGTCATATTAAAGTGGGATATTTAATTTAAATAAAAGTTTGCCACAGAATTCGAATTTAAATTCAAATTGAAGATGTAAATTGAAATTAAAAAGAGAAATAAAAAGAAAAAAAGAAAGAAGCGCCTAATTGGGCCTCGGTGCTCCTTTCTGGCCCACCAGGAAAATCAACCCGCGCAGCCCACACTTCATCACTCCGTCGCTCGCCTACAAGTGGGGCCAGCACGTTAGCTCCTCGCTGCGCGCTCTGGATTCGCGTCGGTACGCTGTGGTGCCACTGCCAGCAGGGACCCACACGCCAGTGTCCTCTTATGCGCGCGCGCTCGCCTATTGACCCGCGACTCACTGAACCGCGGACCCCGCACGTCAGGGAGGTGGGCGTCACTGTTTTTCTCCCCGAACCGAGCGGCGTTGATGCGCACGACCGCGGTGGAATCGGGGGCCGTTGCAACACGCGCCACGTCAATCCTCCGATGGGCATAAAGCAGGCTCTGGGGGAGTTCTTTCCCTACCTTTCTCCCACCTTGTTGAGCGCCACCGCCGTAGCAGAGAGAAGGATTAGAAACCCACCGTCGCCGCCTCTGCGGGAATTGGAATTGGTGGCGCCTCTGGCCCCGAACTGGGTCTCAGGTGACTCACCGGTGTGGGTCGAAGCCATCGACGGGAGTAATCGCTTTGGGGATTGCTGTGGAGCTGGGAATCGCTCGTCGAAGCCGAGCTCCGCCCTGGATCCGCGGCTCGTCGTCGACTGGTCGCGCCGCCGCCTCAACTCCTAGTAAGTTTCCTCGGGATGATTTGCCTAGTCCTGCTCGCCGTAGTTTGCTGGTATGGATCAAGGTTTGGGCGCTAGGGCATAGTTTGCATACGGGCGGCAATGGCGCCGCCGTAGGGAGTTTCGCTCGCCGCCGGAGTCCGACCAGCGGGGGGGGGGGGGGGGGGGGGGCGAGCAGATCTCGGGCGTTGATAGGTCGTCGAACGGACCAGATTAAACCAGAGTACTATTTCGCTCTGGCTCCATCTCGGCCGTAGATCATCCGATGTGTGGTCGGTGGGCTGATCGCATAAACATTAAACCTGAGCCGTAGATCTCTCATCCGACGCTCGTCATCGCGTACCGGTTTAGTGTGTGCTGGATCTAATCTCGTGCGCCCATCTCAGATCGCGCGGCCGAGATTCAAACATACCCTTCGCTGCGCGCGTTTTGCATTTAGGCCCCTCAGTTTTCAGGAAACCAACCTGCCGTCCTGGGGGCGCTATTCACTGAGTCTGTGGAGTCTTGCACCATAGCCCCTGCGCTTTCCTGAAATTGAGGCCCAGTCCAAAGATGTTTAAAAACAGAGAAATAATATTGGAGATTCATTTTTATTACAAAAACAAATATAGAAACTTGCAAAATTCATAGAAATTCCATTTTTGATCCAAATTGAGCCATTCCAATTTCTAAAATTTTGTAATAATATTCTCTATCATTTAGTGTCTCTATTCTGGCATGACAAACACATTAAAATTATTCTTTCACTTAATCATGTATTAAATACATAAAACCTTCAGAAATTCATATCTTAAAATCTATAACTCCAAATTTAATGGTTCCAGTTCCAATGATCTCATTTTAATGTGTAGATTTTTACTGCGTATTTTATTTACATGTTTGATGTGATGTTAATTTATGCTATACTATGTATGTAATGTGTTGATGCGAATAGACGAGCAAGCCACTGTGGAAACTGAGGTTCAACAAGTAGAGATAGCTGAGCAGGAGCTCATTGAAGGCAAGTTGTGCCCTTGATCACTTACTTTTCTCAGCCATGTTTTTATTAATTTTAATGATCTGCATAGGTTAATTTTGATGGGATCCTTTATGTTACCCTAGTTTTGATTACCTCTATACCTTGTTCACCCTTGAAATATTTTTGGGTAGTACTTGCTATTGCTTTATGTGGATTAGGTATGGAGTTACACTATTCATGATTATTCTGTTATTATCTTGTTATTATTATTGTTCATGTTAAGATCATTAAATTAATGGGAACATGGAGCGACCACCCGGGAAAACAGTGCTACCACAAGGGTTTAATGGGACGCCCTTGGCTGATTAACTAGGAAAGCTAGTGGAGGGCTACCTTACCCGAAAGGGGCAAGGGCAGTAGGGGAGTGGTCAGTGTAGGGAGGTCCTTGTTTGATTTTGCTGCGATGGCGGTCAGGCAAGAACCCTGCACTGGAGCTTCCTATAAACTGTAGCGGGTAGTCTGAAGCTAGTGGAACTTTGTAAAGGCCTCGTAGTGTTACCCTGCCTCGCTTCCTTGGTAGAGGTGTATGGGATTCATGACCCCTTGGCAGATGGGTAACACGGCTTGTGGGTAAAGATGCGCAACCTCTGCAGAGTGTAAAACTAGTATACTAGCCGTGCTCACGGTCAAGAGCGGCTCGGACCCTCACATGATTAATTATGGAACTTAAATTTAATTTGACATTTGCATCGCATTTGGGATTATTTTATTATTACTGTTTATTATTATTAAGGTTTGGTATTTACTTACACTTAGTAATTGCTAATAAAATTTTGACCAACTTATAAAAGCAATGCTCAGCCTCAGCCTTTACTTCATTGATTAGCCTTACACTACATGAACTCCCACCTTTGGTGAGTTCATGCCACATTATTACCCACGACTTGTTGAGCTATGAACGTATGTGAGCTCACTCTTGCTGTCTCACACACCCCCACAGGAGAAGAACAGGTGGTTCAGGAGGAGCCGCCTAACACTGAGGAGTTCGATCTGATCTAGGTGGCGTTTCTCGGTCGACATTGGCGCCAACGATCCTTAGTTCGTTTTACATTTAAACTTTTACTTTGTAATAAGTCTTCCGCTATGTAATAAATACTCTGATGTTATTGATATTTATCTCTATACACTCTGTTATTATATGTGTTGTCTTCTTGGTGCATGTATGAGATGCACCCGGCTTTGTCCTTTAAAACCGGGTGTTACAGAAGTGGTATCAGAGGAAATGTTGACTGTAGGACGAAACCTAGATAGAAATGGACAAATCCCTTACCTACTTATCTTATTCTGATTCATTCTACACTTACCTTACTCTGATTCTTTCTATACTTATCTTGATCCTATCTCACCTTCTACTGTTCTACTCTGATCATTCTTACCTTTTCTACTCTTAGACAAGATGGATTTCACACCTTGGAATCCCTACCCCTATGACATTCTTAAGACATAGGGAACCTAAGACAAAATTTAAAACTATTATCTTTAAAATGTTGTGTGAATTGTGCTGATGTTAAATGTCTGATTTGGTTCTTTGATTGATTGATATATTATATATGGACATCTTAGCATGTACCACCATAAGGTATTGAATTAGCTATGGTAGGTAAAATATTAATCTGCTTAGCTAATAAAATTCCCCAAAGTAACCTGCTTTGTAAATACCTGCCTTGTCTACTGCTCTCTCTTACCATATGTATCTAACTCAGATGGTCAATACTAGGAGGGGTGGTGGAATTGATTTGCCTCCTAACCGACACACTCGAAGGATATATAGACAACCTCAGCCACAACCAGCAGAGATGAATCCTCCTAATCCTCCACCAGGCGGAGTTGACCCACTGGTTGCTGCTCAAATGGCGGTGATGCAGCAAATGGCAGACACTATGGCTGATATGCGTGCCCAGATGCAGCAAGAACGCCAGGAAATGCGTCAGGAAAGAGAAGATATACGCCAGGAGTTGCGCCAGGAGAGAGATGAGATACGCCAAGAAAGGAGGGCGCAACAACAACTCCAACAACAGCAGCAACAGCAGCAAGTGCCATTGCCTCCTCCACCACCACCAGTTCCACCTCGTGATAAGCACCGAGAGTTTATGAGTCATAAGCCACCGACCTTCGCCAGTTCGCCAGATCCACTTGATGCAGACGATTGGTTGAAGTCAATTGAGAAGATGCTGAATATTGCACAATGCACTGACCGGGAGAAGGTTTTATATGCTTCTGGACGTCTGACTGGTCCTGCTGCTGACTGGTGGGATTCTTATACTGCTGCCCATGACGCTGCTGATACTATTACCTGGGCAGAGTTCAGTACACAGTTCAGGAACTACCATATTCCAGTTGGGATGATAAAGATCAAGAAGAAGGAGTTTCTGTCATTGAAGCAAGGCAATATGTCGGTCAGCGAGTACAGAGATAAATTTATTCAGCTGTCGAGGTATGCTCCGGAGGAAGTTGCTGAGGATGAAAGAAAGCAGGAGCACTTCATTGAAGGACTGAATGGACCCTTGCAATATGCACTGGTTGCACACACTTTTCCATCATTTCAGAGGCTACTGGATAAGGCTCTTGCTATTGAACACAAGCGTGTTCAACTGGGTGATTTGAAGAGGAAGGCTATCTCGCAAGGACAGGGTAGCAGCAGTGTTCGTCCTCGCTACAGTTCACCACAGGGTACACCGACTTGACCAGGAGGACCGCGCCCAGTTCAGCAATCACCACTGAGGACTCCACCTCCTCGAAAGGCTACTCCCACTGGCACCCCGACGAAGTTTTCAGGACAGAGTTCAGGCACTACTTGTTTCAAGTGTGGGAAGACTAGTCATTATGCAAATGTCTGCCCACAAAGGATAGCTACTACTCCAGTTCAGAACAAGCAACAGACTCCTGGCAAGGGATATTCTATAGCCAGGGTGAATCAAGTCAGCGTTGATGATACTCCTGATGGTGGTGACCTCGTACTTGGTATGTTTTATGTTAATGCAATTCCTGCAACCATATTATTTGATTCTAGTGCTACACATTCATTCATGTCTGCTCGTTATGCCAACACAAATGAAATACCACTGCTAAATATGAGAAAAACCATGATAGTAATTACACCTAAAGGGCCTATTGAGGCGAATCAAATGACACGTAGATTGACATTGACCATTATGGGTAGAGAATTTGGAGCTACTGCTATAATATTAGAGTCAAGCAGTATAGATCTGATCCTTGGTATGTCATGGCTAAGAAAGGCAAAGGCCGTTATAGCATGTGGTAGAGGTACCGTAGAACTCACTACCACTAAAGGAGAAAGATTTCAAGTTAATATTGCAGTAACCTCCTCATCCATGCGTGCAATGTTCTTTATGCCTGAGGAGTTTGTTGGTGACAACATCCGGGTGGTTAGAGATTTTCCGGATGTCTTTCCAGAGGAGTTACCAGGGATGCCACCTGATAGAGAAGTTGAGTTTGTTATTGATCTCTTACCTGGAACCGCCCCTATTTCTAAACGGCCATATAGAATGTTCGTAGAGGAGTTGAAGGAACTTAAGAAGCAGTTAACGGAGTTACAAGAAGCGGGGTACATTCGTCCGAGTTCCTCACCTTGGGGAGCACCGGTGTTATTCGTACAGAAGAAGGATGGATCGCAACGAATGTGCGTGGACTATAGATCACTTAATGATGTCACGGTGAAGAACAAGTACCCATTACCCCGTATTGAGGATTTATTTGATCAGATGAGAGGAGCCAGGGTGTTCTCGAAGATTGATCTCCGATCGGGTTACCATCAGATGAGGATTAGACCATCGGATATCCCCAAGACGGCATTCTCGACCCGATATGGATTGTATGAGTTTACTGTTATGTCATTTGGATTAACCAATGCACCAGCTTATTTCATGAATTTAATGAACAAAGTGTTTATGGAGTATTTGGACAGATTCGTCGTGGTGTTCATCGACGATATTCTTATCTATTCTAAGAATGAAAGTGATCATGAACAACATCTAAGGTTGGTGCTACAAAAGCTGCGAGATAATCAACTCTATGCTAAGTTCAGCAAGTGCGAGTTTTGGATTGACAAGGTGCCATTCCTTGGGCATATTATTTCTAATGGTGGAATAGCAGTGGATCCTGCTAAGGTTAAGGAGATAATGGAGTGGAGAGTACCCACTACAGTTACTGAGATTCGGAGTTTCTTGGGATTAGCAGGCTATTATCGGAGATTTATTGAAGGATTCTCTAAGATTGCCAAGCCTATGACCTCGCTTTTGGAGAAAGGGAAAGAATTCAAGTGGGATGAGAAGTGCCAAGAAAGCTTTGATCAATTGAAGGAGAGACTAATGTCGCCACCAGTATTGATTATGCCAGACCTACAGAAGGGATTTGACATTTATTGTGATGCATGTGGCCAAGGACTTGGATGTGTGCTCATGCAAGAAGGACATGTGATTGCCTATGCATCTCGTCAGTTGCGGAAGCATGAACTGAACTACCCCACTCATGACATGGAACTGGCTGCCGTTGTGCATGCACTTAAGATTTGGAGACACTACATCATGGGAACTAAGTGCCAAGTATACACGGATCATAAGAGTTTGAAGTATATATTCACTCAGAAGGATCTCAACCTTAGGCAACGCCGTTGGTTGGAGCTCATTAAGGATTATGATTTGGAGATTCACTATCACCCAGGCAAGGCAAATTTGGTTGCAGATGCCTTGAGTCGGAAGGAGCATGTTCACTCCGCTTTTGTTGTCCAGCTACCCGATGAATTAGCAAAAGATTTTGAGAGACTCAACCTGGGAATTGTTACACATACGGAAGGAGTGACTACTGAATTGGAACCTACCTTGGAGCAAGAAATTCGTAAAGGTCAGGTTGGAGATGCCAAAATCTAGGAGATCAAGGATCTGATAACAAAAGGTAGAGGCCCGGAGTTCACGGAGGATGAACAAGGCACGATATGGTTCAAGAATCGGATCTGTGTTCCCGATATTGATAGTCTTCGGGAAACCATATTGAAGGAAGCACATGACTCAATTTATTCTATCCATCCTGGAAGTACTAAGATGTATCAGGATTTGAAGCAAAAGTATTGGTGGTATGGACTAAAGAGAGATGTGGCTGCACATGTGGCTATGTGCGATGTGTGCCAAAGAGTTAAAGCTGAACACCAGAGGCCAGCCGGACTACTGCATCCACTGAAGATACCTGAGTGGAAATGGGAAGAGATTGGCATGGACTTCATTGTTGGATTACCCCGCACGTCTGCTGGATATGATTCTATATGGGTGATTGTGGACAGGCTAACTAAAGTAGCCCACTTTATTCCAGTGAAGACCACATATTCAGGAGCCAAGTTGGCAGAGTTGTACATGGCACGGATTGTATGCCTGCATGGTGTGCCAACGAAGATTGTGTCAGACCGGGGATCACAGTTTACCTCTCGGTATTGGAAGAAGTTACACGAGTCATTGGATACGAGATTGAATTTTAGTTCGGCTTACCATCCCCAGACCGATGGGCAGACTGAGAGGACTAACCAAGTTCTTGAAGATATGTTAAGAGCTTGTGCTCTTAAGCATGGTGGAAGTTGGGATAAGAGTTTGCCGTATGCGGAGTTCTCTTATAATAATAGCTATCAGGCCAGTTTGAAGATGTCACCGTTTGAGGCTTTGTATGGCAGAAAGTGCAGGACTCCCTTGTATTGGAACCAAACTGGTGAAAGGCAGTTGTTTGGGCCTGAGATTATACAAGAAGCAGAGGAACAAGTTCAGCAAATATGGGAGAATTTGAGAACTGCACAATCCAGGCAGAAAAGCTATGCTGATACCCGGAGAAGACTGCTTGAGTTTAAGGAGGGTGATCATGTCTACTTGAAGGTGTCACCACTCCGGGGTATGAGGAGATTTAAAGTTAAAGGAAAGTTGTCCCCTCGCTTCATTGGACCTTTCTTGATCTTAAAGCGAGTGGGAGAAGTTGCATATCAACTGAAGTTACCCGATCATCTGTCAGATGTACATGATGTGTTTCATGTGTCTCAGCTAAAGAAGAGCCTCAGGGTACCTGAGGAGCAGCTACCACTGGAGGACCTTAGTGTTCAAGATGACCTGACTTATGCTGAGTACCCAATCAAGATTTTGGACAATTTGACTCGAGTTACGAGAAATAAGGTTATAAAGATGTGCAAAGTTCAATGGAGTCACCACGGTGAAGACGAAGCAACTTGGGAAAGAGAAGAAGAGCTTCGTATAGATTTTCCTCACCTTTTCCCTAGGTCTTCCTAAATCTCGAGGACGAGATTATTTTTAAGGGGGGTAGGATTTGTAATACTCACTTTGTAAAAAAAAATCTAAAAGGAGAATTATTTTTCCTTTATATACATGCTTGTCATTTCATGTAGGCACCTCATTTGAAACAAAGGATTAATAAGAGTAATTAAATGGTGCATCATGCCGAGACTTTATTAGCTGTGTATTTTGGGACTATATAAAATAATGTTGATAAAAATACATTAGAAACCAAGTTGGAAACAAAATATCAAATTGGAAACACTAGAATTTTAGGAGGAAAAGCATTAGTCACCACCAAATAAAATTCTCAAAAATAAATCAATTCATCTCATGTCATATTAAAGTGGGATATTTAATTTAAATAAAAGTTTGCCACGGAATTCGAATTTAAATTCAAATTGAAGATGTAAATTGAAATTAAAAAGAGAAATAAAAAGAAAAAAAGAAAGAAGCGCCTAATTGGGCCTCGGTGCTCCCTTCTGGCCCACCAGGAAAATCAACCCGCGCAGCCCACACTTCATCACTCCGTCGCTCGCCTACAAGTGGGGCCAGCACGTCAGCTCCTCGCTGCGCGCTCTGGATTCGCGTCGGTACGCTGTGGTGCCACTGCCAGCAGGGACCCACACGCCAGTGTCCTCTTATGCGCGCGCGCTCGCCTATTGACCCGCGACTCACTGAACCGCGGACCCCGCACGTCAGGGAGGTGGGCGTCACTGTTTTTCTCCCCGAACCGAGCGGTGTTGATGCGCACGACCGCGGTGGAATCGGGGGCCGTTGCAACACGTGCCACGTCAATCCTCCGATGGGCATAAAGCAGGATCTGGAGGAGTTCTTTCCTACCTTTCTCCCACCTTGTTGAGCGCCACCGCCGTAGCAGAGAGAAGGATTAGAAACCCGCCGTCGCCGCCTCTGCGGGAATTGGAATTGGTGGCGCCTCTGGCCCCGAACTGGGTCTTAGGTGACTCACCGGTGTGGGTCGAAGCCATCGACGGGAGTAATCGCTTTGGGGATTGCTGTGGAGCTGGGAATCGCTCGTCGAAGCCGAGCTCCGCCCTGGATCCGCGGCTCGTCGTCGACTGGTCGCGCCGCCGCCTCAACTCCTAGTAAGTTTCCTCGGGATGATTTGCCTAGTCCTGCTCGCCGTAGTTTGCTGGTATGGATCAAGGTTTGGGCGCTAGGGCATAGTTTGCATACGGGCGGCAATGGCGCCGCCGTAGGGAGTTTCGCTCGCCGCCGAAGTCCGACCAGCGGGGGGGCGAGCAGATCTCGGGCGTTGATAGGTCGTCGAACGGACCAGATTAAACCAGAGTACTGTTTCGCTCTGGCTCCATCTCGGCCGTAGATCATCCGATGTGTGGTCGGTGGGCTGATCGCATAAACATTAAACCTGATCCGTAGATCTCTCATCCGGCGCTCGTCATTGCGTACCGGTTCAGTGTGTGCTGGATCTAATCTCGTGCGCCCATCTCAGATCGTGCGGCCGAGATTCAAACATACCCTTCGCTGCGCGCGTTTTGCATTTAGGCCACTCAGTTTTCAGGAAACCAACCCGCCGTCCTGGGGGCGCTATTCACTGAGTCTGTGGAGTCTTGCACCATAGCCCCTGCGCTTTCCTGAAATTGAGGCCCAGTCCAGAGATGTTTAAAAACAGAGAAATAATATTAGAGATTCATTTTTATTACAAAAATAAATCTAGAAACTTGCAAAATTCATAGAAATTCCATTTTTGATCCAAATTGAGCCATTCCAATTTCTAAAATTTTGTAATAATATTCTCTATCATTTAGTGTCTCTGTTCTGGCATGACAAACACATTAAAATTATTCTTTCACTTAATCATGTATTAAATACATAAAACCTTCAGAAATTCATATCTTAAAATCTATAACTCCAAATTTAATGGTTCCAGTTCCAATGATCTCATTTTAATGTGTAGATTTTTAATGTGTATTTTATTTACATGTTTGATGTGATGTTAATTTATGCTATACTATGTATGTAATGTGTTGATGCGAATAGACGAGCAAGCCACTGTGGAAACTGAGGTTCAACAAGTAGAGATAGCTGAGCAGGAGCTCATTGAAGGCAAGTTGTGCCCTTGATTACTTACTTTTCCCAGCCATGTTCTTATTAATTTTAATGATCTGCATAGGTTAATTTTGATGGGATCCTTTATGTTACCCCAGTTTTGATTACCTCTATACCTTGTTCACCCCTGAAATATTTTTGGGTAGTACTTGCTATTGCTTTATGTGGATTGGGTATGGAGTTACACTATTCATGATTATTCTGTTATTATCTTGTTATTATTATTGTTCATATTAAGATCATTAAATTAATGGGAACATGGAGCGACCACCCGGGAAAACAGTGCTACCACAAGGGTTTAATGGGACGCCCTTGGCTGATTAACTAGGAAAGCTAGTGGAGGGCTACCTTACCCGAAAGGGGCAAGGGCAGTAGGGGAGTGGTCAGTGTAGGGAGGTCCTTGTTTGATTTTGCTGCGATGGCGGTCAGGCAAGAACCCTGCACTGGAGCTTCCTATAAACTGTAGCGGGTAGTCTGAAGCTAGTGGAACTTTGTAAAGGCCTCGTAGTGTTACCCTGCCTCACTTCCTTGGTAGAGGTGTATGGGATTCATGACCCCTTGGCAGATGGGTAACACGGCTTGTGGGTAAAGATGTAAAACTAGTATACTAGCCGTGCTCACGGTCAAGAGCGGCTCGGACCCTCACATGATTAATTATGGAACTTAAATTTAATTTGACATTTGCATCGCATTTGGGATTATTTTATTATTACTGTTTATTATTATTAAGGTTTGGTATTTACTTACACTTAGTAATTGCTAATAAAATTTTGACCAACTTATAAAAGCAATGCTCAGCCTCAGCCTTTACTTCATTGATTAGCCTTACACTACATGAACTCCCACCTTTGGTGAGTTCATGCCACATTATTACCCACGACTTGTTGAGCTATGAACGTATGTGAGCTCACTCTTGCTGTCTCACACACCCCCACAGGAGAAGAACAGGTGGTTCAGGAGGAGCCGCCTAACACTGAGGAGTTCGATCTGATCTAGGTGGCGTTTCTCGATCGACATTGGCGCCGACGATCCTTAGTTCGTTTTACATTTAAACTTTTACTTTGTAATAAGTCTTCCGCTATGTAATAAATACTCTGATGTTATTGATATTTATCTCTATACACTCTGTTATTATATGTGTTGTCTTCTTGGCGCATGTATGAGATGCACCCGGCTTTGTCCTTTAAAACCGGGTGTTACAGCCAAGCACCTCGCCTTGGGCCACCCCTGTCCTGTTCGTGGAGAAGAAAGATGGCACCAGAAGGATGTGTATCGATTATCGAGCTCTGAATGAGGTCACAATCAAGAACAAGTACCCCTTGCCTAGAATAGAAGATCTGTTTGACCAGCTGAGAGGAGCCAGCGTGTTCTCAAAGATAGATCTGAGGTTAGGTTATCACTAGCTCAGGATTCGACCTTCAGACATTACGATGACAGCATTCATTACCATGTATGGGTTGTATGAGTTCACTGTGATGTCTTTTGGCCTAACGAATGCACTAGCCTTCTTTATGAATCTGATGAACAACGTATTTATGGATTATCTTGACAAGTTTGTGGTGGTATTTATTGATGATATTCTTATATATTCTCAAAGTGAAGAAGAGCATGTGAATCATTTGAAGGTGGTATTGCAGAGATTGCGAGAGCATCAGCTGTATGCAAAGTTGAGTAAGTGCGAGTTCTAGATCAATGAAGTCCTGTTCTTGGGTCACATAATTAACAAAGAAGGATTAGTTGTGGATCCGAAGAAAGTGGCAGACATTCTGAACTAGAAAGCGCCAACAGATGCTCGAGGAATCAAGAGTTTCATTGGGATGGCCGGATATTATCGGCGATTCATCGAAGGGTTTTTGAAGATTGTGAAACCGATGACAGCTTTGCTAGGCAACAAAGTTGAGTTCAAGTGGACCCAGAAATGCCAAGAGGCCTTTGAAGCGCTGAAAGAGAAGTTGACTGTAGCACCTATCTTAGTCTTGCCTGATGTGCACAAGCCCTTCTCAGTGTATTGCGATGCTTGTTACACTGGCTTGGGATGCATATTGATGCAAGAGGGAAGAGTTGTGGCTTACTCGTCCTGACAGCTGAAGGTTCACGAGAAGAATTACCCAATCCATGACCTAGAGTTGGCAGCAGTGGTTCATGCACTGAAGACATGGAGGCACTATCTGTATGGGCAGAAATGTGATGTTTACATAGACCACAAGAGTTTGAAGTACATATTCACTCAGTCAGAGCTAAATATGAGGCAACGAAGATGGTTAGAGTTGATCAAAGACTATGAATTGGAGATTCATTACCATCCAGGCAAAGCGAACGTAGTGGCAGATGCTTTGAGCAGGAAGAGTCAAGTCAATATGATGGTCGCTCATCCGATGCCTTATGAGTTGGCCAAAGAGTTTGACAGGCTGAGCCTCGGATTTCTGAACAGCATGCGAGGAGTGACAGTTGAGTTAGAGCCTACCCTAGAGCAGGAAATCAAGGAAGCACAGAAGAATGATGAGAAGATCAGTGAAATCCGGCAGCTGATTCTGGAAGGAAGAGGTAAAGATTTTCGGGAAGATGCAGAAGGTGTGATATGGTTCAAGGACCGCTTGTGTGTTCCCAATGTCCAGTCCATTCGGGAGTTGATCCTCAAGGAAGCTCATGAGTCAGCTTATTCTATACATTGTGGAAGTGAGAAGATGTATCAGGATCTGAAGAAGAAATTCTGGTGGTATGGAATGAAAAGGGAGATCACAGAGCATGTGGCTATATGTGACAGTTTCAAAGGATCAAGGCAAAGCATCAGAGGCCAGCTGGATTGTTGCAACCATTGCGAATTCCTCAGTGGAAATGGGATGAAATCGGAATGGACTTCATAGTCGGATTTCCTCACACTCGAGCCAGCTACGATTCCATTTGGGTAGTGGTGGACCGCTTAACCAAGTCAGCCCACTTCATACCCTTCAAGACCAACTACAACAGTGCAGTATTGGCAGAGTTGTACATGTCTCGGATCGTTTGTCTCCACGGTGTGCCAAAGAAGATAGTGTCAGACAGAGGAACGCAGTTCACCTCTCATTTCTGGCAGCAGTTGCATGAAGCTTTGGGCACACATCTGAATTTCAGTTCAGCTTATCATCCGCAGACATACGGTCAGACTGAAAGAACTAATCAAATCCTCGAAGATATGCTGAGAGATTGTGCGTTGCAAGATCAGTCCGGGTGGGACAAGAGATTACCTTACGCAGAATTCTCCTATAACAATAGTTACCATGCCAGCTTGAAGATGTCACCATTTCAGGCGCTTTTTGGAAGGAGTTGTAGAACTCCGTTACAATGGGATCAGCCTGGAGAAAAGAAAGTGTTCAGGCCAGACATTTTGCTCAAAGCTGAAGAGAACATCAAGATGGTTCGGGAGAATCTAAAGATAGCACAATCAACGCAACAAAGTTATGCAGACACAAGAAGGAGAGAGCTGAGTTTCGAAGTCAGAGATTTCGTCTATTTGAAGGTATCACCTATCAGAGGGGTCAGAAGATTCGGAGTCAAAGGCAAGCTAGCGCCCCGCTATGTTGGTCCGTATCAGATTCTCGCAAGGCATGGAGAAGTGGCCTATCAGCTCAGTCTGCCAGAAGGCTTGTCCGCAGTGCACGATGTCTTTCACGTATCTGAGTTGAAGAAGTGTCTGTGTGTGCCAGAAGAGCAGTTGCCAGTGGAAGGTCTGGAGGCCCAGGAGGACCTGACCTACATAGAGAAGCCAGCGCAGATTCTTGAGACTGCAGACAGAGTCACCCGGAGGAAAACTATCAGAATGTGCAAAGTCAGATGGAGTCACCACTCTGAGGAAGAAGCAACCTGGGAGCGTGAAGATGATCTGATGGCCAAATATCCTGAACTCTTTGCTGGCCAAACTTGAATCTCGAGGGCGAGATTCTTTTAAGGGGATAGGTTTGTAACGCCCTGAATTTGGGGGTAGAATTTTTTCTTCTTTTTACTCACCAAATTCAGGCGTTACTCTCTTTTCTCTTCCCGTTTCGCTCCTTCTTCCCAATTTCAAAGCAGTATAGCGACTGGCGTCCATATCATGTGTAAACAAAACCTAAGTTGACATGGGTGTTGCATCATGCCGAATCATATTTCTTTTGTCTGATTTCGTGCTTAATCGAGTGTGTTGCTTAGTCTCGTTTCGGATTTTGTTTCGCGAATTGGATTCCGATCTGTGGTTGTGCGTGCCACGGGATTTTGACCCGCGGTGTGGCCTAGCCTAGCCCCGCCTTGGCCCGCGCGCCCCTGGCGCCCTGCCCCTCCCCATGCGCATGCCCCCCCTCCCCTGGTCTCTTCCCCTCATTCAATTCTCCCGCTGCAGCAACTTTCTCTCTCTCCCACCTCTCTCTCTTCCCCGTGGTGCCCTAGGGTTTTGGAGAAGGTGATCGCCGGATTTGGACCCTGAGGTGAGCTCCCCCTCCCCTCTCCCTCTCTCTCTTCCCCTCCCCCTCCCCTTCTTTCTTCCCCGCGTGGCTCCCTGGCGCCTCCCCGGCGTGGCCCCATGGCGGCATACCCGGCACGGCTCCCCCGACCACCGGCGACGCGGCTCCCCAGCCCCCTACGCACGGCCCCCTGGCCCCCCGACGTGGCTCCCCTGGCCCCCGGCGGCGTGGCCCCTTGGCCCCCGGCGGCGCGGCTCCCCGGCCCCCTGCGCGCGGCCCCCTGGCCCCCTACGCGCGGCTGTCCTGGCCCTGATGCACGCGGCCCCTCAGCCCCCTGCGCGTGGCCGTCCCGGCCTAGGTGTGCGCGGCCCCTACCTTCGGCAGCATGGTCCCCCAGCGCGGCTCGTGTGGCCTCAGCGCAGCCTCGCGCCCCCCCATTCACCCAACACGTTCCCGCGTGCATAGCCCCAGGCGCGCGATGATTGATTCTTGGTTTTAGTTAAGTTTAAACCCTGTTTAGTTAGTGTGCTGCGTCGCACGCTTCGTCGTGCGACGAATTTGTTTAATTTCAGATTCTATTAATGTGCTGCATCATGCGACATTTTATTTTAAATTCAGTTTGGATGTCGTATGCCGTCGTGCGCTTCGTCACGCGACGCTTGACGTTACTTTCATAATTAGTTTGAGTGTCTCGTGGCGCGCTCCGTCGCGCGACGAGTCGTTTATTTCTTAATTCAATTTAAGTGCTGTGTCGCGCGTCTCGCCGCGCGACAATCCTTTTTAATTTACCTTAATCTGTTCATAATAATTAAATATGGAACATGACTTTACCCTATGCTAAACGCGATGGCTAAATTAATACCATTCTGTTTAGACGAGTATTTTAATTTATAATCGTGTGATGTGATCGCTCTTCGATCGTAGCCTCGACCGTTACTTTCTCTTTCTCGCTTAGTCGTAGGTGTGAGCACTGCGTCGAGCGTCTGTCTATTTATTGCATTCTATTGTTTGGTGTACTGTTCTTTTGTATTAAAAGTTGTGGAATGTATGTTTGAAACTCGTACAGATAACGGTCAGTTGGCGGAGTCCGGAGGAGTTGCAGGTGAAGACCCTGAGCAGCAGCTGGTTGGTGAAGGCAAGTGTCCCTTGACCCATCTATGTCCTACTCATTCTTATAATTCACTCCCCGCATTTACACAGTTTATACCTAAGGATTGACTAGCTTTTGTTTATCTTGACCTTGTTTACCTATTTTGGTTGGGTTATTTGGTTTAGCTATATGCTAGTGATCCACATTAATCAATGAACATGATGAGATTATCTATGATACGCTGTTTTCCCTTTTGATTATGATGATGGTACTTGTGGCCCTTAAGGGGACTCGAGCTGTTTCTCGAGTGCCTCTCCGTAAGGACCTGTTCGTTGGATGACTGCCCGGGAAAACAATGCAACCATGTGGGTGGAGTGGGACGCCCTTAGCTAAGTAATTAGAGGAACTGGGGTGTAGTTCGCTTCGCCGTCGTGCCGTTAATGGGGCTCGGTGTATGCGGCTCGCTCTGCCAAGGTTGGTTCGCCCCTTAGGGAGGAGTGTGGTGCATTTAGGAAACCTAAATGGCGGCTACAGCCCCAGGAAATCTTTGTAAAGGCTACACAGTGAAACCCTGCCTATTCACCTTGGTAGTGTTTAAGGGTATTATCGGCACGAGGTAAGAGGGAATCACAGCTTGTGGGTAAAGTGCGCAACCTCTGCAGAGTGTTATGAAACTGATATATCAGTCGTGCTCGCGGTTATGAGCGGCCAAGGGAGCTCCATTGATTAGAGATACTTGATTAGAGATGTATGGTTTACAGGTGGTGACGAGGATGATGGTTTTGATTATGACTATGGTACTAGTAAGTGGTATTCTTTCCATTTGGAAAGGTTACATCGGGTTAATAACTTGGGTTAATGCTAAAACCTGGCTTTATACTAGTAAATAATAACCTGACCAACTAAAAGCAACTGCTTGACTTAACTCCACATAAAGCTAGTCCACTACAGCCAAACGAGACATTTTGCTGAGTATGTTGATGTGTACTCACCCTTGCTTTACACACTAAACCCCCCAGGTTGTCTGCATTGAAACCACTGCTTAGGTGAAGATGAAGTCATGGAGGAGGACTTCCAGGAGTTCCAAGAGTACGATGAGTTCTAGGCGTGGGTTAGCGGCAAACCCCTAATCGGCTGCCTGTGTAGGCCACGTGTATGTACGTTTCTTTTCCGCACTTTGATTATTGTTATAGACTATGTGGATGTCTCGGACATCATGATGTAATCGACTATTATACCCTCTTTTATGTCATTATTTTAGCACTATGTGATGATGTCCAGTTATGTAACTGTTGTGTACGTGAATTGCTGATCCTGGCACGTACATGGTTCGCATTCGGTTTGCCTTCTAAAACCGGGTGTGACAAGGGTGAAGAGTTTTAGGAATAATGTGTTCTCAATGGATTTTCCTTCTATGGGTGAACTTCATTGAATGATTGAATGGGGAACAGTTCATACCAAATTTGGAGCACAAATGCAAGTCTAAGAAGATGGTGAGGGAGAGGAAATAAAGTACGAGATGCCTAAGGTATGGGTGCAATTTACTGGACTCCCTAAGGAGCTAAGAGAGTGCTCGGTAATCTAGGTGGTTAGTTCTATGTTAGGCATCTCAAAAGAGGTGGATATGGTGTTTACCAGGAAGTTTGACAGGGCAAGGATGCAGGTTGCAGTGCTTGACCTGAATTTGATTCCGCAATTTATCCATGTAGTAATTGGAGATTATTTGTATGAACTGAAATTCAAGGTAGAGGTGGCTATGCCTATGTATATGGATCACTTCGAGGCAAATGATGATGATGAATTTTAGGAGCAAAACAAGGATGCCAATTTGGGTGACAAGGGGAACAGTGGGTCAAAATTGCTGGAAACTGTGGCAGAACCTCCCAAGGTATCGGGCCCCCATGCACCTATCCTTGTCTCAACGACCTCAGACGACTATGCATGTGCACCAGATAACTTAACAGGATCTGTCCGAGTGCCCCAAGGACCTCGGATAAACCACTTACAACCAGAACCACGGGATTAAGTAAACACAAATCACACACCAACAATTTTGCAGCGGAAATCTTATTACCAAATTTTACATGTTACATCAAGTTTTATAATGTACATGATCGGAGTGATTACAAAAAGTGATTCAAAGGAATAATTTTGAACTTTTATAAATTGTTTATAAGTTTGAAATATATGATAGCTTAAGTGACCGTCCTCAATAAGAAGATAAAGACGGGGTATACTTATATAAGAAGGCCGAGCCCACCGGCACTTAACACCATCAACAGCAGCACAAAACTATAACCTGGAAAACAACAGGGAATAAAACCCTGAGTATGGAATTACTCAGCAAGACTTACTCGACTAAAAAAAGACTCTCAAGGGTATGCTGGTTTAATAGGAATCAAGGAAAAGGCTTTAGCAAGAATCAACTTAGATATTTTTGCAGAAATAGCTTACTAAAGTGAATCCTTACTTTCAATGTTTTAACGCCAGATTAAATATTAATAGACTCTGATTGCATCTAGTCTAATTTCACCATCTCATCAATACAACATCATTTTTATTCATAATGTTCACATCCTGACTTAGGTTGCAGGTCAGTGACCGAGTCTCCACTGTCCGGGGATATAACGGCGATCCGAATCGATTTACTCAGCTGAGGATCTCTAACCACACGACATATGTAGCACTTAACCCTTGCATATGTCAACTCGCCACCGAGGTTCTTAAGACCAGATCAGGTTCACGCCAACCGAGAGCACAGATACACCACCGTCCAGCCTCTTGCCACGGAGGGTACACGCTACTCTCGCCATCTCTCCACTCCCATTGTGTGTTATCTTATTCTGGTATTAGTCTGCCCGAGGCAAAGCTTACCCTATCCCATATCCAGGGCATGTGGCCAGTTAAGATAGTCCTTGATCATCAAGCCTACATACGCATCCAATCCTTAATCAACTTGGGTAGAACATCACCTGTTCCTAGCCCAAGTCCTGATTTAAGTACTGAAAGTCGCCTAGAGGGGGGGTGAATAGGCAAATCTGAAATTTATAAACTTTAAGCACAACTACAAGCCGGGGTTAGCGTTAGAAATATAATCGAGTCCAAAAGAGAGGGAAAACAAATAAACAAAGAAATAAAGTGGATGAACACGATGATTTGTTTTACCGAGGTTCGGTTCTTGCAAACCTACTCCCCGTTGAGGTGGTCACAAAGACCGGGTCTCTTTCAACCCTTTCCCTCTCTCAAACGGTCACTTAGACCGAGTGAGCCTTTCTCTTCAATCAAATGGGACACTTAGTCCACTACAAGGACCACCACAACTTGGTGTCTCTTGTTTTGATTACAAGTGAGTTGGAAACAAGAATAGAGGAAGAAGAAAAGCGATCCAAGCGCAAGAGCTCAAAAGAACACAAAAGTCTCTCTCTCTAGTCACTAATTTGTTTGGAGTGATTCCGGACTTGGGAGAGGATTTGATCTCTTTGTTTGTGTCTTGGAATGAAGTCTAGAGCTCTTGTATGAGGTTTGATGGCTGAAAACTTGGATACATTGAAGTGTGGTGGTTGGGGGGTATTTATAGCCCCAACCACCAAAATGACCGTTGGTGAAGGCTTCTGTCGTATGGCGCACCGGACAGTCTGATGCGCCACCGGACACTGTCCGGTGCGCCAGCCACGTCACCAGGCCGTTGGGTTCCGACCGTTGGAGCTTCTAACAACGGGGCCACCGGACAGGTCCTGTTCACTGTCCGGTGCGTCTTCTGGCGCCTGCTCTGACTTCTGCGCGCGCAGGTGCACTGTTCATTGTTCACTGTAGCATTGCAGACGACCGTTGGTGCGGACGACCGTTGCTCCGCTTGGCACACCAGACAGTCCGGTGAATTATAGCGGAGCGCCCTCCCCGAATTCCCGAAGGTAGCAAGTTTGGAGTGGAACTCCCTGGTGCACCGGACACTATCCGGTGCGCCAGACCAGGGCTGCCTTTGGGTTGTCTTTTGCTCTTTTTATTTGAACCCTTTCTTGGACTTTTTATTGGTTTGTGTTGAACCTTTGGCTATTGTAGAACTTATAATCTAGAGCAAACTAGTTAGTTAAATAATTTGTGTTGCGCAATTCAACCACCAAAATCATTTAGGAAAAGGTGTAAGCCTATTTCCCTTTCAATATCCCCCTTTTTGGTGATTGATGCCAACACAAACCAAAGCAAATATATAAGTGCAGAATTGAACTAGTTTGCATAATGTAAGTGCAAAGGTTGCTTGAAATTAAATCAATATTTATTTCATAAGATATGCATGGATGCTTTCTTCATATTTAACATTTTGGACCACGCTTGCACCACTTGTTTTGTTTTTGCAAATTCTTTTGGAAATTCTTTTCAAAGTCTTTTTGCAAATAGTCAAAGGTAAATGAATAAGATTTTGAGAAGCATTTTCACGCTTTGAAATTTTCTCCCCCTGTTTCAAATGCTTTTCCTTTGACTAAACAAAACTCCCCCTCAATCAAATTCTCCTCTTAGTGTTCAAGAGGGTTTTAGATATTAATTTTGAAAGGGGTTATACCAATTTGAAATTATATCAAAAATAAGATACCAATTTGAAAATCTTTAAAAACACTTGTTTAATACAAATTGAAAGACTACAAATTTTTGAAATTGGTGGTGGTGCGGTCCTTTTGCTTTAGGCTAATACTTTCTCCCCCTTTGGCATGAATCGCCAAAAACGGAAACTGATGAGTGAAATATAAGCCCTTTTACTTTCTCTCCCTTTGGTAAATAATGTAGGAGTGAAGATTATACCAAATTGGAGAGTGATGCGGAGTGACGGCGAAGGATGAATAATTCGATGGAGTGGAGTGGAAGCCTTGTCTTCGCCGAAGAACTCCATTTCCCTTTCAATCTATGACTTAGCATGAAATACACTTGAAAACCACAATAGTCATAGCACATGAAAGAGATATGAGCAAAGGTATAAATGAGCTATGCGTGCAAGGAATCAATCAAAGTTCCTAGAATCAAGAATGTTTAGCTCATGCCTAAGTTTAGTAAAAGTTTTCTCATCTAATGGCTTGGTAAAGATATCAGCCAATTGTTCTTTGGTGCTAACATACGCAATCTCGATATCCCCCCGTTGTTGGTGATCCCTTAAAAAGTGATATCGAATGGCTATGTGTTTAGTGCGGCTGTACTCAATGGGATTGTCTACCATGCGGATTGCACTCTCATTATCACATAGAAGAGGAACTTTGGTCAATTTGTAACCATAGTCCCTAAGGGTTTGCCTCATCCAAAGAAATTGCGCGCAATAATGGCCTGCGGCAATGTACTCGGCTTCGGCGGTAGAAAGAGCTACAGAATTTTGCTTCTTTGAAGCCCAAGACACCAGAGATCTTCCCAAGAACTGACAAGTCCCTGATGTGCTCTTTCTATCAATCTTACACCCTTCCCAATCAGCATCTGAATATCCAATTAAGTCAAAAGTGGATCCCTTGGGGTACCAAAGGCCAAACTTAGGAGTAAAAACTAAATATCTCAAGATTCGTTTTACGGCCCTAAGGTGAACTTTCTTAGGATCGGCTTGGAATCTTGCACACATGCATACGGAAAGCATAATATCCGGTCGAGATGCACATAAATAGAGTAAAGATCCTATCATCGACCGGTATACCTTTTGATCTACGGATTTACCTCCCGTGTCGAGGTTGAGATGCCCATTGGTTCCCATGGGTGTCTTGATGGGCTTGGCATCCATCATCCCAAACTTGGTGAGTATGTCTTGAATGTACTTCGTTTGGCTAATCAAGGTGCCCTCCTAGAAAATACTTCAACTCCCCCATCATTGACATCTTGAATTTTTGAACCATTATCCTACTAAACTCTTCACAAGTAGATTTGTTAGTAGACCCAAATATAATATCATCAACATAAATTTGGCATACAAACAAATCATTAGCAATTGTTTTAGTAAAGAGAGTTGGATCGGCTTTTCTGACTTTGAAGCCATTAGCGATAAGAAAATCCCTTAGGCATTCATACCATGCTCTTGGTGCTTGCTTGAGCCCATAAAGCGCCTTAGAGAGTTTATATACATGGTTAGGATACTCACTATCTTCAAAGCCTGGAGGTTGCTCAACATAGACCTCTTCCTTGATTGGTCCATTGAGGAAGGCACTCTTCACGTCCATTTGATAAAGCTTAAAGCCATGGTAAGTAGCATAGGCAAGTAATATACAAATTGACTCAAGCCTAGCAACGGGTGCATAGGTTTCACCAAAATCCAAACCTTCGACTTGTGAATACCCCTTGGCCACAAGTCGGGCTTTGTTCCTTGTCACCACACCATGCTCATCTTGTTTGTTGCGGAAGACCCACTTGGTTCCTACAACATTTTGGTTAGGACGTGGAACTAAATGCCATACCTCATTCCTCGTGAAGTTGTTGAGCTCCTCTTGCATCGCTAACACTCAATCCAAATCCCTTAATGCATCTTCTACCTTGTATGGCTCAATAGAGGACACAAAGGAGTAATGTTCACAAAAATGACCAACACGAGATCGAGTAGTTACCCTCTTATGAATATCGCTGAGGATGGTGTTCACGGGGCGATCTCGTTGGATTGCTTGGTGGACTCTTGGGTGTGGCGGCCTTGGATCTTGCTCATCCTCATTGTCTTGATCATTGGCATCCCCCCCTTGATCATTGTCCTCCTCTTGAGGTGGCTCATCTTCTAGATCTTCATTTTCATCATCTTAAGCTTGATCCTCATCTTGGGTTGGTGGAGATGCTTGATTTGAGAATGATGGTTGATCTTGTGCATGTGGAGTCTCTTCGGATTCCTTAGGGCACACATCCCCAATGGACATGTTCCTTAGCACGACGCATGGAGCCTCTTCATCATCTAGCTCATCAAGATCAACTTGCTCTACTTGAGAGCCGTTAGTCTCATCAAACACAATGTCACAAGAAACTTCAACTAGTCCAGTGGACTTGTTAAAGACTCTATATGCCCTTGTGTTTGAATCATATCCAAGTAAAAAGCCTTCTACAGCCTTAGGAGCAAATTTGGATTTTCTACCTCTTTTAACAAGAAAAAAACATTTGCTACCAAAGACTCTAAAATATGAAACATTGGGCTTTTTACCGGTTAGGAGTTCATATGATGTCTTTTTGAGGATTCGGTGAAGGTAGAGGCGGTTGATGGCGTAGCAAGCGGTGTTGATTGCTTCCGCCCAAAACCGGTCCGAAGTCTTGTACTCATCAAGCATGGTCCTTGCCATGTCAAGTAGAGTTCTATTCTTCCTCTCCACTACACCATTTTGTTGTGGCGTGTAGGGAGAAGAGAACTCATGCTTGATGCCCTCATCCTCAAGGAAGCCTTCTATTTGTGAGTTCTTGAACTCCGTCACGTTGTCGCTTCTAATCTTCTTGATCCTTAAGTCGAACTCATTTTGAGCCCGTCTCAAGAATCCCTTTAAGGTCTCTTGGGTTTGTGATTTTTCCTGCAGAAAGAACACCCAAGTGAAGCGAGAATAATCATCCACAATAACTAGACAGTACTTACTCCCACCGATGCTTATGTAAGCTATCGGGCCGAATAGGTCCATGTGGAGTAGCTCGAGCGGTCTGTCAGTCGTCATGATGTTTTTGTGTGGATGATGAACACCAACTTGCTTTCCTGCTTGGAATGCGCTACAAACCCTGTCTTTCTCAAAATGAACATTTGTTAGTCCCAAAATGTGCTCTCCCTTTAGAAGCTTGTAAAGATTCTTCATCCCAACGTGGGCTAGTCGACGATGCCAGAGCCAACCCATGTTAGTCTTAGCAATTAAGCAAGTGTTGAGTTCAGCTCTATTAAAATCTACTAAGTATAGCTGACCCTCTAACACTCCCTTTAATGCTACTGAATCATCACTTCTTCTAAAGACAGTAATACCTATATCTGTAAAAAGACAATTGTAGCCCATATTGCATAATTGAGAAACGGAAAGCAAATTGTAATCTAAAGAATCTACAAGAAAAACATTGGAAATAGAATGGTCAGGAGATATAGCAATTTTACCAAGTCCTTTGACCAAACCTTGATTTCCATCCCCGAATGTGATAGCTCTTTGGGGATCATGGTTCTTCTCGTAGGAGGAGAACATCCTTTTCTCCCCTGTCATGTGGTTTGTGCACCCGCTATCAATGATCCAACTTGAGCCCGCTGATGCATAAACCTACAAAACAAATTTAGGCCTTGTTCTTAGGTACCCAAACGGTCTTGGATCCTTTGACATTAGAAACAAGCACCTTGGGTACCCAAACACAAGTCTTTGACCCCTTGTGTTTGCCCCCAACATATTTGGCAACTACTTTGCCTGATTTGTTAGTTAAAACATATGATGCATCAAAAGTCCTAAATGAAATATTAGGTTCATTTGATGCAATAGGAGTTTTCTTCTTAGGCAATTTAGCATGGGTTGATTGCCTAGAGCTAGATGCCTCACTCTTATACATAAAAGCATGATGAGAGCCAGAGTGAGACTTCCTAGAGTGAATTCTCCTAATTTTGTGTTTGGGATAACCAGCAGGGTATAAAATGTAACACTCATTATTTTGAACCATGGGAGCCTTACCCTTAACAAAATTAGATAATTTCTTAGGGGCATTAAGCTTGACATTGTCTCCCTTTTGGAAGCCAATGCTGTCGGTGTTTTGGGTCCGACCGCGCACCCGAGGTTGCCCCTCGAGGTGCTTTTTGGAGTAGGACGGTGTTACCGACTATAGCTCGATGGTTCGCGCTAGATGCACGAGAGACAGGGGACGATTTTGTACAGGTTCGGGCCGCTTTGTGATGCGTAACACCCTACGTCCTGGCGTGAATACTTTTTGTGGTGGGTTACAAGGAGGTTCTCTAGTATCGAGTATGTTAGAGAACTGGGTGGATGGCTAGGTAGTGAGAGTTGTTTTTGAGGGGATGCCCCCTAGGCCTTATATACTCGACCGTGGGGCATTACATGTGGATATGATAACAACGTGAGCCTAAGTAATAGTGAACCGACTCATCCTATCTTCCTATAATTCCGCCGACCTATCTCTGCTCTGTTCCGATGTACGAGGCCCCTGCGCGGGAAGGTCGGATCCTTGTTGCGGTTGCCGTTCAAACTTATCGAGCCATCTAGGCCTGTGTCAATCCAATCTTGTGTTAATCCATTTTAGCGAGCGCGCCTCCCCAGGCCCACGAAGGGATGACCTTGCGAATTATTAGGCCCACAGGCTTTTCGCGAGGTCTTTTAGCCTTCCAGTGGACCCGTGGGATATCTGTCCCCCACAAGCCCCCAATCTTTGGGTTGATTTTAAAATAAACGGCCCAAAGATTCTAGGTCCAGCTTGCAGTTTTTGATTTTGATAAGGAATGCCTTGAAAATAAGTCTGTCGAGCCGTTGCTTCTGAATTCTGAGTGACTCGGTAAAAACGATCTTCTATTGTTTTCTTCTACCATTATCCATCAGCCTTTGCTTTATTCCTCAAAAATCGGTGCTCTGTCTTGGGTTTATGCTTTGGAGATCAACATCCTGCTCTTTGGGATTCAAATTCATTGGGTGCACCGAAAGTGCACCCAATGGGTCTAGCCCTCGAGCTTCGAGTGGATTTTTGAAAATAATCTACTCGAAGGTCCTCCTTTCAAGTCTTCTCAGAAATCATTTATCTTCAACTCATGCTTTTAGAAGTCAGCATTGTTTTATTTTCATCTTATGCTTTAGAAATCAGCATTCTGTCTTTTGGGGTTGATGATCCGAAGGTGCACCCAATGGGTGTAGCCCCCGAGCTTTGAGTGGATTACTGAAAATAATCCATTCGAAGGTCTTCATCTCACGCTGTTTTTTAGAAATCATCCTTTCCTTTTCGTCGAATACCTTAGAAATCGGCGGTATATCATCAACTTTATGCTTTAGAGGTCAGCATACAGTTTTGCCTTTGAAATCAAGCACGCGATCTGCCCATATCTTGTTTGGTTTGAAATTTATTTGATCTGCGACAGATTGGACGTTCGGTAGATGGCTCTTGGCTAGTCTTCATATCACTTCGCGCTTCAATGCTTCTGTTGATTAGACTTGTACCTCATCGGCTATATTTGGCTTTCCTCTGACCTCCATCGATATCTTCCTTCTGTCTTGAGGTATTCATTACGTACACTGTATGGATGTGACTGCTTGGGAAAATCTATTGAAAATTCCTGGATGTCCCCCCAATGGGTGTGGGAAAGGGACGGCTTGGTGCGCTGAGCATTTAGCAAAGTGCCCCTGAGTAGTAACTTGACGTGACCGCGGGTGTAATGATATCGTCCAAGCAGTTGACTTTAGTCCCAATGGGTGTCGTGTTACATGGAACGGCGCCAGCCGCCTGACTTGTTTCTAGACAGTTTGAATTGCTTATTGAATATTTGCGACTGTTCGGTGACCGTGGTAGGAGGTGAGCGGTTGCCTTCTTCTTCTATAAATAGTGTGCTTGCTTCATTGTCGTCTTCACACATCTCTCTGTCGCTTGTTGTTTACTCTTTTCTCTTTTCTTCTACTCCACCATGGGCAAGAGCAAGAAAGGCGGAAGCTCCTCGCACCATTCCGGTGACAAGCGGAAGCGCGAGCCGACTCCTCCCTCAGAGGACTTCGGCGATTCCGAGTACTCAGAGGAGGAGTTCTCCTCCGAGTTCGAGGGATCGCTGGTCCATGCCTCTCCCCCGGCATCGTCTGATGATTCAGACGATTCCTAGGGGATTGCTGCAGAAGTGTGGACCTACATCCGGGCCGTCGAGCGCGCTGGGCTCGAGGGCTTGGATGAGTCAGAGGTCTCCTCGGACGAGGGGGACTCCTCTGACTCGTCCGAGGAGGGGAGCGACGGCGACGATGGTGGCGAGGGCGACGACGGCGATGGCGGCAACGACGATGGCGATGGCGACGGCAGCAGGGGCGACGGCGGCAACGGCAGCAGCAACGGCAAGGGCGACGGCGGCAACGGCAGCAGCAACGGCAAGGGCGGCAGCGGTAGCAGCAAGGCCAGTGGTTAGGCACCACTGGCTTAGATGTTAGTATAGTAGTAGAAGTAGTATTAGTAGAATAATGTAGTAGTAGTTAGTAGTATAGTGTAGTGGAATGTAATGTATTAGTGTAATGTACTGAACAGTGGAAAGAAAATCAACTCATAATGAGTTGGTTTTTAAGTTTGTGAAAATACTTCCCCTCCTTATATAATGCAGAAGACTTCTCCTCGTTTTGTGCACGTTTGTTGCTTTTCCTCCGTTTCCTTTGCGATTAGCTGATCGACTGTATTTGTGTTTAGAGTAACCGAGTCCTTTTGAGCCACCTCGGCGTTTCAGATATAATGGCCGAGTGATCACGGGTGATGTCGGCGTTTTTAGAAGTAACGGCCGAGTTATACTGAGCCATGTCGGCGTTTTAGAAGTAACAGCCAAGTGAAGACCAGTGACGTCAGCGTTTTAGAAATAATAGCTGAGTTATATCGAGCCACGTCGGCGTTTTAGAAGTAACAGCCGAGTGAAGACCGGTGACATCAGTGTTTTAGAAATAACGGATGAGTTATATCGAGCCACGTTGGCGTTTTAGAGGTAACTACAGAGTGATGACTGGGCACTTTTAGAATTGGTGTCTGTCCCGGGAAAACCCCATTTGTACCGCGCCGTCGCACACCTCTGCTTTCTGAGCCCTAGCCTTACTTTCCGCTTCCAGACCTCCTCTGCTTCCCTTTGATCTCGCTTCTGCTTAGTTCGCTGGCGAGATTGAGATGGCACCCAAGCGAAAAAGCCAAAATTCCGCCGCTGCGATTATTCCTCCCATCAGTCCCAACAGTCAATTGCCTTTCACAGGTAATCACATGTCTGTTGTTTCTGAGTCGGACCTTGTTCATCTTGTCTCTGTCGGAGTTCTTCCCCCAAAGGAGCTTTACTCTTGGCAGATCTGTTGTGGGGTTACCGTCCCAACAGAGGATACCCAAGAGTCCGTTATTTACGTTCATTTTCTCATCCGCGGCCTTGCTCTTCCAATTTCTCCTTTCTTTCGCGGTCTCCTTGATTTCTACCATCTAAATCTAACCCATTTGAATCCCAACTCCATTCTACAAGTTTCTGTTTTTGTTCACTTGTGTGAAGCCTATCTCGGAATTCTGCCGCATTTTGGCTTGTGGAAGTACATATACCATTGTCGTCCTGGAATGGCCAGGGGGCAGCACCAGCTTGTGGGTGGCGCGAGTTTGGAGATGCACCGTGGGAGGAAGACAGAGTACCTTGACATCCCACTCAAGGATAGCATCAAAGGATGGCGCTTGGAGTGGTTTATTATGGAGAATCATGGCAAGTCCCTGCCCCCTCGGTCAGGGAGGCAGCCGGATGTTCGTGCTCCAAGTTGGACTGAATCCCCCACAGACTTGGAGATAGATGAGGCCAGGGTTCTGCTTACTGAAGTTGGTTTGTTGAAGGAGAGAGGTCTGACTGCTGAAGTTGTAGTTGCAGACTTTGTTTTTAAGAACATTCAGCCACTGAAAGACAGAGCATACCTGGCTTATTTGTATAGTGGTGTCACTGACTCAACCCGGGTTACCAACAGGAGGATTCCTGCTATGGATTTGGTAAGCCGGCTGGAGATGATCCTTAGAGGGCAAAGTGTCGAACATTGGTGCTCCTGTTGCATATTCTACCTGGAATCTGCCACCTTCCAGGACTGTTTTCGGTTTTGTGTCCAATCCTCCTGCTAGCGACAGTGGCCTGGGTCTTAGAGTGCGATCCTCTCCCGAAGAAGTCGAGGCTCTGGTTGCTTCACTTGGTGATCTCCCCCATAATGAGAGGCAAGTTCACTTTGAGATGCCTATAAACCCGAGTGATGCAGAGATAAGTGCCATGCTAGACATGTTAGCTGAGGATTCATCTGACTCCGTCCCTACTGAAACTATAGCTATTGCAACTGTCCCCGAGCCTGAAAAGACATTGACTGCTCAACAATCTGATGGTGCTCGCCCAAAGCGCCTTTGCCCGGCCAATCATCCAACTGCTCCTAACAAGGGGAAGAAGAAGAAAAAGAGGAGGCTTCGGCAAGTGTCATGTTTGAATCAGGATGCCGGCCCTTCTGCTCCTGCTGCTGAGGAAGTGCCAGTGGAAATTTTTACTGGAGCTAACCCCAATGGGTGTGACCCTGCTGACGCTGACCCCAATACATGTAATCCGACCAGAGCTGACCCCAATGGGTGTGACCTTGATGATGCTGATCCCAATAGGTGCAATCCGGCCAGAGCTGACCCCAATGGGTGTGTTGTTCGTATTGTTGACGAGGATGAAGAAGAAGAGGAGGAAATCCCCATAATTCGAAAAAACAGTAGGCGCTACCTGGTCAGTGGGGGGAGTAGTGGTATTCCTTCTCTAGCCTTGTCTGCACTCGTTGGTCTGCAAGAGTTGTCTATAGCAAATTTTGATCAGGCTCTCGAGGATATAGTTCCTGAGGATCTGCTGTCCGAGCCAGCAGATGGTGGTATGATGGACGTTTGTACTGACATTCCGGCTGTGGGGTTAGAGTCATCCCGAGCAGCGTCTCGGGCCTCATCGACCTTGGAGTGCAGTCTTCAGAGTCAAGAAACTGGTCTAGGTTGCTCTATTCCCATGGAGGTAACTGAGAATCCTTCAGCCTTGGAGGTGGCTGTTACAGAGGACCCGGTCCCCCCAGGATGGCGCCAGTGATTACCCAGCCCCTGAGGGTGTTGCCGGCAATGATCCGGCTCGGGTGGGTAGTGCGAGCTGTGACCCAGCCCCCGAGGGTGCTGCCGATGGTGATCCGGCTCCGATGGGCAATGCAGGCTGCAACCCAGCCCCCAAAGGTGTTCGAGCGGGCTCCTCTTCTCATACCTCCATGGATGTCCACATCGGGTCTTCTCCTCCACATTCTGATTGCATGGCCGCAGCACGTGCTTTAAATCAGGAAGTTGCCATAGAGACCGGCACACCAAACACTAGAGTTTCGATTCCTGCTAGTGATGTTGAGTTGATCCCCAATGATGCTCTTCAGATTGCCTTGGCTGACATTCCCTCATCGAGTCACCAACTGGTTTCTCATGATTTGGGGCTTCCTTCATTCTTCTCCAATCTTCAGGTAACTTGGTTATTCCTGATCTGGCTATACTTCGGGTGAAATATTGTCTTTGCACTCACCTGTTTTCAATACCAGGCTTTGGTTGACGAGATGGTAGATCAGTTGAGATCACAAGGTGCTTCTATCCCAGAAAGAGCTTTATCTCTGATGCATTGGAATCTAGTGCTACTTCAGCGGCGGGTATCTGAGTTGGAGATGACAAATGCTGGTTAGTGCCTCTATTTCCTCTTTGGCTACTTGATTGATATGCTTTTTACTGCGTATCCTTCTTCAACCATTTCTCGCTAGATATGGTCCGGCGATACTCTGAGCTCGAGGAGAAGTACTCTCAAGGTCAGATGGACCTGGCTCGAGTTTCTGCTTCTTTAGACGACGCCAACTTATTGAATTCCTCTCTCAGTACTCAGCTTGATTCTGAAAGGGTGGCTAAAGAAGTAAGTTTACTTTGAATTCTTCTGCTGTGTTCTTACTGCCTGCTGGGTATTTGAGAGCTGACTCTTGTCTGCAGGAGGAAAAACGTGTCCTTGCAGTTTCTCGCGATAACCTTGATAGGTTGTATCGCGATGCCAACAATTCTTTGACTATCTTGGAGAGGAGCCATCACTTTATCATGGCAGACTTGGATAATCATCGTAACAAGCTACAAGAGTCCCTGGATGAACTCATTCGTGTTAGGAAATTGGTGTCAGGCAAAGATTCTGTCATCAAGGATCTGTGTGCTTCCAATAGATCAATCGTCCAGAGCTAGAAGCTGCTCGGCTGGCTATTAAGGCTACTAAAGACACTTCTACCACCTTGAGGGCTCAGCGCGACAAGGCTATGGACAAAGCCATTCGCGCGGGGTGGATCTTGATGAGAAGGTCAGGTGTGACTATTCCTGATGACATAATTGCTGATGTCAACGCTGCTCCTGACTCTTCGAGTCGCCCTTCTTCATCAGTTGCTCCTGAGAAAAACATTACTAAGTAGAAACACTGAATGCATTGTGTATGTGGTCAATGTGCTCGAATGTTCTGTTAGAAAAATGTTCTCAGTACTAAACGCTATTATTATTTTTCTGTTGTTTGAATTCAACAGCCGTTATGATTGCAGAAGTAAGTGCAGTGTGATGGTTTTGAAACTTCTCCCTATTTCGTGGGGCATAGAGATCGCCCTAAGACAAGCAATTCGCAAACGTGCTTATGCTGGATCGAGTAGTCGCGAGCTTGTCATGCCGATTTAAGTTACTACCGACTTAACCGACTGCTCCGTCGGTAGGGTCTAGTGGTCACCCTGAGTTAAGTAAACGTGGGCATGTCACATCGCCTTAAGTCATTGCCGACTTAAGTCGATTGCTCCATTAGTAGGGCATAGTGGTCACCCTGAGTTAAGTAAGCGTGAGCATATCATACCACCTTAAGTCAATGCTGACTTAAGCCGATTGCTCCATTCGTAGGGTATAGTGGTCACCCTGGGTTAAGTAAGTGTGAGCATGTCGCACCGTCTTAAGTCATTGCCGACTTAAGTCGATTGCTCCGTTCGTAGGGTATAGTGGTCACCTTGAGTTAAGTAAGCGTGAGCATGTCATACCACCTTAAGTCATTGCTGACTTAAGCCGATTGCTCCGTTCGTAGGGTACAGTGATCACCCTAGGTTAAGTAAGCGTGAGCATGTCGCACCGTCTTAAGTCATTGCTGACTAAAGCCGATTGCTCCGTTCGTAGGGTATAGTGGTCACCCTGGGTTAAGTAAGCGCGAGCATGTTACACCGTCTTAAGTCATTGCCGACTTAAGCCGATTGCTCCGTTTGTAGGGTATAGTGGTCACCCTGAGTCAAGTAAGCATGCAAATTGGCAATAAACAATTCGAGTGCCTTTGAGAATGAGGTCATTTTATTGATGGTGTATCTCCCAATTACAGAATACAATGCCGTCCCAATAGCTTTTGAAATCTAGCTAGGGGTAAAACTTCCTGAGATGCTCTATATTCCATGAGTTCCCTATTTCCGTGCCATCCATTTGAGTAAGACGATATGATCTAGGCCGGGTGACTTCTGCTACTATGAATGGTCCTTCCCATAGTGGCGATAATTTGTGTCGTCCCTCCCCCGTTAGAATTCGGCGGAGGACAAGATCTCCCACTGCAAAGGATCAATGTCGTGTGGACTTATCATGGTAGCGCCTCAGAGTCTGTTGGTATCTGGCTGACTGAATCACTGTATTCAACCGTTCTTCTTCTAGTATATCAACATCCTCCAGCATAGTAGCTTCAGCTTCAGCTATGTTTTCGAAGATCAATCTTGGTGCCCCAAACTTGAGATCAGCAGGTAGCACTGCCTTCGAACCATAAACCATGAAGAAGGAAGTGTTTCCTTGCAAAGCTCGACTGGGTTGAGTTCCTAGGCTCCAGACCACATACGGCAACTCTCTGATCCACTTTCCTGTGAACTTTTCATTCTTGTCGAAGACTTTCTTTCTGAGTGCTTCCAGTATCATTCCGTTGGGTCTTTCTACCTGCCTGTTGGCTCTTGGGTGTGCCACTGATGCATATTTGATCTGGAAGCATCTTTGTTCGCAGAAATCAAAGAACTCTGAGCTAGTAAAATTGGACCCCAGGTCGGTTATGATGCTGTTTGGTATCCTGAACCTGAATATTATGTCCTGTATGAATTCCACTGCCTTAGCTGAAGTTAGAGAAGCAATGGGCTTGAACTCTATCCACTTAGTGAATTTGTCGATAGCAACCAATACATGAGTGCATCCTCCTTGAGCCTTCTTGAAGGGTCCAATCATATCCAGACCCCAGCACGCGAACGACCAAGTTACAGGTATGGTTTGCAGTTGCTGTGCTGGTAAATGCTGCTATTTTGATAAGTATTGACAAGCTTCGCACCTCTGGACTAACTCGGTTGCATTACTCTTTGCCGTTGGCCAGTAGAAACTAGACATGAAGACCTTCCAACTAGAGTCCTGGATGCTGCGTGTATCCCACATTGCCCAGCATGGACCTCATCTAGCAGTTGCTTCCCAGTAGCCGAAAGAATGCATTTCATGAGGACCCCTGTCACGCCCCTTCTGTATAGTGTTTCCCCAATGAGGATGTAGTGAGTTGACTGTCTCGCGATGTGCTCTGCTGCATTTTTGTCATCTGGCTCCTCCTCATTCTTTATGTATCTGATGATTGGCTCTCTCCAGTCATCAGAATCTGACTCTGGTTGGCTTAGAATATTGCATTCTTCTACCCGATCTAGTGAAATGCTCGGGTGCAGTACTTATTGGACGAAAACTCCAGGCGGGACCTGACTCCGACTGGATCCTAGCTTTGACAATGCATCAGCTGCCGTGTTGTGGTCTCTCTCCACATGATGAAATTCCAAACCTTCAAACTTGTCTTCTAGCTTTCGGACGGTAGTGCAGTATTTCCCCATGGAGTCATTCGAGCAGTCCCACTCATTGTTTATCTGACTTATGACCACTAGAGAATCCCCACATACCATCAGTCTCTTGATGCCCAGTGATATGGCAATGTTCAATCCATGAATCAAAGCTTCGTATTCTGCTACATTATTGGACGCTGAGAATAACAACTGAAGAGCATATTTGAGTTGTTCACCTTTAGGTACAATGAAGAGGATCCCTGCGCCTGCCCCCTGCAGCTTCAACGAGCCATCAAAATACATTCGCCATACTTCTGCGGTTTTTGGGTTATCTGGCACTTGTTGCTCGGTCCATTCTGATACGAAGTCAACTAGTGCTTGAGTCTTGATTGCAGTACGAGGCTGAAACTCAATGTCATGAGCTCCCAGCTCGCAGGCCCACTTGGCTATTCTTCCGATGACTTCTTTATTATGGAGAATATCCCCTATTGGAAATCCAGTGACTACTATGACTTTGTGATTGTCGAAGTAGTGACGGAGCTTGCGTGCAGTTAGAAGTACTGCATACAATAGTTTCTGAACTTGAGGATATTTCTTCTTCAAGGGACCCAGGACTTCACTGATGAAATAGACAGGATGTTGCACTGGGTATGCGTGTCCTTCTTCTGCTCGCTCGACTACTAACGCGGTGCTCACCACGTGAGTCGTGCAAGAGATGTATAACAGCAGATCTTCAGCCGGTTGACTCGGCGTGGCTCGGCGCGGCGGTTTCAGCACTGGTGGTGTTGTCAGGAATTTCTTCAGTGCGTCTAGAGCTTTCTGAGCCTCTGAAGTCCATTGGAACTTGTATACCTTCTTGAGCAACTTGTAGAACGGTAGCCTTTTTCTCCCAGCCTTGATATGGATATGCTTAGGGCTGCCATGCATCCGGTAAGTCTTTGTACTTTCTTCTATGATCGTGGTGCTTCCATTCTCCGGATAGCCTCGATCTTTTCTGGATTAGCCTTAATTCCACGGTGGCTGACAATAAACCCGAGCAATTTCCCTACTGGCACTCCAAAGACACACTTTTCAGGATTAAGCTTCCATCGATATCACCGTAGACTGTTGAAGACCAGCTGTAAATCTTCAATGAAATTTTCTGAGTTTTCTATCTTGATCACCATGTCATCCACATAAGCTTCCACACGCTTGCCCCAGTGGTTGGCTAAGCATGTCTGAATAGCCCTCTGGTAAGTCGCTCTAGCGTTTTTAAGGCCAAATGGCATGGAGGTATAGCAGAAGGCTCCGAACGGGGTGATGAATGCTGTTTTTCCTCATCTTCTTTTGCCAAGCTGATCTGATGATATCCGGAATAGCAATATAAGAAAGACAACATAGAACACCCGGCAGTTGAGTCTACCACCTGGTCTATTCTAGGAAGTCCGAAGGGATCCTTCGGACAATGTTTGTTGAGATCCGTATAGTCGACCCACATGCGCCAATCCACTTTATTCTTTTTGAGTACAAGAACAGGATTTGCCAACCACTCGGGATGTAACACTTCTCTAATGAATCCGGCCGCGACCAAGCGAGCCAGCTCTGCACGTATGGCTTCTCTCTTGTCGGGCGTGAAACGCGCAATTTTTGTCGGATCGGCCTCGCCTGGGGGTAGACCTTCAGTTTGTGCTCGGCCAGTTCTCTCGGGACTCCCGGCATATATGCAGGTTGCCATTCGAATATGTCTCGGTTATCTTGCAGAAACTGGACGAGCATGCCTTCCTATTTGTCATCCAGGCTGGAACTGATGACGGCGGTCTTGCGCTCATCGGCGAACCCGAGGTTCATTCTCTTGGTTTCTTCGGTCGGCCGCATAGAGGTCACGGCTTGAGCTTCATTCGCGGGTACCGTGAGGTCTTCCTCAGGCTTTGAGTTCGCCTGCGCAGAAGAAGTCGCCGATGGTTTGGTGGTGAGGGCCGCCGGAATGGCCACTCGGAAACACTCTGCAGCGCCTTGGAAGTCAGCGCACACAGTTATGATTCCTTGTGGTCCTGACATCTTCAATATCATGTACGTATAATGTGGAATGGCCATGAACTTCGCCAATCCAGGCCTGCCGATGATGGCATTGTACCTGCAGTCGAAGTTTGATACCTCGAACCTCAGGAACTCGGTTCTGTAGTTTTCCGGAGTTCCAAAGGTGACCAGCATGTAGATTGTCCTAGTGGATATTCTCCTTCAGTCGGCACGATGCCGAAGAAAGGAGTGTCCGACTCGTGGAGCTCTTTGAGGGGAACTCCCAAGCCTTGGAGCGTCCGGGGGAAGGTGATGTTGATGCTGCTTCCCCCATCCACTAATACCTTCTTTACCCTATTTTCTCGGATCACCGGATCGATGAGGAGCGGGTACTTGCCCGGGTGGTCGAAGTTGAGCCACTGATCCGCCCGAGTGAAGGTGATCGGGTGCTCGGACCATCGATACGGGGCGGGAGGACCAATGGTCGCCACCAGTATCTGACGGTCGTTGAGTTTTTGTTGCCTCTTGCTTTATTGCGACCCATGTCCGCCGAAGATGACGTTGACTTCTCCGTCGACGTGCGGGAATGCTCCGCCTCCTCCCCCTCCTGCTGTTGGGGTTGTCGAGGTTCTCTAGGTCCTCCTCATGGTGGGGGAGGTGGCAGAGGTTGGAAGGGTCGGCCGTTCCCCACGGAGTGCTTGAAGTCTCTGCAGTTCCGAAGGGTGTGGCGCATGTCCTTGTGGTACGGGCACTGGGCGTCGAGGATGTCGTCCAGCGTGCGTTCGCCTCCGCGAGGTCCTCCTCGGGTGCGAGAGGCGGGTGGTCCAGCGACGTGGACTTCTTCACGAGGCCTCTTCTCCCAACGTTTGTTGGGTTGTTGGTTCGTGTCGCATCACGGTGCCGCTGGTGCAGGCTTTTTGCTCCTCCGATGAGGTCCTGAGCTCATTCATTGGCGGTGATGTAGAGGTCGGTTTCCCGGAACAGCTGCTCGGAGGTAGTCAGCGCCTTCTGCAGTATGGCTCGGACGAAGGCCGAGTCATTAGATCTCTGGTAGAAGTCCTCGATCACTGCCGCTTCTGCGACCTCGGGGATACGATTTCTCATGGTCTGAAATCTTTTGAGGTATGACTGGAGAGTCTCATCCCCTCGGCGTTTGATGGATTTGAGGTCCCATGGCTACGCCGGTTTGTCAGAGAGGGATTGGAAGTTGGTGGTGAAGCGCTGACTGAAGTCGCTCCAATCATCGATGCAGTGTCAGGGGTACCGGTGTCGCAGCCATTGCAGTGCATCCTGCCTGAGGACGATAGGCAAGTATGCAGTCATCACATCTTCGGTTGCCCTAGCAGCTCGGCGGCGGTGGTGTAGACGGCCAACCATCCTCCCGGATCCTGCTTAGGCTCGTACTTGTTAACGTTGGAGACTTTGAAGTTAGGGGGCCATTGAATGGCCCTAAGGTGTGGAGTGAGCGCTGATACTCCACACGTGTCCTCCTATCGTCGATGATGATGTCTGTCCCGGGGAGGGGAGTTGTCGTCGTGGTGTCTTGACCGTGCCCGGGTTGTGCCACCAGTCGAAGCCATTGTCGACTCAGTTCTGGTGGCCTAACTCCGCGCATGGATGTCGTGATCCCGGTCATATTCTTCTCGGCACCGGATCTCATTCTCGTGTCGTCGTTCGCGCGAGGCATTGATGGAGCTTCGTGCATCTCGCCGATTGTTGATGGCGTGTCGCAGATCACTCGGTGGATGAGCGAGAGGTAGAAGGTGATTAGCTGCCCGAGTGAATAGTCGCCGATAGCCCTCGGCGTCCGGAGTCCGGGGGAGGCCATCGGCTATCCGAGCCAATACCCCACCGACCTCACTCGGTTTGTTCATGGCTCGGGCAAAGTCGGGGTTCAGGTTTCATCCGAAAAGTGGATTCTCTTGGTGTTGTCTCGCTTTCTGCTCAGCCTGCTCTTGAGCTTGCCGACGATCACGTCATCGAGAATTCCTCCTTTCCCTGAAGACCCGCTCTTCTGGAGTTTCTCCCATCTCTGAGGCCTCATCTCATGACACGGGCTGAGCCGGGTCCCGCTCTCTGGCTTCGTGATGCCGCCGAATGTTTTGGCGTCAGTTCCTTCGTCAGCGAGATTCCCGCTGAAGAGGTTCTTCTCCTGGCGCGGTTGGTTCATCGTCGGAGATGGAAGTTATTTCCACTCTTCCTCCGATGAAGAGGACGTCGGGGTAGAATGGAACCGTTGTAGTGACGAGCCTCTTTCTGTTGTCCTTTGAGGGCGGAGGTACCAGAAGAGCAGTTTGACGATTCTTGACCTTGTTCACCTCTTTTCTACTAGTGATTTGTGTCCACGCCTCTGCGGAAGAGGTGGACAGCGGAGTTCTTCGGGTTGATGGATCCTCTGCCCCTGGCTTGCAGGATGGAGTCTTTGTTTGGGGCGCCAGAGGTTGCGCTTTTTCCTGCTTCACTCCGGCTTTTCCGGAGTTTGTTGAGGAAGGCTCTCTCTTCTGTGGATCTGCGATGCGATGTAGAGTTCCTTCTTCATCTGCCACGGATGAGATGGTTCCGAAGTAGAATGTGGACCCAGGGCGGAGGACGATCTTGTGCTAGAAAGTGATGGCCATTGAGCTAGCTTGGATCAGTGACACACCCCCTACCTGGCGCGCCAGCTGTCGGTGTTTTCGGTCCGACCGCGCACCCGGGGTTGCCCCTCGAGGTGCTTTTTGGAGTAGGACGGTGTTACCGACTGTAGCTCGATGGTTCGCGCTAGATGAACGAGAGACAGTGGACGATTTTGTACAGGTTCGGGCCACTTTGTGATGTGTAACACCCTACATCCTGGCGTGAATACTTTGTGTGGTGGGTTACAAGGAGGTTCTCTAGTATCGAGGATGTTAGAGAACTAGGTGGATGGCTAGGTAGTGAGAGTTGTTTTTGAGGGGATGCCCCCTAGGCCTTATATACTCGACCGTGGGGCATTACATGTGGATATGATAACAACGTGAGCCTAAGTAATAGTGAACTGACTGAGCCTATCTTCCTATAATTCCACCGACCTATCTCCGCTCTGTTCTGATGTACGAGGCCCCTGCGCGGGAAGGTCGGATCCTTGTTGCGGTTGCCGTTCAAACTTATCGGGCCATCTGGGCCTGTGTCAATCCAATCTTGTGTCAATCCATTTTAGCGGACGCGCCTCCCCAGGCCCACGAAGGGATGACCTTGCGAATTATTGGGCCCACAGGCTTTTCGCGAGGTCTTTTAGCCTTCGAGTGGACCCGGGGGATATCTGTCCCCCACAAATGCCATCCTTAATCCCAGGGCGTCTCCCACTATAGAGCATGCTTCTAGCAAATTTAAAATTTTCATTTTCTAAGTCATGCTCATTAATTTTAACACTAAGTTGAGCTATGTGATCATTTTGTTGTTTAATCAAAGCTAGGTGAAAATGGATAGCATCTACATTAACATCTCTACATCTAGTGCAAATAGAAACATGACTAACAGTAGATGTAGAGGGTTTGCAAGCATTTAGTTCATCAATCTTAGCATGTAAAATAGCATTCTCATCTCTAAGATTGGAAATAGAAACATTGCAAACATTTAAATCTTTAGCCTTAGCAATTAATTTTTCATTCTCAATTTTAAGGCTAGAGAGAGATACATTCAATTTGTCAATCTTAGCAATCAAACTAGCATTATCATTTCTAAGATTAACAATTGAATCATCACAAACATCTAACTTCTCAACCTTAGCAACTAATTTAGCATTCTAATCTCTAAGGTTGGAAATAATGTCATGGCAAGTGCTTAGCTCACTAATTAATTTTTCACATTTTGCTATCTCCTGAGCATAAGCATTTTTTACTTTAACATGCTTCTTATTTTTTTAATAAGGAAGTCCTCTTGGCTATCCAAGAGTTCATCCTTCTCATGAATGGCACTAATCAATTCATTTAATTTCTCCTTTTGTTGCATGTTTAAGTTGGCAAAAAGGGTGAGCAAGTTATCCTCATCATCACTAGAATTTTCCTCAACACTAGAAGTTGCATACTTAGTGGAGGATCTAGATTTTACCTTCTTCTTCTTGCCGTCCTTTGCTATGAGGCACTTGTGGCCGACATTGGGGAAGAGAAGGCCCTTGTTGACGGTGATGTTTGCGGCGTCCTCGTCGGAGGAGGAGTCGGTGAAGCTCTCGTTGGAGTCCCACTCTCGGCAAACATGGGCATCACCGCCCTTCTTCTTGTAATACTTCTTCTTCTCCTTCCTTCTTCCCTTTTTGTCGTCGCCCCTGTCACTGTCACTAGAAATAGGACATTTTGCTATAAAGTGACCAGGCTTACCACACTTGTAGCAAACTTTCTTGGAACGGGGCTTGTAATCTCTCCCCTTCCTTTTCTTGAGGATTTGGCGGAAACTCTTGATGATGAGCGCCATTTCCTTGTTGTCGAGCTTGGAGGCGTCGATGGGAGTCTACTTGATGTAGACTCTTCTTTCTTCTCCTCCGTCACCTTGAATGGGATGGGTTGCATCTCGGGTGTGGAGGAGACGCCTTGCTCGATGATTTTCTTGGAGCCTTTGATCATCAATTCAAAGCTCACAAATTTTCCTATCACTTCCTCGGGAGACATTAGTTTATATCTAGGATCACCACAAATTAATTGTACTTGAGTAGGATTAAGAAATACAAGTGATCTTAAAATAACCTTGACCATTTCATGGTCATCCCATTTGGTGCTTGAGAGCACCTAGAGGGGGGGTGAATAGGTGATCCTGTAAAAACTTAAACTTAAAGCCACAAAAACTTGTTTAAGTGTTAGCACAATAATGCCAAGTGGCTAGAGAGGAGTCTTAACAAAACACAATAACCACAAGAGATCAACACAGAGATGGCATAGTGGTTTATTCCGTGGTTTGGCCAAGACCAACGCTTGCCTACTCCATGTTGTGGCGTCCCAACGGACGAGGGTTGCAATCAACCCCTCTCAAGCGGTCCAAAGACCCACTTGAATACCATGGTGTTTTGCTTTGCTTTACTATATCCCGATCGCGAGGAATCTCCACAACTTGGAGCCTCTCGCCCTTACACTTTGATGTTCACAAAGAAGTACGGAGTAAAGGAGGGATGAGCAACTCACACAAGACACAAAAATCACAGCAAATACGCACACACAAGACCCAGACTTGAGCTCAAAAGACTATCACGAGGTTCTCACTAGAACAGAGCTCAAATCACTAAGAATGTCGAACAAGTGCGCAAGAATGAAGTGTGAGTGATCAACAATGCTCTTAGGATGCTTGGTTTTCTCCTCCATGCGCCTAGGGGTCCTTTTTATAGCCCCAAGGCAGCTAGGAGCCGTTGAGAGCATTCTAGGAAGGCAATTCTTGCCTTCTGTCGCCTGGCGCACCGGACAGTCCGGTGCACCACCGGACACTGTCCGGTACGGATTTCTTTCCTTATTTGGCGAAGCCGACCGTTGCAGATTCAGAGCCGTTGGCGCACCGGACACTGTCCGGTGCACACCGGACAGTCCGGTGCTCCAATGTGACCGTTGGCTCGACCACGCGTCACGCGCGGAATCCTCGACCGACTGTTGGCCCGGCTAACCGTTGGCTCATCGGACAGTCCGGTGCACCATCGGACAGACCGGTGATTTTTAGTCGCACGCCGTTAATCACTTCCCAAGAGCGACGACTTCGCCTGTGAACGGCTCACCGGACAGTCCGGTGCACCACCGGACAGTCCGGTGATTTATAGCCGTACACCGCCGTTGAAGTCCCGAGAGGAGCAAGTTCGCCAGAGCCAGCCTGGCGCACCGGACACTGTCCGGTGCACCACCGGACAGTCCGGTGCACCCAGACTGAGCAGACTTTGGCGGAACAAAGCCATCTCTTTTCCAACTTGATTTTTCTTGTTTCCAGCACTTAGACACAATACATTAGTCCATAAAACAAAGTACTAAGTCTAGAAACATACCTTTACTTTTGATTTGCACTTTGTCCATCACTTGGGATACTTTAACACTTAAGCACTTGTGTTGGCACTCAATCACCAAAATACTTAGAAAAGGCCCAAGGGCACATTTCCCTTTCAATCTCCCCCTTTTTGGTGATTTATGCCAACACAACATAAAGCAACTAGAACAAGTGCAATATCAATGCAAATGAAAACTCAATATTGTTTTGATTCAAATTTGGCATATATGGATCACTCTTTGCCACCACTTGGTTTGTTTTTGCAAATCAAACTCAATTTCCTATCTCTAAGTCAAATTCACTTGTAGAGACATAAAGAGAGGTATTCCAAGAGAAATTGATCAAAGGTTTCAAAAACTCCCCCTTTTTTCCCATAATCGACTATTCTCCCCACAAGAGGCAAACTTTTGACAAAAGAGACAACACGAGAGTTTTGACAAACCAAAAGCTCTATTCTACTATTTTCAAAATTTCTCAAGTGGTAGCTGATCCATTTATTGTTTTGGCCTTATTTTCTCCCCCTTTGGCATCAAGCACCAAAACGGGATCAATCTTGGCCCATAAACCTCATTGCCTCACCAAAATCTTCACATAAGAGTACAAAGGCAATAAGGACATGAAGATGAACTTGGAATTAGTTACCCTCCCATCGGAGTGCAGTGGAAGTCTTTCATGGTCCAAGTCCACCTTTTCCCTTTCAAACCTCCTTTGAGACTAAATTAAGAACACTCAAGCATATGGTTAGTCTCAAAGGGTCAAGTTGTAGCACATCTCCCCCTCAATGTGTGCATCACTTGCAAATGGACTTGTGAGGTCCGGGGAGTGTTTGTACAACTTGAGCACCACAAGTAAACAACAAAATGCATAAGGAACATGATGAAAGGCATAAACACATGTATGCTATAAATCAATCCAAGTTCCACGAATCTAAAACATTTAGCTCACTACGCAGCCTGCAAAAGGTCTTCTCATCTAGAGGCTTGGTAAAGATATCGGCTAGCTGGTTCTCGGTGCTAATATAAAACACTTCAATATCTCCCTTTTGCTGGTGGTCTCTCAAAAAGTGATGCCGGATGTCAATGTGCTTTGTGCAGCTGTGCTCAACAGGATTGTCCGCTGTGCGGATAGCACTCTCATTGTCACATAGGAGTGGGACTTTGCTCAGATTGTAGCCAAAGTCCCGGAGGGTTTGCCTCATCCAAAGTAGTTGCGCGCAACACTGTCCTGCGGCAACATACTCGGCCTCAGCGGTGGATAGGGCAACAGAAGTTTGTTTCTTAGAATTCCATGACACCAGGGACCTTCCTAAGAATTGGCACGTCCCCGATGTACTCTTCCTATCGACCTTACATCCAGCATAGTCGGAATCTGAATATCCAATCAAGTCAAAGGTAGACCCCTTTGGATACCAGATCCCGAAGCAAGGCGTAGCGACTAAGTATCTAAGAATTCGCTTCACGGCCACTAAGTGACACTCCCTTGGATCGGATTGAAATCTAGCACACATGCATACGCTAAGAATAATATCCGGTCTACTAGCACATAAATAAAGTAAAGACCCTATCATTGACCGGTATGCCTTTTGATCAATAGACTTACCTCCTTTGTTGAGGTCGGTGTGTCCGTCGGTTCCCATCGGAGTCTTTGCGGGCTTGGCGTCCTTCATCCCAAACCGCTTTAGCAAGTCTTGTGTGTACTTCGTTTGGGAGATGAAGGTGCCATCCTTGAGTTGCTTCACTTGGAACCCAAGGAAGTAGTTCAACTCGCCCATCATCGACATCTCAAATTTCTGCGTCATCACCCTGCTAAACTCTTCACAAGACTTTTGGTTAGTAGAACCAAATATTATGTCATTGACATAAATTTGGCACACAAAAAGATCACCATCGCAAGTCTTAGTGAAAAGAGTTGGATCGGCTTTCCCAACCTTGAAAGCATTAGCAATTAAAAAGTCTCTAAGGCATTCATACCATGCTCTTGGGGCTTGCTTAAGTCCATAGAGCGCCTTAGAGAGCTTACATACGTGGTCGGGGTACCGTTCATCCTCGAAGCCAGGGGGTTGCTCTACGTACACCTCCTCCTTGATTGGCCCGTTGAGGAAAGCGCTCTTCACATCCATTTGGAACAACCTGAAAGAATGGTGAGCGGCATATGCTAGCAAAATACGAATTGATTCTAGCCTAGCCACAGGAGCGAAAGTCTCCTCAAAGTCCAAACCTGCGACTTGGGCATAACCTTTTGCCACAAGTCGAGCCTTGTTCCTCGTCACTACCTCGTGCTCATCCTGTTTGTTGCGGAACACCCACTTGGTTCCCACAACGTTTTGCTTGGGATGAGGCACCAGTGTCCAAACTTCATTACGCTTGAAGTTGCTGAGCTCTTCCGGCATGGCCATCACCCAGTCCGGATCTAGCAAGGCCTCTTCTACCCTGAAAGGCTCAATAGAAGAGACAAAGGAGTAATGCTCACAAAAATTAACTAATCTAGAACGAGTAGTTACTCCCTTGCTAATGTCACCCAAAATTTGGTCGACGGGATGATTCCTTTGAATCGTCGCTCGAACTTGGGTTGGAGGTGCCGGTTGTGCTTCTTCCTCCATCACATGATCATCTTGTGCTCCCCCTTGATCATACGCCTCCTTTTGATGAACCTGTTCATCATCTTGAGTTGGGGATGCACCGTTGTTGAGGAAGAAGGTTGATCTTGCTCCTTTTGTTCCTGTGGTCGCACATCGCCAATCGCCATGGTGCGCATTGTGGCCGTTGGAACGTCTTCTTCATCTACATCATCAAGATCAACAACTTGCTCTCTTGGAGAGCCATTAGTCTCATCAAATACAACATCGCTAGAGACTTCAACCAAACCCGATGATTTGTTGAAGACTCTATACGCCTTTGTATTTGAGTCATAACCTAACAAAAACCCTTCTACAGCTTTGGGAGCAAACTTAGAATTTCTACCTTTCTTCACTAGAATGTAACATTTGCTCCCAAATACACGAAAGTAAGATACATTGGGTTTGTTACTGGTTAGAAGCTCATATGAAGTCTTCTTGAGGAGGCGATGAAGATACACCCGGTTGATGGCGTGACAAGCCGTGTTCACGGCTTCCGACCAAAAGCACTCGGGAGTCTTGAACTCTCCAAGCATCGTCCTCGCCATGTCTATGAGCGTCCTGTTCTTCCTTTCTACCACACCATTTTGCTGTGGTGTGTAGGGAGCGGAAAACTCGTGCTTGATCCCCTCCTCCTCAAGGAACTCCTCCACTTGAAGGTTCTTGAACTCAGACCCGTTGTCGCTCCTTATCTTCTTCACCTTGAGCTCAAACTCATTTTGAGCTCTCCTGAGGAAGCGCTTGAGGGTCCCTTGGGTTTCAGATTTATCCTGCAAAAAGAATACCCAAGTGAAGCGGGAAAAATCATCAACTATAACAAGACCATACTTACTTCCTCCTATGCTTAGATAGGCGACGTGTCCGAAGAGGTCCATATGAAGCATCTCCAAAGGTCTTGATGTGGTCATCACATTTTTGGGATGATGAGAGCTTCCCACTTGTTTACCTGCTTGACAAGCTGCACAGGGTCTATCTTTTTCGAAATGCACGTTAGTTAGACCTATCACGTGTTCTCCCTTTAGAAGCTTGTGAAGGTTCTTCATCCCCACATGTGCTAAACGGCGATGCCACAGCCAGCCCATGCAAGTCTTAGCAATTAAGCATGCATCTAGACCGGCCTCCTCTTTTGCAAAATCAACTAAATAAAGTTTGCCGTCTAGTACACCCTTAAAAGCTAGTGAACCATCACACCTTCTAAAAACAGACACGTCTACATTTGTGAATAAACAATTATATCCCATATTGCATAATTGACTCACAGACAGCAAGTTATATCCAAGCGACTCAACTAAGAACACATTAGAAATAGAGTGCTCGGACGAAATAGCAATTTTACCTAACCCTTTCACCTTGCCTTGGTTCCCATCACCGAATATTATTGAATCTTGGGGATCCTTGTTCTTGACGTAGGAAGAGAACATCCTCTTCTCCCCCGTCATGTGGTTTGTGCATCCGCTGTCGATAATCCAGCTTGAGCCCCCGGATGCATAAACCTGCAAGGCAAATTTAGGCTTGGGTCTTAGGTACCCAACTCTTGTTGGGTCCTACAAGGTTAGTCACAATAGTCTTAGGGACACAAATGCAAGTTTTGTCTCCCTTACATTTGGCCCCTAACTTCCTAGCAATTACCTTCTTATCCTTTCTACAAATAGCAAAGGAAGCATTGCAAGCATGATAAATTGTAGAAGGTTCATTAATCTTCCTAGGAACATGAGCAACATCTCTCCTAGGCATATGATGAATGATATTTCTCCTAGGCATATCTCTATCATGCATATAGGAAGAACTTGAAGCAAACATTGCATTTGAATCATAAGTATTATAACTCCTATAGGCATTTCTAGAATGTCTCCTATCATGGTACATAAAAGCATGGTTCCTTTGAACACTACTATCCATAGGGGCCTTCCCTTTCTCCTTGGTGGAGATGGAAGCCTTATGGCTTGTTAAGTTCTTGACTTCCCTCTTAAAGCCAAGACCATCCTTAATTGAGGGGTGTCTACCAATCGTGTAGGCATCCCTTGCAAATTTTATTTTATCAATTTCACTCTTGCTAGTCTTAAGTTGGGCATTAAGACTAGCCAATTCATCATTCAAGTTAGAAATTGAAACTAGGTGATCACTACAAGCATCAACATCAAAATCTTTACACCTATTACAAATTGTAACATGTTCTACACAAGATGTTGATTTATTTGCTATTTCTAACTTAGCATTCAAATCATCATTTATGCTCTTTAAGCTAGAAATAGAGTCATGGCATGTAGACAATTCACTAGAAAGCATTTCATTCCTTTTAATTTCTAAAGCAAGGGGTTTTTGTGCCTCTACAAATTTATCATGTTCTTCATACAACAAATCCTCTTGCTTTTCTAATAACCTATTCTTATCATTCAAGGCATCAATTAATTCATTAATTTTATCAATTTTAGTTCTATCCAGTCCCTTGAACAAACTAGAGTAATCTATTTCATCATCATCACTGGACTCATCATCACTCAAAGAAGCATAAGTGGTATTGTTTCGAGTACATACCTTCTTCTCCTTCGCCATGAGGCATGTGTGACGCTCGTTGGGGAAGAGGGATGATTTGTCGAAGGCTGAGGCAGCAAGTCCTTCGTCGTCGGATGAAGAGCAATCCGAGTCCCACTCCTTGCCAAGATGTGCCTCGCCCTTAGCCTTCTTGTACTTCTTCTTCTTTTCCCCTTTCTTCTCTTGTTCCTGGTCACTATCATTATCGGGACAATTAGCAATAAAATGACCAATCTTACCGCACTTGAAGCAGGAGCGCTTTCCCTTCGTCTTGTTCTTCTTGGGATGCTCTTTGTGGCCCTTTAGCGCCGTCTTGAAGCGCTTGATGATGAGGGCCATCTCTTCCTTATTTAGTCCCGCCGCCTCAACTTGCGCCACCTTGCTAGGTAGCGCCTCCTTGCTTCTCGTTGCTTTGAGGGCGATGGTTTGAGGCTCATGGATTGGGCCATTTAGCGCATCATCCACGTATCTCGCCTCCTTGATCATCATTCGCCCGCTTACGAACTTCCCAAGAACTTCTTCGGGCGACATCTTGGTGTACCTAGGATTTTCACGAATATTGTTCACCAGGTGTGGATCAAGTACTGTAAAAGACCTTAGCATTAGGCGAACGACGTCGTGGTCCGTCCATCGCGTGCTCCCATAGCTTCTTATCTTGTTGATGAGGGTCTTGAGCCGGTTGTATGTTTTGGTTGGCTCTTCTCCCCTTATCATTGCAAATCTCCCGAGCTCGCCCTCCACCAACTCCATTTTGGTGAGCATGGTGACGTCGTTCCCCTCATGTGAGATCCTGAGGGTGTCCCAGATCTGCTTGGCATTATCCAAGCCGCTCACCTTATTGTACTCTTCCCTGCACAAAGATGCTAAAAGGACAATAGTAGCTTGTGCATTTCTATGGATTTGTTCATTTATAAACATGGGACTATCCGAGCTATCAAATTTCATTCCACTTTCTATTATCTCCCATATGCTTGGATGGAGAGAGAACAAGTGACTACGCATTTTGTGACTCCAAAATCCGTAGTCCTCCCCATCAAAGTGTGGAGGTTTGCCAAGTGGAATAGAGAGTAAATGAGCATTGGTACTTTGCGGAATATGGGAATAATCAAGCCGGAGTTAGCGTTAGAAATATAATCGAGTCCAAAAGAGACGGAAAACAAATCAACAAAGAAATAAAGCGGATGAACACGGTGATTTGTTTTACTGAGGTTCGGTTCTTGCTGTAACACCTTAGGTGTTACCATTGCTAGAGCACATCTATGCACTTGTGACTGTGATCACATATGGTAGAACTTGAGAAGAACCTAAGAACCTTGGAAGCCATGGGTTAATCAAGGATGTTAATGACCTAAGAGCATCACTCAAGCTTTGTGCACATACCACCTTGGACAAGAGGAGAATAAACCCTAGACCCCTCTTGAACCCCATCTTCCAAAGTCATGGTTGAAAGGGGAAGAGGGTGAGCATTTGTGCAAACCATGGATTAAAAATTTTGACACAAAGTTAAGTAACTTATTAACCTACAATTATAAGGAGGTAATATTGCAAAAAGACCCCTAGAGAAACCCCAAATCAAATCTCCAAGTGGAGAGAGAGCTAGAGCTCCCTAATTCTCTCTAAGTTAAAAACTACACCTACACCAAAGATCAGCCGTGTTCACCTCGAAGCTGGCACCAAATCCACCTGTGTTCTATACCAAAAATGTGGCATACCACCTAGGGCACCCATTGGAAAAAGCTGAGCCCGAGACTTGGACGTTTGACATGCCTTGGCATGGTTTTTGTCGCGAGGTGGGCTGAGTGACACACCCGATTTGGTGACCCAAGATCTCCCTCCCTACGCCATATCTGCCATGGCGTCTCATAGATGAGTGATAGCCCTAGGTGCCAGGAAAAGACTCGCGCCGGATTTTTGCCAAGATTCGCACGTTTGCGACTTGGGTGAGTTGTGGAACAAGGGCAGAAGAAAAGCTCCACGTGTTCGACGCGCTCTGCCGCGCCAGAGCACGCCCGCGCCTGACCCCGCGCCGCGCCGAGCCGCGCCCGTGTCCCCTGTGTGCGCCCGCGCCTATAAAACCCACTGAGGCATCGGCCACACTTCTCCGCGCACGCTCAAACCTCACCGGAGCTCAACTCACCGTCGTTTGCCCGTGCACGGCGTGTCTGCGGCCACCCGAGCCCTGCCGTCGTGGACCGGCCAGCCCAGCCCTTCCCAGCCCCATCCAACCCTCGGAGACGACTAAGTACACCCCCGTGAAGCTCCCCGAGCAAGGAATCGAAACCTACTTCGCCGGAGAGGCCAGTTGAGGGTCGCCGGAGTTCGCAACCTCGCCGGTGCGCGTGGACCGGGTAATCCACTGAGCCATTTTCCAATTCTTTGTGCGCACAGTCTCTACATCACCCCGTGAAGCTCACCGTGCCACTGGATTGCTTTAGATCGCCGTGGTTTGGCCGGCACACCCACCGCCGACGAGGACACTCGCCTGCGCATGTGAACCGGGCGATTCCGGCCATCCCCGCCGTCGAGTCGTACATCGCTGTGACCGCCAGAGCCTCCCCGAGCCAACCCTACCCCTCGCCGGACCTATCTCGCCGCCGGTAAGCCGCGCCACCCTTTTCTTTCTTGCGGGCACTGTTCAAACCTAGGGAAGGACCGCGGGGGAGAAGGAAAGAAGTCTGGGGGGTTTTGTGAAATGTCAGTGACTCAAATGAATAGTAACGCGGGGGTATAACTGAGAGAGTTAGTTTGGAAATACCCCAGGGTCCTCGGTGTAAACTGCTTTTCCTGAAAACTTTTATTAAATCTGAATTTAAATTTGAACAGAAACTTTAATAATTCATTACTTCTGTTTAGTTCATCCAAATTTGGTCAAACCAATTTTGTCAGACTCTAAATAATATAACCTACTTAAGAAAAATATAAAACCCCCTATGTACTACAGAAAACTTTAGGGTTCTAAATTAATTATTGTTTTGGCCAAAAACTAAATAATGGGGATAAAAATAGTTGCACTTTTTGACTAGGGTTAGAAAAATTTGGAGGAGTTTCTATCCACTCACTGACCTGTTTAAAAATGTTAAACCTCTCTGTCCACCCCAATAAATTAGTTTTTGCCATTCATTTTACAATATGCTTAAGATTAAGAAAAATAGAAAAGATGATTTAAATAATGAACCAGAGGGCACCCCTATTTTTGCTAGAGTACTTATTCCATGTAGTTTACTAGAAAAATCTATCATACCCTGGTGAAGTATAAAATAAGTAGGATCCCTTTTATTTTAAGAAAACAAGGAAAGCTTAGAAAAACCCTACAAAAATAACCCTAAGATGAAAACACCCCAACCCTTGGGATAACTAATGTTTTGTTATTATGAACATAAGAAAAATACAAAATCTGTTGTTTGATATTTTTCAAATGACAAGTTAGTTATAAGCACCTTTTTAGCATAAAACTTTAGAAAATCACAACTAAATAACCACCAATTAACTTTTTGTGATTTTTGGCACAGAGGTTTATTATTACTGTTAGATACCAACAAAAATAACCCTTAGGAAGGAACTCACCTCTAATGAAGAGATGTAGTGCAAAGTGGCCCATTTGACCCAACTTTGTCATTTTTGTCTAAAGCATAGCCTTTTTATTTTAAGCCCCAAATTCCTAGAACAGGCTATAATGACCAATGGCAACCCACTGTAATTTTTACAGAATTTTTGGAAAATGTTAAACCACTGTCGTAGTTCAAACCTACACTAGAAACCACAAGTAGAAAATAAAGGAAGGGGAAAAGTGAGTAACAGGGAATTGGTGTCATCCTAAAAACTCTTTATAACTTGTCCACTGAAGTATATAAAGGCAATACCAATTCTCTATACTTATCCTCAATAAAAACTTAAACCTAAAGGTGATAAACATAAACCACCAAAAGCCACGTATGACCCGGAAACCGTAAGTTGCTCACTAATTTAGTGTTCTTCTCTTAGCATAATGTTTTTAAATCCTGCATAATCATGACATACATGTTCATTGCATTTCGATAGACTGTAACCTTGCTGACGGAGAGTACGTCCTCGTGCCGGAGCAAGGAGCTGCTCAGGAGGTAGCCCCAGACCCAGCACCCGAGTCTGCATCAGAGGATCTGCCTGCCCCAGCTTTGGAAGGCAAGCCCCAGTTTTATGCATAACCTGTTATTTATACTATTTTACTACACTTAATGATTGTAGGATTGTTTGTGCACTTAAGTGTAGGAGTTGTCCGAAACCCTAGTTGCATGATCTCAAGAATCCTTTTGAGATGGATACTAGTATGCTAGGTCGAGTAGCTGCTTTAATAATTAGGGATCTCGGTAGAAGGCGAGTGATTTTTCCAGCACTCGCGCGAGGTCAGGAATTGGTTGTATCCATTTTTATATCATAATGATGTTGGTATGTGGACAACAATCCATGGGGATTGGTTGTCTACGGGATAAAATTTGAATAAGGATTAAGGTGTGGTACCGTGAGTCAAGCGTTTGAACGTACTAAGCACATGCCGAGAAATATGGTAAATCGGTAAGCCTAGTACCTGAGTGAACCTGGCAGCAGTTTGCCCTCCTCACGCGACCTGAGACAAGGTCTCCCATTCCGGTTATGGTGGGTACAAGTGCGGTCACTGCACGACGGCAGTCGGGGTCAGTGAGGCATTGTACGCCAAGGCGGTGAGCCCTGATCTGCTGACGGGGAATCGATGGGGATGGTTGATGTGTGTGGGGAGGGAGTGCCTCGCCGCGTCGTGTGTTTAGGTTTACCTTGCAAGGTTTAAAAACTCGATTCGAATCGTCTGCTTCTCGCAGCTAATGAGACTGCTTGATCCATGTTGCTACATTGAGTAACAAGTGGGAATATGATGAGATGATACAAGATGTTGATTGCTAAAAATGTTTGCTACTATGTATGAGTAGATAGTACACATTTAGCCTTAAGAGAGTCACACTTAAATTTGACAAAGTTAAAACTTGATTTATAAACTCATCTAGTGCTTTTGGCAAACCAAACCCCACAGCCAAACAGCTGCATGTCTAGAGGTAGAGGAGTAGACTCCTCACACCGGGTAAGTCTAGCTGAGTATTAGTATACTCAGCCTTGCTTGTGGCATAATTTTACAGGTTCTCTGGAGGACATGGTTGCTGGAGTGACTTGGCCGTCCGCCTTGCCACCGGGTTGGACTGTCGAGTGGGACCCCGCCTCGGCTGAGGAGGAGCATGAGGAGTGATGGGACAGGCTTCCCCATCTCTCTGTTTATTTACCGTTAGTTATTCCGCTGCACTTCGAACAATGACGATTACTTTTGCAAAAACTCCGATGATGATGATGTAATAATTTAATACTCTTACATGCATGGTTTTATGCTTTATTGTATTTGCTCTGTGACTCACCATCGAGTGAGATTGTGGTACTTGATCCTGTCAGTGGCCGTGTCGGACTAGATCCGAGGGATTGACGGGTTATTCCCATTTAAGTGTGGTCTAGCCTCTAAGGCAGGGCTTAGGCACTTAAGTTGGAATAATTCGGGCAGTTCCGCCACACTTGCAAACCTACTCCCCGTTGAGGTGGTCACAAAGACCGGGTCTCTTTCAACCCTTTCCCTCTCTCAAACGGTCACTTATACCGAGTGAGCCTTTCTCTTCAATCAAATGGGACACTTAGTCCACTACAAGGACCACCACAACTTGGTGTCTCTTGTTTTGATTACAAGTGAGTTGGAAACAAGAATAGAGGAAGAATAAAAGCGATCCAAGCGCAAGAGCTCAAAAGAACACAAAAGTCTCTCTCTCTAGTCACTAATTTGTTTGGAGTGATTCCGAACTTGGGAGAGGATTTGATCTCTTTGTTTGTGTCTTGGAATGAAGTCTAGAGCTCTTGTATGAGGTTTGATGGCTGAAAACTTGGATACATTGAAGTGTGGAGGTTGGGGGTATTTATAGCCCCAACCACCAAAATGACCGTTGGTGAAGGCTTCTGTCGTATGGCGCACCGGATAGTCCGGTGCGCCACCGGACACTGTCCGGTGCGCCAGCCACGTCACCAGGTTGTTGGGTTCCGACCGTTGGAGCTTCTGACAACGTGGCCACCGGACAGTCCGGTGGTGCACCGGACAGGTCCTGTTCACTGTCCGGTGCGCCTTCTGGCGCCTGCTCTGACTTCTGCCCGCTTAGGTGCACTGTTCACTGTTCACTGTAGCGTTGCAGACGACCGTTGGCGCGGACGACCGTTGCTCCGCTTGGCACACCGGATAGTTCGGTGCTACACCGGACAGTCCAGTGAATTATAGCGGAGCGGCCTCCCCGAATTCCCGAAGGTGGCAAGTTTGGAGTGGAACTCCCTGGTGCACCGGACACTGTCCGGTGCGCCAGACCAGGGCTGCCTTCGGGTTGTCTTTTGCTCTTTTTATTTGAACCCTTTCTTAGACTTTTTATTGGTTTGTGTTGAACCTTTGGCACCTGTAGAACTTATAATCTAGAGCAAACTAGTTAGTTAAATTATTTGTGTTGGGCAATTCAACCACCAAAATCATTTAGGAAAAGGTGTAAGCCTATTTCCCTTTCAAGTACTTCCATCCTTAGGATTGTTTGTATTCCCTAGGATGAAAAGAGCATCAAAGGGAACTTTGCAGTAAGATCCCACCAGGCTCTCAACGAAAATATTCTTGCAGGTAGAAGCCATCTTTCCTCAGGATAACCCCTGAGCTAGGCCTTAATGCAAAAGACAACCTCTATCCACAAGATCTGGGCAGGGCTAAACATTTTTGTAAATCATATTTTGATACTTCATCAGAAGTATCTATAAAGGTGTGGATATCAAGGTAGGCAATGCATCAAAGGGTTTCCAAGCAACTCCTATAAACCTAGTGCACATTTCACTAGACTTAAAGTGTGCAAAAATTATTTAAAAACACAAGGAAGGGGTTGCATGCACCGGGGCTTGCCTGGAATAAACACTAGGTTAGTGTTGTTAGGTGACGTCCACTTGACGATCAGCCTTTGTCCTGGCACTTGATCAGATCATCCTATCTTCAGGTTCGTCCATCAGCATCATCCTGCGGATTAGCCCACGCTTGGGGTTGACTTGGCTCGTTTTCCGCATCACGTGATCACTTATCGTACCTAATTGAAATGCATTATGCATATGAATGCTTATGAAAATGCTAAGATAATATAATTTTATTATCTAAGGTCTTGAATATAACTTTCCTTCACGGATCTCCGAGAACTTAGGGTTTTCGGAGTCAATAGTGAAGTTCAAAGGACAGGGGGTAGGGTTTTAGGTTCTAAGTATCAAACAAGGTCCAAATCATATCAAACTCTACCCAAGGTCTCTAAATATTATTTAGAGATTACCCTAAAAATTTATTGAATTTTGGATTTATTATTTATTCTCTAAAAATCCAGAAACATTGTTTTTGGATGATTTAAATACTCTATAATTTCCTATTTGGACTAAAAATCATGAAACTATTTTTATTAAATTCTATAGGAAATTAGAAGCCCAGCAAAATTGGTTTGGTATTTTTATCATTTTTCTTGAATTCTTTATGGATTTCTAAACTTTCTTAGAAAAAGAAAAAGAAAAACTTTCAATAGTATTGGGCCAAATCTGCCCAACCGGCCCAACTTAAGCAGAATACAGGGGCATGCCCGCGGCAGCGCAGCTGGTTTTGCACAAAAACCCCTGCCAGAGCCAAAATTAGGAACAAGTCCGTAACCCAATCCCATGAGTCACTGACACATTACATCTCACCCCTTCCAATCTTCTTGTCTTTCAAAATGAAGTCCTTGACATCGTCTGGTGGCGCAGGCGCGCTCCCACCGCGACACTACGGCGGAGGAGAGCCCGGGCAGCCGTTGGATAGCGACCAAACCAAACCCTAACCTACCCCGAGCAACTATAGGCATGGATTTGACTCACCAACTTACAGAGTGCCATGACCGCGCCCAAGGCGGGAGCCCAGTACCGCGGCGCTCACCCAATTGGCTCAAGCACAGGATGTTTCAAATTGAGGGCACAGGGAGCACGAGTGGGATGCGGGCAACACGACGCTCACAAGAATTGCCCTCGGACCAACTGAACTTTGAGTGGTCATCACCAGGGCAGTTCACGTGGTGTCAAGCTCGTGTTCCGACCAAACTAAGGTCGTAAGGATCAAACGGACCCTTGAGTGAGCTTCACTAGTCTATAAGGATGCTAGAACATAAACTTGTAGGGGTTAAGCCATACCACAATTGCCTGGCCACGTGAAGCCGAGGTGTTGTCGGGGTGGTCACCAGACACACGCGACGATTTGATCAGTGGAACAAGGTATGTCCAGAGTATGGTTTGAGGGAGGCAGTACTGCAACTGAAGCTGCTCACTTTGGTTGCTGGTCGAAGCAAAGATCACTGGGTCAATTCTTGCCTTTCCCCCCAGCTGTTCTTTATATAGGCAATGAAAAGATCAGGGGGCTGGATTTTTGATCTTGCACAAGGATAGCTATGAACACGAGATGTAGTAGTGGCTCCCTCCAGAAGATCCACGCAAATTCATAGAGCCTAGTCACGTAGGGTGAAGATTATCCATGGGCAAAAGAAAAGAGGGGGTAAGGATGAAGCGCACTGTACAGGATATTTGCACAGGTGATATTTCAGTGATGCACCAATCTGAATGCCCCTGCCAGCACTTCATCCCAATCTTCATCTGATTCCCAGGTTGGTCACAGCAAGGAGGGTAAATATCAAGGGTAGATATTTTAGCTTTTCTAAATCTTCAATAGATAATTGATCCCCCTTCTTCAGTCAGCCCTTTCTCCATATTTTGATTAAGAACAGGGCAATCACCATTAACAGAGCTTGTTCATTAGTCCAAGGTCTACCAAGTCTCTATAGATTTCATAGACCCAAACCTCCTAGATTAGAGGTTATGGCATCCAAAAGTTGACTGCAAAATCTGGTTACCATTTTTGTTTGCCTGAACCAAATTTTAGTTGTTCATCCCATTGCCTTCTTTCTGACAGGGGCAGTTTGGGCGCCATTATCTCCTAAATCTATATAACACCAGGCCAAAGTTTCTTAATAAAACTTGCTCATGAATACAAGCTTTCCAGCTTTGCTTAGATCAACCTGGCACCAAGTCACATAGGACAGCCCCTGCAAGGTCCCAAAGTTGCTTAGACAGAAATTCAGAGTAGATCGGCCTGAACCCTATCCTTCAGTCTGGCTCAGTTGACTCATCCTCTTCAACAGAGACCTTTTGGACGCCTGTATCTTCCAAATTGTGTAGTGTCAAGCCAGGGTCCCTTAATAAACTTTGTTCATGGATACTACCTCTCCAACTTTGCTTCACTTCTTCTAGCATAAAGCCACACAAGATACTTTTTACAAGGCCTCGAAGTGGAGCAGACAGGCAATATTCAGAACAAACTGATCTGATTGACAGTCTGAACTGCTAGTCTGACACCTCGATTTTGAGTATCATTTTCTCCAATATTTGCACATGATCAAGCCCATACTTCTTAAGAACATTTAATCCCCTTCTAATGGTCTCTAATTTATCTACACAGCTCATGGACTTTAACCCGCTAGATTGGTCACAAAACGACTCCAAACCTAGCTTGATTCACTGTCTTATAAACTTCAGATTACTATGCTTAGTCTGAAAATTCAGAGTTCTGTTAGCTCTATTTTGGGTATGTTTTCATGAGATTCCATAAGGTTTTAGGGTTGGGTTTCTTAATTGAACTTGTACCCCTATAGTAGCTCTACCATTTTGATGTACTAACCTAGGACAGAATTCTCATGAGTGAAGAGATATTCAGCTCCAAAGATAGTTGCAACCTACTGAAATTCAGACTTGGTTACATAGCCTTCATGGGTCTTTTTTTACAAAAAGGTCCAAATCCCACTATTCCTCTTGCAAATCCTTGAATATAAAAGTTAGTGGGTTTAAGGTGAACCTTTTACTTTGATACTTGCACTTAGGTCCAAAAGTGTGCAACATTTGCATATAACCCCTTAGGGTTTCAGTCCAGGGTTTTCCAGGGGTCTATTCAGGGTTTTTGGTATTTCTAGGGTTTGAATGCCACTTACGTCCATCCATGGTGACATTTTATGATTATTACAAATAAGTTTTGAGAATTTAACTCATTTGGGCTTTATTGACCCCCCTAAGCTCAGTTTAGGGTTAAGTACCCATGACATGCCACATCCATACAACTTTGTTTGAAATTTTTGCCTAGTGAATGTACTCTAGGTGTGACAAACTCATGATATGCCAATACTTACGATGCTATGCTTAATTTTTAGTGACAGTAACACCAGGGGTGTTACAGAAACTTTGAAGGGTTTAGCAGGTGTGGTTAACAAAGTGTTGGTCTCTAAGCATTGCAACAATAATTCCAATGGTAAATCAGTGAGAGATGGGATATCAGCTGCAGTACCCGGCCTTACGTAGCAGGATCTGGAACAGAAACAGGTCACCAGGCCCTCAGTTGTGGTTGCTAGTTGTTGGGGGTCTGCTTCGTCGCTGAAGGTCCTATAAGAAGAAACACCTTCGGAAGATCAGCACAGAAGTAACGCCGAAGCTACCATCCAGAGAGCTTCGGCATAGCGACACGCCCAGAGACGAAGGGTTGCACCGACTTAAAGATAAAAAGACTGATCGACCCATGATAATTTGTGTCATGATTGTAACTAGTTGTAAAGGATATAAATATAATTTTGACCGGGCTGTGTCCCGTGCCTATAAATAGGTGAACAGTACCCCCGCACTATTCACGCTGGCTTGTATTCGCTCATGCGTCACGCTTGGATTTTTACCTTCTGTCAAGCCAAAGGTATTAATGTAATTCAATATTGTTATCATCTATTTGTGATGATATGATAAGAATGTATCAAGAATCATATGATTACTCATGCTATTTCTGTTTCATATGCTTCTTCTTTCATTAACATGTACTGTGATGATGAAGGTATGTCCTTCATAACCTTCGTCCGAAGATCGTTATATCCTAAGGGAAATAATGCTTCAAAGGACGAAGGACTTGACCATTAACCTCTTTTTTGTGTTGCCTTGTTCTTAATTCATAGCAATTGAGAACAAGTCCCCAACACTAGCATTGAAGAATTGGGTGGTATCCCCAATGCGGCTGAAAGAGTGCAAGAGCAGCGTCGTTCTAATTCGGTGAATGAAGACTCGCTTGTTCGGGCGAAAAGGCTTAAAGTGGGATACAACTTGAAGGACCAGCCTTCTAAAGGTAACGATGAATCCTTTGTTGGTTTCCCTGAAAATTTTATTTATGTTTCCTTTAAAAATATTGGTATTCTAGTGGATAGTGATCCTAGTTCAGTTGCTTTATCTATTAGTCATTTAAAAAATGGAGATTAATAGAGTTCAGGAGCAGCTAGAGGGTAAGCCCAAGGATGGTTTGATAGATTTTTTTGGATAAGGAAGCAGAAGAAGAGGAAGAGTTTGATCATTTCGTTTCAAATCATTTGTGCAGGATCTTATGCATGAAGTGATGGATGGTAATGATGAGTTGCTCAATGCAGCATGTACAAAGTCATCTAGTCACGGTTCCCTGTTGAATAAGAAGAGGTTGGGTTTGACTATTATTTAATTGTTTCTCAATGAAAGGAATCTTTTGGAATAGCAATGGGTTTAAGGATTTTAAGAAACATATATTTATTTCGGATCTTACCGAAGAACATCATCTTAGTTTCATTGCCATATCTGAAACAGGGCGCAAATCCTTTCCAGATCATTTACTAAGGAATTTGTGTGCTGGGAAAAACTTTATCTGGCACTGCAAATAACCTCATGGTTGATCTGGGGGGATGTTGTTAGGAGTTGATATTGATGTTTTTGATATAGGTGCCATCTTTTAATGTGATTTCTTTATAAAGTTTAATTTACATGTTAAGGTGGATGGTTTTAAATGGGCTCTTGTCTCGGTTTATGGACCTACTCAGGATTGCTTCAAACAAGACTTCCATTCAGAGTTAGTTCATTTGAGTACTACTGAGACTTTACCAGTTCTCATTGGGGAGATTTTAATATTTTAAGATCTCCATCTGAGAAAATAATGATAGATTTGACCATCGATGGTTGTTTCTACTCAACACGGTAATTGGTGGTCTTGACCTGAGAGAAATTGATATGTCTGGGCATAGGTACACTTGGGCTAACTCTAGGGATATTCCGACATATGAGAAATTGGATCGGATTTTGGTAGCTACAGAATGGGAGGAAAATACCCTAGAGCTTCAGCGAATGCCTTGTCTAGAAACATATCTGACCACACTCCTCTACTCCTGAGCACATGAGTTGTAACTGTTCAAACAATGCCTCCTTTCAAGTTTGAATTAGGATGGTTTCTACGGGACGATTTTGTGGAGATAGTAAAAGATATATGGATCAGTGAGATAGGAGGATCTAATCTACTAGAGATATGGCAAGCTAGGATTAGGAAAGTGCGCCAGCACTTAAGGGGATGGGTTAACCATACCTCTGGTTTGTTGAAAAAGGAAACGGAGATTATTTCTAAGCTCGATGATATTGATAAGAGAGCTGAAATAGCTCATGTGAGTTCTACGAAGTTAGATCTGCACAATTACCTTCATAACAGGCTTGCACAACTTCTTCGTGAAGAGGAAATAAAGTGGTATCAAAGAGCGAAGGTCAAGGAGCTTCTTGAGGGTGACAGTAATACTAAATATTTTTAGCTGGTAGCCAATGGAAAACATAGGAAGAATCATGTCTTTCAGATGCAAAACAGAGATCGTATGTTATATGATGATGGGGAGTTAAAAAGTCATATGACTGGTTATTATAAAAATCTCTTTGGCCCTCCAGAAAATTCATCTTTTACTCTGGATGAGGATCTTAGAGATGATATAGGACAAGTCTCTTAGGCCAAGAATGAAAAGCTCATACAGGCCTTTTCAGAAAAAGAAGTCAAAGCGGTGGTGTTCAGTATGGAACATAATAAAGCACTAGGGCCTGATGGATTCTGATGGAATTTTATCAAGTCTGTTGGGAGGTCATAAAATGATTTTATGGCTTTGTTTCTTGAGTTCCATGCTGGGAATCTCCCTTTGTATAGTCTTAACTTTGGGACTATTGTTTTGCTCCCTAAGAGTAATGAGGTGATTATTGTTCATCAATATTGATCGATGTCTCCGAAATGTTGGTTTTAAAATCTTCATAAAGGTGGTGACTAAGAGGATTACGGAGGTTGCATAGAACGTAATCAGCCCCATGCAGACTACTTTTCTTCTAGAAAGAAATATCATGGAGGGAGTGGTGGTCTTACATGAGACTATACATGAACTTCATTCCAAGAAAAGAGATGGGGTCATTTTCAAAAATGACTTTGAGAAAGCCTATGATAAGGTGAGATGGAGTTTTGTCCAGCAAACCCTTCGTATGAAAGGTTTTTCAAGTAGGTGGTGTAGATGGATTGAGTCTTTTATGAAAGGGGACCATGTTGCGTCAGGGTTAATGACCAAATGGGTCCATTTTTCTAGACTCAGAGAGGGGTGCGACAGGGTGATCCATTGTCACCTATACTCTTTAATTTGGTAGTCGATATGCTTGCTACCTTGATTAATAGAGCAAAGGATAATGGCCAAGTTGAGGGTTTGGTTCCGCATCTAGTAGATGGAGGGCTATCCATTCTGCAATACGCAAATGAGACAATCTTGTTTTTATATCACAATCTGGAAAAGACAACGAATATGAAACTCATATTATGTGCATTTTAACAGTTGTCGGGTCTCAAAATAAACTTCCATAAGAGTGATGTCTTCTGTTTGGAAAGGCAAAAGAGGACAAACGCAGTTACACAAGGTTGTTTGGTTGTAAAAGTGGAGGCACACCCTTCATGTATCTTGGAATTCCTATGCATCATCGTAGGCTGACGATTGGTGATTGGAAAACAGTGGATCAAAATTTGAGAAAAAGTTAAGTAGTTGGAAAGGAAAGCTCATGTCAGTGGGAGGGCGTTTAGTGTTAATTAATTCTGTACTGACCAGTCTAGCGATGTTTATGATGTCTTTCTTTGAAGTACCGAAAAGGGTACTAGAGAAGATAGATTATTTCATATCGCATTTTTTTCTGGCAAGGTGAGGGGCACAAGAAAAATATAGGGTGGCCAGATGGGAGGTAATTTGCCAACCTAAAGAGTTAGGTCGGTTAGGCATTTCGTATTTAGAGGTTCAAAATAAATGTCTCTTGAGCAAATGATTGTTTAAACTTATCAATGAAGAAGGAATGTGTCACACCCGATTTTGGAAGGTAAACCAAATGTGAACCATGTACGTGCCAGGATCAGAACTCACGTACATAGATTACATAAATGACTCATCATAGCACAATGCTTCGAATATGAATAAAGAGTGAGTAATAATATTACAAACTAGAGACATTTACATAATATAGATCAAAGTGCACATAATAAAAACGTAGACAACGTAAATAAACCCACCACAGGCAGCTGACTAGGGGAGGTCACAAGCCTAATCCTCGAACTTGTCGAAGCCCTGGAACTCCCGGAGATCCACCTCGACGCCTTCTCCTCCTTCTTTACCTGAGCATAGGTTGCACCAAAGGTAACCTGGTGTTTTGTGAAAGCAAGGGTGAGTACACATCAACGTACTCAGCAAATGTCCCATTTGGCTAAAGTGGACTAGCTTTATATGGGTTAGGATCAAAGCAGTTGCTTTTAGTTCGTTAGGTATTTATTAGTAGTAGAAGCCAAGTTTTAGCAATAACCAACCCATGGACCATTTCCTCATCGAGGAACATCATTATCATCATCGTAACCAAATCCATATATAGAACCATAGCATCTCGAACCATTTGTATCTCTAATCAAATGAGATCCCAAGGCCGCTCTTAATCGTGAGCACGACTGGTATGTCAGTTTCATAACACTCTGCAGAGGTTGCACACTTTACCCATGAGCCATGATTCCCTTTCTGCCCGAGGAGCGCTACTCCCCATTGATCACTTCCTAGGTGGTCTGGCAGGGTATCACTACATGGCTTTTCCCTAGGGTCCTCAGTATGTGAATGTTGGAAATGACCACCGCATAGAGATCATCTGACGTACCCAAACCTATACCCTCCGCCCTCAGGAAAAAGCCATGGGACGACACCCGTACCTAGATCCTTGAGAGGGAATATAGGAGCCATAACAGATGCCTCTGTCCCCAATGACCAACACCAGCACCCAACACAAGACTTCCCTAATTACTTGGCCAAGGGCTTCCCATACCGCCCTCATGGTTCCACTATTTTTCCCAAGTGGTCTCTCAACGAACAGGTCCTTATAGAGAGGTACTCGGGAAACAACACCAACCCCCTTTAGTGTCACAAATCCATCAACATTTCAAGAATAAAATCATCGTATCATAATTGTATTTCATCATGTTCATTTATTAAAGTAGAGCGCTAGCATAAAGCTAACCATAATAGACCAAAAGGTAATCAAGGACGAGGTAAATAGAAAGCTAGTCAATCCTTAGGTTTTAATTATGTAATGCGGGGAAGTAAATTATCATATGAATAGGACATAAGTAGGTCAGAGAACACTTGCCTTCAACAAACAGATGCTCAAGGTCTTCAACCTTGTACAACTCGAGGAGCTTGTTCACTTGGTCGTCGAAGCTTGATTGTTGATTCCTCGAAGCTCAGGAACAAATGGCAATCTATTCGCGGCACACATCGAATACGAACAGGCACAAACAAACAAATAAACATATACATGCATAAGAACATAACATCATTCAAAGTAAAACATTATAGAAACGTATAATACACAATAGAGATCCCTTCTATAGTCATGCGAGGAAAAGAAACGCAACAGTCGAAGCTACCGTCGAGAAGTTATCGTGTTTACACTAAACAAGTATTAATTAGAATATGTAATTCGACATAATTATTTTAATTGACCTTTATCAAATGTAAATTAATGCTACTACTTAGTTTTGACTGACTAACTATTTTAATAGTTGATGGTTAATAAAGTAATTTAACTAATAAAAGCAACTGCAAGCGAGATGGATTAACGACGCGCCACAAGGTGTGTGACGTGTAAGAACAATGTGCGAACGATGCACAGCCACACATGACTCAGCGCGCGGATGACGCACGACAATGCACATGATCCGCACGCGCGACACTTGCAGACAACGTGTGACGACACGCGCGAAACAGCACGCGAACGTCGCGCGAACCCACATGTGTGATAGGCGAGAAATTATAAATAGACGACGTGTTTATACTAAATAAGTATCGAATCCAAACTTTTAAGTTGGTAATAATTAAGGTAGCATTTATTTATAAAAGCGCAGGTTAAAACAGTAAATTAGCTTCAATAGGAAACTAAAATTAAGACACTAGTTAAACAAATATTTAATAAATTATCTAAAACATGTGAAATGATGAGACGATAACTTTAACATGTAGACAACGTTAATATGAACCTAACGCAACTTGAACGGCTCAAAACGGATTTAAAATGTGGAAGCTATGTATATGTAAAAATGACGGGATCTACATGCAATTAACTATAGACTTCGGGGGTTAGTCAGTAAAAATGCTAAGACTCATAGAATACGGTGTTTATTACTTGTTTCTTTGAGGGCATTTTCGCAAAATGGGTCTTCTTCTTCCCCACATATCTCTCTCATGCAGGAACTGCCATGGGCAGGGGTCGGCCAGGGGAGGGGGACACGCAGGGAGGGGAGGGGGCCTCGGTCGGCCGTGCGCAGGGTGGGCTAGGGCGTCGGCGTCGCGGGGAAGGGTCGTGTGGAGGGGGCAGAGCAGGCGCTCGGTGAGCTGCATGGACCTCGGCCGAGCGGCCGGCCGTCGCCGTCGTGCTGGGCCGATGGGAGCGAGGACGAGGGAGGAGGGGCTGGGCGTGTAGGACGTGCACGTTCAGCCATGTGGACAGGGCAGGCTGGGGCTGCTAGGGCGCGAAGAATGGGACTATGGGAGGGGGTTTGGAGGGGGCACGCTGCGCCAGGTCCTGCTCGGCAGGATGAGTCGGCGCCCTACACAGCAAGGGGAGGGAGGGAGCGGCGTGGCACACGAGGGTAGCGGGGCGAGGCTAGCATGTGGCACTAGTGCACGTCTGCGTGAGAGGAGGAGGCGGGTCTGCATTCTTAACAGCGAAAACGAAGAAAAAAGAGAAGAACTATGGTGGTTGCTCACCGGAGAAGAAGACCTTCGCCGGAGACGAGGAGAAAACCGTCGTTTGACGGAAATTCGGATGTCCAATCGATGAAACGAAAGCACCACAACAAAGCCCTCAACGAGAAGAATGTAGCGGTACTCTCAGATTCCACCGAACGACACACAGATTGGAAGTATTTGCTCGCCAGCGTTGAAACTGCTCCAAACTTCAGCGAGCAATTCCAGGAGATGGGGAATGAATCTGAGAAAACCATTTCGTGATTTGAAATGTGCTCAGCAAGGAGAAGTCGGTCATATATATAGCTAGGGTTTGTAAATAGATAAAATGTGGGCCAAATTCGGATTTTACTATTTATTAAATTCAGAAAAACCTAGAAAACCATATTTTATGCTCAAAATGTGTTAGATGCTTCCAAAAATTCTAGAAACATTCATAGAAATGTTTTGGCACCTAATGAACTCAAAAAACATATCTAGAGTTTCTAAAAATATTTTTAAGTACCTCAAATAAATAGATTTTGGCTTCCGGGAAATAGAAAAATATTCCGAAAAATATGAAAATTTACCAAAAGCTTTTATAAGATATATTAACATGTTTCTCATACCTTTTGCACCTAGAAAAACCATGCAACGGCATGAATGCAACAACCAAAGCACCTCTAGGGTTCATTCCACTAGGTTTACGCAAATATAAAACAAATAATTCTCCATTTTTAGGAAAAAAGAGAAGGAAATCAAATAAATGAGAGGGTAACACCTGAATTTGGTGGATATTAAAAAAGAAATTTTATACACCCAAATTCAGGGTGTTACAGGATGTGGCAATCCTTACTAAGACAAAAATATCTAACCAATCGGACCTTATCCCAGGCACAGAGAAGGTCCAGAGATTCTCACTTTTGGAGTGGCCTTATGAAAATTAAGGATCTATTTTTCATTAAAGGTACCTTTAAGGTACATGATGGGTCCCAAGTGCATTTCTGGAAGGATGATTGGCTCGAGTTGGGAGCATTGAAATTTGGATTCCCGCTCCTATATAACCTAGCACGAAAGAAAAACGCAATTGTTGCTTATGTCTTCTCCACGATGCCCTTAAACATATCCTTTCAAAGGGGATTGGTCCACCAGTTGAGGGTCCAATGGTTTCAATTAGTGACGCTGGTGACACATACTAATTTGAATTCTAATAGAGACTTGTTCAGATGGAACTTGACTTCGAATGGGTTGTTTACTGCTCATTCCATGTATCAGGCAACTCTCAACAATGGGGTGGGTGTGGATAACAAGGACCTTTGGAAACTTCAGATACATTCAAAGAAAAGTTTTTATGTGGTATTATGAGGATATCACTCTCAAACAAATAATGCTTGGGCCGACAACAAGAGCACATGCACGACAGCTAAATCTCCAGGTTTGTTCTTACATAGTCAATTGCATTTAGAGCTTACACTTTGATACCACTTGATAGAGTACGAAGCCTTATCATGAAACAATAAGATCAATTAGAGGGATGTGTTAAAGCTAATCATATCATGTCCAGTTCCGCTTGTCCTTCTTTGTATGTTTTACAACAACAGGGTCAACTTCAAGAAGGGGAGCAAGGTTGGATGACATGAAGCACTACATCAACATCTTTTGGAGGCACCAACGACTTTGAGTCGAGGACGACTCAAAACCAAAAAGGAGAGAATGATGAGTACATGGGTGTCAACTATATGGCCAAGGACCGATCAATCATAGAGTCCCAAGCTCAATGGGAGTTGAAGTCTAGTTTATTCGCGAATCCGGTTTGAACTGTAGGAGTTGGTCTCACAAAAATAGATGCCCAGGCTACATATGGACTCTGTTTTCGATGTTCTAAATACTGTTGGAAAGATAAGGAGATAAGATTCCCAACCCAACTGATCCCACACCAAAATATTCTTGAAGCTAATGGGATCGGCATAACAAGATGACCTCCAGAATCTGCCAGGAATCAGTGATGCCTGTTTTTGGTCCTAAAGGCCTTGTACATCTTAGGGTTGCTCGGCCACCGCCTGAGTCGAGAAAAACTCCAATTCAAGTGGGGGAGGATGATGAGGACATCACTCTCATACAAAATAATGCATGGGCCGACAACACGAGCACGTGCACGACAGCTAAATCTCTAGGTTTGTTCTTACCAAGTCAATTGCATTTTAGAGCTTATGCTTTGTGCCATGGATGTTATTATGATTAGAAACCTTGGAGAGGACCGTAAAGTAATTGGGAAATGTCAAGATGTCAAGGAGGAGTAGCTAGGACATTCACAACAAGAGAAAGCCAAGGCTGACTCAACTTTGTCTCCACCTCAGAGTCCAGGAGTAATCTGCACTAAAACGGGCACCCGGGATGCATCTGAACTTCTATTAGGTTGGGATTTATATAGATGGAAAGATCAGGAGATAAGCTTTTCAACCCAACTGGAACCACCTTAAAATTCATCTAGGGTCAACGGGAATCGCTAAAACAAGTCAACGTTCAGATTCTGTTTTGGTGTTGCGACACCGTCTGTTGGGCTGTTAGGCCGTGTATCATGTTGGAGCCCATTAGGGGTGCGACCAGGATTCATGCACGCACCTAACATCTATTTTAACAGCAGCCACCACCACATTAGGGTTTCGGTTTTACTTAGATCATATCTGTCGTCGAATAGTTCATTGTTTATCGGTTTGTGAGACCTCAACTAGTAATCAACACAGTTTTGGTTGTGTTCTACATGTTCTTGCTTGTGCTCTTGATTGCACCTGTAGGGATAAGCCTTCATGGTGAGGTCACCCATGTGTAATGGGTGATAACTAATGAAGCAATGGTGTAGTGGTTGCGAGGATCTATTCAAGATCTCCACCCAATCAAGTTATCATACCTCATGAAAGATCGAGCCTCGTACTCTATCATGGTACCTCAAAAGAGGTGTAACTTTGACAAATGATAACTTGCCTAGGAGGAATTAGAATGGTAATAAAACATGTTGTTTTTGTAGCAGACCAGAGACAATAAAAACCTGTTTTTAGGTGTTCGTATGCGTCTTTCATCTGGCGTTTGTTACAGATAAGTACGGGGCTGAGTCCTCCCCAGGATGTAAATGACTTGTTTGGGGTCTGGGCGAGAGGGCTGCTGGCAAGATCTCATCACTTATTATTAACCGTTGCATCTGCAATTTGTTAGGCTATTTAGTTAAGTAGGAATGATGTGGTTTTTAATAAATCGTCTCCTAAATCTTGTTTGTGGGTAACCTTCAAGGCAACTTATTGGTGCCTGTCACACCCGGGTTTTAGGGGGCCAAACCCGGGCACAAAATCTTCACATGTGTGCTGGGATCAAGTCTCACACATATGATGACTCATGGTACAAAAGTGAATGTCACATCTTTAATGTATAACGGGATTCTGTACAAAATAATTAAATAATTACATCATACAAAGACAACGATACAACAACCATAGTTGACTGGGAGACGATAGCCTAGATCTCTCACGAACTCATCACAGAATCCTTCATGCTCCTTGTCTTGCGGTACCTGATCTTGACCTGGGAGGATGTGAGTACAGCAAGGGTGACCTCACATACGTTCATCGCTCAACAAGTTGTGAGGAATAATGTGCATGAGCTCACTGGTCAGGGGCTCATGTGAAGTGTAAGGCTTATCAAAGGAGGTGGTTAAAGTTGAGCATTGCTTTTAAAGTTGGTCAAAGTTTTATTAGCAGTTATTAGGTATAAGTGGATATCAACCAAATTAAGTAAGATATCACAATTAATATGTAATACCCAAATTTGTAAAACATAGTATTAGAGATAATTCTCTCATGTACCTTTTTCTTATTTAACTAAGCATGTGAACAACCACACTTAAAATGATTGATTAACTAGCGACATTCAAAATAATTTGTGCATCATGCTGGAGTTTATGTGTTGTGCATCAAATAATATTAATAATAAAATAGAAGAGTGCCTAAATCTATCAATTTTACATAAATAGAATAAGGAAGGGAAGAAAAGTACTATATAAATATAAATAAAATATGTATAAGCAAATAAATGTACTTGAGCATACTGGAATATGAACTTGTATTTTTTGGTCCAAGAATAAACTCCACAACAAAATTTGAATTCAAAATTTGAAAACCTAAATTTAGAAAAGAAAGGAAAAAGAAAAGGAAGAAAATCTAGATGGGCTCACTATACCGGTTTTGGCCCATTACCTCACTCCACCGTGAGGCCCACTTGGCCCGTGCTCTCGCGCACACCACTGGTGTAACACCCCTGGTGTTACTATCACTAAAACTTGAGCATAACATCATGAGCATTGGCATATCATGTGTTTGTTACATTTAGAGTGCATTCACTAGGCAAAAATTTCAAACAAGTTGTATTGATGTGACTTGGTATGTGAGTAACCCTAGGGTAGAGTACTTAACCCTAAACTGGGATTATGAGTGAAAATGAAGCCCAAATAAGTTAAACTCTCAAAACTCATTAGAAATGATCATAAGATATCACATTTAATGGACTTGGGTAGCACCAAAACCCTAAAGTGTTAAAAACTCTGAAAAGACTCCTGGAAAACCCTAAATTGGAACCCTAGGGGGCTAAGTGTAAATTTGGTGCACTTTTGGACCAAAGTGCAAATTACCAAAGTAATACAACACCACAAACTATGTGTTTCTCACATTAAAGGATTTGCAAGTCAAAAAGTGGGGATTTGGACTTAAGTGTAAAAAGCCCCTCATACACTCCATATGCCTAAGTCTAAACTCATTTGCATAAGGCTGACTTTGGAGCTCTATAATTCTGAATTTACAAGGAATTTGCCCAGGATCAATACGTCAAGATTATAGAGCTACTATAGGAGCATAATTTTATGATCAATACGGTGGTGTATCTATGCTCTCGGTTGGCATGAACCTGATCTGGTCTTAAGAACCCCGGTGGCGAGTTGACATATGCAAGGGTTAAGTGCTACATATATCGTGTGATTGGAGATCCCTAGCTAGGTATTAATCGATTCGGATCGCCGTTACTTCTCGGACATGAAGACTTGGTCACTGACCTACACGTAGCATTCCAGTGAACAAGAAGGGTTGATAAAAAGATGGCTAGTATAGGCCAAGTGCTTGAACTAGGGTAGAAAGAACTCTTGATAGGAACAGGGGTGCCCGATCTTCCGTCAGGTGAAGGTAACTATCGATTTGGTGGAGATGTCACACACACGATCCGGCTTCCAATCAACACGACTAGAACCCCGCAATCGCAGCACCACTTCTCCTCTGGTTATCAACTGTGCACTATGCGATTGACCTCACCACGAGGGCTAATTCCTGCCTAAAAATCAAAGACACAAGCAAGAACAGGAAAGAACACAATCTAGAATATTGCGGATGAATGATTAAGCTCACAAGTTGGGGTCTCACAAACCGATCTACGACAACTATTCTTGACAGATCTAACTTAAGCAAAACCCGAGCCCTAATGTGGTGGCGGCTATTGATTATATAAGGGTTAGGAGCGTGACTCCCTCCCTGGACGCGCCCTAATGGGCTTAACAAAGATACACGGTCCAAAGGCCAAGTTACGGTGTCGCAGCACCGAGACAGATTATGGGCCTCCACCTTGATCCGAACGTCCTTGCTGGCCTTCCACGCCTCCAAGTCCTTCACCATGTCCTTCCTAGTCCTTTTCTTCATTCCTAAGTACAATTAATTCATTAGGTAGCACACTATTCTCAAATGCATAAGAATAAGTACATAGGAACGAGCTCACCTGCGAATTCAATTGTCTTGCGTGTGAGCGAGTAATCAGACCTTGAACATCAACTAGGGGAGTGTTGTTTGAATCCATGGGAGTGATGTCCTCATCATGCTCCCCCTCTTGAAGTGGAGTCGTCCTCGACTCAAGCTCATCCTCTTACTTCAAATACGGTTTCAAATCTGCAATGTTAAATGTAGGACTAATCCGGAACTCGGGAGGCAACTCAAGTTTATATGCATTATCATTTATTTTCTCCAAAATCTTATATGGACCAGCAGCACGTGGCATCAATTTAGACTTTCTTAACTGTGGAAATCTATCTTTTCTCAAGTGCAACCACACTAAATCACCCACTTCAAGCTTAACTGGTTTTCTACGTTGACTACCAGCAATTCTATATTTTTCAGTCATCTTTTCAATGTTGGCTTTAGTTGAAGCATGAAGTTTCAAAATAAAGTCAACACGCTCCTTAGCATCACTATGTACTTGCTCGGTAGTAGGTAGAGGCAAAAGATCAATAGGAGCACGAGGGTTAAAGCCATACACTACCTGAAAAGGACTTACCTTGGTGGTGGAGTGTTCCGCCCGATTATATGCAAACTCCACATGCGGCAAACACTCTTCCCACATTTTCAAGTTTTTCTTCAATATTGCTCGCAGCATTGCAGACAATGTTCTATTCACAACTTCCGTTTGTCCATCAGTTTGGGGATGACAAGCAGTAGAAAACAGCAATTTTGTCCCCAATTTGTTCCATAGAGTACGCCAAAAATGACTCAAGAATTTTACATCACGATCTGAAACAATAGTAGAAGGCATACCATGCAAACGAACAATCTCTTTGAAAAAGAGGTTAGCAATACGAATGGCATCATCCGTTTTGTGACAAGGTATAAAATGTGCCATCTTAGAAAAACGATCAACCACAAACAAACACTATCGCTCCCCCTCTTCGTCCTAGGCAATCCCAAAACAAAATCCATAGAAATATCCGCCCACGGAACTGAAGGAATAGGAAGAGGCATATACAAACCATGTGGGTTCAATCGTGACTTAGCTTTTTAACACGTCGTGCATCTTGCTACAAAGCGCTCAACATCATGCTGCATTCGAGGCCAAAAGAAGTGTGTGGACAGCACAGCCTCCGTCTTCTTGGCACCGAAGTGACCCATCAAACCACCACCATGTGCTTCCTGCAACAACAAAAGACGAACCAAACCAACTGGAATGCATAGGCGGTTAGCTCTAAACAAGTATCCATCATTTAGCACAAATTTATTCGATGTATGGCCCTCTTTACAATTTAATGCAACCTCTTTAAAATCATCATCAAAAGCATATTGTCCCTTAATTGTTTCAAGTCCAAAAATACGACAATCAAGTTGAGACAACATAGCATAGCGTCTAGACAAAGCATCGACAATCACATTATCATTCCCCTTTTTATGTTTAATGATGTAAGGAAAAGTTTCAAGAAATTCTACCCACTTAGCATGTCTACGGTTCAGATTTGTTTGACTGCGAAGATGCTTAAGTGACTCATGATCAGAATGAATAACAAATTCCTTAGACCACAAATAATGTTTCCATGTTTGCAAAGATCATATGAGAGCATATAATTCTTTATCATAAGTGGAATAATTAAGAACAGGGCCATTCAATTTCTCACTAAAATATGCAACGGGTTTACCTCCTTGCATCAAAACAGCACCAATGCCAACTCCACTTGCATCACATTCGAGTTCAAAAGTCTTACCAAAGTCAGGAAGTTAGAGTAGTGGCGCGTGAGTAAGCTTCTCTTTTAAAAGAGCAAAAGAATCCTCTTGTGACTGCCCCCAATTAAATGAAACACCCTTCTTGGTCAACTCATGTAATGGGGCAGCGATGGTGCTGAAATCCTTCACAAAACGATGATAAAATCCTGCAAGTCCAAGAAAACTCCGCACTTGTGTCACCGTCGATGGCGTTGGCCAACTCTGAATAGCATGCACCTTGGCCTCATCAACCTCAATACCCTGTGGAGTGACAACATAGCTAAGAAACAATACTCGTTCGGTGCAAAAGGTGCATTTCTCAAGGTTAGCAAATAAGCGTGCGACGCGCAAAGCATCAAAAACAGCACGTAGATGGTCAAGATGTTCAGATAAAACAAGTGTTGTAGATCAAGATATCATCAAAATAAACCACCACAAATTTTCCAATAAATGGGTGCAAAACCTCGTTCATCAAACGCATAAAAGTACTAGGGGCATTAGTTAATCCAAAAGGCATCACTAACCACTCATACAAGCCGAACTTGGTTTTAAAAGCGGTTTTCCATTCATCGCCTAATTTCATTCTAATTTGGTGGTACCCACTGCAAATCAATCTTAGAAAATATTTTAGAACCACTTAACTCATCAAGCATATCATCTAATCGAGGAATAGGATGACGGTACCAGATAGTGATGTTGTTAATGGCTCTACAATCTACACACATGCGCCAACTGTCATCTTTCTTTGGAACCAAAATGACAGGAACAGAACAAGGACTAAGGCTCTCACGTACATACCCGCGGTCCAAAAGGTCTTGGACTTGGCGCTGAATCTCCTTAGTCTCCTCAGGATTTGCTCGATATGCAGCACGGTTGGGCAAGCTCGCTCTAGGAATCAAATCAATCTGGTGCTCAATCCCACGAATTTTAGGAAGTCCTAGAGGTAACTCAGAGGGAAAAACATCTCGGAACTGCTGCAAAAGGTTAGTCACAGATGCAGGCAAAGTGCTAGCAATATCATCAATAGAAAAGAAAGCATCTTTGCAAACCAAGGCATAGCAACAAGCATCAATAGCATGGGTTTCAAGAAGATCAGATTTAGTAGCAAGCATGATAGGAGCTTTTAATTTAATTTGTTGCTGAATTTCTGTCTCATTAGTTGGTTCCTTATGGGTACTTGCAGCTCTATCTTTATCAGCTTGTACAATTTTAGCAAGAGTCAAAAATAGCAAAGTAATGTTTTTATCTTTATGCCTAAAAGTGTATGTGTGGGGGACAGATATCCCCCGGGTCCACTAGAAGGATAAAATACCTCACGAAAAGCCCAAGGGCCCGATAGATCGTAAGGTCACTCCTTCATGGGCCTGGGGAGGAACAATCAGTAAAGCAGATCGACGTAAGGCCGGGTTGGTGCAAGCCCGGACGTCCCCACAACGTCGAGCAAGTGACCACAACAGAAGATCCGACTTTCCCGCGCTGAAGCCCCGTACAACGGAACCAGGCGAGGATAAGTCGGCAAAATCATAGGAAGATAGGCTCAAACAGTTCACTATCTTTTAGGTGCACATTGTTATCATATCCGCTTGTATTGCCTCACGGTCGAATATATAAGGCCTAGGGGGCACCCCTTCGAGATGATCGATCTCACTACTCAGCCACCCACCCCAGTTTTCCACGTTCTAGCTTTAGGGAACTCCTTTGTAACCCATCACATAAAGCATACTCGCCAGGACGTAGGGTGTTACGCATCTCAAAGCAGCCCGAACCTGTAAACACTGTCCATCGTTCCTCGTGCATCTGGCACGAACCATTTAGCTACAGTCGGCGACACCGTCCTACTCCTAAAACACCTCGAGGGGCAACCCCGGGTGTGCGGTCGGACCCAAAACACCGACAGCTAGCGCGCCAGGTAGGGGTGTGTCGCTGATCTAAGCTAGCTCAATGGCTGTCACCTTCCACCGCAAGATCACCCTCCATCCCAGATCTGTATTCTGCTTTGGAACAATCTCATCCGTAGTAGATGAAGAGGGGACTCTACACCGCATTGCGGATCCCCAAAGAAGAAGTCTCCTCCAACGAACTCCGAGAATATCGGAGTAGGAAAACAAAAAAATGCAACCTCCAGCGCTCCTAAAAAAGATCGCCTTCAGCAAGCCAGGGGCCGAGGGCCCGCTGACCCGGAGAACTCCACTGTCTACTTCCCCAACGAAAGAATGGACACAAATCGCAAGAAAGAAAGAGACTGGGAGGAAGCAAGTCGTCCTTTCCGTGCCTCCGCCCTCAAAGGAGAACGGAAAGAAGATCGCCACGACAGCTGCACCATTCTACCTCGACGTTCTTTTCATCAGGAGAGTGGAGTCGCCCCCCGTCTCCGACGACGAGCCGACCACGCCCGGAGAAGAACCACCTCAGCGGGAGTCCCGTCGACGAAGAAATCGGCGCCGAAACATCCGGCGACATCACCAAGCCGGAGAGCGAGATCCAGAGCAGCCTGTCTCGCGGGACGAGGTCTCAGAGATAGGAGAAACTCTGGAGGAACGCGTCTTCTGAGAACGAAGGAACTCCAGACGACGCGATCACCGACGAGTTCAGGAACAAGCCGAGCAGGATGCGAGGCAACGCCAGGAAAATCCACTTTTCGGGCGTAATCTGAATCCCGACTTCGCCCGAGCCATGAACACGCCGAGTGAAGTCGGAGGAGTACTAGCTCGGATAGCTGATGGACTCCCTCGGACTCCCGACGCCGAGGGCTATCGACGATTATTCACCCAAGCAGCCAACCATCTTCTACCTCTCGCTCATCCGCCGAACGATCTGAGACACGCCATCAACAGTCGCCGAGACGCGCGAAGCTCCATCAATGCTTCGCGTGAACGACGACATGAGAACGAGATCCGCCGCCGGGAGGAATACGACAGGGATCACGGCATCCCAGCTCGGAGTCAGGCCACCAGAACCGAGTCAACGATGGCCTCGACTAGCGGTACTACCCGGGGACGGTCGAGGAACCACAACAACTACTCCCCTCCCCAGGACAGACATCATCCCCGACGACAGGAGGACACGTGTGGAGTGTCCGCCCTAGTGGCCCCCTAACTTCAAGGTATCCAATGTCGACAAATATGAACCTAAGCAGGATCCAGGAGGTTGGCTGGCCATCTACACCACCGCCGCTCGAGCCGCCGGAGCGTCCGAGGACGTGATGACCGCGTACTTACCCATTGTCCTCGGGCAAGACGCACTACAATGGCTGCGACATCTACCCCGACACTGCATCGACGACTGGAGCGACTTCAGTCGACGCTTCACCGCCAACTTTCAGTCCCTCTCCGACAAACCAGCGCAACCATGGGACCTCAAATCCATCAAGCGCCCGGGGGACGAAACTCTCCGTTCGTACCTCAAAAGGTTCCAGACCATGAGAAATCGTATCCCCGAGGTCACGGAGGCGGCCGTGATCGAGGACTTCTACAGAGGATCCAATGACTCGGCCTTCGTCCGGGCCATATTGCAGAAAGCGCCGACTACCTCCGAACAGCTGTTCCAGGAAGCCGACCTCTACATCACTGCCGACGAACGAGCTCAAGACCTCATCGGGGGAGTGAAGCCCACACCGGCAGTGCCACGACGCGACGCGAACCAGCAACCCGACAAACGCTGGGAGAAGAGACCGCGCGAAGAAGTGCACGCCGCCGGACCACCTGTCTCTCGCGCCCGAGAAGGACCCCGCGGAGGCGAGCGCACGCTGGACGACATCCTCGATGCCCAGTGCCCGTACCACAAGGACATGTGCCACACTCTTCGAAATTGCAGGGACTTCAAGCACTCCATCGGACACGACCGACCCTTCCAACCTCTACCTCCTCCTCCGCCGCGGGGAGGACCAGAAGAACCACGACAACCCCAACGGCAGGAGGAGGGAGGAGGAGGAGCCTTCCCGCGCGTTGACAGGGAGGTCAACGTCATCTTCGGCGGGCACGAATCGCAGGAGAATAGAAGACAACAAAAGCTCAACGATCGCCAGATATTGATGGCGACCACCGGTCCTCCCGCTCTGTACCGATGGTCGGAGCACCCGATCACCTTCACTCGGGCAGATCAATGGCTCAACTTCGACCACCCAGGCAAATACCCGCTCCTCGTCGATCCGGTGATCCGAGAGAGCAGGGTGAAGAAGGTGTTAGTGGACGGGGGGAGCAGCATCAACGTCACCTTCCCTCGAACGCTCCAAGGCTTGGGAATTCACCTCAAAGAGCTCCACGAGTCAGACACTCCTTTCTTCGGCATCGTGCCGACTGAAGGGGAATACCCGCTGGGCCACATCTACATGCCCGTCACCTTCGGAACTCCGGAGAACTACAGAACCGAGTTCCTGAGGTTCGAAGTGGCGAACTTCGACTGCGGGTACAACGCCATCATCGGGAGGCCGGGATTGGCAAAATTCATGGCCATTCCGCATTACACGTACATGATATTGAAGATGCCGGGACCGCAAGGAATCATAACTGTGTGCGCTGACTTCCAAGGCGCCGCAGAGTGTTTCCGAGTAGCCATCCAGGCGGCCCTCACCACCAAACCGTCGGCGACTTCTTCAACGCAGGCAAACTCTAAGCCTGAGGAAAACCTTGCCGCACCAGCGAATGAAGCTCAAGCCACGACCTCTATGCGGTCGATTAAAGAAACTAAAAGGATCAACCTTGGATTTGCTGATGAGCGCAAGACTGCCACCATCAGCTCCAGCCTGGACGATAAATAGGAAGGCGCGCTCGTCCAGTTTCTGCAAGATAACCGAGACGTATTCGCATGGCAACCTGCGGATATGCTGGGAGTCCCGAGAGAACTGGTCGAGCACAAACTGAAGGTCTATCCCCAGGCAAGGCCGATCCGGCAAAAACTACGTCATTTCACGCCCGACAAGAGAGAGGCCATTCGCGCTGAGCTGGCCCGCTTGGTCGCGGCTGGGTTCATTAGAGAGGTGTTACATCCCGAGTGGTTAGCCAACCCTGTTCTTGTACTCCAAAAGAATAGAGTGGATTGGCGCATGTGCATCGACTATACGGATCTCAACAAACATTATCCAAAGGATCCCTTCGGGCTCCCTAGGATAGATCAGGTGGTAGACTCCACCGCTGGATGTTCTGTGCTGTCTTTCTTTGACTGCTACTCCGGATACCATCAGATTAGCTTGGCAAAGGAAGACGAGGAAAAAACAGCGTTCATCACTCCATTCGGTGCTTTCTGTTATACCTCCGTGTCGTTTGGCCTCAAAAACGCTGGAGCGACTTATCAGAGAGCCATTCAAACATGCTTAGCCGATCACTGGGCAAGCGTGTGGAAGCCTACGTAGATGATGTGGTAATCAAAACGGAGAACTTGGAAAACTTCATCGAAGACTTACAACTAGTTTTCAATAGTCTGCGGCGATATCGATGGAAGCTTAATCCCGAAAAATGTGTCTTTGGGGTACCAGCAGGAAAGCTACTCGGATTTATTGTCAGCCACCGGGGAATTGAAGCTAATCCAGATAAGATTGAAGCTATCATGAAAATGGAGGCACCGCGATCACAAAAGAAGGTTCAGCGACTTACCGGATGCATGGCAGCTCTGAGCAGATTTATATCCAGGCTGGGAGAAAAAGGTTTACCATTTTACAAGCTACTCAAGAAGGTGGATAAGTTTCAGTGGACTTCAGAAGCACAGGAAGCCCTAGATGCACTGAAAAAATTCTTGACAACGCCGCCAGTACTAAAGCCGCCACGGCGAGCCACGTCGACTCAACCCGCTGAAGATCTGTTGCTGTATATCTCTTGCACGACTCACGTGGTAAGCACCGCGTTGGTAGTCGAGCGAGCCGAAGAAGGACATGCCTACCCAGTGCAACATCCTGTTTATTTCATCAGTGAAGTTCTGGGTCCCTCAAAGAAAAAGTATCCTCAAGTTCAGAAGCTATTATATGCAGTACTTCTAACTGCCCGCAAGCTACGTCACTACTTTGACGACCACAAAGTCATAGTAGTCACTGGTTTTCCGATAGGGGATATCCTTCACAACAAGGAAGCCATTGGCCGAATAGCCAAGTGGGCCTGTGAACTGGGATCTCATGACATCGAATTTCGACCTCGCACCGCCATCAAAACTCAAGCGCTGGTCGACTTCGTATCAGAATGGACTGAACAACAAGTACCAGACAACCCTAAAACTGCAGAAGTATGGCGGATGTATTTTGATGGCTCGTTGAGGCTGCAGGGAGCAGGCGCGGGAATTCTCTTCACCGCACCTGGAGGCGAGCACCTCAAATATGCCCTCCAGTTGCTATTTCCAGCCTCCAACAACGCAGCTGAGTATGAAGCCCTAATTCATGGACTGAACATTGCTATATCACTAGGCATCAAGAGACTGATGGTGTACGGAGATTCATTGGTGGTCATAAGCCAGATAAACAAAGAATGGGATTGTTCAAGCGATTCAATGGGAAAGTACTGCACTGCCATCCGAAAACTAGAAGATAAATTTGAAGGTCTGGAACTTCATCACGTAGAAAGAGATCGGAACACGGCAGCCGATGTACTGTCCAAGCTAGGATCCAGTCGAACTCAGGTTCCACCTGGAGTCTTTGTGCAAGAAATACCACAACCGAGCATCTCAATGGATCAGGCAGAAGAGTGTAATATCGTAAATCAACCAGAATCAGACTCTGATGACTGGAGAAAGCCGATCATCAGGTATATAAAGAATGAAGAGGAACCAGATGACAAAAATGCAGCCGAGCGCATCGCTAGACAGTCAGCTCACTACACACTCATTGGGGAAACATTATACAGAAGGGGTGCATCAGGCGTCCTCATGAAGTGCATTCTCCCATCTACTGGGAAGCGACTTCTAGAGGAGGTTCACGCCGGGCAATGTGGAATACACGCAGCATCCAAGACGCTAGTCGGGAAGGTCTTCAGGTCAGGATTCTATTGGCCAACAGCGAAAAGTGACGTAGCCGAGTTAGTTAAGAGGTGTGAAGCTTGCCAATACTTGTCAAAGCAACAACATCTACCAGCACAGCAATTGCAGACCATACCAGTAACTTGGCCCTTCGCATGCTGGGGACTGGATATGATTGGACCCTTCGAGAAAGCTCAAGGAGGATACACTCATGTACTGGTAGCAATCGACAAATTCACTAAATGGATAGAGTTCAAGCCCATTGCTTCTTTAACCTCAGCCAAGGCCGTGGAATTCATACAAGACATAATATTCAGGTTCGGGATACCGAACAATATCATAACTGACCTAGGATCCAACTTCACAATTTCAGAGTTCTTCGATTTCTGCGAGCAAAAAGGCATTCAAATCAAGTATACTTCAGTAGCACACCCAAGAGCCAACGGGCAGGTTGGACGAGCTAACGGGATGATATTGGAGGCACTCAGGAAAAAGGTCTTCGATAAAAACGAAAAGATCGCAGGAAAGTGGATAAGGGAATTGCCCTACGTCGTTTGGAGCCTAAGAACCCAACCTAGCCGAGCTCTGCATGGAAACACCCCTTTCTTCATGGTCTATGGGTCAGAGGCGGTGCTACCCGCTGATCTCAAGTTTGGGGCGCCGAGGTTGATCTTCGAAAGCATAGCAGAAGCCGAAGCTACTAGGCTGGAGGACATTGATGTGCTCGAAGAAGAACGGCTGAACACAGTAATTCAATCAGCACGATACCAGCAAACTCTAAGACGCTATCACGACAAAGCCGTGCGACATGTCGATCCTTTTCAGTGGGAGATCTCGTCCTCCGCCGAATTCTAAAAGGGGAGCGACGACACAAGTTGTCGCCCTCATGGAAGGACCATTCATAGTAGCAGAAGTCACTCGACCGGGATCATATCGTCTCACTCAAATAGACGGCACAGAAGTTGGGAACTCCTGGAATATAGAGCACCTCAGGAAGTTTTATCCCTAGCCGTATTTCAAAAGCTATCGGAACGATAATGTACTCTGAAAAGTGGGAGATATGTCATTAATAAAGAAAGGCTTCAAGAATACTCAGTTTGTTCATGATTGACCGGCATTCTTATTTAACTCGGGGTAACCACTATGCCCTGCTAACGGAGCAATCGGCTTAAGTCGGCAACGACTTAAAACGGTGCAACATGCTCGCGCTTACTTAACTTGGGGTGACCACTATGCCCTGCTAACGGAGCAATCGGCTTAAGTCGGCAACGACTTAAAACGGTGCAACATGCTCGCGCTTACTTAACTCGGGGTGACCACTATGCCCTGCTAACGGAGCAATCGGCTTAAGTCGGAAACGACTTAAAACGGTGCAACATGCTCGCGCTTACTTAACTCGGGGTGACCACTATGCCCTGCTAACGGAGCAATCGGCTTAAGTCGGCAACGACTTAAAACGGTGCAACATGCTCGCGCTTACTTAACTCGGGGTGACCACTATGCCCTGCTAACGGAGCAATCGGCTTAAGTCGGCAACGACTTAAAACGGTGCAACATGCTCGCGCTTACTTAACTCGGGGTGACCACTATGCCCTGCTAACGGAGCAATCGGCTTAAGTCGGCAACGACTTAAAACGGTGCAACATGCTCACGCTTACTTACCTTGGGATGACCACTATGCCCTATTAACAGAAGCAATCAATTTAAGTCAACAGCGACTTAAGGCGGTCTCACATGCTTACGATTACTCATAAATAGGGGTGACCTCTATATCCTATAGACGAGTTTCAAAATCATCACACAGCATTTTATTCTAGCAAATTTATGTACTGCCGAATTCTAAAACAACAGGAGAACAACAATATCATTCAAATACCGAACTGAAGTCTTCTAACAAAATATCTGATCGTGATAACCGCGCGCTCAAAGCACGCAAATATTTCTCTATTTTGTAATGTCTTTCTCAGGAGCAACCGATGAAGAAGGGCGACTTGAGGAATCAGGAGCAGCATTCACGTCAGCCCTTATATCATCAGGAACAACCACACCGGGTCTCCTCATCAAGATTCGCCCCGTGCGAATGGCTTTATCCATGGCTCTGTCGCGCTGGGCCCTCAGAGTAATGGAAGTTTCTTCAGCAACTTTAGCAGCCAACTGAGCGGTCTCTAGCTCCTGGGCGATGGATTTCTTGGAAGCACGGAGTTCTTTGATAACAGCATCCTTAGCCGATATCAACTGTCGGAGACGGATCACGTCATCCTTGGATTCCTGCAGCTTACAGCGATGGTTGTCTAACTCTTCCATAGTGAAGTGATGACTCCTCTCTAGGATGGTCAACGAGTTGCTAGAATCACGATACAGTCTATCAAGATTGTCGCGAGAAGCAACAAGGGCACGTTTTTCTTCCTACAAACAAGAATCAACTTCTTCAAACATCAAGCAAGCAATAAGAACATAGCAATACAAGGCACAGTTTCATAAGTCACCTTTTCAGAATCAAGCTGAGCACGAAGAGTAGAGTTCAGCGTCTTAGCGTCATTTAGAGCAGCAGAGACCTGGGCCAGCTCAGTCTGGCTTTGAGAATACTTTTCCTCAAAATCAGAACACCGCCGGACCATTTCGGCCTGGCCTTGAGAATGTTTTTCTTCAAGAACGGAAATCTGCCGAGCCATATCTGGCGAGAGACAATCAAGCAAAAAAGGGTCAAAATGTAAAGCAGTTTGATAAGGTAGACGAAGAGAAGCAAAAGAGCGCTAACAAGCATTTGTCGCCTCCAAGTCAGAAACACGATGTTGAAGCAACACCGGATTCCAACATGCCAGAGACGAAGCTCCTTCTGGAACGGAAGCACCTTGCAACCTCAGCTTACTAGCCATGCCGTCCACTAAGGCCTGATATGAAGAACAGATGAGTGTAATGACAGCAGTTCGTACGGTGTAAAAGTCAGGCTAGAATATATCACAGTACCTGGAGGTTGGAGAAGAACGAAGGGACTCCCAAATCGTGGGAGATCAATTGATGACTCGGCATAGGGTTGCCACCCGAAGCAGCTCGCAATGAACCAGCAGGAACCAACTCAGCGCCATCAACAGAGCCCAAAACTTGGTCGGTGGGAACGCTAGCCTCTAAAGCGACTCCCTGGCTCAAAGCTTGGGCTACCACCATGCAACCGGAGTGTGGAGGAAATCCCGCATGAACATCCATGGAGGTACAAGAAGGAGACCCCGCTCGGACACCCTCGGGGGCTGGGCCATAGTTTGCGCTACCCACTTGAGCTAGATCATCTCTGGCAGTACCCTCGGGGGCTGGACAGTGGCTTGCGCTTCCCACCCGAGCCGAGTCATCCCTGGCAACACCCTCGGGGGCTGGGTAAGTGTCAACACCATCCTCGAGGACCAAGTTCTCTGCAGTAGCCACCTCCAAGGCTGAGGGTCCTTCAGCTACTTCCATAGGAGCAAGACGATCCAAGTCAGCTTCCTGACCCTCAAGACCGCGCTCTAAGGTCGATGAGGCGCGGGACGCTGCCCGGGATGACCCCAACCCGGCGTCAAGCACATCAGCACAAACCTCCATCGCACCATCATCCGCTGGCTCTGATAACAGATCCTCCGGAACCATATCTTCAAGAGTCTGATCAAAGTTCGCTAGGGACAATTCTCGTAGACCAATGAGGGCAGACAGAGCAGGAGAAGGAACTCCACTACTTTCCCCACTGGCGACATACTGTCGACTGTTCTTCCGAATCAAAGGGACCCCATCTTCTTCCTCCCCATCGTTTTCATCAGCAACACAGACAACACCCCCATTGGGGTCAGCAACAGACGGATCATACCCATTGGGGTCAGCATCAGTAAATTCGGGCACGGGTACTTCCTCAGCAGCAGGAACCGAAGGACCAACATCCCGATCCAAACTAGATGCTCGCCGAAGACGTCTCTTTTTCTTTTTCTGCTCATCAGCAGAAGGATCAAGTTGATTGGCTCGGCAAGGGCATCTCGGGCGAACACTGATAGATCTCTGAATATCCAAGGTTGTACCAGCTTCTGGGGGAGGCGCCACCACCAATGTCCCAGCATGAGCAGCATCAGAAGAGTCCTCAGCCAACATATCAAGCATAGCGCTTATCTCCGCATCACTAGGATCCAAAGGCACCTCAAAGTGGACCTGCCGTTCATCATCAGGAATTTCCCTGAGCGAAGCAACCAAAGCGCTAACTTCTTCGGCAGAGGGTCGCACTCTAAGGCCCAAACCGCCATCAGCGACAGGTGGACTCGACACAAAAAGAGTGAAGGCCTTGGAAGGAGGTAGATTCCAGGCTGAGTATGCCACGGGGGCACCAACATTTGATACCTTGCCTCTAAGAATCATCTCAAGACGGTTCACCAAATCTACAGCGGGAATTCTTCTGTTGGTAACCCGAGTTGAGTCAGCTAGACCTTGGTACAGATAAGCCGGGTATGCTCTGTCCTTTAATGGTTAAATATTCTTGAAGACAAAATCAGCAACCACAGCCTCTGCAGTCAGACCCCTCTCTTTCAGCAGTCCAACTTCAGCTAGCAAAGCCCCTGCCTCAGCCACCTCCTGATTCGTGGGGGACTCGGTCCAACTTGGAGTGCGGACGTCTGGCTGTCTCCCCGACCGAGGAGGGAGAGAACTTCCGTGGTTCTCAACAATAAACCACTCCAAGCGCCATCCCTTGATACTATCCTTGAGAGGGATTTCAAGATATTCAGTCTTCCTCCCACAGCACATCTCCAAACTAGCACCCCCAACCAGCTGATGCTGCCCCCCGGCCATCCCAGGGCGACAGTGATACAAGTACTTCCACAATCCAAAATGTGGCAGCATGTCAAGAAAAGCCTCGCATAAATGAACATAAATGGAAATTTGCAGAATGGAATTGGGATTCAGATGGGTCAAATTAAGACGATAGAAATCAAGGAGGCCGCGGAAAAAGGGAGAAACAGGAAGAGCGAGACCACGGAGAAGAAAAGGAATATAAATCACGGATTCATGGGTATCCTCTATCGGAACAGTGGCCCCGCGGCAAACCCGCCAAGAACAGAGCTCCCTCGGGGGAAGGACCCCAATGGACATGAGATGGAGAAGGTCAGGCTCGGAGACAACAGACATATGGTTACCTGCGAAAGGCAACTGGCTGTTGGGGTCGATGGGGGGAATCACCGCAGCGGATGAACTCGAGGCCTTTCGCTTGGGTGCCATCTCAACTCCACTGGCGAACAGATCGGGAGCCGAATTGCAGAGAGGATCTGGAGGCAGGAAAGCAAGAACTAGGGCGCGGAAAGCAGAGGCGGCTGAACGCACAGTACTTATGGGATATTCCCGAGTCAGATACCATTTCCAAAAAGCGCCCAGTCACCCAGCAGTTACTTCTAAAAATGCCGGCGTGCCATGTCATCACCCGGCAGTTACTTCTAAAAAACACCGGTATGCCACATCATCACTCGGCCATTATCCTCAAAGTGGCCGACGCAGCCCATTCTTACTCGACAGTTACCTCTAAAACGCCGACATTGTCATAAGTTACTCGGCAGTTACCTCTAAAACGCCGACATTGTCATAAGTTACTTGGCAGTTACCTCTAAAACGCCGATGTTGTCCTCAGTTACCCGGCAGTTATCTCTAAAACTCCGACGTCGTCTTCCAGTCACTCGGCTGTTATCTCTAGAACGCCGACGTCGTCTTCAGTCGCTCGGCGGTTATCTCTAAAACGCCGACGTCATCATAAGTCACTCGGCTGTTACCTCTATAAGCGCCGACGTGGTCATCAGTCATTCCGACGCCGACGTGGCTTTGTCATCACTCGGACGCTATTTCAAATGCGTAAATGTTGACGATAATAGCTCGGCCATCACCCCTAAAAGCGTCGATATGATGCCCGAGTTATTTAATCACTATTCCAAAGGAATCGACTTCACAAATAAGGCAAGCGGAGGAATGATTCAAGAACTCTAAGTTATGTCACAAGCATAACAGATAGAGAACATCACAGGCCATAAATATCACGACAGAGATTAACCGACTACGAAACAAAGTAATCGACACAGAGGAGACGAAATCATCCTTCATTAAGGGAAGTTACAATACTTACAAATCAACTCATTATGAGCTGATACTTCCCTACTGCTACTACTACTGCTGCTGCTACTACTACTACTGCTACTACTACTACCACTACTACGCTACACTATACTACTCTAAACTACTAAATACTACTACATTATTTCACTATACTATACTAACATCTAAAGACCAGTGGCATCTAGCCACTGGCCCTGTTGCTGCCCCTGCTGCCGCCGCCGTTGCCGCCCCTGCTGCCGCCGTCGTTGCCGCCCCTACTGCTGCCGTCGTTGCCACCCTTGCTGCCACCATTGCCGCCCCTGCCGCCGCCGTCACCGTCATCGCCGCCGTCACCATCGTCGCCGCCATCGCCTTCATCGTCGTCGTCGTCGTCGTCTTCGCCGCCACCGTCCTCCTCGGACGAGTCCTCCTCGTCCGAGGAGTACTCCGACTTATCCGAGCCCTCGAGCCCGGAGCGCTCGACGGCCCGGATATAAGTCCAGACCTCCGCGGCAAGCCCCTGTGAGTCGTCTGAGTTGTCAGACGACGCTGGGGGAGAGACAGGAGCCGGAGTCCCCTCGGACTCGGAGGAGAACTCCTCCTCCAAGTATTCCGAGTCGCCGAAATCCTCCGAGGGAGGAGTCGGCTCACGCTTGCGCTTGTTGCTCTTGCCCATGGTGGAAGTGGAAGGAGAGGAAGAAAGCAAGCAGCGGAGAACAGCAAGAGATGTGAAAAAACCAGAGAGGCAGAGGCACTATTTATAGAAGAAGAAGGCAACCGCTCACCTCCTACCACGGTCACTGAACAGTCGCAAGATACTCAATATACACTTCAACCCGTCTGAAGATACAACAGACAGTTGACGCCGTTTCACGCAACGCAACACCCATTGGGACTCCAGTTAACCGCGCGGGCGATATGATTACACCCGCTGTCACATCACATTACTACTCAGAAGCAGCCGGCTAAAACACTCAGCGTACCAAGCCATCCCTTGCCCACACCCATTAGGGGGGACGCCCAGGAATTATCAGTATATTTTTCAAAACTATCACATCTGTGCAGGGCATGCAATGAATACCTCAAGACAAAAATGAGATATCAGTAAGGATCAAAGGAAAGCCAAATATAGCCGGTGAAGTACAAAATCTGACCGACAGAAGCAACGTGAAGACTAGCCAGGGAACGTCCATCAAATGTCCAATCAGTTGCAGAGCAAATAAATTGCACCACCTAGCAAGATATGGGCGGATCACGAGCTCGGCTGCAAAAGACAAAACACATGCTGACCTCTAAAGCATAATATCGATGACATAATGCTGACTTCTAAGGCATTCGAAAAAAGAAAATATGACTCTCGGCAAAAGGACACGAAATAAAGACCTTCGAGAGGATTGTTTTCAAAAATCCACTCAAAGTTCGGGGGCTACACCCATCGGGTGCACCTTCGGTGCACCCAATGAGTCACTACTTCGAGTCAAGACAATGCCAACTTCTAAGGCATAAGGCAAGATTAAAGACAAGGCTAACCTCCAACCAAAATGCAAGTGGAAAGTAAAAATGATTTCTGATGAAGACCTTCGAGTAGATTATTTTCCAAAATCCACTCGAAGCTCGGGGGCTACACCCATTGGGTGCACCTTCAGTGCACCCAATGAAGTTCAGGGTCCTACAATACGAAATGCCGACCTCCAAGGCATGAGTGTGAGACAAAGCTTTAGTTTTCAAGTGATCAAAGCAGAAGGAGACAGTAAGAAATCGTTTTTACCGAACTGCCCGAGAAGCATTTCTTATCGTAAATGAAGCCCGCAAGCTTGACCTAGGATCTTTGCGCCGATTATCTCAAAATCAACCTAAAGATCGGGGGCTTGTGGGGGACAGATATCCCCTGGGTCCACTAGAAGGATAAAAGACCTCACGAAAAGCCCAAGGGCCCGATAGATCGTAAGGTCACTCCTTCATGGGCCTGGGGAGGAACAATCGATAAAGCAGATCGACGTAAGGCCGGGTTGGTGCAAGCCCGGACATCCCCACAACGTCGAGCAAGTGACCACAACAGAAGATCCGACTTTCTCGCGTTGAAGCCCCGTACAACGGAACCAGGCGAGGATAAGTCGGCAAAATCATAGGAAGATAGGCTCAAACAATTCACTATCTTTTAGGTGCACATTGTTATCATATCCGCTTGTATTGCCTCACGGTCGAATATATAAGGCCTAGGGGGCACCCCTTCGAGACGATCGATCTCACTACTCAGCCACCCACCCCAGTTTTCTACGTTCTAGCTTTAGGGAACTCCTTTGTAACCATCACATAAAGCATACTCGCCAGGACGTAGGGTGTTACGCATCTCAAAGCGGCCCGAACCTGTAAACGCTCAATCGTTCCTCGTGCATCTGGCACGAACCATTTAGCTACAGTCGGCGACACCGTCCTACTCCTAAAACACCTCGAGGGGCAACCCCGGGTGTGCGGTCGGACCCAAAACACCGACAGTATGTATTACTCCTACCATAGTGACGTGCATCAGTATCATATTCCTATGGTCTACCCAACAAAAGAGAACAAGCTTCCATAGGTACTACATCGCAATCTGCATAATCAGAATACATACCAATAGGAAAATGCACTCGTACCATGTGTGTTACCTTAACCTTGCCTGAATCATTGATCCACTGAATGTGGTATGGATGTGGTCGTGGACGTGTGGTGAGGCCATGCTTCTTGACCAAATCTGAACTCACCAAATTATTGCAGCTTCCACCATCAATAATAATACGTGCACGCCAATTCTCGATGGCGAAGAAAGTCTAGAACAAATTATGGTGTTGCTGCTTCTCTGATGATTCAGGCTGAGAACTAAGAACACGTTGCACCATGATGCTTCGAAGGTTCACCATAGCATCAGCACCAAGCATGGCATCATCATTAGCAGCAACATCACTAGAGTCATCATCGTCACCCTCACCATCGGAAGCACTAATGTAGCCATCATCCGTAGCAATGTATGTTCGCTGACTCGGGCAATCCTTCTTCACGTGACCAATCCCATGACAGCGGTGGCAAACAATACCCGAAGAACGACCACTGGAAGGTGCTGTAGGTGCTGGTGAATTCTGTTTCTTGGCGGGTACCTGCAAAGGAAGTTTACCAACATGTGCAGCAAGTGTCGAGAAAGGTCACGTGGACGCTGGAGTGGTCGAAGGTGTATGACTCGAGGCAGGTGTGTGCGTCCGTGATGTAGAGGAGGCACCAAAAGTAGCCCTAGGTCGATGTTGGCGTCCCTGCAATTCCTTCTCTGCAAGCATAGCAAACTGGAACAACTTGTTGACAGTGTTAAATTCTTTGTAATCCATAATATCCTGAATGTCACGCCGCAAACCTAAATAAAAACGGCAAAGAGCGTCCTCATGTCCCTCTACTATCCCACAATGCTGCAATCCCTTCTGAAGCTCAGCATAATAATCTTGAATAGATTTATCCCCTTGCTCTAAACGCATCAATTTCTTACGCAATTCTCTATGATAAGATGGGGGAACAAATCTATCACGCATAGCTACCTTAAGATCTTCCCAAATCGTAGGTGCTCTACCATCCCCAACTAGACCAGTCCACCAGACAATAGCAAAATCTTTAAATTCACTAGTGGCTTGTCTAACTTGATGTCGTTGAGGTACAAGGTGGGCAGCAAATTTCTATTATATCGTCATCTCCCAATCAAGATATCCCTCAGCATCATAATGACCCGAAAAAGTTGTATAGAAAATTTAATCTTAGCATAAGGGTCATCAGGAGCATGATTGTTATTACCTTGCTGGCGGTGTGGCATACCTTCTGTGTATTGATGAAGACGATGATGTAGGCGCAAACCTCTGGTGGCTGCTTCATCATAATTACCTTCTTCATCAAACACTGCATCATCGGGAAGACGTGGACGAGGAGGTGGTGGTGGCGGTGCTTGTTGTTGCGTCTCCAACACAGCAAGTCTATTGACGATCTCGGACAATCGTCAATCCAGCCTCTTGTAAGTCTTGCCAAGGTTCATGTCAATGAAGGCATCATGCACTGACTTGTGGACTGTCTCCTCCATTTGCTCCTTCAGGAGCTTGTTGTTTGCCTCAAGATTTGGCGGCTAACACATTCATCGAAGTCTGTAGCGATCCTTGCTTCTTCTTTGTCGCCTGCCATCGAAACACAAAAACAGGAAACAAACGATGAAGGTTATCCTAATAATTTCACTACACTATCCTCTCAGGTGGAACACAGGAACACGCTCTATTGTATCTTACCAAGCTCTTACAAGTGTCTGACGAAATACAAAGCAAAGGATGGTACAATCGGAGGCTGGTTCGTGATACTTACCAAGAGGTAGTGAAACCACGATTGCAAGGTTAAATCTGTATTAATCAGAAGATATAGTATGTGGAGCTGTAGGACAGGCACAATATGTATGTGAATGTGGAACAAAATCGAGTGCAGATGAGCGAAGTTCAATAAATATCCAAAGCACAAGTCACAATTGCTGGCTAAGAGATGTATCCGAGGCGTAGCACAACAAGTTGGAACAAAGAACAATGGAACTAGCAGAATGGCAGTACCGTAAATATTGTACTAGCGAGGCCAAAAAGGCACTAGTAGAATTCACTGTTGATTTTGTTTTTATTTTTCGTATGATTTTTTTGATATTTTTCTCAGCACAAGAAGCAACAAAATAGGAGCTACACCAAGTTTCACCTAAAACAGAGATCAGATGTGGTCTACAGAAAATGAGTAAGTTCTTTGAAAAGCGTGCAAGAGCTTTGACAAAAAAATTTCTTTATTTTCCTGAATTTTTTTGACAGTTTTATCGAAACCAAATAGGCCAGTTTGGTCGGCCTCAGAATGGCGTCACCAAGCTCCTATAAAAATTTCAGATTTTTTGAACAACCGAGCGAAAAGTTATGCCCGGTTTAAGGAAGGTACCTCAAGTTATGTTTTTGGAAGGCACGACTAGAAGGCGGCGCGGTTAGGGCAAAACTTCCCTATCTGCAATCTATCTATGGCTGGCGCGGCGGCGGCTAGCGGGGACAAGTCGATTAATGGGGTGGATCGACTTGTGATCTGGGTAATGGTGGATGGGATAGCGGTGAAGGTGCAGTTGATCTACGACGAAGATACACCCTAAACCAGCAACACGACTCGACCACGGACACGAACTGAACAAAGCCAAACTGAAAACGAAATTGCAAAGGCTAAACAAGGGTTCTAGGATAGCGGAATTTTTTTTGTATGACAATTATCTGGAGTTATAGGATGAAAAACATAAACTAAACTAGGGTAAGCCTGGCGGTAATACCTGAGTCTTTGAATACCACTTGATAGGAACGGGGGTGCCCGATCTTCCGTCAGGTGATGGTAACTATCGATTTGGTGGAGATGTCACCCAGACGATCCGGCTTCCAATCAACACGACTAGAACCCCGCAATCGCAGCACCACTTCTCCTCTGGTTATCAACCGTGCACTGCGCGATTGACCTCACCACGAGGGCTAATTCCTGCCTAAGAATCGAAGGCACAAGCAAGAACAAGAAAGAACACAATCTAGAATATTGCAGATGAATGATTAAACTCACAAGTTGGGGTCTCAAACCGATCTACGACGACTATTCTTGATAGATCTAACTTAAGCAAAACCCAAGCCCTAATGTGGTGGCGGCTATTGATTATATAAGGGTTAGGAGTGTGACTCCCTCCCTGGACGCGCCCTAATGGGTTCAACAAAGATACACGACCCAAAGGCCAAGTTACGGTGTCGCAGCACCGAGACAGATTATGGGCCTCCACCTTGATCCGAACGTCCTTGCTAGCCTTCCACGCCTCCAAGTCCTTCACCATGTCCTTGCTAGTCCTTTCCTTCATTCCTAAGTATAATTAATTCATTAGGTAGCACACTATTCTCAAATGCACAAGAATAAGTACATAAGAATGAGCTCACATGCGAATTCAATTGTCTTGCGCGTGAGTGAGTAATCGGACCTTGAACATCAACTAGGGGAGTGTTGTTTGAATCCATGGGAGTGATGTCCTCATCAACTCTAGATCCAGGTAATGACTTAACTTGCTAATAAAACTGGATTTTTAAGGATCCACTATTAGTAAGCATTTTTGCAAACAGTCTTAATTCTCGATTAAGCATTACCTTGACTCCCTCAAAGCCAGCATATCCTTGAGAGTCTTTTATTTTGACAGGTAAGACTTGCGAAAGTACACTTCGTACTCAGGGTTTTCGAACCCATGTTGTTGTAGGTGAAGAAGCAGCGAACTTTTGTTGCTTTTGCTTTAAGGTGGTGCCTAAGGAAGAATCTCAATAGTGAACTCTCGGGAGGATGTTATCCTCCTTTGAAAAACATTATACTGTTAAGCGGGAGGGGTTTTTGCCTCCTGAGTTTGTAATAATATTACTTCTGCACTCATATACTGTTGGTCTGTAATAATAACACTCTTTCTGTATCTTAATGTAAATTAAGTTACTGCAATTGCTTCCGCTTATTCGTTCCTCCGATGTGTTGTAATATCTGCGTGACGGGTGAAACGCTCATGGGAGAGGTAAAGGATACAGATATCGAACTTGTCGAGTGATCAGGTGCATCTACAGGATTGTCCGAGGTCCGTTGGACAAGGACAACTGTAGGTGGGCCTAATGACTTTGGAGGTTCCGTCACAGCTGGTATCGGAGTGAAGCCCATCTCTTCAGATATTATGAAGCATTTCAAAAAGAATTTTCAAATACTTATCCAAGAAAATTTTGTTTCATTCTCACCTTGCCACTTTCTAAAGTACTCCTCTTATAAGACCAGGTGTTAGAGTGCAATGTATAGGAGGTTGGGAATCAACAAAAGTTGATTCCGTAATTATGCATGCGTCATGTTTAAAAATTATACTAATAAAGTTTTCCCCCTTATGGAGATATGCCACCACGCACGAGGAAAACCGCGCGTAAGTCCACCGGATCTATTGGCATACCTCGGCATCAGCTGGCTCCAAGACATGAAGGGAGCAGCAGCGGTAGTAATGACCCCATCGGAGACCTAGAAGCCCAAGTGGAGCAGCTTCGGATGGAGCTACGTCACCGAAACAGGGCGTGGGTAGAAGATGGTCAGCGTATGAATGAGTTAAGAGCTGACGTCAGACATCTGCAAGACGAGCTTGCTGAACGGAATTTGGCAATCGATTGGGCTGTCAATTCACGATCGATTGCTTGGGACCGAGAAGCTAAAGCTCGTGCTCGTGTGGCAGAGCTTAGTGCGGCCATTGACAACTTGCAGGTGTATTGCAATACATTACATGAGGAAGTCCATGTATTGTATTTGTGACTGCACCCAGACGTTCCTGCGTACCCTGGTGGAATGGGAGCCGGACCCTCAAGAACAGCAGGTGAAGGACTTGGTGGGGAATTGGACCTTTTTAAGCCCCCTCCTTCTATGAACCTGGCTGACAAACGGTCCCCTACAACAGACAGTGAAGCAACCAAGGACGATAAAAACTAGAGTAGTATAGTTTAGATATAATACTAATGTAAAATAGGTAATAAAGTTATGTTGTACATATGAGTCTGTATCATTACATCTTGGTAATGTAAAATGATGGTGTATATCAGCATGTTATATTTTCCCAAATATTTCTTTGCCTCAGATGTCACCCAGGACTCGTGCACATGACGGCGTGGGTACTTCTTATGGTCGGGAAGACACGTCCAATCCACCGCCTGTACTGCCAACGTTGGCCGAGGCTATAGCTGCCTTGGTCAATGCAACCACTGACAATACCTGCTTTTTACGTGAAATGGCGGATAACCAATTCCAGCAACATGGCGGAAGGGCTCCTCCCCAGGGACCACGTGAGACTTCATACCTGGACTTCTCTGAAACCCATCCCCCACTCTTCGTTAAAGCCGAAGTCCCTCTGGAAGCTGACGAATGGGTATGGGTTATGGAGCAGAAATTTGGACTAATCCGCTGCACCGAAACCCAGAAGCCGTTGTTTGCTGCTCAACAATTAAGAGGCCCTGCCATTACTTGGTGGGGAAATTTTGTGGCCATTCAACCTGCTGGACATCAGGTCACGTGGGATGAATTTAAGTTAGCGTTTCGTGAGCAATATATTCCAGAAGGAGTGCTACACATGAAACAGGAGGAATTCATGCGACTCAAGCAAGGAGGAGATACTGTCATGCAGTATCTCAACAAATTTAATCATTTATCCCAGTATGCAATTGATCAAGTAAATACTGACCTGAAAAAGAAGAATTGCTTCATGAGAGGCCTCAACGATCGGCTTCAAAGAAAAATGGCCACCTGCCTAGATCTCACATACAGCAGGGCTGTCAGCACAGCGCTGGTAGTAGAAGCTAAGAATACAGGCCAAGGAAAGTCGAAGGGATTCAGAGGTGACAGGTCCAATCAGGGGCCTGAAAAGCGACCAAGGTTGGTAATCTGACCTTTCAATCAAAACCGTTCTTCACCTCATCCACCCTCCTACCCATTTAAATAGCTTGTCTTCATTTGCCCTGCCACTGCCCCCACTTCAACAAATCAGCCGAGTGCCCCTGGTACTCGTTTCCCCGCCCTCCCTAGTTCCTCAACTGGCTGCTTCAATTATGGGAAGTCTAGACATTTTATCAAAGACTGCCCATATCCGAGGCAGAACAAGTCCAACAATCAGCAGAACTCAGGGAGCTCAAATCAAGGCAAGGGAAACAAGGCGAATAATTCAGCAGGCAAGAATATTAAGAAGACTGGGTGAATATATTACACTCAAGTGGCCACTACACTAGAGGGAGAGCCGGTTATGATGGGTACGTTTCTTGTGGCCAATCACCCAGCAGTCATTCTCTTTGATTCTGGTGCTTCGCATACATTCATAAGCAAGAAATTCGTGGAGAAATATTGCATTCCTTGCATTGAATCAAGGGAAGGGTTTATTATTCATTCGCCTGGAGGACAAATATTTACTAAAGAAGTGGCCTTCAATGTGCTAGTAACATTGGCTGAACGGGATTTTCCCACCAATATGATTGTTCTGAAAGGCCAAGATATAGATGTGATTCTGGGCATGAATTGGTTAGCCCAGCACAAAGCTATCCTCAACACTGATTTAAGAACCATTAGGTTGAGCTATGGCCATGAAGAGGTTCTTTTGTCCATCCCTGTAGCTATTCCAGCTACACCATTTGGCAGAGTCTATGAAGCTATCATACCAGAAATCCAAGATATTTCGGTAGTGTGTGAGTTTCTGGACGTCTTTCCTGAAGATCTTCCTAGATTACCTCCAGAAAGATATGTAGAGTTTGTGATTGAACTAAAGCCCAGTACGGCTCCTATTTCTAGAAGGTCATACCGAATGCCTCCAAATGAGTTGGTAGAGCTCAAGACTCAACTACAAGATCTACTGGAGAAGGGATTCATTTGGCCCAGTTCGTCACCTTGGGGATGTCCCGCAATCTTTGTCAAGAAGGATCAAACGCTTCGGATGTGCGTGGACTACAGACCCCTTAATGAGGTCACAATTAAGAACAAGTACCCTCTTCCCCGGATTGATATCTTATTCGATCAGCTTACCGGAGCTCGGGTATTTTCCAAAATTGACCTTAGGTCGGGCTATCATCAGATCCGTATCCGACCCGAAGATATACCCAAGACAGCATTTACTACACGGTACGAATTATTCGAATATTTGGTCATGTCTTTCGGATTAACGAATGCTCCTGCCCACTTCACATATCTAATGAACTTGGCATTTATGCCCGAGTTGGACAAATTTGTGGTGGTCTTCATTAATGATATCTTGATTTATTCCAAAAATGAAGAGGAGCATGCTCAGCATCTATGGATCGTATTAACGCACTCAAGGGAACATCAATTATATGATAAATTCAGCGAGTGTGCATTTTGGCTGGAGGAAATCCAATTTCCGGGACACGTATTGTCTGCAAAGGGGATTGCGGTTGACCCCAACAAGGTCAAGGATATTCTAGAGTGGAAACCGCCAACCACTGTACATCAAGCTCGAAGTTTCCTAGGACTGGCTGACTATTACCGCAGATTTATCCCGGATTTTTCCAAGCTTGTGAAGCCAATCACAAGTTTATTAAAGAATGATACAAAATTTAACTAGTCCTCAAGATGCAACGAAGCCTTCGAACAGCTGAAGGTATTATTGACCACTGCTCTGGTATTGGCACAACCAGACATTGAAAAGCCTTTTGATGTGTATTGTGACGCATCGAGCAGTGGCCTCGAATGTGTCTTAATGCAAGAGGGACGAGTTATAGCATATGCTTCAAGACAGTTGCACCGGCATGAGGAACATTATCCAACTCATGACTTAGAATTAGCTGTTGTGGTTCATGCCCTTAAAATATGGCGTCATTATCTGCTGGGAAATATCTGCCATATATATACAGATCATAAAAGCTTGAAGTACATTTTTACTCAGTCACAACTAAATATGAGGCAGAGGAGATGGCTTGAGCTGATTAAGGATTATGAATTAGAAATTCACTATCACCCAGGCAAGGCCAACGTGGTGGCAGATGCACTAAGTCACAAGGCTTCCTACCATTGTCTTACAGTAAAGACTTCTGACATCACATTATGCCAAGAAATGGAGAAATTAAACCTGGGAATGATTCAACATGGAACCTTAAATCAATTGAAGCTTGAGTCGGTTCTTTTGCAAAAGATTATTGATGCACAAAGAAGTGATAAGGGTACGAGACATATTCATGAGAAAATAAAAGTCGGTAAAGCAAATTGTTTCAGAAAGGACGATCAAGACATAGTATGGTTTAATAACCGCATAGTTGTGCCTAAAGATGATGATGTCCGCCAGCAAATTTTAGATGAAGCACATCTTAGTCGATATTCCATTCATCCCGGAAGCACTAAGATGTATCATGATTTAAAGCAACATTATTTGTGGACAAAAATGAAGATTGAAATTGCACGCTATGTGGCAAAATGTGACACCTGTAGATGTGTCAAGGCCATGCACATGAAGACTGCTGGTCCACTGCAATCCTTACCCATCCCGACTTGGAAATGGGAGGACATTAGCATGGACTTTATTGTGGGATTACCCAGGACAGCAAAAGGATTTGATTCTATCTGGGTTATCATTGATCGACTTATAAAGATCGCCCACTTTCTTCCAGTAAAAGTAAAATATCCAGTAATCACATATGCGGAACTTTACATTGCTCGTATTCTTAGTCTGCACGGGGTCCCAAAAACAATTGTGTCAGACCGTGGACCACAATTTGTATCCAAATTCTGGGAAGAACTCCACAAATCTCTAGGTACTAAGTTGCTCCACAATACGGCCTATCATCCCCAAACAAGTGGACAGACTGAGAGGGTAAATCAAATACTTGAGGACATGCTGCGAGCATGTGTTTTAGAATTTCCGCAGAAATGGGATGACTGTTTACCACTGGCAGAATTTTCATATAACAATAGTTATAAGAAAGTATCAATATGGCACCCTTTGAAGCTTTGTATGGACGATGGTGTCGTACCCCCTTAAATTGGTCTGAACCAGGAGAAAGGTGGTTTTTCAGGCCTGGTATGGTTAAAGAAATAGAAGAAAAAGTTCAACGAATTATACATAATTTGAAAGAAGCCCAAGCTCGACAAAAGAGTTATGCAGACAAACGATGCCAACCCTTGTACTTTCAAGTTGAAGATTATGTTTACCTGAAAGTATCACTAATGAAGGGTGCATCTCGTTTCGGTGTAAAAGGAAAGCTTGCACCCTAGTACATTGGTCCGTTTCCCATTCTTGAAAGATGTGGACCAGTGGCGTACCGACTCCAACTACCCGAAACATTGTTTGCAGTGCACAATGTGTTCCATGTATCCTAATTAAAGAAATGTCTTCGGGTTCCAGATCGAACTATTGATGTGATAGATGTTACCTTGGAACCAGACTTAACATACTCGGAACATCCTATTCGAGTCATGGATCAAAAGGACTGGGTTACCCGAAGAAGGGTTCTCAAATTTTATAAGATACAGTGAAACCAACATACGGACGATGAAGCTACATGGGAGACCCAAGACTTTTTAGAAAAGAATTTCCCTGACTTTTTAGCTTCATGTAATTTGTGAGATATGTACAGTTGTTTGTAAGAGTGGAATAGACCCATACCACCCCCTGCCTTGTACAAGAAATGAGGAAATAAAAATTTGACGTGTTTCCTTTTCCACTACTTGCCCTAGGACTTTAAATCTCGGGACGAGATTCTTTTATGGGGGGAAGGATGTAACACCCCTGGTGTTACTGTCACTAAAACTTGAGCATAACATCATGAGCATTGGCATATCATGTGTTTGTTACATTTAGAGTGTATTCACTAGGCAAAAAAATCAAACAAGTTGTATTGATGTGACTTGGTATGTGAGTAACCCTAGGGTAGAGTACTTAACCCTAAACTGGGATTATGAGTGAAAATGAAGCCCAAATAAGTTAAAATCTCAAAACTCATTAGAAATGATCATAAGATATCACATTTAATGGACTTGGGTAGCACCAAAACCCTAAAGTGTTAAAAACTCTGAAAAGACCCCTGGAAAACCCTAAATTGGAACCCTAGGGGGCTAAGTGTAAATTTGGTGCACTTTTGGACCAAAGTGCACATTACCAAAGTAATACAACACCACAAACTATGTGTTTCTCACATTAAAGGATTTGCAAGTCAAAAAGTGGGGATTTGGACTTAAGTGCAAAAGGCCCCTCAGACACTCCATATGCCTAAGTCTAAACTCAGTTGCATAAGGCTGACTTTGGAGCTCTATAATTCTGAATTTACAAGGAATTTGCCTAGGATCAATACATCAAGATTATAGAGCTACTATAGGAGCATAATTTTGCTTAAGTAATTAAACCTTGATGTCATACAAAATTTGGAGTAAAATGGACTTTAAGTCGGGCTGTCAGTCCACTCTGAAACTGAAGTTTTACTGACAGTGGCTTGGGATGAACTTTGGATTCGATTCTAGCTCGAGGGAGTAAGTAAATGAGCAAGGTCTCTGTAGTCGAATTGTAGTTGATATATAGAACAACAACTTTGTTACAGAAGGCTTATCAAGTTGTCACACAAAAAATGGAGAACCAAGGCCTTTAATCTGCTCTATCAGGCGCTTTGATGAACGGTTCCAATGGTACAGTGACTGGATAGGATCAGATTCAGTGAACCTCACCGTCGGCGACCTTCGCGCAAGGATTCACGCTGATCGTAGTGATTCGTGTAGAACTCGGGCAGGATAGTACCAGGAGGGTGAAAAGATCAGAAAGGGAGTGGATTTGATCGCGGGTTGAAGCTTATCAACCGCGCCTATATCCGCGCAACGTGGCCGGATCACCGGTGTCGCCGTGGTACACCGACGACCCCAAATACGCCATGTCGTAGTCATTTACCATGTTGTAGTAATCGTGGCACATCTGGATTTACCACTTCAAGAGCTATTGCACCGGCAAGCGCCACGACTGAGCGACCAGAAACTCTTCCCCCTCTCCGGTCGCCGCACGTCTTCTCCAAATTAGCCGCCACCGCTCATGAATCCTATAAATTGAGCGTGCCATCAGCTCCGTTAGGTATTCAAGCATCCAGCGCACCCACTCGTGTCTCAAATCATCCACCAGAGAGCTCCAATTTGAGATTTCCCCCAAATCAATCAAGAGCACCGTGCGGTGTGAGCTCACCGTGGCTAGCTCGTTATAGGTCCATTCATGGCTTCCTTGCTCTCGTTTCAGCGTCTCTATGTGCTGTAGATGCTTAGCAACCCAGCCAATTGAGCTAGATTAGGCTAGGTCACCGGGAACACCACGGATTGTCCTCGGTTTGCGCCGACACCGTGGACAGAGCGATTTAGAGTTAGAACTCTGCAATTGATGGAGGGGAAATGGTTATTAGGGGTCAAATTTAGTGTCAACCGCACCGGAGCATCGGTAGTTGAGTTATCCGGGCGGTATGGGCTCGCCAGAGTTCCTGCTCCGCCGTTCACGGTCGTGGACTTCACCTTGTGAAGAAATAGAAAAGGGGAGGGTCTATCTACATTTGTCAGTGCCTCAAAGAAATAGTGTTGCAGACTCTTTATGGGTTTCTCAAATACCCAGGGTTCTCTGTGCAAACTGTCCACTACGGGCGCGCGCGGGCGCGTTTACCTGTTCACGGGCTGACTTGGGCCAGTTTTAGCCCATCACTATTCATTGTTTCTCTTTTTCTTTTTCTGCCAGGATTAGAGAATTCATAGAAAATTGTAGAAAAATGTTAAAAATATGAGACCAATTTTATTGGACTCCTAAATTCCTCTAGTATTTAATAAAAATAATTTTAGGATTTTAAGTTCAAACAAAGAATTATATAGTATTTAAAATTGCTTAAACCTATACTTCTAGAATTTTAGAAATTACTAGGCAACTCCAAAAATCTCCAAACTTTTTAGATAAGACTAATATGGTATTTAGAAACCTTGGGTGAAGTTTGACTTGCTTTGGACATTGTTTGATCCCTAAACCTAAAACCCTAAGTCCTGCCCTGTGAAGTAAAGAACTGACTCCAAAAACCCTAGTTCCCTGGAGTACCATGAAGGAAAACTGTATTCAAGATACAACTTGTTAACCCTTTTCTATTACTGCATTTCATAAGCATTACATGAGCATTCATGGTTATATATGATTATATATAGAGAACGAAGAAGTAGTGGTTGAAGAAGGAGTTGTACCACCACCACCTGAACACCCACCTACCGGGAACTACTTTTATTTCGATATTTGTGGAGCAGAGCCCGACTCTCCTACAACTCAAGGCAAGCCCCGGTGCATTTGCCACCTCCTTGCTATTTTAAAATCTTTCTCACTTGCTTGATGCATTAGGTGATAGGAATTGTGTGCTAAACAATTGATGCATTTCCTTCCTCGGAAGATTGATTACCTTTCCTTGATCACCTGTTTTATGAAAAGGTTTTTCTGATGCTTAGTCTTGCTCTAGAAAACAAAATGTTTTGTTTTGACAAAAGATGATGCTTCAAGTGGGATGGGATGTTTTCAAAAATAAAACTTGATGGTGGATCCATCATGGTCGTGATGGGTTCAACATCGGAAAAGATGTACCTCTGACAGGTACCAAACTTTGGGTTTAAAATGATAAAGCTGAGACCGGGCGGGTGACTTGCACGAGAAGAGAGTCTCGGTGTAGTGTCTCCGCCTGAGTCGATTAAGGACCGTCTCGATGTAGGCTTGATGATTGAGGACCTTTTAACTGGTCACATGGCTCATCATGGGTAAGCTTTGCCTCGGGCAGACTAATACCAGAATAAGACAACACGTAATGGGAGTGGAGAGATGGCGAGAGTAGCGTGTACCCTCCGTGGCAAGAGGCTGGACGGTGGTGTATCTGTGCTCTCGGTTGGCGTGAACCTGATCTGGTCTTAAGAACCTCGGTAGCGAGTTGACATATGCAAGGGTTAAGTGCTACATATATCGTGTGATTGGAGATCCCCAGCTGGGTATTAATCGATTCGGATCGCCGTTACTTCTCGGACATGAAGACTTGGTCACTGACCTACACGTAGCATTCCAGTGAACAAGAAGGGTTGATAAAAAGATGGCTAGTATAGGCCAAGTGCTTGAACTAGGATAGAAAGAACTCTAGATCCAGGTAATGACTTGACTTGCTAATAAAACTGGATTTTTAAGGATCCACTATTAGTAAGCATTTTTGCAAACATAGTCTTGATTCTCAATTAAGCCTTACATTGACTCCCTCAAAGCCAGCATATCCTTGAGAGTCTTTTATTTTGACGGGTAAGACTTGCGAAAGTACACTTCATACTCAGGGTTTTCGAACCCATGTTGTTGTAGGTGAAGAAGTAGCGAACTTTTGTTGCTTTTGCTCTCAGGGTTTTCGAACCCATGTTGTTGTAGGTGAAGAAGCAGCAAACTTTTGTTGCTTTTGCTCTAAGGTGGTGCCAAAGGAAGAATCTCAAGAGTGAAGTCATGGGAGGATGTTATCCTCCTTTTAAAAACATTATATTGTTAAGAGGGAGGAGTTTTTGCCTCCCGAGTTTGTAATAATATTACTTCTACACTCATATACTGCTGGTCTGTAATAATAACACTCTTTCTATGTCTTAATGTAAATTAAGTTACTACAATTGCTTCCGCTTATTCGTTCCTCCGATGTGTTGTAATATCTGCATGATGGGTGAAACGCTCTTGGGAGAGGTAAAGGATATAGATACCGAACTTGTCGAGTGATCAGGTGCATCTACAGGATTGCCCGAGGTCCGTTGGACAAGGACAACTGTAGGTGGGCCTAATGACTTGGTAGGTTCCATCACAGCTGGCGCCGACATCAGTGGCCCCCTTTTGAGCTACGTGCGTCATAGCCTATCACCGATGTGTGGCCCCCACCGTCAGGTTGGTCTTCCCCCTCTCGTGGACGATCTGTGGCAACAGCTCCGCGTGGAGCGACCGGGGGAGCCGGGGACGGAGTCTTCCGTGCCTTGGTATATATTCGAGGCCCCTAGGGTTTCTGCCTTGCACCTCCTATACCAACCACCCTCAAGTTTCGCCGCCATCAACCCTCTCAGTCGCGGGCGGATTCGGAGATCGATCCACCAGAGACGACCGCCGTTGGTGTCACCTAGCTGCCATCGCTGAGGCCTCATTTGAGGACCAAGGAACTTGTTAGGTGCACCAAGATCCAAACCAAGGCACCCATGCACGCGAAGTAGCCTACGACGCTGGGGAATTCCTCACCGGCACCGTGTGATTGCGATTTTCACCCACCCATCGTGACCAGGGGATCCCCGCTTCGCGCCACGGTAAGAGTGCTCTCCATTTAGTTTCCTCGTTTTGCCCAGTCGCGTAGCAACCGTTGGTCTTGAGTTTGGTAGTCTCCCTGGAGTTGCAGGCGTTGCTGTCGCAGCCCGTCGTGGTCCGAGGCCTGCGCTGGGATATCGGCAACAATTGGTAGGGGAATAGGTTCGAGGAGTCATCGGTTTCATGAGAGCCGGATGAATTGAAGTATGGCACTCAGAATGGCCAGATTCGTTACCTCTGGCGACCCCGCCATCGGACGACGTGCCATGCCGCCGTGAGTCGAGTCTGGGGGATGATGAGGGGTAGTGAACCGTTCAATCCGCATCTGGCAGATGTGATTGGATCCGGAGAGAATCACTTCATGTGGTTGATCTGGTCTGTTGGATAGTAATCGAATGGCTCGGAGTGAAGCAAGGGTACTTCACTAAATCTCTACCGTAGATATGAAATCGGACAGATTTGGTGAGGTTCCGGTTAGTAATGACTGGGCTTTAATCCACGCTGTTGATCTTCGATCCAACGCGCAGTATCGCGTACCGGTTCAGATGAATCCAGGTTTAATCTAAGTCGTCTCTTTTAGATCAGACGGCCAAGGTCCAAACATACCCCTTCGGCCCTGGAAACTTGCATAAGAGTCCCTGCGTTTTACTAGAATAAACCTGCAGTCCATGGCACAAGATTCTGAGTCTTGGAAACATTTATGCAGTAGACCCTGAACTTTCTGTTATTTGTGCGCGCGGTCCTAAAAACAGAAAATCTGATTTAATACATTTAGGAAATACTTTTTAAAGTAAAAATAATTGCAGAAAATTAAATAATTCATAGAAAATTCATTTTAACTCCTTTTTAGTCCATTCTAGTTCCTATAATTTTGTATTAATATTGTCTATCAATTGATAGCACTGTATTAACATGAAACCCATATTAGAATTGATCACTCAATTAATTTTGTACCAAACACATAGAAACTTTGGAAAATCATAACTTAAAATTCATGACTCCGAATTTAGTGATTCTTGTTCATACAATCTCGTTACGACGCGTAGATTATTATTATTATGTATTTTGTATATATGTTTGGTGTGATGTCAATTTCTACTATACCATGTTTGTTTGTGTTGTTACGAGTAGACAAGCAAGCCATAGAGGATCCAGGTGTTCATCAGGTAGAAGTTGCTGAGCAGGAGCTCATTGAAGGCAAGTTGTGCCCTTGACCACTTTATTTACTCAATAATGTTCTCTATAATCATTTTATCTTGCATAGGCTTAATTTTGATGGGACCCAATAGGTCACCCTAGTATGGTTATCTATTCACCTTGTTTACCCCCTGAATTTTTGGGTAGTCTTTGCTATTGCTATATATGGTTTTGGGTGTTCAGACAACTATTACACATGATCATTCTTTATTACTATTTTATTTTGTTCATGATAAGACAACTATGTTAATTGGAACATCGAGCTTAACTTGAGAAACACGTGCCACCACAAGGGTGGAATCGAAAGCCCTTAGCTGACTAACTAGGAAAGCTAATGGAAGACTACCTTACCCGAAAGGGGCAAGGGCAGTAGGGGAGTAGGCGTGTAGGGAGGTTCTCGGGTTGATTTTGCTGCGATGGCGGTCAGACGGGGGATTCCTGCATTGCTCTTTCTAGAACTATAACGAGTTTTCTGAAGCTAGTGGAACTTTGTAAAGGCCTCGTAGTGGATCCCTAGCCATTCACCTCGGCAGTGTCTAAGGGCCTTGTCAACCCAGGCTAGATGGGATACATGACTTGTGGGTACAGGGTACAACCTCTGTAGAGTGTAAAACTGATATACTAGTTGTGCTCGCGGTCATGAGCAGCTCAAGACTCTTGCATGATTAATTTATGGAATTAAATTCAATTTGTCATTTGCATCGCATTGTGATTTATTATTAATTTTGATCTATTATTACTCTGGTTTGGTATCTACTTACATTTAGTAACTGCTAATAAAACTTGACCAACTTATTAAAAGCAATGCTCAGCGTTAACCCTTATTTATTGGTTAGCCTTACACTTCACATGAACTCCCACCTTTGGTGAGTTCATCCACATTATTCCCCACAACTTGTTGAGCTATGATCTTTTGTGAGCTCACCCTTGCAATATATAAACCCCCCACAAGAGAAGAACAGGTGGTCCACGAGGAGCTGTACAATGAGGACTACGAGTTGATCTAGGTGGCGTCTCCCAGTCAGCTTTGTGGCGCCAAGGAATAATACTTAATTCGCTTTATTATTATCATTTACTTTTGTAAGACTTCCGCTATGTAATAATGACATTTATGATATTTGTGACATTTATCTCTATACACTTTGTCATTATATGTGATGTTCTTCTTTGGCGCACATATGAGACGCACCCGACTTTATCCCTTAAATCCGGATGTGACATAATATTAACACCCACAATGCAATGCATATGACAGATTCAGTTTAGTTTCATAGATTAATCATGCGAGAGTCCTGAGCTGCTCATGACCGCGAGCTCGGCTGATATACCAGTTTTACACTCTGCAGAGGTTGCACCCTTTACCCACAAGTCGTGTATCCCGTCTAACCATGGTTTGCAAGGCCCTTAGACACTTTTGAGGTGAATGGCTAGGGATCCACTACGAGGCCTTTACAAAGTTCCACTAGCTTCAGAAAACCTGCTAAGGTTTCTGAGAAGGGCAATATAGGAATCCCTCGTCCGAAAAGCCATCGCAGCATGATCGACCCAAGAACCTCCTTATATGTAGCTCCTCTATCGCCCTTGCCCCTTTCGAGTAAGGTAGTACTCCACTAGCTATCCTAATTAGTCAGCCAAGGGTGTCCCATTCCACCCTTATGGTGGCACGGCTATCTCAAGTTAAGCTCCATGTTCCAATTAATATAATGATCTTGTCATGAGTAATAATTTAAATAACAATATAAATGGAACATGATCATAGTTCAAATGTAACATAAATCCCAAAACAAGGTAGAGCAAAAGCAATACTACCCAATAGTTCATTTGTTTGCAAGGTGTGGGATAAACAATACTAGGGAATCCTATTAGGTCCCATCAAATTATCCTGAGCATGTCACAGTGATTAATTGAGAACATTATTAGGTAAACAAGAATGATCAAGGGCACAACTTGCCTTAGACTCGAGATTCACAGGTACTTCACCAACTTGGTATTCAAGTGACTCGTGACCTCACTTCTATTCGTAGTAATACATACAAATGGACAAGGAGTACATAAAAATAAAATTACACCAAACATAAGAACAAACAACGTAAGAATATTCTATACGCTGCTACGAGGTCGTAGGTTTGAGAATCACCAAATTCGGAGTTACGGTTATAAAATTATGATTTTCCGAAGTTTTAAGTGTCTACTATAAAACAAATGAGGTACAAGATTTTAACCATAGGTTTTATGGTAAAAAAGGTTATTAGATGATAAACAATATTAATATGAGATTAATGCAACTAGAGTGGATCAAAAAGGAATTAAAATGAATTATTTATGAATTAAACAAGTTTTGGAATTATTTTTATACTAGAAATCATTTTCTGGTTTATTTTATTAAATCTGAGATTTATTTGGACTTTGGACATAAATACTAGAGAGATTAGGGTCTAAAACGCAAAACTTAGGAACTAACTTTAAGGATATTATCCTAGGGGTGGACGGCGGGTTATTTAGCTAATTCCCCAATGTCTCGTTTAGAAAATAAACATTACGAAGGGGTACGGTGGATTGCTAGCCGTGGGATCCAAATCCGAGGGCAGGGATCAAAGACTTATCTCACCTGAACCGGTATTCTATCACAGCGGTCGGATCTAAAATCAACGCTCAAGATTAAAGGATCCCACGATCTGATCTCGGCTAACAGATTCGAGATCAACGGCTACGATTTTCGATCATGATGGGTATTTGAGATTCAGTCGTGAGCGCTCATCACCGGATCGACGGCCAGGGCTGTTTCTCCCCCGCACGATCCTGTTCACCCCAGAACGGGGCTGCGACATCCTGTCCGTGCTGGCAGGCCCACCGACGAGTGGTGGCTGCTGCGAGGCTATGGATGAGATGAGTCTTTGATTGAAGGCTTGAGGTATTATGGTGGCATGTATTTATATAGGCTGAGAGATAGATGGTTACATGATAGATCTAATCTAGTATTTATCTGTCACAATCATATCCTATATATTAGGAACTCTAACAAACTTGAAACCAAATCTGTTACATAATAAATCTAATCTAGTACTTATCTGTTTCAATCCTGTCATATCTATTATGAACTCTAACAAACTCGAAACCAATTCCGTTACATGTCAGATCTAATCTGGTACTTATCTCTTACAATCTTACCCTATCTGTTAAGAACTCTAACTTATCTATTTTATTCCAATAATATTATTGTTAATTTATACTAATCATATTAGTCCTTCAATTTAAATAAATCTTAGAATATATTTGTATTTAATTTTTAATTAGTTTTTTTAGGTGTTACACACGAGCTGGAAGGAGTATTTTATTAATATCTTATTGTGATATCCTAATTTGTATCAACTTTACCTAAAGGATGTCGTGTACAAACAAACCATCCAAACATACATCGATCCATTATATTAGCTTATATTTCTATTTTTTGCTTTCTATTTTAAATTTAAAATTCAAGTCTAATTTAGAGATGAGTTAAATTTTCTATTTCAAGTATAAATTGCAACAAACAAAAACTCAACATGAATGCAAAACATTTTTATTAATTAAGTTATCCATTTAAGCAAATGAAAATTAGCAGGAATAATTCATGTAAGATATTTTACAATAATAATTATTGGGGGCCTTCGTCCTCCGAAGTTGCTCAAAAACAAGACTAACATATTTCCCAAGTATAATATATGAACAGGAACCTTCAGACATGGGATGAAGTTGTACGTGATATGAAGAGCGCGGTTCGAGAGAAGGATGAACCAGTGCTGAAGCTACCCGAGGAAAAGCTTCGGCTTAGCAATGGAAAATGAAATCGACTTAAAGGGGGAAAAGGTTGTCTAGTCCTCGATATTTTATCCCTAAGTCAGTAGTAAATGTCATGGGAATGAATGTAATTCTACATAGGCTGTGTCCTGTGCCTATAAATTGATGAACAGTGACACCGTACTGTTCACGCTGACTTGTATTCACTTGCGCGTCACACTTGGACTTTTGCTTTTTGTCAAGCCAAAGGTACAAATGTAATTCAATATTGTTCATGTTCATTCATGATGATATAATAAAAATATATTAATGATGTCATATGATTATTCATGTTATTTCTCATGTTTCATATGCTTCTACTTCCATTAATATGCACTGTGATGATGAAGGTAAGTCCTTCATAACCTTCGTTTGAAGATCATTATATCCTAAGGGAGATAATGCTTCAAAGGACGAAAGATTTTAACCACTAATATTTTGTGTTGCCTTGTTCTTAACTCATATCATTTGAGAACAAGTCACCAACAATAATTATTAAAGAAAATAATTCAAACACATAGCGACATTTTAGAAGTACAATAAAATAAATTTATAATATTCACATATTTAAAAAATGCTTCGTCTTTCTGATCTAGAGAAGAAGATCGATGAAGCTGCTGAAGAAATATGTCATCTCACTCAAGATGACCAGGACCGAAGACCTCCACAAAGAGAGGTTCGTCAGGACAATTCCTACAATGATGATGATTGCTATGACGATTTCCATCATAGAAATTTTGCTTTTGATGATGCTTCTCCTCTATCAGCAGAACTGCAGGCTACCCCATGGCCCCCAACATACAAGCCACCTCAGCTCCCCATGTATGATGGGCACTCAAATCCGAAGCAGTTTCTGATGAGCTACGAAGCAACTATATCTTCGTATGGGGGCAATACCGCAGTCATGGCGAAGTCCTTCGTCATGGTAGTCCTAAGTGTGGCCTAGACATGATACTCTTCTCTCCTGCCAGGGACAATCATGTCATGGCAGAAGCTTAAGGACATGTTGGTCACCTGTTTTCAAGGGTTTCAGACGAAGCCAATCACTGCTCAGGCCTTGTTCTAGTGCACTCAAGACCATGAGGAGTACCTTCAGGCATATGTCCGAAGGTTATTGCGTCTGAGAGCACAAGCACCCACGGTGCCCAATGAAATCATCATTAAGGCCATGATCAAAGGTCTTCGGCCAGGGCCTACGGCTCAATACTTCGCCAGGAAACCCCCCAGACTCTGGAAGCTACTTCAGAAAATGGATGAGTACATCCGGGCTGACAAATACTTCCGCCAAAGAAGGGAGGAAGCTTATAGATTTTCTGAGATGACTAGGGACTTCGGAGGAAGAATCCACCCTAGGCATGTCAGATCAATCCATAGCTCCAGTCAGAACGATGACAAAGGAGGCCAGTTTCAGAGGCCACAGCACAGCTCACAGTCTTCAGGACAGTAGCAAAGCTCCTTCAGGCCACCAGCTCCAAGGGGCCGAGGCGGCAGGGGCTTCGGAGGAAGATATGGGGATCAGCACAGGAAAATCTATTTCTTATTCTGTGGTGAAGACAAGGGCCACACTACAATAACGTGTTAGATCACCATTCAGAAGCACAAAGAGATTGTCGAAGCAGAAGCCCGGCAGAATCAGCCGAAGCAGGTCTTACATACTGCTTCGTGCCACTCTCCCTACATACCAAAATATGTGGGCAATCAACCTGCAGCTTCTGTTGCTTCAGCAAGCCATTCACAAGCTTTCTGGCCTTAGCTCCCATCGCCACCACCATTGCAACCTACTTATACCCGAAGCTAGCAACCAGAAGGGCGCCAGCAACCACAACAGCAACGTGACTTCAGAGAGGAGTCCGAAGCTCGTACGGTCAACAGCATTATACCAAAATCAAAGCACATATACTGAGCAATATCCTACTTCTGAAATACTTTTACTTTTTACGCCATTTTGCTTTCTGTATGAGGAACAAGTAATGAAAACTTGGTTTTAATTTATTGTAATGATTCTGCCTGTGCCAGAATGAAATATATCTTCTTCACAGATTCACGAAGTTCAAAAGTCGTTCCTAAGGGAATGCAGAACCAAAATAAACGAAGCTACAAAAGTCGTTCCTAAGGGAGCGCAGCGTAAGTTTTTTGCTCAAAAGTCGTTCCTAAGGGAATGCAGAGCCAAAATTGATGAAGCTACAAAAAGTCGTTTCTAAGGGAGTGCGGTGTAAGTTTTCTGCTCAAAAGTCGTTCCAAAGGGAATGCAGAGCCAAATACCGCCGAAATATAAGGCGAAGAAGTTCAAAAGTCGTTCCTAAGGAGATGAAGAACTTATACCGCCGAAATAGAAGGCGAAGAAGTTCAAAAGTCGTTCCTAAGGGGATGCAGAACTTATACCACCGAAATAGAAGGTGAAGAAGCTCAAAAGTCGTTTCTAAGGGGATGCAGAGCTTAGACTCAAAAGACGTTACTAAGGGGATGCAGAGTCATGTATTCCAGTGTGGGCGCGTGTGTGTGTCTTCGGCATCCTCATCATTTTGCATCATATCATCACATCATTTTGCATAACATTACATCATACATCATGTTGTGTTAATGGCACAAGAATCGAATACGAAGCCAATCTTCGGCAAATGCTTCGTTAATATGAAAATGTGCTAAGGCACGAAGTAAGCTTCGGGAAATACAGTTTTATCAGACTTGCCATAAGAAGGGATCTCTTTCTTTACGAAGCATGAAAAGAAGGGAAGGTGTTTTTTCACCGAAGGCTCAAAAACAGTATGTGTAAATTTCATGCATCGCAAAGAAATAAGTTACAATAATTTACATATTCGATTCAATGTTACATACATCAAATGTTACATAGTTTTGTTACAATAGAAGCTTAATGTTCATTCCATTGTCCCATACATCAAGCATTTCAAAATATTATTACAATAAAATCTATTCTTCTCTAAGGACTTTTTCCGCAACTTCATTCAAAAGTTTATCGACGACTTCGTCAATAATGGAGTCTATCGTGCTTATAGTATCCAGTGCTTCCTTCATTTCTGGATCAGCTAGGGGATCGTACGGTTCCGGTGACGGGGATAGTTCAGCTGAAGTAGGTAAATTGATTAGTTCGAAGCCACAAAACAAGTACCGAAGCTAAAAAACCAAAAAATAATACCTATACGCCTTTCACGTTCTGCATCCTCTTCAGCTCGCTTTGCTTCTGCCCGGGCGTCGTGGGTATCTTTTTCATTCTTTTTTATAATCTCGTGGGCCAGCTCTCGGCCACCGTTCACCCAGACATCGTTATAAAACTTCCCGCCTATTAAAGTTGCTTCGGCTGAAGGATCCTTCGTATCGTCTATGGAGAAGGCCGCTTCGGCCTGGGCTATAGCCTTTACGTGATCACATCCGGCCTTCTCCAGAATAGCTGAGATTTCCCAAGCGCCGAAAAAACGCACAAATATCCCTGCGATCATTCAAGATTTCCTCGAAGGCTTCAGCTTCTCCACTTATCCATTCAATAACGCCTTCAGGGTCGCCTCGGATAAAATTTTCTTCAGAAGAATAAGCGCCCACTTTGGAGAAGCTAGTCTTTAATTTCTTCATGCAATCCAAGGATTTTTCAAAGCACTTCTCCTTGAATTCGCAAAGTTCTTTAACATTTTTTCTCTAATTTATTCTTCCAATATTCACTAATCTCTTGGTTAGCCCGTGCGAGCGCGCAGTTCTCCTTAGCTTCAGCCAGCTATCTCCGAAGGTCTTCAATCTTATTTTTCTGGGCTTCGGCCTGAGCATTGTAATTAACTTCGTCTTCTTTTACTTTGTTCACCAATGAAATCAAAGTTTTGTCTTTTTCTAGACCTTCGTTTCTTAGTTCAATCACCTCTGAGCAAAGGTTGTTAAGAGCCATTGTATAGCCTTCGTCTTCGACGCTCTTCTGTGCCCTCAAGGCATTACTAAGAATTAAGCCCTGCAAAGAAGAAGAAAGAATTGAGTATGGCAATAAAGTACTTCATTTTTCAAATTCAAAGTTAACTTCTATACCTTTATATTGTTGTATGCAAAGCTATCAGCAAGATCATCCTTCGACAAGACCGAAAGGCCTTCTTCAAGCTTAGGAAATCCCATGCTCTTAACTATCTCCCAGCAAATGGATATTTCTTTGTTGTCCGGGAGATAGTACAGGAAATCATCTTCGTTAGTACCGTTAAACACTAGAGCTCCCTTCAGATATTTTAATTTCTGGGCATAGTGTCTGGCTTCAAGGATTTCTTCTTCGGATAAATTCTTCCCCGAAGCATGTCGATAAATGTAATCAATAGCTTCGGCTGGGGCTTCGAGGGCAGGAGATTTTGCTTTTTTTGCCATACCTTGCCCTGTTGTCATGCTGGAATCTGAAGTTTGCTGATCAGCTTTGTCTTCAGGCGCGATAGCCTTCGCCTCAATGGGCACTGTAGGCTTAGCTTCATCTTCGGCCTGGCCCTTGGTAGCTTCGGCAACTTTCTTAATAGGAGCAGGGGTCAAGGCCTTTGTAGTCTCCATAACAGCGTCTAGCACGCTGGCCATCCTCCTCCTCTTGGGAGTTGCAGCAGGAGCTTTTTGCATCTTCCACAAATCTTTCTCTACTGGTGGCCTCAGGATTTCTGACATTTTTATAACTTTTTCCACCTGTGGCTCTTCGGTTTTAGCATCCTTAGCTTCGACTGGCTCGATTGTAGGCATCATCGGCACCACAATCGGCTCTTCAGCGCTCAGCACAATCGGAGCAGCTTGTTTTGCTTCGGTAGCTGAAGAGGTCCCTTCGCCAAATTCAGGCACTACGACCGGTTCAATATAACATAGCTGGTGGGTCAGAACCTTCACCTTTTTGCCCTTCGGCACAGCTGTGGTGGCCGAAGTGGCAGTCTTTCTCTTTTTCCCTTGCCCTCGTAGCGGGTAGTGATAATCAGGGTATACGAAGCCAATCGCATCAAATACCCTGTTCAACCTTTTCTTGACCCGACCCCCAAAGGCTACGGACAAGGCATCATCTTCGGCCCTAGAATATGTCCCAAGCAGCTCATCACTGGTAGCTTCAATACATTTCAACCAGTCATCATTTGGCTCATCAAACTTCTCCCTAAACCTGAAGGTATATTTCAATCGAACCAGGCCACCTTCACTGGAATCAGCAGAAGTTTACTTCGGCATATCAAAACTCTCCACAAGTGGCCACACCCTAAAGGATATGTGCTCTTGAATTAAATCCCCGCCAATAAAAGCGTAAACAGTACTAAAGGCCTTCTGACATGCTTCAACATCGTTATTGTTGGGGACTTGTTCTCAAATGCTAAGAGTTAAGGACAAGGCAACATAAAAAGTGTTAAGTGTTAAAGTCCTTCGTCCTTCGAAACATTATGCCCCATCGGGAAATAATGAGTTTCGGACGAAGGTCACAAAAGACGTACCTTCGTAAATATATCAAGTAATGACGAAGGATTCATATAAAGCATGAGATATAATATAGACAACATCATAGAATCATTTCTAATTTATTAACATGGAAAAATAGAAATGATTTCAAATTACAAATGTACCTTCGGTCCTGAGAGAAGGTAAAAAGTACAAGCGTGACGCAAAAGCAAATGCCAAGTCAGCGTGAACAGTACGGGAGTACTGTTCATCTATTTATAGACGCGGGACGCAGCCCACGTAAAATTACATTCATGACCATTACATTTGCCAATGACTTATGGAAATCTGTCAAGGCCCAAGTAATCTTTTCGTCTTTAAGTCGGTTCCCTTTCTCTGCCATCGCGCCGAAGCTTCCCTGCGCACAGCTTCGGCTGTGCACCATCCTTCGTGGAACTTGGTAATCAGCCCGTCCTCCATTTTAATCCCCCTTCGTCTGGTTCAGGCTTCGTCCTGACCGTACTTCATGTTCATAATTCTGAGTCCGAAGATACTTGTTCACATAATCCACTTGGAAAACATTGTCAAATCATGTTTTTGAGGACCTTCGGAGGACGAAGGCCCCCAACAGTTATCAACATTCACCTTCGGCCTTCGGAGGCCGAAGCGAGACCAGATGGGGTGCTGGATGATTCCCTTGATGTCTTCCCTTTTCATCAGATCATTTTTAACATAAAACCACTCCTCCATCTAGGCCCCGGGCCATCTCTTCCAGAATGTTGGCACTGGGCAGCTTGCATTAGAGCGGGCGATGAACCCGTAACAACCGAAGTTGTTGTGGTATTATTCTTTGCTGATAGCCTTCGTCTCGTATAATAACTCATGCATATTGCAGAAGCACTTCGCGCTCGGCTCTAGCCCCTGGCTCCTCACAGCCCAGAAAAATATCCCCATCCTGATTATAGCTTCGGGGGTAATCGGATGAAGAAAGATTTGAAATATCTTTAAAACCTCGACCACAAATTTACTCAGTGGGAACTGAAGGCCTGCCTTCAAAAAGCTTCGGTAAATAACAACTTGGTTTTCCTCAGGAGCAGGCGCAGTACTATCTCCTCCAATTCTGACAATAGACATATCGCGAAAATATCTCCCCTTCATGGTGTCAATATGACTCTGCTTGATGGTTGATTTTCCGAAGATAGTATGGCTTGGCTGCTAGGGCCGGTCCTCAGAGTCTTCATCCCCACTTTCCACATCATAACTGTCACTGTCATCAGAATCTTCGGACAAACCTTCCATGATCTCCTTAGTAATTTTTTCTGTATTTGTTTTTGACATAGACTCATAAAACCCAGCAATGAAGGGATCCGCAACTTTTTTCTCTTCATATAGCTTCTTCTCCTTAGTTATCTTCTCCTCAGACATCGGGAAAACGTCTTTAGAACCGAAGTTCAAAAAGCTTGAAAATCAGGCGAGAGCTAGTGAGCAAGAGCTAAAAGTTTGAGAAAATAACACAAATAGCAGAAATGGTGTATCAAACGCTGCCGCTATGGGTTCATATTTATATGCCCAGTGCTTTGCAACTCGGCGGGCCCCGTTTGTCATTGACTTTCACTATTCTAGCGAAGGGAAGGTGTTTTTTCGGACCTTCGGCTTAAGGTCTTCATTTACGTCGCAGTCTGAATTTATTGTTGTAATAAATTAATACTGTGAGGGGCTATTGTTAGGGACCTTCGTCTTCCGAAGGTCCTCAAAAACACAACTAACATATTTCCCAAGAATAATATATGAACAGGAACCTTCGAACATGGGATGAAGTTGTACGTGATATGAAGAGCGCGGTCCGAGAGAAGGATGAACCAGTGTCGAAGCTACCCGAGGAAAAGCTTTGGCTTAGCAATGGAAAATGAAACCGACTTAAAGGGGAAAAGGCTGTCTAGTCCTCGATATTTTATCCCTAAGTCAGTAGTAAATGTCAAGGGCATGAATGTAATTCTACACAGGCTGTGTCATGTGCCTATAAATAGATGAACAATGACATCGTACTGTTCACGCTGACTTGTATTCACTCGCGCGTCACACTTGGACTTTTGATTTATGTCAAGCCGAAGGTACAAATGTAATTCAATATTGTTCATGTTCATTCATGATGATATAATAAAAATATATTAGTGATGTCATATGACTATTCATGTTATTTCTTATGTTTCATATGCTTCTACTTCCATTAATATGCACTGTGACGATGAAGGTATGTCCTTCATAACCTTTGTGTGAGGATCATTATATCCTAAGAGAGATAATACTTCGAAGGACGAAGGATTTTAACCACTAATATTTTGTGTTGCCTTATTCTTAACTCATAGCATTTGAGAACAAGTCAGCAATAATAATTATTAAAGAAAATAATTCAAACACATAGCCACATTTTAGAAGTACAATAAAATAAATTTATAATATTCACATATTTATTTAAAAGGATATAATTTCTTATGTAAAATTTATATTAAGAGATAGTTTAACTTAATTTTTTGGGATAAATCTTTAACACAAAGGATAGTTCACGTAAGAATCTTTTAGGTAATCTATTATTTGAAAATACATTTATTTAAATCATGAAATGAGTTTTTCTAATTTATCCACAATTGGATTTTGGAGTGTTACAGTGCCGCTTTTGGACTCAGCTTCAGCGTAAAAGGGAGGACCAAAAGTTAATAAAGTCTTCGTGTCGTAATGTGGAGATGGTGCTACTACGTTTCTTTCACAATTTCGAATGGGGGTCTACGTTGTGTCTAACTTTGTAGTAACTTTGATTTAGTTTGTGATGTTCTATGGTGAGGTCGTGTGAGGGGTCAAGGCAGGTTGTTGTCTTTAGTTGTAATAATTGGTCGTAACCTCGTTTGAGGCCAAGGTAGGACTATGCATCCATTATCTAAAAAAGAAAATTGGTCAAGGCATATTTAATTGATAGTTTTAGTATTACAACCAGACGAAATTGTTATTCGCTTGTTCGTGCGGTGTAATTACATACGTAGATGCTGGCAGATCATGGAAATCACGCCTCCCCGCACACCGCACACCCCACACACATTTGGCGCTGCAAATAATGAGATAGCAAATGGCAAAACCTTGGAGAATGGAGGCCACAATCATCATGTCCCGGTGTATTTGGAGGTGCAGAAATTAATGGGATTTTTTAATTTGTCCTGCCTACAATAGTTGGCTACAAAACCATGTTCAAAGCTGAAATGAATCTCATTTGTTATAGAGTAAGGCCCTCGATGGCAAATAGTATCAAAAATTGGCTGCAACAATTGTAAATAGAAAAATATAACACCCCCACCTCTTGTAATTTTTAAATATTTTTCCTGGTTAATTAAACTGTAGGGGTCACTCCCTTCATTAATTGCCACAAAAATTAATAGTTTCAGTGTTTGACTATCAACATAACCATTTTACTAATGATGTTTGTTAGCGTTTCTAGATATAGTTCAATTGATGTAACGTGGATTTGGACAAAGGCAATATGGTGTTCGATAAAAAAAATTAATATCTTAAAGGAAGATATTAGAGGATTTATTGAAGACCGATATATGAAGATTATGCAAAATTACAAGTGAAGATCATGCAAGAGTCCAGGACACAAAATTAAAAAAAAATCTAAGCGAAGAAACACAAAGAAACAAAGAAATCGGGATATTGAGCAACATCGAACATGTCCCGATGGTGTACCGGATAAAGCACCAGACAGAAGCAGTGTTGAATTAAAGAAATGGTTAAAAATTAAGAGTACATCATACATGCATGTGTGCACCAGGCATCATATCGGATATAACACCAAGAGAGGTTGTAATGTATTTGCAGAGGCCTACAATACATCGAAAATATCCGATGGCGCATTGGACACCGCATCGAGCAAGGTACTCAAAGAGGTTGTAAAGCAACCCAAGCGAGTTTACAATGCAACGGACGTGTCTAGTGTAACACCAGTAAAAACACCGGATACCCCAAGCTCACCGATTAACAATGGCTAGTTCAACAACTAGTACACATGGACACACGACGGACATGTCTAGTGAGTGCACCGAAGTGTCTAGTGAGTATGCCAATTTTCTACTTTCCTTCCAATGTCTAGTTTGGATATTGTGGTCTATATATACCATCTCAACCATCCATTTGAGATGTGTGGTAGCTGAGAAACATAACTACTGAGTTGAGACTCCAATCCTTTAACTCTAGACACTGAAGTACTCAGAGAATCACTCGGTGTTTAGCGTAGATGCTTTTGTGAAGGCCGGTAAGGCGACAAGAGGGGGTGAATGGGAGCCACTAAAAATTTCTCGATCAAGAACTTGTCGCTTTATTCCCTAAGCCAATCCAAACCTCTAGGGACACCAAAACATTCCACAAAAGAATAGCTCAACCACGGATCGATTGGCTGCTCCTAACAAGTTCTTGAGAAGAATATGAGCTCAAAGGGACAAAAGAACTTGATTTGGAACCCAAACTTTCACAAGGAACTCCAAGGAATACCCTCAAGGATTAGCAGAAGTTCGGGGTCGAAGTCCAAAAAAACTAGCGAGGAGTAGTGACACTTGTAGAGCGGTAGTGCCGCTCGACAAAAAATTATCAGAACTCACTCAAATTTTATAGGCAGCAAGAGTTGAGGGAGATCATATTTGTGAAGTTTGAGCAAAAGGGGGTCAAAACTCCTTGAGCGGTAGTGCCGGGTATGGGAGCGATAGTACCGCGCAGGCAAAACTTCACAGAATTTTCTCAAATTTACAGGTAGTTTGCACAGGGGAAAAGATGTTTCGTAAAGTTCGGTCCAAAGTAAAACACCACTGTGCAAACAGATTCAAAATCTCAATTTGGTTAGGATTTCGTTGGGGTTTTCTCAAACGACCTCCAAATGAGAAGAACTCGGATCATGACCACAAGTTGCTCGAACTGGGTATATGTAGTGATCCAAAGAGTTTTTTCACCCCACAACAATCTCGAAAACATATCACAACCCAAGAAATCAATGATTCTTCCACAACTCAATAGAACAGAGGAAGGGAAGAGTTGAAAGCAAATTCAAATAAAAAACTGCAGCAAATCAAAACTGAGTACAAAATTTGAACTAACTCCATGGATGGATCTGGCCACCCTTCCTTTGAATAATGATGTCACACCCGGTTTTGGAAGGTAAACCAAATATGAACCTTGTACGTGCCAGGATCAAAAATTCACGTACACATCGATTACATAGTTGGACATCATCACACATTGCTCAAAATAAAAGCGAAAATAGTACTTTATTACATCACGATGTCCAAGACATCCACAGAGTCATTAACTTAAGTCATACACATAATCAAAGTGTGAATTACGAAACATAGTACAATAAGGCCTTCACAGGCAGCTGACTGGGGTTTGCCACTAAAAACAACTAGAACTCATCGAAGTCCTGAAACTCCTGAAAGTCCTTCATGTTGCCTTCATCTTCTCCTGAGCACTGATTGCAATGGGGACAACATAGGGTGGGGTGGTTTTTAAAGCAAGGGTGAGTACACATCAACATACTTAGCAAATGTCATGTTTGGCTAAAGTGGACTAGATGTATGTGGAGTTAAGTTTAAAGCAGTTGCTTTTAGTTGGTCATGTATTTATTATGAGTAGTAAGCCAAGTTTTAGTAATAAACCCAAGTTATTACCCAAAAGTACTCCCTCCAAGAGGAAATATCAGAAACCATAGTTATAATCATCACCATTAACCATCATCATAAAAGTATCCAAAGTTATTCTAATCAAAGGAGTTCCCAAGACTGCTCATAACCGCGAGCACGGCTGATATACCAGTTTCTAACACTCTGCAGAGGTTGCACGCTTTACCCATGAGCCGTGATCCCTTCCCAGCCTAGGTTGTACAGACCCGATCTTCACTACCGAGGTGAATGGTCAGGGATTCACTATGTAGCCTTTACAAAGGTTCCCCAAAGGTCATAGCCGCACGTTAGGTTTCTCCAGTTTGATAAACACAGTACCTCTCCCCACAGGAAAGGTGACTAACAAAAGCAACACGAAATAACCTCGACACCTAGCCTCGATAGAGCAAGTACTGTGCCTAGACCTCATTGACGGCACGACGGCGAAGCCGACTACACCTCAAGTTCCTCTAATTAATCAGCTAAGGGTGTCTCATTCCACCCTCATGGTTGTACTGTTTGCCCGGGTGGTCATCCAACGTACAAGTCCTTACGGAGAGGTACTCGGAAAACAGTCCGAGCCCCCTAAAGTATCACAAGTTCATCATCAATACCAGAATAACATCATCGTATCATAAATATTCTCATCATGTTCATTGATTAAAGTAAAGCAGTAGCATAATACTAATCATAATAACCAGTTCCCAAAGGGTAAACAAGGACAGGAAAAAGGATACTAGTCAATCCTTAGATTGATCATGTTAAGCGGGACAATGAATTATAAAGTAAGTAGGACATAATGGGTCAGAGGACACTTGCCTTCACCAGGTTGCTGCTCAGGGAAGTCTCCTGCAACACACTCGGGAACCATAGATTGCTCGTTGTCTACGCAAAGCAATCATTCATTCAACACACTTGGGGAATAACAAAGAACATTACACCAAACATATGCAACAGATCAAACACAGGTTCAGTAGAAAAGTACATATACACAAGTGAACTCTAGGTTGTAGGGTAGATCACTATGTTTAAGGGTCTATTGTTCTCTAACTAAGTTTGTCTCAATAAATTACTTGCCTGACTAGGTCTATCTTAATAAATTACTTGCTTAATTGAAGTTATTCCAGGGATGTGGTCATACATTAAAAGAATTTAAGTTTAGAAAGTCAAACACTTAAACAGTCATTAGGGCTTTACCCTTTTATCTTATTCTCATATAGATATCCTATTACTTAAATCAACCTAGAGTCTAGCCTCAAAATTAAGACATGCAGACAGTGGGTGAATACAATTTAAACAGATAGAGAATATCATTATGAACATTTTGTAATTTGAACCATCCAATTTGGAGTTCATATGCAAAAGATATGAAATTCACAAGTCTTTGGAATTCAAAACCCTAAAATTAAACCCATTGTTCTAATTAGAAACAACCTCGGGCTTCCTTCTGCAAGAAACCAGGGCACGACTGCAAAAACCAAGGATGGCATGTTCTAATACCAGAGAACCGGGGGTTCTCTTTACAAGACGGCAAACCGAAGGGGTATCGGATCTCCTCGGCCGTTGGATCTCGGATCTATTGGAATATGAAAGTGACTATTGTATTTCATAGAGAAGGGGTTACAATATATAGACTCAACCCTAACCCTAATGGGCCGGCAGCCCAACAGTGGTGCCGGCCCAAACACACTCTCTCACACACACACAGTCTAACATCCCCCCGCAGTCGCAACGGGGGCACCACACACGATGAGACTGGAGTAGAGGATGAAGGTAGGAGTCGATGGGTTGAAATCCCCCCGCAGTCGCAGCGTCGGGATGGTGTGAATGTTGTGGCTGGAGTAGAGATTGGTGTGTGCTCCAAGAAGACGATGGCCTCTAGATGCCGAGGTAGCCGAAGTCGAGGTGGTCGCGGTCGAGAGACACACAGCAGAAGCCTGATCTTTGGGAGGGGTCGACGTTCGAGCATCAATAGTCAGCAGGGCAACATAACAAAAGAGCAGCAACAACCTTAGGGCCTTCTTGCTTCGTTCCACGATCGGTCGAGGAGCCTCATCCTGGGAGGCCGACGACAGCGCACGCGTCTGCACAAGTCAGGGTGGTCGCGCCCACAGCAGAAAAGAAGGGGTATCGGCAGATCCGGTCGGGAAAGCCACGACACCGATGGATCGAGCCAAGAAGACGGCGATCTAGCGAAATGGATGGTGGATCTAGCCGGGATGGCCGCAGCAACGTGGATGCGGTTGGGAAGGCCGCAGCAGCGACGGAACCAACGAAGGCGACAAAGGAGGGAGGCGTTCGGCAGGGCGGGTCCAGCCGGACAGGGGCCTGCACTAGACCTAGCAGGGGAGGTTGACAACGACATCGATAGAAGCTTGAAGGAGGTGTGGGGCACTGCTAGGCGTCGACATGGGCAGTGAGGGGGGTTGGGAACCTGCGCATCGAGGACAACTAGAGCGAGGGGCAGCGACAGAGATCGATGACGGTCAGCAGGGCACGATCGTCGGAGCTAGGTCTTTGGAAGGTCGTGCTCCCGGGAGGAGCTGTTCGCGCTGCCCTAACGAAGGTCGTGGACGACACGACCAGAGAGGAGCAGGGGTCGGACAGAGCTCGCCGTCGAGGGAAGCAGCTAGGGCGCCGGGGAAGGTGAGCCTCGATACCATATTGGAATATGAAAGTGACTATTGTATTGTATAGAGAAGGGGTTACAATATATAGACTCAACCCTAACCCTTATGGGCCGACAGCCCAACAGTGCTGCCGGCCCACACACACACAGTCTAACAGGATCAACGGCCGAGATTAGAACTGGCGGGTGAGCGCGTGGGCGCGAGCGCCTGACGCGCGAGGCCCACGAGCCAGTGGCTCAGACGGGGCAGGGCGAGAGACGGGATGCTAGTGCGCTGGCGCCTGACGAGTGGGTCCACAGCAAGGCCAGGCCCGCTAGTCAGCGGGGCAGGGCAGCGTAGCACCAGAATCAAATGGTATTGCTGCAGGAATTGAATTAATATAAAACATACCAATAGCGATATCAGCTCCATCAGCGGTAGCATCAGCACTGACTTGATTGACCCTGGCAATGCTGAATCCCTTGCCAGAACCTGTAGTTGGTTGCTTGCTTTGGACGGGTGTGCTGGAAATCCTCTTCGGACAAACATTAGCATAATGCCCAACCTGACCACACTTGAAGCATGTGGTGACTATACCCTGTCCTGCAGGTCTCGTCGGGGTGCCACTAGGGGCAGCCTGACTAGTGTGTGGAGTCTGTGGAGTCCCCTGTGGTGCATACTGAGCTGGTCGATGTCCTCCTCTAGGACGAGCTGGTGTACCATAGGGTGGAACATAGTGAGGACGAATGCTACTGCTCCCCTGCTCCTGGGTGATAGCCTTCCCCATCATTTCACAAGCTGAACACACTTGTGTTCAATAGCTAAAGCCTTGTCTAGGAGCCTCTGGAATGATGGAAATGTGTGAGAAATCAGTGAATACTAAAGTGGTCCATTAAGTCCCTCTATGAAATGTTCCTGCTTTCTTTCATCATCTGCCACTTTGTCTGGAGCATACCATGATAGCTGAATAATTTTGTCACGATATTCACTCACTGACATATTGCCTTGCTTCAGTGATAGGAATTCCTTCTTTATTTTCATCAGTCCAGCAGGAATATGGTAGTTTCTGAACTGTGTAGCAAATTCTGCCCAGGTAATATTATTAGCAGCATCATGGGCACCAGTGTAGGAATCCCACCAATCAGCAGCGGGGCCAGTAAGACGACTAGAAGCATAGAGCACCTTCTCCCGGTCAGAGCATTGAGCAATATTCAGCATCTTCTCCACTGATTTCAACCAATCATCAGCATGTAACAGATCTGGAGAGCTAGCCAATGTAGGTGGCTTGTGACTCATGAACTCCCGGTGCTTGTCCCGGGGTGGAGCTGGTGGTGGTGGCGGCAGTATTGGTGGTTGTTGTTGCCTTTCCCGCCTTTCTTGCCTCATCTCCTCTCACATCTCCTGCCTTTCCTATCGCATCTCCTGGCGTTCTTGCCTCATCTGAGCTTGCATTTCTGTTATAGTATTTGACATCTATTGTAGTATCTGCATCTGAGCTGCAACCACTGGATCTGTCCCAGCCGATGGAGGATTCAGAGGATTCATTTCTGCTTGCTTTTGTTTAACAATCCTCCTATTGTGTGGGTTAGCAGGTAGATCGATTCCGCCTCCCTTCCTGGTATTGACCATCTTGGTTAGAAACACATGGTAAGATAGAATTGTAGGCAAGATGAGTAATTACGAGACATAACCTTTTGGGGGTTTTATTAGCTAAGTAGTTTAGTGTGTCGCCTATTACTTCTAATTCATTACCTTATGACGGTACATGCTAGAATGCCCTGCTATACTAATACAGGCAATCAAAGAAGCAAATCAAGCATTTACCATCAGAACAAATATCCAATCACTTCAGGTAGAGAAAAATAATTTTAATTTTGTCTTAAGTCTCCTATCTCTTTAAAGGGTCATAAATGGAGGATTCCAAGGTGTGAAATCCTCCTTGCCTTAGGATAGAAAAGGTAAGAGTAGTCAGAGTAGAACAACAAAAGGTAAGCCAGGATCAAGATAAGTATAGAAAGAATCAGAGTAAGGTAAGTAGGTAAGGATTTTGTCCAGTTCTATCTAGGTTTCGTCCTAAAGTCAACATTTCCTCTTATACCACTTCTGTCACACCCGGATTTAAGGGATAAAGCCGGGTGCGTCTCATATGTGCGCTAAAGAAGAACATCACATATAATGACAAAGTTTATAGAGATAAATGTCACAAGTATCATTATTACATAGTGGAAGTCTTACAAAACTAAATGATAACAATAAAGCGAACTAAATATTATTCCTTGGTGCCATCACGCTGACTCGGAGACGCCACCTAGATCAACTTGTACTCCTTATTATAGGGCTCCTCTTGGACCACCTGCTCTTCACCTATGGGGGGTTTATATATCGCAAGAGTGAGCTCACAAAAAGATCGTAGCTCAACAAGTTGTGAGGAATAATGTGCATGAAGTCACCAAAGGTGGGAGTTCATGTGAAGTGTAAGGCTGACCAACAAGTTTTATTTGCAGTTACTAAATGTAAGTAGATACCAAACCAGAGTAATAATAGATCAAAATTAATAATAAACCACAATGTGATGCAAGTGACAAATAGAATTTAATTTCATAAATTAATCATACGAGAGTCCTAAGCTGCTCATGACCACGAGCACGGCTAGTATACTAGTTTTACACTCTGCAAAGGTTGTACCTGTACCCACAAGTCATGTATCCCATCTAGCTAGGGTTTGCAAGGCCCTTAGACACTTTCGAGGTGAATGGCTAGGGATCCACTATGAGGCCTTTACAAAGTTCCACAAGCTTCAGAAAACGCACTACAGTTTCTAGGAAGAGCAATGCAGGAGTCCCCCGTCTGACCGCCATCACAGCAAAATCAACCCGAGAACCTCCCTACACGCCTACTCCCCTACTGCCCTTGCCCCTTTCGGGTAAGGTAGTCCTCCACTAGCTTCCCTAGTTAGTCAGCCAAGGGCGTCCCATTCCACCCTTGTGGTGGCATGTGTTTCTCAAGTAAAGCTACATGTTCCAATTAACATAATAATCTTATCATGAACAGAAATAGAACAATAATAAAGAGTGACCATGTGTAATAGTTATCTCAACACCCAAAACCATATATAGCAATAACAAAGACTATCCCAGAGTTCAGGGGTAAACAAGGTGTAAAGATGACCAAACTAGGGTGACCTATTGGGTCCCATCTAAATTAAGCCTATGCATGATAAAATGATTATAAAGAATATTATTGGGTAAATAAAAGTGGTTAAGGGCACAACTTGCCTTCAATGAGCTCTTGCTCAGCAACTTCTATCTGCTGAACACCTGGATCCTCGATCAATTGCTCGTCTACTCGCCACAATACAAACAAGCATGGTACAAGAGAAATTAATCATCACACCAAACAGAGGAACATAATACATGATATTATTCTACGCATCACAACGAGATCATAGGAACAAGAATTACTAAATTCAGAGTTACGGATTTTAAGTTATGATTTTCCGAAGTCTTTATGTGTTTGATACAAAATTAACCAAGTGATTAATTTTACCCTAGGTTTTATGCTAAAACAGAGGTACTAAGTGATAAACAATATTATTACAAAATTATAGAAACTGGAATGGGTTAAAAATGATTTAAAATAAATTTTCTAGGAATTAAACAATTTTCTGGAATTGTTTTAACACAAAAAATCATTTTCCAAATTAATTTTCTGACTTTCTCACTCCTCTGTACTGCGCACACTATTAACAGAAAGTTCAGGGGGCGCTTATAACTTTACAGGGTCTGCCTGCAATTAGTTTGTACATGCAGTGGACCGCGGGTTGATTTCTGATAACTCTAGGGGCTCCTTAGGAAGATTTCCTGGCTGAAAGGGTACTAGGAAACTCTAGCCGCTAGATTTAAGTCCTGCGGCCAGGATTAGATTGCGCCCACATCCAATCGGTATGTGAAAACAGACATCGGATTGAGCCTAGATGGCCATGATTTTATACAGCCCGGGCAACTCACAACCCCACGATTTCGAATCTACGGTTCCTCTTTGACCAGACAAATCGATACGCTCGTCACATCTCGACTACCCTATTCGTGATCAACGGATTTGATTTTCGAGCCACAAGGTCTAACCTACGTCGTTGATTTAGCAATCCACAGCCATGGACTCATCTCTTTCCCCCCGAATCTGTCGCGGCGGCAACAGGGCGCACGACGGCGCCTCGCCGTAAGAGCACCCCAATCCAAGGCCCACATGCCCTACTCAAATGCTATCAGGCCTAATCGTAGCCTAGTGCAGTAGCGAAACCATTGGAGGATGACTCACCATGGGTCGCGACGTCGTTTGGTCAGGCCACGGCGAGCCGCGGTCAGAGGTTGCCAGTGAGGTATTACCATGGCACAAGTAGTCGCCCGCCCTCCAATTTCCTTCGCCTGCCGGTAGTGCCCTGGCGAACCGGATAGCGATTCCACAAGGCCCGACGACGGTGAGGGGCGGTGAGCTCTCCAACTCTTTGCTAACGGCGCACGACAATGGCGCACACCTTCTCGGAACGACTCTCTGTCTCACGGCCAAAGGCACGAGTACTGTGCGGTTGGAGGCAGGGAGGGGTGGCAGAGACCCCAGTGCTCGCTATTTGAGGGGAAGCCCCGGCCAGTTGGGCAGGCACGTCGGTCATGGAGGGTTGCAACTACCACGTGAGGATAACGTCGCATGGGAGGAGATGAATAGGGATCGTGCCTGACCGGAGGACATCGGTTCCCACACGTCAGCGCGATAAATAGGTGAGGCGTGGGCCTGCCAACGCGGGACCGACGGCCATTGGACTAATCGCGCAGAGGGAGGCTGGCGCCCTGGGCCCACACGCCATACACCGTGACACACACCGCTCCATGACTGGGTTGCGCCGAGAACTAGGTAAACTGGGCCAATTTTCGGGTGAGGCCCAGGTATGTTTTTCCTTATTCTTTTTTTTCCTAGTTTGTTTTCCCTTTATTGCTTAGATTCAAATTTTGAATTCAACTTTGATTGTGAGTTTCACGTTTGGGCTAATTGCACAAATTCAAATCCCAGTATAAGTAGTATATATTTATATATTTGTTTTTATTTATGTAGTATTTTGTTTCTCCTCTTTTCTTTGTTATTTCCCATTTCTAAATTTTCAAATTAGGTATTAAGTCCCTAATTTGGATATTAATTTATTTCTGTCACTATGATTACTTTTATTATTACATGCACAACCCAATAACTTCAACATGATGCACACGTTATTCATGTGTCATTTGTTAATTATTCACTTTTAAATGTGGGTGTTCACATGTGCTAATAAATAGAGGTCACACAAATAAGGAGATCAACTCTATTCTCATTATTTACAATTTGGGTATTACAATATACCTGACCATTTAACACTCCCTGGCAGATTGTAACCTAAAGATTCTACAAGAAAAATATTAGAAATAGAATGGTCAGGAGATATAGCAATTTTACCCAATCCTTTGACCAAACATTGATTCTCATCTTCGAATGTGATTGCTCTTTGGGGATCATCATTTTTCTCACATGAGGAGAACATATTCTTCTCCCCTATCATTATAGTTCCCAGGATATAAAATGTAACCTTCTCTATCTTGCACCATAGGAGCCTTGTCATTTATAAAGTTAGAAATCTTGTTTCCATGGACATTAAGTTTGATGTTGTCTTGGCTTCCAGGTTGAAAGTCAATATCATCCTTAATGCCAGGGTGTCTCCCATTATAAAGCATGCTACGAGCAAATTTAAATGTTTTATTCTCAAGTTCATGCTCGGCAATTTTAGCATCCAATTTAGCTATGTGATCATTTTGTTCCTTAACTAAAGCAAGGTGATCACTAATAACATCAACATCAATATCTCTACATCTAGTACAAATAGTAATATACTCAATGGAAGATACAGGGACGTGACAAGCATTCAATTCCTCAATCTTAGTAATCAAATTGACATTTTCATATTTTAGATAGTAAATTGAATCATTGCAAGTTTTAGCTCATTAGTCAAATTCTTGCATTTTTCCTTTTCATGAGCTAAGGCCTTTTCTAGCTTAACATATTTGACATGTTCCTTAGTGAGAAATTCTTCTAGATATTCTAAAACATCATCTTTTTTCATTAATGGAGCTCACTAATTCATTTAAATTCTTAATTTGGCTAGGGTTGAGACCTTTGAAAAGAACAGACAAATCTTCTTCATTATCACTAGAATCACCCTCATCGTCAGAAATAGTATACTTGGAGTGGTTCTAGGTTGTACCTTTCTTTTGCCCTCCTTGGCCATGAGACACTTGTGGCCGATGTTGGGGAAGAGAAGTTCCTTGTTGATGACAATGTTGGTGGTGTCCTCGTTATCGGAGGAGTCGGTGGAGCTCTCGTCGGAGTCTCATTCTCTCATAACACGTGCCTTATCGTCCTTCTTCTTGTGATAGTACTTCTTCTCCATCTTCTTCTTCTCCTTCTTGTCCTCATCCATGTCACTATCACTTGCATATAGCCACTTAACAATGTAATGACCGAACTTACCACACTGATACAAAACCCTCTTGGAATAGGTTTTATCCTTTCCCTTTCCTTATCGAAGGATTTGCCGGAAGCTTTTGATGATGAGAGCCATCTCCTCATTGTCAAACTTGGAGGTGTAGATTTGAATCCCTTTGCTTGGTGTGGTTTACTCCTTTTCTTCCATTGCCTTGAATGCAATAGGTTGAGGCTCGGAGTGGAGTTGGCTCCTTGCTCCAAGTTTGCAATGTGTTTGAAGTCTTTGACCATAAGTTCCAAGCTCACAAACTTTCCAATCACCTCCTTGGGATACATCTTCTCATACCTAGTGTCGGGTACCATAATTAGGGGTACCCCCAATGCTCCTTAACCTGGCTGGGAAACATCCTCAAAACAGACTGTAAAGACCGGTAAGCGCGGTTAAAAGTTGAAGCCTCAGGGACGTGATCTCGTCTTGTCCGAGCCCGACCTCGGGCAAGAACAGTAGTCCCGGACGGATTCGCGTCTCGCCCGAAGGCCTCCTCAGGTAGTGGGCGCACCATCGGCTCGCCCGAAGCCAAGCTCAGGCAAACTTTGTCGTGCAGCAACCTCAGCCAAATCGCCTTACCAACCGACCGTATCGCATGCGCATTTAATGCGGGGATCGCCTGACACCTTATCCTGACACGCGCGCCTCAGTCGGCAAGGTCGAAGTGGCCGCAGTCACTTCGCCCCTTTACTGATCGTTCTGATAGGAAAATAGCACTATTCACCCCGTTCCGACTACTGTGCCAACCACCAGGGTAAAACTAACGACAGTAAGTCGCGACCTTCCCCGAGTTCAGCCTCGGGCGCAACAGGGAGCTCCGCCTCGCCCAACCTCAGGCCTCGGCCTCAGCCTCGGCATCGGGAGAAGGTCTCCACCTCGCCCGACCTCGGGCCTCAGCCTCAGCCTTGGCCTCGGGAGGAGTCACATCCTCGCCCGACCTTGGCCTCAGGATAAGTCTCCGCCTCGCCCGACCTCGGCCTCGGACCGACTACGCCACTGGGGATACATCATTACCTTACCCCTAGCTAGCTGCCTCAGGCTATGAAGGAACAAGACTGGTGTCCCATCTAGATTACTCCGGTAACAGGTAATGATGGTTCCCTGCGTGCGTCCATGACGTCGGTTGTTCTCAACACTCTACGAAAGCAAAGAAATGTCAGCAGGACCCCGGGCAGTAACGCCAGCTGCGCTTCTACAGGGCTCAAGTACTTCTCCGCCGGCCATGTTAGCACATAGCTACACCCCCATTGTACAACTGGACCATCTCCTTGTATCTATAAAAGGGGATGTCCAGGGCCTTCCTAAGAGAGGCAGGCAGAGTGGGAGAGACGCAGAGGAGGCTAGATCAGACAGCTCACCTCAAGGCCGAACCCTCTCCCTCTCTCTCTCTCTCGACGCTTGTAACCCCTACTACGAGCACCTCGGTGCAAGATAATATAAGCCTCATCCTCCCTCTTGTGTTCCATCTTGCATCAACCCATCTGGGCAGGGACACGCAGCGACAAATTCACTAGTCGGTTGAGGGTCCTCGCGGGTCCAAAACGCCGACACCTAGGATTCTCAAGAATTAGTTGCACTTGTGTAAGATTACGGAAAAGAAGTGACCTTAGAATGAGCTTGACGACTTCGTGATCGTCCCACTTGGTGCTCCTGAGGTTGCGGACTCGGTTCACCATTGTCTTGAGCCGGTTGTACATGGTTTGTGGCTCTTCTCCTTTGTTGAGGATGAACCGACTGAGTTCTCCCTTGATTGTCTTCCTCTTGGTGATCTTGGTGACAGGATCACCTTTATACGCTGTCTTGAGGATGTCCTAAATTTTTCTGGCGCTCTTGAATAGGGATGGATCTGGATATTTATTCGGATGTCAATTTTTGGTCTTCTTTCTTCGATTGTGAACAAATAACATATAGAATTTGCTATGTAAATTTATATTCTTGTTTTTAGCATTGAGGCTATTAATCTTCACAAAAAAATAAACATTTAATTCGTTTTAGATATTTTTAAATAATTGATATAAAATTCTGATGTCTATCCGAATACGGATTCAGATGTTTTTTCACCTTTTTTGTTGTAGGGAGAAAATAATGTACATAAAAAAGTATACAAAAATTTATTTAAATATTTCATAATATTCTTCATAACATTGCCAAAAATTAGCTTTAAATTATATGTATATCTATGCTAAAATATTAGATTTGTGATACAAGTCGGATGTTTTAGGAACATCCCTACTCTTGAACCCTTACACCTCGTTGTACTCCTCTCGACATAATGAGGCGAGAATGGTTGTTTCTTGTGAGTTGAAGCATCGGATTTGGGTGGCTTCATCCGAATCGTAGCCTTCTTCTCCAACCTATGGACCCTGCCTACTAAACTCAACAATATCCCAAATACTTTCGTGGAGTAAGGTTAGATGGTTCATTTTCGCCATTAAAATGTGGTGGTTTGCCTAAGGAAATCGATATGACATTGGCATGTCTAGAAATGCGAGGATAACAAAAAGGAATTTTGTTACTCTTTTCCCATTCTTGGTGCTTGGAGGAGGTGGTTGACTCGGCGTCCGATGTTGATGGCGCGGAGGAGTCGGTCTCGTAGTAGACCACTTTCTTCATCCTCTTCTTCTTGTCGCCTTTCTTCTTGTGCGACTTGGTAGAACCAATGAATTCTTCCTTGTCCCCCTTGTGCTTGTCACCGGATATCTTGGTCTCCCTTGATGGAGTATTGCCATCATGCTTGTTTCACAATGTAACACCCTGAATTTGTGGGTATAAAATTTCTTTTCTAATATCTACCAAATTCAGGTGTTACTCTCTCATTTCTCTGCTTTCCTTCAACTTTTTCTAAAAAATGAAGAATTATTTGGTTTTATATATCTATAAGCCTAGTAAAATGAAACCTTAAAAGAGTCCTTGATTGCTGCATAGCATGTTGAGACATTTTTTATGTTGAGTTGTTGTGTTTCTGCATCCATTCAAACTCATTAAATATATTTAAATCTTTGATTCAAAAAATATATTTAAATTTGAATAGAAAGGGAGAGATAGAAAGCCTTCCCCAACCCCTCCTAGCCGGCCTTTTCCTGTGTCCCCGGCCCGCTTCCGCGCCGCGCGCTTGCGCGGCCCGGTCGTGCCTTAGCGTCCCGCGCACTTGCTTCCCTTAACCCATGGTCGCGTCCACCCGCACCCCGCAGCCTTGCGTGGCCCAGCGTCGTGCGTGCTCCCCGCTGCGCACCCGCGCGCCCAGTTGCCGCTGCACGCGGGTCCCACCCACCAGCCCACCTAGCCCTGTTTATCTTCTCTCGAACCGCCCAAGCGCTAATCTCGCCCACGACGTGCCTCGGTTTTCTTCCCCTCACCTCGATCCGGATCGGCGCAGTTGCAGCCGAACTGCTGCTACGGCCATGGCGGGTCGAGCCCCCTCTACGCGCGCATCTAGTCCGTCCAGTCACTGTCGTAGCCGAGCTCTACGTGCACAGGTGAGCCTTCTTCCTCCTCGCCTCGGACCCCTTCTTCCTCACGCAGCTCCCTTCGTGTCCCCTCCTCTCGGCCTTCTACCACGCGGCTAGGAAGCCGTTTTGCCTTGCACTCGTCGCTCGCCTCGCGTCCCACGTGCCCCGCCAGCCGCATGCGCCTTCATGGCCACCGCTACCACACAGCGCCCGCCGTACTCCGCCATTGCGGCCTTGGCCGAGCGGCCCCTGGCGTGCCTTGCCTCAGCCAGCGCGCAGTCATGGCCAGCCATTGTGGCCTTGGCCGAGCGGCCTACCTGCTGTAGGCAGGTCTCTAAAGGCCCCAGGGCGCGACCGGCACAGCCCCCGCGCGCGACCTCTGTCCCCTGCCCTCTGCGCAAGCTCCAGCCAGCGTCGTGTTGACCGATGGTCGCCGTCGTGCGTTGCAGACTCACAGCGTAGACAAGTACTGCTCGTGCGCGAATGTAGAGAGAGGAAGAAAAATCCTGTGCTGCATGTGCATGCCCACTTGCCCACACGGCCACACCCCACACCCACGCGAAACTCCAGGTTGCATAAGTTGCAAGGAAACTGAATGGCCCCCACATGCATGGCTCCACTATTTTCCTGCATGTCGCACGTCTCCTAGAAAAGTCAAAAATTGTTGCACACCCACATGGGATTAGACTTTCTATGGCTGTTGGCTATGATCTTCGCGACCTTACGTGTGGCCATCCTCCAACCAATCATATTGCACCATGTTAACCAATTCGATAATAACTCATTATCATCACATTATAAATCTGTTTCAGCCTATTCTCGTTGTGTTAACTTTATAATGATATTTCCTACGTATTAGTAACATTATTTGGTCACGATACATATTTTAATTAATTAGTTGATTATTTATTTACCTGAGTTATTAAAGTAGTAATTTACTTAAACTAGTCTATAGTTTTAGTTGCGCTTTATGGATATATGTTAATATGATTATATCTACATAAATGTTTTTATTATTATTAATACTTGTTTAGTATAATCGCGTTATCTGTTAGCGAGTATCACGTATCGTCTCATTGTCTGCGCGCTGTTCGTGCGTGATGTGCTCGTGATCGTGTGCTGATTCACGCGTCGTTCACGCTGGTCGCGTGCACTGTTTCGTGCGTGGTCCACGTGCTATGTCACGCGTGTCCGTGCGTCGATTGCACGCTGTTGTGTTGTTTCATTCGTCGTAAATTTGCCTCGCTTAGAATCTCTCATTTTATCCTGCATGTTTTTATAATGTTTTATCTTGTATGGTGTAATGTTCTTATGCATATATATGTTTGTTTGCTTGTACTTGTTTGTCTTCGCTTCATGTTGCGATTAGATCGCGATTCGTTTCTGCGCTTCGAGGAATCGCGGTCAAACTTCGGCGACCAAGTGGTCAGGTTCTTCGAGTTCTACAAAGTTGAAGATCCTTAGCATCTGTTTGATGAAGGCAAGTGTCCCTTGACCTATCTCTGTCCTATACATTTTATAATTCACTTCCCGCATTTACACAGTTATACCTAAGGATTGACTAGCTTTTGTTATCTATATCCTTGTTTACCTATTTGGGTCAGATTATTATTGTTTAGCTTTATGCTATTGCTCAACTCTAATCAATGAACATGATGAGAATTATTAATGATACGCTATTTCCCTCCTTTATTATGATGTTGTATATGTGGTATTCAAGGGGGCTTGAGCGGTTTCTCGAGTGCCTCTCTGTAAGGACCTGTTCGTTGGATGACCGCCCGGGAAAATAGTGCAACCATGAGGGTGGAATGGGATGCCTTTAGCTGAATAATTAGAGGAACCGGGGTGTAGTTCGCTTAGCCGTTGTCCCGTTAATGGGGCTCGGTGTATGCGGCTCGCTCTGCCAAGTTTGGTTCGCCCCTTGGGGAGGAATGCGGTGCATTTAGGAAACCTAACGAGCGGCTACAGCCTCGGGGAATCTTTGTAAAGGCTACATAGTAAAACCCTGCCTATTCACCTTGGTAGTGTTTAAGGGTTTGATTGGCCCGAGGCAAGAGGGAATCATGGCTTGTGGGTAAAGTGTGCAACCTCTGCAGAGTGTTATAAAACTGATATATCAGCCGTGCTCGCGGTTATGAGCGGCCAAGGGAGTTCCATTGATTAGTGATACTTGATCAGAGATGTTCGAATTACAGGTGGTGATGAGAATGGTGGTTTTGGTATTGATTATGGCAATGGTAAGTGGTATTCTTTCCGTTTGGAAAGGGTACTTTTGGGTTAACAACTTGGGTTAATACTAAAACATGGCTCTCTCTACTAGTAATAATGATCTGACCAACTAAAAGCAACTGCTTGACTTACCCCCACATAAAGCTAGTCCACTACAGCCAAACAGGACACTTGCTGAGTATGTTGATGTGTACTCACCCCTGCTCTACACACCAAACCCCCCCCCCCTTCCCCAGGTTGTCCCCGTTGCAACCACTGCTCAGGAGAAGATGAATCCGTGGAAGAAGACTTCCAGGAGTTCCAAGAGTACGACGAGTTCTAGGCGTGGGTTAGCGGCAAACCCCCAGTCGGCTGCCTGTGTAGGCCGTGTGTATCTACGTTTCTTTTCCACACTTTGATAATTGTTAAAGACTATGTGGATGTCTTGGACATCATGATGTAATCGACTATTATACCCTCTTTTATGTCATTATTTGAGCACTGTGTGATGATGTCCAGTTACGTAACTGTTGTGTATGTGAATTGCTGATCCTGGCATATACATGGTTCGCATTCGGTTTGCCTTCTAAAACCGGGTGTGACATAAGTGGTATCAAAGTCGTGCTGCCTGTAGGACCGCTAGCCTAGAGTAGCATTGGTCGTTTTAAGGACATATTGATTATTACTTCACCTCATCCTTGATTCTACTTCAAAATATTAATCACCTCGACTAATTCTATGTTGTGCTCCTATATGCCCCCTTGCCAAAAGTATTTTATTCTAGTATGGTCTATACTTCTCTCAATTTATTAGATCCGATCTCACTCTTGTGCTTGCGACATCTTTGTAGATGCCCCCTGACCATAACCTTCTTGTCTCTTGGTCTTCTTTTCTCTTTTGTCATTAAATTGCTACCATTTGACAATCTCTATTCCCCTGGTATAGACATGCTCGTATCCCTAGATTCTTTAATACCCTTGTTTCAATACCTACCTCTAATAAAAACTCTGCTGCCTATTTAAACATTTCAATTTATATGTCCATGATCTTACTGTCTTTTGAGACCCTTTCCTATTCTATTGTTAAGTCTCTATCTTTTTGGCTATTTGTACTCTCTTGGTCATAGTATGTTCGTACCATTGGAATCTTGCATACTCTTATTTTTATATATGCTTACCTTTATATCTCAATATTTGTTTAAGACATTTCAGTTAACGTCCCCTTGACCACCCTTGTTTCTTAATGATCCATGAGCGGTCATTTTTTTGCACACTCGTGGTTGTCTCGTTAATTCCTTGTAACTTCCTTCGATTATGAATTTTTACTTTAACTCTTATGTCAGAACCTCACTTATCCTTGATTGTTTTCTCCACTTCGTTACTTTGCGAGTCTTGCCTTAACTCTGTCCATGAATTATGCTTTTCATCGTTATCACCTTTTCCCTTATCGCCTTTATATCTTACCTTGATGTTTATCACCTTTTCCTCTTCCTCGTCGCTTGCGAGTTCTCAACTCCATACTTCGTTGCTCTTTCGTTTGTTGTCGCCTTTACCTTTCCCATTTCTCAACCACACCTTGTTGATTACATCATATCTGTTATCTAAAATCTCCAATCTTCTATCCCAACTTGTGAGCGGTACTTTACATACCTCACCCTTGGCTATATCCTCTTCTTTACCATGTGTAAGCTTGGACGCAACTCCATTCTTTGTTGTACTCATACCACTGCTCTCCCATGCCTTCATCTTTTCTCTCATACCCTTGTTTGTTATCGCCTTTGACCCTTGCGATATTGAGGTATTCTACCTAAATGCTTACCTTGAACTTATCCTTTAAAAGCCTCCCCTTTCTTTCAACCTAGTTTGAGAGTTGTGAGTTACTTATCTCTCCCTTGATTTCTTTTCACTCCTTGTCGCCTTACAAGTTTTGTCTTAATTCTATCCTTTGTTGTGTTTTTTATTTGCTATCACCATCACCTTTTCATCCATCGATCTTGCGTCGATACTCATCTTTGTTCTGACTATAAAAAAATCTTCTCTCTTCCACCTCAATTTGAGAGTGGCAATTTACCTATCTGGCCCTTGGACGTATCCTCTTCTTTTCCACTTGTAGGTCTTGTCTTAACTCCATCCTTTATGGTACTTATATCTTTTGTTCTTATGCCCATTTACATCCTCTCTTACATTATTGTCTGTTATCACCTTTAACCCTTGTAATATCTATACCCTTACATTCACGCTTACTTTGAACCTACCCTTCAAAACCTCCTCTTTTCGATCTCTGCTCGAGGATAATGCCTCATCTACTTCACCATTAATTGCTTCCCCTCCTTTGACGTCTTGCAAGTTTTGTCTAAAATACATATTTTTTGTTTATTTGCCCGTTATCACCCTCACCCTTGTCATCCCTTGATCTTTACCTTGATGCTTATCTCGTACCTGCATTTTAAAGCCTCCTCGCTCGTTTCAGTTCAAGAGTGTTGTCTTACCCATCCCACTCTTGGTCGTTCCCTTTTCCTCTACCACATTGCTAGTCGTAGCTTTTGTTTGATAGTCCCCTTACCTTTGTAATCACTAGATCTTGCCTTGATGCTTATCTTAGGCCTGCTTTTTGAAATCTACTCTTTTCTATCTTGACTCGAGAGTGGTGTTCTACCCATTATGCCCTTGGTCGTATCCTTTTCTTGGCCGCTTAACTCCATCCTTTGCTGTGCTCGTGCCCCTATCATGCATGTCTTGTTTCTCTCCTCGTCCTTCGACAGCCTTAGAGAGTATCTATTCCCTTTTCAAGAAAGACCACCATCTAGTTAACATTAACGTGTAGCAACGAGATGTTTGTTGTTGTATGCTTGTGCTGTTTGTCTTTGTGTGATGACTGATTTGCTTCTCTGTGATGAGTGTTGATGTGTTGTGATCCTTGGTCCGCAATGACATCAGTTTACTAGTTGAGTGCCATAGAGTTAGGTAGCTGGGTGCTCTCCCTTTTCTCTCTTTAATTCATCTATGTGTACCTTTCCTATCTATACCCTTCCCTCTTGCACCTATCCGGTTGGCATCCTACAACCCCTCTAAATCAGTCAAGATCGGAGTCGGTAGCCTCTTCACCAAGTGCGTATCAACGCTCCTGTTAAGGGGGTAGCCGCAAACCCCAATGAAGACAACGTGATCAACATCAACCAACAAGATCAGAATAGCGCAGCGGAAGCGTGTGTGGGTCCTAACCCACAGGTCCAAGAGATCCTCAAGAATTATATCAATCGGTCTTGAGCATCTGAAGGTCAAAGCAACCAGACCGCAAGTTAAAGCTGCCAGAGTCAAAGTTGAGTCAGGAGAAGCCATGAACGACCAATGAACCAATCTCATTTTCTTGCTAGCCTCTTCTTAAATCTCGAGGGCGAGATTCTGTTAAGGGGGTTAGATTTGTAACACCCTAAATTTGTGGGTATAAAATTTCTTTTCTAGTATCTACCAAATTCAGGTGTTACTCTCTCATTTCTCTGCTTTCCTTCAACTTTTTCTAAAAAATGAAGAATTGTTTGGTTTTATATATCTATAAGCCTAGTAAAATGAAACCTTAAAAGAGTCCTTGATTGCTGCATAGCATGCTGAGACATTTTTTATGTTGAGTTGTTGTGTTTCTGCATCCATTCAAACTCATTAAATATATTTAAATCTTTGATTCAAAAAATATATTTAAATTCGAATAGAAAGGGAGAGATAGAAAGCCTTCCCCAACCCCTCCTAGCCAGCCTTTTCCTGCGTCCTCGGCCCGCTTCCGCGGCGCGCGCTTGCGCGGCCCGGTCGCGCCTTAGCGTCCCGCGCACTTGCTTCCCTTGGCCCATGGCCGCGTCCACCCGCACCCCGCAGCCTTGCGTGGCCCAGCGCCGTGCGTGCTCCCCGCTGCGCACCCGCGCGCCCAGCTGCCGCTGCACGCGGGTCCCACCCACCAGCCCACCTAGCCCTGTTTATCTTCTCTCGAACCGTCCAAGCGCTAATCTCGCCCACGACGTGCCTCGGTTTTCTTCCCCTCACCTCGATCCGGATCGGCGCAGTTGCAGCCGAACTGCTGCTGCAGCCATGGAGGGTTGAGCCCCCTCTGCGCGCATCTAGTCCGTCCAGTCACTGTCGTAGCCGAGCTCTACGTGCACAGGTGAGCCTTCTTCCTCCTCGCCTCGGACCCCTTCTTCCTCGCGCAGCTCCCTTCGTGTCCCCTCCTCTCGGCCATCTCCCACGTGGCCAGGAAGCCGTTTTGCCTTGCACTCGTCGCTCGCCTCGCGTCCCACGTGCCCCGCCAGCCGCATGCGCCTTCATGGCCGCCGCTACCACACAGCGCCCGCCCTACTCCGTCGTTGTGGCCTTGGCCGAGCGGCCCCTGGCGTGCCTTGCCTCAGCCAGCGCGCAGTCATGGCCAGCCATTGTGGCCTTGGCCGAGCGGCCCGGCTGCTGTAGGCAGGTCTCTAGAGGCCCCAGGGCGCGACCGGCACAGCCCCCGCGCGCGAGCTCTGTTTCCTGCCCTCTGTGCAAGCTCCAGCCAGCGTCGTGTTGACCGATGGTCGTCGTCGTGCGTTGCAGACTCACAGCGTAGAGAAGTACTGCTCGTGCACGAATGTAGAGAGAGGAAGAAAACTCCTGTGCTGCATGTGCTTGCCCAGTTGCCCACACGGCCACACCCCACGCCCACGCGAAACTCCAGGTTACATAAGTTGCAAGGAAACTGAATGGCCCCCACATGCATGGCTCCACTATTTTCCTACATGTCGCACGTCTCCTAGAAAAGTCAAAAATTGTTGCACACCCACATGGGATTAGACTTTCTATGGCTGTTGGCTATGATCTCCGCGACCTTACGTGTGGCCATCCTCCAACCAATCATATTGCACCATGTTAACCAATTCGATAATAACTCATTATCATCACATTATAAATCTGTTTCAGCCTATTCTCGTTGTGTTAACTTTATAATGATATTTCCTACGTATTAGTAACATTATTTGGTCACGATACACATTTTAATTAATTAGTTGATTATTTATTTACCTGAGTTATTAAAGTAGTAATTTACTTAAACTAGTCTATAGTTTTAGTTGCGCTTTATGGATATATGTTAATATGATTATATCTACATAAATGTTTTTATTATTATTAATACTTGTTTAGTATAATCGCGTTATCTGTTAGCGAGTATCACGTATCGTCTCATTGTCTGCGCGCTGTTCGCGCGTGATGTGCTCGTGATCGTGTGCTGATTCACGCGTCGTTCACGCTGGTCGCGTGCACTGTTTCGTGCGTGGTCCACGTGCTATGTCGCGTGTGTCCGTGCGTCGATTGCACACTGTTGTGTTGTTTCGTTCGTCATAAATTTGCCTCGCTTAGAATCTCTCATTTTATCCTGCATGTTTTTATAATGTTTTATCTTGTATGGTGTAATGTTCTTATGCATATATATGTTTGTTTGCTTGTACTTGTTTGTCTTCGCTTCACGTTGCGATTAGATCGCGATTCGTTTCTGCGCTTTGAGGAATCGCGGTCAAACTTCGGCGACCAAGTGGTCAGGTTCTTCGAGTTCTACAAAGTTGAAGATCCTTAGTATCTGTTTGATGAAGGCAAGTGTCCCTTGACCTATCTCTGTCCTATACATTCTATAATTCACTTCCCGCATTTACACAGTTATACCTAAGGATTGACTAGCTTTTGTTATCCATATCATTGTTTACCTATTTGGGTCAGATTATTATTGTTTAGCTTTATGCTATTGCTCAACTCTAATCAATGAACATGATGAGAATTATCAATGATATGCTATTTCCCTCCTTTATTATGATGTTGTATATGTGGTATTCAAGGGGGCTTGAGCGGTTTCTCGAGTGCCTCTCCGTAAGGACCTGTTCATTGGATGACCGCCCGGGAAAACAGTGCAACCATGAGGGTGGAATGGGATGCCCTTAGCTGAATAATTAGAGGAACCGGGGTGTAGTTCGCTTAGCCGTCGTGCCGTTAATGGGGCTCGGTGTATGCGGCTCGCTCTGCCAAGTTTGGTTCGCCCCTTGGGGAGGAGTGCGGTGCATTTAGGAAACCTAACGGGCGGCTACAGCCTCGGGGAATCTTTGTAAAGGCTACATAGTGAAACCCTGCCTATTCACCTTGGTAGTGTTTAAGGGTTTGATTGGCCCGAGGCAAGAGGGAATCACGGCTTGTGGGTAAAGTGTGCAACCTCTGCAGAGTGTTATAAAACTGGTATATCAGCCGTGCTCGCGGTTATGAGCGGCCAAGGGAGCTCCATTGATTAGTGATACTTGATCAGAGATGTTTGGATTACAGGTGATGATGAGAATGGTGGTTTTGGTATTGATTATGGCAATGGTAAGTGGTATTCTTTCCGTTTGGAAAGGGTACTTTTGGGTTAACAACTTGGGTTAATACTAAAACCTGGCTCTCTCTACTAGTAATAATGATCTGACCAACTAAAAGCAACTGCTTGACTTACCCCACATAAAGCTAGTCCACTACAGCCAAACAGGACACTTGCTGAGTATGTTGATGTGTACTCACCCTTGCTCTACACACCAACCCCCCTTCCCCAGGTTGTCCGCGTTGCAACCACTGCTCAGGAGAAGATGAAGCCATGGAAGAAGACTTCCAGGAGTTCCAAGAGTACGACGAGTTCTAGGCGTGGGTTAGCGGCAAACCCCCAGTCGGCTGCCTATGTAGGCCGTGTGTATCTACGTTTCTTTTCCGCACTTTGATAATTGTTAAAGACTATGTGGATGTCTTGGACATCATGATGTAAATCGGCTATTATACCCTCTTTTATGTCATTATTTGAGCACTGTGTGATGATGTCCAGTTATGTAACTGCTGTGTACGTGAATTGCTAATCCTGGCACGTACATGGTTCGCATTCGGTTTGCCTTCTAAAACCGGGTGTGACACCCAAAGTCTCGGGCTTTCCCTAGTGGCCAGTTCTTTCATGGTGTGTTCATCTGACATCATTTCGAGTTGTTACTCTAATGAAGTGTCGAGCTCTGATACTAATTGAAAGTCGCATAGAGAGGGGGTGAATAGGCGAAACCTGAAAATTATAAACTTGAACACAAACTTTGCCTGAGGTTAGCGTTAGGACGAGTATAAATGTAATCAAAGTGCGCAAATAGAGTTTTTCTTGCTATGAGTTGCTCAATCAATGCAGATAACTTTGGGAGCTTACTCAAAAAGGATAAACAGGAGAACTTTAGAGAGAGTGGAGAGGAATAATCAAATCATAAAGTAATGATCAACACAAATGAACACAATGATTTGTTTTCCGAGGTTCGGTTCGGAAGAACCTACTCCCCGTTGAGGAGTCCACGTAGGCCGGGTCTCTTTCAACCCTTTCTCTCTCTCAAACGGTCACCGAGACCGGTTGAGCTTGCTTCACTATCTCAGTGACACCAAGTCTTGCAATGGCCTCCACACAAAAAATTGGAGCCTCTTGCCTCACTTTACAATCAAGAGAATAATATTGAGAAAGAAGAGAACAATCAAAGCTCAAATGATCACAAGACCTTGCAACACTCAAATGCGCTAGCCGCTATGTCTATCAAAAACAAATCGATCAAATGCGGTGCGAAAAGGGCTTTGAATGCATGGAGATGTTGCACTTAATGTTTGGAAGGTTGTGAGGGGTCTTGTGTCTTCAATGTGTTAGTTGGAGGGAAATTTATAGCCCCAACCACTCAAATAGCCGTTGGAGAAAATCTACCAAAACTGCACACTCGGGTGGTGCACCGGATCGTGAACAGTACTGGTCCGGTGCGCCACTAAATCATGAAAAGTGGTTTGGCAGGTATCTGTTCTAAAATGGCAGGTGACCATTGTGATCCTGTCAGGTGGTCTGGTGTGCCACCGGTGCTCAACCTAAACTTTTCCCTGAGAATGTGCAGTTTGCTATAATTCACACCAGACCGGGTTTGTGCACCGGACTGTGAGCAGAATAGGTTCGGCGTGCCATTCAGTGTAGACCTGAAACCTATGAAGCCTTTGTCCATAGACCGGATGGTCAGGTGAGCCCCCGGTGAGACAGACGGCAAAGCAGATTTTCCTCTTTTCTTGAATTCTTCTTTAAATATTTTTGACTATCTCTAAGGGTGTTCCTATGACTTAGACAAACATATGTGGTGAAATTCCAACTAGTCCAAGTCATGTTTTTGAACTTTTACTCTCTCTAACTTAGTAATTTGATTTAGCTCAAACTTGCTCCAAAAGGTTGACTTTGTAAACTTGAGCTTTCTAACCTGCTTAGATGTGTCAAAAAAGTTCCTAGGGGTGTATGGAACTTGTCCAAGGTGTGAAATTAGGTATTCTTTGTGTTTTCCAAGTTTTACTCGTCTATGGTTGGTTTTGAGCTATTTCTGTCTTAGAACTGAGTTGAGTGAACTTATACACCCGTGAATCATAAACTAGACAAACAAGTTAGTCCATAAAGTTGTGATGATCATCAAGTATCAAAATCTATGTATTTGGTGCAATTTTCTTCCAATTGGCACCCGCCTAATATCCTCTATGTATTTGGTGCATTTTTCTTGTTAGTTCATTCAAATGGCAAACATGCAATCCGGGGGAATGTGTAGTGCATAAAAAGTGGAACTTTATATTCAAAATGACGTCAGGACATAGATTGCGCTCTTGCTATGATATTGTGTTGTTTCACATATACTTTTATAAAGATATTTCTTCTAGAATCTATTGGCCAAATTAAAGAGCCCTACACCTGTGTAAACCTAGGCCTTAAGGTCTAGTTGGCAAACTCAAATTTCCTTCAAAATTTAAGTGGATTAAGGAGGAGATTATTTTATTTTCTCAATCCTCTATAATTCTAAAAGGGATTTTAGTTTCGACGCTAACCCTAGCCTAAATGTTAGGAATGATCCACACACGATACTCTCTCCACTCTATATTTTTCCAGAGATGAATAAAAATCTAGACAAATGGTTCATCTAAATACATAACTATAAATACATGCTAAAACATTTAACGGGACCAAAAGGTTCATCACCTAGATCAAAATGTCAAATCAGACCAATCCACCAGTAAACCAACACACCGGGAAACTAATTTGACCAGAGAATCATCAACACCAACCTATCAGTAGTAGAACCGAGCTCGTATGCGTTTAAAAGAGCTGACCAATCCATTGCACATTAACGACGTATAATAGGAACAAATATTTATCAATTCAAGGTTTATTTTAGCCATTTAATGATTAATAAAATATAGCAGTGATAAACATTAAGCTATTCAAGGTTTACTTCAACTATTCATTGTTTTTAAAATTTAAAAGAAAGAAACATTCAACAATTCAATGTTTATTCCAGCCATCCATTGTTTAACGAAGTACATCAGAAACAAACATTCACCAATTTTACGTTTAACGAATTTTATAAAGAACAAACATTTAGAAATTCAATATTTAACGAAGTATAACATAAAATCATTCAACCATTCAACATTTAGAGAACCAATGAATTATAAGTCGAGGACAGGAGGTGGGTGCTGCGGCGGATGAGTGGAGGCGCGATGATGAGGAATTTCTGGATGTTACAGTGGTGAGTTGGATTGGATCAAGACATAATTGTTAAACTAGGTGAATGCCCGTGCGTTGCGACGGAAGTAACAATAGAACTGAAAACGAATGTAGAGTGCAAACATCACTATAATATACAAAATCCGGACAAGTACATAGCTTCTGTTCATAGCAAGAGCCATATAAAGCTGATGAACAAGATTACCTCAAAGAAATATGATACCAGCAGGAACAAGATTGCTAGGAAACTCGATTACATTTACTTCAACAAAGGCTCCTCAGAATACTCTGTTCTTGCAGCTGGTTCTGTCATAAAGGTCATTTTACATCTTACAGGTTCACTATAAATCAATCACTGAAACATGACGCATCAGATGAAATAGCACCAAGATCTAAAAAAACTTGAGTTACATATAGCAAGCTAGAATAGTAAGGCACTTACGACAGGCACATAGAGATCCTGGTAACTCCAAAGAGCAAGCATGTACTTATCCAAGAAGATAGGTCTATATCCAAGTAATTCAGTTTACAATGCGAAATTACAAGTCGTGTAAAATGCAGAGAAACAAACAAATAAAAAATGATGCCCCACCGCATAGCTGTAGCCCGGTGAAATCAGCAAGGAGACATATGAGATCTAAGATTTTTTTTACCAAAATTTCAAAATCGTGCTGAAACAGCTGACGAATTCAGGGTATTAAGAACACCACACAAACAAATCGATCCACAGAAGTTAAGAAATGAGCACAACCTCATAATCCTTTTCTCCTCTTTCTCTTGTACAGTACAGTTTGCCCTGAGGCGTGGAAACGAGCGAGGCATGGATCATGCAGTCTAAATACAATCATAGCATAAACAATCCCCCCTAATCCTTCAAACAGGCCGCAAGCGGAGAATACAAAGCAATGGAACATCAGGACAAGCAGAAGAGCTGTCAACAAACAACCAGAAAAATCTACACATGGTTTCCATCTGTAATTCACGACTTGCCTATGTGGTGTTATCGGGCTACCGTGTAATCGTCATCTGCAGTGATCCATCCTTTTGCAGCTTAAGGCTCAGGCTTGTGAACCGCTCTCTCGAGTACTGTCTGGATGCTTTCCTCCCATCTGTTCCGGCCTTCATCATCGTCGCAAACTCATGGTAGCTTAACTTGCCATCCTGAGGAACACGACAACGAGAACAGTTTGAGATACTCTGAAGCACAAAGTTCAGACTTTTGATCATTACACCGAATGAGCTAAACAAGAAACGAGAAAGAAGCTGGCATCCATTTACAACTAATCGATCAACAAGTACCAACCTTATCGGTGTCTACATCACGGATGATGGCATTGATAATCTCTTCACGGTTTTGTCCAAGGTCATCAGCTAATGACTCACGGAGTTCATCAATTTCAATATAATCGCTCTGGTTCCGGTCGAAGTATGCAAATGCCTTATGCAGATGCTCATCATTTCCGATCTTTCTTAGATGAACAAATAATGTAACAAATTCTCCATAATTCAAGGACCCATTTCCATCAGCATCCGCCTGGTACAACATGCACAACAGTAACTATAAAGCGCCCAACACATCACCTTCGTGACAGAATGCTCGATTAAAATGAAAAGGAAAAACATTAAACCGGGTTGATAAAACACTATCCAAAGGTATTTGACATAAACAAAAAAAACTCCAGTACAATATTAAAGGGGTGCAAATTAAGTTTCTGTTGTGGGGGAAAAGAATGTAAACTCACCGCTTCCATTAGTGTTTGAACATCTGCATCAGGCATTTGCTGACCAAACTTATGCAGACCAAGCTTCAGCTCCTCGAAACTAAGCATTTGATCCTTGTTAAGATCCATCTTCTCAAACATATCCTTTATGTCAGCAACCTCTTCTACCCAAAGATGCTCAGCTATAACCTGTTTTCAAATATGTGAGAAAATTCAAGAGTAAGTATGACAATTAAAGGGGTACCATTTGTGGTCAAGTCAGATTGAAATGTACCCTAAGTGCATGCTTCTTGAACTTGTTCATCACAGAGAATTGTTGGAGTCTGGCCTTAACGGTTTCACCCAAATTAACATTTGGAGCCTTCTTAATGTTCTGCAACCATGGGTGACCTGGAGAGAGATACAAGGTTATTAGACAAATATATAGGGAAGAACACTAATGAAATATTATAACATTATCTTCCATCAATGCTAACGCAAGGTTCAGCAATCTAAGATAATAATTTTGCACCGGTTTAAGATTGAAAAAACTGAGCAAAACACAATACAACCATCTAGTGTGAAAATGGTTATTACCAAGCACTTGGTGAGCTGTCAATCTTCGTTTTTGGTCCGGATTCAGCATTCCTCTGACAAGGTCTTTGGCGTTATCAGACACCCTTGGCCATGGATCTCTTTTGAAATCAATGACAGATCGAATGATTGCCTGAGCAACACCCTGTTCCGTTTCTACATTGCAACATTGAAACACACAAAAAGTCAAAAACATTTAACAAAAAAAATAAGATGCATTTTTACATTTTTATCTTCTACAGCCCCATCTCCCAATCACCACACCCAAATTCAATGTCAAGAAAATGAGTATCAGTCCACAGCATACCATATTGAGCATTTGAATTTACAAGTGATTAGAACGTATTTCTTTTCTGTTATTCTCAACATTCTAAACAGTTAATGTATACAGATGTATCAAAACTGTCCACCATTCCAGATACAAAACTAACCTGCCCAGAATGGGGGGACACCACAAAGAAGAACGTACAGAATCACTCCTGCACTCCAAACATCAACCTCTGGGCCATAGTTTCTCTTTAGCACCTCTGGAGCCATGTAATAAGGACTTCCAAAAATCTCAGAAAACCGTTCGCCTACACAAATTCAAATTCGGTTCTTCAACATATGCCATGAAACCAAGCAGCAAAAGGGATAAGACAGACCGCCAAAGAGTGATCATATTGTCAACAAGATGACATTATTGACAATGGCTGATGAAGAAAATGACAAATAGATAAAGGAAAACAAACTGCACCTGGAATGAAAAATACAGACATGCCAAAATCAATGGCCTTAAGTACCGCTGATTCTTTCTTGTTTGCAAACAAGAAATTTTCTGGTTTGAGATCCCTGTGCATCACTACATGCTTATACCTAGGAAACGGAGGGCAGCGGGGCGGTCAGGAGTACTAATCTCCTTCAACCGCGGTGACAAGATAATGGAGTCCTCTCCTTGATCCCCAAACCCCTGAAGTAAAGACACAATGAAATCAGAAGCGAACAGCCCTACCATATTTTCTCTTGAAACAAAGTTGAACCATCGTCACCAAGAGAAAGAGAAAAACAACACTTTCCTGCTCGGTTTCATGTGCGTTTAAGATTTTTCTAGTTCAATTTCTCTGATTGGCAGATATTTTTATATCTATGATTAAGCACGAGAAGAAATCATGAGAATTCCAAGTCGCCACCGCCACGAATTGGCATCCAAAGGTGTGCTCACCTCCATGAAGCTGCGGAGAGTCTCCCCTACTCCTGCCATTGCCTCCTTCTTTGGCTCCTCCTGCTCCACCTCGCTGCCCACAGCGGCGTTCTCAACTACGAACAATTTCCCCACCATGAGACGGACGCAGTATCCTTGAACCTATTCATGATAGCATAACTATCATATGAGTAGCAGTATCCTTTATTTAATTTATCTATTAAATATCTCCATAGGTGCAGTAAGTAGAGCACTACATAACTGAAAACGACAACTATCAAAAATAGTTCTAGAAATTTATAATTATAGCCTTGAGTCTTGACACATTACTAATATTCTTGTGAATAAGCATTTATTCATTCCATCTGTGATTTGGCCAGAATAAACCTGCGAAAACAAAACATAACAAATTTTAATGCATGAAACCCAGGTCTCCTGTACAGAAAAATATATATATAAGAGGTCCAAATTTCAGAACCACATACTGCAATTTTACCTTGCAATAATCAGTTTATCCCGTTGGAGTTCTTATATGTTTTAGTAGTTCTTCTATAGGAGAAAAAACTGCAATACCTAGGAACAGATGTACGAAACAGCACACAATAAAATCAAGAAACGTGAACTAATCAGTAATTAGAAGCTCCCCCCAAAATTTGGTTATGCGTGTTATTTTAGAGCAACCAACACTACATGAACTAATAAGAGTTTTTGTGACTGAACATAAAAGTTTTTGTTCATTTTCTGTATTCCAAATCAGAGTATACATTTTAAATCAGACTACCATATGTGATTCCAAATCAGACTACCATATGCCATTCCAAAAAAAAAGCTGGAATGGCTTACTGTTGTGAGTTTTCTTTATTTTTATGTTGATTGGTAGCAAAGATATAAAATTATGTGTTTATATAGACGGCTGGTCTTGAATAATCCTAGCTGTAAAATAATGGTGCTGAAAAAATTGGTGGCCTTTCTAATTCTAGTAGTGGTTCTTCAATGGGCAACAGTGATCCTGAGAACAATATTTAGTTTAACATTTAAAGAAACTATTTATGTAAGAACCAAAACAGTCACTGATCAACCAAAACAGTCACACAGGATGGGAATTGTTACCCTCTATGCTAGGCTGATGAAGTAAGATCATGGTACTCTGAAGCTATCTACGAAGCAGAAAATGAACTTGTAACTATCACTGGCACAGATTTGATTAACCAAAATAAAAACAGAATAGTTTGTTATTATCACTCATAATCCAATAACCACAAACACAGCACTATGTTAGATCAGTACTATGTTTAGAATAGTCTAAGTTGATTCTGGTTACTGTATGATTGACAGTCTTCATCTATTGTTCCAAAAAAGTTGGTTTGGAATCGTCTAAGTTGATTCTGGTTACCCCCTATATGCAAACCAGCTTAGAAGGTTTGCTCCTAATTAATCCAGTTCTTCAGTCTGCATCTACGCCACCTCCTCCTAAGAGTGACCAATGCACTACCAAGTAATTTAGCCCATGTTATTTCTTCTATTGTTTCTCCTGATGTATTAGGAGTTTCTGAGGTAGTCCTATAATTTGGATGAGGAGATGGTTGATCATGAACTAATCCAGTTCAGCTTATTAAAGTTCAAATACACTTTATACTGACATAAAAATGACATAAAAACTGGATTACTGTCTGCGCATAGTGTAACTTTAATTTGAGATGTGGCATAAAAAATCTCAGAATTGGTTTACTGCCAGCATCATATGCAAAACTGGTTTACTGCCTGCGCAGAGTGTAGCGATGTGGCAGAGAATATTTTGTCAGGCTGAGAGGGCAATAATAAAGAGCACACAATAGTAGTCTGTGCATGGAACATTCGGTTGCTACTTTACTATTGATGTTCTTCCTAAAGTCCTTTGACATATAAGTGTTGGCTTGTTAATGGTCTCTACAATTGCTCCCTTTGATTAATGCAACTTATGAGATTAAGGTTTTCTACTTCTTGTGCATCAAATTGAATCATCCTTTAGCTTATATTAACTGCTCCCACATTTTGAGATATCATGAGCATGAGCTAAAGTAATTGGTTCTATGTCTATTTTATAAATCATATCACCAACCAATACAATCATTACTCTATAATATTACTGTAAACACATGTTCTTTTTTGTTTTATTGTATTTGATGCCTAAATAATCAAGACTACAAGACACAACAATGTCACAGACTCACAGTAATTACAAGCAGCTATAATGAAGTGTATGCTGGGGGCAATGAACTACAACAATGCTCACCTGCTCACTCATAAATCTTCATGCTTCTTATTTTTAAAAATTGGAGAAATGTTTTCTTTCATAAGCTCTTACCATTTGGGCACCCTGACACATTTGGTGAATCTACATGCAGCAGGGGCATGGATGCCACTAAACAGATGATGTTGGCACTCCTTGAAGTGGTGGGAGTAACACTGGTGGCTCTAGGACTGGCCTATTTAGAATACCTATTTTAGGTGGTTTGCACAGTGCAACTATTGGTCATAATTTAAATTGCATTCATGAGATCTTGTATTTTTTGCGTGGATACTTTGAGATTTAGACCTCAAATTTTCTTACTTCATCCTCTTATGAGCTACTTTCAGAGCTGCTGCTATCAAGCTTAACATGTTTTGAACCATTACCAACTGCTATGACAGACTTCTTTGAAAGGACAGTGGTCTTTTTTACAGGTTTGTTAGCTTCCTCGACGACATCTGCTGAACGACATATGCACTCATCATAATTGACATCTTGATCACGGTTCAATATCGATTTATTTTTACCTAGGCCATCAATTTTGTCTTGAATGATAATGACTTGCTCTATTAAGATTATGACCGGTTGTCATATCCAGAAAATTACAGCTGGAATTTTGCATCTATTCCCAATATCATGGTGTGTGTTCATCAATAAAATTGGGCATAATATGGTTGTGAATTATAAACATCAGTAAAAATCCATGAGCATAATGAAATTAGCAGCCAAACAGAGGATAAGAGAGAGTAAGGCTGACCACACCACAATGGAATCATCTCTGGTGGATAGACAAATTCAGGAGTGAAGCTTGTGACCACTTCACCGCAGAGCGCAAGCGTCACCGGCCTGCTCTCGCCGTTGAACTGGTCCACCGTGCTGAGTTGCGGCAGAGAGGGAAACCACGGTGAGCTAGACTGAGACCACCGGATTACCTGGACTCAATCTGACTCAAAGTCTGGAGCTGTGCAGCACGCGTCTCCAGTGCACGCGTCGAACAGCAACGCTATGGCGTCTGGGAACTCCACCATGCACCTGTGCACGAAGTAGTCATTCGCGCGGCGGCACACGTAGTTGAACTGCACCAGGTCGCCCTCCCGCACCTCGCCCCCTCGATGACATCTTCAGAGTTCAGATCAAGAAGCGAGCGCAATTCTTCCATGAGCCATCAGAATTCAGAAACATAGCTCAAAACCACGAGAAACATGTATGTATGCGACCGCTACCTTTGAGTATGACTCCACTCCCCAGCTTCCGGTACCTAAAAGCTTGAAGAAACAGAAGCAGCAGGTCAGGTGGTTGCGTGGCCACCGGAGAAATCTGTATGTCTACGACGACGACTCGTGCCACGGCGTTACCTGGTGATGTCAGGCTGCTCTGCTCGCGCTGGCGTGGGCGTGGAGAGGGCCATGGTGTCGACAACCGCCATGTCTGAGACCACCCTCCGCCTGGAGAGCGCGCAGGTCGCCTTCAGATACGGAGCCCTGCTGCGGGCCGCCGGCCCGACGGCCGCAGGTACAGGGAGTAGCCTCGAGGTCGGAGACACCCATGGCGAGGAGGAGCTTGTCCAGTCGATCTGTGGGGACGAATCGACGCCGGGTGTCCTCGCCAGTCGCTAGGGTTTTGAGCGAGATGACCGCGACCACCGCGCGGGGAAGGGGTCACAGTCTCACAGAGCGAGATTGGGGTGGCGAGGGCGAGATCACGGAGCGAGATTGGCGTGGACCGGGGGCGTGCGCGGACCGGGAGGGGGGGCAGCCGTCGGGCAGAACCGTGCACCGTGTGATTGTGGACGTCTACGTTAGTGTCTTATGTAGTAGTATAGATTATGGATGGGTGCGCTAGGATTGGTTGGGTGGACTCGCTTGCAGGGTGGTTCGGTGGTCTGGATTAAATCACCTTGGACGAAGAATGAGACCCATGTATATATGTAATATATATAATTTCGTTAAGCTCTAATATATATAGTTTCATTAAGATCTATGTTGGGGGCCTTCGTCTTCCGAAAGTCCTCAAAAACATGATTTAACAATGTTCCCCAAGTATAATATGTATACAGGTACCTTCGGACTCGAAATAAAACTGTACACAATATGGAAAGCATGGTCGAGACGAAGGTCGATGCAGTTCCGAAGCCACGCGCAAGGGAGCTTCGGCTCAACAGCAGAAAGAGGAACCGACTTAAAGGGGAAAGGCTATCTAGTCCTCGATGGATTGCCCTTAAGTCAATAGTAAGCATAAAGGGCATGAATGTAATTTTACACAGGCTGCGCCCTGTGCCTATAAATAGATGAACAATACCCCCGTACTGTTCACGCTGACTTGTATTCATTCGTGCGTCATGCTTGGACTTTGGCCTTCTGTCAAGCCGAAGGTATAAATGCAATCCAATATTGTTCTTGTTCATCCATAAAGAGATAATAAAGATATATTAATGATGTCATATGATTATTCATGTTATTTCTCATGTTTCATATGCTTCTTCTTTCATTAATATATGTTGTAATCATAGAGGTACGTCCTTCATGACCTTCGTCTAAAGATCATTATATCCTAAGGGAGATAATGCTTCGGAGGACGAAGGGCATTAATCCTTAATATTTTGTGTTGCCTTATTCTTAACTCATAGCACTTGAGAGCAAGTCCCCAACATTGGCGCCCACCGTGGGTGTACTCACTTCCACAACCTTCAGCAAAGCATCAACCTTCGTCATGCCGCCGAAGAAGATAACAGCGCCAGGGGCTGCACTGCAGCCACTGGACACAAACCAAGACTCTCTCTCTCCGAGAGGCCAGAAGCCAAAAGAGGAAGGCCACCAGTCCAACACTTCAGGAGGAGGAGTTGGACCAGGAGATCAGGGACCTAGAAATCATTCACCAGCAGGTGCAAAGGAAAAAGGAGAAGATGGCTCGGCTGGCCAACCTTTAGAAGAAGGTCGACGAAGCTACTGAGGAAGTGCGTCATCTTACTCAAGATGATCACGACCGAAGGCCCCAACACCGGGAGCTTCGTCAAGAGGGCTCATTCAACGAAGATGAATGGTACAATGATTTTAATCATGGTACCTTTGCTTTTGATGATGCTTCTCCCCTGGCAGCAGAATTGCAGGCTATCCCATGGCCACAATCCTACAAGCCACCTCAGCTACCCATGTACGATAGGCACTCAGACTCAAAGCAATTTTTGATGAGCTATGAGACAACAATATCCTCATATGGAGGCAACGCAGCTGTTATGGCAAAGTCCTTCGTCATGGCGGTCCGAAACGTGGCCCAGACATGGTACTCTTCTCTTCGGCCAGGGACAATCACGTCATGGCAGAAGCTCAAGGACATGCTGGTTACCAGTTTTCAGGGCTTTCAGACGAAGCCAGTCACAGCTCAAGCCTTGTTCTAGTGCACACAAGACAATGAGGAATACCTGCAGACATATGTCCGAAGGTTCTTACGACTGAGAGCACAAGCGCCCATAGTGCCCAATGAAATTGTCATTGAGGCCATGATCGAGGGTCTTCGGCTAGGACCTACAGCCCAATACTTCGCCAAGAAACCTCCCCAAACTCTGGAGAAGTTGCTTTAGAAAATGGATGAGTACATCCGGGCTGACAATGACTTTCGACAAAGAAGGGAGGAAGCTTACAAATTTTCTGAGATGACTAGGGGCTTCGGAGGGAGAGTACACCCTAGGCATGTCAGATCAATCCATAGCTCTAGTTAGAATGATGACAAAGGAAGCCAGCTTCAGAGGCCACAGCACACCTCACAGTCTTCGGGACAGCAACAAAGCTCCTTCAGGCCGCTAGCTCCAAGGGGCAGAGGCGCCAGGGGCTTCGAAGGAAGATATGGGGATCAGCCCAGGAAAATCTATTGCTTATTCTGTGGAGAGGACAAAGGTCACACTATAAGAACCTGCCAGATCACCATCCTGAAGCAAAAGGAGATTGCCGAAGCAGAAGCTCGGCAGAATCAGTCGAAGCAAGTGCTACATACCGCTTCGTGCCATTCTCCTTACACCAACCTACAACTTCTGTTGCTTCGGCAAGCCATTCACAGGCTTCTTGGCCTCAGCTCCCACCGCCACCATTACTGCAACCTACTTACTCCCGAAGCCAGCAGCCAGAAGGGCGCCAGCAGCCAGAAGGGCGCCAGCACTACCAACAACAACGTGAATTCAGGGAGGAATCCGAAGCTCGTACAGTCAATAGTACTGTACCAAAATCGAAGCACATATACTGAACGATATCCTGCTTCTGAAATACTTTTATATTCTATGCCATTTTGCTTTTTTAATAAGGAACAAATAATGTAAATTTAGTTTAAATTTCTTGTGATGATTTTGCTTCTATCAGAATGAAATATATCTTCTTCACAGATTTACGAAGCTCAAAAGTTGTTCCTAAGGGAATGAAAAGCTAAATTTGCCGAAGCTACAAAAAGTCGTTCCTAAGAGAGCGCAGCGTAAGTTTGAGCTCAAAAGTCGTTCCTAAGGGAATGCAGAGCCTAAATTGCCGAAGCTACAAAAAGTCGCTCCTAAGGGAGCGTAGTGTAAGTTTTCTGCTCAAAAGTCATTCCAAATGGAATGCAGAGCCAAAATACCACCGAAATAGAAGGCAAAGAAGTTCAAAAGTCGTTCCTAAGGGGATGCAGAACTTATACCGCCAAAATAGAAGGCGAAGAAGTTCAAAAGGCGTTCCTAAGGGGATGCAGAACTTATACCACCGAAATAGAAGGTGAAGAAGCTCCAAGGTCGTTCCTAAGGGGATGCAGAGCTTGTGTGTTCCAGTGTGGGCGTGTGGGTGTGTGGCTTCAGCGTCATCATCATTTTGCATCATATCATCACATCATTTCGCATAACATCACATCATACATCATATCGCATCAATGACACGAGAATTGAATACGGAGCTGATTTTCGGCAAATGCTTCGTCAAAATGAAAAAGTGCTAAGACACGAAGTAAGCTTTGGGAAATACAATTTCATCAGCACGGTCATAAAGAGGGGATCTCTGTTTGTGAAGCATGGATATCTTTCTTTACGAAGCATGGATCTTTTTCTTTACGAAGCATGAAAAGAAGGGAAGGTGTTTTTTTCGCCGAAGGCTCAAAAACGGTATGTATGTAAGTTTCATGCATCCCAAAGAAATAAATTACAATAATTTACATATTCGATTCAAAGTTACACACATCAAATATTATAGTCTTGTTACAATAAAAGCACAATGTCCATTCTAGTGTCTCTTACATTGACCATTTTAAAATGTTTTTACAATAAGTGGTATTCCTCTTTAAGGACTTTCTCTGCAACTTCGTTCAGTAATTTGTTAACGACTTCATCGACAATAGATTCAGCCATATTTATGATCTCCAGCGCTTCCTTCATTTTTGGATCAGCTAGGGGATCGTACGGTTCCGGCGGCGGAGATAGTTCAGCTGAAGTAGGAAAAATTGGTTAGCTCGAAGCCATAAAGCAAGTACCGAAGCTAAAAAGCCAAAAATAATACCTATACGTTTTTCGCGCTCTGCAGCTTCTTCAGCTCGTCTTGCTTTTGCTCGGGCGTCATGGGTATCATTTTCACTTTTCTTTATAATTTCATGGGCCATCTCTCGGCCACCATTCACCCAGACATCATTGTAAAATTTCCCGCCCATCAAGGTTGCTTCAGCTGAATGATTCTTCGTATCATCTATGAAGAAGGCAGCTTCGGCTTGGCCTACGGCTTTAATGTGATCACATCCCGCCTTCTCCAAGATGGCTGAAATTCCTCGCGCACCGGAAAATGCGCAAACATCCCCACGATCACTTAAAATTTCTTCGAAGGTCTCGGCTTCTCCACTTATCCACTCAACAACGCCTTCGGGGTCGCCTCGTATGAAGTTTTCTTCAGCAGAGTAGGCACCCACTTTGGCGAAGCTAGCTTTTATTTTCTTCACGCAATCCAAGGATTTTTCAAAGCACCTTTCCCTAGATGTGCGAAGTTCTTCAACAATTTTCTCTAGATGATTTTTCCAATATTCGCTAATTTCTTGGTTAGCTTGCGCGAGTGTGTAGTTTTCCTTAGCTTCGGCCAGCTGTCTCCGAAGGTCTTCAATTTCAGTCTTCTAGGCTACGGCCTGAGCTTTGAAACTAGCTTTGTCTTCCTTCACTTTGTTTACCAATGAAATTAAGATTTTGTCTTTTTCAAGACCTTCATTTCTCAATTCGAACACCTATGAACGAAGGTTATTCAGAGCCATTGTATAGCCTTCGTCTTCAATATTCTCCTGCGCCCTAAGGGCATTACTAAGAATTAAGCCCTGCAAGAGAAGGAAAGAATTGAGTATGACAAATAAAATACTTCATTCTCAAATTCAAAGTTAACATTTATACCTTTATACTGTTGTAGGCTAGGTTGTCAGCAAGATCATCCTTTAACAAAATTGAAAGGTCATCTTCCAGCTTTGGGAATCCCATGCTTTTGCCTATCTCCCGGCAAACAAATATTTCTTTGTTGTCCAAGAGACAGTATAAGAAATCATCTTCATTGCTTCCGTTAAAAACTAAGGCTCCTTTCGGATATTTCAGTTTTTGAGCATAATGCCTTGCTTCAGCGATTTCATCTTTGGACAATTTCTTCCCTGAAGCATGTCGAAAGATGTAGTCGATATTTTCAATTGGAGCTTCGGGAGCGGCAGTCTCGACCTTTTCAGGTGCAGTCTGCCCTGCCATCTCTTCCTCAGGCGCGATAGGCTTCATCGCGGCGGGCGCTGAAGGCCCAACTTTGGTTTCAGCCTGAGTTTTTGTAGCTTCGACTTCTGCCTGCTTAGTATCAGTTTCGGTTTGCGCTTTGGCAGCTTCAGCAACTTTCCTTGTATGAGCAGGGCTCAAGACCTTCGTCGTCTCCAGCATAGCATCTAGCACGTTGGCCATCCTCCTCCTCTTGGGAGTCGTGACAGAAGACTTTTGAATCTTAGGCAGTTTTGCCTCTGTTGGAGGGTTCAGGATTTCTGGCTTTTTTATCGATTTTTCCACTTGTGGCTCTTCGGCCTTATCATCTTCAGCTTCGGCGGGCCCAACTGTAGGCATCTTTGGCACTACAGTTGGCTCTTCAATGCTCTGTGCAATTAGAGCAGCTTGTCTTGCTTCGGCAGTTGAAGAGGCCCCTTCACCAAGTTCAGGCACTATGGCTGGTTCAATGTATCGCGACCGATGGGTCAGAACCTTTATTTTCTTACTTTTCGGCTCAGCCGGTACAGCAATTATGGAAGAAGCGGCGACTTTTCTTTTCTTCCCTTGCCCTCGTAGCGGGTAATGATAGTCAGGGTATACGAAGCAAATAGCATCGAACACCCTATTTAATCTTTTCTTGCCCCAACCTCCAAAGGCTACGGACAGAGCATTATCTTCGACCTTGGAGTATGCTCCAAGTAGCTCATCACTCGTAGCTTCAATACACTTCAGCCAGTCGTCGTTTGGCTCATCAAACTTCTCCCTAAATCTGAAGGTATACTTTAGTCGGACTAGACCACCCTCACTAGAGTCAGTGGTGGTCTCCTTCGGTATTTCCCAGCTTTCCACAAGCGGCCATACCCTGAAGGATATATGTTCCTGAATCAAATCCCTTGTGCCAATGAAGGAGCAAACAGTGCTAAAAGCCCTCTGATATGCTTCAACAGCGTCATCAATTTCCACCTTCGGCCTTCGGAGGCCGAAGCGAGACCAGATGGGTCGCTGAATGATTTCCTTAATGTCCTCCCTTGCCTTTAAATCATTTTTAACATAAAACCATTCCTCCATCCAGGCTTCGGGTCATCTCTTCCGGAATGTTGGCACCGGGTAGCTTGCGTTGGGGCGAGCGATAAATCCATAACAACCGAAGTTATTGTGGTACTGTTCTTTGCCAGTAGCCTTCGTCTCATACAAGAGCTCGTGCATACTGCAGAAGCACTTCGCGCTCGGCTCCAGCCCTTGACTTCTTATAGCCCAGACAAAAATTCCCATCCTCATCACAGCTTCGGGGGTGATCTGATGAAGAAAAATCTGGTATGTCTTCAATACTTCAACTACAAACTTGCTCAAAGGAAACCGAAGTCCAGCCTTAAAAAAGCTTCGGTAGATAACAACTTCATTTTCCTCAGGGGTAGGGACAATGTTGTCTCCGCCAACTTTCACGATAGACATGTCACGAAAGTACCTTCCTCTCATGTTATCAAGATGACGCTGTTTAATAGTTGATTTTTCGAAGACAGCATGGCTTGGTCGCCAGGGCCGATCTTCGGAATCTTCATCCCTACTTTCCACATCATAACTATCACTGTCATCAGTATCTTCAGACAAACCTTCTAGTATCTCTTTAGTAATCTTCTCGGTGTTTGTTTTTGACATAGACTCAATAAACCCAGCGATAAAAGGATCCGCAGCTTTCTTTTCTTCGAACAACTTCGTCTCCTCAGTCAGCTTCGTCTCCGCAGTCATCCTTTTTTCCCCAGTCATCTTCTTTTCCTCAGTCATTTTTTCCCCAGACATGGTGAAAGCACGTCTTTAAACCGAAGCTCGAAAAGCTTGAAAACCAGGCGAGAGCTAGTGAGCAAGAGTTAAAAAGTTTGAGAAAATAACGTGAATGCTAGAAATGGCGTATCAAATGTTGCCGGTGTGGGTTCATATTTATACGCTCAGTGCCTTGCAATTCGGTAGACCCCATCTGTCAGTAACTATTGCTATTCTAGCAAAAGGGAAGGTGTTTTTTCGGACCTTCGACTTAAGGCCTTCATTCATGTCACAGTCTGAATTCGTTGATTATAACAAATTAATAGTGTGAGGGGCTACTGTTGGGGGCCTTCGTCTTCCGAAGGTCCTCAAAAACATGATTTAACAATGTTCCCCAAGTATAATTGAAAGGGAAATAGGCTTACACCTTTTCCTAATTGATTTTGGTGGTTGAATTGCCCAACACAAATAATTGGACTAACTAGTTTGCTCTATATTATAAGTTTTATAGGTGCCAAAGGTTCACAACAAACCAATAAAAATACCAAGAAAGGGTTCAAATAAAAAGAGTAAAAGACAAACGAAGTGTGCCCTGGTCTGGCGCACCAGACTGTCCGGTGTGCCACCGGACAGTGTCCGGTGCATCAGGGAACCCGAATCCAAACTTGCCACCTTCGGGAATTCTGGGAGCCGCTCTGCTATAATTCACCGGACTGTCCCGTGTAGCACCGGACTGTCCGGTGCGCCAGCGGAGTAACGGCTACAAAGCGCCAACGGTCGTCTGCAACGGTACAGTAAAGCGCTACAGTGCGCACCTGCGCGCGCAGAAGTCAGAGCAGGCGCTAGAAGGCGCACCGGACAGTGAACAGTGACTGTCCGGTGCACCACCGGACACTGTCCGGTGGCCTAGAAGTCAGAAGCTCCAATGGTCGAACCCTAACGGTTGGATGACGTGGCTAGCGCACCGGACAGTGTCCGGTGGCGCACCGGACTGTCCGGTGCGTCATGCGACAGCAGCCTTCACCAACGACTATTTTGGTGGTTGGGGTTATAAATACCCCAACCACCCACCATTCATTGTATCCAAGTTTTCAGCCTTCAAACCTCATACAAGAGCTATAGCATTCAATACAAGACACAAACAAGAGATCAAATCCTCTCCCAAGTCCAAAGATCATTCCAATCAATTAGTGACTAGTGAGAGAGACAATTGTGTTCTTTTGAGCTCTTGCGCTTGGATTGCTTTTCTTCTTCCTCTACTTCTTGTGCTCAATTCACTTGTAATCAAAACAAGAGACACCAAGTTGTGGTGGTCCTTGTAGTGGACTTAGTGTCCCATTTGATTGAAGAGAAAGGCTCACTCGGTCTAGGTGACCGTTTGAGAGAGGGAAAGGGTTGAAAGAGACCCGATCTTCGTGACCACCTCAACGGGGAGTAGGTTTGCAAGAACCGAACCTCGGTAAAACAAATCACCGTGTCATCCGCTCTTATTCGATTGTGATTTGTTTTCGCCCTCTCTTCCGGACTTGATTTTAATTCTAACGCTAACCCCGTCTTGTAGTGTGAGCTTAAGTTTATAAATTTCAGATTTGCCTATTCACCCCCCTCCCTCTAGGCGACTTTCAATTGGTATCGGAGCCCGGTACCTCATTAGAGCTTAACCGCTCGAAGTGATGTCGGGAGATCACGCCAAGAAGGAGATGGTGACCGGCGAGAAGCCCGCTACAAGCCACGGGAAGGCTCCATCAAAGGAGTCCGGCAACAAAAAGAAGGAGGGATCCCCTTCACGCATTAGGACGCACAAGAGTGGCGAGAAGAAGAAGAAAATGAAGAAAGTGGTCTACTACGAGACCGACTCTTCATCGCCCTCTACATCGGGATCCGACGGCGCGTCCGTCACTTCTAAGCGCCAAGAGCGCAAGAAGTATAGTAAGATCCCCCTACGCTACCCTCGCATTCCTAGACATACTCCATTACTTTCGGTCCCATTAGGCAAACCACTGACATTTGACGATGAAGATTATTCTAGGTGGAGTGATATGATGAGATGTCACCTAACCTCACTCCACAAAAGCATATGGGATGTTGTTGAGTTTGGAGTATAGGTACCATCCGTAGGGGATGAAGATTATGATGAGGACGAGGTGGCCCAAATCGAGCACTTCAACTCTCAAGCAACTACTATACTCCTCACCTCTCTAAGTCGAGAGGAGTATAATAAGGTGCAAGGGTTGAAGAGCGCCAAAGAGATTTGGGACGTACTCAAGACCGCGCACGAAGGAGATGAGGTGACCAAAGTCACCAAGCGGGAAACGATCGAGGGGGAGCTCGGTCGCTTAATGCTCAACCAAGGAGAAGACCCGCAAGCCATGTACAACCGGCTAAAAACCTTGGTGAACCAAGTGCGCAACCTCGGGAGCTCCAAGTGGGATGACCATGAAATGGTCAAGGTTATTCTTAGATCACTCGTTTTTCTTAATCCCACTCAAGTTTAATTAATTCGTGGTGATCCAAGATATAAACTAATGTCTCCCGAGGAAGTGATAGGAAAATTTGTGAGCTTTGAGTTGATGATCAAAGGCTCCAAGAAAATCATCAAGCAAGGCACCTCCTCCACACCTGATGTGCAACCCGTTGCATTCAAGGCAACAGAGGAGAAGAAAAAAGACTCTACACCTAGTAGGGTCTCCATCGACGCCTCCAAGCTCGACAATGAGGAGATGGCGCTCATCATCAAGAGCTTTCGCCAAATCCTCAAGCAAAGGAGGGGGAAAGACTACAAGTCCCGCTCCAAGAAGGTTTGCTACAAATGTGGTAAGCCCGGTCATTTTATCGCTAAATGTCCTTTGTCTAGTGATAGTGACAGGGAAAACGATAAGAGGGGGAATAAGAAGGAGAAAAAGAGATATTACAAGAAGAAGGGCGGCGATGCCCATGTTTGCCGGGAGTGGGACTCCGACGAGAGCTCCACCGACTCCTCCTCCGACGAGGACGCCGCCAACATCGCCGTCAACAAGGGACTTCTCTTCCTCAACGTCGGCCACAAGTGCCTCATGGCAAAGGACGGCAAGAAGAAGAAGGTAAAATCTAGAGCTTCCACTAAATATGCAACTTCTAGTAATGAGGCTAGCTCTAGTGATGATGAGGATGATTCGCTCACCCTCTTTGCCAACTTAAACATGCAACAAAAAGAAAAATTAAATGGATTGATTAGCACTATTCATGAAAAGGATGAACTCTTGGATAGCCAAGAGGACTTCCTAATTAAAGAAAACAAAAAGCATGTTAAAGTTAAAAATGATTTCGCTCTAGAGGTTGAAAAATGTGAAAAATTAACTAGTGAGCTAAGCACTTGCCATGACACTATTTCCAACCTTAAAATTGAGAATGCTAATTTGATTGCTAAGGTTGAGAAGACAAATATTTGTGATGATTCAATTGCCAATCTTAGAAATGATAATGCTAGTTTAATTGCTAAGATTGAAAAATTGAATGCCTCTCTTGCTAGCCTTAGAAATGAGAATGAAAAATTAATTGCTAAGGCTAAAGACTTAGATATTTGCAAAGCTTCTATTTCCAATCTTAGAGATGAGAATGCTATTTTACATGCTAAGATTGTTGAATTAAATGATTGCAAACCCTCTACATCTAGCGTAGATCATGTCTCTATTTGTACTAGATGTAGAGATATTAACATTGTTGTTATTCATGATCACATTGCTATGATTAAACAACAAAATGATCATATAGCAAAACTAGATGCTAAATGCCGAGCATGAACTAGAAAATGAAAAATTTAAATTTGCTCGTAGTATACTTTATAGTGGGAGACGCCCTGGCATCAAGGATGACATTGGCTTCCAAAAGGGAGACAATGTCAAACTTAATGCCCCTCCTAAAAGATTGTCTAACTTTGTTAGAGGCAAAGCTCCCATGGTTCAGGACAACGAGGGTTACATTTTATACCCTGCCGGTTATCCCGAACACAAAATTAGGAGAATTCACTCTAGGAAGTCTCACTCTGGCCCTAATCATGCTTTTATGTATAAGAGTGAGACATCTAGTTCTAGGCAATCCACTCATGCTAAATTGCCTAAGAAGAAAACTCCTATTGCATCAAATGATCATAACATTTCATTTAAGACTTTTGATGCTTCATATGTGCTTACTAACAAATCAGGCAAAATAGTTGCCAAATATGTTGGGGCAAACACAAGGGGTCAAAGACTTGTGTTTGGGTACCTAAGGTGCTTGTTTCTAATGTCAAAGGACCCAAGACCGTTTGGGTGCCTAAGAACAAGGCCTAAAATTGTTTTGTAGGTTTATGCATCTGGGGGCTCAAGTTCGATCATTGATAGCGGGTGCACAAATCACATGACAAGGGAGAAGAAGATGTTCTCCTCCTACGAGAAAAACCAAGATCCCCAAAGAGCTATCACATTTGGGGATGGAAATCAAGGTTTGGTCAAAGGATTGAGTAAAATTGCTATATCACCTGACCATTCTATTTCCAATGTTTTTCTTGTAGACTCTTTAGATTACAATTTGCTTTCTGTTTCTCAATTAAGCAAAATGGGTTACAACTGTCTTTTTACGGATATAGGTGTTACTGTCTTTAGAAGAAGTGATGATTCAGTAGCATTTAAGGGAGTGTTAGAGGGTCAGCTATACTTAGTTGATTTCAATAGAGCTGAACTCGACACTTGCTTAATTGCTAAGACTAACATGGGCTGGCTCTGGCATCGCCTACTAGCACATGTTGGGATGAAGAATCATCATAAGCTTCTAAAGGGAGAGCACATTTTGGGACTAAGCAATGTTCATTTTGAGAAAGGCAGGGTTTGTAGCGCATGTCAGGCAGGGAAGCAAGTTGGTGTTCATCATCCACACAAGAACATCATGACGACCGACAGGCCGCTTGAGCTACTCCACATGGACCTATTCGGCCCGATAGCTTACATAAGCATCGACGGGAGTAGGTATTGTCTTGTAATTGTGGATGATTATTCTCGCTTCACTTGGGTGTTCTTTTGCAGGAAAAATCTCAAACCTAAGAGACTTTAAAGGGATTCTTGAGACGGGCTCAAAATGAGTTCGGCTTAAGGATCAAAAAGATTAGAAGCGACAACGGGACGGAGTTCAATAACTCACAAATAGAAGGCTTCCTTGAGGAGGAGGGCATCAAGCATGAGTTCTCTTCTCCCTACACGCCACAACAAAATGGTGTAGTGGAGAGGAAGAATAGAACTCTATTGGACATGACAAGGACCATGCTTGATGAATACAGGACTTCGGATCGGTTTTGGGCCGAGACGGTCAACACCGCTTGCTACGCCATCAACCAGTTATATCTTCACCGAATCCTCAAGAAGACATCTTATGAACTCCTAACCGGTAAAAAGCCCAATGTTTCATATTTTAGAGTCTCTGGTAGCAAATGCTTTATTCTTGTTAAAAGAGGTAGAAAATCTAAATTTTCTCCTAAGGATGTAGAAGGCTTTTTACTAGGATATGATTCAAACACAAGAGCATATAGAGTCTTTAACAAGTCCACTGGACTAGTTGAAGTTTCTTGTGACATTGTGTTTGATGAGACTAACGGCTCTCAAGTAGAGCAAGTTAATCTTGATGAGCTAGATGATGAAGAGGCTCTGTGCGTCGCGCTAAGGAACATGTCCATTGGGGATGTGTGTCCTAAGAAATCCGAAGAGCCTCCACATGCACAAGATCAACCATCTTCCTCCATGCAAGCATCTCCACCAACCCAAGATCAGGATCAAGCTCAAGGTGATGAAGATGAGGATCAAGAAGATGAGCCACCTCAAGAGGAGGACAACGATCAAGGGGGAGATGTCCATGATCAAGACAAGGAAGATGACGATGGTCCAAGACCGCCACACCTAAGAGTCCACCAAGCAATCCAACGAGATCACCCCGTGAACTCCATCATCGGCGATATTCATAAGGGGGTCACCACTCGATCTCGTGTTGCTCATTTTTGTGAACATTACTCCTTTGTGTCTTCTATTGAGCCATACATGGTAGAAGACGCATTAAAGGATTCAGATTGGGTGTTGGCAATGCAAGAGGAGCTCAACAACTTCACGAGGAATGAGGTATGGCATTTAGTTCCACGTCCTAACCAAAATGTTGTAGGAACCAAGTGGGTCTTCCGCAACAAACAAGATGAGCATGGTGTGGTGACAAGGAACAAAGCCCGACTTGTGGCCAAGGGATATTCACAAGTCGAAGGTTTGGATTTCGGTGAAACTTATGCACCCGTAGCTAGGCTTGAATCAATTCGTATATTACTTGCCTATGCTACTTACCATGGCTTCAAGCTTTATCAAATGGACGTGAAGAGTGCCTTCCTCAATGAACCAATCAAGGAGGAGGTCTATATTGAGCAACCTCCCGGCTTTGAAGATAGTGAGTATCCTAACCATGTTTATAAACTCTCTAAGGCGCTTTATGGGCTCAAGCAAGCCCCAAGAGCATGGTATGAATGCCTAAGAGACTTTCTTATCGCTAATGGCTTCAAAGTCGGAAAAGACGATCCTACTCTCTTTACTAAAACACTTGCAAATGATTTGTTTGTATGCCAAATTTATGTTGATGATATCATATTTGGGTCTACTAACGAATCTACATGTGAAGAGTTTAGTAGGATCATGACTCAAAAATTCGAGATGTCTATGATGGGGGAGTTGAAATATTTCTTAGGATTTCAAGTGAAGCAACTCCAAGAGGGCACCTTCATTAGCCAAACGAAGTACATTCAAGATATACTCACAAAGTTTGGGATGAAGGATGCCAAGCCCATCAAGACACCCATGGGAACTAATGGGCATCTCGACCTCGACACGGGAGGTAAATCCGTAGATCAAAAGGTATACCGGTCAATGATAGGTTCTTTACTCTACTTATGTGCATCTTGACCGGATATTATGCTTTCCGTATGCATGTGTGCAAGATTCCAAGCCGATCCTAAGGAAGTTCACCTTAGGGCCGTAAAATGAATCTTGAGATATTTAGTTTATACTCCTAAGTTTGGCCTTTGGTACTCTAGGGGATCCACTTTTGATTTAATTGAGTATTCCGATGCTGATTGGGCAGGGTGCAAAATTAATAGAAAGAGCACATCAGGGACTTGCCAGTTCTTAGGAAGATCTTTGGTGTCTTAGGCTTCCAAGAAGCAAAATTCTGTAGCTCTTTCTACCGCCGAGGCCGAGTATATTGCCGCAGGCCATTGTTGCGCGCAATTGCTTTGGATGAGGCAAACCCTTAGGGACTATGGTTACAAATTAACCAAAGTTCCTCTTCTATGTGATAATGAGAGTGCAATCCGCATGGCGGATAATCCCGTTGAGCATAGCCGCACTAAACACATAGCCATTCGGTATCACTTTTTGAGGGATCACCAACAATGGGGGGATATCGAGATTTCTTATATTAACACCAAAGATCAATTGGCCGATATCTTTACCAAGCCACTAGATGAGAAAACATTTACCAAACTTAGGCATGAGCTAAATATTCTTGATTCTAGGAATTTTGATTGATATTTTGCACATATAGCATATTTATATACCTTTGATCATATCTCTTTCATGTGCTATGACTAATGTGGTTTCAAGTGCATTTCATGCTAAGTCATAGATTAAAAGGGAATTGGAGTCTTCGGCGAAGACAAGACTTCCACTCCACTCCATCAAATTATTCATCCTTCGCCGTCACTCCGCACCACTCTCCAATTTGGTATAATCTTCACTCATATATTATTTGCCAAAGGGGGATAAAGTATGAATAAGGGCTTACATTTCACTCACAAGTATCCGTTTTTGGCGCTTCATGCCAAAGGGGGGGAAAGTATTAGCCCAAAGCAAAAGGACCGCACCACCACCAATTTCAAAAATTTAGTCTTTCAATTTGTATTTAAAGAAGTGTTTTCAAATTGGTATCTTATTTTGATACAATTTCAAAATTGGTATGACCTCTTTCAAAATTAATATCTAAAACCCTCTTGAACACTAAGAGGAGGATTTTATTGAGGGGGAGTTTTGTTTAAGTCAAAGGAAAAGCATTTGAAATAGGGGGAGAAAATTTCAAATCTTGAAAATGCTTCTCAAAATCTTATTCATTTACCTTTGACCATTTGCAAAAAGACTTTGAAAAGAATTTACAAAAGAATTTGCAAAAACAAAACAAGTGGTGCAAGCGTGGTCCAAAATTTTAAATAAGAAGAAAGTCATCCATGCATATCTAGTAGAAATAATTATTAGTTTCATTCCAAGCAACCTTTGCACTTACATTATGCAAACTAGTTCAATTCTGCACTTTTATATTTGCTTTGGTTTGTGTTGGCATCAATCACCAAAAAGGGGGAGATTGAAAGGGAAATAGGCTTACACCTTTTCCTAATCAATTTTGGTGGTTGAATTGCCCAACACAAATAATTGGACTAACTAGTTTGCTCTAGATTATAAGTTTTACAGGTGCCAAAGGTTCACAACAAACCAATAAAAAAGACCAAGAAAGGGTTCAAATAAAAAGAGTAAAAGACAGCCGAAGTGTGCCCTGGTCTGGCGCACCGGACTGTCCGGTGTGCCACCGGACAGTGTCCGGTGCACCAGGGAACCCGACTCCAAACTTGCCACCTTCGGGAATTCTGGGAGCCACTCCGCTATAATTCACCGGACTGTCCGGTGCGCCAGCGGAGTAACGGCTACACAGCGCCAACGGTCGTCTGCAACGGTACAGTAAAGCGCTACAGTGCGCGCCAGCGCGCGCAGAAGTCAGAGCAGGCGCCAGAAGGTGCACCAGACAGTGAACAGTGACTGTCCGGTGCACCACCGGACTGTCCGGTGGCCCAGAAGTCAGAAGCTCCAACAGTCGAACCCTAACGGTCGGGTGACGTGGCTGGCGCACCGGACTGTCCGGTGCGCCATGCGACAGCAGCCTTCACCAACGGCTATTTTGGTGGTTGGTGTTATAAATACCCCCAACCACCCACCATTCATTGTATCCAAGTTTTCAGCCTTCAAACCTCATGCAAGAGCTATAGCATTCAATACAAGACACAAACAAGAGATCAAATCCTCTCCCAAGTCCAAAGATCATTCCAATCAATTAGTGACTAGTGAGAGAGACAATTGTGTTCTTTTGAGCTCTTGCGCTTGGATTGCTTTTTTTCTTCCTCTACTTCTTGTGCTCAATTCACTTGTAATCAAAACAAGAGACACCAAGTTGTGGTGGTCCTTGTAGTGGACTTAGTGTCCCATTTGATTGAAGAGAAAGGCTCACTCGGTCTAGGTGACCGTTTGAGAGAGGGAAAGGGTTGAAAGAGACCCGGTCTTTGTGACCACCTCAACGGGGAGTAGGTTTGCAAGAACCAAACCTCGGTAAAACAAATCACCGTGTCATCTGCTCTTATTCGCTTGTGATTTGCTTTCGCCCTCTCTTTCGGACTTGATTTTAATTCTAACGCTAACCCCGGCCGGCTTGTAGTGTGAGCTTAAGTTTATAAATTTTAGATTTGCCTATTCACCCCCTCTAGGCGACTTTCAATAATATGTATACAAGTACCTTTGGACTCGGAATAAAACTGCACACAATATGGAAAGCATGGTCGAGACGAAGGTCGATGCAGTTCCGAAGCTACGCGCAAGGGAGCTTCGGCTCAACAACAGAAAGAGGAACCGACTTAAAGGAGAAAAGACTATCTAGTCCTCGATGGATTGCCCTTAAGTCAATAGTAAGCATAAAGGGCATGAATGTAATTTTACACAGGCTGCGCCCTGTGCCTATAAATAGATGAACAGTACCCCGTACTGTTCCGCTGACTTGTATTCATTCGTGCGTCACACTTGGATTTTGGCCTTCTGTCAAGCCGAAGGTATAAATGTAATCCAATATTGTTCTTGTTCATCCATAAAGAGATAATAAAGATATATTAATGATGTCATTCGATTATTTATGTTATTTCTAATGTTTCATATGCTTTTTTTTCATTAATATATGCTGTAATCATGGAGGTACGTCCTTCATGACCTTCGTCTAAAGATCATTATATTCTAAGGGAGATAATGCTTTGGAGGACGAAGGACATTAATCTTTAATATTTTGTGTTGCCTTGTTGTTAACTCATAGCACTTGAGAGCAAGTCCCAGCAATCTAATAATTTGATTAAAATATCTTATTTTTAAGTCCCTAAGATAGATTTTATTTAACGCGTGAACATGATTGGACCATTGGATAGCGAGAGCCTATTTGATAATAATGTTTCTCAAAATCATAGTTTTATATTACTATACTTTGCAATTATAATAACAATATCATAGTTTTAGCAACTCTATAAATACCATGATTTTAAAGAACATTGTTTGGATACAACATTTTAATATGATACTAAGCAAAAAAAAAAATAGCCATACCAAAAAACATGTAAATATTTGAATACTCTAAAAATGACATAGTATTTAGAATACCATAATTATGAAAGGATAATTTTCAGAAATGTAACTAGACATCTTATATCATAAAAATACTAGGATATTACTAAAAACCATGATATTATTTAGAAAATATTAAAATACTTCACTATCAAATAATAGATCCTAAATAGTGCATTGGTGTACCGTGCACGGTAGATCAGGAATGACCGGAGTCATCGAGTGAGCGTCCGCGGCGGTGCCTTCCCACGGCGAGCGATAGGACTAGGCGTGGGTGGACGTGACGGCTCCCATCACCACTTCACCAGCACTGACAACGCAGACGCCAGGCACAGCCAGCCAAGCACACAGCACCACGCCGTCAGCCCGTCACGCGCCGCGCCACCGCCACCGTCCGTCCCCGCGGTGCCGCGAGCGCACGCCACTGACATCCCTTACCCCACCAGCAGGGGGCCCCACGCACCGGTGTCTGCCACGCGCGCCGCGCTGGGTCCGATGTGGCACGGATTCCTTTTGACTTCCCACCTCGCAAGCTTCCCCCTCGACTCGGCCCGTCTGAGTCCCAGCGCCAGCGGCGGAAAGGGAAGAGAAGACGAACCAAAAAAAAAAAAGAAAAGAAAAACAAAGCCGCACACACAAACACGAGCGCGAACGTCCGCAGGCCGCAGCGCCGGAGGAGGACGCGAAGCCCACCGGGCTCCCAGCAAACCCGCCGCGTCACGTCCCCCTCGTCCTCGGGGTCCACATCCAGGTCCACCCACGTGGGACCTGTGCGTCAGCGATACAGGGCGGGCAGGCGGCTCGGCGGTCGCGGACCTTGACGGAATCCAATGCGGCTCTGAGGTTTTGACGTCCGCAAGGACGGGTCCCGGGGACACGCGCACACACGCACCCGACCCGAGTCGCAGGGATTTTTTCTACTGCTACTGCGAAGTGCATTCTCTCCCCTTCCGTTCCTGGCTCCGGCCCTCGCTCGCTCGCTCGCTTCCTCTTCCTCCTCCTGCTCGCCGCGGCTCGCGAGTGAAGTTCCAGGCTTCCAGCGGAGTCGTCCTCGCGGGAGTGCGGAGCCCCGGCACGGCCCGGCGGCGCCACCTCGGCGCCGGAGGAGGGACGTTTGCGCTCTCCCGAGGGCCGAGGCCCGGATCGCCGGATTCCGCCACGGGCTCGCTCGGATCGAGGAGGCGCGGAGGTGGGCTCGGTTGGTGGGTTTTCCGCCGGCCGTAATTCTTGTGGTGGCTTCCTTGCTTTCGGAGACGCGGGGCTGGGGAGCTCCCGTGCTTGCTTCTGGCTAATCCGCTCTTCCTTGCGTCGCCCTGCTCGGTGCTGCTACTCGCTGGCTCGCTTGGTTTCGCTGGATTACAGGACGAAAGGTGACGAGGAGGTGCGCTGACGCTTTTGCTCGGCTCCGGTTTTGGCTGCCGGCGGAGTCGCAATCTCGGCTAGATTTGCCGAGCTGCGGCGGTGTCGCAATCTCGGCTAGATTTGCCGCGCCGCGGCGGATGCTTCGACGCGCGCCGGATCTCCACCGTTCCTGCGGCGCGGAGTGAAGGTACGGTTCCCGACCGGATTTTGGGAAGATGGTGCCGTCGGGTCAGCACAACCCGATGGGCCCGGGCCAGCAGGTGGGCGCGTCGCTGCTCCGGACTAGCTCCAGCCTCCTTGGCGGCGGCGCCGGCGCCGGCGCCGGTGGCCAGCCGGGGATTGGGATGGGCGTCGGGGTGCTCCCGTCGCAGTCGCCCTTCTCGTCCCTCGTCTCGCCGCGCACGCAGTATGGCGGTGTTGGCGGCGGGAACGGCTTGCTGGCGGGCGCGTCCAGTGTCGCGTCCATGCTCAGCAGACAGCAGTCCTATGGGAATGGGGGAACTGGGGTAATGCCGGGCAGCGGCGCTGGGCTCCCGATCGGTGGGCTGCAGCACAGAGGCGGCCTTGATGGCGTTGGTGACTTGGTTGGCACTGGAGGGCTGGATTCCATGGCGTTCTCTTCCTCGGGCCCTGGTAGCTTGGGCAATCAGCTTGGCGTGGACAACTTGCAGCAGCAGCAGCTGGATGCACCACAAGATTCACAAAATCAGCAAGAGCATCAACAGCAAATGTCAATGACATATAATCAGCAGCATATGATGCCACAAACTCAGCAGCAGCAGCAGCAGCCTGCAGTGAAGTTGGAGAATGGAGGCGTCCTTGGTGGGGTCAAACTGGAGCAGCAGATGGGGCAGCCTGATCAGAGTGTTTCCGCACAGATGCTGCGCAGTTCGAGTGGTGCTGTGAAGCTCGAGCCACAGTTGCAAGCGTTGAGGAGCTTGGGTGCTATCAAGATGGAGCACCAAAGCTCAGACCCATCTGTGTTACTACAGCAGCAGCAACATATGTTGCAGCTGTCTAAGCAGAACCCCCAGGCTGCGGCTACTCAGTTGAGCCTCCTACAACAGCAGCAGCGTTTCTTGCACCTGCAGCAGCAGCAACAACAGCAGCAGATTCTCAAGAACCTGCCTTTGCAGAGAAACCAATTGCAGCAGCAACAGCAACAACAACAGCAACAGCAGTTGCTTCGTCAACAAAGTCTAAATATGAGAACCGGTAAATCAGCTGCTTATGAACCAGGAACCTGTGCAAAGAGGTTGACACATTACATGTATCACCAGCAAAACAGGCCACAGGTAAACATTTGTCACAAACAACTATTGTCATCATTTCAACCTAGGTGGATGCTCATTATTAAAGATATGGCATTAGGACAATAACATCGAGTACTGGAGAAACTTTGTCAATGAATACTTTGCCCCAAGTGCCAAGAAGAGGTGGTGCGTTTCTCTGTATGGCAATGGCCGTCAAACTACCGGAGTTTTCCCTCAGGTTTATCTTTTCTCGACATGAATATAGGCTGGTAGTTCAATTTTAATGATCTGGTTGTTTGTTATGATTACTAGCAATCATACAGTCTTTTGTTTACATGCGATATATTTTTTGAGAATGCCCCAATTTGGTCTTTTTGGTTGTTTAACCTGTATACAATGCTATGTTATGTTTTAGGATGTTTGGCATTGTGAGATATGCAATAGGAAGCCAGGGCGAGGTTTTGGTGGGTATAATTGTCTTTTAAATATATCCTAGTAGATATTTTATGTTTCCATGCGATTATGCATTATTACTATTTGATGCCATCTTACCTTTTATAGAAACAACGGTTGAGGTCTTGCCACGGTTGTGCCAAATCAAATATGCCAGTGGTACACTCGAGGAGCTTCTGTATGTTGATATGCCGAGAGAGTCCCAGAATTCATCTGGACAGATTGTTTTGGACTATACCAAAGCGATCCAGGAGAGTGTCTTTGAGCAACTACGTGTAGTCCGTGAGGGGCATCTAAGAATTGTATTCAACCAAGACTTGAAGGTAATATGTTCTCTAGTTGAGGTACTTTGTTATTTTGTTGGAATGGTGTTCCCGTATCAAAAACTGTTTGGTATTCTAGGATAAACTGAATGATAGTCTTGTTCGAAATTACCATTCTGGCCTTGTTAATTAATGTCGTTAGGCAGTACATTTTTTTGCTTTCTCATGTGATTAAAGAGAATTTTATAAATTAATGCAATTACTGAAATTTATTACGCTAGGGAATCTTTCATGCCCTCATGCATGCACGTAGAACTATAATTCAGAGGTTGTCAGTAAGGTAGCCTTTTTGTCTCCCCTTATTGTGCAAGGCAAAAATGGTTCAAAGAAAGATGTACTAGCAAAGCCACCTCAAAATAATGAACGAATAAAATGCCTATAATAATGCATAATTATGTAGCACAGGAGTAGTTTGTTACACTTCTGATAAATTTAATGCTGTTGGATAAATTGTTGTGTCCATTTTACTTAGATTGCATCGTGGGAGTTCTGTGCCCGGCGTCACGAGGAACTTATTCCTCGGAGATCAATCATACCACAGGTATATTTTGCCAAAGATAATGGAATGCGCATTTTGTCATCTGTATTGTGATTCTGATCATGGAGGACTTAATTTCATGCACCTTATCTTCTATTAGGTCAGTCAACTTGGTGCTGTAGTGCAGAAGTACCAGTCTTCTGTTCAAAGTTCAGCATCACTATCAAGTCAGGACTTGCAAAACAATTGTAACTCGTAAGGACTCTTCTTTGATGTGCTTATGCTTTTGAACTTTAAACTCAGATCTTTGGTAAATTCAATTTTTTTGCCAAGCTACCGTTCTGAGCTTAGTTATCCAATGTGGCAATCTCCCCACAATGCTATGCTGATATAGCTAACCATACTTATGGCACATCGTTTCTTGATCTTTGCAGATTTTGTCTCTCTTATTCATTGATGCTCCTAGTTCTTGCATGGTTGTACCTCTATATAAATCAAGCATAGCTTGCAACCTCATAGTAGAACCGGTTATTTGCTGTTTGCTATTTTTTTAACAACACACTGGAGTTCTGATTTGAATTTTGCATGTCATAATCATAACCTTCATTTTATAAAGCATTAGTGCATGTGAGTATCTAGCACTTTGCATTCAAACACTGCCCAAAACGGAGAATTTCAAGGGGCTTTGTTAAGTTAACTATAACATGCATATACATCATCTTTTGTATTGTGTGCTTTGGAGGCTGTGTATATCATGTGTGCCATTTGCGTTGAGCAAGTAGTCAATACACGTTTACCAGGAACATAGCTCCTGTTTCAAAGGAATATTTTATTGAGCCAAAAAATCTGAAACTAAGCGACTTAGAGCAGGAGCATCAAAAATTCAAAACACTGCAATGAACAAGTGAACCTTTTGCTGTTGGACATTGGAACTTCCTTTGACTTAAATACTCCATTCCAAATTATAAGATGTTTTGACTTTTCTAGATATATGACTTTTGCTATGCGCTTAGATATACATAATAGTAAAATCAATGTATTTAGAAAAGCCAAAACATCTTACAACTTGGAATGGAGGTAATAGTATACAAGCTATTGAAAACATACACATTTTTTTATGATGTTGTGAGCCACCTAGTTTCTGAATTATACTGCTATCTACATAGCCGACATTCATATGATGCAAGTGGTGCCCTGGTAGTTAATATGGCCTCATTATTAATGGCCCCTGACTTGATTTGTTACTCTTAACTTTCTCAACTATTATGACATTTCCATCTTGGTGGGTCCACTGAGTTGATTTTCTATAATGGACTGAGAGTTAGAGTAGCAATGAGCACCGCAAGTAATAAGTATTCAAGGTTTTTAAGTCGATAAGTCGAGTACCGACTGGGTGACTAGTCGATAAGTCAGTTGACTAGTCGTCGACTTGCCAATATAGTGGCTGTTTTGCCTATATAATGGCTTCATATAGACAATATAACATTTATATATGAAGAAAGAGAATGTTTTACCTCATTTGAAGCCTGAAATTGAACGAAATTGAAATAAACAGCAAGTCTTACCTCATTTGAAGCCTCAAACTGAACCAAATCAGCCACATAAGTGATAAGTCATAACAGCCATATAGTTCAAATTGGAAAACAAATAGCAAGAAAATATAGTTCAAACTTGAAAGGAAAAAAGCTCCATTAGATAGCTAAGCTGCTGCTGCAGCTAGATAGATACTAGATACCCTAAATATCTCCCAAATCAAGATCATCCATTGCATTTTCTTCACCACCAGCACCAGCTTGAGTTGGACTGTTATGTGGGGATTCACCAAAGTCATCCACTTCATCATCATTAGGCATGTACTCTTCATCATCTTGTTCATTGCCCTCGTTGCTTTGCTCTTCCTCTTCCATAATTCTCTCCTCCTGTGTAGCAGCAGCTTGACAACACCTTGAATAAACAGACTCATATCGGGCTCTTCTTGGGAAGTTGCGACCTTGAAGTGAACTAGAAGCACCGATTGCATCATCCACATGAGCCCATGCAAGATCATCCCCTTCTCTAACTGTTTCATTTTGATTGTCCACCCACTCATTGTCCCATTGGAAATCCTCTAAAATTAAAGGGTTACCAATATTTCCCTCTCACGCAATCTTTGGAACCTAGCTGCCATCTTTCTATTGTATTGGATATAAACCAAATTGTTTAACCTTTGGTGCTCCAATCTGTTCCTTTTTTGGTATGCATCTATGTGTTAAATAATGAATCAGTGGTGGTGTCCTAGAATCAATTAAAAAAAGATATGAACTGAAATGACAATTTTGTACTTACAAATTCAAAAGTGCTCCAATTGCGCTCACATCCGGAAGCGGAACAACAAAGGCTAACGATGCGCTTTGCAAAGGATTGAATCTCAAATGCAAGGCCACCATGTGCATCCCACCAACGAACTAAAAAAGAGAAGAGAAATTGAATTACTGTTGCCAGCCATACAAAACTTAAATGATTAATGAGGTAATGGAACTTAAAGTATCTATCCTGCATGGGTTTATGGGAGCAATGATTTATAATTTCTTGCCATACAAGTTACTGGCCTGGCCATGTGAATTTCAGTCTTGTGTATTATTCAGAGATGTTTGTTGCTCCTGTAATCTAGTACTCCCTTTGTTAAAAAAATATAAGGCAGGATTTGATTTGATGTGGTCTTTAAGATTACACTTTGACTGTTAATTTGTTTAAAATATATAATACATAATTTGTGGCAACAAAAGTTTGATCATTAGAAATTACTTTTAAGTACAAATTCTTATGATTATTCATTTGTCAAAGATTACAATATTTGAATTTTGAAATACATGCATGCCTTATATTTGAGGTTGGTGTGACAAGAATCCTCCAATATTTGATGTCATGTTACCCTGAATTAAGAGAACTGCTTTTTATTTCCCTCATTATGATTTCTGTTTGTATTGGGACGCATGATTGTCACTTCCATTTACTCCGTATTAATTGTTCTAATACACAAAATTGTTGAACTAGATTTGTCGCATGTGCTCGCCAGTTGGCTAAGGCACTGGAAGTGCCATTGGTAAACGATTTAGGATACACAAAAAGATATGTTCGCTGCCTCCAGGTACTGACTGTTTCATGACTCCTTTTGATCCAGTTAATAACATGCCAAACTTCCTTGCAATTTGTGTCCACAAATGCACATGATTGCATTGTACTTAGCCATGTAGATTTATCGACCAATTTCATTTTCTTTTATGCCACTCTTCTTATTGAATTTATCACCCTGACTAATCTTTTCTTTTGTCTAAACATTGATAATCAGATTGCAGAGGTGGTTAATTGTATGAAAGATTTGATCGATCATAGCAGGCAGACTGGGTCTGGTCCAATAGGTGCAGTATTACTTACCTTTTATCCTGTTCTTGTGGCTTAATGTATTGTTGCTTCGAAACATAATTTGTTCAATATGGAGAAAGGAGATTTTTTGGGTACCAGTTCACCCCAATTCGGACTACAAGTCTGTAACTTCAAGTACAGGGTCAATGCTAATTTCTCATTTGTCGAGTGCTACAAGTTTTATTAGGCATTTTGTCTGTTTTACCATTGATTTTGAACATCCTACTTGCATGTTCTTCTGCAGTTCTACTGTCTATGACCCTATCACATTGGAACAGTTCTATTTCTGTGTTTTGCAACCCATATATTTCTGCAGTGTCATGTACGATTTGGGATGTGTGATGTTCCAACACAGAAGCAGGATAACTAAAAAAAATGGAAACTTTCTATCGGTTAATGTTCATCACATCTTTGTTTTTTTATATAGCTTCCAAATCTTTGTATCTTAGTTTATGCATGCTTTTGTCTGGATGAAAAGCTAATGAAATATATTATTGAACATACAACACATAGTTACTGGGTATGAGTTGGCATGCATTATAAAGTATCATTATTGATAACTTGTTTGATATTTTTAATTTGGCAAGCCTGGTATCAATCATTTTCTTCTGCTCGTTTTGAACATACACAATCATGTTCTTTTTTTTTCCAGAGAGCTTACATAAATTCCCTAGGAGAGGGAATTCTGGGGTTAGTTCCGTTCAAGCCCAGCAGCAATCTGAGGAACAGAAGCCTGTTCCACAGAATTCTAACCAGAGTGGTCAAAATTCTGCTCCCGCAACTGGAATGCAAGTCTCTGCCTCTGGAAATGGCGATGCTACATCAAACAATTCACTCAATTTTGCACCATCGACTTCGGCACCATCTTCATCTGTTGTTGGTCTCCTTCAAGGCTCAGTAAATTGCAGACAAGACCATCCAACAAGTAGCGGCAATGGTCTGTATAGTGGTGGAAACAGTGGTCCGGTTGCTAAGGCCAACTCAACAAACTCCATGCAATCAAATGCACCAGCATCATTTCCTTTGCCAGCACCCTCGGCATCAAATGGCAATATGATGCCTGCTCCTCAGCACTCAAGCCAAATGAATTCACCAACCATGTCATCAAACCTACCTCCTATGCAAACGCCTGCAAGCCGACCTCAGGAACCCGAGCCAATTGAGTCTCAAAGCTCGGTCCAGAGGATATTGCAAGACTTGATGATGCAATCCCATATGAATGGTGTTGGGCCAGTGGGCAGCGATATGAGGAGAGCAAACACAATTACTCCTGGTCTGAACGGTGTCAACTCCGTAGTTGGTAACCCCATGACAAATAACCCTGGAATCAATGGGATGGGATTTGCGGCCATGGGTGGCCTTGGTCAACAAATGAGAACGGCGATGGGGAACAACGCATTGGCAATGAATGGAAGGACCGGGATGAATCACAGTGCGCATGACCTGACACAGTTGGCCCACCAGCAGCAACAGCGCGATTTAGGAAACCAATTGCTTGGGGGCCTTAGAGCTGCAAACAGCTTCAATAACCTTCAATACGACTGGAAGCCTGCTCAGTAGAGTGAGCAGGAGTCAGAAAGCTCGCACCTAATATTTATACAGTTATCCTTGCTGGGTCGGTCCATCACTGACAACACAAAAGTTACGCCTCACCACAACCTGCCCTCCCTCAGAAGCGGAGTGTTCTTACTGATGGTGCATGCTACATGTTACAGCAAATATGAAACATGAGCGCTGATCGGTACATGTTACATCAACTGTCTGTATGGCTGTCTCCCATTGTGTTCTGCAAAAGTGAGGCTCCGTGAATCAGAGCCTATGGACTCATTGTGGGCAAGTGTTGGCGGATTCCAATCTGGGGCAAGATCAGGGCGTCTTTCTTTCCCCTGTTTTTCCAGGTTGGATGACAACGATTTCTCTCGTGCACTCTTGTGTACCATGGCTCTCCGTAAGTTGTGAAAGCATGAGCACCTATTTCCACCTTTGATGGCCAAGAATCTCATTGTAGCTTTGCTGTACCATGTATAAGCTGTTATTAACTAGTGGAAAGCAGCAGGAAAAAATTCCGAAGGGAGTGTGAATCTTGGTGTGTCATCTGTGTACCTGTGTTTCTGATAAATGCTCTCGTTTAAGCAGGTTGATCTTTCACATGACCACGGCGTTGTCATTTGCTACCCACTAGTACTGTTAAACACCACTGCACTAGGGTATTCTTGCTTCCTCTCGTTTCATTTGTTGGATTAAAAATGGGTTGGTAGTCCGGCTGTGAGTTTACGTTAACATGTGTCACTCGTGAGTATTTGTATTGTGACGGGCTGGTGATGTTCAGATCTGGAGAGTATCTGTGTCACAAGTCTTTTTTCGGTAGCCAGAAGGCAGGATGTGAGCAGTGGCTGAAGTTAGCAACGAGTTGGGCAATAAATAATAGTAGGAGCAGTGGCAATATGAAACTAGACCCGTTTGTTTCTGATTATAATCTGTGTAGATTATATAATCCATTGTAAATAATCAAGATGGCAAACAATCAAGCAGATTGTGAGTAGATTATACAGTTTGAAGCCTAGATTATGATAATCATTTTATCTCCTCAAAAGAAGCTTATTAGAGATTCTTCTATCCTCCTTCACGAACGCACTTCTTCCTCCATCCCCCCGTCGCACTTCTCCCATAACCTACCCACCGCCACTGTATCTCCATGGATGACCATGACGCCGACGACAACCTAGTCGAAGCGGACACTCCATCGCCGGTGTCGATCTGGACAATGGCGTGGAGCACTGTCCGTCGGGGCGCAACGTCGGCACGGCGAGCGCAGGATGTGGCATTGCCACTGCAGACCACGCCGTAGATGCTGCCCTCCATGGCTCACGTGTGCTCTTGCTGCTCGATAAAATGATCACAAGAATGAATGTTGTTTCAACACTAGCAGACTACGCCGGCGTTGCCACAGCACACCACGCCGTTGATGCTGCCCAAGTATATATACTATGACGGAGCAGTAGCAGACGGCTGGCTGCCTGAACTGAATGAACGCATTACGCATCATCGTCATCATATATCCATCCATATATATGCAAGGGCAAGGCTAGAGATACATGGTGTTTATGCGCGAGCTGGGCACATGTATCATCGATCTCAGTATCCATGCCATGCATGCAGATGCAGCTCGGGGGCACATCACGAGACATGGGCTGCCTCTCTCGCGCGCTCATGAGCTACCGATGTACTTGTCGATGAGGGTGGTGAGCGTGGACTTGGGGACGGCGCCGATGACGCTCTCCTTCTTCTCGCCGCCCTTGAAGATGAGCACGGTGGGGATGCTGCGGATGCCGTAGGTGGAGGCCACGTTGGGGCTGTCGTCCGTGTTCACCTTGCAGCACATGATCTTGCCGGCGTAGTCCTTGGCCAGCTCGTCGATCACCGGCGCGATCATCCGGCACGGCCCGCACCACGGCGCCCAGAACTCCACCAGCACCGGCGTCTCGCACGCCATCACCATCCCGTCCCAGTTCTTCTCGTCCGCCACCAGCACTGCCCACGGAGCCACCAGCGACGCGGGCGCGAGGCTCATCGTCAGTTTATATATATATTCGCAGGCACCGCACCGTACGTACCGAAACTTACTCCTATATAATATTACCTTCGTCCACGGCGTTCTTGGACTGGCAGACGTGCCGCGCCCGGCGCGTGGCGACGCGGCCGACGGACAGCGGCGCGGCCGCGACCCGCTTCGACGGCAGCACCAGGTTACCGCCGCTGCTGCAGACGAGGAGCCTGTCCTTGCTGCCAGCAGGGGCGGCGTGCAGCGCCCACGCTCTGAAGCACGTCTCCAGGGCCATTAATTCTTGTCTGGCGTGGTGGTCTCACTCACCTCACGCGCGCGTCCACGGCGAGAACGAATGTGGTGACTAGGTGAGCGCGAACGGCCGGCGTAGGCGGCGGGGATAGGATTTGTTTCCCGGACATCATGGATATTTGGGAGCAGGCTGGGGTGGCATTGTGAGGTGGGCAGGGCCTGCGGCTCTGCATGTGGATGAGGTGTTTTTTTTTTCCAGCTCCTGCGTTGCCACCCACATGAGCTTCCTTTTCTTCTGGCACCGTTTATGTGCGCGCGCTGCTGTCTGCCCTGGGCCGCCTCACGCCTCTAATTCAGCTAACGTGGTAAGAAGATGATTTTTTTCCTTTTTATGTTTAAAAGCAATCGAAATTTCAAATGTATATCCCGATTTCGAAAAATTACATTTATGGATACGTACAACATGAGGTAAAACAATCTAAGCAACTAAATAAATATTAACAATTATTTTATATACATATATGTGAATTACAATATAAATTGACTTGAAAGGAATAGGTAGATTTTAACATAACGAGTCACGACACACACAAAATCAGACAGAGCTCCATTACCCCTCCATGAACTCTTCTCTGCATTGAAAATGACACAATAAGATTCTAGAGGGATAGAAATGATTATATAGCGGGGACTTGACACTTAGCCACAGAGCAGTAGTGCTAGGGGTCTTTGTCTTCCGAAGGTCCTCAAAAACACGACTAACATGTTTTCCAAGTATAATATATGTACAGGAACCTTCGGACAGGAATAAAGCTGTACATGAGATGAAGGGCGCAGTTCAGGAGAAGGATGAACCAATGCCGAAGCTACCCGTGGAAAAGCTTCGGCTCAGCAGTGGGAAATGAAACCGACTTAAAGGGGAAAAGGCTGTCTAGTCCTCGATAGATTATCCCTAGGTCAATAGTAAATATCAAGGGCATGAATGTAATTCGACACAGGCTGCGTCCTGTGTCTATAAATAGATGAACAGTGACATCGTACTGTTCACGCTGACCTGTATTCACTCGCGCGTCACACTTGGACTTTTGCTTTCTGTCACGCCGAAGGTACAAATGTAATTCAATATTGTTTATGTTCATTCATGATGACATAATAAAGATATATTAATAATAACATATGATTATTCATGTTATTTATCATGTTTAATATGCTTCTTCTTTTATCAATATATATAACGATGATGAAGGTACATCCTTCATGACCTTCGTCCGAAGATCATTATATCCTAAGGGAGATAATCCTTCGAAGGACGAAGGGCCTTAACCATTAACATCTTTTGTTGCCTTGTTTTTAATTCATAGCATTTGAGAACAAGTCCCCAACATTGGCGTCCACCTCCGGTGAACTCAATCGAGCACATTCGGCAAGCCGTGACCTTCGTCATGCCACCGAAGAAAACTTGTTCAGGGCTAGGGGCTGCACTGCAGCCACTGAACGTCAACCAGGACACACTGCGCGAAGCTCGAACTCAAAAGAGGAAGGCTACAAGTCCAACACCACAAGAGGAGGAGCTGGACCAGGAGATAAGGGTGAAAGGATCACGATGCCCAAGAGGGGGTGAATTGGGCTTTTCTAAAAATCAACACTAATTAAAACCTAAGCAAGAGCCCAACTTCACCCCAACAACTAGCACTAAGATAAATAATACTAGAAATACAACAATGCTAAGACAATACTTCAAATACTTGCTAAACAAATACACAATGTAAAATGCTTGAATTAAGTGCAGAATGTAAAGCAAGGTTTAGAAGACTCCTCAAATTTTTCCCGAGGTATCGAAGAGTCGGCACTCTCCACTAGTCCTCGTTGGAGCACTCGCGCAAGGGTATCGCTCGCCCTTGGTCCTTGCAAGAACCAAGTGCTCACTACGAGATGATCTTTTGCCACTCCGACGTGGTGGATCCCTCACGACCGCTTACAAACTTGAGTCGGGTCACCAACAAGATCTCCACGGTGATCACCGAGCTCCTAACGCCACCAAGCCATCTAGGTGATGCCGATCACCAAGAGTAACAAGCCGTAGACTTTCGCTTGACCAAGAGAAGCCTAATGCAAGTGGTGTGTGCTCTAGGTGGCTCTCGCTAGCGCTAATGAGGAACAAATGCGGGATTAAGATTCTCTAATCTCCTCACTAGGCTTTTGGTGCTTGCAATGCTCTACCAATATGCTGGAATTAATGTGGGCAGCAAGACATTGAATATGGTGGGTGGAGGGGGTATAAATAGCCCTCACCCACCAACTAGCCGCTACCAGCATTGTTCTGCGCATGGATGCACCAGACAGTCCGGTGCGTCACTGGTGCGCCAACGGTCAACTCCAACGGCTAGTTCTGACAGCTAGCCGTTGGGTAGATGGCACATCAGACAGTGAACAGTCATTGTCCGGTGCACACCGGACAGTCCGGTGCACTGTCTGGTGCGCCACTAGAATTCCACTCGGGAACCTTGCGCTCTTGGGTTTCTGCGTGGGGAAACCCTTCCCCTGGGCCAGCCTGGCCCCACCTAGCAGAGGGCGCACCGGACAGTCCAGTGCACATCGGACAGTCCGGTGCCCTAAGGCCAGACACCCTATTTTTTTGTTTTATGCTGTTTTTCAATTCGATTTTTGTTCTAACTTGTGTGTATGTTCTAGAGTGTCACCTAGCACTATATGTGAGTGTGAATATGCAACAACACTACACTAGAACTCTCTTGGTCAAACTACTCATCGACAACCCATCTTTATAGTACGACTAAAAGAGAATAAAAGACCTAACTAAATCACGAGTGTCCACAACTCCTTGACACTCGGACTCCGTAGTCCTTCACTTTTTGTTTCGTTGTTTTAGCCGTCGCTTCGAGTTCTTATCTCCGAGATTGTTTTCACCGTTGTAGTACTTGTACCTATAATGAGACCTAACTTACCATTTGTCTCTGCAAAACATACGTTAGTCACATATAACATTACGTTGTCATTAATCACTAAAACCAACCAGGGGCCTAGATGCTTTCAATCTCCCCCTTTTTGGTGATTGATGACAACCCTACAAGTTTTGTGAGAGCAGTTTGTTTTGAAATTTCTATCAATAGAGAAGATGGTTAGTTGTGCTCAGTAATCTTTGACATAAAAAGTGTGTAACATAATAATATGAATGAGCGCATACACATTGTAAGTTTCTTGTTCATATATAAAAGTGAAATCAAATCGATGAACAAGAACTAGAAGACTGGCGATAATATATAAGGTGAAAACATAATACACACACAGTCAACATAAGCATCGAGAGTATATATAGAGTTTGTGAGCCAAAATCATCATACATAAGTGAAGCTAGTACAGAGAGTAACAAGCACATATATTACATCAAAATGACTCTCTACTAACTCCCTAACTCCCCCTAGCTCTCACAACTCATATCTCTCCCCCTTTGGCGTCAAACACCAAAAGGGAACCCGAACCTACACATCAGAAGAGGGAGGAGGTGGCGGGGGCGCATCCGGTTGCGGTCGAGGCAGTAGAGCAAACACCAGCTGTGGGTCGGAGTCAGTTTTGGATTCAGGATCTGCTGTAGAAGCTGGAGCTGGTACTGACTCAGACGAAAGCTGCGCTGCAGGAGCTGCCGGAGCCGAAGAAGTCACAGATACCGCCACAACGGCAGTGGTAACAGCAGAAGCTGGTGGCACTGGCGGCTGAGGACTGACGAAGCTGATGACCGGTGATGTGAAAACCAAGGTGACCGACCGGAGCGGAGAGGAGGAAGGACCAACTGAAGGCAGAGGGGGTCCTGGCTAAATAGCTGGCACAACAGGAGTCTGAAGAGGTGGAGGCGGTGCTGACTGAACAGGGGGAATCAGTACACCAGTATGCTGAAGCATGAGAGTCATGAATGCCCTGTTCTCAGCCCGGTCCTGAAGGAGCTGCTGTTGGAGAGTATCCTGCCTGTCCTGAATCGTCTGAAACATCGAGAGCATTCTCTCGGACATCTGCTGCTGGACCGCTGCCTGACAGGCCTGCTCGACCGCCAAGTGAGCCTACTGCTGAGTAAGAGTCTGGAGGATCACAGCAAGAGCAGGGTCAACGGCAGGAGGGGCAGCAGGGGTAGCACTAGAACTCCTAGCCTCATGATCATGTGAGCGTGGAGGCATAGGAGGCGGAGGCAGAGGAGGAACCCCAAAGACATCATCATCATCATCATCACGGGCGGCTGTGCCCTGAGTCTCAAACTGATGGAAGGTGGTGTCCTCGGCCTGAGTATCAATCACTGGAGCAGATGCTGGCATAGGATCCTCTGGAGCTAGATGGTACGACCCAAAGATGAGGCGAGAGGCCTCAAGAGTACCCTGGAACTGTGGGGGCCGAATCAGCTGAGCAAAGATGTGGCACAGATAGTGAGCATAAGGCAGCTGTCGACGAGCACGTAGACCATCCAGTACTGTGTCCTCGATCTCACAAATGAGAAAATCTACAACATCAAACCCTGAGTGAGAAACTAGGGCACCAAGGAGCCAAAGCTGAATATGAGTGGTAGCCTCCCTGTAGCCCATCCGTGGCAGAAGCGTCCGTCTCATGAGCTGATATAGAAATCTGGTCGCTGTGGTGAAATCTTGTAACACCATAAAAGCCATCAATTAAAAATAATGAATTTAGTTATTATATTAATTAGGGTAATATTTTTTTAAGTGTTTAATTATTTATTTGCATTTTGATCATTTTCTTGGTATGCGCTGATTGATTATCTGTAAAGCCCAAAATTGGTATAAGAAAAAAATAATAATAATAAAATGATTAGATAAATAAATAAGTGGGTGTTTTAGGGATTCCTTGATTTCCTTTTTATTTTCTCTACATACTCAACTAATGGCATTAAAAAATAACAAACAAATAAATAAAGAAATGTGCACCTCATGCTGATGTTATTTATGTGATGCATCTTATTTGAATCAAGGAATCATAATTTAAATTGACCTCAAATGAAAATATAAAGTATAGGGGAGAAAGGAAATTTTAATAAAGTCATTCTTTTCTTCCGTATTTACACAATATGGAGAATAATAAATAAATAATTTCAGTGCAAGTAATAGAATAATTAGAATTTGGTTTGATGTTTGAAATCTAGAAATTAAAACCAGAATTTGAATTTAGTTTGAGTTTTTGATTTGGAAATAAAACAGAAATTATAACAGAAAAATGGAAAACGCGCATGGGCTGATTTCTTCCCTGGCTCGGCCCAGCTGCGGTCTTCCTCGACCCAAGTGGCCCGCGCGCGCTAACTACTGCCGGGGGGCTGCTGTTCAGCCTCACGAACCGGCAATGTGTGCTGGTGACTCTGTCAGGTGGGCCCGCTCGGACAGCTCGTTCTCCTACCTCCAACAAACCGCGATTTCTTCTCCGCTTCCACCGCTGGCCGGATTGTTCTCGCTGGCCGTTCTCCCCACCTCGGACTCTACCGCCGTGCTATAAATCCAAGGCCGCCCCTAGCCAACTCCATTGCGGTTTGTCACGGGTAGAGCTCCTACACCGTGAGCCATGGCGGCAAGCAGAGAAATTGAGGAGAGAAAGAGATGTCGCCGTCGGGGGAACCCAGCAAGGTTGCGCCTCAATCCACGGATGAAAGCCTCGGTGCATCACTTATCCATTGCGCAACTTCTCTTGGCGGTGGGGCTCACGGGGGGCCATCGGGGGTGGCCGGGATCCCTCACCGTCGCTCACGCTTCGTCGCAGGGCCGCTTCGTGCCGTGGACCGGTGATGCCGCTGCCCAATCAAAGGTAATGGTTACTCCACATAATCCCATCACCCCCGCTTTGCATTGCACCGGGTAGATTGGCAAATGGTGCTCTGTAGCATAGAAGCGTGTGGCTCCGGCGAGCCACCACCGTGTTCGCAGGGGCGCCTCGCCTGTGTGTCGGTCGGGGGAGAGAAGAAGGCGCGCTCACCGTCCGATTTGGATTGAGTGGAGGAGAGTAGGATAGTAGGGTGTTGTGGTGTGGGCCATTGGATCGTCGTGATCGCGTAGCCGGAGCTCATCAGGCTGCGTAAAATCTGAACCGTCCATTTTTGATCCAATGGTCCAGAACGGCGCGTACCTCTTCGTGGGTACATTTACAGAAGGGCCCCTGTACTTTATATATATAAACCCGCCGTCCACCAGTGGGATGGTCTGTGTCTGGGTTATTTTTCGAAGTAAACCCCGATCTTCTCTGTAATAGTGTGCCCAGTCCAGGAATTAAAGAAAATAGGAAATAGAGATTTAGAAATTGATTTTGAATATAGAAATACTTGTACAACTTGTATAATCCATAGAAAATTCATGTGAAGTCCAAATTGATCCATTCCAATTCCTATAATTTTGTAATATTATTGTTTATCATTTAGTACCACTGTTTTGACATGAATATCACAATAAAATTTATATCCTACTTAATCTTGAACAAAACATATAAAACCTTCAGAAATTCATAACTTAAAATCTATAACTCCAAAACTAATAATTCTTGTTCCTCTGATCTTATTTTAATATGTAGATTATTAATATGAATTTTGCATATATGTTTGGTGTGATGTTAATTTTGCCTATACATGTTTGTCTGTATTGCTACGTTTAGCGTGAGGTCACGAGTCATCTGAGGATCATCCTGGTACCTGGAATCTGAAGTGTCAGGCAAGTTGTGCCCTTGATCACTTTTTTTTTACCCACTCATGTTCTAATTAATCATAATGATCTGCATAGGTTAATTTTGATGGGACCCAATAGGTTACCCTAGTTTGTCTATCTTTATACCTTGTTTACCACTGAACTTTTTGGGTAGTACTTGCTAGTGCTTTATGTGGTTTTGGGTATGAAGGTACATTATTCATGATCACACTTTTATTATATGTTTATTATTACTGTTCATGATAAGATCATTATGTTAATTGGAACATGGAGCGACCACCCGGGAAAACAGTGCTACCACAAGGGAGGAATGGGACCCCTTGGCTGATTAATTAGGAAAGCTAGTGGAAGACTACCTTACCCGAAAGGGGCAAGGGCAGTAGGGGAGTGGTCAGTGTAGGGAGGCCCTCGGGAGGATTTTGCTGCGATGGCGGTCCTGCAAGGGATTCCTGCATTGGAGCTTCCTATAAACTGTAGCGGGTTTTCTGAAGCTAGTGGAACTTTGTAAAGGCCTCGTAGTGTTACCCTGCCTCGCCTCCTCGGTAGAGGTGTATGGGAAGTCGTGATCCCTTGGCAGATGGGTAACATGACTTGTGGGTAAAGATGCGCAACCTCTGCAGAGTGTAAAACTGGTATACTAGCCGTGCTCACGGTCAAGAGCAGCTCGGACCCTCACATGATTAATTTATGGAACTAAATTCAATTTGTCATATGCATTGCATCGCAGGTGATGTTGTTACTTTTGTTCTACTACTTAATTGGGTTTGGTATTTACTTATACTTAGTAATTGCTAATAAAATTTTGACCAACTTTAAAAGCAATGCTCAGCTTCAACCATCCTCTTTGGTAAGCCTTACACTTCACGTGAGCTCCCACCTTTGGCGAGTTCATGCACATTATTCCCCACAACTTGTTGAGCGATGAACGTATGTGAGCTCACTCTTGCTGTCTCACACACCCCCCACAGGTCAAGAACAGGTACCACAGGATGAGGCGCTTGGAGGATGCTGTGACGAGTTCGTGAGAGGTCTAGGCCGTCGTCTCCCAGTCAACTTTGGGTTGCTGGACCGTTGTCTCCTTATAATGTAATTATTTATTTTGTATAGAACTCCTGTTATATATAAAGATGTGACATTCGATCCTGTGCCACTATACATCATATGTGTGAGACTTGGTCCCAGCATACCTGGTGTTTATGTTCGCGCCCGGGTCTTGGTGCCCCGAAACCAGGGTGTGACAGAAGTGGTATCAGAGGAATGTTGACTGTAGGACGAAACCTAGATAGAACTGGACAACCAATACTTACTTACCTTTGCTGCTCTGATTCTTTTCTAAACTTATCTTAATCTTTTTCTCATCTATTTCCGCTTACTCTGATTATTCTTACCTTTTCCTTCTAAAGACAAATGTGGATTTCACACTTTGAAATCCTGTACCTAAAGTGACCTTTAGGAATAGAGAGACCTAATCTTAGGAACAAAAACAAAAACTATTTTTTTAGGTATCTATACACTTGAATGCTTGTTCTTATGATACTTTTCTTATTTGGATCTTTGATTGAGTGTGATGGGTTGTGGAGTAACGTCCACAATTACATCTACATATACGTATATGTATAAATATAAATAAATAAAATTCATGAGATAACTAAATAATTTAGATTATCTTCCATTAAAGTGTATCAATTTTATATAGATCCCTCTTATCTTAAAAGACTCTCTCTTATCTTAATAGAGCCATCTTGTCTTAAAAGATGCTCTCTTACCTTAATAGATTCATCTCATCTTGAAAAGATTTTATCCTATCCTAATAGATCTAATTAATCTCAAGAGATTCTATCTTATTCTTAGAGGCTCACCTTGTCCTAATAAGCATACTTATCCCAAACACTCTACTTACCTCATCCTAAAGTAACAACTAGAATCTAATTAATGAGATCTTATATAGTCTAATCTAGTCATACCAACCTAATCTGGATTCTATCTAATCTATTATGATCTAATATATAGTAAGTTACTTAATGCTAGTACAAAGGATAAGGCCATACTCCAAACTCACTTAAGCCTAAATTGGTGACTTAGATCAACTCGGTCATGCAAAACTACTTAACCTACCTGATAAGTTACCTAAATGCATCTGCCCCAAAAGCAAAGTAAATCATGTTGGGCCTTTCCATCACAAGCACCGACAACTATCTTAACCATAAGACCTTAGCAGAGATGGAAACTCTAAGGATGAGGGCCAAAGAAGACCAACCTCGTCAAGGAAGGAGAAGCACCAACTCAAGTCTTCAAAGAGCAGGAGCTGGATCACCAAATGAGTCAAGATCCACCATCGATAAGGGAATCTTCTTTACCATAATCCTTATTACCGCAACCTTCTCTACTTCTGCCTAATAGCTAAACATAGTATACCCATGTGTTCCTAATCATTTCCTTATTTAATGACTTAAAAAAAAGTATATAGAAAACATTTGTGCTTAAAACCACTTGAAAAAAAAACTCGAAGCTAAACTGCAACCAAACATTTGGCTTTCTATATCTCTTTTCTTACAAATCTCGAGGACGAGATTTCTGTTAAGGGGGTAGGATTTGTAAAGCCCAAAATTGGTATAAGAAAAAAAATGATTAGATAAATAAATAGGTGGGTGTTTTAGGGATTCCTTGATTTCCTTTTTATTTTCTCTACATACTCAACTAATGGCATTAAAAAATAACAAACAAATAAATAAAGAAATGTGCACCTCATGCTGATGTTATTTATGTGATGCATCTTATTTGAATCAAGGAATCATAATTTAAATTGACCTCAAATGAAAATATAAAGTATAGGGGAGAAAGGAAATTTTAATAAAGTCATTCTTTTCTTCCGTATTTACACAATATGGAGAATAATAAATAAATAATTTTAGTGCAAGTAATAGAATAATTAGAATTTGGTTTGATGTTTGAAATCTGGAAATTAAAACCAGAATTCGAATTTAGTTTGAGTTTTTGATTTGGAAATAAAACAGAAATTATAACAGAAAAATGGAAAACGCGCATGGGCTGATTTCTTCCCTGGCTTCGGCCCAGCTGCGGTCTTCCTCGGCCCAAGTGGCCCGCGCGCGCTAACTACTGCCGGGGGGCTGCTGTTCAGCCTCACGAACCGGCAATGTGTGCTGGTGACTCTGTCAGGTGGGCCCGCTCGGACAGCTCGTTCTCCTACCTCCAACAAACTGCGATTTCTTCTCCGCTTCCACCGCTGGCCGGATTGTTCTCGCTGGCCGTTCTCCCCACCTCGGACTCTACCGCCGTGCTATAAATCCAAGGCCGCCCCTAGCCAACTCCATTGCGGTTTGTCACGGGTAGAGCTCCTACACCGTGAGCCATGGCGGCAAGCAGAGAAATTGAGGAGAGAAAGAGATGTCGCCGTCGGGGGAACCCAGCAAGGTTGCGCCTCAATCCACGGATGAAAGCCTCGGTGCATCACTTATCCATTGCGCAACTTCTCTTGGCGGTGGGGCTCACGGGGGGCCATCGGGGGTGGCCGGGATCCCTCACCGTCGCTCACGCTTCGTCGCAGGGCCGCTTCGTGCCGTGGACCGGTGATGCCGCTGCCCAATCAAAGGTAATGGTTACTCCACATAATCCCATCACCCCCGCTTTGCATTGCACCGGGTAGATTGGCAAATGGTGCTCTGTAGCATAGAAGCGTGTGGCTCCGGCGAGCCACCACCGTGTTCGCAGGGGCGCCTCGCCTGTGTGTCGGTCGGGGGAGAGAAGAAGGCGCGCTCACCGTCCGATTTGGATTGAGTGGAGGAGAGTAGGATAGTGGGGTGTTGTGGTGTGGGCCGTTGGATCGTCGTGATCGCGTAGCCGGAGCTCATCAGGCTGCGTAAAATCTGAACCGTCCATTTTTGATCCAATGGTCCAGAACGGCGCATACCTCTTCGCGGGTACATTTACAGAAGGGCCCCTGTACTTTATATATATAAACCCGCCATCCACCAGTGGGATGGTCTGTGTCTGGGTTATTTTTCGAAGTAAACCCCGATCTTCTCTGTAATAGTGTGTCCAGTCCAGGAATTAAAGAAAATAGGAAATAGAGATTTAGAAATTGATTTTGAATATAGAAATACTTGTACAACTTGTATAATCCATAGAAAATTCATGTGAAGTCCAAATTGATCCATTCCAATTCCTATAATTTTGTAATATTATTGTTTATCATTTAGTACCACTGTTTTGACATGAATATCACAATAAAATTTATATCCTACTTAATCTTGAACAAAACATATAAAACCTTCAGAAATTCATAACTTAAAATCTATAACTCCAAAACTAATAATTCTTGTTCCTCTGATCTTATTTTAATATGTAGATTATTAATATGAATTTTGCATATATGTTTGGTGTGATGTTAATTTTGCCTATACATGTTTGTCTGTATTGCTACGTTTAGCGTGAGGTCACGAGTCATCTGAGGATCATCCTGGTACCTGGAATCTGAAGTGTCAGGCAAGTTGTGCCCTTGATCACTTTTTTTACCCACTCATGTTCTAATTAATCATAATGATCTGCATAGGTTAATTTTGATGGGACCCAATAGGTTACCCTAGTTTGTCTATCTTTATACCTTGTTTACCACTGAACTTTTTGGGTAGTACTTGCTAGTGCTTTATGTGGTTTTGGGTATGAAGGTACATTATTCATGATCACACTTTTATTATATGTTTATTATTACTGTTCATGATAAGATCATTATGTTAATTGGAACATGGAGCGACCACCCGGGAAAACAGTGCTACCACAAGGGAGGAATGGGACCCCTTGGCTGATTAATTAGGAAAGCTAGTGGAAGACTACCTTACCCGAAAGGGGCAAGGGCAGTAGGGGAGTGGTCAGTGTAGGGAGGCCCTCGGGAGGATTTTGCTGTGATGGCGGTCCTGCAAGGGATTCCTGCACTGGAGCTTCCTATAAACTGTAGCGGGTTTTCTGAAGCTATTGGAACTTTGTAAAGGCCTCGTAGTGTTACCCTGCCTCGCCTCCTCGGTAGAGGTGTATGGGAAGTCGTGATCCCTTGGCAGATGGGTAACATGACTTGTGGGTAAAGATGCGCAACCTCTGCAGAGTGTAAAACTGGTATACTAGCCGTGCTCACGGTCAAGAGCAGCTCGGACCCTCACATGATTAATTTATGGAACTAAATTCAATTTGTCATATGCATTGCATCGCAGGTAATGTTGTTACTTTTGTTCTACTACTTAATTGGGTTTGGTATTTACTTATACTTAGTAATTGCTAATAAAATTTTGACCAACTTTAAAAGCAATGCTCAGCTTCAACCATCCTCTTTGGTAAGCCTTACACTTCACGTGAGCTCCCACCTTTGGCGAGTTCATGCACATTATTCCCCACAACTTGTTGAGCGATGAACGTATGTGAGCTCACTCTTGCTGTCTCACACACCCCCCACAGGTCAAGAACAGGTACCACAGGATGAGGCGCTTGGAGGATGCTGTGACGAGTTCGTGAGAGGTCTAGGCCGTCGTCTCCCAGTCAACTTTGGGTTGCTGGACCGTTGTCTCCTTATAATGTAATTATTTATTTTGTATAGAACTCCTGTTATATATAAAGATGTGACATTCGATCCTGTGCCACTATACATCATATGTGTGAGACTTGGTCCCAGCATACCTGGTGTTTATGTTCGCGCCCGGGTCTTGGTGCCCCGAAACCCGGGTGTGACATTATCAGATGTTTATCATCAATTCTTTTAAAGAAAAACTTAGTAATTAATATAATAATTAAATAATATAATAGTTATTAGTCTGAAAACTAGTATTTTATTTATAAATAGTTTTGGTGAATTTTTTATGAATTTTCAAGCTCTTTAAAAATTCATTTCGCAATAAAAAAAATCTCCTAACTCTAAATCGGCCCAATTAGGGGCCCAATACCCCAAAACCCTAAGCTACGCGTGCGCCAGCCAGCCAAAGCCACCGCCGCCGCCGCCGCCCTGCTGAGCACCTTCTCTCCCCTAACTCTCTCTCTCTCTCCCTCCTCCCTCGCCCCTCTCTCTCACCGCTCTCTCTCTGCAGCGCGCAAGCACAGCGGCCGAGCCGCTGCCAGGCCGGCCTCGTCCGCGTTCGAGCAGCCCCTAGCCCAAGTCGCCCTCTCCCGTGGCCGCGACGGTCCGCGCGACCCGCGCGCCCAGGCCGCTCGCCGAGCCGCCCGCGTCCGACCGCGCTCGCGTACAGGGAGCCGACGAGCCGCGCGCGGCACCCAGCTCTGCCCCACTCGCCGACGCCCAAGCGCCCAGGCGCGCACACCGTGACCCTGGCCGAGCCAAGCGCCATGGCCGGCCCTGCGCGCATCCAGCCAAGCCGAGCGCTCCAGCCTGTGCGACGCCGTGTCACCGAACCCGAAACCAAAGCCGAAGTCCCGCACGTCCGTTGATTACTCGCCGTTAATGGAGCATGAACTCCTCCGTTACTCCTTCTCCCATTTCTCTCCATTACTGAGAGCACCTAGAGGGGGGGGGGGTGAATAGGTGATCCTGTAAAAACTTCAAACTTAAGCCACAAACTTGTTAAGTGTTAGCACGAGTATTGCCAAGTGGCTAAGGTGAAGTCTCAACAAAACACAATACCACAAGAGATCAAGACAGAGGTGACACGGTGGTTTATCCCGTGGTTCGGCCAAGCCAATGCTTGCCTACTTCCACGTTGTGGCGTCCCAACGGACGAGGGTTGCAATCAACCCCTCTCAAGCGGTCCAAAGACCCACTTGAATACCACGGTGTTTTGTTGTTCCTTTCACTATCCCGTTTGCAAGGAATCTCCACAAATTGGAGTCTCTTGCCCTTACAAGTATATGATCACAAAGAAAGCACAGAGTAAGGGAGGGAAGCAACACACACAAATCCACAACAAAAGCGCACACACACGGCCAAGATTCGAGCTCGAATGACTATCTCAGAGTTCACACTAGAACAGAGCTCGAATCACTTAGAATCACAAACGAATGCGCAAAGAACTTGTGTGGATGATCAAGAATGCTCAAGAGTTGCTTGTGTATCTCCTCCATGCGCCTAGGGGCTCCTTTTATAGCCCCAAGGCAGCTAGGAGCCGTTGAGAGCAATTCTGGAAGGCTATCCTGGCCTTCTGTCGACGGGGGCACCGGACAGTCCGGTGCACACCGGACACTGTCCGGTGCCCGATTTGTTTCCTTTTCTGGCGCTTCTGACCGTTGGAAGACTGCCGTAGAACTGTGAGCCGTTGGCGCACCGGACAGTCCGGTGCACACCGGACAGTCTGGTGCCGTCTTCCGACCGTTGGCTCGGCCACGTGTCCCGCGCGGATTGCGCGGCCGACCGTTGGCCCTGGCCGACCGTTGGCTCACCGGACAGTCCGGTGCACACCGGACAGTCCGGTGAATTTTAGCCGTACGCCGTCGGCGAATTCCCGAGAGCGGCCAGTTCGCGCCGAGTTGGCCTGGCGCACCGGACACTGTCCGGTGCACACCGGACAGTCCGGTGCTCCAGACCGAGCTGGGACTTGGCAGCCCACAGCCAAGTCTTTTCTCCTCTTCTCTCTTCCTGTTTCTAACACTTAGACAAATATGTTAGTCCACGAAACCAATGTACTAAGGATTAGAAACATACCTTTACTCCATGATTTGTACTTTGTTCCATTTTACAATTAGGCACCTGTGTTGGTCACTAAATCACCAAAATACTTAGAAATGGCCCAAGGGCACATTTCCCTTTCAATCTCCCCCTTTTTGGTGATTTATGCCAACACAACATAAAGCAAGTTTAACAAGTACAAAAACACTTCAAATAATAACTCAAATTATTTTGAATCGATTTTGGCATATATGGATCATCCTTTGCCACCACTTGGTTTGTTTTTGCAAATCAACCTCAAATCTCTATCTCTAAGTTAAACACACATGTTTAAGCATAAAGAGAGTCATTCAAAAAGAGATTGATCAAGGATTTCAAAAACTCCCCCTTTTTCCCATAATCAATACTTCTCCCCACAAGAAGCCAACTTTTGACAAGAGAGACAACTTAAGAATTTTGACAAACCAAAAACTCTATTCTACTATTTTCAAAATCTCTCAAGTGGTAGCTGATCCATTTATTGCTTTGGCCTTTATTTTCTCCCCCTTTGGCATCAAGCACCAAAACGGGATCAATCTTGGCCCTTTAACCCCATTGCCTCACCAAAATCTTCACTTAAGAGCAAATGGCAATAAGAGTTAATGAGATGGACTTGGAGTAAGTTACCCCTCATCGGAGTGCAGTGGAAGTCTTGCATGGTCCAAGTCCACCTTTTCCCTTTCAATTCTCCTTTGAGACTAAAACAGGCAAACTCAAGCATATGGTTAGTCTCAAAGGGTCAAGTTGTAACACGTCTCCCCCTAAACATGTGCATCACTTTGCAACGGACTTGTGAGGTCCAGGGAGTGTTTGTACAACTTGAGCACCATAATAAGCAACAAAATGCAAAAAGGAACATGATCAAAAGCATGAATACATGTATGCTACAATTCAATCCAAGTTCCGCGAATCTAAGACATTTAGCTCACTACGCAGCCTGCAAAAGGTCTTCTCATCTAAAGGCTTGGTAAAGATATCGGCTAGCTGGTTCTCGGTGCTAACATAAAACACTTCGATATCTCCCTTTTGCTGGTGGTCTCTCAAAAAGTGATGCCGGATGTCAATGTGCTTTGTGCGGCTGTGCTCAACAGGATTTTCCGCTATTCGGATAGCACTCTCATTATCACATAGGAGTGGGACTTTGCTCAGATTGTAGCCAAAGTCCCTGAGGGTTTGCCTCATCCAAAGTAGTTGCGCGCAACACTGACCTGCGGCAACGTACTCGGCTTCAGCGGTGGATAGGGCAACGGAGGTTTGTTTCTTAGAGTTCCATGACACCAGGGACCTTCCTAAGAATTGGCACGTCCCCGATGTACTCTTCCTATCGACCTTACATCCAGCATAGTCGGAATCTGAGTACCCAATTAAGTCAAAGTTAGACCCCTTTGGATACCAGATCCCGAAGCAAGGCGTAGCGACTAAATATCTAAGAATTCGCTTCACCGCCACCAAGTGACACTCCTTAGGATCGGATTGAAATCTAGCACACATGCATACGCTAAGCATAATATCCGGTCTACTAGCACATAAATAAAGTAAAGACCCTATCATTGACCGGTATGCTTTTTGATCAACGGACTTACCTCCTTTGTTGAGGTCGGTGTGTCCGTCGGTTCCCATCGGTGTCTTTGCGGGCTTGGCGTCCTTCATCCCAAACCGCTTTAGCAGATCTTGCGTGTACTTCGTTTGGGAGATGAAGGTGCCGTCCTTGAGTTGCTTCACTTGGAACCCAAGGAAGTAGTTCAACTCGCCCATCATCGACATCTCGAATTTCTGCGTCATCACCCTGCTAAACTCTTCACAAGACCTTTGATTAGTAGAACCAAATATTATGTCATCGACATAAATTTGGCATACAAACAAATCACCATCACATGTCTTTGTAAAAAGAGTTGGATCGGCTTTCCCAACCTTGAAAGCATTAGCAAGTAAGAAATCTCTAAGGCATTCATACCATGCTCTTGGGGCTTGCTTAAGTCCATAGAGCGCCTTAGAGAGCTTACACACGTGGTCGGGGTACCGCTCATCCTCGAAGCCAGGGGGTTGCTCCACGTACACTTCCTCCTTTATTGGCCCGTTGAGGAACGCGCTCTTCACATCCATTTGGTACAACCTGAAAGAATGGTGAGCGGCATATGCTAGCAAGATGCGAATGGATTCTAGCCTAGCCACAGGAGCAAAAGTCTCCTCAAAGTCCAAACCTGCGACTTGGGCATAACCTTTTGCCACAAGTCGAGCCTTGTTCCTTGTCACAACTCCGTGCTCGTCCTGTTTGTTGCGGAACACCCACTTGGTTCCCACAACATTTTGCTTGGGACGAGGCACCAGCGTCCAAACTTCATTGCGCTTGAAGTTGTTGAGTTCCTCCTGCATGGCCAACACCCAATCCGGATCTAGCAAGGCCTCCTCTACCCTGAAAGGCTCAATAGAGGAGACAAAGGAGTAATGTTCACAAAAATTAACTAATCGAGACCGAGTAGTTACTCCCTTGCTAATGTCACCCAGAATTTGGTCGACGGGATGATCCCTTTGAATCATCGCTCGAACTTGGGTTGGAGGTGCCGGTTGTGCTTCTTCCTCCATCACATGATCGACTTGTACTCCCCCTTGATCACACGCCTCCTTTTGATGAACCTGTTCATCGTCTTGAGTTGGGGGTTGCACCGTCGTTGAGGAAGAAGGTTGATCTCGTTCATCCTGTTCCTGTGGCCGAATGTCTCCAATCGCCATGGTTCGTATAGCGGCCGTCGGAACATCTTCTTCATCTACATCATCACAATCAACAACTTGCTCTCTTGGAGAGCCATTAGTCTCATCAAATACAACGTCGCTAGAGACTTCAACCAAACCCGATGTTTTGTTGAAGACCCTATACGCCTTTGTATTTGAATCATAACCTAATAAAAACCCTTCTACAGCTTTGGGAGCAAACTTAGAATTTCTACCCTTCTTCACTAGAATGTAGCACTTGCTCCCAAATACACGAAAGTACGATACATTGGGTTTGTTACCGGTTAGTAGCTCATACGAAGTCTTCTTGAGGAGTCGATGAAGGTAGACCCTGTTGATGGCGTGGCAAGCCGTGTTCACGGCTTCCGACCAAAAGCACTCGGGGGTCTTGAACTCTCCAAGCATCGTCCTCGCCATATCGATTAGCGTCCTGTTCTTCCTCTCTACCACACCATTTTGCTGTGGTGTGTAGGGAGCGGAGAACTCGTGCTTGATCCCTTCCTCCTCAAGAAACTCCTCCACTTGAAGGTTCTTGAACTCGGACCCGTTGTCGCTCCTTATCTTCTTCACCTTGAGCTCAAACTCATTTTGAGCTCTCCTGAGGAAGCGCTTGAGGGTCCCTTGGGTTTCAGACTTATCCTGCAAAAAGAACACCCAAGTGAAGCGGGAAAAGTCATCAACAATAACTAAACCATACTTACTTCCTCCTATGCTTAGATAGGCGACGGGTCCGAAGAGGTCCATATGCAGCAGCTCCAGAGGTCTTGACGTGGTCATCACATTCTTGCTGTGATGTGCTCCTCCCACCTGCTTACCTGCTTGACAAGCTGCACAAGGTCTATCTTTTTCGAAATAAACATTTGTTAGACCTATCACGTGTTCTCCCTTTAGAAGCTTGTGGAGGTTCTTCATCCCCACATGTGCTAAGCGGCGATGCCACAGCCAGCCCATGCAAGTCTTAGCCATTAAGCATGCATCTAGACCGGCCTCTTCTTTTGCAAAATCAACTAAATAAAGCTTGCCGTCTAGTACACCCTTAAAAGCTAGTGAACCATCACATCTTCTAAAGACAGACACATCTACATTAGTAAAAAGGCAATTGTATCCCATTTGACATAATTGACTAACAGATAGCAAATTATATCCAAGACTCTCCACTAAGAATACATTTGAGATAGAATGCTCATTAGAAATTGCAATTTTACCTAACCCTTTTACCTTGCCTTGATTCCCATCACCGAATATAATTAAATCTTGGGAATCCTTATTCTTGACGTAGGAGGTGAATATCTTCTTCTCCCCCGTCATATGGTTTGTGCATCCGCTGTCGATAATCCAGCTTGAACCCCCGGATGCATAAACCTGCAAGGCAAATTTAGGCTTGGGTCTTAGGTACCCAACTCATGTTGGGTCCTGCAAGGTTAGCACAAATATCTTTAGGGACCCAAATGCAAGATTTATCTCCCTTGCATCTAGCCCCTAATTTCCTAGCAACTACCTTCTTACCCTTTCTACAAATAGCAAAGGGAGCATTACAAGCATAATAAATGGTAGAAGGTTCATTCACTACTTTCCTAGGAGCATGAATAACATTCTTTCTAGGTACATGAGCAATATCTCTCCTAGGCATATGTACAACATTTCTCCTACACATATCTCTACCATGATTATAAGAAGAACTAGAAGCAAACATTGCATGAGAATCATAAACATGTGAATCAAAATGATTATAAGCATTTCTAGCATGTCTCCTATCATAATACATAAAAGCATGATTCTTTTTCGCATTACTAGCCATCGGGGCCTTCCCCTTCTCCTTGACGAAGATGGGAGCCTTATGGCTTGTTAAGTTCTTGGCTTCCCTCTTGAAGCCAAGCCCATCCTTAATTGAGGGGTGTCTACCAATCGTGTAGGCATCCCTTGCAAATTTTATTTTATCAACTTCATTCTTGCTAGTCTTAAGTTGGGCATTAAGACTAGCCACTTCATCATTTAATTTGGAAATTAGAACTAGGTGTTCACTACAAGTATTAACATCAAAATCCTTACACCTAGTACAAATTTCAACATGTTCAACACAAGAATTTGATTTACTAGCTACTTCTAGTCTAGCACTTAAATCAATATTAACACTTCTTAAGGTAGAAATGGTTTCATGACAGGAAGATATTTCACTAGAAAGCATTTCATTTCTTTTCACTTCTAAAGCATATGATTTTTGTGCCTCTACAAATTTATCATGTTCATCATACAATAAATCTTCTTGCTTTTCTAAAAGCCTATCCTTTTCATTCAATGCATCAATCAATTCATTGATTTTATCTATCTTAGATCTATCTAAGCCCTTGAACAAGCAAGAATAATCTATGTCATCATCACTAGACTCACTATCACTAGAAGAAGCATAAGTGGAGTCTTGAGTACTCACCTTCTTCTCCCTTGCCATAAGGCAAGTGAGACGCTCGTTGGGGAAGAGAGCCGATTTGTTGAAGGCAGTGGCGGCGAGTCCTTCGTTGTCGGAGTCGGAGGAGGAGCAATCCGAGTCCCACTCCTTTCCTAGATGCGCCTCGCCCTTTGCCTTCTTGTATTGCTTCTTCTTCTCTCTTTTGTTCCCCTTTTCCTGGTCACTTTCATTATCGGGACAGTTAGCAATGAAATGACCAAGCTTACCGCATTTGAAGCATGAGCGCTTCCCCTTGGCTTTGGTCTTGCTTGGTTGTCCCTTGTGACCTTTAAGCACCGTCTTGAATCTTTTAATGATGAGAGCCATCTCTTCATCATTAAGGCCAGCCGCCTCAACTTGCGCCACCTTGCTAGGTAGCGACTCCTTGCTCCTCGTTGCCTTTAGAGCAATGGGTTGAGGCTCGTGGAGTGGTCCGTTCAACGCGTCGTCGACGTATCTTGCCTCCTTGATCATCATCCGCCCGCTCACGAATTTTCCAAGTACTTCCTCGGGCGTCATCATCGTGTACCTGGGATTCTCACGAATATTGTTCACGAGATGAGGATCAAGTACGGTAAAGGACCTGAGCATTAGGCGGACGACATCGTGATCCGTCCAACGCGTGCTTCCGTAGCTCCTTATTTTGTTGATAAGGGTCTTGAGCCGGTTGTACGTCTGAGTTGGCTCCTCTCCCCTTATCATGGCGAACCGTCCAAGCTCGCCCTCCACCAACTCCATCTTGGTGAGCATGGTGATGTCGTTCCCCTCGTGAGAGATCTTGAGGGTGTCCCATATCTGCTTGGCATTGTCCAAGCCGCTCACCTTATTGTACTCTTCCCTGCACAAAGATGCTAAGAGAACAGTAGTAGCCTGTGCATTTTTATGAATCTGTTCATTTATAAGCATAGGGCTATCCGAGCTATCGAATTTCATTCCGTTCTCCACAATCTCCCATATGCTAGGATGGAGAGAGAATAAGTGACTACGCATTTTGTGACTCCAAAATCCGTAGTCCTCCCCATCGAAGTGTGGAGGTTTGCCAAGAGGAATGGAAAGCAAATGCGAATTCGAACTATGTTGAATACGGGAATAATCAAATGAAAAGTTCGAATTGACCGTCTTCCTGTAGTCGTTGTCGTCGTCCTTTTGGGAAGAAGTGGATTCATCACTATCGTCGTAGTAGATGATCTCCTTGATACGCCTCGTCTTCTTCTTCTTCCCTTCCTTTCGTCTATGGCCCGAGCCGGAGTCGGTAGGCTTGTCGTCCTTCGGCTCGTTGACGAAGGTCTCCTTTTCTTTGTCGTTGATCACAATACCCTTCCCCTTAGGATCCATCTATTCGGGCGGTTAGTCCCTTTGTGAATAGAACGGCTCCGATACCAATTGAGAGCACCTAGAGGGGGGGGGGGTGAATAGGTGATCCTGTAAAAACTTCAAACTTAAGCCACAAACTTGTTAAGTGTTAGCACGAGTATTGCCAAGTGGCTAAGGTGAAGTCTCAACAAAACACAATACCACAAGAGATCAAGACAGAGGTGACACGGTGGTTTATCCCGTGGTTCGGCCAAGCCAATGCTTGCCTACTTCCACGTTGTGGCGTCCCAACGGACGAGGGTTGCAATCAACCCCTCTCAAGCGGTCCAAAGACCCACTTGAATACCACGGTGTTTTGTTGTTCCTTTCACTATCCCGTTTGCAAGGAATCTCCACAAATTGGAGTCTCTTGCCCTTACAAGTATATGATCACAAAGAAAGCACAGAGTAAGGGAGGGAAGCAACACACACAAATCCACAACAAAAGCGCACACACACGGCCAAGATTCGAGCTCGAATGACTATCTCAGAGTTCACACTAGAACAGAGCTCGAATCACTTAGAATCACAAACGAATGCGCAAAGAACTTGTGTGGATGATCAAGAATGCTCAAGAGTTGCTTGTGTATCTCCTCCATGCGCCTAGGGGCTCCTTTTATAGCCCCAAGGCAGCTAGGAGCCGTTGAGAGCAATTCTGGAAGGCTATCCTGGCCTTCTGTCGACGGGGGCACCGGACAGTCCGGTGCACACCGGACACTGTCCGGTGCCCGATTTGTTTCCTTTTCTGGCGCTTCTGACCGTTGGAAGACTGCCGTAGAACTGCGAGCCGTTGGCGCACCGGACAGTCCGGTGCACACCGGACAGTCCGGTGCCGTCTTCCGACCGTTGGCTCGGCCACGTGTCCCGCGCGGATTGCGCGGCCGACCGTTGGCCCTGGCCGACCGTTGGCTCACCGGACAGTCCGGTGCACACCGGACAGTCCGGTGAATTTTAGCCGTACGCCGTCGGCGAATTCCCGAGAGCGGCCAGTTCGCGCCGAGTTGGCCTGGCGCACCGGACACTGTCCGGTGCACACCGGACAGTCCGGTGCTCCAGACCGAGCTGGGACTTGGCAGCCCACAGCCAAGTCTTTTCTCCTCTTCTCTCTTCCTGTTTCTAACACTTAGACAAATATGTTAGTCCACAAAACCAATGTACTAAGGATTAGAAACATACCTTTACTCCATGATTTGTACTTTGTTCCATTTTACAATTAGGCACCTGTGTTGGTCACTAAATCACCAAAATACTTAGAAATGGCCCAAGGGCACATTTCCCTTTCAATTACGCTCGATAGAAACTGACGCTTGTGATGGCCATTGAAGACCACCAGTGACCTCTCCTCTCCCTCCTGCTCCCTATAAAAGGCAGCAGAGCTCTCTCTCATTTTCTCCTACCCGAGCTCGCCTCTCTCTAGCTCTCCTTGCTCGCCAGTGCACTGCTCGTCGCCGGAGATTGCCGTTCGTCGCCGGAGTTCACAGGAGCCCGTGGAGTTCGTCGGAGTTACGCCATCCGCCGTCCATAGTCGAGCCCTGCTCTTCACCCGGCCGAAACCCCGTCGAGTCCTCCCCGTCGCAAGCACGAACCCAAGGTTGATGACGACCCAAATTATTTTGTGTATTTCATAAAAGTACTTTTTGATTTGATTCATGAGTTGTATATTTTGTTTGTTGTAATATGAACACGTGTGTTCGCAATTTATCTGTATGTGCGTTGTGGAATTCTTGGTAGAGATATGCGATCGTTAGTACACCGTTATATTTAATGTTAGTCGTGGCGTTGATTTTTGGACTAGAGAAATATGACGTAGATTTAGTAGTCACACGTTGGTAATAAAAATACTAGATAAGAATTTGTAGTCAAATTTGGTCATAATAAACTTTAGAAACCATTTGGAGAATTATAGTCATAGGTGCATTTTAATGGATTTAGAAAATGGTATAGAACTCATGTCATATAAATAATATAGGATTTCTAGATGATTTATCTAATTATTTTATTAACATTTGTTTTTTTATAAAGAAAGGAGAAAATATCATTAGTAGGATGGAAAACAGATTTTTGCTAGTCAAATAAACATGTTCGCAAATTGAGCACTTAGATTTTAGAGTAAGTAAAATAATAGTTTATGTCAAAATAACCTCACTTGTGTTATAAAAGTTCAATTAGTATTTATAGGGATTTTTAGAATGTTAAATTCATTTTTGCTATACTAAATAATTGAGTTAGAAATAATAAAAGGTATTAATTTATTTATTAGTATTAAAAGACGATAATTATCATTAATTCCATTGATGATGTTAAAATAAATTAATACTAGTTAAAACTTTATTTATTGCACCCATTCATAAATTCATCATTTAGGACTCACAATAATAACTATAATTGAATTAATAAATATTTACGCGTTTAGGACGTATTTAAGGTGTGATAAGTGCGGTGTGTGTTTATTTGTGTAATGGTGTATGTTTATGTAATGGTGCGTGTTTATTTATGGGTGTATACTTTCTTTTGTATGGCGACGTGAAATGTTATTAGAGGCCGACGGTGGGGTAGACGAACCCAATTCGTTCGAAGACGATCCGCAGGACTCGTTTGAGCAAGGCAAGTGGATTCTCCCTCTGCATATTCTGTTTGTACCTATTCATTGCATATAATAATGTTTACTTTTTGATATATTGCATAATTTGATGGGTTTATCTAATTAAGGATTTCCTAGATTTACCAACTGTATTCCTTGTTTACCCTAGGAAATAATTAAGCTTTGCAAAATTTATGCTACCGCTCAACTTAATGATTTTTGATATCACTCATTAATTGATTTTAATGTTCCAAAAATTTAATTGGCAATTATGACATTAACCCGATGGTTAAAAACAACATTATTACATATTAATTGGAACATGGAGTGACCACCCAGGATAACAGTGCAACCACGAGTGCTATCATGGCTCTGGCTTTGGTAATTAGCTTTAAATGTTTAGTGCCTAGCAACCTTACCTGAAATATGGGCAAGAGGGGGAGCGGTAGGTGCTGGCAGCCCACGTTAACATGGGGACGTATTCTTGGCTAAGGTACCTCACCCAGGGGGCCACCACCATCGTCTTTAGAAACCTTAGCAGGTTGCTTCGTATTAAGTGTATTTTGTGAAAGCCTCATAATGGATCCCTAGCCATTCACCTCGGCAGTGTTTAAGGGTCCGATCAACCCGGGCTAGATGGGATACATGGCTTGTGGGTAAAGTTGTACCACCTCTGCAGAGTGTAAAACTGATATATCAGCCGTGCTCCCGGTTATGAGCGACCTGGACTCCTCACATGATAATTGAACTTGAAGATGGAATTAAATTGAGATCCGATGATCTGCCAATAATCTGCTTAAGTGGTTTCACTTAAGTGTTTTTGTTATACTCATATTCCTTTGTTTAAATGGGATATTTGAGATTCACACTTATTAGTAAGACAGGTGTTGTTAATAAAATGTTGACCAACTAAAATGCTTACTGCTCAACCTTAGCCTCACCTTGTTATGCCTGCATTAATTTTCCCCCACTTGCTGAGCCCCAACCATAAGTGAGCTCACCCTTGCTAATATTTTGATCAAAGGGTGATGCTGGATACTTTGATGGAGATTTTATCGACGACGAATTCTAAGTCTAACGATGCGCCGGTCATCTTCCTATGGGAGATTGCCCAGTTGTTTATTTCCGCCGTACTTTGATGTGATACTTGTTAAAGATACAATGTTCCAGATGATGTAATAAAGTATTATACTCTCTTTACGCCTTTATTGCATTGTCTTTTGATATATTACACTTGTGATGTCAACATATGTGTGGAAATGGATCCTGGCACACATGCTATGCGCTCGGTTCTACCCCCTAGAACCGGGTGTGACAGAAGTGGTATCAAAGCTATGCTGACCCTAGGTCGTTAGATTAGTTAGAAATGGAAAGCCTAGTTTCTTCAAAACTTGCTAATTTCACTCTTATAAATTATTTTATCAGCCTTACCTTTTTGAAATTTCAACTGAGTTGACTCTTCTCTTGTAGATGGTTCGTACTCTCCAAACTACTCGCATCAACACCAGCTACGCCCCTCAGCCCCGACAGATCCCTGTCTACCCAGTGGTAGTCGAGGAAGTTCCTGCGGATCTCCCTCCCATCCGAGTAGAGAATGTAGTCAACCTGGAGGACAGCTCGGAGGAATAGCTGCCGACGCCTACCCCGTTGGTAGAATCCCTGGCCTTCGCAGCTAGGTCATCGACGTCAGCACCGCCTGCACCAGCCTTCCAAGCACCTGCACCCGGAGGCGACGACCCCGACGACTCCGGAGACGACGATGACGAGGATGATCGATGACGACGAAGAAGGTGCAGACAAACACGTCCACGAGGAAGCTGACTACGCCCAGCAGGACTACTTCATGGGGTTTGGTCCTATTGTCGAACATTATACATCAATGTTCGAGACAGGGCACTTCCCCAACCTACTACAAGAAGTGCTGCACGCGCTAGGCACCTACGTCCGCCCCCCTGTATGAAACAAGGCGAGTGAGCGAGCCTCCCCGGGCTTGCTATTACATCACTCGCATCCACGTTAGGGTGATGGATGCAGGGGACAGGGGATTCAGGACTCTATCTGCTCACGAGTCCCTGACACCACTGTCCACCTACACTACCTCGGTCAGCGATGCTGCCCGTCGGACCCTGTGGTCGCTCAGCCACACCTACCGGCAGCAGCTACAGAACACGAGGTTCAGGCATCTTCCTCAGCGTCTGTGTGGAGGAAGTCAGACCAGCATCGTCCCAGGTGAAGCTAGTGAGGATCGCCTCAACACCCTAGCTGGTGCAGTGGCCGGTCTCAACACCGACCTGGACAGTGCCACCCTGGATCTCTATAGGGTGCACTTGGAGCTGGAAAATGCCCATGCCAGGATTGCAGCCCTGGAAGCCCAACTGCAAGGACTGGATCTGCCCGAAGCTCAGGTCCCCGCCATGGCGTTGTCTCCTCCCCGCAAGAGGCTGCGCTATGGAGAGCCTGGATCCGTCACTAGGCTGCTTTAAAGTATTTTGAGTTATGATGTAATAAGTTAGTCTTTGCGTTAGATGTTGAACACCTTTTTAAGTTATCATATTAATAAATAACAACCATGTGATGGTGATTGGTTGAAATGTTTGATTTGGATCTTTGTTTGAGTGCCATGGTCTTATGGAATGATGGCCATAAGATCATATAAAAAAAATAATAATAAACTTAGGATGTTCCCCTCTAGAATCTTTTCTACTCTTCTCTCTTCTAAGATGTTCACTTCCTAACCAATCAGATGGTGAACGCTCGTCAAGGACCCAACAACAACCGGAACCAGCGTGGTCAACAAGTACCACCACCACCACCAAATCCCAACATGGAGCAGTTCATTGCCGTCCAGATGCAGATTCTGCAAGGACTCACTGCGGCTGTTCAGCAGATTCAACAGAACCAGCAGAATCAGCAACATCAGCAGCAACAACAGTATGCACCCCCCGGCTAGAGATAAACACCGAGATTTCATGAGTCATCACCCGCCGACATTTTCTCATGCGTTGATCCTCTGGATGCCGATGACTGGCTCAAAGTCATTGGAAAGAAGCTAGACATCACCTAGTGCAATGACCGGGAGAAGGTCTTGTACGCCTTGGGAAGACTCGAGGGTTCCGCGTCTGACTGGTGGGATGCCTTCACAGCGGCACATCCCAACGCGGATACAATAACTTGGCAGGAATTTCAAGAGAACTTCCGCACTCATCACATTCCTTCGGGAATTATGAAGCTGAAGAAGAAGGAGTTCCTTTCCCTTACTTAAGGGAATATGTCTGTTAGTGAGTATCGTGATCGCTTTACTCAGCTTTCACGCTATGCCCCAGAAGAAGTGGACACTGATGAGAAGCGCCAAGAGCGTTTCTTGGAAGGACTAATTGGACCTCTGAATTATCAACTTCAGAGTCATACATTTCCCAACTTCTAGACACTATTGGACAAGGCAATTGGCCTTGAGAGTAAAAGAAAGGAGCTATCTGACCACAAAAGAAAATTCCAAGGTCAGTCAAGCAGGAACACCCGCCCTAACAACGCTCAAGGTTTGCAGTTCCGCTCTGGAAAATAGGCGGAAACAATTATCAAGTGCAACGCTCTGGACAGCAAGGCCAGAGAAATAATCAGAGTCAGAACCAACAAAGGAGCAACTCTCAGACCAATCAGAGGTCTGGTGGGAGTTCACAGAACCGTCAAGGTGGCGCCGTGAACACGCAGGCCAGAAACAACGCACCTGTCCAACCCAATGGATGTTTCAAGTGCGGTGAGCTAGGCCACTATGCCAACAACTGCCCAAGGCGCAACCAGCGAACACCCCAAAGGAGCAATACTTAGAGGAATGACCAGAACACCCCCGCTCATGGATCTGCTCAGAACAAGACACCGCAGAACCAGAGCAGAGGAAGGGTCAATCACGTCACTGCGGAATCAGTACCTGAGGATGCCAACATAGTGTATGGTATGTTCCTTGTTAACTCCATACCTGCATCAGTTTTATTTGACTCTGGATTCATTTATGACCGAGTCATTTGTGGAAAAACATAACATACCAAAGTACCCTCTTAAGAAGATATTACATATTAGTTCACCGAGAGGTGACATGAAGGCCACACACTCATGCCCCATGTTAATATCAAGATTCAAGGAATAGATTTTTCAGTCGACCCAGTGGTCCTAGGATCCAACGGTATTGATGTGATTCTTGGATGCAACTGGTTGAAAAGTTGTGATGGAGTGATACAGTGTGCCAATGGAACAGTTATGTTGACAAGTCCTCAAGGTGAAAGAATCCAAGTTAACATAGACAAGTCAACAGATGAAAAAGGGAAAACAGTGATCAATCACTTGGAAGAAAAGCCCTTAGAAAATATCAAAGTAGTGTGCGAATACCCAGACGTATTTCCGGAGGAATTACTAGGTATGCCACCTGACCGTGATATAGAGTTTTCTATTGAATTATTACCCGGAACCGCACCTATCTCGAAAAGACCTTATAGAATGGATGTCAAAGATTTAGTAGAACTGAAGAAACAAATAGAAGAATTACTAGAAAAAGGTTTCATTCGCCCAAGTTCATCCCCTTGGGGAGCCCCAGTGCTATTTGTGAACAAGAAGGATGGTTCGAGGAGAATCTGCGTTGATTATAGAAGTTTGAATGAAGTAATCATCAAGAATAAATACCCACTACCTCTAATTGAAGATTTATTCGATTAAATGAAAGGAGCTAAGATATTCTTGAAGATAGATCTGAGATCGGGATATCATTAGTTAAAGATTCGAGCAGAAGATGTACCCAAGACAGCCTTCATGACAAGATATGGATTATATGAGTTTTTGGTCATGTTGTTTGGACTGACTAATGCACCTGCATACTTTATGAACTTGATGAATAAAGTATTCATGGAATATCTGGATCAGTTTGTGGTCGTATTCATTAACGACATACTGATATACTCTTCGAATGAAGAAACACATGAAGATCATCTAAGGCTAGTCCTACAAAAGCTTCGTGACAACCAACTATACGCAAAATTCTCGAAGTGTGATTTTTGGTTGAAGGAAGTTGCTTTCTTAGGGCATATCGTTACCGATGGTGGAATTAAAGTGGACCCAGGAAACATAAGTGAGATACTGGATTGGAAGCAACCAAAGGATGCGTCCAAGATCAGAAGTTTTCTTGGATTGGCAGGATACTATAGAAGATTTATTGAAGGTTTTTTCCAAGTTAGTGAAACCTCTTACCTCTCTACTGGAGAAAGGTAAAGAGTTCAAGTGGGATGAAGCTTGTCAGAATTGTTTTGAAGAACTCAAGAAAAGGTTAACCACTACACCAATATTGGTAATGCTAGACATCCATAAGGGATTTGATGTGTATTGCGATGCATCACACCTTGGACTTGGATGTGTGCTAATGCAAGAAGGAAAAGTGATAGCTTATGCCTCAAGGCAGTTGAGGAAACATGAGAAGAATTATCCTACGCACGATTTGGAACTAGCTGCCGTAGTGCATGCTTTGAAGATTTGGAGGCACTATATGATTGGAAACAAGTGCAAAATCTTCATGGATCACAAAAGCTTGAAATACATATTCACTCATAAGGAACTCAACCTCAGATAGAGAAGATGGCTTGAGTTGATTAAGGACTATGATTTGGAAATACAATATCACCCCGGAAAAGCAAATGTAGTAGATGATGCTTTGAGCCGTAAGGGTCAAGTGAACAACATCACTACTCATTTGATGTCACAAGAATTGTGTTGGGAAATGGAACAACTCAACCTTGGATTGCTTTATAATGTAGAAGCAACAGTTATGGAAGTTGAATCTACTTTGGAAGAAGAGATTCGTAAAGGACAAGAGTCCGATGAGAAGATTAAGGAAATTAAAGCTTTGATTGGTTTGGGTAAAGCCCCAGATTTCACGGAAGATGAACAAGGCACAATATGGTTTAAGAAGAGAATCTGTGTACCAGAAATAAAAAACTTGCACCAACTTATCTTGAGAGAAGCTCATGATTCAGCTTACTCTATTCACCCTAGAAGTACAAAGATGTACCAGGATCTTAAGGAAAAGTATTGGTGGTACGGTTTGAAAAGAGATGTTGCTACTCATGTTGCATTATGTGACGTGTGTCAGCGAGTTAAAGCCGAACACCAAAGACCAGCAGGATTACTACAACCTCTCAAGGTACCGGAATGGAAATGGGAAGAAATTAGTATGGATTTCATAGTTGGACTACCCCGTACTCGAGATGGCTATGATTCAATATGGGTCATAGTAGACAAGTTAACTAAAGTAGCCCACTTTATACCTGTGAAGACAACTTACTCGGGAGCCCAGTTAGCACAGTTATACATGTCGAGGATTATTTGTCTGCATGGAGTACCGAAGAAGATCGTATCAGATCGAGGAACCCAATTTACCTCGCGCTTTTGGAAAAGACTTCATGAGTCCATGGATACCAAGCTAAATTTTAGTTCAGCTTATCATCCACAAACGGACGGGCAAACAGAAAGGACAAACCAAGTGTTGGAAGATATGCTAAGAGCTTGCGCTCTAAAGCATGGTAGAAGCTGGGATAAAAGTTTGCCTTATGCAGAATTCTCATATAACAACAGTTATCAGGCAAGTCTAAAAATGGCACCATTTGAAGCACTTTATGGACGAAAGTGTAGAACACCGCTTTATTGGAATCAGACCGGAGAAAGTCAAGTATTTGTTCCAGAAATTCTCCAAGAGGCGGAAAAGCAAGTGCAGATTATCAGAGAAAATTTGAAGACAGCACAGTCAAGACAGAAAAGCTATGCTGATAATAGAAGAAGAGAATTGATGTTTGAAGTAGGAGACTTCGTATACCTTAAAGTTTCACCGATGAGAGGAATGAAAAGGTTTAAGGTTAAAGGAAAATTATCACCTCGCTATATTGGCCCATTCAAGATTTTGGAAAGAAACGGTGAAGTAGCCTACCAGTTAGAGCTACCTGATAGTTTATCGGATGTGCATGACATATTTCACGTATCACAACTCAAGAAGTGCTTAAGAGTACCAGAAGAACAGTCACCCATGGAAGAACTGAATGTTAATGAGGATTTGACCTATTCGGAGTACCCGGTCAGAATTCTGGAAACATCTCGCAGAATTACACGGAGTAAAGTCATTAACATGTGCAAAGTTCAGTGGAGTCATCATTCGGAAGATGAGGCCACTTGGGAAAGAGAAGATGAACTCAGAGCAGAATTTCCCCAGTTATTCTCGGAAGTTTCTTAATCTCGAGGATGAGATTCTTTTTAAGAGGGGTAGGTTTGTAACACCATAAAAGCCATCAATTAAAAATAATGAATTTAGTTATTATATTAATTAGGGTAATAATTTTTAAGTGTTTAATTATTTATTTGCATTTTGATCATTTTCTTGGTATGCGCTCATTGATTATCGGATGTTTATCATCAATTCTTTTAAAGAAAAACCTAGTAATTAATATAATAATTAAATAATATAATAGTTATTAGTCTAAAAACTAGTATTTTATTTATAAATAGTTTTGGTGAATTTTTTATGAAATTTTGAGCTCTTTAAAAATTCATTTCGCAATAAAAAAAATCTCCTAACTCTAAATCGGCCCAACTAGGGGCCCAATACCCCAAAACCCTAAGCTACGCGCGCGCCAGCCAGCCAAAGCCGCCATAGCCGCCTTGCTGAGCACCTTCTCTCCCCTAACTCTCTCTCTCCCTCCTCCCTCGCTCCTCTCTCTCACCGCTCTCTCTCTGCAGCGCGCAAGCACAGCGGCCGAGCTGCTGCCAGGCCGGCCTCGCCCGCGTTCGAGCAGCCCCCAGCCCAAGTCGCTCTCTCCCGTGGCCACGACGGTCCGCGCGACCCGCGTGCCCAGGCCGCTCGCCAAGCCACCCGCGTCCGACCGCGCTCGCGTACAGGGAGCCGACGAGCCGCGTGCGGCACCCTGCCCTGCCCCACTCGCTGACGCCCAAGCGCCCAGGCGTGCACACCGTGACCTCGGCCGAGCCAAGCGCCATGGTTGGCCCTGCGCGCATCCAGCCGCACCGAGCGCTCCAGCCCGTGCGACGCCGCATCACCGAACCCGAAACCGAAGCCGAAGTCCCGCACGTCCGTTGATTACTCACCGTTAATGGAGCATGAACTCGTCCGTTACTCCTTCTCCCATTTCTCTCCATTACGTTCGATAGAAACTGACGCTTGTGATGGCCATTGAAGACCACCAGCGACCTCTCCTCTCCCTCCTGCTCCTTATAAAAGGCAGCAGAGCTCTCTCTCATTTTCTCCTACCCGAGCTCGCCTCTCTCTAGCTCTCCTCGCTCGCTAGTGCACTGCTCGTCGCCGGAGATTGCCGTTCGTCGCCCGAGTTCACCGGAGCCCGTGGAGTTCGCCGGAGTTACGCCATCCGCCGTCCATAGTCGAGCCCTGCTCTTCACCCGGTCGAAACCCCGTCAAGTCCTCCCCGTCGCACGCACAAACCCAAGGTTGATGACGACCCAAATTATTTTGTGTATTTTATGAAAGTACTTTTTGATTTGATTCATGAGTTGTATATTTTATTTGTTGTAATATGAACACGTGTGATTCACAATTTATGTGTATGTGCGTTGTGGAATTCTTGGTAGAGATATGCGATTGTTAGTACACCGTTATATTTCATGTTAGTCGTGGCGTTGATTTTTGGACTAGAGAAATATGACGTAGATTTAGTAGTCACACGTTGGTAATAAAAATACTAGATAAGAATTTGTAGTCAAATTTGGTCACAATAAACTTTAGAAACCATTTGGAGAATTATAGTCAGAGGTGCATTTTAGTGGATTTAGAAAATGGTATAGAACTCATGTCATATGAATAATATAGGATTTCTAGATGATTTATCTAATTATTTTATTAACATTTGTTTTTTATAAAGAAAGGAGAAAATATCATTAGTAGAATGGAAAATAGATTTTTGCTAGTCAAATAAACATGTTCGCAAATTGAGCACTTAGATTTTAGAGTAAGCAAAATAATAGTTTATGTCAAAATAACCTCACTTGTGTTATAAAAGTTCAATTAGTATTTATAGGGATTTTTAGAATGTTAAATTCATTTTTGCTATACTAAATAATTGAGTTAGAAATAATAAAAGGTATTAATTTATTTATTAGTATTAAAAGACGATAATTATCATTAATTCCATTGATGATGTTAAAATAAATTAATACTAGTTAAAACTGTATTTATTGCACCCATTCATAAATTCATCATTTAGGACTCACAATAATAACTATAATTGAATTAATAAATATTTACGCGTTTAGGACATATTTAAGGTGTGATAAGTGCGGTGTGTGTTTATTTGTGTAATGGTGTATGTTTATGTAATGGTGCGTGTTTATTTATGGGTGTATACTTTCTTTTTGTATGGTGACGTGAAACGTTATTAGAGGCTGACGGTGGGGTAGATGAACCCAATTCGTTCGAAGACGATCCACAGGACTCGTTTGAGCAAGGCAAGTGGATTCTCCCTCTGTATATTCTGTTTGTACCTACTCATTGCATATAATAATGTTTACTTTTTGATATATTGCATAATTTGATGGGTTTACCTAATTAAGGATTTCCTAGATTTATCAACCGTATTCCTTGTTTACCCTGGGAAATAATTAAGCTTTGCAAAATTTATGCTACCGCTCAACTTAATGATTTTTGATGTCACTCATTAATTAGTTTTAATGTTCCAAAAATTTAATTGGCAATTATGACATTAACCCGATGGTTAAAAACAATATTATTACATATTAATTGGAACATGGAGTGACCACCCAGGACAACAGTGTAACCACGAGTGCTATCATGGCTCTGGCTTTGGTAATTAGCTTTATATGCTTAGTGCTTAGCAACCTTACCTGAAATATGGGCAAGAGGGGGAGCGGTAGGTGCTGGCAGCCCACGTTAACATGAGGACGTATTCTTGGCTAAGGTACCTCACCAGGGGGTCACCACCATCGTCTTTAGAAACCTTAGCAGGTTGCTTCGTATTAAGTGTATTTTGTGAAAGCCTCATAATGGATCCCTAGCCATTCACCTCGGCAGTGTTTAAGGGTCCGATCAACCCGGGCTAGATGGGATACATGGCTTGTGGGTAAAGTTGTACTACCTCTGTAGAGTGTAAAACTGATATATCAGCCGTGCTCCCGGTTATGAGCGACCTGGACTCCTCACATGATAATTGAACTTGAAGATGGAATTAAATTGAGATCCGATGATCTGCCAATAATCTGCTTAAGTGGTTTCACTTAAGTGTTTTTGTTATACTCATATTCCTTTGTTTAAATGGGATATTTGGGATTCACACTTATTAGTAAGACAGGTGTTGTTAATAAAATGTTGACCAACTAAAATGCTTACTGCTCAACCTTAGCCTCACCTTGTTATACCTGCATTAATTTTTCCCCCACTAGCTGAGCCCCGACCATAAGTGAGCTCACCCTTGCTAATATTTTGATCAGAGGGTGATGCTGGAGACTTTGATGGAGATTTTATCGACGACGAATTCTAAGTCTAACGATGCGCCGGTCATCTTCCTGTGGGAGATTGCCTAGTTGTTTATTTCCGCCATACTTTGATGTGATACTTGTTAAAGATACAATGTTCCAGATGATGTAATAAAGTATTATACTCTCTTTACGCCTTTATTGCATTGTCTTTTGATATATTACACTTGTGACGTCAACATATGTGTGGAAATGGATCCTAGCACACATATGCTATGCGCTCGGTTCTACCCCCTAGAACCGGGTGTGACAAATCTGCTGGAGAACGTCGTGACCCATCTGAGAAGGGCAGTCGGAACAAAGCCACGACATGAGCTGTACCAGGAGCAACTCCGCCGTGAGGGCGATGAGGAGGGTCAGAGGTGCCATAGCACATGCTGTGAAGACGAGTCGATGACTCGTTGAGTCCAAACACGTGACGAATCTGAGTGGCATGAATGGTAACATCCTCTCGCTCAAATCGGAATCTGATCCAGTGGTGATCAGGGTCGATCCATACAGTAGCATAGAAAACTCGGCCCCATTCCTCAACATATCTGCCGCTGGTAGTAAAAAGAGTGAGAAGTCCAGGCAGATAGGAGAGGTGAACGTCACACCCGGTTTTAAGGAACAAAGCCGGGTGCATCTCATACATGCGCCAAAGAAGACAACATATATAATAACAGAGTGTATAGAGATAAATGTCACAATAAAATCAGAGTACTTATTACATAGCGGAAGTCTTACAAAATAAAATATAAATATCGCAGGAACTAAAATCTATCCTTGGCGCCAGAAAGCTGACTGGGAGACGCCACCTAGATCAAGTCGAAAGCCTCAGTGTTAGGCGACTCTTCTTCGACCACCTGCTCTTCTCCTGTGGGGGGAGGGTGTGAGACAGCAAGAGTGAGCTCACATACGATCATAGCTCAACAAGCCGTGGGGAATAATGTGGCATGAACTCACCAAAGGTGGGAGTTCATGAAGTGTAAGGCTGATCAATGAAATAAAGGCTGAAGCTGAGCGTTGCTTTTATAAGTTGATCAAAATTTTATTAGCAATTACTAAGTGTAAGTAAATACCAATCCTTAGAAATAATAAATAAAAGTAATAATAAAATAATCCCAAATGCAATGAAATGACAAATTAAGTTTAAGTTTCATAAATTAATCATGTGAGTGTCCGAGCCGCTCATGGCCGTGAGCACGGCTAGTATACCAGTTTTACATTCTGTAGAGGTTGCGCATCTTTACCCACAAGTCGTGTTACCCATTTGCCACGGAGTTGATCAGACCCCATACACCTCTACTAAGGAAGCGAGGCAGGGTACCACTACGAGGCCTTTACAAAGTTCCACTAGCTTCAGACTACCCGCTACAGTTTATAGGAAGCTCCAGTGCAGGAATCCCTCGCCTGAACGCCATCGCAGCAAAATCAACCCAAGGACCTCCCTACACTGACCACTCCCCTACTGCCCTTGCCCCTTTCGGGTAAGGTAGTCATCCACTAGCTTTCCTAATTAATCAGCCAAGGGTGTCCCATTAAACCCTTGTGGTAGCACTGTTTTCCTGGGTGGTTCTCCATGTTCCCATTAACATAGTGATCTTATCATGAACAGTAAAGAATAAACAGATAATAAAAAGTGTAATCATGAGTAATAAATATCTTTATACCCAAATCCACATAAAGCCATAACATGAACTACCCAAAAATTTAGTAGTAAAACCAGTGGTGAAGCAAGGTATAAAGATAGTCAAATCTAGGGTATCCTATTGGGTCCCATCAAAATTAACCTATGTAGATCATTATGAATAATAAGAACATGAATGGGTAAAAGAAGTGATCAAGGGCATAACTTGCCTTCAACGAGCTCCTGCTCAGCAGTCTCTACTAGCAGAACCTCAGAATCCTCTGTAGCTTGCTCGTCTACTCGCATCAACACAATACATACATGGTATAGCAAAAATTAACATTACACCAAACATGTAAATAAAATACACGATAATAATCTAGACATTAAAATGGGATTATAGGAACTGGAACTATTAATTTTGGAGTAACAGATTTTAAGATATGAATTTCTGAAGATTTTATGTGTTTAATACAAGATTAAGTAATAGAATAATTTTAATTTGTCTTTCATGCCAAAACAGTGGCACAAATGGATAGACAATAATATTATGAAAATTTAGGAACTGTAATGGACCAATTTGGAGTTCATATGAATTTTCTACAAATTAAACCATTTCTAACATTTATTTATGCACTAAAAATTAATTTCTGATATTAATTCCTGGTTTTCAATACTCTCTGGATTGGGCCTCAAATTCCAGAAAGCTGTAACACCCTTGGTGTTACTACAACTAAAACTTGAGCATGGCATCATAAACATTGGCATTGCATATGTTTGACACACCTAGAGTGCATTCACTAGGTAAAAATTTCAAACAAGTTGTATTGTTATAGCATTTTGCAAATAGGAACCTGGTTAGGGAACTTAACCCTAAATAGGGATTAAAGGGGTAAAACCTAGCTCAAGTTGAGAAAACCTAAAAGTTTTAAGGAAAAGGTCACAAAATGGTCCCAAGAATAAACACAAGTCACATTTATACCCTCAAGGTACTAAAAATCCCCATTTGACCCCTGGAAAACCCTAAAACTAAAACCTAGGGGCCTATGTGCAAAAACTGTGCACATTTGGACTAAAATGTAAAAACTACAATGTCAAGACATATAAAGTCCCATGGTTCACATTTTGGGTAATTTGCAAGCCGAACCCTAAGTTTTGGACCAAATTGCAAAAAGACCCCAAGTTGAGAATCCACTCTAAGTCTGAATTTCATTGTTATGTGCACAACTTTGAGCCCTTGTATCTTTCAAGTTCTAGGGTTTTTGCCCTAGTGCATCACATCAAAGTTGTAGACCTATCAATGGTGAACACTTTTGCTTAAGAGTGTGAGTATAGTTGTTAAGAAAATAATGGAGATAATCAAGCCAGAAGTCTGGCTATCAGGCTGTTAGGTCTGAATTTTCAGTCTAACAGTAGGCTGACATCAACTTCGAGCTCAATTCTGAGCATGATCCGGTGCTCAACTAAGTTTAATTCCTATAGTCGAATTGTAGCTGGTTTGTAGCTCTGCAACTTTGCTACAAAGAGTTGAATGAGTTACTAGAGAAACTTTAGAGAAATTTGGACCTAAAATCGCTCTGTCAGTTCGTTTGTATGGAACCAGCCATGGTACAGTAGTCTGATATAGATCAGACTGCCAGCGCTGCTCGCTCGTCGCCGGTAACCTCCCTGCGCAAGGATTCGTGCGGCCGCCGCCGGATTCGCGCTGGAGACTAACGGATAACGTCACGGGGAGGGAGAAATCTTCGCCGCCGGTGAGCTGGACTCCACTCCGGTGATCCCCCCTTACTTCCCCTCTACCCTGCGACTTGAGCAGATAAGTTCGCCGGTGACCGCCGCCTCCCGGCCATGCGCCGCGTGGCTTAACCTTTCCACCACGTCGCCATAACTCCCCACTGCGGTCTAATCAACGCCGGTGAGGTTGCCACGGCATGGGACACCAATTCACGCGCGCCAGTATTCTTCTCCACCTCCGACCGCCGTGCGTCTCGTCCAAATTCGCGGCCACCGCCCGTTTTCCCTATAAATTGAGCCTGTGACTAGCTCCGCAAGGTCCTCAGCTAACCAGTCGCCAAGAATTGCTAGCAAGCGATCACTAGTGTGCCCGAATTCCTCATTTCCCCCAATTACAATCTCCGCCACCGTAGAACTGAGCTTGCCGCGGCCAGCCCCCTTTCCGGTCAGTCATCTTCCTCTCTTCTTCGTTTAAGCCTTCGCATAGCTCGGTGATGCTCGACAACCCATCCAATTAAGCTAAAGGTCCTCTGGTCGCCGGGAACACCTTCATCCGTCCGCCGTGCTCTCGGTCACCGTGGCCAGAGCTTAGTAGTTGATCATTCGTGTAATTAACCTAGGGGAAATGTTTAGGGTAGGTCCAATTTGATGTCCGACGCTCGGAGAACCTAGCCGTTACCCCAATCGGCCGGTATAGTTGCTCACCGGAGCACGGCCGCGCTCACCGCCGTCGGGGACCTTCCCCTGCGAAGGAATAGAACCTAAGGGACCTAAGTGAAAGTTGTCAGCGACTGAAATAAATAGTAACTGAACTCGTTCCCAGTTAACTAAAAACTCGAGGACTTCTTTACAAATGTGGCCAGGGCGCGGGCGCGCGCGTGCGTTTTTCTCCTCGGGCCTGGGCCGCCTGGATTAGAATTGGCCCAGTACTGTTTAGAGTTTTTCCTTTTCTTTTTCAGTGGAACTTTAGAAATATGTGGAAAATTGTAGAAAAATCCTAAAATTGTGAAACCAATTTTCTTAGGCTTCTTATTTTCCCTAGAATTTAATAAAAATAGTTGTATGATTTTTAGATTAAATAAGGAATTTTAAGGCATTTAAAGTAGTTTAAGGAAGTGGTTCTGGATTTTTAGAAAATAAATGGTAATTCCAAAAATGTCTAAACTTTTTATATGAGTCTTATTCATTATCTAGAAGCCTTGGGTAGAGTTTGAATTGATTTGGACTTTGTTTGATACCTAGAACCCAAAACACCCCCTGCCCTATGAACTCCTTTACTGACTCCGGAAACCCTAAGTTCTCGGAGTTCCGTAAAGGAAAGTTATATTCAAGACCTTAGATAATAAATCCTTATTATCTTTGCACTCTCATGAGCATTACATGGCATTCATCCTTATATACATATATGTGGTTATGTTTAGAAAACGAAGAGGAGATTGAAGTGATCGAAGAGAAGGCACCACCTTTGGGGTCTCAGGCAGAATCTGGTCTCTACTTTGACATCTGCGGACCTGAGCCAGACTCACCTACGAACGAAGGCAAGCCCCAGTGCATTTGCCACCTCCCTTGATGTTTCTAAAATCTTTCTCACTTGCTTGATGCATTAGGTGTTAGGAGTTGATTGCTAAAACAATTCCTGCATTACCTTCCTTGATCTTGATTACTCTCCTTGATACCCTGGTTTACAAAAGCTATTTACTATGCTTAGTATTGCTCTAGAAAAACAAAAATGTTTTGTTTTTACAAAATATGACATGGCAAAGGTGGGTGGGATGTTTTCTAAAATAAAACTTGATGGTGGATCCATCATGGTCGTGATGGGTTCAACATCGGAAAAGATGTACCTCTGTCAGGTACCAAACCTTGGGTTTGAAATGATTAAGCTGAGACCGGGCGGGTGACTTGCACGAGAAGAGAGTCTCGGTGTAGTGTCTCCGTCTGAGTCGATTAAGGACCTTGTCGATGTAGGCTTGATGATCGAGGACCCTTTAACTGGTCTCATGCCTCGTCATGGGAAGCCTTGCCTCGGGCAGACTAAGGCCAGAATAAGATAACACGAAATGGGCGTGGAGCGGTGGCGAGAGTAGCGTGTACCCTCCGTGGCAAGAGGCTGGACGGTGGTGTATCTGTGCTCTCGCTTTGCGTGAACCTGATCTGGTCTTAAGAACCCCGATGGCGGGTTGACATATGCAAGGGTTAAGTGCTACATATGTCGTGTGATTGGAGATCCTCAGCTGAGTATAATCGATTCGGATCGCTGTACCTTCGCAGTTATGAAGACTTGGTCACTGCCCTACACGTAGAAATCCAGTGAAGATGAAGGAAGAATTAAGAACTTGGCTAGTTCAGGATAAGTGTTTGAACTAGGTTAGCAAGAACTCTAGCTGCAGGTAATTTTATTTAACCTGACAATAAAATTGGATTTTAAGGATCCACTCATAGTAAGCTTTTCCGCAAAACAGAGTCTTTGATTCTTGTTAAGCCTTACCTTGACTCCCTTATAACCAGCATACCCTTGAGAGTCTTTTCTTTAGTCGGGTAAGACTTGCTGAGTAATTCCATACTCAGGGTTTATTCCCTCGTTGTTTTTAGGTGAGGGAGCAGCAGATTTCTGTTGCTTCTGTACCAAGGTGGTTCCACATGAAGAAAATCAAGAGTGAAGATGCGGGAGGACATGGTCCTCCATAAGACACTTTTATGTATAGACTTTTTGGGAGGAGTTTTTGCCTCCCTTGGTTATGTAATAATACTACCCTGCACTCATTTATATTTCTGGTCTGTAATAAGTAACTTAATCTTACTTTTCAAATAAATGTAAGTTTATGTAATCACTTCCGCTTTCCGATATCTCCGATGTTCTTTAATGTCTGCAAGACGGGTAAAACGTTCCTGGAAAGGTAAGAAAAGATATCGAACTTATCAAGTAATTCAGGAACATCTACGGGGTTGCCTGATGTCTGTTGGACAAGGACAACCGTAGGTGGGCCTAATGACTTGGGAGGTTCCGTCACAGCTGGTATCGGAGCGAAGCCCTTCTTTGCAGATATTATAAGGCATATTCAAAAGGATTTTCTAAGAAACTTATCTAAAAAGATTTCTTCCCTTCTTATCTTTCATATCTGAAGAATCTATATGAAAGACCAGATAGTAGGAGTGCAATGTATAGAAGGTATGAATCAACTAAGGTTGGTTCTGTAATTACACATGCATCATGCTAAGAATTATACTAATAAAGTTTTCCCCCTAGAGAAATGCCGCTGTGCACGAGGAAGACCGCGCGTAAGTCGACTGGACCAATTGGAGTACCTCGACATCAACTTGCTCCACGAGATGTGGACAGTAGTAGCGGGAGCAATGATCCTATAGGGGATCTGGAAGCTGAAGTAAGTCGGCTCCAAGCGGAACTCCGCCGCAGGACGACTATATGGGTTGTAGATGGCGGAGAAATTTGTGATTTTGCCACTCTCAAATTTGGTTGTCTGTTATTATGCCATCCCGTGTCTATGACTGGTGGGACCATCTGTGTCTATGATTTTGGCCCGATGGCATACTAGCGAAGCCCATAAATGATAATGGCAAAATTGCCAATGGCTCGTAGATGGCGACCGCATAAATGAGTTAAGAATAGACGTCCGCCATCTGCAAGATCAGCTTGCTGACCGGGATTTGGCACTCGAATGGGTTGTTCAATCTCGTTCGCTTGCATGGGCCAAAGAGGAAAAGGCTCAGGCCCGTATAACCGAGCTCAACTTGGCCATTGAAGACCTGCAGACATATTGCAATACTTTACATGAAGAAGTTCATGTATTGTATTCGCAACTGCATCCCAGTGAGCCCACGAATCCTGTTGAGTCGGAAGCCGGACCCTCGCATGTGGTGGGACACGCGCTTGGTGGTGAGTTAGACCTTTTTCAGCCCCCTCCTTCTATGAGGCTGGTCGATGAATGGTCTCCCACACCCGACGATGAAGCTGCCAAGAGCAACCAGAAGCAGGAATAGTGGTGTAGTAATAGAAATAAAAGTAGTATATTGTAGGTTGTACTATTGTACAATAGGTAGTGTATTGTATGTTGAGTAATGCATCCTGTTGTAAAAAATCAAATCTGTACATTACTCTTTTTGGTAATGTAAATTGGATGGTTTTGTCTTTGGCATATAATATTTGTTTTTTTCAAATGATTGTTGCCACAGATGCCGTCCAAAACTCGACCCTAGGATGCAGCAGGACCCTCTAGTGGAAGGGAATCTACACCAAATCCACCTCCTGTTCCTCCCACACTAGCCGAGGCGATTGCCGCCTTGGTAAATGCAACCGCAGATAATACCCGCTTTCTGAGAGAAATGGCGGGTCAACAGTTTCAACAGCATGGTGGGCGGGGTTATCAACAGGGCCCCCGCGAAACTTCTTACCTGGACTTCTCAGAGACTCGTCCACCCCTGTTTGTGAAGGCTGAAGACCCGTTAGAAGTCGACGAATGGATACGGGTTATTGAGCAAAAATTCGGACTTCTGCGCTGCTCAGAGACCCAGAAGCCGTTATTTGCAGCCCAGCAATTACGCGGCCCTGCCAGCACTTGGTGGGGAAATTTCGTGGCCGTTCAACCGGCCAATCATCAAATAACCTAGGAAGAATTCAAAGTGGCCTTCCGCGAGCATTATATTCTGGAAGGTGTTCTGCACATGAAGCAAGAAGAATTCATGAAGCTAAAACAAGGAGGGGATACTGTTAACCAGTATCTCAATAAGTTTAATCATGTGTCACAATATGCAATCGATCAGGTGAACACGGACCTAAAAAAGAAAAATTGCTTTATGAGAGGTCTAAATGATCGACTGCAGAGAAAAATGACAACATGCATAGATCTCACATATGGGAAAGCTATCAGTACAACCTTGGCTGTGGAAGCAAAGTATGCAGGTGTCGGAAAATCTAAGGGATTTGGAGGTGATAGGCCTAGTCAGGGCCCGGTGAAGAGGCAACGGTTTATTCTCCGGCCTTCTAACCAGAATCGTTCAAGTGCACCATCCTTCCCTTTCAAGCAGCCAATAATTATTCGTCCCAATAAAGCCCCCACTGCTCCAAGTCAGCCGGGTGCCCCAGGCACTCGATTCCCTGCTTTGCCCAGCTCTTCAACCGGATGTTTCAATTGTGGCAAGTCTGGGCATTTCATCAAAGATTGCCCCTATCCCAAGCAGAATCAGGCCAATAATCAGCAAGGATCGGGGAATTCAGCTCAAGGCAAGGGAAATACTTCGGGCAAGAACACCAAGAAGACGGGACGTATATACTATACACAAGTGGCCACTACACCAGACGGAGAGCCGGTAATGATGGGTACGTTCCTCGTGGCCAATCATCCTGCAATCATTCTTTTTGATTCTGGTGCTTCGCATACATTCATTAGCAAGAAATTTGTGGAGCAACATCATATTTCATGTCATGAATCAAAAGAAGGATTTAAAATTCACTCACCTGGGGGACAGATTTTTACTAGAGAAGTGGCCTATGAAGTGCCCGTAACCTTGGCCGGACGGGACTTTCTTACTAATATGATCGTTCTGAAAGGCCAGGACATAGATGTTATTTTGGGTATGAATTGGTTGGCCAAGTATAAAGCAACCCTCAACACTGATCAAAGAATTATCAGGTTGAGTCATAATCAAGAAGAAATTCTTTTACCTATCCCCATTCCAACTCAAGCTACTGGCAGAGTGTATGAAGCCATCGTACCGGAAATCAAGGATATTCCGGTAGTGTGTGAGTTTCCCGAGGATTTGTCGGGATTGCCACCTGAACGGGATGTAGAGTTTGTAATTGAGCTAAAGCCCGGTACGACTCCCATTTCTTGAAGATCGTACCGTATGCCTCCAAATGAGTTGGCAGAACTGAAGAATCAATTACAAGTTCTCTTAGAAAAAGGATTCATCCAGCCAAGCTCGTCGCCTTGGGGTTGTCCAGCCATATTCGTCAAGAAGAAGGATCAAACCTTATGGATGTGTGTGGATTATCGACCCCTGAATGAGGTCACCATCAAGAACAAGTACCCTCTTCCGAGGATTGACATCTTATTTGATCAACTGACCGGGGCGAGGGTATTCTCCAAAATTGATCTTAGGTCGGGCTATCATCAAATCCGTATTCGGCCCGAGGACATACCGAAGACCGCGTTCACTATGCGGTATGGGTTATTTGAATATCTGGTAATGTCTTTCGGGTTAACAAATGCTCCTGCCCACTTCACGTATTTGATGAACTCGGTGTTCATGCCCGAGTTGGACAAGTTTGTGGTGGTCTTCATTGACGATATTCTAATATATTCCAAGAATGAAGAGGAGCACGCCCAACATTTACGGATTGTTTTAACGCGCCTGAGGGAACATCAGTTATATACCAAGTTCAGCAAATGCGCGTTTTGGCTAGAGGAAATTCAGTTTCTAGGACACATCCTATCTGCCAGGGGAATTGCGGTAGACTCCAGCAAAGTCAAGGACATTTTGGAGTGGAAACCCCCAACCACTGTTCATCAAGTCTGAAGTTTTCTTGGACTGGCGGGATATTACCGCAGATTTATACCAGATTTTTCTAAGCTTGTGAAGCCGATCACAAGTTTATTAAAGAATGATGTTAAATTCAATTGGTCTTCTAAGTGTAATGAAGCTTTTGAACAATTGAAGACATTATTAACCACTGCTCCGGTATTGGTTCAACCGGACATCACCAAGCCCTTCGACGTATATTGTGATGCATCTGGTAGTGGACTCGGCTGTGTGTTAATGCAAGAAGGCCGAGTAATTGCATATGCTTCTAGGCAGTTGCGCCGACATGAGGAGCATTACCCAACTCATGATCTGGAGCTAGCTGCTGTGGTTCATGCCCTGAAGATCTGGCGTTATTATCTGCTGGGAAATATCTGTCACATTTATACAGATCATAAAAGCTTGAAGTATATCTTCACCTAGTCAGAATTGAATATGAGACATAGGCAATGGCTTGAGCTTATTAAGGATTATGAACTGGAAATTCATTATCACCCAGGCAACGCCAATGTGGTGGCAGATGCACTTAGTCGTAAGGTTTCCTGCCACTGTCTTACGGTGAAGACTTCTGACAATACATTATGTCAGGAAATGGAGAAGCTAAACCTGGGAATGGTCCAACAAGGAACTCTGAATCAGCTAAAGCTTGAGTCAGTTCTCTTGCAAAAGATAATTGATGCTCAAAAAGATAATGAGGGTATGAAACACATTCGTGAAAAGTTAAGGGCTGGAAAAGCCAAATGTTTCAAAGAAGATGGGCAAGGCATTGTATGGTTTAATAACCGCATAGTGGTGCCGAAGAATGAAGAGATCTGCCAGCAAATTCTTGATGAAGCACATCTTAGCCGCTATTCTATTCATCCCGGAAGCACTAAGATGTACCAAGATTTGAAGCAACATTATTGGTGGACAAAAATGAAGATCGAGATTGCACGCTATGTGGCTAGATGTGACACCTGTAGACGTGTCAAGGCCATACACTTGAAAGCTGCCGGTCCACTACAGTCTTTACCAATACCGACCTGGAAATGGGAAGACATAAGTATGGACTTTATTGTGGGATTATCTAGGACCGCAAAAGGGTATGACTCTATTTGGGTTATCATTGATCGACTTACCAAGATTGCCCACTTCCTCCCGGTTAAAGTAAAATATCCTGTCATTACCTATGCGAAATTATACATTGCTCACATTCTCAGTTTGCACGGTGTTCCAAAGACTATAGTGTCGGATCGTGGATCCCAATTTGTATCCAAATTTTGGGAAGAACTTCATAAGTCCCTGGGTACTAAGCTGCTCCACAGTTCGGCCTATCATCCACAAACTAGTGGGCAGACTGAGAGGGTTAATCAAATACTTGAAGATATGCTGCGGGCATGTGTTCTGGACTTCTCACAGAAATGGGATGAATATTTTCCCTTAGCAGAGTTTTCATATAATAATAGCTATCAAGAAAGTATCAAGATGGCACCCTTCGAAGCTTTATATGGACGACGATGTCGTACTCCGCTAAATTGGTCTGAACCTGGTGAAAGGTATTTCTTCAGGCCTGATATGGTGAAAGAAACCAAAGAAAAGGTTCAGAAAATAATTCATAATCTAAAGAAAGCCCAAACTCGTCAGAAAAGTTATGCAGACAAACGGCGAATGCCCTTATATTTTCATGAAGGGGACTATGTCTACCTGAAGGTTTCACCAATGAAAGGAGTATCCCGTTTCGGGGTTAAAGGGAAGCTTGCACCCAGGTACATTGGTCCATTCCCTGTACTTAAGCAATGTGGACCAGTGGCATATCAACTGCAGCTCCCCGAGACCTTGTCTGCTATACATGATGTGTTCCACGTGTCCCAATTGAAGAAGTGTCTTCGGGTACCAGATCGAACCATTGAAGTGACAGATGTTGTCCTTGAACCAGACTTGACATATTCTGAGCACCCTATTCGAGTCTTGGATCAAAAGGACAGGGTTACCCGAAGAAAAACTCTCAAGTTCTACAAGATACAATGGAACCAACATTCTGAAGATGAGGCTACATGGGAAACTCAAGACTTTTTAGATAGGAATTTCCCAGGCTTTTTAGCCTCATGTAATTTGTAAAGTATGTATAGTTGTTGTAATAAAGAGTGAACCCACAACACCCCCTGCCTTGTACCAAAAATAAGGGAATAAAAATGTGACACATTTCCTTTTCCATTACTCACCCTAGGACTTTTAATCTCGGGACGAGATTCTTTTATGGGGGGAAGGATGTAACACCCCTGGTGTTACTACAACTAAAACTTGAGCATGACATCATAAACATTGGCATTGCATATGTTTGACACACCTAGAGTGCATTCACTAGGTAAAAATTTCAAACAAGTTGTATTGTTATAGCATTTTGCAAATAGGACCCTGGTTAGGGAACTTAACCCTAAATAGGGATTAAAGGGGTAAAACCTAGCTCAAGTTGAGAAAACCTAAAAGTTTTAAGGAAAAGGTCACAAAATGGTCCCAAGAATAAACATAAGTCACATTTATACCCTCAAGGTACTAAAAATCCCCATTTGACCCCTAGAAAACCCTAAAACTAAAACCTAGGGGCCTATGTGCAAAAACTATGCACATTTGGACTAAAATGTAAAAACTACAATGTCAAGACATATAAAGTCCCATGGTTCACATTTTGGGTAATTTGCAAGCCGAACCCTAAGTTTTGGACCAAATTGCAAAAAGACCCCAAGTTGAGAATCCACTCTAAGTCTGAATTTCATTGTTATGTGCACAACTTTGAGCCCTTGTATCTTTCAAGTTCTAGGGTTTTTGCCCTAGTGCATCACATCAAAGTTGTAGACCTATAAATGGTGAACACTTTTGCTTAAGAGTGTGAGTATAGTTGTTTAGAAAATAATGGAGATAATCAAGCCAGAAGTCTGGCTGTTAGGCTGTTAGGTCTGAATTTTCAGTCTAACAGTAGGCTGACATCAACTTCGAGCTCAATTCTGAGCATGATCCGGTGCTCAACTAAGTTTAATTCCTATAGTCGAATTGTAGCTGGTTTGTAGCTCTGCAACTTTGCTACAAAGAGTTGAATGAGTTACTAGAGAAACTTTAGAGAAATTTGGACCTAAAATCGCTCTGTCAGTTCGTTTGTATGGAACCAGCCATGGTACAGTAGTCTGATATAGATCAGACTGCCAGCGCTGCTCGCTCGTCGCCGGTAACCTCCCTGCGCAAGGATTCGTGCGGCCGCCGCCGGATTCACGCTGGAGACTAACGGATAACGTCACGGGGAGGGGGAAATCTTCGCCGCCGGTGAGCTGGACTCCACTCCGGTGATCCCCCCTTACTTCCCCTCTACCCTGCGACTTGAGCCGATAAGTTCGCCGGTGACCGCCGCCTCCCGGCCATGCGCCGCGTGGCTTAACCTTTCCACCGCGTCGCCATAACTCCCCACTGCGGTCTAATCAACGCCGGTGAGGTTGCCACGGCATGGGACACCAATTCACGCGCGCCAGTATTCTTCTCCACCTCCGACCGCCATGCGTCTCATCCAAATTCGCGGCCACCGCCCGTTCTCCCTATAAATTGAGCCCGTGACTAGCTCCGCAAGGTCCTCAGCTAACCAGCCGCCAAGAATTGCTAGCAAGCGATCACCAGTGTGCCCAAATTCCTCATTCCCCCAATTACAATCTCCGCCACCGTAGAACTGAGCTCGCCGCAGCCAACCCCCTTTTCCGGTCAGTCATCTTCCTCGCTTCCTCGTTTAAGCCTTCGCATAGCTCGGTGATGCTCGACAACCCATCCAATTAAGCTAGAGGTCCTCTGGTCACCGGGAACACCTTCATCCGTCCGCCGTGCTCTCGGTCACCGTGGCCAGAGCTTAGTAGTTGATCATTCGTGTAATTAACCTAGGGGAAATGTTTAGGGTAGGTCCAATTTGATGTCCGACGCTCGGAGAACCTAGCCATTACCCCAATCGGCCGGTATAGTTGCTCACTGGAGCACGGCCGCGCTCACCGCCGTCGGGGACCTTCCCCTGCGAAGGAATAGAACCTCAGGGACCTAAGTGAAAGTTGTCAGCGACTGAAATAAATAGTAACTGAACTCGTTCCCAGTTAACTAAAAACCCGAGGGCTTCTTTACAAATGTGGCCAGGGCGCGGGCGCGCGCGCGTTTTTCTCCTCGGGCCTAGGCCGCCTGGATTAGAATTGGCCCAGTACTGTTTAGAGTTTTTCCTTTTCTTTTTCAGTGGAACTTTAGAAATATGTGAAAAATTGTAGAAAAATCCTAAAATTGTGAAACCAATTTTCTTAGGCTTCCAATTTTCCCTAGAATTTAATAAAAATAGTTGTATGATTTTTAGATTAAATAAGGAATTTTAAGGCATTTAAAGTAGTTTAAGGAAGTGGTTCTTGCCCTATGAACTCCTTTACTGACTCCGGAAACCCTAAGTTCTCGGAGTTCCGTAAAGGAAAGTTGTATTCAAGACCTTAGATAATAAATCCTTATTATCTTTGCACTCTCATGAGCATTACATGACATTCATCCTTATATACATATATGTGGTTATGTTTAGAAAACGAAGAGGAGATTGAAGTGATCGAAGAGAAGGCACCACCTTTGGGGTCTTAGGCAGAATCTGGTCTCTACTTTGTCATCTGCGGACCTGAGCCAGACTCACCTACGAACGAAGGCAAGCCCCGGTGCATTTGCCACCTCCCTTGATGTTTTTAAAATCTTTCTCACTTGCTTGATGCATTAGGTGATAGGAGTTGATTGCTAAAACAATTCCTGCATTACCTTCCTTGATCTTGATTGCTCTCCTTGATACCTTGGTTTACAAAAGCTATTTACTATGCTTAGTATTGCTCTAGAAAAACAAAAATGTTTTGTTTTTACAAAATATGACATGGCAAAGGTGGGTGGGATGTTTTCGAAAATAAAACTTGATGGTGGATCCATCATGGCCGTGATGGGTTCAACATCGGAAAAGATGTACCTCTGTCAGGTACCAAACTTTGGGTTTGAAATGATTAAGCTGAGACCGGGTGGGTGACTTGCACAAGAAGAGAGTCTCGGTGTAGTGTCTCCGTCTGAGTCAATAAGGACCTTGTCGATGTAGGCTTGATGATCGAGGACCCTTTAACTGGTCACATGCCTCATCATGGGTAAGCCTTGCCTCGGGCAGACTAAGGCTAGAATAAGATAACACGAAATGGGCATGGAGCGGTGGCGAGAGTAGCGTGTACCCTCCGTGGCAAGAGGCTGGACGGTGGTGTATCTGTGCTCTCGGTTTGCGTGAACCTGATCTGGTCTTAAGAACCCCGGTGGCGGGTTGACATATGCAAGGGTTAAGTGCTACATATGTCATGTGATTAGAGATCCTCAGCTGAGTATAATCGATTTGGATCGCCGTACCTTCACGGTTATGAAGACTTGGTCACTGCCCTACACGTAGAAATCCAGTGAAGATGAAGGAAGAATTAAGAACTTGGCTAGTTTAGGATAAGTGTTTGAACTAGGTTAGCAAGAACTCTAGCTGCAGGTAATTTTATTTAACCTGACGATAAAATTGGATTTTAAGGATCCACTCATAGTAAGCTTTTCCGCAAAACAGAGTCTTTGATTCTTGTTAAGCCTTACCTTGACTCCCTTATAACCAGCATACCCTTGAGAGTCTTTTCTTTAGTCGGGTAAGACTTGCTGAGTAATTCCATACTCAGGGTTTATTCCCTCATTGTTTTTAGGTGAGGGAGCAGCAGATCTCTGTTGCTTCTGTACCAAGGTGGTTCCACATGAAGAAAATCAAGAGTGAAGATGCGGGAGGACATGGTCCTCCATAAGACACTTTTATGTATAGACTTTTTGGGAGGAGTTTTTGCCTCCCTTGGTTATGTAATAATACTACCCTGCACTCGTTTATATTTCTGGTCTGTAATAAGCAACTTAATCTTACTTTTCAAATAAATGTAAGTTTATGTAATCACTTCCGCTTTCCGATATCTCCGATGTTCAGTAATGTCTGCAAGACGGGTAAAACGTTCCTGGAAAGGTAAGAAAAGATACCGAACTTATCAAGTGATTCAGGAACATCTACGGGGTTGCCTGATGTCTGTTGAACAAGGACAACCGTAGGTGGGCCTAATGACTTAGGAGGTTCCGTCACAAAAGTGTAGGGGCTTTCGTGAAAGAATTTCTAAGACTCAGTGCACTATACAGGGTGGACTGCAGGTTGGTTCTATAAAACCAGAGGGTCTCTTATGAATAATGTGCTTGTGAAGGGGTATTCCAGGATCTCAGCCGCCAGATCATAAACTTACGATTAGGATTATATTGGATTCCTAAGAACTCGGTCACAATCCACGACCGCACGATCTAGCACCTATGATTTACATTGTAATGGATCGCGAAGGGTTGTCATGCGTACGATGTGCATCCAACGGTGTGGATACTAGGGCCGAATCGCCCACGCGAGATTAGATCGCGCGCGTTCAATGCCAGATCGACGGCTAGCACAAGGCTCCTTTCCCCCGGTTCATCCCCAATCTCAACGGCAAGCCCACCGCGGCGGAGCGCCATGCCCAGAACGCCCGCCCCGACCCCCATGGTACAATTCCGAGGTGCACTAGGCCCCAATTGAAATCGAGACGTTTGCGAAACAAAGGGTGGGACCATACCGTGATTTGAAGAGGCACTAAATCCCAACACCGAGCGCCAAGACTCACGGCAGAATGCGGCACTCCGGTGGAAAATTCGTTGGTGCAGGACGCCCCCAACCCGATGTAGATGCCACGGAAACAATCTCCGAGCCGAGGCGAAGCTCCCCAACCAACTCGTTCCGAGTGGCACACTAATCTCGGTGAAGTTCCACACTTGTCCACACTCAGCAGCAATGGCGGCGGCAATTTCTCTGTGAAGAGTTGACCTACGAACGCAGGGAAGGGGGTGTTTGGCTTGATTATATAGACGTGGGGAGGACGCGCGCGTGTGATCCACAGCCGCGCAACAACCCAGCGCGTGCTGCGCGGAGTCTGCGGGGCAGACGGGCGCGAGGAAGACGGAGGCCTGACGACCGGTCCACACATCCAGCCAGCAAGGAAGCTGCGGAGCGCACACGGGTGCTCGGTTGTTAGTGGCTGCCAGTGGGTCCGTGCCCGTCAGCGATAGCGCGCGCGGTGGAATAGGGAGTGTGGGCTGCGCGGATGGCATCCACTGATGGGCCAGATACGTGGGATTGGGCCCAATATGCCATTCCCTTTTCTTTTATCCTTTTTATTTTCTGTTTTTGTTTTCCTTTTTTATTTCCAAATCTAAAACTTGAATTCAGATTTCTCCACAAGATTTGTGCTCAAATTAATCATTCAATTTGAATATATCAATGTGGGGTCAATTTATTTATTTATGGATTTATTTTGGTGTTTCATAATATTTCTTTCTTCTTTTCTATTTAAACCCCAAATTCAAATCTAGGGTTTAATCTAAATCTTCTACTCATTATAATATATATATATATATATATATATATATTATCCATGTTACTATTGTTTTAAATGCACAAACAAAGAAAAATCCAATATGATGCAATAGTTTATTTGTGTCTTATTAAGGATTTACTTTTTTTACATGAGTAGTCACATGTGATGATAAATAGAGATGCACACACATATATAAAGGGAAATTATTGCTCCTTTTATTCTTCCTTATAGTTTGGGTATTACAGTGAACCTTAGAGTCGGCACCGACGGCTAGCAGGAAGGCAGGGAGATCCAAAAGCCAGTGCGCTCGCAGAGCAATCTGAGCTGACAACTCTGCTATGTAGAAAGACTCCTGAATCTTGGTGCTGAATGGATCTGCCGCTGCAGGGTCTCTCTATGCAGGCAACCAAGACTCGATGGGTATGTATCTGAACCGACGTACCCGTGCCGCTGTAGCACACTGAAGATCAAACAACCTAGGATCCGCAGCAAGTGGTTGCACCTTAGTCTCATCATGCTCCCGGAAGCAAGTAGGTGGGATAGGTGGAGCGGAAAGGGGAGCGGAAGGAGCAGTGGAAGCTAGAGTAGAGGAGGTAGTAGGTATGGCTGAGGTGGTGGATGGCGTAGGAGTGACTAGAGCAGGCGAAGTGGGTGGTGGAGTGGTAGCAGTGGAGGGAGAGGTAGGAGCAGAGGAGCGAGGACGAGAGGCGTGACGACGAACTCGGTAAGCAATCTGATCTGAAGAAATCCGCAACTGATCTCCTTGCTCTGCCTGCTCAGCGGCTGCTGCTGCTGCTGCCGCTGCTCGGGCTGCTCTGTCCAAACACCGCTTCTTGCGGCCTTCCTGCTGCTCCAAATACACGGTCTTTCCCTTGACCTGCCTGAAGGGGCGAGGAGGGTCCTTGTCATCTCCTCCCCCTGGCGCCGACACATTCTTCGTGCGCGACATCCTGACCTGACGACTAGAAAGCTCACACGAGAGGTAAAAATCCAGGCAGGACAGGAGACGGCTCACAGACAGGCAAGGTCACAGATAGGAGGGCAGGAGAGTAGCACTTGGTCGCCGGAGGATCGCCGCCGGTGAGGAGATTGCCGGAGAGGAGGGTAGGATCGCCAGAGGGCAGAGAGCCAGAGAGCACAGAGGGAAATGAGTGCCTCTGGCTCGGTTTTGGGTTGGAGACCTTTTTTTAAAACGCAATATGAGCGCACCGGACAGTATACAGTGCCTGTCCAATGCACACCGGACAGCGCACAATAGCTGTCCGGTGAACCACCGGACAACGCATAGGAGAAAGAGATCTTGCGCGTGCGCGGCCGGTGCATCGAACAGTGCATAGTGCAGTTTCCGGTGCATACCGGACTGTCCGGTGACCCCAGACAGAGGGAAATTCTGAAATTTTTGAATTTTTCTATCCAGTTTTCAACCAAACCAAATCCAACTTATAATCACACAAAATAACACTTGTTGGGACAGGTATTGGCACCCTCATATATTTTCTCATAATTTTCAAAATATTTTGCCATAGGCTAGATAATTTTTAGAAAAATAGGCAAATGGTGAAATTTGCATTTTTAGCCTTGCACTAGGGGTTTTCATGAGTGTTTTGAGTTTTGAAAGTGCAGTACCTCATGCATATTTTAAGAACCAACAATTGCATAATAAGTAAGAATTTAAGTGCTAAAAGCTTAAAACCAAGACTTGTCAAGTTTGATCCGAGTTAAGCTTTTTCACTCGCTTTGTTGGCGGTTATCTGTAATACCCGGTTTGCAAAGAAGAGAAGTTGGGGGTTGTTCCTTTTGTTTTTTTTCCTTCACCCGGTTGTTGTTTTGGGGATTTGGGATTTTGTGGGAAACATTCACAACTGGGGCAGTAGAATTTATTTGGTTTGGCGCTTGCGTTGCGGTCGGGAGCTGTCGCGTGTGTTAGTTGGGCCGCAATTGGTGTTTCGGCCCATTAACCCTCCCAAACCCTAGCCGCCTCCCTCTTAACCCCTCCCCCCATGTGCAGCCGCCCCCCCCACTTCTCTCCCTCCCTTGGCCGCCGCCCCCCCTGCCCATCTCCTTCTCTCTCAAATTTTGCAGCCACCTAAACCCTAGCCGCCCCCCCCCAATCCCCTCCTCCCAAGGTGCCAATCCTCGCCGCTCGGATCTTTGTCGTCGTGGTGCGAGGCTTCAATCGATTTGGTGGAGGGAAGAAAGGGGGAGAATCCAAGGTGATTTTTGGTGTTCATCTCTTGTTCATTTGCGCTGCAATTTAATTGATTAGAAGTTGCGTTTGCAATTGGGTAGAGGGGGCTGTCCAGAAATTTTAGATGGTGGAATGAACAGCAGTAGTTCTAGCAGTTTTTATGTTTTTTTCGTGAGGAATCAGGGGGAATCAGTTTGGGGATCATGTAGAGCTTTACCTAACCTTTCCAACGTGTATTTATGCGCTCAATTTGGAGTTATAAATTGAAAGTTATCACCGTTTGAATCCGGGTATGTGGCTGTCCAGAAATTTTAGGTGGTGGAATGAACAGCAGTAGTTCTAGCAGTTTTTATGTTTTTTTCGTGAGGAATTAGGGGGAATCAGTTTGGGGATCATGTAGAGCTTTACCTAACCTTTCCAACGTGTATTTATGCGCTCAATTTGGAGTTATAAATTGAAAGTTATCACCGTTTGAATCCGGGTATGTGGCTGTCCAGAAATTTTAGGTGGTGGAATGAATAGCAGTAGTTCTAGCAGTTTTTATGTTTTTTTCGTGAGGAATTAGGGGGAATCAGTTTGGGGATCATGTAGAGCTTTACCTAACCTTTCCAACGTGTATTTATGCGCTCAATTTGGAGTTATAAGTTGAAAGTTATCACCATTTGAATCCGGGTATGTGGCTGTCCAAAAAAAACAGATTTTTAGGTGGGATGAACAGCAGCAGTATTAGCAGTTTCTGGGGATTTTTCGGGAGTAATTAGGGTTAATCAGTATAAGAATCATGAAGGGCCCTTTCTTATCTTTCCAACAAGTACTTATGCGCTTGATTCGGAATTATATTTTAAAAGTTATCGCTGTTTGAATCCGAGTGTGTCGCTGCCCAAAACAGAAAAAAACAGATTGCAGGGGTTATGTTGTGGACTGTTTAGGAGTAATTAGATGTTAGAATTTAACCGTAAATTGTATACAAAACTTGTGGGGAATTTTATGTAGTTGCCTCTGGAGTTTTGTTTGACACCATGGCTGTCTTAATTTTAAAAGTTATGGAATTGCTAAGCAGCGCCGCTGCAGTTTGGTTGGTGTGGAGAAAATTGTTATCCACGGCGGGGGGGTTGAGATTGCGCGTAGGTGCGGTGTTGTCTTTGAGTTTTTTTTATGAATTTGGTGCACTAAGTTGGGTGTCAAAAACAGGTGGTGGACTTCCGGATCGTTCTTAGAGATTTTTGCCCAAACTCCGGTGAAGGCAAGTAAACTTGTGATGGTTATTCCGTCTGGCTAATGAGGAGTCTTGTTCTTGAATATGTTGTGCTATTATGTTCATATTCATATGTTGTTTGTTATTTGAGTACTATCATTTGAGAATGTTCATGTTTCATGGATTTCATATGTTAAGTTTGAGGGTTTGATCATGTTACTCAAGTGGTTATTTTGTGGAATGAGTGGGAGTATATGACTAGCACATTTTCTTACTTGGGAAGAACTTATGATGTTGTCATGCATATTGCACTCATCATCCATTGCATTGAAGTTTCGTCGCGATCTTATGGTCCGACCGTACCGGTACATTGAGCATCATATGTTGCCCGAGAAGGGGTATGGTGCAGCTTCATATCCTTAGAGATATGGAGGCAGAAGTCATAATTGCATTTGTAGCCATGTGCATTCATGGAAGAGGTGTTGAATCTATTATGTGGATGTGGATACTTTGGACTTGTGCATGGTGATCCTACTTGGCGATGAGTTTGTAGCTACTTATTTTCTTGCTGCAATTTATTGTTCAAAAGAAGAGAAATAAGTCCGGAATACGTGGTTGTGTAAGCAGTTGATTTACAATACCCTATTTGTTGTGGTTATGTTTACTTGCTGAGATGTGTTATCTCACATCTTGCATTGTTTGATGCAGGCACCTAATTTCTGCTTGGGGAAATAGAGGGATGTAGCAGCACGGCCACTTCACCTTTAATTAAAGGAATTCTCACTTAATAATGTTGTTATTCTGAGTTGGTCAAGACTAGTGAAATACCTTGTTCTTGGTTGAGTGTTTGATTTGGGTGGGCTGAGTACCTTATTTCATCTATTTTACTTCAGTTGGGTCATAATTAAGTTTTACCACTTTTGCATTTTAGTTTCTACTACATGGTTTATATGTCTTTATACCTTGTATACACTTCATGTTTTCCCCTCCTCGTTATGCCAGTTTTCAAATGAGGTGCTGCCGGATTTTCTTGCTTCACATCATTTCTTTATTTCATCTCTTGTGTTGAGTAAGTCTGGAGGGTGGGGTTTGTGGTATTATTCATTCTGTGCAACCAGTGGGGTGTTACAGTTGGTATCAAAGCATAGGCTGTAGGTCCTAGCAAGTGGAGTAGTAATAAATTGACACACTGCACATGTAGGATGGGTTTTCTGTCTTGCTATTGATATGATTATGTTATTGTCTGTGCTAGTTTTGACATTATCTAGAGAGATGCTATGCTTATCTCATTACTTATTATTCTCGTCTCTGTGGCTGCAGCTATGCCGCCTCGTAGAGCTCGGGGTAGTCCGCAAGCTCCTAGTGGGGACTCGATGAGTCCAGCGGCAATGTTAGCCGCAATGCAGGCCATGCAGCAGGAGTTGGCCCTTCTGAGGCAAGCCATTCCTGTCGCCCCTGCGGGTGGTGCTCAGGGTGCTGGAGGTGGAGAAGTGCCCGGGGGCGCTGTCCCTGCGGGTGCTGTTCCAGGTGGCGGGGCCGAGGTGCCCCTTCCAGTCAGTGGTCTTACTCTGATGCAGTGGATGGGCATGAAGTTGGATTCTTTTGATGGCAGTGGTACTCCGGTCAAGGCGGCAGATTGGTTGACTTATGTGGAGGATAAGATGAATGTCTTCGAGATTGCGTATGGAGATCGGGTTCGCTTTGGCACTCAGTTGCTGAAGGGAGAGGCACAAATTTGGTGGAGAGGCGTGCAGGCAGCGCACTCCTCCTCACCAAGAGTCCTATCATGGGATGTTTTTATCAGGCAGTTCGAAAGGAGATTCTACCCGGTCACCTTTCTGGAGAAGATGAAGATTGACTTGCAGTCCTACAAGCAGGAGAAGAAGTCTGTCACGGAGTATGAGGTGGGCTTCAACAAGATGGTCCGCTTTGTCCCTCATGTGGCTTATAATGAGATGGAGAAGGCGAGCCAGTTCCGTCAGGGTCTGAAGCCTTCTATCAGGCATGCACTGGGGGCCTTTCCGTTGGTGGACTTCCGTACCACGGTGGAGCAGGCGCTGGGTGTGGAAATGCAACACCAGTACACCATGGAGTCGCAGAAGTCTGCGGCTGTTGATCAGCCTCGTAGCCAGGACACGAGGAGGGGCAGCACTGGAGGTCCAGCTCACAAGAGGGGCAAGTCTCAGCATCAGCGCCACCATCCTTACCGTGGCAAATCTTCTGACTCGGGTACTTCGGGAGGAAGTACTCAGAGGTTTCGGGCCGTTCCTAAGCCCGGGTTGGGGCTGGTGTGCTTCCGCTGTGGAGATGCGCATCGCCGTGCAGAGTGCCAGTGGAGTGGCAGGTGTTCGATCTGCAGTCAGGACCACAAGGATGTGGTGTGTAGGAGGAATCCCAATGGGAAGCTCAGATGGGAGCCGGTGACTTCCTCCTCTTCTCAGGGCACTATCAACATGATGTCAAGTGCTGAGCAGCAGCTTTCAGTTCCTCTTCCTCCACAGCAGCTTTATGTGCCTGGGACTTCTCAGTTTGTGCCGATGCAGGGTTTTCCCCAGTATCAGGTCGCGCCTACTCCTGCACCGTCTGCCCCTATGCTGACTCAGATTGGAGCTCCGCGCCAGCCTCCTCCGGTGGCTCAGTGGGGTTCCTCTGTTAATTTTACTCCGGGAGCTTCCTCTTCTGCGGGTATTTCTGGAGCTTATGTGCTACCCGCTGCGGATGGCAGGGAGCAAGGAGACGTGGTGACAGGTACGATTTCAGTTGATTCATTTGCAGCCCATGCTCTTTTTGACTCTGGCGCTAGCTATTCGTTTGTTTCGGAGGATTTTGTGTCGCGGGCTGGTCTTTCGGTGCAGAGGTTGGGTCACCCAATTTTGGTTAGTTCTGCTAATGGCTCCATTAGTAGCTGTTCAGTTTGTCAGGGGTGTTCCATCATTCTTGCTGATGAGGTTTTTTCGGCCAATTTGGTGGTGATTTCCTTGGGGGCATTTGATGTTATCTTGGGTATGGATTGGTTATCCCAGTATCGCGCGGTTATATCCTGCTTCTGGAAGACAGTATTATTGCAGGCGCCGTCGGGTAAGGAGGTGGTATTCTTGGGAAGTTCCCCGAAGTTCACATTATCCTTGTTGGCGCAATTGATTCCTGATCGCCGGTCAAGGAAGTCGGGGATCTTTTTCTCTATGGTGGTGGAGGGTGAGGCTGCCTTGCGGGTGCAGGACATCCGGGTGGTGTGTGACTTTGCTGACGTGTTTCCGGCTGAGCTTCCAGGCATTCCTCCGGAGCGCGATGCAGCTTTTGAGATTAAGCTGATCCCGGGTACGCAGCCTATTCATAAGGCCCCGTATCGAATGGCTCCAAAGGAGCAGATTGAATTAAAGCGGCAATTAGATGACCTGCTGGCTAAAGGCTTCATTAGGCCTAGCAGGTCTCCATGGGCTTCCCCAGTATTGTTTGTTGAGAAGAAAGATAAAAGCAAGCGGCTGTGTGTGGATTATCGCGCTTTGAATCAAGTGACAATCAAGAATAAATATCCGCTTCCCCGAATTGAGGTCCTCTTTGAGCAGTTGAGGGGTGCCCTGGTGTTCTCCAAAATTGATTTGAACTCTGGTTATCATCAATTGAGGATTCATGAGGAGGATATTGAGAAGACTGCCTTCTGTACCAGGTATGGGCATTATGAGTTCATAGTCATGTCTTTTGGCTTAACTAATGCCCCTGCTGCCTTTATGGAAGCAATGAATAGGATGCTGCATGAATTCCTGGACGACTTTGTGGTCGTGTTCCTAGATGATATTCTGATTTATTCAAAGACCGAGGCCGAGCATGAGCAGCATCTTCGTCTCGTTCTGGGTGCCCTAAGGAAGAATCAATTCTATGGCAAGCTGAAGAAGTGCGCCTTTTGGCTATCCGAAGTGGCTTTCCTGGGGCACGTGATTAATCAGCAGGGTATTGCGGTTGATCCCAAAAATGTTGCGGCTGTGGTGGAGTGGAAGAGACCCTCTAGTGTCTCTGAAATTCGAAGTTTTTTGGGGCTTGCTGGGTATTATCGGCGCTTCGTACCAAATTTCTCCAGCATTGCTAAGCCTTTGACTAGGCTCTTGGAGAAGGGTGTTCCCTTCATCTGGTCCAGCGATTGTGAGGTCAGTTATCAGTCATTGAAGAGCAAGTTGGTGGACGCCCCTATCCTAGCTTTGCCTGAGAGTGGTAAGCGTTTCACAGTTTATACGGATGCTTCGCGTATTGGTCTTGGCTGTGTGCTGATGCAGGAAGGCAAAGTGATTGCTTACGGCTCAAGGCAGTTGAGGAAGCATGAGGGGAATTATCCGACTCATGATCTGGAATTGGCCGCCGTGGTTTTTGCTCTAAAGTCGTGGAGGCATTATCTTTATGGCGAGGCTTGTGACATTTTCACTGATCACAAAAGTCTCAAATATATTTTCACTCAGAAGGAGCTGAATTTGAGGCAGCGGCGGTGGCTGGAATTGATTAAAGATTATGATTTGTCCATTCATTATCACCCGGGGAAGGCTAATGTGGTGGCGGATGCCCTTAGCAGGTCCGGGTTTCCAAAGGTGGCCTTGCCATTGATCGCTGATCTGGACCGTTTGGGGATCGCTTTGTGTTATGTTGGCACCGCTAGCGAGGAGACTCAGATGCTTATTCAATCCTCTCTTATGGAGAGAGTGCGTGTGGCTCAGCAGCAGGATCGTCTTTTGCAGGAAGCTCGAAAGAGGGTGGGTGATGTTAAACCGCGGGAGTTTACCATTGATGAGAATGATTTGGTTCGTTTCAGGGGCCGTCTTTGTGTGCCTCAGAAATCAGAGGTGAAGCTGGATATCCTGCGAGAAGCTCATAAAACGCCGTACACCATCCATCCTGGCGAAACCAAAATGTACCGGGATTTGAAACAAAATTTCTGGTGGAAGCGGATGAAGGTTGACATTTCTAAATATGTGGCCGCCTGTGAAGTATGTCAGCGCGTGAAGGCCGAACATAAGCGGCCTACAGGTTTGCTGAAGCCATTAGAAATTCCAGAGTGGAAATGGGAGCATATCACCATGGATTTTGTGGTGGGTCTACCTCGTTCCCCTCGTGGCAGGGATGCTATTTGGGTGGTAGTGGATCGCTTGACTAAGTCTGCGCATTTTATTCCCATGAAGACCACAAATTCAGCTTCAGATTTGGTTCCCTTATATATGAAGGAGGTAGTCAGGCTTCATGGGGTACCTAAGTCTATTGTTTCTGATCGAGACTCCAAATTTGTATCCAAATTCTGGGAGAGTCTCCATAGTGCTTTGGGCACCAAGCTTTCGCTTAGTGTCGCTTTTCACCCTCAGACGGATGGTCAGTCCGAGTGAACAATCCAAACCTTGGAAGACATGTTGCGTGCTTGTGTTCTGTCTTGGAAGGGTAGCTGGGAAGATCATCTTGCTCTGGCAGAATTTGCTTATAACAACAGCTACCAGGCTAGCATCAAGATGGCGCCATTTGAGGCTTTGTATGGCAGGCGGTGTATCTCTCCTCTGTGCTGGGAGACTTTGGGAGAGAGATCCCTGGTTGGTCCTGATTGGGTTCAGCAAACTTCTGAAAAGGTTCGGGAAATTCGTCAGAATATTTTGGCAGCTCAGAGTCGTCAGAAGAGTTATGCTGATGTGAGGAGGCGGGATCTGGAATTTGCTGTGGGTGACCAAGTCCTTCTCAGGGTATCACCCACTAAGGGAGTGGTTCGATTCGGTGTCTCTGGGAAGCTCAGCCCGAGATACATTGGACCGTTCACTATCTTGGCTCGAGTGGGCAGCCTGGCTTATCGCTTGCTGTTGCCGGATTCCATGGCAGGGGTACACCCAGTTTTTCATGTCTCTATGTTGAGGAAGTTCTTGCGGGATCCGGACCATCAGATTGAGATGGAACCAATTGCGGTGCAGCAGGATCTGACACTGGAGTGTCGTCCGGTGCGTATATTGGAATTCTCGGAGCGTGTGTTGAGGAAGAGATCAATTAAGTATGTCAAGGTCTTATGGTCTAATCAGTCGGAGCGCGAGGCTACGTGGGAACTAGAGGAGCTGATGCGGCAGAAGTACCCGGAACTTTTCGTTGTGGGTAAGTGTGGTTGATTCATTAATCTTTCCTTTTGTCATTCCGATAGAAACGTCAGAATTCGAGGTCGAATTCTTTTTAAGAGGGGTAGAGTGTAATACCCGGTTTGCAAAGAAGAGAAGTTGGGGGTTGTTCCTTTTGTTTTTTTTCCTTCACCCGGTTGTTGTTTTGGGGATTTGGGATTTTGTGGGAAACATTCACAACTGGGGCAGTAGAATTTATTTGGTTTGGCGCTTGCGTTGCGGTCGGGAGCTGTCGCGTGTGTTAGTTGGGCCGCAATTGGTGTTTCGGCCCATTAACCCTCCCAAACCCTAGCCGCCTCCCTCTTAACCCCTCCCCCCCATGTGCAGCCGCCCCCCCACTTCTCTCCCTCCCTTGGCCGCCGCCCCCCTGCCCATCTCCTTCTCTCTCAAATTTTGCAGCCACCTAAACCCTAGCCGCCCCCCCAATCCCCTCCTCCCAAGGTGCCAATCCTCGCCGCTCGGATCTTTGTCGTCGTGGTGCGAGGCTTCAATCGATTTGGTGGAGGGAAGAAAGGGGGAGAATCCAAGGTGATTTTTGGTGTTCATCTCTTGTTCATTTGCGCTGCAATTTAATTGATTAGAAGTTGCGTTTGCAATTGGGTAGAGGGGGCTGTCCAGAAATTTTAGGTGGTGGAATGAACAGCAGTAGTTCTAGCAGTTTTTATGTTTTTTTCGTGAGGAATCAGGGGGAATCAGTTTGGGGATCATGTAGAGCTTTACCTAACCTTTCCAACGTGTATTTATGCGCTCAATTTGGAGTTATAAATTGAAAGTTATCACCGTTTGAATCCGGGTATGTGGCTGTCCAGAAATTTTAGGTGGTGGAATGAACAGCAGTAGTTCTAGCAGTTTTTATGTTTTTTTCGTGAGGAATTAGGGGGAATCAGTTTGGGGATCATGTAGAGCTTTACCTAACCTTTCCAACGTGTATTTATGCGCTCAATTTGGAGTTATAAATTGAAAGTTATCACCGTTTGAATCCGGGTATGTGGCTGTCCAGAAATTTTAGGTGGTGGAATGAACAGCAGTAGTTCTAGCAGTTTTTATGTTTTTTTCGTGAGGAATTAGGGGGAATCAGTTTGGGGATCATGTAGAGCTTTACCTAACCTTTCCAACGTGTATTTATGCGCTCAATTTGGAGTTATAAGTTGAAAGTTATCACCATTTGAATCCGGGTATGTGGCTGTCCAAAAAAAACAGATTTTTAGGTGGGATGAACAGCAGCAGTATTAGCAGTTTCTGGGGATTTTTCGGGAGTAATTAGGGTTAATCAGTATAAGAATCATGAAGGGCCCTTTCTTATCTTTCCAACAAGTACTTATGCGCTTGATTCGGAATTATATTTTAAAAGTTATCGCTGTTTGAATCCGAGTGTGTCGCTGCCCAAAACAGAAAAAAACAGATTGCAGGGGTTATGTTGTGGACTGTTTAGGAGTAATTAGATGTTAGAATTTAACCGTAAATTGTATACAAAACTTGTGGGGAATTTTATGTAGTTGCCTCTGGAGTTTTGTTTGACACCATGGCTGTCTTAATTTTAAAAGTTATGGAATTGCTAAGCAGCGCCGCTGCAGTTTGGTTGGTGTGGAGAAAATTGTTATCCACGGCGGGGGGGTTGAGATTGCGCGTAGGTGCGGTGTTGTCTTTGAGTTTTTTTTATGAATTTGGTGCACTAAGTTGGGTGTCAAAAACAGGTGGTGGACTTCCGGATCGTTCTTAGAGATTTTTGCCCAAACTCCGGTGAAGGCAAGTAAACTTGTGATGGTTATTCCGTCTGGCTAATGAGGAGTCTTGTTCTTGAATATGTTGTGCTATTATGTTCATATTCATATGTTGTTTGTTATTTGAGTACTATCATTTGAGAATGTTCATGTTTCATGGATTTCATATGTTAAGTTTGAGGGTTTGATCATGTTACTCAAGTGGTTATTTTGTGGAATGAGTGGGAGTATATGACTAGCACATTTTCTTACTTGGGAAGAACTTATGATGTTGTCATGCATATTGCACTCATCATCCATTGCATTGAAGTTTCGTCGTGATCTTATGGTCCGACCGTACCGGTACATTGAGCATCATATGTTGCCCGAGAAGGGGTATGGTGCAGCTTCATATCCTTAGAGATATGGAGGCAGAAGTCATAATTGCATTTGTAGCCATGTGCATTCATGGAAGAGGTGTTGAATCTATTATGTGGATGTGGATACTTTGGACTTGTGCATGGTGATCCTACTTGGCGATGAGTTTGTAGCTACTTATTTTCTTGCTGCAATTTATTGTTCAAAAGAAGAGAAATAAGTCCGGAATACGTGGTTGTGTAAGCAGTTGATTTACAATACCCTATTTGTTGTGGTTATGTTTACTTGCTGAGATGTGTTATCTCACATCTTGCATTGTTTGATGCAGGCACCTAATTTCTGCTTGGGGAAATAGAGGGATGTAGCAGCACGGCCACTTCACCTTTAATTAAAGGAATTCTCACTTAATAATGTTGTTATTCTGAGTTGGTCAAGACTAGTGAAATACCTTGTTCTTGGTTGAGTGTTTGATTTGGGTGGGCTGAGTACCTTATTTCATCTATTTTACTTCAGTTGGGTCATAATTAAGTTTTACCACTTTTGCATTTTAGTTTCTACTACATGGTTTATATGTCTTTATACCTTGTATACACTTCATGTTTTCCCCTCCTCGTTATGCCAGTTTTCAAATGAGGTGCTGCCGGATTTTCTTGCTTCACATCATTTCTTTATTTCATCTCTTGTGTTGAGTAAGTCTGGAGGGTGGGGTTTGTGGTATTATTCATTCTGTGCAACCAGTGGGGTGTTACATTATCTCAACTAGGTTAGATAAGCCCTAGATGCAATACAAGAAATGTAAATATTCAATGCAAGCTTGACAACACCATTTGACATCTTAAATAAAATTTCTGAGATCAAGTATATTTAATTCATTCCTCAACATGCAAAAGCGGGTCTTATCAAGTGGCTTAGTGAAAATATCCGCTAATTGATCTTCTGACCTCACTTCTTCTAAAAGGATGTCTCCTTTAGCAACATGATCTCTAAGGAAGTGATGACGAATATCAATGTGTTTGGTGCGAGAGTGTTGTACATGATTATTAGCAATTTTAACAGCACTCTCATTGTCACACAACAAGGGTACCTTTTCTAGAACTACGCCATAGTCTAGAAGAGTTTGTTTCATATATAAAATTTGTGTGCAACAAGCACCCCCGGCAATGTATTCCGCTTCGACGGTTGACAAGGCAACACTATTTTGCTTTTTGGATGTCCATGAAACTAGTGATCTCCCAAGCAAATGGCACCCCCAGAAGTACTTTTTCTATCAATTTTGCAACCGGCATAATCCGAATCGGAATAGCCAATTAAGTCAAAAGTAGCTCCTTTGGGATACCACAGACCAACGCTTGGGGTGTGCCTGAGATACCTAAGAATTCTTTTAACAGCGCGAAGATGAGCTTTCTTAGGATTAGATTGAAATCTAGCACACATACAGACACTAAACATGATATCGGGCCTAGATGCGGTAAGATACAATAAACTACCAATCATAGAACGGTAGAGAGTTTGATTAATAGGGTTACCTCCCTCATCTAGGTCGAGATGTCCATTTGTTGGCATAGGTGTCTTGATTGGTTTGCACTTCTCCATGTTGAACCTTTTCAACAAGTCTTTGGTATACTTCTCTTGTGAGAGAAAGTTACCATCTTTCATTTGCTTGACTTGAAAGCCGAGGAAGTACATCAGCTCACCAATCATTGACATCTCGAACTCCTTCGACATCAACTCACCAAATTCCTTGCAATGATAGTCATTTGTCGAGCCAAAGATTATGTCATCAACATATACTTGACAAATGAAAATATCACCGTTATGTTTCTTTGTGAATAGAGTTGTGTCGACGGTCTCGATCTTGAAGCCCTTTTCGATGAGGAAGTCACGAAGACGCTCATACCAAGCCCTTGGAGCTTGCTTTAGCCCATATATGCGCCTTGGACAACCTGTAAGCATGGTTGGGATATCTAGGGTCTTCAAATCCAGGTGGTTGCTCAACATATACAAGTTCATTTATGAAGCCATTTAAAATTGCACTTTTTACATCCATTTGATAAAGTTTTATATCATAGCATGATGCATATGCAAGTAGGATATGGATGGCTTCCAATCGAGCAACCGGTGCAAAGGTCTCTCCAAAATCTAAGCCTTCAACTTGAGAGAATCCCTTTGCAACAAGTCTTGCATTGTTCCTTACAATCACGCCTTGATCATCTTGTTTGTTTCTGAACACCCACTTTGTTCCAATGATTCTTGCATCTTGTGGGGGCTTCTCTAGGGTCCAAACTTAGTTACGGGTGAAGTTGTTAAGTTCTTCATGCATGGCGTTCACCCAGTCCGGATCCTGTAGCGCCTCATCTATACACGTAGGCTCAACACAAGAAACAAATGAGTGATGTTCAATAAAAGAAGCATGTCTATGTGATCGAGTAATAACCCCTTGTGAAGGACTCCCAATGATTTGGTTTTGAGGATGAGCTTGAAGTAGTGATGAGTTTCTCCTGTCAACCACTTGGGAAGAAGATCCTAGAGCATCAACATCTTCGGCTTGTACCCTTGCTTGTTCATGAGAGACAAAAGTATCTTCATTTGCATGCCTTTCATCTTTTCATCATCTTGTGGTACATTTAATGAAGAAGGCCTGTCAATGTTTTGCACCTCTTCTTCATCTTCTTTTGGTTTGATTGCTCCAATTGGCATGTTCTTCATTGCTTCCCTAAGTGGCTCATCACCTACATCATCAAGATTTTCAAGTGCTCCTTAGGAGCCATTAGTCTCATCAAATTCCACATCATATGTTTCTTCTACCACGCCAGTGGCATGATTGAATACTCGATATGGTTTGGACTTTAATGAATAACCCAATAGAAAACCAATATCACAACGTCTTTGAAACTTCCCTAGGTGATGGCGTTTCTTGTAGATGTAGCATTTGCATCCAAACACCCGGAAGGAGATGTCTGGCTTTTTCCCATTCAGCAGTTCATAGGGAGTCTTCACAAGTAGCCGGTGAGGAAATAGCCTGTTTGATGCATAACATGTAGTGTTGACAGCGGCCCAAAACCTCTCCGGTGTGTTATACTCATCAATCATTGTTCTTGCAAGTGTGATCAAGGTCCTGTTTTTTCTTTCAACAACTCCATTTTGTTGAGGTGTATATGTCGCAGAAACTTCATGCTTGATCCCAATTTCATCACAGTACTCATGAATGTTGGTGTTGTCAAATTCTTTACCATTATCACTTCTAATCTTCTTGATCTTGCAATCAAATTCATTTTGAGCTTTCTTGGCAAACTTCTTGAATATAGATGCAACTTCAGATTTGTCATGGAGAAAGAACACCCAAGTGTATCTTGAGAAATCATCAACAATCACCAGACAGTAGAGGTTGCCACCAGCACTTACATAATTTGTAGGTCCAAATAAATCCATATGAAGTAGTTCTAGTGGCCTTGATGTTGACATGAAAGCTTTTGTAGGATGTGTATTAGCAACTTGCTTCCCAGCTTGACATGCACTACAAAGCTTGTCCTTTTCAAATACAACATCCTTCAATCCTCTAACCATGTCCTTCTTTAATACCTTCTTGAGTGTGCTCATCCCAACATGTGCAAGCCTCCTATGCTAGAGCCATCCAAGTGATGCTTTGGTGAAGAGGCAAGTTCTTAAGTCTGCATCTTCTGAAGTGAAATCCACTAAGTAGAGATTGTTGTATCTAAATCCTTTAAACACCATTGATTCATCATCCATTTTTGATACAATAACCTCTGTTGGAGTGAATAAGCATTGAAGTCCAAGATCACAGAGTTGACCCACTGATAATAAATTGAAGCTCAAAGGTGCAACCAAGAGAACATTTGAAATTGATAAATCATTTGAAATTGCCACCTTGCCAAGTCCTTGCACTTTCCCTTTTGAATTGTCTCCAAATGTGATTTTGTCTTGTCCATCAACATTCTCATAAAGTGAGGTGAACATCCGTGGGTTGCCTGTCATATGTTGTGTGCATCCACTGTTAATAACCCAATGGCTCCCACCGGTCTTGTAGTTCACCTACATCCACAGACAAATCAAGCTTGAGTTTTGAGGGCCCTATATTGCATAGGACCAGTGACTCTCTCAATCAAGGACTTTGCAACCCAAATTTGTCAATCAAGGACTCTCTCAATCAATGGCCCTATATTGCATAGGACCTAGGAATGTAACTTTGACCTTTCCATTTGCTACTTTTCTTAGAACATAATGAGCATTGAAAGCAAATGGTCTTGAGTGCTTAGGCAAGGGGGTTGGTGGTTTGGCTTTGCAGTTGTGGGCAAAGTGACCTTCTTTTCCACACTCAAAGCATTTGATAGGCTTGTGAGTCTGCTTTGGCTTGTATTGAGTAGTAGTTTTCTTTTGCACAAAAGCATTGTATCCAATACCACTCTTGTTGTTTTTCATGACAGTGTTCATAAGCAACTCATTCTAGTGGTATTGGCCCTTGTTGAACTTCTGCACACTTGTTGCAAGATGTTCATTTTCACTCTTAAGTTTCTTGACCTCATTTTTAAGCCTTTCATTATCCACTGCCAACTCATTGTTGAAATCGTTGTTCTCAATGGCAACCTTTCCTCTAGTAGTTGCATCAGTTAAGTATCTCTTCAATTTTTGGTTGTCTAAAGTCAAGACTTCAACTTTTTCGGTCAATTCATCATGTAGACTAGTTTGCTCTCCTTGACTCAAATCATCACATGAGGTTGCTACATCAATCTTAACAACAGGGTTAATAGCCTCATGTGTATTGCAAGATAAAAGTTCATTTTCAACAAGAAGATTATCATGATCAAATTTAATCTTAGTATAGTCTTCCTTGATTTTCACTAGTCTATCTTTCAACTCCCTATTAGCTTCATTTAACTTGTCACATTTATCCTTAGCATCTTTTAGAGAGGTTGTGAGCTCATTTACAGTGGATGACATAGTTTTGTTCTCTTCTTTCATTTCATCACTAGCTTTCATAACTATGTCATATTTGGCATTCAAAGATTCATTTTCATTTTTCAACTTATCACATTTAGCTTTTGACTTCCTAATGATTTGAGTGTATTCTTTAAGCAAGTCAGCTAGTTCATCATAGGAAGGTGAAGCAAATTCCTCATCACTATCACTATCATCAGTAATATCAATATCATTTTGTACCTTCCGTTCACCTCTAGCCATGAGGCATAGGTGAGAAGTCGATGATGGCGATGGTGGTGGTGAAGAGAAGTCCCCGGCGATGGTGGCAACTTTTTCATCATTCTCTTCTTCACTTGAAGAAGATCCACTTGATGACTCAATGTCAGTGAGCCAGTCACCAACAATATATGCCTTTCCATTTTTCTTTTTGTGGAACCTCTTTTGCTTCCCATCCTTCCTCTTGAAGAATCTCTTTTCCTTTTTCTCATCATCGCTGTCATCTTCTTTCTTGCCCTTGAACTTGTTCTTCTTGGGCTTGTTACATTGATGAGCAAGATGACCAAGCTCTCCACAGTTGTAGCAATCCATCTCAGAAATGGGCTTTCTTTTGTTGGAAAAGAATTTTTTCTTTCTTGAATCAAATTTGATGCCTTCTCTGTTAAGCTTCTTTAACATCTTGGTGGTCTTCCTCACCATCAAGGCAATGTTAGCATCAAGGTCATCATCACTTGAGGATTCTTCCTCAATTTGTACTTTAGCTTTTCCTTTTCTTTCTTGATTTGCTTTCAGAGCCAAATCCTTTCTCCTGGAAGATGACTCTTCCTTGTCATTGATGTGCATGTACATCTCATGAGCATTAATCTTTCCCAATATCTGTGTAGGTGTGGTAACTGAAAGATCCATTTGATGCAGTACAGTGACAATGTGTCCATATTTGTAAATTAGGAGGACACTGAGAATCTTCCTCACAACATCTGGTTGTGAAATTTGTGTAAGCCCCAATCTATTTACTTCCTCTACAATAATATTGAGACGTGAGTACATAGCATTGGCATTTTCATTAGCAAGCATTTCAAAAGAATTTAACTTTCTCATAGCAATGTGATATCTCTCCTCACGCTCACTTCTAGTTCCTTCATGTAGAGCACAAATGTCCATCCACAAATCATGAGCATTTTTATGATTTCTAACTCTATTGAACACATCTTTGCAAAGGCCTCTAAAAAGGGTGTTTTTGGCCTTAGCATTCCATTTCTCATAATTAAACTCATCACCTACAAGATTTGTGCGATCTCTAGGTTTGGGGAATCCTTGTGTGGTGGCTTTGTAGACACCAATGTCTATAGCCTCTAAATATGCTTTCATACGAATTTTCCAATATGGAAAATCGTCACCATCAAAAACGGGAGGAGGTCCATCCCCACCGGACATCGTTACTCTAGCGGTTAAGCTAATCTAAGAGCAACAAGGCTCCGATACCAATTGAAAGGATCACGATGCCCAAGAGGGGGGTGAATTGGGCTTTTCTAAAAATCAACACTAATTAAAACCTAAGCAAGAGCCCAACTTCACCTCAACAACTAGCACTAAGATAATAATACTAGAAATACAACAATGCTAAGACAATACTTCAAATACTTGCTAAACAAATACACAATGTAAAATGCTTGAATTAAGTGCGGAATGTAAAGCAAGGTTTAGAAGACTCCTCTAATTTTTCCCGAGGTATCGAAGAGTCGGCACTCTCCACTAGTCCTCATTGGAGCACCCGCGCAAGGGTATCGCTCCCCCTTGGTCCTCGCAAGAACCAAGTGCTCACTACGAGATGATCCTTTGCCACTCCGGCGCGGTGGATCCCTCACGACCGCTTACAAACTTGAGTCGGGTCACCAAAAAGATCTCCACGGTGATCACCGAGCTCCTAACGCCACCAAGCCATCTAGGTGATGCCGATCACCAAGAGTAACAAGCCGTAGACTTTTGCTTGACCAAGAGAAGCCTAATGAAAGTGGTGTGTGCTCTAGGTGGCTCTCGCTAGCGCTAATGGGGAACAAATGCGGGATTAAGATTCTCTAATCTCCTCACTAGGCTTTTGGTGCTTGCAATGCTCTACCAATGTGCTGGAATTAATGTGGGCAGCAAGACATTGAATATGGTGGGTGGAGGGGGTATAAATAGCCATCACCCACCAACTAGCCTTTACCAGCATTGTTCTACGCATGGGCGCACCGGACAGTCCGGTGCGCCACCGGTCAACTCTAACGGCTAGTTCTGACAGCTAGCTGTTGGGCAGATGGCACACCAGACAGTGAACAGTCACTGTCTGGTGCACCACTAGAATTCCTCTTGGGAACCTTGCGCTCTCGGGTTTCTTCGTGGGGAAACCCTTCCCCTGGGCTAACCTAGCCCCACCTGGCAGAGGGCGCACCGGACAGTCCGATGCACACCAGACAGTCCGGTGCCCCAAGGCCAGAAACCCTATTTTTTGTTTTATGCTGTTTTTCAATTCGATTTTCGTTCTAACTTGTGTGTATGTTCTAGAGTGTCACCTAGCACTATATGTGAGTGTGAATATGCAACAACACTACACTAGAACTCTCTTGGTCAAACTACTCATCAACAACCCCTCTTTATAGTATGGCTAAAAGAGAATAAAAGACCTAACTAAATCACGAGTGTCCACAACTCCTTGACACTTGGACTCCGTAGTCCTTCACTTTTTGTTTCGACGTTTTAGCCGTCGCTTCAAGTTCTTATCTCCGGGATTGTTTTCACCATTGTAGTACTTGTACCTGTAATGCGACCTAACTTACCATTTGTCTCTGCAAAATATACGTTAGTCACATATAACATTATGTTGTCATTAATCACTAAAACCAACCAGGGGCCTAGATGCTTTCAAAGGGATCTCGAAGCTATCCATCAGTAGGTCAAAAGGAAGAGAGAGAAGATGCTTCGTCTTTCCGATCTACAGAAGAAGATCGATGAAGCTGCTGAAGAGATACGTCATCTTACTCAAGATGACCAGGACCGAAGACCTCCACAAAGAGAGCTTCGTCAGGACAATTCTTACAATGATGATGATTGGTATGACGATTTCTATCATGGAAATTTTGCTTTTGATGATGCTTCTCCTCTATCAGCAGAATTGCAGGCTACCCCATGGCCCCCATCATACAAGCCACCTCAGCTCCCATGTATGATGGGCACTCAGATCCGAAGCAGTTTCTGATGAGCTATGAAGCAACTACATCTTCGTATGGGGGCAATACTGTAGTCATGGCGAAGTCCTTCGTCATGGAAGTCTAAAGTGTGGCCCAAACATGGTACTCTTCTCTCCGTCCAGGGACAATCACGTCATGGCAGAAGCTTAATAACATGCTGGTCACCAGTTTTCAAGGATTTCAGACAAAGCCAGTCATTGCTCAGGCCTTGTTCCAGTGCACTCAAGACCATGAGGAGTATCTTCAGGCATATGTCCGAAGGTTCTTGCGCCTGAGAGCACAAGCGCCTATGGTGCCCAATGAAATCGTCATTGAGGCCATGATCAAAGGTCTTCAGCCAGGGCCTACGGCCCAATACTTTGCCAGGAACCCCCCAGACTCTAGAGAAGCTGCTTCAGAAAATGGATGAGTACATCTGGGCTGACAATGACTTCCGCTAAAGAAGGGAGGAAGCTTACAGATTTTTTGAGATGACTAGGGGCTTCGGAGGAAGAATCCACCCTAGGCATGTCAGATCAATCCATAGCTCCAGTCAGAACGATGACAAAGGAGGCCAGTTTCAGAGGCCACAGCACAGCTCACAGTCTTCATGACAACAGCAAAGCTCCTTCAGGCCACCAGCTTCAAGGGGCCGAGGCGACAGGGGCTTTGGAGGAAGATATGGGGATCAGCCCAAGAAAATCTATTGCTTATTCTGTGGTGAAGACAAGGGCCATACTACAAGAACGTGTCAAATCACCATTCAGAAGCAAAAAGAGATTGCCGAAGCAGAAGCCCGGCAGAATCAGCTGAAGCAGGTCTTACATACTGAGAGCACCTAGAGGGGGGGGGGGGTGAATAGGTGATCCTGTAAAATTAAACACTAAATAGCCACAAACTTGATTATCAAAGTGTTAGTGAAATCAAGTGGCTAAGGAACGCGCTCGTGAGAACAAGGCAATCACAATAAGCAACACACGAGACACGCGATTTTTATCCTGTGGTTCGGCCAAGTAACACCTGCCTACTTCCACATTGTGGCGTCCCAGTGGACGAGGGTTGCACTCAACCCCTTTCAAGCGATCCAATGATCAACTTGAATACCATGGTCTTTTCCTTTAGAGCATTCTTCCTGTTTGCGAGGGATCTCCACAATTTGGAGTCTCTCGTCCTTACAATCGAGATCACAAAGAAAGCACAGAGTAAGGTTGGGGAGAGCAACACACACAAGACTCAAATCCGCAGCACAACAACGCACACAAGTGAGAACGTGAGCACATGAACGATGATCCGATTGCGTGAAAGTGGAGTCTAGATGTCTTAGGATGTTTCTTGTAAGCTTGGTGTTCTCCTCCATGTGCCTAGGGGTCCCTTTTATAGCCCCAAGGCAGCTAGGAGTCGTTGGAGGCCAACTTGGAAGGCCAAACTTGCCTTCTGTCAGGTGGTGCACCGGACAGTCCGGTGCACCACCGGACAGTCACTATAGCTGTCCGGTGCGCGATCTCCTTCCATATCTGGCGCATCCGACCATTGGTCCTCAGGGTTGGTTGGCGCACCGAACACTGTCTGGTGCACACCGGATAGTCCGGTGTGCCTAATCGACCGTTGCTGCGGGCCACGCGTCGCCCGCGGATTGCGCAGACGACCAATGGCGCTGGCGACCGTTGGCTCACCGGACAGTCCGGTGAATTATAGCCGTATGCCTCTGTGTTTTACCGAGAGCAGTCGGTTCACCGCCGGCCAGCCTGGCGCACCGGACACTGTCCGGTGCACCACCGGACAGTCCGGTGTGCCTGGCCAGAGTTGGTGTTGGCTGCACACAACCAACTCTTTTCCTTTTCTTTTCTTCTTCTTTTATTGGCACTTGAAAGTTGCCTAGAGGGGGGGGGGGTGAATAGGGCGAAACTAAAAATTACAAATTTAATCACAACTACAAGCTGGGTTAGCGTTAGAAATATAAGCGAGTCCGAGAGAGAGGGTGAAATATAAGCATGAAGCGACCAAGCTCCCCCTCGATCGTCTCCCGCTTGGTGATCTTCAACCCTTCGTGCGCGGTCTTGAGCACGTCCCAAATTTCCTTTGCACTCTTCAACCCTTGCACCTTATTATACTCCTCTCGACTTAGAGAGGCGAGGAGTATAGTAGTGGCTTGGGAGTTGAAGTGATGAATTTGGGCCACTTCATCCGAATCATAGTCTTCATCCCGTACGGATGGTACCTGTACACCAAACTCAACAACATTCCAAATGCTTGTGTGAAGTGAGGTTAGATGATGCCTCATTTTGTCACTCCACATATTATAATCTTCACCGTAAAAAACTGGTGGTTGCCTAATGGAACGGAGAGTAAAGGAGTACGCTTTGAAATACGAGGGTAGCGTAGGGGAATCTTACTATACTTCTTGCGCTCATGGCGCTTAGAAGTTATGGACGGCGCGTCGGAGCCGGAGGTGGATGGTGATGAAGAATCGGTCTCATAGTAGACCACCTTCCTCATCTTCTTTTTCTTGTCGCCACTTCGATGCGACTTGTGGGAAGAGGATTCCTTCTCCTTCCCTTTGTTGTGGGACTCTCCCGATGGAGCCTTCCCGTGGCTTGTAGCGGGCTTGTCGCCGGTCACCATCTCCTTCTTGGCGTGATCTCCCGACATCACTTCGAGCGGTTAGGCTCTAATGAAGCACCAGGCTCCGATACCAATTGAAAGTCGCCTAAAGGGGGGGGGGTGAATAGGGCGAAACTGAAAATTACAAAGTTAATCACAACTACAAGCCGGGTTAGCATTAGAAATATAAGCGAGTTTGAGAGAGAGGGTGAAAAACAAATCACAAGCAAATAAAGAGTGAGACACAAGGATTTGTTTTACCGAGGTTTGGTTCTTGCGAACCTACTCCCCGTTGAGGTGGTCACAAAGACCGGGTCTCTTTCAACCCTTTCCCTCTCTCAAACGGTCACTTAGACCGAGTGAGCTTCTCTTCTCAATCACACGGGACACTAAGTCCCCGCAAGGACCACCACACAATTGGTGTCTCTTGCCTTGGTTACAATTGAGTTTGTCACAAGAAAGAATGAGAAAGAAAAGAAGCAATCCAAGCGCAAGAGCTCAAATGAACACAAATGTCGCTCTCTCTAGTCACTATTGATTTGGAGTGATTCCGGACTTGGGAGAGGATTTGATCTCTTTGGTTGTGTCTAGAGTTGAATGTATTAGCTCTTATATGAGGTGTGAATGCTGAAAACTTGGATGCAATGAATGGTGGGGTGGTTGGGGTATTTATAGCCCCAACCACCAAACTAGCCGTTTGGTGGAGGCTGCTGTCGAATGGCGCACCGGACAGTCTGGTGTGCCACCGGACACTGTCCGGTGCGCCAACCATGTCACCCGGCCGTTAGGGTTCGACCGTTGGAGCTTTGACTGGTGGGACCTTTGGGCTGTCCGGTGGCGCACCGGACAAGTGCTGTAGACTGTCCGGTGCGCCTACTGCGCGTGCTCTGACCTCTGCACGCGCAGGCGCGCATTAAATGCATTGCAGTCGACCGTTGCGCATGAAGTAGCCGTTGCTCCGCTGGCACACCGGACAGTCCGGTGTGCCACCGGACACTGTCCGGTGCATACACCGGACGGTCCGGTGAATTATAGCGGAGCGACCTCCATTTTCTCGAAGGTAGCGAGTTCAACGTCGAGTTCCCTGGTGCACCGGACATTTTCTGGTGGCACACCGGACAGTCCGGTGCGCCAGACTAGGGTGCCTTAGGGATTTCTTTAGCTCTCTTTATTTGAACCCATCTTTGGTCTTTTTATTGGCTTGTTGTGAACCTTTGGCACCTGTAAAACTTATAGACTAGAGCAAACTAGTTAGTCCAATTATTTGTGTTGGGCATTTCAACCACCAAAATCAATTAGGAAAAGGTGTAAGCCTATTTCCCTTTCAATCTCCCCCTTTTTGGTGATTGATGCCAACACAAACCAAAGCAAATATGGAAGTGCAGAATTGAACTAGTTTGCATAATGTAAGTGCAAAGGTTGCTTGGAATGAAACCAATAAATATTACTTACTAGATGCGCATGGATGTCTTTTCTTCTTATTAACATTTTGGACCACGCTTGCACCACATGTTTTGTTTTGCAAAATGTTTTGGAAATTCTTTTCAATGTTCTTTTGCAAATAGTCAAAGGTAAATGAATAAGATTTTTGAGAAGCATTTTCAAGTTTTGAAATTTTCTCCCCTGTTTCAAATGCTTTTCCTTTGACTAAACAAAACTCCGCCTTAATGAAATCCTCCTCTTAGTGTTCAAGAGGGTTTTAGATATTAATTTTGAATAGGGTATATCAATTTGAAATTATATCAAAATAAGATACTAATTGAAAAACTTCTTTTAATACCAATTGAAAGACTACATTTTTAAAATCGGTGGTGGTGCGGTCCTTTTGCTTTGGGCTAATACTCTCTCCCCCTTTGGCATGAATCGCCAAAAACGGATGCTTGAGTGAAATATAAGACCTTTTAAACTACTCTATCCCCCTTTGGACGGAAGTAAAGGAGTGAATATTATACCAAAGTTGGAGAGTCAGTGCGGAGTGACGGCGAAGGATGAATGATTCGATGGAGCAGAGTGGAAGCCTTGTCCTCGCCGAAGACTCCTTTTCCCTTTCAATCTATGACTTAGCATGAAATGGACTTGAAAGAACACATTAGTCATAGCACATGAAAGAGATGATCAAAGGTATAATAATGAGCTATGTGTGCAAAACATCAAGAGAAATTCCTAGAATCAAGAATATTTAGCTCATGCCTAAGTTTGGTAAAGGTTTGTTCATCCAATGGCTTGGTAAAGATATCGGCTAATTGTTCTTTGGTGCTAACATATGCAATCTCGATATCCCCCTTTTGTTGGTGATCCCTTAGAAAATGATACCGAATGGCTATGTGTTTAGTGCGGCTATGCTCAACGGGATTATCTGCCATACGGATTGCACTCTCATTATCACATAGAAGAGGAACTTTGGTTAATTTGTAACCATAGTCTCTGAGGGTTTGCCTCATCCAAAGCAATTGCGCGCAACAATGGCCTGCGGCAATATACTCGACTTCGGTGGTTGAAAGAGCCACAGAATTTTGCTTCTTTGAAGCCCAAGACACCAAAGATCTTCCCAAGAACTGGCAAGTCCCCGATGTGCTCTTTCTATTAATTTTACACCCTGCCCAATCGGCATCGGAATAACCAATTAAATCAAATGTGGATCCCTTAGGGTACCAAAGGCCAAACTTAGGAGTATAAACTAAATATCTCAAGATTCGTTTTATGGCCCTAAGGTGAGCTTCCTTAGGATCGGCTTGGAATCTTGCACACATGCATACGGAAAGCATAATATCCGGTCGTGAAGCACATAAATAGAGTAAGGAACCTATCATCGACCGGTATACCTTTTGATCTACGAATTTACCTCCCGTGTCAAGGTCGAGATGCCCATTAGTTCCCATGGATGTTTTGATGGGCTTGGCGTCCTTCATCCCAAACTTGGTAAGAATGTCTTGAATGTACTTCGTTTGGCTAATGAAGGTGCCCTCTTGGAGTTGCTTGACTTGAAATCCTAGAAAATACTTCAACTCCCCCATCATTGACATCTCGAATTTTTGTGTCATGATCCTACTAAATTCCTCACATGTAGATTCGTTAGTAGACCCAAATATAATATCATCAACATAAATTTGGCATACAAACAAATCATTTGCAAGTGTTTTAGTAAATAAACTAGGATCGGCTTTTCCGATTTTGAATCCATTAGCAATAAGAAAATCTCTTAGGCATTCATACCATGCTCTTGGGGCTTGCTTGAGCCCATAAAGCGCCTTAGAGAGTCTATAAACATGGTTAGGATACTCACTGTCTTCAAAGCCGGGAGGTTGCTCAACATAGACCTCTTCCTTGATTGGTCCATTGAGGAAGGCACTCTTCACGTCCATTTGATAAAGCAAAATCCAAACCTTCGACTTGGGAATATCCTTTGGCCACAAGTCGGGCTTTGTTCCTTGTCACCACACCATGCTCGTCTTGCTTGTTGCGGAAGACCCACTTGGTTCCTACAACATTTTGGTTAGGACGTGGAACTAAATGCCATACCTCATTCCTCGTGAAGTTGTTGAGCTCCTCTTGCATCGCCATCACCCAATCCAAATCTTGAAGTGCTTCCTCTACCCTGTGTGGCTCAATAGAGGAAACAAAAGAGTAATGCTCACAAAAATGTGCAACACGAGATCTAGTGGTTACCCCCTTATGGATGTCGCTGAGGATGGTGTTCACGGGGTGATCTCGTTGGATTGCTTGATGGACTCTTGGGTGTGGCGGCCTTGCAACTTGCTCATCCTCCTTGTCTTGATCAATTGCATCTCCCCCTTGATCATTGCCATCGTCTTGAGGTGGCTCATCTTCTTGATCTTCCTCTTCATCCTCTTGAGCCTCATCCTCATCTTGAGTTGGTGGAGATGCTTGCATGGAGGAGGATGGTTGATCTTGTGCTTGAATGGGCTCTTCGAATTCCTTAGGACACACATCCCCAACGGACATGTTCCTTAGCGCGATGCATGGAGCCTCTTCATCATCTAATTCATCAAGATCAACTTGCTCTACTTGAGAGCCGTTAGTCTCATCAAACACAATGTCACAAGAAACTTCAACTAGTCCAGTGGACTTGTTAAAGAATCTATATGCCCTTGTGTTTGAATCATATCCTAGTAAAAAGCCTTCTACAGCCTTAGGAGCAAATTTGGACTTTCTACCTCTTTTAATAAGTATAAAACACTTGCTACCAAAGACTCTAAAATATGAAACATTGGGCTTTTTACCGGTGAGGAGTTCGTAGGATGTCTTCTTGAGGATTCGATGTAGATACAACCGGTTGATGGCGTAGCAAGCGATGTTGACCGCCTCCGCCCAAAACCGATCCGAAGTCTTGTATTCATCAAGCATGGTTCTTGCCATATCCAATAAAGTTCTATTCTTCCTCTCCACTACACCATTTTGTTGTGGCGTGTAGGGAGAAGAGAACTCATGCTTGATGCCCTCCTCCTCAAGGAAGCCTTCAATTTGTGAATTCTTGAACTCCGTTCCATTATCGCTTCTAATTTTCTTGATCCTCAAGCCGAACTCATTTTGAGCCCGTCTCAAGAATCCCTTTAAGGTCTCTTGGGTTTGAGATTTTTCCTGTAAAAAGAATACCCAAGTGAAGCGAGAATAGTCATCCATAATAACAAGACAGTACTTACTCCCGCCGATGCTTATGTAAGCGATCGGGCCGAATAGGTCCATGTGGAGGAGCTCGAGTGGCCTGTCAGTCGTCAAGATGTTCTTATGTGGATGATGAGCGCCAACTTGCTTTCCGGGTTGGCATGCGCTACAAATCCTATCTTTCTCAAAATGAACATTGGTTAGTCCTAAAATGTGTTCTCCCTTTAGAAGCTTGTGAAGATTCTTCATCCCAATATGTGCTAGTCGGCGATGCCAGAGCCAGCCCATGTTAGTCTTAGCAATTAAGCAAGTGTCGAGTTCAGCTCTATTGAAATCAACTAAGTATAGCTGACCCTCTAACACTCCCTTAAATGCTACCGAATCATCACTTCTTCTAAAGACAGTGACACCTACATCAGTAAATAGACAGCTGTAGCACATTTTGCATAATTGAGATACGGAAAGCAAATTGTAAACTAAAGAATCTACAAAAAAAACATTTCAAATGGAATGGTCAGGTGATATAGCAATTTTACCCAAACCTTTAACCAAACCTTGGTTTCCATCCCCGAATGTGATAGCTCGTTGGGGATCTTGGTTTTTCTCGTAGGAGGAGAACATCTTTTTCTCCCCTGTGATGTGGTTTGTGCACCCGCTATCGATGATCCAACTTGAGCCTCCGGATGCATAAACCTACAAAACAAATTTAGTTCTTGATTTTAGGTACCCAAATAGTTTTGGGTCCTTTGACATTAGATACAAGAACTTTGGGTACCCAAACACAAGTCTTGGAACTCTTGTGTTTGCCCCCAACATACTTGGCAACTACCTTGCCGGATTTGTTAGTCAAAACATAAGATGCATCAAAAGTTTTAAATGAAATGCTAGGTTCATTTGATGCACTAGGAGTTTTCTTCTTAGGCAATTTAGCACGAGTTGATTGCCTAGAACTAGATGTCTCACCCTTATACATAAAAGCATGATTAGGGCCAGAGTGAGACTTCCTAGAATGAATTCTCCTAATCTTATGCTTGGGATAACCGATAGGGTACAAAATGTAACCCTCGTTATCCTAAGGCATGGGAGCCTTGCCCTTAACAAAGTTCGATAATTTTTAGGAGGGGCATTAAGTTTGACATTGTCTCCCTTTTGGAAGCCAATGCCATCCTTGATGCCAGGGCGTCTCCCATTATAAAGCATACTATGATCAAATTTAAAATTTTCATTTTCTAGTTCATGCTCGGCAATTTTAGCTATATGATCGTTTTGTTGTTTAATTAAAGCCATATGATCATGAATAGCATTAATGTCAATATCTCTACATCTAGTGCAAATAGAAACATGCTCAATGGTAGATGTAGAGGGTTTGCAAGTTTTTAGTTCAACAATCTTAGCATGTAAAATATCATTTTCACTTCTAAGATCGGAAATGGAAGCATTGCAAACATCTAAGTCCTTAGCCTTAGCAATCAATTTTTCATTTTCAATTCTAAGGCTAGCGAGAGAGGCATTTAATTTTTCAATCTTAGCAATAGAAATAGCATGATCATTTCTAAGATTGGCATATGAATCATCACAAACATTTGAATCAACCTTAGCAATTAATCTAGCATTTTTACTTCTAAGGTTGGCAATAACATCATGGCAAGTGCTTAGCTCATTAGATAATTTTTCACATTTTTCCATCTCTAGAGCATAAGCATTCTTAACCTTAACATGCTTCTTATTTTCCTTAATTAGGAAGTCCTCTTGGCTATCCAAGAGTTCATCCTTATCATGAATGGTGCTAATCAATTCATTTAACTTTTCCTTTTGTTGCATGTTAAGGTTGGCAAAAAGAGTGAGCAAACTATCCTCATCACTAGAGGTGGCATATTTAGTGGAGGATTTAGATTTAACCTTCTTCTTTTTGCCGTCCTTTGCCATGAGGCACTTGTGGCCGACGTTGGGGAAGAGAAGTCCCTTGTTGACGGCGATGTTGGTGGCGTCCTCGTCGGAGGAGGAGTCGGTGGAGCTCTCGTCGGAGTCCCACTCGCGGCACACATGGGCATCGCCGCCCTTCTTCTTGTGGTACCTCTTCTTTTCCTTTCTTCTCCCTTTCTTGTCGTCGCCCTGTCACTGTCACTAGAGATAGGACATTTTGCAATAAAGTGACCGAGCTTACCACACTTGTAGCAAACCTTTTTGGAGCGGGGCTTGTAGTCTTTCCCCCTCCTTTGCTTGAGGATTTGTCGAAAGCTTTTGATGATTAAAGCCATCTCCTCATTGTCAAGCTTTGAGGCGTCGATGGGGAGCCTACTTGGTGTAGGCTCTTCCTTCTTCTCCTCCGTTGCCTTGAATGCGACGGGTTGTGCCTCGGGTGTGGAGGAGGTGCCTTGCTCGATGATTTTCTTTGAGCCTTTGATCATTAGCTCAAAGCTTACAAACTTCCCTATAACCTCCTCGGGAGACATTAGCTTATATCTAGGATCACCTCGAATTAATTGAACTTGCGTAGGGTTAAGAAAAACGAGGGATCTTAGAATAACCTTGACCATCTCATGGTCATCCCATTTGGTGCTCCCGAGATTGCGCACTTGGTTCACCAAGGTCTTCAAGCGGTTGTACATGGCTTGTGGATCCTCTCCTTGGTGAAGCATGAAGCGACCGAGCTCCCCCTCGATCGTCTCCCGCTTGGTGATCTTCAACCCTTCGTGCGCGGTCTTGAGCACGTCCCAAATTTTCTTTGCGCTCTTCAACCCTTGCACCTTATTATACTCCTCTCGACTTAGAGAGGCGAGGAGTATAGTAGTGGCTTGGGAGTTGAAGTGATGAATTTGGGCCACTTCATCCAAATCATAGTCTTCATCCCCTACGGATGGTACCTGTACACCAAACTCAACAACATTCCAAATGCTTGTGTGAAGTGAGGTTAGATGATGCCTCATTTTGTCACTCCACATATTATAATCTTCACCGTAAAAAACTGGTGGTTGCCTAATGGAACGGAGAGTAAAGGAGTACGCTTTGAAATACGAGGGTAGCGTAGGGGAATCTTACTATACTTCTTGCGCTCATGGCGCTTAGAAGTTATGGACGGCGCGTCGGAGCCGGAGGTGGATGGTGATGAAGAATCGGTCTCATAGTAGACCACCTTCCTCATCTTCTTTTTCTTGTCGCCACTTCGATGCGACTTGTGGGAAGAGGATTCCTTCTCCTTCCCTTTGTTGCGGGACTCTCCCGATGGAGCCTTCCCGTGGCTTGTAGCGGGCTTGTCGCCGGTCACCATCTCCTTCTTGGCGTGATCTCCCGACATCACTTCGAGCGGTTAGGCTCTAATGAAGCACCAGGCTCCGATACCAATTGAAAGTCGCCTAAAGGGGGGGTGAATAGGGCGAAACTGAAAATTACAAAGTTAATCACAACTACAAGCCGGGTTAGCATTAGAAATATAAGCGAGTTTGAGAGAGAGGGTGAAAAACAAATCACAAGCAAATAAAGAGTGAGACACAAGGATTTGTTTTACCGAGGTTTGGTTCTTGCGAACCTACTCCCCGTTGAGGTGGTCACAAAGACCGGGTCTCTTTCAACCCTTTCCCTCTCTCAAACGGTCACTTAGACCGAGTGAGCTTCTCTTCTCAATCACACGGGACACTAAGTCCCCGCAAGGACCACCACACAATTGGTGTCTCTTGCCTTGGTTACAATCGAGTTTGTCATAAGAAAGAATGAGAAAAAAAAGAAGCAATCCAAGCGCAAGAGCTCAAATGAACACAAATGTCACTCTCTCTAGTCACTATTGATTTGGAGTGATTCCGGACTTGGGAGAGGATTTGATCTCTTTGGTTGTGTCTAGAGTTGAATGCTATAGCTCTTGTATGAGGTGTGAATGCTGAAAACTTGGATGCAATGAATGGTGGGGTGGTTGGGGTATTTATAGCCCTAACCACCAAACTAGCCGTTTGGTGGAGGCTGCTGTCGAATGGCGCACCGAACAGTCCGGTGCGCCAGCCACGTCACCCGGTCGTTAGGGTTCGATCGTTGGAGCTTTGACTGGTGGGACCTCTGGGCTGTCTGGTGGCACACCGGACAAGTGTTGTAGACTGTCCGGTGCGCCTGCTGCGTGTGCTCTGACCTCTGCGCGTGCAGGCACACATTAAATGCGTTGCAGTCGACCGTTGCGCGTGAAGTAGTTGTTGCTCCGCTGGCACACCGGACAGACCGGTGTGCCACCGGACACTGTCTGGTGCATACACTGGACGGTTCGGTGAATTATAGCGGAGCGGCCTCCATTTTCCCGAAGGTAGCGAGTTCAGTGTCGAGTTCCCTGGTGCACCGGACACTGTCCGGTGGCACACCGGACAGTCCGGTGCGCCAGACCAGGGTGCCTTTGGGATTTCTTTAGCTCTTTTTATTTGAACCCATCTTTGGTCTTTTTATTGGCTTGTTGTGAACCTTTGGCACCTGTAAAACTTATAGACTAGAGCAAACTAGTTAGTCCAATTATCTGTGTTGGGCATTTCAATCACCAAAATCAATTAGGAAAAGGTGTAAGCCTATTTCCCTTTCAGCACTGTTTCTAGCACTTAGATGATCATGTTAGTACATAAAACAATTCACTAAGTCTAGAAACATACCTTATGCTTTGATATGCACTCTTCACATATTTTGCACATAAGAACTCAATTAATGTGTTGGGCATCTAATCACCAAAATACTTATAGAAATTGCCCAAGGGCACATTTCCCTTTCAATCTCCCCCTTTTTGGTGATTTATGCCAACACATCCAAAAGCAACCAAAAGAAGTGCAACATCAATGCAATTGAAGACCAAACTATTTTTGCTTATGATTTGGCATATTTGGATCACTCTTTGCCACCACTTGGTTTGTTTTTGCAAATGAAATTCTTTTTCCTATCTCTAAGTCAAACGCACTTGTTTGGGCAAATCGAGAGATATTCCAAGAGAAAAATTTATCAAGTGCCAAAAACTCCCCCTTTTTCCCATAATCAAAATTCTCCCCCATAAGAGACCAAATTTTGCAATAAGAGTATTTTGGACAAATCACAAATTCTAACTCTACTATTTTCAAAATTCTCTTGTGGTTGGCTGATCCAGTTGCTTTGGCCTTAATCTCTCCCCCTTTGGCATTAAGCACCAAAACAAGATCATTTTTGGCCCTTTAACCCCATTGCCTCACCAAAAATGTCAATTAGGAGCAAAAAGGCAATGAGATTGCAAGTATGAACTTGGAAGTAAGTACACTAATACCGGAGTGCAGTGGAAGTCTTTTCATCATCCAAGTTCACTTTTCCCTTTCAATGCACCTTTGAGACTACATCAAAGATACTCAACCAAACAGGTTAGTCTCAAAAGGGTCAAGTTGTAGCACATCTCCCCCTAAATAACCTTTTGCCACAAGTCGAGCCTTGTTTCTCGTCACCACCCCGTCCTCGTCTTACTTGTTGCGGAACACGCACTTGGTGCCCACAATGTTTTGCTTTGGACATGGCACCAGGCTCCAGACTTCATTTCTCTTGAAATTGTTGAGCTCTTCCTGCATGGCCAACACGTAGTCCGGATCCTGCAAGGCCTCTTCTACCCTGAAAGGCTAGCTCAATAGAAGAGATAAACGAGTAATGCTTACAAAAATTAGCTAAACGTGAGCGAGTCGTTACTCCCTTGCTGACATCACCCAGAATTTGATCGACGGGGTGATGTCTTTGGATCGTCGCTCGGACTTGAGTTGGAGGGGCCCGTGGTGCTTCTTCCTCTATCACTTGATCTTCCTGTGCTCCCCCTTGATCATGCTCCTCTTCTTGAGGTACCTATTCATCATCTTGAGTTGGGAGATGCACCAGTGTCGAGGAAGAGGGCTGATCTTGTTCCTGTAGTTCCTGTGGTCGCACATCACCTATTGCTATCGTGCGCATTGCGGCCGTCGGAACTTCATCTTCATCTATGTCATCAAGATCAACTTGCTCTCTTGGAGAGACATTAGTCTCATCAAATACAACGTTGCTAGAGACTTCAACTAATCCTGATGATTTGTTGAAGACCCTATACACCTTTGTATTTGATTCATACCCTAGTAAAAACCCTTCTACTGCCTTGTGAGCAAATTTAGAATGTCTACCTTTCTTCACTAGAATGTAGCATTTGCTGCCGAATACACGAAAGTAAGAGACATTGGGTTTGTTACCGGTAAGGAGTTCATAGGAGGTCTTCTTGAGAAGGCGATGCAGATAGAGCCGGTTTATGGCGTGGCAAGCTGTGTTCATAGCTTCCGACCAAAACCGCTCGGGCGTCTTGAACTCTCCAAGCATCGTTCTCGCCATATCGATAAGCGTCCTGTTCTTCCTCTCTACCACACCATTTTGCTGTGGTGTGTAGGGAGCGGAGAACTCGTGCTTGATGCCTTCCTCCTCAAGAAACTCTTCAACTTGTAGATTCTTGAACTCGGACCCGTTGTCGCTCCTTATCTTTTTCACTTTAAGCTCAAACTCATTTTGAGCCCTCCTTAGAAAGTGCTTTAGGGTCCCTTGGGTTTCTGATTTGTCCTGCAAAAAGAATACCCAAGTGAAGCGGGAAAAATCATCAACAATTACAAGACCATACTTACTTCCCCCGATGTTAAGGTAGGCAACAGGTCCAAAGAGGTCCATGTGGAGAAGCTCCAGTGGTCTTGATGTCGTCATCACATTCTTGCTATGATGAGTGCTTCCCACCTGTTTCCCTGCCTGACATGTTGCACAAGGTCTATCTTTCTCAAAGCAGACATCAGTTAGTCCTAACCCATGATCTCTCTTTAGAAGTTTATGAAGGTTCTTCATCCCAACATGTGCTAGACGGTGATGCCAAAGCCAGCCCATATTAGTCTTAGCCATTAAGCATGCATCTAGATCGGCATTCTCTTTCGAAAAATCTACTAAATAGAGTTTGCCGTCTAATACACCCTTAAATGCTAATGAACCATCACTCCTTCTAAAGACAGATACATCTATATTTGTGAACACACAATTATAGCCCATGTTACATAATTGACTCACAGACAATAAGTTGTACTTGAGCGATTCAACTAAAAACACATTAGAGATAGAATGCTCAGATGTAATGACTATCTTTTCCAATCCTTTAACCTTGCCTTGGTTCCCATCTCCAAAGATAATCGCATCTTGGGAATCCTTATTCTTGACGTAGGAGGTGAACATTTTCTTCTCCCCCGTCATGTGGTTTGTGCATCCGCTGTCGATAATCCAGCTTGAGCCCCCGGATGCATAAACCTGCAAGGCAATTTACGCTTGGGTTTTAGGTACCCAACTCTTGTTGGGTCCTACAAGGTTAGTCACAATAGCTTTTGGAACCCATATGCAAGTTTTGTCTCCCTTGCATTTAGATCCCAACTTCCTAGCGACTACTTTTGCATTCTTACATGAAAGAACAAAAGAAGTGTTGCAAGCATGAAAAACAGTAGTAGGCTCATTGCACATTTTCCTTGGCACATGAGACACAACATTATTTCTCCTAGGCCTACTTCTACCATGCACAAAAGTAGAGCTAGAGGAAAACATAGCATGTGAATCATTATAAGCAGTATGAACATAACTCTTATTATAATGAGAACGACTAGCAATTTTCCTATCATAAATAAAAGCATGGTTCCTTTGTGAAAGTCGCCTAGAGGGGGGTGAATAGGCGAAACCTGAAAATTAAAACTTTATCGCTCAACTAGATCCCTTGATTAGTGATTAGAACAAGATAAACAATTATCGGAGTATAAAATTAAGTCCTTGCTTGCAAAGAGTATTGCTTTCAAAAAATGCGGAATTGATAATCAATACAACTTGATAGATATATGAATAATAAAGCAAGAAGGCTTAGGTGGGAAGGGCAATGCTTTCTTGTGAAGTGTTGCTTCACTAAATGAGAATTTCACTTGAAGCAACACCAAATGATATTGACAAAGAATAGCGCAAGAAAATTTAGGGGAAGGGAGAACAAACAAATCACAAGCAATAAACACAATGGACACGGGTGATTTGTTTTACCGAGGTTCGGCCCTCGAAGGACTAGTCCCCGTTGAGGTGTCCACTAAGGACGGGTCTTTTTCAACCCTTTCTCTCTCTCCACTGATCACACAAGGATCGGAGAGCTCTTCTTCTTCTCAAGGATCACTCTCGATCCCGCAAGGACCACCACACTATTTGGTGTCTCTTGCTAGCTTTTACAAGCCTCCAAAACTTTGGAGGAAGTTCAATGGGAGTCAAAACTCCATGCGCAAATGAACACAAAGATGTTGCACACACTATCTCTCAATGAATCTCACAAGGCACCAGGGCTAAACTCAATTGAGTAGCTCTCAATTGCTTGCTCTCTCTTTTGTGGCACTTGTGTTGGTTGTAGTGGTCTAAATCTCGTGTATAGGATGAATCAATGAATATATGTGGTTGGGAGGGCTTGAGTATGTCAACTAGATGACTTGGAATGTTGCTTGGGCTCCCACACGTTGAAGTGGCCGGTTGGGGTGGTATTTATCGCCACCAACCAAAATATAGCCGTTGGTGAAGTCTGCTGGCGAAGGGCGCACCGGACAGTCCAGTGCGCCACCGGACAATGTCCGGTGCGCCGCCACGTCATCCTTCCGTTAGGGCTTGGAGCTGGTCGACCGTTAGAGGCTTTGTCCTCATGTGGCGCCGGACAGTCCGGTGCGACACCGGATAGTCCGGTGCCCCTCTGACCGTCTGCTCTGACATCTGATTTGCACTGTTCACTTTGCAAAGTCGACCGTTGCGCGCAGATAGCCGTTGCTCCGTTGGTGCACCGGACAGTCCGGTGTGCACCGGACACTGTCCGGTGACTCACCGAACAGTCTGGTGAATTATAGTGGAGGTGCACCTGGAAAACCCGAAGGTGAAGAGTTTGAAGTCGAGTTCCCTGGTGCACCGGACACTATCCGGTGGCACACCAGACTGTCCGATGCGCCAGACCAGGGAGCACATGGGTTTCCTTTGCTCCTTTCTTCTTGAACCCTTTTTAATCTTTGTATTGGCTTTGAGTTGAACCTTTGGCACCTGTAAGACATATACTCTAGAGCAAACTAGTTAGTCCAATTATTTGTGTTGGGCAATTCAACCACCAAAATCAATTAGGAAAAGGTTAGACCCAATTTCCCTTTCAATCTCCCCCTTTTTGGTGATTGATGCCAACACAAACCAAAGCAAATATATAAATGGATAATTGAACTAGTTTGCATAAGATAAGTGCAAAGGTTACTAAGAATTGAACCAATAAATATTTTCATAAGATATGCATGGATTGTTTCTTTATATTCTCAACATTTTGGACCACGCTAGCACCACATGTTTTGTTTTTGCAAATTCTTTTTGTAAATCCTTTTCAAAGTCCTTTTGCAAATAGTCAAAGGTAAATGAATAAGATTTTGCGAAGCATTTTCAAGATTTGAGATTTTCTCCCCTTGTTTCAAATGCTCTTCCTTTGACTTAAACAAAACTCCCCCTCAATAAATTCTCCTCTTAGTGTTCAATAGGGTTTTAAGATATCAATTTTGAAAATACTACTTTCTCCCCTTTTGAACACAATGAGATACCAATTTGAAATTTACCAATTTGAAAATCATTAGTTTTAAAATTAGGGTGGTGGTGCGGTTCTTTTGCTTTGGGCTAATACTTTCTCCCCCTTTGGCATGAATCGCCAAAAACGGATACTTGAGTGAAATATAAGCCCTTTACTTTCTCTCCCCCTTTGGAAAACAATTGAAATACCAATTGAAATAGAAATATGAGTGAAGATTTTACCAAAGTGGAGAACTATGCGGAATACCGGCAAAGAGTGAATAATACCGAAGGAGTTGAGTGGAAGCTTCGTCTTTGCCGAATACTCCATTTCCCTTTCAATTCTATGACTAAGCATGAGAATATACTTGAAAACACATTAGTCATAGACATAAAAGAGATATGATCAAAAGGATATATCAAATTAAGCATGATCATAGTTCTATATAACATAGATTGCTCCCCCTAAATATGTGCATGGAGAGGAACACATATTCTAGCCTTAAATGCCAATTGCACATAATTAGGTTAATGAGAACATATCTATATTATACGGAATGTGAAGTGCATTGTGTCATAGTATAAGTGTGATGCTCATGACAGTTTATGCACTTATCAAAGCATGTTGCAAACATTTTAAGCATTTACCCTTAAAGATTTCAAAGAGACTTAAGGACCATCCACCTTTGGAACAAAGGTAGCTTATCCTCATTACAAGGTTAAGCTTTAAGCTCTTTGACAATAAAACCACTTCATCTAGTTTTAACAAAGATGCATAATTGCAGGAATGAAATATTTGAGAGGTTAAACTAGATATGAAGCAGGGAAAATGCATGGACATGCTTCTTCTTCCTTTTATACAAGATATGTAAAGAAAGTATAGAAAAAGGAAGATTTAGGTACAAGTTTAAATGAAAGGAGATAGTTTTACCCTTTTGTACCTTCTTGAAGAGACGCTCTTTTCATTGTGCTTTGTCCTTAGTCTTAGATGCTTAAGACCTATACTCAATGACAATATATGGAAATATTTTGCACAAGAAAGAGTTTTATAACTAGTGATCCTTTTCTAAGTCATTGTCAGCATATATCCAATGGATAACAAATTGTATAAATGTATCATGAATTCTCCTCTTAACTTAGTGCATATCAAGAGATATCGATTGATAGTATATGCGGCACTAGGAAACATGATTGATAATTAAGGTTATTCAATGATCAAACAAATAACAGATGTGATCAAAAGAATAACATATGCATGAGATAAGCTTAAAACAGGAGAATTCATTACATATGCTACTTTAATAATGAAAGCAACAATCCTTTATAAAAATGACATTACTTTAACAAGAAGGATTGATTTGTAGTAGCATACTTCATGAGAAATTTATTCTTATGCAAGAGACTATATGAGATTATTTAAGATAAAGCGATAGTCTCAACAAAATCAAGATATAGAAAGATGCTCCCCCTAAAGATATACATCAAATATTTGAATAAATTGAATGGATGTATTTACTTTAAAGACATATAGGGAGAAGCATTATACATCTTGATCAAGGCTTATGAGATTTGCAATAAACAACTTAAGCCTGGATTTTTCACAATGAAAAAGGTTTAGAATACTCACAACTACCCCATTGATCGTTTTGAGGATCTTATTATCCAAGTGGATGTTGTTGTTCTTGATGTCCTTCTCTTTCATGTGAGTGTCCTCCCTTTGTATTTGTTTCCTTTTCCTTTCAAACTTATTGAAAATACTCAAGAAAGATGTTAATAGCACAAGGGAGTATATGATGGAAGATGATTCTTTTAGATAGGAGGTAAAAGCAATTCATCATCCATGAGTCACATAGACATGAAGTAAAATCCTTAACATTAGTGCATATTATTAGAAAAGAGAAGTGAGCACCTTTTTAAACATTTTGATTAATTATAGAAATTGTACTTCTTCATATTGAATTTATTATCATGACTTAGAAGCGCATCAATATGAGAATGGATATAGCAAAGGCATGAATTAGATTCTAATGGACAAACACATTTATGAAAATGATATTGAATGCACACTTAGTTAATTTAGGTCCAATAAAGAATCTATTTCTCACAAGGGTAGAAAATGATAATTTAGATTAAATGGCCATTGAGATGGGAACTATATTTGATTAAGAAGATGAGTTCCCATACCTTTGCTTTTACCTTTCTTCCTTTGGGTGAAGAGCAACCCATGAGGCTTGTGCACTTTCTCCTTTTTGGATATTTATAAGTAGGCTCAAGAGATACGTTATTAGTAACACAAGCACTAGTTTCCATTTTTGTAATCATTTTTGATAGGGAATGAAAAGCTAGATTACTAAAAGCATGGAAACTTCATAGCATGAACTAGATTATCCATAGATGATGTTATGCTCAATTTTAACTCATAAAACAAGCATAAACAATCCTTTAAGATTATGGGAATAAATCTCATTCATGATATGGAAAGCGATAAATGTGAAAGAATCAAATCCAATTTAAGCAAGTAGAAGAACATCATAAATCATTGGATTGATTTTTCTTTTCATGTTAGATTACATGCTTTTCCAAAGAGAAACCTATTCTCTACAAGTGAGACTACTTGGGTTACTTAGATAAAATCATTAGTCTCACTATTCTAGTTATAGAGAGAGTTTTCCTTTTATAAGTGTCCTAAGGATTTGAATTCCTTACATGACATCTTATTCTTTTAAGAACTTGAAATATCTCTCTATATCTAGAATCATGGCAATAATAGAATGACTAGCGAAAAACATGCCATGAGACTTGCAATAATTTAAAGCATGTAGATTGCCATAGGATGGAAATGATGAGTATGCAATCTACCATATGAGAGGAAATTCTTCAAAGAATGGTAATACAAATTTAAAGACATTTGAAGTGCTACATATTTCTATGTGACTACACAAGACACCTAAGAAATGATAATTTAAGATACTTGCACTTAAAAGCATAGAAGTTACCATCCTTTGACTTTCCTCCATGTTGTAGGCCTTGATTTTTCACACATGATACTTCTTTTATTTCCTACAACATCAATGTCTTCCTCGAGATGATATGAGTTTAAGACATAGTAATTTGAAGAATAACCTTGGGTCAATCACGGATATAGATCATTGAAGATTGATAGCTTGAGTTGATAAGAATTTAATGGACTCTCTCAAGCACCCCAAGGCTTCATATCATCTCCTTCTCCTGCAAAGCTTGTCAAGCATATTTTGGTACCCATCTCTTGATGGGTCCATCAAGGTTAGTCAACAAAGATCTAGGAACCCAAATGTCCTTTGTGTTAGCACTAGGTAAACTCATTACCTTTCTAGCACAAGTAGCAATTTTGGGTTGCCTAGTTACATGAGAATTAATTGACAAGCTAGGAGTGGAATTGTTACCAATGGGACTATCTTTGCATTGATGTCCCTTCTTTCGGCATATGTAGCATAGGCGATCCTCAAGTCTTGAAGATTTCTTCTTTCCTTGTTTCTTTCTTGCTACATGGTTAGTGAATATGTTCTTTTCTAACACTATGCCTTTTTGTTTTAAATGGGGACAAGACCTAAACAAGTGTCCCTTCTTTGAGCATTTAAAACAAAGTCTATTATCCTTGTTAATAATCAAGCCATTTTTAATATAGGGACAAGACCTAATCAAGTGTCCCTCTTCAAAGCATTCACTACACTTCTTGTTCTTATTTGTAAGAAGTGTGACTTGATTATTACCTTGGATATTACCTTTTATGGAGGCATGGTTGAGGCTTTTGGAAGAGGTATTAATTTTCTTCTTTTGTTTCCTCTTCTTGGTAATCCTCCAGTCCTTGACATTTTCTTCAAGGGATTTAGTGCATGCCTCGGTTGTTCCCGTCTCAAGCTTCTTCACCATATGATCACGGTTATCTTGAGAAGGTTGAGCAGTGCACTTCCCTTTTAGTTATGTCAAGCTCATCTTTATCCTCTCATTTTCTTCTTTGAGCTTTTGATATGTATCATCTTTTGTTCCTGCAATTTCTAGCTCAAAAGAAGATTTGCTTGTCGACGGACAACAAGCATTAGCACATGGTAATATAGTATCAATTTGAATACATGTGCATGAGTGAGGTTGTTGGGATTTTAAGTTTTCTATCACAACCTCATGAGCAATGTTTAATATGATATGATCATCTCTAAGATTTTCATGAGAGCATAGGAGCATATCATATTTTTCTTGAAAAGCTAGATTTTCAATTTTTAGCTTTTCTACTTGGTCCTTAAGCAAGATATTCCTATTTACTAATTGAGCGATACAATGTAAAGCGTTATCTTGCTCAATTGAAACAGTTTCATACCTTTGGACCAAATCAACATGAGAGCACTTTAGCTCCTCATGTTCTTTAGTCAACTCGTCAAAGTGTAGCATTTTCATGGAGAGAACATCTTCTAGCCTTTGACGAGCTTCGCTTTGCTCTCTTGCCCTTTCTAGAAGTTTGAGCATGACCGCCTCATCTTCTTGGCTTAGGCGAGCGTAGAGATGCAAGAAGCTTCTTTCTTCCTCCTCATCCTCATTTGTCCTTCCGCTATCATTTTCATTAGCCACACAACATATGTGGGAATCGAAATGGGAAGACAAACCTTTTGGAGAGGTGGATTCATCGTTTGGTCTCCATCGTTCATTTTCTTCTTATTCCTTGCAAACGTTAGTATCAGAAAGACCAAGGGAAGTAGAAGCACAAAATGAACTATCATGTTTGGACTCATCAAATTTGCTTTTAGTTCTAGTCCAAATATCATGCACATCACAAATAGGTTTGTCATATTTTATTATGAAGGCATGATAATCTTCCTTACTAAGGGATTTACTTAAGATGTCATAAGCTAGATAGTTTAAGCGTATACATCTTAAATCTTCTTCGGAGGCATTTTCCCTAGCATAGTTAGGAGGAATAATACTCTTGTCTAAAATTTGTTCTAATTGTGGATCTACCGTTCTAAAAGCATTTATCACCCTAGTAGACCATGAATCATAATTAGAACAATCGGGAAGTAATATCTCAAGAGTTACCTCCTTGTTCTCCTTGGACTTCTTGTTCTTTTGGGATCTTCTTCGAGCCATCACTTTGAGTTGTTAGACTCAAGATGAAGTGCCTAGCTCTGATACCAATTGAAAGTCGCCTAGAGGGGGGTGAATAGGCGAAACCTGAAAATTAAAACTTTATCGCCCAACTAGATCCCTTGATTAGTTATTAGAACAAGATAAACAATTATCGGAGTATAAAATTAAGTCCTTGCTTGCAAAGAGTATTGCTTTCAAATAATGCAGAATTGATAATCAATACAACTTGATAGATATATGAATAATAAAGCAAGAAGGCTTAGGTGGGAAGGGCAATGCTTTCTTGCGAAGTGTTGCTTCACTAAATGAGAATTTAACTTGAAGCAACACCAAATGATATTGACAAAGAATAGCGCAAGAAAATTTAGGGGAAGGGAGAACAAACAAATCATAAGCAATAAACACAATGGACACGTGTGATTTGTTTTACCGAGGTTCGGCCCTCAAAGGCCTAGTCCCCGTTGAGGTGTCCACTAAGGACGGGTCTTTTTCAACCCTTTCCCTCTCTCCACCGATCACACAAGGATCGGAGAGTTCTTCTTCTTCTCAAGGATCACTCTCGATCCCGCAAGGACCACCACACTCTTTGGTGTCTCTTGCTAGCTTTTACAAGCCTCCAAAACTTTGGAGGAAGTTCAATGGGAGTCAAAACTCCACGCGCAAATGAACACAAAGATGTAGCACACACTATCTCTCAATGAATCTCACAAGGCACTAGGGCTAAACTCAATTGAGTAGCTCTCAATTGCTTGCTCTCTCTTTTGTGGCACTTGTGTTGGTTGTAGTGGTCTAAATCTCGTGTATAGGATGAATCAATGAATATATGTGGTTGGGAGGGCTTGAGTATGTCAACTAGATGACTTGGAATGTTGCTTGGGCTCCCACACGTTGAAGTGGCCGGTTGGGGTGGTATTTATAGCCACCAACCAAAATCTAGCCGTTGGTGAAGTTTACTGGCGAAGGGCGCACCGGACAGTCCGGAGCGCCACCGGACAGTGTCCGGTGCGCCGCCATGTCATCCTTTCCGTTAGGGCTTGGAGCTGGTCGACCGTTGGAGGCTTTGTCCTCATGTGGCACCGGACAGTCCGGTGTGACACTGGACAGTCCGGTGCCCCTCTGACCGTTTGCTCTGACATCTGATTTGCACTGTTCACTTTGCAGAGTCGACCGTTGCGCGCAGATAGCCGTTGCTCCACTGGTGCACCGGACAGTCCGGTGTGCACCGGACACTGTCCGGTGACTCACCGGACAGTCCGGTGAATTATAGCGGAGGTGCGCCTGGAAAACCGGAAGGTGAAGAGTTTGAAGTCGAGTTCCCTAGTGCACCGGACACTGTCCGGTGGCACACCGGACTGTCCGGTGCGCCAGACTAGGGAGCACATGGGTTTCCTTTGCTCCTTTCTTCTTGAACGCTTTTTAATCTTTGTATTGGCTTTGAGTTGAACCTTTGGCACCTGTATGACATATACTCTAGAGCAAACTAGTTAGTCCAATTATTTGTGTTGGGCAATTCAACCACCAAAATCAATTAGGAAAAGGTTAGACCCAATTTCCCTTTCACTTTGAGGACTACTAGCCATATGGGCCTTCCCTTTCTCCTTGTTGAGAACAGGAGCCTTTTGGCTTGTTAAGTTGTTGGTTTCCTTTCGAAAACCAAGTCCATCCTTAATTGAGGGGTGTCTACCAATAGAGTAGGCATCCCTAGCAAATTTTAATGTATCAAAATCACTTTTGCAAGTCTTAAGTTGAGCATTAAGACTTGCCACCTCATCATTTAATTTAGTAATAGAAATAAGATGTTCATCACACGCATCAACATCAAAGTCCTTACATCTATTACAAATACTAACATGCTCTACACATGAACTTATTTTACTAACTTCCTCTAGCTTAGCATTTAAATTATCATTTAAATTCTTTAAACTAGAGATAGATTCATGGCAAGCAGATAACTCAGAAGGTAGCATTTCATTTCTCTTAGTTTCTAAAGCAAGAGACTTTTGTACACTAACAAATTTGTCATGTTCCTCATACAAAATGTCCTCTTGCTTTTCTAGCAGTCTATCTTTTTTTATTTAGAGAATAGATTAATTCATTAATTTTCTCTACTTTGGCTCTATCTAAACCTTTAAATAAACTAGAGTAATCCACTTCATCATCGGAGGGTTCCTCATCACTAGAAGAAGAGTACTTAGGGGAATCTCGAATACGTATCTTCTTCTCCTTAGCCATGAGGCAAGTGTGGCGTTCGTTGGGGAAGAGCGAAGACTTGTCGAAGGCTGAAGCAGCCAATCCTTCATCGTCGAAGTCAGAATCCCACTCCTTTCCAAGATGTGCCTCGCCCTTCGCCTTCTTGTAGTTTTCTTCTTCTCCTTCTTCCCGTACTTTTCTTGTCCCTGGTCATTATCGTTATCGGGGCATTGTGCTATGAAATGACCAGTCTTACTGCATTTGAAGCAGGAGCACTTTCCCTTTGTTTTATTCTTGGAGGGGTACTCTTTTGCATCCTTTGAGCGCGGTCTTGAAGCGTTTGATGATGAGTGCCATCTCATCTTCATTTAGCCCGGTAGCCTCAACTTGTGTCACCTTGCTTGGTAGCGCCTCCCTGCTGCTTGTTGCTTTGAGCGCAATGGGCTGTGGCTCGTAGATGGGTAGTGGACCATTTAGTGCATCATCCATGTATCACACCTCCTTCACATCATGCACCGAATTAAAGATGAAATGACCAATCGGCCCATGATAACCTGTGTTATGATTGTAATCATTTGTAGAGGGCATGAATGTAAATTCACACAGGCTGCGGCCTGTGCCTATAAATAGGTGAACAATACCCCCGCACTGTTCACGCTTTCGCATCTTACTTCTACTTTTGCCTTCTGTCAAGCTCAAGGTACAAATGTAATTTGATATTGTTTTTATGTACTCATGATTATTTAATAATAGATATTTATATTATGATGCCATGCAACTATTTATGTTGTTTTCCTATGTTTCATAAGCTTCATCCTTTGTTTATACATGTCATGCTTATGAAGGTATGTCCTTCATAACCTTCGTCCGAAGATTGTTATATCCTTAGGGAAATAATGCTTCAAAGGACAAAGGGCATTAACCTTTAACCTATTTTCGTGTTGCCTTGTTCTTAATTCATAGCATTTGAGAACAAGTCCCCAACAATCATGATCCGTCTATCTTGTGCTTCCATAGCTTCGGATCTTGTTGATGAGGGTCTTGAGCCTGTTGTAGGTCTGAGTTGGCTCCTCTCCCCCAATCATCACGAATCTCCCCAGCTCACCTTCTACCAGCTCCATTTTGGTAATAATGGTGGCGTCGTTTCCCTCATGAGATATCTTGAGGGTGTCCTAGATTTGCTTGGCGTTGTCCAAGCCGCTCACCTTATTATATTTATCCCTGCAAAGAGATGCTAGCAAAACAGTAGTGGCTTGGGCATTTTTGTGAATTTGTTCATTTATAATCACAGGGTTATCAGTACTATCAAAATGCATCCCATTCTCTACAATTTCCCAAATACTAGGATGGAGAGAAAATAGATGACTACGCATTTATGGCTCCAAAATGAGTAATCCTCTCCATCAAAGTGTGGAGGTTTTCCAAGAGGAATAGAAAGTAAATGTGCATTTGAATTGTATGGAATACGAGAATAATCAAAAGAATAATTTTGATTGACCGTCTTTTTCTTTGACGAGGAGTCGTCGTCCCATGGTGAAGAAGATGAGGCATCGCTGTTGTAGTAGATTATCTTCTTGATGCGCCTCTTCTTCTTCCCATCTCTCTTCTTGTGACTTGAGCCAGAGTCGGTAGGCTTGCCGTCTCTTGGCTCGTTGAAGAGAGACTCCTTCTCCTTGTCGTTGACCACCATCCCCTTCCCTTAGGATCCATCTCTTCGGGCGGTTAGTCCCTTAGATGAAGAGTATGGCTCTGATACCAATTGAGAGCACCCAGAGGGGGGTGAATAGGTGATCCTGTAAAATTAAATACTAAATAGCCACAAACTTGATTATCAAAGAGTTAGTGAAATCAAGTGGCTAAGGAACACGCTCGTGAGAACAAGGCAATCACAATAAGCAACACACGAGACACACGATTTTTATCCTGTGGTTCGGCCAAGTAACACTTGCCTACTTCCATGTTGTGGCGTCCCAATGGACGAGGGTTGTACTCAACCCCTTTCAAGCGATCCAATGATCAACTTGAATACCATGGTCTTTTCCTTTAGAGTATTCTTCCCGTTTGCGAGGAATCTCCACAATTTGGAGTCTCTCGCCCTTACAATCGAGATCACAAAGAAAGCATAGAGTAAGGTTGGGGAGAGCAACACACGCAAGACTCAAATTTGCAGCACAACAATGCACACAAGTGAGAACGTGAGCACACAAACACAGCGCGAGGAGTTTACAACTCGAATAGTGCTCAAATCTCAAGAACGATGATCTGATTGCGTGAAAGCGGAGTCTAGATGTCTTAGGATGTTTCTTGTAAGCTTGGTGTTCTCCTCCATGCGCCTAGGGGTCCCTTTTATAGCCCCAAGGTAGCTAGGAGTGGTTGGAGGCCAACTTGGAAGGCCAAACTTGCCTTCTGTTGGGTGGTGCACCAGACAGTCTGGTGCACCACCGGACAATCACTGTAGCTGTCCCGTGCGTGATCTCCTTCCATATCTAGTGCATCCGACCATTGGTCCTTGGGGTCGGTTGGCGCACCGGACACTGTCCGATGCACACCGGACAGTCCGGTGTGCCCAACCAACTGTTGCTGCGGGTGACGCGCAACCCGCGGATTGCGTAGCCGACCGTTGGCGCTGGCGACCGTTGGCTCACTGGACAGTTCGGTGAATTATAGTCGTACGCCTCTGCGTTTTCCCGAGAGCAGTCGGTTCACCGCCGGTCAGCCTGGCACACCAGACACTATCCGGTGCACCACCGGACAGTTCAGTGTGCCTGGCCAGAGTTGGTGTTGGCTGCACACAGCCAATTCTTTTCCTTTTCTTTTCTTCTTCTTTTGTTGGCACTGTTTCTAGCACTTAGATGATCATGTTGGTACATAAAACAATTCATTAAGTCTAGAAACATACCTTATGCTTTGATTTTCACTCTTCACATATTTTGCACATAAGAACTAAATTAATGTGTTGGGCATCTAATCACCAAAATACTTATAGAAATTGCCCAAGGGCACATTTCCCTTTCACATACTGCTTCGTGCCACTCTCCCTACATACCAGAATATGTGGGCAATCAACCTGCAGCCTCTGTTGCTTCAGCAAGCCATTCACAAGCTTCCTGGCCTCAGCTCCCACCGCCACCTCCATTGCAACCTAGTTATACCCGAAGCTAGCAGCAGAAGGGCGCCAAAACCCACAACAACAACGTGACTTCAGGGAGGAGTCCGAAGCTCGTACGGTCAACAACACCGTACCAGAATCAAAGCATATTTACTAAGCAATATCCTACTTCTAAAATACTTAGTTTTAATTTCTGTATGAGGAACAAGCAATAAAAACTTAGTTTTAATTTCTCGTAATGATTCTGCCTATACCAGAATGAAATATATCTTCTTCACAGGTTTATGAAGCTCAAAAGTCGTTCCTAAGGGAATGCAGAGCCAGCATAAATGAAGCTACAAAAGTCGTTCCTAAGGGGGCGCAGCGTAAGTCTTTTGCTCAAAAGTCGTTCCTAAGGGAATGCAGAGCCAAAATTGACGAAGCTACAAAAAGTCATTCCTAAGGGAGTGCAGTGTAAGTTTTCTGCTCAAAATTCGTTCCAAAGGGAATGCAGAGCCAAATACCACCGAAATATAAGGCGAAGAAGTTCAAAAGTCGTTCCTAAGGGGATGCAGAACTTATACCGCCGAAATAGAAGGCGAAGAAGTTCAAAAGACGTTCCTAAGGGGATGTAGAACTTATATCACCGAAATAGAAGATGAAGAAGCTCAAAAGTCGTTCCTAAGGGGATGCAGAGCTTGTGTATTCCAGTGTGGGCGTGTGGGTGTGTGTCTTCGGCATCCTCATCATTTTGCATCATATCATCACATCATTTCGCATAACATCACATCATACATCATATTGCATTACCAGCACAAGAATCGAATATGAAGCTAATCTTCGGCGAATGCTTCGTCAAATTGAAAATGTGCTAAGGCACGAAGTAAGCTTCGGGAAATACAGTTTTATCAGCCTTGTCATAAGAAGGGATCTCTTTATTTACGAAGCATGAAAAGAAGGGAAGGTGTTTTTTCGCCGAAGGTCCAAAACGGTATGTGTGTAAATTTCATGCATCGCAAAGAAATAAATTACAATAATTTACATATTCAATTCAATGTTACATACATCAAATGTCACATCGTTTTGTTACAATAGAAGCCTAATCTTCCTTCAATTGTTCTATACATTCCAGCATTTCAAAATATTATTACAATAAACTCTATTCCTCTCTAAGGACTTTTTCTGCAACTTCGTTCAAGAGTTTGTCGACGACTTCGTCGATAATGGAGTCTGCCATGCTTATAATTTCCAATGCTTCCTTCATTTCTTGATCAGCAAGGGGATCGTACGGCTCCAGAGGCAGGGATAGTTCAGCTGAAGTAGGTAAACAGATCAGTTCGAAGCCACAAAGCAAGTATCGAAGCTAAATAATCAAGAAATAATACCTATACGCCTTTCACGTTCTGCAACTTCTTCAGCTCGCTTTGCTTCTGCCCGGGCGTCGTGGGTGTCTTTTTCACTCTTTTTTATAATCTCATGGGCTAGTTCTCGGCCACCGTTTACCCAGATATCGTTATAAAATTTCCCGCCCATTAAAGTTTCTTCGGCTGAAGGATCCTTCGTATCATCTATGGAGAAGGCAGCTTCGGCTTGGGCTATGGCCTTAACGTGATCATATCCGGCCTTCTCCAAAATAGCTGAGATTCCTCGCGCATCGGAAAACACACAAACATCCCCGCCATCACTCAAAATTTCCTCGAAGGCTTCATCTTCTCCACTTATCCATTCAACAACGCCTTCGGGGTCGCCTCGTATGAAGTTTTCTTCAGCAGAGTAAGCGCCCACTTTGGCGAAGCTAGTTTTTAATTTTTTCACGCAATCCAAGGATTTCTTAAAGCACCTTTCCTTGGATTCACGAAGTTCTTCAACATTTTTCTCTAGCTTATTTTTCCAATATTCACTGATTTCTTGATTAGCCTGTGCGAGCGCGCAGTTCTCTTTAGCTTTGGCCAGTTGTCTCCGAAGGTCTTCAATTTCGGTTTTCTGGGCTTCGGCCTGAGCTTTGTAATTAGCCTCATCTTCCTTTACTTTGTTCACCAATGAAATCAAAATTTTGTATTTCTCTAGACCTTCGTTTCTTAGTTCAATCACCTCAGACCGAAGGTTGTTAAGAGCCATTGTATAGCCTTCGTCTTCGGCGCTCTTCTGAGCCCTCAAGGCATTACTAAGAATCAATCCCTGCAAAGAATAAAGAGTTGAGCATGGCAATAAAATACTTCATTTTCTAGATTCAAAATTAACCTCTATACCTTTATACTGTTGTACGCGAGGTTATCAGCAAGATCGTCCTTCGATAAGACCGAAAGGCCTTCTTCAAGCTTAGGAAATCCCATACTCTTAGCTATCTCCTGGCACACTGATATTTCTTTGTTATCCGAGAGACAGTACAGGAAATCATCTTAGTTGGTACCATTGAACACTAAGGCCCCCTTCAGATATTTTAGTCTTTGGGCACAGTGTTTGGCCTCTAAGATTTCTTTTTCAGATAATTTTTCCCCGAAGCATGTCGAACAATGTAATCAATATCTTCAGCTAAGGCTTCAGGGACATGAGATTTTGCTTTTTCCTGCCATATCTTGCTCTGTGGTCTTGCCGGTATCTGAAATTTGCTGATCCACCTTATCTTCAGGCTCGACGGCCTTCGTCTCAGTAGGCGCTGAAGGCCCAACTTTGGCTTCGACTTGGATTTTGGCAGCTTCGGCAGTTTTCTTGGCAGGAGCAGGAGTTAAGGCCTTTGTGGTCTCTATAACAGCATCTAGCACGCTGGCCATCCTTCTCCTCTTGAGAGTTACAGCAGGAGCTTCTTGCATCTTCGACAAATCTGTCTCTGCCGGTGGGCTTAGGATTTCTGGCACTTTTATCATTTTTTCCACCTGTGGCTCTTCGGCTTTATCATCTTTAGCCTTGGCTGGCCCAACTGTAGGCACCTTCGGCACTACAGTCGGCTCTTCAGCGCTCTGCACAATCGGAACAGTTTGTTTTGCTTCGGCAGCTGAAGAGGTCCCTTCGCCAAATTCAGGTACTACGACCGGTTCAATATAACGCGGTTAGTGGGTCAGTACCTTCACCTTTTTGCTCTTTGGCTCAGCTGGGGTGGCCGAAGCGGCAGTCTTTATCTTTTTCCCTTGCCCTTGTAGCGGGTAGTGGTAATCAGGGTATACGAAGCCAATCACATCAAATACCCTGTTCAATCTTTTCTTGCCCCGACCCCCGAAAGCTACGGACAAAGCATTATCTTCGGCCTTGGAGTATGCCCCGAATAGCTCATCACTGGTAGCTTCAATACACTTCAGCCAGTCATCGTCTGGCTCATCAAACTTCTCCCTAAATCTGAAGGTATACTTCAATCGGACCAGACCACCCTCACTGGAATCGACGGTGGTCTCCTTCGGCATATCCCAGCTCTCCACAAGTGGCCATACCCTGAAGGCTATATGCTCTTTAATCAAATCCCTCGTGCCAATGAAGGCACACACACAGTGCTAAAGGCCTTCTAACATGCTTCAACATTGCCATCAATTTCCACCTTCGTCCTTCGGAGGCCGAAGCGAGACCAGATAAGGCGCTGAATGATTTCTTTGATGTCTTCCCTTGTCTTTAAATCATTTTAACGTAAAACCACTCCTCCATCCAGGCCCCGAGCCATCTTTCCTGGAATGTTGGCACTGGGTGGCTTGCATTGGGGCGAGCAATAAATCCATAACAACCGAAGTTGTTATGGTACTGTTCTTTGCCAGTAGCCTTCGTCTCGTATGAAAGTTCGTGCATACTGCAGAAGCACTTCGCGCTTGGCTCCAGCCCCTGACTCCTTACAGCCTAGACAAAAATCCCCATTCTAATTATAGCTTCGGGGGTGATCTGATGAAGGAAGATCTAGAATATCTTCAATACTTCAACCACAAATTTACTCAGCAGAAACCAAAGGCCTGCCTTCAAGAAGCTTCGGTAAATAACAACTTCGTTTTCCTCCAGAGCAGGGGCAGTACTATCTCCTCCAACTCTGACAATAGACATGTCACGAAAATACCTCCCCCTCATAGCATCAATATGACTCTGTTTGATAGTCGACTTTCCGAAGATAGTATGGCTTGGGCGCCACGGCCGATCCTCAGAGTCTTCATCCCCAGTTTCCACGTCATAACTATCACTGTCATCAGAATCTTCGGATAAACCCTCCATGATCTCCTTAGTAATTTTCTCTGTATTTGTTTTTGCCATGGACTCATAAAATCCAGCAATGAAAGGATCTGCAACTTGTTTCTCTTCAAACAGCTTCATCTCCTCGGTTGATTTCTTCTCTTCAGTCATCTTCTTCTTTCCACTCATCTTCTTCTTCTTTTCAAATTTGGAGCAAATGTGTCTTTAAACCGAAGCTCTAAAAACTCAAAAATCAGGCAAGAGCTAATGAGCAAGAGCTAAAAGTTTGAGAAAATAACGCAAATGGCAGAAATGGTGTATCAAATGCTGTCGCTATGGTTCATATTTATACGCCTAGTGCTTTGCAACTTGGTGGACCCCGTCTGTCATTGACTGTTGCTATTCTAGCAAAGGGAATGTGTTTTTTCGGACCTTCGGCTTAAGGCCTTCGTTCACGTCACAGTCTAAATTCATTGTTATAACAAATTAATATACGAGGGGCTACTATTGGGGGCCTTCGTCTTCCAAAGGTCCTCAAAAACACGACTAGCATGTTTCCCAAGTACAATATATGTACAGGAACCTTCAGACACGGGATAAAGCTCTACATGAGATGAAGGGCGCAGTTCAGGAGAAGGATGAACCAATGCCGAAGCTACCCAAGGAAAAGCTTCAGCTCAGCAGTGGAAAATAAAACCGACTTAAAGGGGAAAAGGTTGTCTAGTCCTCGATAGATTATCCCTAGGTCAATAGTAAATATCAAGGGCATGAATGTAATTCCACACAGGCTACGTCCTGTGTCTATAAATAGATGAACAGTGACATCGTACTGTTCACGCTGACCTGTATTCACTCGCGCGTCACACTTGGACTTTTGCCTTCTGTCACGCCGAAGGTACAAATGTAATTCAATATTGTTTATGTTCATTCATGATGACATAATAAAGATACTAGGAGACTGCCCGTGCGTTGCAACGGGAACGTATAAAACCACAATAAACTATGTACAAATGTGTGTTATACTTTTATAGGTCAGTGCACGTGTGTTGCAACGGAGACACATAATATCTCGATAACTTATATATGCACATGTGTTATATATACAAAATACGTCGTATATTGTTATAGGTATATGCCCGTGCGTTGCTATGGAATCAATATGATAAAAATTATAGGAACTACATAATCTAGTTTATCACTTATCAGTATACAATATCAAATAACTTCAGGAGGTCAACTTCCTGACGCAATGACGCTTGCCACAAGTTTATCTGTTTTTGATTAAAAGAATTAGGAAAGGTCCACCTAACTGTTCTAGTTGCTCAGTGTCTTGTGGGGTCGAGGCAGATACTTGTTCCGAATTCAAACCAGATGTGAAACTGCCAAACCTTAACTTGGTCTGCTCATATTCTGGCACACGAAGATGTTCCGGAATAATAACATGCTCCACCTCATGCAAGTTAGTTTGTGAAATTTTTTCAGACAATTCGTTTACATTCAGTGTGTTGGCACTTTCACAGTTGCTAGCTGAAGGAGATGTAGCATCAGCTATACTGTTATCTGCATCGATGGTCGGTGACTTCTTTGTCGATTTTGGCTTCCACTCCTTAATAGGGTGTATTACTGAAGATAAAATGTAATTTTATCAGATTATTTACCTAATATATAATGAATAAAGAAAAACTATAAAGCCAGACATCAAGTGGCAAATATAGTTTTTTAAACTCAGCAATTCTGTGGTAACACAGAACATTTCCAGAAAGTGCATTCTAAGTTGCAAATCCATTTTGCCAATTAACAAGTATTTTAGTGAATAGTCAGTCACATGAGAATAAATCTTAGGGTAGCTATATAGATCTTCATACAAAGCAAAAAGTAACATACAGTTAAAACAAAAGGTAAGTTAAAATGAAGTTAAACATGAGGTCCACCATTTTTTATATATAAGGGGGAAAAGGAACTGCCCAGGGCTGAAACCCTCACAACACAAGGTGGAGAAAAATGTACATGGAAACACAAAAAAGCACAATATGTCGATTCCAGGAACACAATAGTTATATGCCCGTTCGTTGTTACGGAATCAATATGATAAAAATCATAGAAACTACATAATCTAGTTTATCACTTATCAGTATACAATATCAAATAACTTCAGGAGGTCAACTTCCTGACGTAATGACGCTTGCCACAAGTTTATCTATTTTTGATTAAAAGAATTGGTACATCAGTTCTAACAAGCACATCAGCAGTCGATCTACGCACCGCCGACCCCATCCGTACTGGTGATATGGCAGCGGCAGCGTCAGGGTTCCAACTTCCAACAAGTTAGTGCTCCTAGTCCTAGCATAGCCTACCCTCCCTACTCATGCTTAACTACGTCAGCATTTAGATCTAGAACAGAAACTTGAGGTCTGCCTCTGTAAGCTTCGACATGGCATCCGGCGAGTCCCCCACGGTGCTGGAGAAAGAGAAATAGGCAGGGCAGCATAGCATCAGCATTCACAGAACAACGGCACTCAAATAAAAATTAGTACGTATTACTGGATGGACGATGGAGGAGGTCTAGCTGTTACCCTTCAAACACCAGCTGCTTCTTCTGTTGCAGTTGCAGTATGCGCTCTTCAACCGTGTCCTTTATCACAAACCTAGTGCTCCTGCCCAACCACAACCGGAAGGTAGTTAGAAAGGAGAGGGGTGTTGCACCGGGGAAAACATTTTGATTGATTCAACTAATCAGCATTGCGAGCTCTACTCAACTTGATTGGCTTGAACTGCCCAATTCGGTGGATACGATCCTGCACTTGGTTCTCGACCACTGGATTCCACCAAGGGTCCATCAGGAACACCTATAATCCAGCAAGGTATGGACCCACTATCAGAAAAATAAACTGTCTCCTCCCCCCTGTAGAGTTTACTGCAAGTTTAAGAAATTTTTGCTGTGCAAAAGTTGGCAAAGAAATAAGGTTGGCTAAGCTCACATGAGATGCTACAGTGAGATTCAGCGCGACTCCTCCAGCTTTTAAGCTCATCAGGAAGACCCTGTAGTCTGCATCATGGGTGAAGATGTCTATGGCTCTTCCCTTTTCGGTGATGTTCATGGCTCCATTCAGCTGGACACACTTAATGTCGGACTGCCAAATCATTGTAAATTAGTTGGACTATCAATAGACAACGTCACATTAAGACAAACAAACTATTGATGCTTACCCTCCCAAGGAAAACTGAATCAAATCCAAGAATGACGTGAACTGGCTGAAGACAACCCCTTTGGCAGAACCATCATGCTCAATCATGTTTCTTATCTCCTCCCTCTGCAAAATAGGGAGAAAGCATAAGGCATAAGTAAAACCCATCACAGCCACTATTGGTGTAATACTCTTTAGTTGAGTTTGACGTTGTATATGTAGCCATAATGTCCTGTATAGACTAAACTTCCAAGAAACATAAAAATATACAATTGACACATGATGTGGGACTAATGTGTGAAATCATGTGTGCTTGTGGTTGTGGATCTCCATCTCGTCATTTGATCCAAATGCCATAACCTCGAGGCTTCTTTGCATAATTACGCCGAACCTCAGTTGATGGCCTTTTCTCATCCTTGGGATTTAGCTCAGAAACACGCTTTTGGAGAGGTCCAAGTGAATACTCCTTCTGAAGCTTATACTCTTCGATACACTTTATCACAGCCCTTAAAGCGAGCAACACCCTAGATTTTGGGTCATCCTAAAAATTGGATTCAAGTCACAAGACAAATATGTTGAGTTATAATATAACATTAGAAGTCAAACATAAAAGAATTACAAATCCGAGCAGAAGATTTAATATAAGAAAAGACTTATTTCAAATCAGCATTGATAACATTGTGGTCATCATCCCACAATGCAAAACTCAGTTGTGAGGTACAGTCGAAGCGCCTAACAACACATGCAGTAACATTCACAGACAGCACACCAACCATTATATGATAAGAGCAATATAACATTTCCCGTGAAAAAAAATTGAAGGTAGAGATAAAATAAATTTCATGAAATTAAAGATGGGCTCTCAATGGTCAATCTTATCAAACATCTAAATACTTATATTTGACCAAAGAAAACAAACATAAGATTAAATTTGGGATTTTAAAACAATCACAATAATATACAAGGATGTCATCATGTTACTGAAAGTAACCATAAGATTATATTAGGACTTCATAAAAATACAATAATACAGGAGGAGATCCTTCTTGTACTGAAAATGCTGGATTAGCACAACTGAGTGGAAATGATAGTTCAGTTAGGCGGGTGGGGGTGCCTCCTCCACGTCGCGCACAGTCGCTACCGCCCGTCGCAAGCAGAGCTAGGGTTTTCGTGGAGGGGCGGTGCAGATGAGGCGAGCGGTTGGTGCGGGGTGGGGAGGGGGAGGGGACGGGCATCATGGACAGGGAAGGAGCGCGTGCGGCTGGATGGCATAGACAATAGAAATGGACGGTCCAGATAGATGGGAGGCAGAACGGCAGAACGACAGAACGAGGGGAGGAAGACTACTATTGCTTACTTAACAAGTAGTAGAGATAGATGACCTTCTATCCTAAGTGTAGACAAGCAAACATGCACAATCCTGAGGGTAACTCGTATCTTTTACACTAAAGCCAATGAAGAAAAGAACGATATATATACCAAATGGTTTGTGATGGAAACATACGCCACATCAGAGAACAAAGGGGATCGAATATGTGTATTGAGTTGTTGTTGACTTACTATCTGTCGTTCATCTTCTCTATGCATTTGGCACCATCTTTCCTATCTTTGAATCTTACCAATATGACACCTTGTGGATGATTTTCACAAACCTGCAAGCAGCAAAACAATAAGCATCTTAATCAATGTAACTGTGGTGGTTTTGTGGAGAACAGCAACAGGAACAGTTAAGCAAATTATGGCTAACCCATGCCGATTTGGCTTATTTTTCTTTAGTATAAAATATGTGCCTCATCATTGTTACTGAAACGGTGAGAAGTTTCCTTTGGAAAGCGGTTGGTCAGATCTGTTTTCTAGACAAGTTCACAAAAAAACTATATATCCGGGGGTTAGGTGTACCTTGACATTATCCACCAGACCAAACTTGATGCATTCCTCTCTAACATCAGCCTCAAGCTCAGAAAGAAGCTCTTCATCAGCCTGCGTGATATTATCGGTGAGAATCCAGTAAGAACGAAAATAAAGCCGCTATGAAGCATGAACCTCATATGAGCAACCTGAATGATCCAATGGGCAACCAAGTACAACAAGAGTTGTCTCATATCAAAAGAACACATTTTGCAGGAGGAGTCAAGCATATTTCAGCTACTTACTCTTAGCTCAGCAGGAGTGAACATGTGCCTTAAAATTACTGTAGCAGGAATCATCAGCTTCTTATCGTCATGCCCACCTAGTTAGAGGAAATTGTCAAGAAAACAAATGAAATAAGACCCTATTCTTGAATCAACTGTATAATTTAAAGCAACTGTCAAAAAACAGCAGTCCAAATTACCCCATCCAAGCATTTTGTCCTCAACCTTCTTTATCTTCCTTTTCTTTTGCTTGTCAGTTTTCTTTGAAACGAAAACATCACCTAAAACATGTACATATGCGATGGCATCAGTGACAGCTGACAAGTTCTGTAGCTGATGTATTTGATTTTGGCATCACGAAACAATACCTTTCTGCTCAAATTTGGCTGGACTTACAGACATATGAGTCTTACCACCAGGACGGAATGGTGTCCCATCCAACAATTGAACCGCTAAAGCTACAGAAGGCTCCTGAATCATTGGAAAAAGAAGGCACGTGAAAAATAAATGCATAATGAGTCCAAATAATATGAGCACGTTAACAAGGTGATACCTTGAAATATGTCACCAAGGCATCACCCTTCTTCCTGCTGATTTCTCTATCAGTATAAATCTTCACTCGTGGCTTTTTAGTCTCTGGGTCCTGTATTATAAATTATCAGCATTTAAAGGTGTCTAAATGCTTTGACGTTCAGGAAAGAACTATAAATGCCACATCACAACCGTATGCTTTTATAACATAATATTAATATAAGAGAAACAATAGTACCTGCTCAAAATAAAATATCACATAAATGTTGTTATCTTTTCGGTTTATAAGGCATCCACAACAACAAATATCATATCCATCTATGATGACCAATGGAAAGCTGTACCAATATCTAGTATTATAACGCATGCTGCAAGGACAGCTAAAATTTGCTAAATGCTTGGTTAGACAGTAAAATACATAATTGATGAGTTGAACAGTGCAATAATGATCAGCCTTGACATGATTAATTTAAGGTCCCAAGATTCTGATAAGTTAGCATAGTTCCTTTGCCAGTATTCCAATTAGTTGCGTTCTCAGATCGCAACTATAATTAGTCCAAATACTGACAACTAATTCTTTCCACGAGTGAGAAACATCAAAACAACATCAAGAATGAATGTTACAGCACAACAATTTTGTCTTTGTAACATAGCAGACTAAAAGTATACCTCCTTTATAATTCCGCACTTGGAAAATACCTCCACAATCTGCAAAAGAAATCCAGCATCACAAGTGCAGAACAAGTACTTTTTAAATAACCAAATAATTAAGCATTTGCTACATGGTCATTAAACAAAATTATCTCTATAAGAGAAATGAAATGTAGAGTTAGTTGGTAGAAGCAATTTACCTCCTCCACCGTGACATCATCAGGCAAACCAGTTACATAGACATGTGAGTTTACTTTGAGATCAAACCAACTGTCCGGAGGTTTGTTAGCTTCCTACCACAAAAGTTCAATAGGTTACTACTAACTCCAGCAGCTTTATCATAAAATAGTCAATTGACTATAAAACTGGACATGGAACCTTTTGGTTCAAATAGGAAGAGAGCACCCCAACTGAAATAGAAATACAAACGGTCAGGGACATGATGGTAGAATATAACTCACCTGTGCTGCTCGTTGGCGAAAACATAGAATCTCCATGCTTTGTTGATACACAGTGCCTTGATCCTGTTGAAAACTGAAAGGTTCTTATTCTTCACCTCGTCCAGCATCACTGACAGCAGGACGACATCCTCAATCGCCGGGTTCTCCAGCAAATCGATCTGACGCAGCGTCTCAACTCATCATCCTAGCACACCCTCACACCTAGGCTAAGCGGGAGATGGAGGAACACTTCAGTTACCTGGTGGAGCACGACGTTGGTGTCGACGACGAGGATGGCGGTGGTAGCGGCGCTGAGCTTTCGCTCCACGGCTGCGGCGCAGGCTGTGCAGGGGACGAAGCCGCAGTAGATGTCGTCGCGGAGGTAGTGCTCCCTGACGACCTGCGAAGAGGCGACGACGACGTCAGGTAGGGCCGTAGGGTTTGGGGGAGCACCTCGAGAGACGGTGGTGTTTGCCCGAGCAGTTACCTTTTGGATGCGGCCTTGCTTCGTCTTCTTCACGAATGACTTGCTTTGCAGCATGGTGGTGAGTTAGACGGCGGGGGCGGACGGGCGGGCGGGTGGGGGTGCCTCCTCCACGTCGCGCGCAGTCGCTACCGCCCGCCGCAAGCAGAGCTAGGGTTTCCATGGAGGGGCGGTGTAGATGAGGCGAGCGGTTGGTGCGGGGTGGGGAGGGGGAGGGGACGGGCATCGTGGACAGGGAAGGAGCGCGTCTGGCTGGATGGCATAGACAATAGAAACGGACGGTCCAGATAGATAGGCAGAACAGCAGAACAACAGAACGAGGGGAGGCAGACTACTATTGCTTACTTAATAAGTAGTAGAGATTCAATAAAGCTGTGCCAAAAAGGCATCATTAGTTCAATGGCATAACTAACCATGACTAAACCCAATGTGGTATGCCCTTGGGAATGTCACCACAAACTCTCCAGGATACTGTACTAACCTAAAACAGTACATATCAGCAAAAAAAATCATAAGATCTGATGTCTGAAAAATATCATGAACATTTGACCCAATGGAAACTCTGGCCATTTCAGAGCTTGTACCTACAGCAGGGCACACCACAGGCTACAAGAACATCTGGAGACATCAATGTTGTCTTCTCCCCAAGCATGCCAGCGATGCTGCGTGGATTAACAATACAAATTTATGGAACCTGCTAGACCACAACCGAAACATGCAGATGGCGAGCATGAGAAAGGACAAATACCAAGGCGGTCAGGGTTTCCTCCACATCCATGTACACGAATAACTTCCTCTAGCTGTGAGGCTCGGTCCCTAGGGACTGCATACCATGTCTTGGGTGCACCGGTGTGAAAGGAAGTTAACTGGTTTAGTGTAGTGAATGAAAAGCTGGCATATTTAAACTTTCAATCAATACATGACAAAAGTAAAGCAGCGCATACAATTACTAAGCACACAATTTTCATTTTCTCTGTTTTCTTCAAACATATATAACAACATACCTATAGTCTCTAGGAGGCTGGGACTGTGTAATGCACGTTTCCACATAAGGTTCTATAGAACAAATAGAATAGCAATATTGATGTCATGCACCTTTTTTCTCGAGCATTAATCCAGGTAGCAGTCCAAAATTTCCTGTTGGCTTCCTTAAGAATAGCAAACAAAAATAGCAGGTAAAATGGTAATTCTTTGCAAACATGGTATAAAAGAAGGCAGGGATGGGAGCAAACCTTAGTACCAACAGGAAAGCAGATATCCATAGATCCTCAGGAACATAGCAACAAATCGTTAGTCAAAATGCACGTAAAGTAAATAGCAACATCATCATGCAGGGCAGTCAAACACTGTCTAAATTTCATGCAAAGTAAATAGCAACCCCATAAACTTCATAGTTGTTCTCTTTTCCTTCTAATTTTACAAAACAAGCATACACGATTTCTCAAATAACCTTTCCGAAGAAATCCCAAATAGTATAAAACAATCAATGGTTTTGGGTCAGTCTCGTGTACACAATACAAGAAACCATGCTAAAACTATAGATGTAAGCACAGAAGTCCTTACGGGACTATATACCAACCCATCGTGGAATCCGGCTTACAAGACATTTGTATATTCCTAGCCAAAAGAAGGTTGAGCTAAATGGACAGACCAAAATAGTTTAAGCTCTAACTTCAGCTGACTATTAATTAAAACATAATTTGTATAGTGCTAACAAAGGAAGACAAGATCATTGTCTTATAATTCCTTTTGAGATAAATGCACAATGTTTGACTGTCGGATTCCTCGATGGACAAAAATAGCATGTCCATTCTGCGAGTTTGAACATTGTGTTCTGCTTATAAAACCAGTTGAAGGAGTTCTACACAATACATGGTAGTCTGTTTTACTTGATTGTTTCATATTAATTTGGTTTATCTCCATTGCTTCTTTCAAATATTTAAATAGATCGTGTATTTGCATCAAACATCTGGCCGAGCAAGGGAAAACGAAAAAATAGTCCCTTTTGATAATTGTTTTGTTTGTTCTATATTCTCCTTAACAAGTGCTATGTGCCAAGGCAAAATTTAGCTATGTGTTCTCCACATATACTTGTTCTCCGTCAGTGACTACATATACTTGTTCTCCATCAGTGCCTTCTGATTCACTATTATTTGTGTTGTTTAGGTTATTGCTATGCACCACACCTCTTTGCTTAGCTTATTTACTCTACCTGGTATGGTGACCGCCTTAGAATTAATGTGTTAAATAATTAGGCACATTCATGTTGAATTCTGACCAGTGTTTATTTCAGCTATGGCAAAACTAATGTGCTACTGAATATATATAAAGGTCACTGAAAATTCTAGAAAATAACAAATTCTTATTCCAGAAGTGTGTTGAACAGAAATGTTACCTTCTCTAATTGTTGATCATACATATGATGTTAAGCAGAAAAAAATAGACACCAAGTATGTCCAACTGTGTTTAGTAAAAACACGGATAGAAGGTGAAGCCCCATGACTCTCAGGTTCCCTGTGTTGTATGAATCAACAGTAGAAGATTAGTATATCAATTAGAAATTAAACAAATAAGCAATTAGAAACTTACATAACTATCTATTCGAAGTCCCAAGTGCAGTGGCCTCATCTTGTTCCCAATCCCCTTAATGGAGATGAAGCTACGGGGACGACTTGCCAGCCAGCCTGGCGGACGGTGTCCTCCATGTTACCCTCGGCACACAGATAGGCACGCATGGCCTTGAACGGGCCTGGGAACAGCTCGACCACACACAAATAAAAATCCAGGGACACCAGCACATCGTAATACCCAAGTGTAGTGGCCTCCTCTTGATGAAGTGGACGGGGATGAAGTAGTATGTCCAGGCACACCACCACATCGTACCGCAGGAGTGGGCGGGGATGAAGAAGCAGGCGTGGGTGCGCAGAAGAGTATGAGGATGGGGACGAGTCGCAGATCTGACCTGACCCAAGTGCGTACAATGGTGGAGATCACGGGCGAGGATGGTTAAGACACGACGGCAGAGATCCGGGGCGAGCATGGGCGGGGGCGTGCAGATGAGGATGAGGATGGGGATGGGGATGGGCCACCAAATGCATATCTGACCTGACCCAAGTGCGGACGGCGACAGAGATCACGGGCTTGGGTGGTGAAGACGCGGTGGCGAAGATCGCGAGAAAGCGTGGGCGGGGGCATGACGCGCGTGGTTGACGGGGGCGGGGGCACGGTGTAGTTGTGGACGCCCTCGTTAGGCTCATATAGAATAGTAGAGATATTAATAATATCATATGATTATTCATGTTTCATATGCTTCTTCTTTCATCAATATATATAACGATGATGAAGGTACGTCCTTCATGACCTTCGTCCAAAGATCATTATATCTTAAGGGAGATATGCTTCGAAGGACAAAGGGCCTTAACCATTAACATCTTGTGTTGCCTTGTTCTTAATTCATAGCATTTGAGAACAAGTCCCCAACAGGTAGGTCCCCCTGCCGCTCACCCACCAAGCGACATGCTCCCTGCCACACTGCCATTGAGCGGCAGGAGCCCTAGCACTCGGGTAAGGTGCAACAAGGACTGATCAATAAAAAAACAAAACAATACAGCTCCCCACTGGGGAGGCAAGTACCCATAATTGTAATTTTTGAAGTTGAGATATAAAATAGAAATATCATTTATTTTTAAATATTAAAAGGAAAAAGTTATGTAAAAGATCTTGGAGAAAATTAAAAAACTTCAGTATCTCATCCCCTCAGCACTAGCCATTAGATGGGATAAAACATAGATGCATACTATGGAATTAGGAGAAATCGTCATAGATGGTGTATACTTCAGCTATCGGTGGAGGCCCATAAATGTGACCACATGCTCAACCCCTCCATGAGGCATTTCCTGGGTGTGTAGTACACAACCACCAAGGAACGGTCTTCATGCTAACACTTGCAAGACAAAACATGATGGAGGCACAAAATGCGACCACATGCTCAGCTCCTCCGCTAGGCATTTCCTAAGTGTGCGGTCTGCAACCACCAAGGAGTGGTCTTCGCACTAACATTTGCAAGTCAAAACAAAAACATGAAAAATGTATGAAATGAAAAAAACCAACAAAACGAAGTGGCCTTACCCGCAACACTAGCCATCTCTAACAGTACATCAGGACCCAAATTCAAATGTTAGTCCATGTCATAGTCTTCTACAGACACCTCCCTAGCTCGCGAAACATCTTGAGGCTTTAGGATCTCAACATTGGGCCCTCGCCCTCCTTCTCAAGGCAGTGGACGTTGTACTGTCCGAGGGGTGAAGTCCCTCTCTGTGTTGCGGGTGACTTGTTGATCCCTCTAGACTACGATATGCTCAAGTGTCCTAGGGATTTTCATGCATACATGCCATGTATGGCTGCCTCAAACTTGTTGATTGCACCCTGTCCAAGGATGGAGTTTTATGGTAGGCCATGTCCACTATGTCAAATATTATGTGTTTGGTCCTCACATTGGGGGTGACTCTGAACAAAAGTGATAGTGTTATTTTTGTAATGGGCAGGGTGGCCTCTTCACTAAAACCACAGAGTGGGTTGTTGGCCTTTTGAAGCTGATTGGGGTTGATGGCCATGTGTTTGAAGGCATACATGAAAATTATGTTTTCTTAGCTACTGATGTCAACGAGGACTTTGTGCCCGTCCCAATTGCTGATGTTGCGGTTGATGACCATGGTGTCTGTATGCGAGGCACTTCACAAATTGACATCCCTTATGTCAAAGGTTATGAAGATGTGTGACCATCTAGTTTGCACAATTGGTCCCATAACGACGACATGGTAACAATGCGGTAATAATCCTTCTGCTGTAATTTATTTTCAAAGTCAGTGCTGGAGCCTCTAGATATCGTGTTTATTGTGCATGGAGGGGGTTGAGGTAGTTGTTCTCCGTCTTTTGGGTGTGGAGGTGGTAGTTGGAGGGTGGGGTGGAGCCGTGGGGGAGGGGGAGTTGCAACCTTTCTTGGTGTGGTAACTACAACTAGTATGGGGTTGGTGAGAATTGTGGGTAATATGTTTGTGGGTTTTGGTAGCGTGGTTGACATTGTTGTTGGTACGAGGTGTGGGCGATAGCCTTCACTGCTTGTTCCTAGTTTGACCTCGCCATTCTTTCTTTAGTCTTTTTTGTGATGGGGTATTCTTTGGTAGAGTGTCTGACATCATCGTCACAGAACATAGTATGGCTTCCGTTCTTGACCAGAGCTTCTACCGTGTCCTCAATCTCTATTGGTCTTTGCGCCCATCATTGTTTCTTGGGTGTGTTCTTTAATACGAAGGGTCCATCACTGGTTTGTTTTTGTTGGTTGTTGATGTAGAGCATCTCCAACAAGAAGTCCTATATTTGAGTTCTAAAAATTAAAATAGGATCTAACTTGAAGTGTTTAGGGCCACAAAAACATTTGCAGCTCCAACGGTTGAGTCCTATATCATGTTATTAGGAAATAGATCATGTCATGTAGGAAACAAAGGTTAGCAATGGTGTACAAAACGAGGATAGGGCTCCAACATATGGGGTCCTATATTTAGGACCTAAGAGGCTGAGTATTATAATTATTCGATGATTTTTTGTGAAATAAGATCTCTATTGGAGCAAGCTTTTAGTGTTAGAGTCCTATATTTCAAAATACAACTCTGTCTAGGACTCCTGTTGGAGATGCTCTTAGTCCACTGTAACACCCGGTTTTAAAGAACAAAGCCGGGTGCATCTCATACATGCGCCAAGAAGACAACATATATAATAACAGAGTGTATAGAGATAAATGTCATAAAACATCAGAGTATTTATTACATAGCGGAAGACTTATTACAAAATGAAATAATAAAGATAAACTGAACTAAGGATCGTCGGCGCCAATGTCGACTGGGAAACGCCACCTAGATCAGATCGAACTCCTCAGTGTTAAGCGGCTCCTCCTGAACCACCTGATCATCTCCTGTGGGGGGGGGGGGGTGTGAGACAGCAAGGGTGAGCTCACACATGATCATAGCTCAACAAGTTGTGGGGAACCAGTGGACATAAACTCACAAAGGTGTGAGTTCATGTGATGTGTAAGGCTAATCAATGACAGGGGTTAAAGCTGAGCATTGCTTTTAAGTAGTTGGTCAAAATTTTATTAGCAATTACTAAGTGTAAGTAAATACCAAACCATAAGTAAAGTAATAGAACAAAATTAATAACAAACCCATGCAATGCAAATGACAAAATTGAATTTAAGTTCCATAATTTAAACATCAGAGAGTCCTGAGCTGCTCATGACCGTGAGCTCGGCTAGTATACCAGTTTTACACTCTGCAGAGGTTGTACCCTTTACCCACAAGTCATGTTACCCATCTGCCAAGGGGTCATGAATCCCATACACCTCTACCTAGGAAGCGCGGCAGGGCAACACTATGAGGCCTTTACAAAGTTCCACTAGCTTCCGAAAACCCGCTACAGTTTATAGGAAGATCCAGTACAGGGTTCCTGGCTGACCGCCATCGCAGCAAAATCAACCAGGGACCTCCCTGCACTAACCTCTCCCCTACTGCCCTTGCCCCTTTCGGGTAAGGTAGTCTTCCACTAGCTTTCCTAATTAGTCAGCCAAGGGGTCCCATTCCTCCCTTGTGGTGGCACGTGGTTCTCAAGTTAAGCTCTATGTTCCAATTAACATTAATGACATCAACATGAACATAAACAGAATAACAACAAGAATTGGAACATAGAGGTAATAAATGATTATCCCAAAACCAGATAAAGCAATAGCAAACTACCCAAGTGATTCAGGGGTAAACAAGATAATGAGATAAACAAGCTAGGGTGACCTATTGGGTCCCATCAAAATTAACCTATGCATGAATATGTGATATAAAAGAACATTATTGGGTAAAAAGTGGTCAAGGGCACAACTTGCCTTCAATGAGCTCCTGCTCAGCTACTTCAACCTGCTGCTCACCAGGATCCTCAGCAACGGGCTCTTCTACTCGCCACAATACAAACAAGCACAGGATATAGGGAAAATTAACATTACACCAAGCATGTAAACAAAATACACAGAGATATTCTACATATTAAAATAAAAACTTAGGAACTGAAATCATAATTTTCTGAGTTATAGATTTTAAGTTATGCATTTTCAAAGGTTTTATGTGCTTTTAAATAGGATTAAGTGATAATTAAATTTCTTACTGTTTTTATGCCAAAACAGAGACACTAAGTGCTAGAGAATAAAATTACAAAATTTTAGCAACTGGAATGAAGTGATTTGGACTAAAAATGGATTTTCTATGAATTTATCAAGTTATAGTAATTGTTTTCATATTAAAAATCTATTTTCTAATTTATTTAATCAATATTAAACCGTACTGGACTGGGCCTCAATTTCTATGAAGTGCAGGGGGCTCGGGGCAAGTTACCCGAGACACAGCGCACAGTGACTACTGGACGGCGGGTTTATTTCTGTGAAACCGAGGGGCTCTTTACTAAATTTACACGGCGAAGGGGTAACTTCTAATCTGGACCGTTCGATCGAACGTGGATGGCTCGGATTAGATCCACGCCTCACCCGAACCGGTACGCATCTACAGCCGTTGGATCCGAGATCTGCGGTCTGAGTTTAATGAAGCTCGGGCCACCCAGAACCGACCGATCCGATCTAACGGTCCCGATCGATCACGCGAAAGGGTACGCCCTGATCTAATCTTAGCCGTTCACGCGCCATCCGACGGACGCGACCCTTTCTTCTCCCTACCGACAGCCAGCGACCGCCGCACCCAACCGAACACCGCGGCGGTCCGCCATGGACGGAACGCCGATTGCGCTCCACGGTACCCAATTTCCCCCGTATCTCGAGTGCAAAACAAAATTGAGTATGTAACAAACATGGGAGGTGCGCTTTCATAGGGATTCCGGCCGTCACCTGGTCTGTCCGCGACGACCCGCGGCCTTGCGACGGCGGCGATGAATTGAGCGCCCCACGGTCACCTTCCGAGCTCACGATCGCCACCCAAGCGGTCACGGGGCTTGGGCGAAGCCTTCTGCCCACACCCGAGGCCTCAATTTGGCGTCGAGCACGAACGACGATGGTGCGGTCGCCAATCCACCCGCACGGTCACCACGGGTTCCGGCTACCTCCACTTGCTCCCTCTATCGACCCCTCCGGTGAACGCGAGTTGGTTTAAGGGATAGGAGGGGCGAGGCGCGACTCATTTTTATGCACAATCGGTTGATCAATCAACGGAATCCGCGATTTCCGCCACGCCGAGCTCACCCGATTCGCGCGTCTCACGGAGAGGAAGACCCGTCAGCGAGGGGGCCCCACACGGCAGCGGAAAGGGAAGAGGAGCGAGCGGGCGTGGGACTGGACAGCGGGGCCCGCGGCGCAGCGACACGGTTGCGGACGCGCGCGCGAGGAGCGGCTGACGTGCGGGCCCATCGTGTCGGCGCCGGTTGGCTAACAGGGCCGCGCGGTGTAACAGGCCAAATGGGCCGAAATTGGCGCCAGAGGCCCAGGTAAGCGCCATTGTCTTTTTCTTTTTATTTTCTGTTTTCTTTTCTTTTATTTTTTTGAATCTAAGTTTTGAATTTCAAATTTGTGATGAACTTGTACTCAAATTTTTCTGAGTATATGATTTGGATAAAGCATTGTGGAACAAATTTATCTATTTATAAGTTTTATTTCTTTGTATTACATAGCATTTTTCTTTCTTTCTTTCCAAATTGTAGCATTTCCTTTAGGATTTAATTTCCCATTTGGGTATTCACCTATTTCTTTTTGCATTATTAAAATAATGTCACAAAGATGCACACACAAATAAAACATCCAGCATGATGCAATGATTTAGTAGCATCTCTCTTTGTTAATTGTTTTTGGACATGGTTTTCACATATGATGATGCATAAAGTTCAAACTCCCATAAAGAGAGAAATTGTTTTCTCTATTGGTATTTTATCTAGCAATTACAAAGTGGGTGTTACAAATCCTACCCCCCTTAAAAATAATCTCGTCCTCGAGATTTAAGAAGAACTAGAGAAAAGGTGGGGAAAATCTATGCGAAGCTCTTCTTCTCTTTCCCAAGTTGCTTCATCTTCACCGTGGTGACTCCATTGGACTTTGCACATCTTTATCACCTTACTTCTTGTAACTCGAGTCAATGTATCCAAAATCTTGATCGGGTACTCCGTGTAAGTCAAATCACCTTGAACACTAAGCTCTTCCATTGGTAGCTGTTCCTCAGGAACACGGAGACACTTCTTAAGTTGAGATACGTGGAACACGTTATGCACATCCGACAGGCTATCCGGTAACTCCAGTTGGTATGCCATCTCACCAACTCTCCTAAAGATCAAGAATGGTCCAATATAGCGAGGGGACAATTTGCCCTTGACTTTGAATCTCCTCATTCCACGAAGTGGTGACACCTTGAGGTACACATAATCTCCCTCTTCAAATTCCAGTGGCCTCCTTCTATTATCAGCATAGCTCTTTTGCCTGGTTTGAGCTACTCTCAAATTCTCTCGAATTATTCGGACTTGTTCTTCTGCTTCTTGAATCAGTTCAGGCCCAAAGAACTGTCTCTCTCCAGTCTGATCCCAATATAGAGGAGTCCTGCACTTCCTCCCATATAAAGCTTCAAAAGGTGACATCTTCAGACTGGCCTGATAACTATTGTTATATGAGAACTCAGCATAAGGCAGACTCTTATCCCAACTTCCTCCATGCTGAAGGGCACATGCTCTCAACATATCTTCCAATACTTGATTAGTCCTTTCAGTCTGTCCATCAGTCTGAGGGTGATAAGCCGTGCTAAAATTCAACTTCGTACTCATGTTCTCATGAAAGCTTCTCCAAAATCTTGAGGTAAACTGCGAACCTCGATCAGACACAATCTTCTTTGGTACTCCATGTAAACACACAATCCGGGTCATATATAACTCTGCTAACTGAGAACCTTTATAAGTAGTCTTGACAGGAATAAAGTGAGCCACTTTAGTCAATCTATCCACAATCACCCATATAGCATCATATCCTTTCTGGGTGCGAGGCAATCCAGTGATGAAATCCATACCAATCTCTTCCCATTTCCACTCGGGTATCTTCAGTGGATGCAATAGTCCAGCTGGCCTCTGGTGTTCCGCTTTAACTCTTTGACATACATCGCACATAGCCACATGTGCAGCTACATCTCTTTTCAATCCATACCACCAATATTTCCGTGTCAAATCCTGATACATCTTGGTACTACCAGGATGAATAGAATAATCCGAATCATGGGCCTCCTTTAAAATAGTCTCCCGAAGGCTTTTAATATCAGGGACACACATCCTACTCTTGAACCATACGGTGCCCTGCTCATCTTCCGTGAACTCCGGAACTCGACCTTCAGTAATCAGATCCTTAATCTCTTTTATTTTAGCATCACCAATTTGTCCTTTGCGGATCTCTTGCTCCAAAGTAGGTTCCACATCAATAGTAACTCCTTCAGTATGAGCAACTATCCCCAGGTTAAGTCTCCTGAAGTCCTCAACAATCTCATCGGGTAGCTGGGCAACAATAGCTGAATGAACATGCTCCTTGCGACTCAAGGCATCTGCAACCAAGTTTGCCTTGCCCGGGTGATAGTGAATCTCCAAATCATAATCCTTAATAAGCTCCAACCAACGGCGTTGCCTAAGGTTGAGATCCTTCTGAGTGAATATATACTTCAGACTCTTATGATCCGTATATACTTGGCACTTGGTCCCCATGATATAATGTCTCCAAATCTTAAGTGCATGCACAACGGCTGCCAATTCCAAGTCATGAGTGGGGTAGTTCAATTCATGTCTCCGCAACTGACGAGAAGCATAAGCAATCACATGTCCTTCTTGCATGAGCACACATCCAAGTCCTTGGCCACATGCATCACAATAAATGTCAAATCCCTTCTGTAGGTCTGGCATAATCAATACTGGTGGCGACATCAACCTTTTCTTCAATTGATCAAAACTATCTTGACACTTCTCGTCCCACTTAAATTCTTTTCCTTTCTCCAAAAGCGAAGTCATAGGTTTAGCAATCTTAGAAAATCCTTCGATAAACCTCCGATAATAGCCTGCTAATCCCAAGAAACTCCGAATCTCCGTAACTGTAGTGGGCACTCTCCACTCCATTATTTCCTTAACTTTAGCAGGATCCACTGCTATTCCTCCATTAGAAATAATATGACCAAGAAATGGCACTTCGCCAATCCAAAACTCGCACTTGCTGAACTTGGCATATAGCTGGTTATCTCGTAGCTTCTGTAGCACCATCCTCAGATGTTCCTCGTGATCACTATCACTCTGAGAATAGATAAGAATATCGTCGATGAATACCACGACGAATCTGTCCAAATACTCCATAAACACCTTGTTCATTAAGTTCATAAAATATGCTGGTGCATTAGTCAATCCAAACAACATAACTGTGAACTCATATAATCCATATCTAGTCGAGAACGCCGTCTTGGGAATATCCGATGGTCTAATCCTCATCTGATGGTAACCGGATCGGAGATCAATCTTCGAAAATACTCTAGCACCTCTCATCTGATCAAATAAATCCTCAATACGGGGCAACGGATACTTGTTCTTCACTGTAACATCATTAAGAGATCTATAATCCACACACATCCGCTGCGATCCATCCTTCTTCTGTACAAACAAGACCGGTGCTCCCCAAGGTGAGGAACTCGGACGAATGTACCCAGCCTCTTGTAACTCAGTTAACTGCTTCTTAAGTTCCTTCAACTCCTCTACGGACATCCTATATGGCCGTTTAGAAATAGGGGCGGTTCCAGGTAAGAGGTCAATAACAAACTCAACTTCTCTATCAGGTGGCATGCCTGGTAACTCCTCTGGAAAGACATCCGGAAAATCTCTAACCACCCGGATGTTGTCACCAACAAACTCCTCAGGTATAAAGAACATTGCACGCATAGGTGAAGAGGTTACTGCAATATTAACTTGAAACCTTTCTCCTTTAGTGGTAGTGAGTTCTACGGTACCTCTACCACATGCTATAACGGCCTTTGCCTTTCTTAGCCATGACATACCAAGGATCAAATCTATACTGCTTGACTCCAATATTATAGCAGTAGCTCCAAAATCTCTACCCATAATGGTTAATGTCAATCTACGTGTCATTTGATTCGCCTCAACAGGCCCTTTAGGTGTAATTACTATCAGGGGTTTTCTCATATTTAGCAGTGGTATTTCATTTGTGTTGGCATATCTAGCAGACATGAATGAATGTGTAGCACCAGAATCAAATAATATGGTTGCAGGAATTGCATTAACATAAAACATACCAATTACGAGGTCCCCTCCATCCGGAGTAGCATCAACGCTGACTTGATTAACCTTGGCAATAGAATATCCCTTGCCAGTTCCTGGAGTTTGCTGCCTGTTCTGAACTGGAGTAGTAGCAATCCTCTGTGGGCAGACATTTGCATAATGACCAATCTTCCCACACTTGAAACATTGAGTGCCCGGACTCTGTCCTGAAAACTTCGTCGGGGTGCCAGTAGGGGTAGCCTGTCGAGGAGGTGGAGTCCTCAGTGGTGATTGCGGAACTGGGCGTGGTCCTCCGGGTCGAGTCGGTGTACCCTGTGGTGAACTGTAGCGAGGACGAACACTGCTGCTTCCTTATCCTTGAGATATTGCCTTCCTCTTCAAATTTCCCAGCTGAACACGCTTGTGTTCAATAGCCAGGGCCTTATCAAGCAGCCTCTGAAATGATGGAAATGTGTGTGCCACTAGAGCATACTGCAGTGGCCCATTAAGTCCTTCAATAAAATGCTCCTGCTTCCTCTCGTCTTCAGCAACTTCTTCAGGGGCATATCTGGATAACTGAATAAACTTGTCGCGGTACTCGCTGACTGACATACTTCCTTGCTTCAGCGACAGAAATTCCTTCTTCTTGATCTTTATCATCCCAGCTGGAATATGGTAGTTCCTGAACTGCGTACTGAACTCTGCCCAAGTAATAGTATCCGCAGCATCATGGGCAGCAGTATAAGAATCCCACCAGTCAGCAGCAGGACCAATCAGACGTCCAGAAGCATATAAAGCCTTCTCCCGGTCAGTGCATTGTGCAATGTTGAGCATCTTCTCAATTGCTTTCAGCCAATCATCCGCGTCCAGTGGATCAGGTGAGCTGGCGAATGTAGGTGGCTTATGGCTCATGAACTCCCTATGCTTGTCTCGAGGTGGAACTGGTGGTGGTGGAGGTGGAGGCAGTGGTACTTGTTGCTGTTGTTGTTGCATTTGCTGTTGCAGCTGCTGTTGTTGTGCCCTCCTTTCCTGGCGTATCTCATCTCGCTCCTGGCGCAACTCCTGTCGTATATCTTCTCTTTCCTGACGCATCTCCTGGCGTTCTTGTTGCATCTGGGCACGCATATCAGCCATGGTGTCCGCCATTTGCTGCATCACCGCCATCTGAGCAGCAACCAGTGGGTCAACTCCGCCTGGTGGAGGATTAGGAGGATTCATCCCTGCAGGCTGTGGCTGGGGTTGTCTGTATATTCTCCGAGTGTGTCGATTGGGAGGCAAATCAATTCCACCACCACGCCTGGTATTGACCATCTGAGTTAGATACATATGGTAAGAAGATAATAGACAAGGCAGGTATTTACAAATCAGGTTACTTTGGGGGACTTTTTAGCTAAGCAGATTAACATTTTACATATCCTAGCTAATTCAATACCTTATGGTGGTACATACTAAGATGTCCATAGTTCAATCAATCAAAGAAGCAAATCAGGCATTTAGCATCAGCACAATCAAACAACATTTTTAAATAGAGAAAATAGTTTTAAATTTTGTCTTAGGTTCCCTATCTCTTAGAAAGATCATAGTCATAGGATTCCAAGGTGTGAAATCCATCTTGTCTCAGAGTAGAAAAGGTAAGAAGGATCAGAGTAGAACAGTAGAAGGTGAGACGGGATCAAGATAAGTGTAGAAAGAATCAGAGTAAGGTGAGTGTAGAATGAATCAGAATGAGTTAAGTAGGTAAGGGTTTGTCCAGTCTATCTAGGTTTCGTCCTACAGTCAACATTTCCTCTGATACCACTTCTGTAACACCCGGTTTTAAAGAACAAAGCCGGGTGCATCTCATACATGCGCCAAGAAGACAACATATATAATAACAGAGTGTATAGAGATAAATGTCATAAAACATCAGAGTATTTATTACATAGCGGAAGACTTATTACAAAATGAAATAATAAAGATAAACAGAACTAAGGATCGTCGGCGCCAATGTCGACTGGGAAACGCCACCTAGATCAGATCGAACTCCTCAGTGTTAAGCGGCTCCTCCTGAACCACCTGATCATCTCCTGTGGGGGGGTGTGAGACAGCAAGGGTGAGCTCACACATGATCATAGCTGTGGCAGAACCACCCGAATTATTCCAGCTTAAGTGCCTAAGTCATGCCTCAAGGGCCGTGACACACTTAAATCGGAATAACCCGTCAGTCCTTCAGATCTAGTCTGATAGAGCCACTTAACCAGGATCAAATTCCACAATCTCACTCGAAGGTGAGGCACAGAAGAAATACAATAAAACAGGAAACCTCAAATTAAGTACTGAATTATTACATAAATCGGAGTTCTGGAGTAGCAAATAAGTTCATTAAGTAAGGTGCAGCGGATAATCGATGTCGTCGGTAATGAGGAAATGGGCAAGGCCTAGCCCACTACTCCTCATGCTCCTCTCCTGCCGGAGCAACATCCCACTCGACCGTCCAACCCGGTGGCAGGGTGGTAGGCCAAGTCACACCATCAACCAACTCCTGCATGGTACCTGCAAAAATGGTGCCACAAGCAAGGCTGAGTATACTAATACTCAGCTAGACTTACCCGGTGTGAGGAGTCTACTCCTCTACCTCTAGACTATGCAGCTGTTTGGCTGAGGGGTTTGGTTTGCCAAAAGCACTAGCTGAGTCTAAAAACAAGTTTTAGCTTTTCCAGTTCTAGTATCATTAATTCAGCTAAGTTTGCTCTTTCTAAGCATACATGGTAACAATCATTTAGTTCAAACAACAAGTTATCTCATATAACCACATTTCACTTCTTACTCGATGCAGTACAAGGAATCAAGCAGTCTCATTAGCTGCGAGAAGCAGACGATTCGAATCGAGTTTTTAAACCTTGCAAGGTAAACCTAAACACACGGCATGTCAGGGTACTCCGACCCCACACATGACAACCGTCCCCATCGATTCCCCGTTCGCGTCCAGGCCTCACCGCCTTGGCATACAATGCTCCACTGACCCCGGCTGCCGCCGTGCAGTGACCGCACTTGTACCCACCATAGCTAGCATGGGAGAACCAGTCTCAGGTCGCATGAGGGATAAAGTCCGCGCCCGGCTTCACTCAGGTACTAGGTTTACCGGTTACCATTTTTCCCGGCATGTGTTTAGTACGTTCAAAAGCTTGACTCAGGTATCCACACATTAATCCTTAATTCATTTTCCCGTCTCATGGACAAGGCATCCTCCCTGGATCCAAGTCCATAGACCAACATATATCCCATTATCAAGATGAATACAATCAATTCCTGACCTCGCGCGAGTGCTAGAAAAATCACTCGACTTCTACCGAGATCCTGATTAGCAAGCAGCTACTCGACCTAGCATACTAGTATCCATCTCAAAAAGGAGTCCTAAGTTCATGCAACTAGAGGTTTCAAGCAACTCCTACACTTAAGTGCACATTACAAACCTACAAGCATTAAGTGTAGTAAAGTAGCATATAATAACATGGTTATGCATAAGACCGGGGCTTGCCTTCGATTGCTGGGGCTGCGGGGAGATCCTCAATGGCAGCCTCTGAAGCCTGCTCCTGGTCCTCCTCTTGGACAGGTCCTTGCTCGGGGATGAGCACGTACTCTCCGTCGGCTAGATTACAATCTAATGAATGCAATGCGTAAGATATATGCATGATATGATATGTGCTTTTTTTTTTTTTTAGAAATCATAACTTAAAGGTGTATAATCTTTCTTGAGTTAAACAAAGTCAACTTTACTTATGCAAGACCCTTGGGTGGTATACTTGGTAGATTAAGTTAAACTTTAGCTAAGGCAAGTGGTAGGTTTTACTTTTAGGGGTTCCACTGAATTCCTTTAAGTCTTAGGGATAAATGATAAGTACTCAAGTTAGACTTATTGAGGTGGGGTTTATTTCCTCTTTCCTTTTTCTTTATTCTCTTTAATGTTTTGGAGTAGGTTTGAACTACAAGTTGCTTTTATAAAATTCTAAAAATTCTGTAAAAATTACAGTGGCTTGCTACTGGTGTGTGTTTCTCTGTCTTAAAATTTGGGGATCAGAAAGTGAATAGTTTTCTCTGCACAAAATTGTTAAATTCTAGGGTAAAAGAGGTGCTTTGAACTACAACTACCATTTAACAGTGGGTAATTCTTCAAAACTTATTTTTGCTGGCTTTTAGGTGTTATAACATGACTTGATACAAATTTCTAGTCATTAATACCTTTTAATTATTTTTCTATGGTTTTCTCAATTTTCTAGCCAAATGGGTGCTTTCTACTACCACTATATTTGAAAAATATCAAACAACAGAATTCTTATTTTTCTTAGTCATTGTTTTGTGCAAGAGCAATCATTCTGAAGTTTGGCATCTTTTTGCTTAAGGGAAGGGGGTGGGGTGCCTTATTTGAATTAAATGGCCTTTCCCTTGAATTATTAACAAATGGTATGAGTTTGCTTCTTTTTCATGGGTTTGCATTTTTCTCTGGTAGTTTACCTCATCATGGACTTAGCTAATTTTTGGTTGCCCATTATCTCATTATTTGAGGTTGTTCATGATTTAGTTGGAAAATGCCTTATTATCACTTTGTATTTATTTCCCTTACTTAAAAAGTTGGACTGAGGTGCTCCATATTTTTGTAGTGGGGCTCTGGTGGTTATAAGTTCACTGGATTTTTGTTAAGCATTTTGGTTATAGTTTTGCCTCTTTAATAATTGATTTTCAGTCTTATTTAGGCTAAACAAATTACTTTAATTTAAAACTAATCCAAACTAATAGTCTCTGTATTTTTCCTAGGTTCTTTGTTTCATAAATAAACTAGGAAAAATAATATTAGTCACTGTTCATTAGTTTCTAACACCCTTAAGATTTTCTCTAAGTTTTGGTCAAAACATCTTCAAATGAGAAACTACATCATAATGTCTAATGCTGGGGTTCCTACTATTTTTAAACAGTGTCTAAAAGAGGTCTGAATACCCACAAATTTTCTTAAGTCTAGTACAGAAGAAAAACTAATTTTCCTTGATTAAATAAGGTTTAGGGGGTTTCTGTTTTTAATTTTAAACTCTAAAAGGTTGAACAGAAAGCATAGGGTTTACTATTTTTAAATGATAGATTGTAATATACAGAGGCTAGCAAAATTGGTTTGACATTTTTTGAGTAAGAATTCATCAAGTTATGAATTTTACAAGTTCTCTGGTTATTTAAAAGGATTTCAGAATCGATTTAAATGAAAACTACTTTGCACTGGGGTCCCTGGACGTTTTCTAAGTTTTTCCTCGCGAATCAGTCCTCAGGTTACTATTCACCAGGGTCTCTGACATTGCAGAAAACCCCTCGGGTTCTTCACCTCCTAACCCGAGGTCCTTAGCTAATCTTAAACAGTAGCCGCGGCGGGGAAAAGGGCGGAGGGGCTTACCGGCGGCGAGACTGCTCCGGTGAAGTGGTCGAGGATGAAGGGGAGGTCCTGGGGATCACAACGGTGGGCGAAACACCGTCGGAGATGGCCGGAGTCGGTCGGTCCACGCGCGCAGGCGGGGATGCTCGTCGGCGGCGAGGAGACCGGCCTGGCCACGGCGAGATAGGTCAATTGAATGGGTCAGAGAGGTTCACGGGATGCCAGAGAAGACATGAGCGAAAGGAATTGGGCGGAGACTCACCGGATAACTCGGTCCACGCGCGGCGGCGGATGACCGAAGTCCGGCGAAGTCGATCTCGGGCCTCCGGTGAAGTCCGGCTGGGTCCGAGGGCTTGGCGAGCTTCACGGGCTACTGGTGGAGCTGGCCGAAGCACTGGCTTGACTTGAGGGTGGCTGGAGGGAGCTGGCCACGGTGGCCGAAGCTCGGGCGGCAATGGCGGGCGGAAATCAAGCTCGCCGGAGCTAAGGAAAGCGGCTGGCTGAAGAGGGTGAGTGCGGGGTGAAGTGAGGCGCGCCTAGGGAGGCTTTATAGGCGCGGGCGGGCACGGCCGAGGGCGAGGACGCGCGGCGGACTTGACCGAACGCCGGGGAGCGCGCGCGCGCGGGTTGGGCGAGCTCTGGCACGCCGGCCAGGGTCGAACACGTGGGAGCACGCGTTCTGCCCAAGTTCTGGCGCGTGTAGTCGCTCATCCGAGCCTGCTCTCGCCTTGGTCAATGCACAAAACCTCTTCCCCTCCCTACAAGCTACCATTCTTGTGTGGAGGTCATAGGATTTTGCCTACTGGTTGCAGAGATATGGAGCCAGGAAATCTGGTCTGTCTCCCTGCGCAAATCCGAGGCAAATCCAAGGTTTAGTCGTGTCTAGGGCTCGCGTCCCAATGCCATCTTCTGGCACACGACAGAGGGGTTAGTTAGGCACATTTTTGTCAATGGGACCATTAGGATTCGAGTTAAGGATCAAGGTGAACATCTCTGATCTTTGGATCAAGGTCTGATTTTCAGAAATCTGAAATTCAGAATTCTTATTAAGTCCACACATGGAAAGCTTGATTTGGGGTTTTATTTGAGCTATTTTGGCTAAGCTTTCTTAATCTTTCTTGCTGCCCATTAAATATACTTTAATTTTTATAATTGGCTCAACTCAAAATTTTAAACTTTTCACTTCCTTTTTCTTACTTTCTGAATTTTGCTCTTGGGGCTCATTTTGGGATTTTTAAACTAGGGTTGCATGATCTTATCTTTTAAGGGACTCAATTGCTTTGATCATGACACTTTTAAGTATGTACTTGGTGACTTCATCCTTACTTAAGTTATTTTGATGCTCATGCTTACTTTGGTTCACATAAAATGATGGCTCTTGGTTTGGCTTTTGAAGGAAAAGCCCTGAGTGACACTGGGGTGTCACAGCCTTCCCCCTTAAAGGAATCTCGTCCCGAGATTCGGGCCAGAGTCCTCCCGGGGTAAAGCGAAGGGTGAGACTGATAGGAAAAAGGGTGATGATTGCCATTATTAGGATAAACTGCTCTTCGAATGTCATTCTCTTTGCAACTTCAGAAGGAAGTCCTTTTAAGTTTTTCTTTATAGTTACTTCATTCTGAATTAAGATCATATTTTTGGAAATTAGATTCGAAAGGCAGGAGGAGGGGTTGGGGGTGATTACGTACCAGCTTCCTTAGGTAGGCAATCGGGAAAGTTGGATCTCAGGAATTCCTCGGTTTCCCAAGTAGCTTCCCCCTCTGAGTGATTACTCCACTGGACCTTGAACATCTTGATCGATTTAGCCCGAGTTGATCTTTCCTTGCAATCCAGAATCTTGGAGGGGTACTCTTGGTACGAGAGATCTGGCTCTATCTCCAATTCTGGCTCTGCTAAGATTTCAGTCGGTAATCGAACACACTTCTTCAGCTGAGATACATGGAAAACATTGTGAATGGCAGACATCCTTGAAGGTAACTTCAGCTTGTATGCCACGGGTCCACATGCTTCTATGATCTCATAAGGTCCAATGTAACGAGGGGCTAGCTTGCCTTTGATCCCAAACCTCTGCATTCCCTTGGTGGGTGATACCTTGAGGTATACAAAACTTCCCACCTCGAACTGGAGAGGTTTCCTTCTTCTATCATGATAACTCTTCTGCCTGGCCTGAGCAGCTTCTAGATTCTTCCTGATTAGCTTGACCTTCCTTTCGGCTTCAGTCACTAAATCAGGTCCAAAAACTTCTCTTTCACCAGATTGAGACCAATTGAGTGGTGTCCTGCACCTTCTTCCATAGAGAGCTTCAAAAGGTGCCATCTTTAGGCTGGATTGATAACTATTGTTATAAGCAAGCTCTGCCAAGGAGAGGTGCTTATCCCAGTTCTTGCCACAATCGATCGCACAAGCTCTCAGCATATCTTCCAGGATTTGGTTTACCCTTTCCGTCTGACCATCAGTCTGTGGGTGGTAAGCTGAACTTCTGATTAGCTTAGTTCCCAAGGACTTTTGCATTTGTTCCCAAAATCTGGCAACAAATTGGGCTCCTCGGTCAGAAACAATGGTCCGAGGTAATCCGTGCAAACACACGATCCGGTCAATATACAATTCTGCATACTTCTGAGCCTTATCAGTGGTGTGCACAGGAAGAAAATGTGCCACTTTTGTCAATCGGTCCACAATAACCCAAATTGAATCATGATGACGAGAGGTGTTAGGCAGACCCACAATGAAATCCATGCTGATGTCGTCCCACTTCCACGAAGGTACGGGTAGTGGTTGCAAGGCTCCAGCGGACTTCAAGTGGCTTGCCTTTACCCTCTGACAGGTGTCACATTCTGATACATACTGGGCTATCTCCCTCTTCATTCTGGTCCACCAGTACAAAGGCTTCAAATCATGGTATATCTTGGTGCTTCCCGGATGCATAGAGAATCTGGAGAGATGAGCTTCATCCAAAATTCTCCTCTTGAGATCCTGATCTTTAGGAATTACCAATCTGCTTTTGAACCATAACACACCCTTCTCATCCTGGCGGAAACAATTATACTTCTCAATCTTCTGATGGAGATTCTTCTTGATAATCTGCACTCCCTTGTCACTGAGCTGGGCCATAATAATCTGGTCTTGCAAAGCTGGCTCAACAGAAATGTGAGACAAAGAACCAGAGGAAATTACTTCAATTTGCATCTTGCTCAACTCATCACACAAGGTGTTAATGCGAGAATCCATCAGAACACAGTTGCACTGCAACTTCCGACTCAAAGCGTCAGCTACCACATTAGCCTTTCCTGGGTGATAATGCACCTCCAGGTCATAATCCTTGATCAGCTCTAGCCATCTTCTCTGCCTCATGTTAAGATCAGCCTGAGTAAAAATGTACTTAAGGCTCTTATGATCAGTGAAGATGTTGCAGTGGGTTCCCATTAGATAGTGCCTCCACATCTTCAATGCATGAACCACTGCTGCTAACTCAAGGTCATGAGTGGGATAATTCTGCTCATGAGGCCTGAGTGCTCTTGAAGCATAAGCAATGACTCGGTTGTCTTGCATCAAGACACAACCTAGCCCGGTGCCCGAGGCATCACAATATACATCAAAAGGCTTGCTGCTGTCGGGTTGCGCCAATACTGGTGCTGTGGTCAGATGCTGCCTTAATGCATGGAAGGCATCTTCGCACTTCTGACTCCACACAAATTTGACTTCTTTCTTTAGCAACTCAGTAATAGGCTTCGCAATTCGAGAGAAGTCCGGAATAAATCTTCGGTAATAACCAGCTAATCCCAGAAAACTCCGAATCTGACGAACAGTTGTTGGTGGCTTCCAGTTCATCACCTCTTGCACTTTATCAGGATCAACAGCTATTCCAGCCTGAGAGATAGTGTGACCCAAGAATTTGATTTCCTTTAGCCAAAAATCACACTTGGATAACTTGGCATAAAGGTGGTGCTCTCGCAGACGTTGAAGCACTACATGCAAATGCCCGGCATGTTCTTCCTCGTTCTTTGAGTACACCAGAATATCATCGATGAAAACCACCACGAACTTATCCAATTCCGGCATAAAAACAGAATTCATCAGATACATGAAATATGCTGGTGCATTTGTCAGCCCAAATGACATCACCAAGAATTCATATAGCCCATATCTGGTTGAGAATGCCGTCTTCGGAATATCACTTGCTCGTATTTTGATCTGATGGTAGCCAGAGCGAAGGTCTATCTTGGAAAACACCTTGGCCCCGACCAACTGGTCAAAGAGAACATCAATACGAGGCAAAGGATACTTGTTCTTGATAGTTACCGCATTAAGAGGGCGGTAATCTATACACAGCCTCAAGCTTTCATCCTTCTTCTTCACAAACAGTGCTGGGCATCCCCAAGGCGAAGTGCTTGGGCGAATGAAACCCTTATCCAGCAACTCTTGCAATTGCTTCTTCAATTCTGCCAACTCAGCGGGTGGCATTCGGTAGGGCCTCTTGGAAATTGGGGCCGTTCCCGGTTGCAACTCGATGGCGAATTCAATGTCCCGGTCCGGTGGCATTCCTGGCAATTCATCAGGAAAGACATCTGCATACTCACAGACTACTGGGATCTTCTTCAGGGGTAGCTCCGTCATAGAGAAAGCACATGACTGAGAAGAACCCTGACTAGGCAAAATCAAAGTGAAATTTCCGCAGAAGGGAGAACTAACTTCCACGGTACGACTGGCTACATCAAGCACAGCTTGGTGCAAGGTCATCCAATTTGCCCCTAGAATAATGTCCACATTCTCCAATCCCAACACAAGAAGAGTGGTTTTGATAATGTGGCTTCCCAGTTGAATAGGCACACTTTGGTTTAATTGATTAGTTGCAATTTTACCCCCAGGTGTGACTATCATGAATGACCCTTTTGAGTAAGAGAATGGCAGTTTGCATTTAGCACTGAACTTTCGGCTAATGAAACTATGAGATGCACCAGAATCAAACAGAATTAAAGCAGGTTGATTATAAACTGAAAAGATACCAGTCATGATAGGAGCTCCTTCTGGCACTTCCTCAAGAGCAGTGAAGTTGAGCTTCCCTTGCCTGACTTGCACCTTCTGCTTTCTTCCCTTGTCTTGATTTGGTGCTGGCATCTGCCTCTGCTGGTTCCTGGGGCAATTTTTAGCATAGTGGCCCACATTGCCACAAGTGAAACACTTGTTCCCATTGCCCTGGCGGAACTGCTGCTGCTGCGGAGGCTGATTGTTCCTTGGGGCGGGAGCTGGGTAGCGGTTGGGTGTCGGCTGCTGCTGCTGCTGAGGTGGCCTGATCACCCATCTGCCTGCCTGCTGCTGGAAACCCCTGCTCTGGTTGTGAGAAACAATCCGGAACCTCTGAGCTGGAGCGGATGGTGCTGCCATTGGTGCCTTTCTCTTCTTCTCTGCCCGGTGAGCAACAATGCAATCCTCCTAGGAGATGGCCATATTGACCAACTCATTGAAGCTATTGGCCCGGACAGTGTTGAGTCGTTCCCGCAGCTTGGTATTGAGACCCCTGCGGAAGCGATCCCTCTTCTTCTCATCGGAATCAGCATGATACCCTGCATACTGGCATAAGTCATTGAAGGCTTGCGCATACTGCAGTACCGTGCGGGTTCCTTGATTGAGGGCCAGAAATTCATTCAACTTCCGATCAAGAATGCCAGCTGGAATGTGGTGTCCTCTGAAGGCAGTCTTGAATTCCTCCCAAGATACCTCACGATCAGCGGGGAGCATAGCACGGAAGTGATCCCACCAAGTCCGAGCAGATCCGCGAAGCTGCTGCGCGGCGAAGCGGGTCTTGGTAGCATCAGGGCAGTCTCCCGTGAGGAGGGGAAACTTGGACTCGACGACGCGAAGCCATACGTCGGCGTCCAACGGATCCTCTGCTTTGGCGAACAAGGGCGGCTGCGTGCTCAGAAACTCCTGGTATGTTGCCATAGCCGGAGGTCGCTGAGGCTGGCCTCCACCATGCTGCTGGGGGTGGGGCTGCCGCTGCAAGAGCTGTCGCAGAATCTCATTCTGCTGGGCCATCAGCTCCTGCACTGTGGGAGCTGGAGGAGGTGGCGGGGGAACCTGCTCGTTCTGCCCGCGACGCTGCCTAGCTGCCATCTGAAAACAGAGATTGTCGCCATTGTTATCCCAACTCACAATTTCGAACGGCAAGATATCATTTCATATAGAAGAAAAAGAATGCCATAATCATAATATCAGGTTCGAAATGAAGATAACATGGTGACAAGGATCCCACAGATTCCAAATGTTCACAGGGTTACATTTATCAGGGGAAAGTACCCACAAGCCTCGTCCAAAATGTGATACTACTAAGCTCGCATAGGTTTCTATCCACCTAAAATGTCAAGGTGACAGCTTAACCCTGAGCGGTGGAAGCGACACTGGATGCGGGTGAAGGGGGCATCGCGGAGGTAGTCCCATTGGCACCAGGGGCTGGTCCTAGCTCCTCGGGAGCCTCTTCTCCCTCGCTTCCTGCTTCATTGGCCTCCATTTCCAGGTGGTGCATGTCCAGGTGGTCGTTTGCTTCCTCGAGTTCCCTCTGCACATCGTGAAGCTGGTTCTCCAAGACATCAATAGTGTTGTCTCGGATCTCCACCTGCTGTTCCAGGGTAGCGATACGCTGGTTCAGCCTCTCCACCTGCAGATCCTTTTCCACCAACTCTGTGGATAGGTCGACCACAAAATCTTCCCGACTGTCGAGAGTGAGCTTGGCAGTCCGAGCGGTGTTAGCGAGAAGTGTCATAGCATCGCTCTGAAGGGCCTGAAGGCGGTACAGCGCACTCATGCACTGAACAGTGACCCTCCCAACCAAGTCAGGATACATGGCCCACACATCCTTCACATGGCTCACGCGGTTACACCACATGGGATCATCCTTCCTCTCAGCAGGGAAGAGTCCCAAGGGGTGCATCACCATCTCCAGGGGGTGGTAGCCACAGAAAGTCGTCAGAGCCTTCATGGCTGCTGCCTCAACGGTGTCGTCCGTCCTGAGTCCGATCGTCTCAGAGTCAAGAGAACGCCAACCCGGCTGAAGGGGATGAGCCTCCAAGGCCAGCCAGACCCGACAACGAGGTACCCGATGCTCCTCATACAACTGCACCGTGTACAAAGGGGGCGTAGGGTAACCGGCGGAGTTAAGCACTTCCCACAAGATGGATGGAAAGCCATCGCGAGAAAGGAAGTCAGAACTGAAACGAGAGTCTCCTCCACTAGCGGGGGTGGGTGAATTCATCTGCGGAAGGGGATCAAAGATAAAGATTATGGTGGAGGGAAAAAGAAAAAGAGAGCCCGAATGATTTTAAAGAAAAAGGGGTTAGCTCAGTTTTAATTCCTCTTTGTGTTTTATAATGCATGCATGCTGGAAGAAACGTTACCTCTCAAAAAGAAAATAGGGTGCCTTTTTAGGGCATCCTAAATTATAGGTATTGGCCCACGGGGCCTAATTAATTAGCCACCTATTTCCCTCTATGCCTAAGGCCTTTCGTCCTAGGTCTAGCGGTCTAGTCCTGACGATCTATAGCAGTTTCTAGGCAAGTTTTAGATTTTGAAAATTGGTATTCTTGGTTTATTGTTTTTCTCTGTGGTGGAATTTGCTCCGATACCAGCTGTGGCAGAACCACCCGAATTATTCCAGCTTAAGTGCCTAAGTCATGCCTCAAGGGCCGTGACACACTTAAATCGGAATAACCCGTCAGTCCTTCAGATCTAGTCTGATAGAGCCACTTAACCAGGATCAAATTCCACAATCTCACTCGAAGGTGAGGCACAGAAGAAATACAATAAAACAGGAAACCTCAAATTAAGTACTGAATTATTACATAAATCGGAGTTCTGGAGTAGCAAATAAGTTCATTAAGTAAGGTGCAGCGGATAATCGATGTCGTCGGTAATGAGGAAATGGGCAAGGCCTAGCCCACTACTCCTCATGCTCCTCTCCTGCCGGAGCAACATCCCACTCGACCGTCCAACCCGGTGGCAGGGTGGTAGGCCAAGTCACACCATCAACCAACTCCTGCATGGTACCTGCAAAAATGGTGCCACAAGCAAGGCTGAGTATACTAATACTCAGCTAGACTTACCCGGTGTGAGGAGTCTACTCCTCTACCTCTAGACTATGCAGCTGTTTGGCTGAGGGGTTTGGTTTGCCAAAAGCACTAGCTGAGTCTAAAAACAAGTTTTAGCTTTTCCAGTTCTAGTATCATTAATTCAGCTAAGTTTGCTCTTTCTAAGCATACATGGTAACAATCATTTAGTTCAAACAACAAGTTATCTCATATAACCACATTTCACTTCTTACTCGATGCAGTACAAGGAATCAAGCAGTCTCATTAGCTGCGAGAAGCAGACGATTCGAATCGAGTTTTTAAACCTTGCAAGGTAAACCTAAACACACGGCATGTCAGGGTACTCCGACCCCACACATGACAACCGTCCCCATCGATTCCCCGTTCGCGTCCAGGCCTCACCGCCTTGGCATACAATGCTCCACTGACCCCGGCTGCCGCCGTGCAGTGACCGCACTTGTACCCACCATAGCTAGCATGGGAGAACCAGTCTCAGGTCGCATGAGGGATAAAGTCCGCGCCCGGCTTCACTCAGGTACTAGGTTTACCGGTTACCATTTTTCCCGGCATGTGTTTAGTACGTTCAAAAGCTTGACTCAGGTATCCACACATTAATCCTTAATTCATTTTCCCGTCTCATGGACAAGGCATCCTCCCTGGATCCAAGTCCATAGACCAACATATATCCCATTATCAAGATGAATACAATCAATTCCTGACCTCGCGCGAGTGCTAGAAAAATCACTCGACTTCTACCGAGATCCTGATTAGCAAGCAGCTACTCGACCTAGCATACTAGTATCCATCTCAAAAAGGAGTCCTAAGTTCATGCAACTAGAGGTTTCAAGCAACTCCTACACTTAAGTGCACATTACAAACCTACAAGCATTAAGTGTAGTAAAGTAGCATATAATAACATGGTTATGCATAAGACCGGGGCTTGCCTTCGATTGCTGGGGCTGCGGGGAGATCCTCAATGGCAGCCTCTGAAGCCTGCTCCTGGTCCTCCTCTTGGACAGGTCCTTGCTCGGGGATGAGCACGTACTCTCCGTCGGCTAGATTACAATCTAATGAATGCAATGCGTAAGATATATGCATGATATGATATGTGCTTTTTTTTTTTTTTTTTAGAAATCATAACTTAAAGGTGTATAATCTTTCTTGAGTTAAACAAAGTCAACTTTACTTATGCAAGACCCTTGGGTGGTATACTTGGTAGATTAAGTTAAACTTTAGCTAAGGCAAGTGGTAGGTTTTACTTTTAGGGGTTCCACTGAATTCCTTTAAGTCTTAGGGATAAATGATAAGTACTCAAGTTAGACTTATTGAGGTGGGGTTTATTTCCTCTTTCCTTTTTCTTTATTCTCTTTAATGTTTTGGAGTAGGTTTGAACTACAAGTTGCTTTTATAAAATTCTAAAAATTCTGTAAAAATTACAGTGGCTTGCTACTGGTGTGTGTTTCTCTGTCTTAAAATTTGGGGATCAGAAAGTGAATAGTTTTCTCTGCACAAAATTGTTAAATTCTAGGGTAAAAGAGGTGCTTTGAACTACAACTACCATTTAACAGTGGGTAATTCTTCAAAACTTATTTTTGCTGGCTTTTAGGTGTTATAACATGACTTGATACAAATTTCTAGTCATTAATACCTTTTAATTATTTTTCTATGGTTTTCTCAATTTTCTAGCCAAATGGGTGCTTTCTACTACCACTATATTTGAAAAATATCAAACAACAGAATTCTTATTTTTCTTAGTCATTGTTTTGTGCAAGAGCAATCATTCTGAAGTTTGGCATCTTTTTGCTTAAGGGAAGGGGGTGGGGTGCCTTATTTGAATTAAATGGCCTTTCCCTTGAATTATTAACAAATGGTATGAGTTTGCTTCTTTTTCATGGGTTTGCATTTTTCTCTGGTAGTTTACCTCATCATGGACTTAGCTAATTTTTGGTTGCCCATTATCTCATTATTTGAGGTTGTTCATGATTTAGTTGGAAAATGCCTTATTATCACTTTGTATTTATTTCCCTTACTTAAAAAGTTGGACTGAGGTGCTCCATATTTTTGTAGTGGGGCTCTGGTGGTTATAAGTTCACTGGATTTTTGTTAAGCATTTTGGTTATAGTTTTGCCTCTTTAATAATTGATTTTCAGTCTTATTTAGGCTAAACAAATTACTTTAATTTAAAACTAATCCAAACTAATAGTCTCTGTATTTTTCCTAGGTTCTTTGTTTCATAAATAAACTAGGAAAAATAATATTAGTCACTGTTCATTAGTTTCTAACACCCTTAAGATTTTCTCTAAGTTTTGGTCAAAACATCTTCAAATGAGAAACTACATCATAATGTCTAATGCTGGGGTTCCTACTATTTTTAAACAGTGTCTAAAAGAGGTCTGAATACCCACAAATTTTCTTAAGTCTAGTACAGAAGAAAAACTAATTTTCCTTGATTAAATAAGGTTTAGGGGGTTTCTGTTTTTAATTTTAAACTCTAAAAGGTTGAACAGAAAGCATAGGGTTTACTATTTTTAAATGATAGATTGTAATATACAGAGGCTAGCAAAATTGGTTTGACATTTTTTGAGTAAGAATTCATCAAGTTATGAATTTTACAAGTTCTCTGGTTATTTAAAAGGATTTCAGAATCGATTTAAATGAAAACTACTTTGCACTGGGGTCCCTGGACGTTTTCTAAGTTTTTCCTCGCGAATCAGTCCTCAGGTTACTATTCACCAGGGTCTCTGACATTGCAGAAAACCCCTCGGGTTCTTCACCTCCTAACCCGAGGTCCTTAGCTAATCTTAAACAGTAGCCGCGGCGGGGAAAAGGGCGGAGGGGCTTACCGGCGGCGAGACTGCTCCGGTGAAGTGGTCGAGGATGAAGGGGAGGTCCTGGGGATCACAACGGTGGGCGAAACACCGTCGGAGATGGCCGGAGTCGGTCGGTCCACGCGCGCAGGCGGGGATGCTCGTCGGCGGCGAGGAGACCGGCCTGGCCACGGCGAGATAGGTCAATTGAATGGGTCAGAGAGGTTCACGGGATGCCAGAGAAGACATGAGCGAAAGGAATTGGGCGGAGACTCACCGGATAACTCGGTCCACGCGCGGCGGCGGATGACCGAAGTCCGGCGAAGTCGATCTCGGGCCTCCGGTGAAGTCCGGCTGGGTCCGAGGGCTTGGCGAGCTTCACGGGCTACTGGTGGAGCTGGCCGAAGCACTGGCTTGACTTGAGGGTGGCTGGAGGGAGCTGGCCACGGTGGCCGAAGCTCGGGCGGCAATGGCGGGCGGAAATCAAGCTCGCCGGAGCTAAGGAAAGCGGCTGGCTGAAGAGGGTGAGTGCGGGGTGAAGTGAGGCGCGCCTGGGGAGGCTTTATAGGCGCGGGCGGGCACGGCCGAGGGCGAGGACGCGCGGCGGACTTGACCGAACGCCGGGGAGCGCGCGCGCGCGGGTTGGGCGAGCTCTGGCACGCCGGCCAGGGTCGAACACGTGGGAGCACGCGTTCTGCCCAAGTTCTGGCGCGTGTAGTCGCTCATCCGAGCCTGCTCTCGCCTTGGTCAATGCACAAAACCTCTTCCCCTCCCTACAAGCTACCATTCTTGTGTGGAGGTCATAGGATTTTGCCTACTGGTTGCAGAGATATGGAGCCAGGAAATCTGGTCTGTCTCCCTGCGCAAATCCGAGGCAAATCCAAGGTTTAGTCGTGTCTAGGGCTCGCGTCCCAATGCCATCTTCTGGCACACGACAGAGGGGTTAGTTAGGCACATTTTTGTCAATGGGACCATTAGGATTCGAGTTAAGGATCAAGGTGAACATCTCTGATCTTTGGATCAAGGTCTGATTTTCAGAAATCTGAAATTCAGAATTCTTATTAAGTCCACACATGGAAAGCTTGATTTGGGGTTTTATTTGAGCTATTTTGGCTAAGCTTTCTTAATCTTTCTTGCTGCCCATTAAATATACTTTAATTTTTATAATTGGCTCAACTCAAAATTTTAAACTTTTCACTTCCTTTTTCTTACTTTCTGAATTTTGCTCTTGGGGCTCATTTTGGGATTTTTAAACTAGGGTTGCATGATCTTATCTTTTAAGGGACTCAATTGCTTTGATCATGACACTTTTAAGTATGTACTTGGTGACTTCATCCTTACTTAAGTTATTTTGATGCTCATGCTTACTTTGGTTCACATAAAATGATGGCTCTTGGTTTGGCTTTTGAAGGAAAAGCCCTGAGTGACACTGGGGTGTCACAATAGCTCAACAAGTTGTGGGGAACCAGTGGACATAAACTCACAAAGGTGTGAGTTCATGTGATGTGTAAGGCTAATCAATGACAGGGGTTAAAGCTGAGCATTGCTTTTAAGTAGTTGGTCAAAATTTTATTAGCAATTACTAAGTGTAAGTAAATACCAAACCATAAGTAAAGTAATAGAACAAAATTAATAACAAACCCATGCAATGCAAATGACAAAATTGAATTTAAGTTCCATAATTTAAACATCAGAGAGTCCTGAGCTGCTCATGACCGTGAGCTCGGCTAGTATACCAGTTTTACACTCTGCAGAGGTTGTACCCTTTACCCACAAGTCATGTTACCCATCTGCCAAGGGGTCATGAATCCCATACACCTCTACCTAGGAAGCGCGGCAGGGCAACACTACGAGGCCTTTACAAAGTTCCACTAGCTTCCGAAAACCCGCTACAGTTTATAGGAAGATCCAGTACAGGGTTCCTGGCTGACCGCCATCGCAGCAAAATCAACCAGGGACCTCCCTGCACTGACCTCTCCCCTACTGCCCTTGCCCCTTTCGGGTAAGGTAGTCTTCCACTAGCTTTCCTAATTAGTCAGCCAAGGGGTCCCATTCCTCCCTTGTGGTGGCACGTGGTTCTCAAGTTAAGCTCTATGTTCCAATTAACATTAATGACATCAACATGAACATAAACAGAATAACAACAAGAATTGGAACATAGAGGTAATAAATGATTATCCCAAAACCAGATAAAGCAATAGCAAACTACCCAAGTGATTCAGGGGTAAACAAGGTAATGAGATAAACAAGCTAGGGTGACCTATTGGGTCCCATCAAAATTAACCTATGCATGAATATGTGATATAAAAGAACATTATTGGGTAAAAAGTGGTCAAGGGCACAACTTGCCTTCAATGAGCTCCTGCTCAGCTACTTCAACCTGCTGCTCACCAGGATCCTCAGCAACGGGCTCTTCTACTCGCCACAATACAAACAAGCACAGGATATAGGGAAAATTAACATTACACCAAGCATGTAAACAAAATACACAGAGATATTCTACATATTAAAATAAAAACTTAGGAACTGAAATCATAATTTTCTGAGTTATAGATTTTAAGTTATGCATTTTCAAAGGTTTTATGTGCTTTTAAATAGGATTAAGTGATAATTAAATTTCTTACTGTTTTTATGCCAAAACAGAGACACTAAGTGCTAGAGAATAAAATTACAAAATTTTAGCAACTGGAATGAAGTGATTTGGACTAAAAATGGATTTTCTATGAATTTATCAAGTTATAGTAATTGTTTTCATATTAAAAATCTATTTTCTAATTTATTTAATCAATATTAAACCGTACTGGACTGGGCCTCAATTTCTGTGAAGTGCAGGGGGCTCGGGGCAAGTTACCCGAGACACAGCGCACAGTGACTACTGGACGGCGGGTTTATTTCTGTGAAACCGAGGGGCTCTTTACTAAATTTACACGGCGAAGGGGTAACTTCTAATCTGGACCGTTCGATCGAACGTGGATGGCTCGGATTAGATCCACGCCTCACCCGAACCGGTACACATCTACAGCCGTTGGATCCGAGATCTGCGGTCTGAGTTTAATGAAGCTCGGGCCACCCAGAACCGACCGATCCGATCTAACGGTCCCGATCGATCACGCGAAAGGGTACGCCCTGATCTAATCTTAGCCGTTCACGCGCCATCCGACGGACGCGACCCTTTCTTCTCCCTACCGACAGCCAGCGACCGCCGCACCCAACCGAACACCGCGGCGGTCCGCCATGGACGGAACGCCGATTGCGCTCCACGGTACCCAATTTCCCCCGTATCTCGAGTGCAAAACGAAATTGAGTATGTAACAAACATGGGAGGTGCGCTTTCATAGGGATTCCGGCCGTCACCTGGTCTGTCCGCGACGACCCGCGGCCTTGCGACGGCGGCGATGAATTGAGCGCCCCACGGTCACCTTCCGAGCTCACGATCGCCACCCAAGCGGTCACGGGGCTTGGGCGAAGCCTTCTGCCCGCACCCGAGCCTCAATTTGGCGTCGAGCACGAACGACGATGGTGCAGTCGCCAATCCACCCGCACGGTCACCACGGGTTCCGGCTACCTCCACTTGCTCCCTCTATCGACCCCTCCGGTGAACGCGAGTTGGTTTAAGGGATAGGAGGGGCGAGGCGCGACTCATTTTTATGCACAATCGGTTGATCAATCAACGGAATCCGCGATTTCCGCCACGCCGAGCTCGCCCGATTCGCGCGTCTCACGGAGAGGAAGACCCGTCAGCGAGGGGGCCCCACACGGCAGCGGAAAGGGAAGAGGAGCGAGCGGGCGTGGGACTGGACAGCGGGGCCCGCGGCGCAGCGACACGGTTGCGGACGCGCGCGCGAGGAGCGGCTGACGTGCGGGCCCATCGTGTCGGCGCCGGTTGGCTAACAGGGCCGCGCGGTGTAACTGGCCAAATGGGCCGAAATTGGCGCCAGAGGCCCAGGTAAGCGCCATTGTCTTTTTCTTTTTATTTTCTGTTTTCTTTTCTTTTATTTTTTTGAATCTAAGTTTTGAATTTCAAATTTGTGATGAACTTGTACTCAAATTTTTCTGAGTATATGATTTGGATAAAGCATTGTGGAACAAATTTATCTATTTATAAGTTTTATTTCTTTGTATTACATAGCATTTTTCTTTCTTTCTTTCCAAATTGTAGCATTTCCTTTAGGATTTAATTTCCCATTTGGGTATTCACCTATTTCTTTTTGCATTATTAAAATAATGTCACAAAGATGCACACACAAATAAAACATCCAGCATGATGCAATGATTTAGTAGCATCTCTCTTTGTTAATTGTTTTTGGACATGGTGTTCACATATGATGATGCATAAAGTTCAAACTCCCATAAAGAGAGAAATTGTTTTCTCTATTGGTATTTTATCTAGCAATTACAAAGTGGGTGTTACATCCACTTAGTTATCTTGTTGTTTTTCGTGGACCCATGGCTTATTTCTAGCCTCTGATGCATCCTTAGGCCTTCGCTTGGTTTACAACTTTCTATAGTGTAGCTCTTTGAAGCGTGTGTATTCTCGAACAGCTGGTATAACTTCTGGAGGGGTTTGGACATGTCCCTGGTGTAGTGATTATAGAGATGTCCAGTTTGGAGACTGTTGGTGACATAATGTATTGCCATGTTGTATTTGGTGGATGAGAGTTGGGAGTTGATGAACAATAATATGTTATAGTGCTTGTGGAGGCTCTCTTTGTCTTGCTGCTTGCATAGTGACAACTTCATGAGGGCGTTGGTGTTAGGTCTATAGCCTTGAAAATTGAGGAGAAATCTATTGAAAAGGGCACACCACAAGTCAATATACAAGGATGGCAATATTGTACCATGTTAGTGTTGGGCCCTCTAAAGCCATAATGACAGACTTCAGCATTACATTATCGTTGCCTTTGGACGAGGCCACTTGTGAAGCATCTAGGCCCCTAAGTGATGTTTTGGTAATTAATGACAACCATACATGGACTAACAAATTCTTGGAGAAATAAGGATGCAGGTTGGACAATGGAGTGATGCACGTCATTGAAAGTCTCAGAGACTTAATCATTGGTTGTGGAACGTATGAAGGCAAAAGTATTATGTAGGATTTTACTTTTGCTGGTCACAAGGTGTTTAGAGAAGAGAATTGACCGAACTAGTAGGCTAGATAGCCAAACTATCAAGAGGGGTCAATGACAATTCTCTATGTTAAACTTAGTGCCTCATAGAGCATTTAGGTGTTGCATTTGCATGAGGACTAACAACCCTTCAGATTCGCGAGTTAAGATCTTTTTCAAAAGCATGTTTGGAAAGTGAGCAAAATGTCAGGACACGGACCATCTACGATCTACTCAGAGAAGTCTACAGAAATATGTGTTTTGGTGTGGTCCAAAGTCTTTATACTGTGGACCGTCCGAGCCTCGAAATCAGACTGTCTGCGGTCCTGACTAGTGAAAGGAAAATGTGTCATTGAGCCATTTCTAAGTGTTTTGGTGATTAAATACTCAACACGTGTAAAGCCCAAAATTTGTATCAGAGAAAAATGATATAAATATATAAATATAATTATGTTAGTGTTTTGGGACTTTTTGGAACCATTGGAGATTAATTAGTTCATTTCCTTTTTCATATTCAATTAATAGTATCAAATTAGTCAAGTAACCAATAAATAAATAAAGAAATGTGCATCTCATGCTGATGTTATTTTTTGTGTGATACATTCTATTTGAATAAAGGAATCATAACTTAAATTTGACCTCAAATTATAAATTTAAATGTACAACATAAAATGAGAAAGGAAATTTTAATAAAGTCATTCATTATTTCCATAGTTAAATAATAGGAAGGAAAATAAACAACAATAACAAATAATATTATGGCAATTAATGGGAGTATTATTCATAGTGGAATTATTTTTAAAAATTCGTAGTTCAAAACAGGAATTTAAGTTTGAATTGAAGTTTTGAATTTGGAAAAAGAAAAGATAAAAGAAAAAGGGAAAAAGACCTAGACGGTCCCAAACCTGCGCTTTCGGCCCAATTATCCTTTCCCCACCCCGTGGCCTTGGGCGCCTGGCTCACTACTGCGTCGACATGTGGGTCCCCTTGGTCAGCGAGGTGCTCCCACGGTAAAGCGATGGCAGTGTGGGTGACAAGTGGGGCCACCGTGTTGACTCTATCTTTTTCTTCCCCAAGACCATCACAAACGGAACCCATGAAATCCGCCGCGATCAAAGCATTCAGGTCATCCTCTCTGGATATATATAGGCGGAGCCGTATACCTCTTCCCCCATCCCAGAGCAGGAGCTAGCACAGCCTCGCATCAACAAACCGCCAGGCTTCGTCACCATGCACAGAGAGAAGAACTTGGCCACCGTCCGCTGTAAACCCCGCCTGGGTGGCTGTTCGAAGCATGCAGCGGGGACAAGGAGTACAGCGTGCACGTGAGGCTCGTGCCTAGTGAAACCGCTGGGTGCGAGGAGTTGCGGTGGCGCCAGATGTGCTTGTCATCGATCGTCCGCCGCCGTGATGCCGCTGTCATCGTCGTGGGTCGCCGCACCCGGACCTTGCCATAACCAGCCCTCTGCTCTCGTTGGGTGGCCGTGGGGATTCCTTGATGCACATGGAGGCTAGTCGTGGTATCGTCGAAGAGAAGGGCCTTCTGTGCGGTTGCTATTGCTCGTCGGAGACACTCATCCGCCGAGATGTAGCTGCACCTCGTGGACAACACGGGCCTGGTAGTCTAATTGCCGATGAGTGCCCCTGTAACTTCACCTATCTCCCCTCTGTTTCGCGCACCCTAGAACTTAGGATATGGAAGTATGGCGCCGGGGCATCGGTCGCCCGTACATCCGGCAATGGCTCCACCGCTGGGGGGCCTGTTCACCGCCGTGTTCAGCTGGTTGGGTGGAGAAGAAAGGGTTGTGGCCATTGATCACAGATCGTATGGCCATAATTAGAACCCAGGGTAACACTTCGGTTCGTGCTGGCTCGACCGTCCGATTAGAGTGGGGTACCCTTTCGACCAGGGTTAATCTGGGTCGTTGAATCTGGATCCAAGGGCTCGGGCTTGTTGGATGCGTGGGAAACTTCTGGGTTGTTGGTCGCGGATCGGGCGGTCTGGGAGTTTGGGCAGCCGCGATCTAATCTAGACAATTGGATCAGATCAGGCATCTGAAATCGCGCTATACCCCTTCGGCCAAACATATTTTCTAAAGAACCTCTAACTTTATTCTGAATCAATCCACAACCCACTCATGCACAGAAAACCTTTTATGTAAGTCATGTTTTTAACAAAATAGCCCCTGTTTTTCTAGGAAATTGTAACCGCCGTCTGAAGACGTTAGTAGATCCTATAAATCAAGAAAATGATTTTAAATTATAAAATAAACCCGGAAACCTTAGAAAATTCATATCTCCTACATTTTAACCTCGATTTGATCCGTTCAAGTTGCATCAACTTCATAATAAAATTGCCTACACAATAATAACAATATTTGTGTCATATCACATACTTATATAATTAGATATTTGTTTATCCTATGAGTAGTAAATTTATCTTACTAATCAAAGTTAGTCTGTCTACGGTTATAATGTAACTAAAATATTATTTCTACTCTAGTATTATGTGGATCAAAGTTATTCCTTTAATATCTCTATCACATAATTTGTAAAATCAACATAAAGACCTAGATCCAATTGGTTAATCACATAGATCTTCCGAAAACCATCTCTCTTCAACCGTAACTTTGAATTTAGTGCTTCTCGAACCCACGATCTCGTAGCATCGTATAGAATATTCTTACGCTGTTTGCTGTCATGTTTGGTGTATTGTTATGTTTATGTACTCCTTGTCTATGTTTATGTATTGCTACGAATAACAGTGAGGTCACGAGAATCTGAAGACCAACTTGGTACCTGGAATCTCGAGTCTAAGGCAAGTTGTGCCCTTGATCACTTTTCTTTACCTAATAATGTTCCTATTAATCACTGTGACATGCTCAGGTTAATTTGATGGGACCTAATAGATTTCCCTAGCATTGTTTGCCCCCACCTTGGAAACAGATGAATTATTGGGTAGATTTGCTATTGTTCTACCTGGTTTTGTGAAATTAATGTTTTATTATGATCATGTTCCAATTATGTTGTTGTTTTAATTATTGTTCATGATAAGATCATCATGTTAATTGGAACATGGAGAACCACCCAAGAAAACAGTGTTACCACAAGCGTGGAATGGGATGCCCTTGACCAAGTAATTAAGAAAGCTAGGGAGAGATTACCTTACCTGGAAGGGGCAAGCGGGGAAGCGTCACTGCTAGAGTATAGGGAGGTCCTCGGGTCGAACTGTCTGTAAAGCTTTTTGGACGAGGGATTCCTATGCTTCCTTCTTCCTATCTATAGCGGGTTTTCTCGAACTAGTGGAGCTATGGAAAGGCCTCATAGTGCTACCCTGCCTCCTTCCTTGGTAGAGGTGTATGGGGTCCGTACAACCCCGTGTCAAATGGGTAACATGACTTGTGGGTAAAGATGTGCAACCTCTGTAGAGTGTAAAACTGGTATATGAGCCGTGCTCACGGTCATGAGCGGCTCGGACACTCACATGATTAACTTATAAAACTAAACTTAATTTGTCATATGCATTGCATTGTGGGTGATGTTATTAATTTGATATCTTATTTAATTGGGTCGGTATCTACTTACACTTAGTAACTGCTGTTGGGGGCCTTCCTCTTCCGAAGGTCCTAAAAAACATGACTAACCATCTGCTTTCAGCCTAACATGGATTATTACAGGGAGCTTCAGCTTCAGGATGGAAGTTTTCTCCCAAGGCAAAGGTGTACAAGACAAAGATATAGCCCAAAGATGACAAGAACGAATGCTGAAGCTATAGCAGCAGAGTAACATCTTTGGCTTAAGGCGATGATGAAGATCAAACATGATGCTGGCCCGAAGAGAAAAAGATTAATCAGTCCCTAATGATTTATATTATAGTTGTGAGTAAATGTTGGGGACAAATGTACTTTTACTCAGGATGTGTTCCGTGCCTATAAATAGATGAACAGTAGCATCGTACTGTTCATGCTGAATTGTAATCGCTCTCACATCAACACCTTCGAACAAGCCCAAGGTATCAATGTAATATAAATTCTGTTAATGTACATATGCGTATTATGAAATACATATGTGGATAAACCAATAGATTACATTCATTGTCTTTTCATATCTCAATTGTTATGAATCATGAAGGCATGTCCTTCATGACCTTTGTCTGAAGATTATTATATCCGAAAGGAGATAATACTTCGGAGGACGAAGGTCTTTGACCTTTAACAATTGTGTTGGCTTGTTCTTGATTCATAGCATTGGGAACAAGTGACCAACATCTTCTAATAAAATTTTGACCAACTCTAAAAGCAATGCTCAGCTTTAACCATCTCCTTTGGTAAGCCTTACCCTTCACATGAGCTCCCACCTTTGGTGTGTCCATGCACATTATTCCCCACAACTTGTTGAGCAATGAACGTATGTGAGATCACCCATTCTGTACTCACACCCCCTAGGTCAGGGACAGGTACCATAGGATGAGGCGTGTGAAGGATGCTGTGATGAGTTTGTGAGTGGTCTAGGCCATCGTCTCCCAGTCAACTAGGGTTGCTGGATCATTGTCTTCGTATGATGTAACTATTTATCTATTTTGTATTGAACTCCGTTATATATTAATGATGTGACATTCGTTTCTGTACCATGAGTCATCATATGTGTGAGACTTGATCCTAGCACACTTGATGAAGTTCACGCTCAGGTTTGGTACCCCTAAATCCAGGTGTGACAACACACCACTATGAACTAACACTCTTCATATGAGCATGAGCATAGGTGTTTAGAAAGCAAATTGAAGCAATCAAGTCCAAAAGTTTGTGGAAAATAAGAAGGCACTTTTTGGGCTTGAGTTTGGGCATATTGCAAATCCTTACGAAAAGGAATCAAAATGGTATGGTTCTTACACTTAGTCAATTGTTTTCTCTACTAACATGTTCAACTAAGTGCTAGGGAACCTCTCAAGACTAGCTAAAAAGGAGTTAAGAAGTTTGGCACAATAGAGAGAATAATGGGCTGGTCTGGGCAACACCAGACCAACAACTCCTAAGCCTCTTGGGGCTATAAAAGGGACCCTTATGCGTATGGAGCATCATACAAAGCATACTTTGAGCACACTACAACTTCAAGACTCAGCGACCACGCCTCCAAAGTGTTTGAGAGAGATTTGAGCGCATTTTCTAAGTTGTTACTCCATCTCTTTGTTGTTGGCTTGTTGCTCTCTCTTTTTTGCATTTGTGTGTGTTGTTGTTGCGTTGTGCTCTTGTGTGCGTATTCTATCTCTCCCTTACTCTGGTTTTGATTGTGATCGCTTGTGTAAGGCGTGAGAGACTCCAACTTGTGGAGATTCCTGACAAATGGGATTGATATAAGGAAGAATATTGTGGCACTCAAGTTTGATCTTTGGATAACTTGAGAGGGGTTGAGTGCAACGCTTGACTGAACGAGGTCACCACAACATGGAGTAGGCTTTGGCCGAATCACAGGAAAAATTGTTGTGTCTCTGACTTTACTGTGATTTCTATCTTCCTTTAAGCATAAGCTTCACTTACATATTGCTCTTAGTTTAATACACATCTCAAGTGAGCAATCAAGTGAAGAATCTTTGTTTCTCTTCTCTTCTCATCTGAACTTGGTTTTTAGTCACTCTAACCCATAAATTGGACCAATTTTGTATTGTTTGAGTTAAGTTTCCTAGGATCATCTATTCACCCCTCTAGGTGCTCTCAATTGGTATTAGAGTCGTTCTCTTCATCAAGGGACTAACTGCCTAAAGAGATGAATCCTAAAGTCAAGGGGAAGGTGACCGACGAGAAGGAGTAGGAGATCCTCTTCAGCGACAAGGAAGGAGAGACCGTTCGACTCTAGGTCTGGCAAGAACAAGAAGGACGGGAAGAACAAGAAGCGTATCAAGAATATCATTTACTAAGATAGTGACACTTCTACATCTTCACCAAAGGAGGATGACAACTCTTTAAAGAAAAAGATCATATCAAATGAACCATTGCAACATTACGTACATGTGTTTCCCTTTATCTCATGATATTTTGTTTGGCTCTAAATTGACCTCCTTTTCTCGATATGTGAATTGGAATCCTTTTGATGGTTAACACTTATCCTAGCACGACCATGGATTTCTTGATCCAATCACTCGAGGGGCCAGAGATATCTCTCTCAAGAAGAGAGGGACAAATTCCATCTTTACTGACCATGCCTCACTACATGCTTCCTGATAAACCCAAAACTACCTTTATAACTACCCAATTACGGAGTAGCGTTTGATAATCCCTAAGTAAGTCAATTCACATCTTGAGAACATGCAACAATCTCATATCTAAGGACATAGTATACATGTTGCAAAAAGAGAACTATATTATAATATCTCACTTTGGGTCGGTTTAGCCTCATGTTCTACGTGCGCCCACATTATTAGTTTAACATCTCCATGTCCATGACTTGTGAGATGTAGTCATCAACTAATACATGGGCTAGTCAACGATTCTTACTAGGGACATCATTTAGAATAACCATACAAGTAAAGAATGTCACAAACAATTCACATAATTATTAATCAATACAAGGTGTCTTTCATGGGTATTCAATTAAGCAATATATATATCATGGATACAAAGAAATATGCTCATCTCTATGATTACTTCAAGATCATATTTGTAATAATTATTAGGTAAAAAAAAGTGATCAAGGGCACAACTTGCCTTCAACGAGCTCCTGCTCAGAATCTTCGATCTGTTGTGTTTCGGATTCCTCGACCGCTTGCTCGTCTACTCACAACAATAATATTGAACAGTATACAATAGAAATTAACAACACACCAAATATAAACACAAACTACAAAATAACATTCTATGCGCCGTGATGAAATCGCAGGTTCGGGAATCACTAAAATCGGAGTTAAAACGAACAAGTTATGAGTTTTCTAAGTTTCTAGAATTATTTTTACACTAGAAACCATTTTATATATTCATTTCTCGACCTCGAGGACCGTGGGCACTAATACCCGAGAACTCAGGGGCTAAGGAAAAATTCTGTGGACATGGTTGCAACCTATTTTGAATAGAGGGGGATGGTGGGTTTCTTTTAGGAAAACATAAGGTCTCTTTAGAAAAATGCATACGCCAAAGATGCTTGCCCAACGGTTCCGATCAAAGCTAAGGCGAAATTATGTGGACTTGGTCTCCAGGGAACCATTGGATCATAGCTCGATGGTCCTGATTAGATCGGTTATTTAATGAAACAGTATCCTCTCCTCACTGCAAGATGCCAGCCCAACGGTTCCGATCCATTCACAAAACCAGTCTTGTCTATCAAATCTCATCCACTCATTCACGATCGGACGACCTAGATTCACCCACGAACTGGTATCCCCTTACTCTAATCGTGGTCATCTATGGTCCGATCAACGGACCACGATGCAACACTCTTCTCTGCCCCCGAGCCACGGTGGTGCTCGCCTCCCCGCGGCGGAGACCTAGCCGAAGGTCGGCTCGACAACGGCCTGGGGCCCGGCATCTATTACGGATAGGTGCTACCCAATGAGGAGTGAACGATGAAGTTTGTTTGGACCCTATTTACCTCCAACCACGTAGTGGAGTTTCCTGGCATCGACACCTAGTGGTCCCGCGGCGCCGCGCTTACTTCGACGAGCAATCTACGGTGACCCTATGGTCTACCGTCTGATTCGACCAACCCTACACGATGTGGCGACCGAAGCAAATCTACAGGAGTGGGTTCCTTACCATTGGTGATGACGTGCAGGACTGTCAACGACGGAGGAGACTTTTGTGGCGCACAGGTACGACAGTGAGAAATTACGCTGGCGTAGGACTGCTTCCTCATGGGTGGTCAATGCGGAATGGTTATTGGTGTCCCAATGAAGTTTCCTGGCCACGCTCAGATCGCGACGATGGCACAAAGTGGTCATCGCCGGCGACCCGATCTCGGTGCCGACGCGCTTCATCTCCTTCCCTAGATCTCTCTCTGCCTTGGTGATTTGGTGGGTCCAAAGTTTTGTGGCTAGGGCTTATATGCGCTGAGGTATGGATTAGCTGACACCCCAACCGACCTTTCACGAATTTTGGGGAAACGGTTGCCCAAGCGTGAGGCTCGTACCGCCACGGTGCCAACACGGAGAGGGGAGGAAACCACTGGGTGGTGGGGACCACTGGAAACGACTAATCGGTGTGCCCGTGTGGCTAAGGGAGGCTAGTGCGAGGGCCCACGCGTCATCATTTGTATGAAGGGCACGCCGTGGCCAAGGCTCTGGCCAGTGGGGCCCGGTTATCGGCGTTGGGTACCAGGCTTGTCGTTGGGCCGAAAGCGCGCATCAGTGAACATGTTGCGTGGGCCAAAAGTGGTGACGTGGCCCAATACTAGGATTCTTTCTTTTTTTTCTTTTCTTTTATCTTTCTTATGTTTTATTTTATTTCCTTCGAAGTTTGAATACAATACCAAATGAACTTCAATCCCAATTTGGTTTTTTGAGTTACACTTCCAGTTAGATGCAACAAACAAGAGTCAAGCATGGATGCATGAGTTTACTCCTTTATTCTTTATTTAGTTAAGTTGATCGCTTAAACATGTGGACTTATATGTTGAATAAATAAAAGAACACACATCACATATTAATAACCCCCACACCCTTATATAGAATTTTGGGGTGCTACATCTTTGGAGCATGTTTCAATTTGTACTAGATGTAAAGATCATGATTTTGATACTTGTATTGATCATGCCTCGACTATTGCAAAGTTGAGTGACAAAATTGTCCAATTAAATGTTCAACTTAAAATGTTCAAAGATGAAGTAGAAAAGGTTAAAATTTTTAGGGATGCATTCACCATTGGTACAAATCCCTCCATTAAGGATGGACTTGGTTTCCATGGGAGAGCCAAGAACATAAAGAGCCATACAAACCCCAACTTCACTAAGGAGAAAGGGAAAGCATAGCTCACACTCTTTTCATGATAAGAAGAACCATGCTTTTATCTATACTCATGTTAAGAATGCCAAGAATGCTCATCATGATACTTGTAATGATCGTTCTACATTACCAATGTGTCATGATGATGTTTTTACTCCTTGCATTATGATTGCTTCATCTAGTGGTTCTTATGCTCATAGTAGGAGTAGACATAGGTGTCGTGCATCTCATGTGCCTAAGGATAGGAATGCATCTCACGATCCTTCTATCCTGTTTCATATTTTTTATGCTTCCTATGTGATCTATCGTAAGAATGATGGAATTGTTGCTACCAATGTGGGACCAAAATGCAAGAGAAGTAAGGCTTGCATTTGGGTTCCAAAATTCTATGTAATTAACCTAACAAGACCCAACACAAGTTGGGGACCTAAATTGCAAGCCTAAAATCCTTGCAGGTTTATGCATCTGGGGCTTAAGTTGGACTATCGACAGCGAATGCACGAACCATATGACGGGGGAGAAGAAGATGTTCACTTCCTACGTCAACAATAAAGATTCCCATGACACGATCATCTTTGGAGATGGGAACCAAGGCAAGGTAAAGGGGATAGGCCAAATAACAATTATTACCGAGCATTCCATTTCAAATGTGTTTTTGATATAATTGATTGGTTACAATTTGCTATCTATAAGTCAGTTATGTCATATGGGTTATAATTGCTTATTTACATATGTTGATGTAACTGTCTTTAGATGGAGTGGTGGTTCATTAGCATTTAAAGTTGTATCTGACGACAAGCTTTACTTAGTTGATTTTACTAAAGAGAATGTCGGTCTAGATGCTTGTTTGCTTACTAAGACTAACATGGGCTGGCTCTGGCATCGCCGTCTAACACATGTTGGGATGAAGAACCTTCATAAGCTTCTAAAGGGAGAACATGTGTTAGTACTAATTGATGTCTATTTTGAGAAAGTTAAACCTTGTGCAGCATGTCAGGCAGGAAAATAGGTGGGAACAAGTCATCCTAGCAAGAACATAATGACAACGTCAAGACCACTGGAGTAGCTACATATAGATCTCTTCAGGCTTGTTGCTTATCTTAGTGTTGGTCACTTGTTCTCAAAAGCTATAGATCGAGAACAAGGCAACACAAATATTAATGATTAAAGACCTTCATCCTTCGAAACATTATTTCCTTTCGGATATAATAATCTTCAGACGAAGGTCATGAAGGACGTACCTTCACCATTTCAATATGCTAAGATACAAACATGGACATATGAAACACAAAAAGAGCATGAATAATCATCTTTTATCATCAGATTATTCACATTGTCATTATATAATCATGAACAAACATCAATGATATTTAAGTTACATTTGTACCTTCGGCTTGACAGAAGATAGAAATCCGAGAGTGACGTGCGAGTGATTACAAGTCAGCATGAACAGTACGATGTTACTGTTCATCTATTTATAGGCACAAGACGCAGCCTGAGCAAAATTACATTCATGTCCCTAACATTTACTGTTAGGCAAAAGGTAAGTTGTCGAGGACTAGATAGTCTTTTCTCTTTTAGGTCGGTTTCATTCTCCACCACCGTTCTTGTGCTAAGACGAAGCTTTTCCAGCCACAGCTTCGGAGTTGATTCATCCTTCTTCCCGATCACGCTTTTCATACCATGCACACCTTCATTTTATAGTTGAAGCTTCCCGTGACAGTATATTATACTATAAAGCATGTTAGTCATGTTTTTGAGGACCTTCGGAAGATGAAGGCCCCCAACAGTAGCCCCTCGCAGTGTTAATTTGTTCTTGTGTCTAACAAATTCAGACTGCGACGTGAACGAAGGCCTTTAGCCGAAGGTCCAAAAAAACAGCTTCCCTCGCTAGAATAGCAAAAGTCAATGACAAATGGGGCCCACCAAGTTGTAATTCACTAGGCATATAAATAGAAACCCACAGCGATAGCATCTGCTACGCCATTTCAATCGCTTGTGTTATTTTTCTCAAGTTTTAATTTTCTTGCTGTCAGATTTCACTTGTTTTGTGAGTTTCGGCATTTGTTCAAGTGCTCGTTGGATGTCTGAAGAGAAGAAGATGCCTGAGGAGAAGAAGGTTGTGGATCCTGCTCTAGCTGGGTTTTACGAAGCTATGGAAAAAACAAACACAGAAAAGATTACAAATGAAATATTAGCTGGGTTGTATGAGGATTCTGATGATAGCGAGACCTTTGATGTGGAAAGTGGGAACGAAGATGCCAAAGATCGGCCCTGGCGTCCAAGTCATACTATCTTCGGAAAGTCGTCCATCAAGCAGAGTCAAATTGATGCCATGAAGGGTAGATATTTTCGTGATATGTCTATTGTGAGAGCTGGAGGGGACAGCGTCGCTCCTGCTCCCAAGGAGGATGAAGTTGTGGTCTACAAGAGCTTGATGAAAGCGGGTCTTCGGTTTCCGTTGAGCAGATTTTTGGTTGAAGTGCTGAAGACATTTGAGATCTTCCTTCATCAGATTACTCCCGAAGCTATAATTAGGATGGGTGTTTTTGTTTGGGCCATGAGGAGCCAAGGGCTAGAACCAAGCGTGAAGTGCTTCTGCAACATGCACGAACTACAGTACAAGACGAAGGCCACTGGCAAAGAGCAGTATCACAACAATTTTGGTTGTTATGGCTTCGTTCCTCGTTCTGATGCAAGTTATCTAGTCCCAACATTTCGGAAAAGGTGACCAGGAGCCTGGATGGAAGAATGGTTTTATGTTAAAAATAATCTGATTGAAAGAGAGGACATAAAGGGGATTATCCAACGTCCTATCTAGTCTCGCTTCGGCCTCAGAAGGCTGGCTACTGCGCTTGGGAATGATACCGAAGCATGCCAGAAGGCTTTCAACAATGTTTGCGCCTTCATTGGCACAAGAGACCTAGTTCAGGAGCACATAGCCTACAGGGTATGGCCACTTGTGGATAACTGGGAGATGCCGAAGGAGAATGCTGCCGGGTCCAGTCAAGGTGGTTTGGTTTACTTGAAATACACCTTCAGGTACAGAGACCAGTTTGACAAACCAAATGACGACTGTCTGACATGTGTTGAGGCAACTAGTGATGAGTTACTTGGAGCATACACAAGAGCCGAAGATGATGCCTTGACCTTAGCCTTCGGAGGGCGAGGCAAGAAAAGATTGAACAGAGTTTTTGATGTTATCGGATTTGTGTACCCAGACTACACTTACCCTTCGCGAAAGCATGGGAAGAAAAGGAAAACTGCCGCCTCGGCCATCTCTGTTGTGACGAAGGGCAAGAAAATCAAGGTCTTGACCCACTGGCCAAGATATATTGAAACGACCACAGTGCCAAAGTTTGGTGAAGGAACATCTTCTACTGCCAAGGCAGAACAAGCTGCGCCTACCGGTCGGACCGCCGAAGAATCGGCTGCAGTGCCGAAGTTTTCTGCAACTGGATTGGCTGAAGTGCCGATACATACTGCCGAAGCTGAAAGAAAAACGGTTGAGGAGCCAGATCGAGAGGAAACGACAGGACCTATGGAGCCAGAATTGCCGAAGGTGGCAAAAACTCCTGCAATAACTCCTAAGAGGAGGAGAATGGCAAGCGTGTTGGACGCTGTCATGGAGACGGCAAGAGTATTAACTCCTACCCCTGTGAAGAAGGTTGTCGAGGCTGCTACAGCCCACGCAGAAACTGAAGCTGGGCCTTCAGTGCCCGTCGAGGCAGAGCCTGCTAAAACTGAGCAGAGAGCTGAGCAAGAGTCTTTTGATGCTGGCCTAATTCTAGAAAAGAAAGACGTGCCCGAAAAAGCTAAATCTACTATTCCCCAAGCACCCTCCGAAGATTGTGACTTTATCATTCAACATGCTTCGGGGAAAAGGTTGTCTGAAGAAGAAATCGCGGAAGCCAAACACTACGCCCGAGAACTGAAATTCCCGAAGGGGGCTTTGGTGTACAATGGCACCGACGAAGATGATTTCTTATACTGTCTCCCAGACAACAAAGAAATATCCGTTTGCCGGGAGATGGCCAAAAATACGGGATTTCCGAAACTTGAAGTTGGCCTTTCTACCATGTCGAAGCATGCCCTCGCAAACAGCCTTGCATACAACAGTCTGAAGGTACAGAAGTTATGAACTTAAAAATAAAGTCTATGAACTTAAAAATGAAGTCTTTTATTCTCATGCTAATCCTTTATCCTCTTATTTTTTTTGCAGGGCTTAATTCTTAGCAACGCTTTGAGGTCGCAAAAGAATGCTGAAGATGAAAGTTGCCAGATAGCCCTCAGCAACCTTCGGTCAGAGGTTATCAAGCTGAGAAATGAAGCCTTAGAAAAAAGATAAAATTCTGCTTTCAATGGTAGACAGAGTAAAAAAGACAAAGCTAAATTCTATGCTCAATCTGAAGCTCACAAAGCCGAAATTGAAGACCTTCGGAAAAAACTTGCCGAAGCTAATGAAAATTTTGAGCTTGCAAAAGTGAAGCAAGAAATAAGTGAATGGTCAAACACTAGGCTAGAGAAAAATGTTGAGGAGCTTTGTGAATCCAAGGAGAGATACTTTGAGAAATCCTTGGATTGCGTAAGGAAATTGAAAACCAGCTTTGCCAAGGTGGGTGCATATTCTTCCGAAGAGAATTTCATCCGAGGTGACCCCGAGGGTGTTATTAATTGGATAAGAGGAGAAGCCAAAGCTTTTGAAAAGATCCTCAGTGATCGCGGGGATATTTGTGCCTTCACCGGCGCTTGAGGGGTTGCAGCAATTCTGGAGAAGGCTGGTTGCGACCATGTTAAAGCTGCAGCCAAAACCGAGGCCGCCTTCTCCACAGACGACACAAAAGACCCTTCGGCCGAAGCTACTTTAGTGGGCGGAAAGTTTTACTCTGATGTTTGGGTGAACGGTGGCCGAGAATTGGCCAACGAAATCATAAAGAAAAATGAAAAAAAAACCCACGATGCCCGAGAAGAAGCTAAACGAGCCGAAGAAGCTGCCGAGCGCGCAAGGCGTATAGGTATTATTTTTGAATTTTAGCTTCAGTGTTTATTTTCTGGCTTCGAACTAACTGTTTGTCTACTACAGCTGAACTCTCACCGCTGCCCGAGCCATACGACCCCCTGGCCGATCCCGACATGAAAGAAGCGTTGGATGTAATGAGCGTCGCTAACTCCATCATCGACGAAGTCATCGATTGGCTGCTGAATGAAGCCGCCGAGAAAATCCTTAAAGAAGATTAGGCTTTTTTTGTAATGATATGATGTAACATTTGGTGTATGAAACAATTAATCAGACATGTAAATTATTGTAATATATTTCTTTGTGATGCATGAAATTTTACGCACATACCGTTTTGAGTCTTCGGCGAAAAAACACCTTCCCTTCTTTTCATGCTTCGTAAAGAAAGAACCCCCTTTTATGGCGAATATGTTGTGATAAAATTGTATTGGTCGAAGGTTTGCTTTGTGCCTCAGCACATTTTCATTCAACAAATTATTGCCGAAGATCTGCTTTGTACCCAATCTTTGTTGTTGATGCGATATGATGTATGATGTGATGTTATGCGGAATGGTGCGATGATATGATGCAATATGATGGTTATGCCGAACACACACACGCCCAGAATGGAACACTCAAGACTCTGCATCCCCTTAGGGACGTCTTTGGAGTCTTTAGGCTCTGCATCCCCTTAGGAACGACTTTGGAGCTTCTTTACCTTCTATTTCGGTGGTATCTAAGCTCTACATCCCCTTAGGAACGACTTTAGAGCTTCTTCACCTTCTATTTCGGTGGTATTTTGGCTCTGCATTCCTTTAGGAATGACTTCTGAGCTTCGGAACTTACTCTGCGCTCCCTTAGGAACGACTTTTGTAGCTTCAGAAGTTACTATGCGCTCTCGTAGGAACGACTTTTTTAGCTTCAGAACTTACTATGCGCTCTCTTGGGAACGACTTTTGTAGCTTCGGAACTTACTATACGCTCCCGTAGGAACGGCTTTGATGACTTCAGAAGTATGTTAGGACGCATTTTACTCGTTGATACGGGCACAATTATTACATAAAATCGAAATTTAGTCCTTCGTGACTTGTTTCACATACAAAAAATAAAATGGCATAAAAGATAAAGATACATCAAGAGTAGGATATTCTTTAGTAGATATGCTTGGATTCTGGCACAATGCTGTTAATTGTGCGAGCTTCAGACTCCTCCCAAAAGTCGCGCTGATGTTGAGCATGAGGTGCCCTTCTGACTGCTGGCTTTGGGTCAAAGTAGGTGGTAAAGGTGGTGGTGGTGGGAGCTGAGCCCAGGAATCTTGACAGTGGCTTGCCGAAGTGACAAAGGTCATAGGTTGTTGATTACCTACGTACTCTGGGATGTAGGGAGAATAGCATGAAGCAGTATGTAAGACCTGCTTCGGCAGATTCTGTTGTGCCTCAGCTTTGGCGATCTCGTTTTGCTTCTGAATTGTGACTTGGCATGTTCTTGTGGTGTGGCCCTTGTCTTCACCACAGAATAAGCAATATAGTCTTCTGGGTTGATCTCCGTACCTTCCTCTGAAGCTCCTGTCGCCTCTGCTCCTTGGGACTGGTGGCCTAAAAGATCTTTGTTGTGGCCCTGAAGATTGGGAGTTGTGTTGCTGCCTTTGAGATTGGCTTCCTCTGTCATCACTTGGGTTGGAATTATGGATCGATCTGACGTGCCTGGGGTGAATTCTTCCTCCGAAGCCCCTGGACCTCTCAGAAAACCTGTATGCTTCCCTTCTTTGGCAGAAATCATTATCAGCCCGGATATACTCATCCATCTTCTGAAGAAGCTTCTCCAGGGTTTGTGGGGGTTTTGTCACACCCGGATTTTAGGGGTCCAAAACCCGGGCGCGAACATAATCACCAGGTGTGCTGGGACCAAGTCTCACACATATGATGAATCATGGCACAGGATCGAATGTCACATCTTTACTACATAATAGGAGTTCTTGTACAAAATAAATAAATAATTACATTATAAGGAGACAACGGTCCAGCAACCCAAAGTTGACTGGGAGACGACGACCTAGACCTCTCGCGAACTCGCCACAGCATCCTCCAAGCGCCTCATCCAGTGGTACCTGTTCTTGACCTGTGGGGGGGTGTGAGACAGCAAGAGTGAGCTCACATACGTTCATCGCTCAACAAGTTGTGGGGAATAATGTGCATGAACTCGCCAAAGGTGGGAGTTCACGTGAAGTGTAAGGCTTACCAAAGAAGATGGTTAGAGCTGAGCATTGCTTTTAAAGTTGGTCAAAATTTTATTAGCAGTTACTAAGTATAAGTAAATACCAACCCAATTAAATAGTAGAACAGAAGTAACAACATCACCTGCGATGCAATGCATATGACAAATTGAATTTAAGTTCCATAGATTAATCATGTGAGGGTCCGAGCTGCTCATGACCGTGAGCACGGCTAGTATACCAGTTTTACACTCTGCAGAGGTTGCGCATCTTTACCCACAAGTCATGTTACCCATCTGCCAAGGGATCGCGACTTCCCATACACCTCTACCGAGGAGGCGAGGCAGGGTAACACTACGAGGCCTTTACAAAGTTCCACTAGCTTCAGAAAACCCGCTACAGTTTATAGGAAGCTCCAATGCAGGAATCCCTTGCAGGACCGCCATCGCAGCAAAATCCTCCCGAGGGCCTCCCTACACTGACCACTCCCCTACTGCCCTTGCCCCTTTCGGGTAAGGTAGTCTTCCACTAGCTTTCCTAATTAATCAGCCAAGGGGTCCCATTCCTCCCTTGTGGTAGCACTGTTTTCCCGGGTGGTCGCTCCATGTTCCAATTAACATAATGATCTTATCATGAACAGTAATAATAAACATATAATAAAAGTGTGATCATGAATAATGTACCTTCATACCCAAAACCACATAAAGCACTAGCAAGTACTACCCAAAAGGTTCAGTGGTAAACAAGGTATAAAGATAGACAAACTAGGGTAACCTATTGGGTCCCATCAAAATTAACCTATGCAGATCATTATGATTAATCAGAACATGGCTGGGTAAAAAGAAGTGATCAAGGGCACAACTTGCCTGGGACTTGAGATTCCAGGTACCAGGATGATCTTCAGGTGACACGTATCCTTACTGCTAAACGTAGCAATACAGACAAACATGGTATAGGCAAAATTAACATTACACCAAACATAAGTACAAATATATATTAATAATCTACATATTAAAATAAGATCACAGGAACAAGAATTATTAATTTTGGAGTTATAGATTTTAAGTTATGGATTTCCAAAGATTTAATGTGCTTGAAATAGGATTAAATGATAAATTAATTTTCTTACTGTTTTCATGTCAAAACAGAGACACTAAATGGTAGAGAAAAATATTACAAAATTTTAGAAACTAGAATGGATTAATTTGGACTAGAGATAAATTTTCTATGCATTTTACAAGTTCTAGCACTATTTTCATATGAAAAATTCATTTTCCCCTATTATTTAACCAATTTACAAGTTTCTAGACTGGGCTCCAATTCCTGGAAAACGCAGGGGCTATGGCGCAAGACTTCCCAGACTCAGACTACACCCGCCTTGGACCGCGGGTTGATTCAACAAGAAGGCAGGGGCTCATTTATAAAATCACAAACCAAAGGGGTATCACGGGATCTCGGCCCTCGGATTAGATCTGGACGGCGTGCAGCTATCCGCGAAGGGAGTACGCCATCAAGTCGATCACAATTGTTCACTCGAAATCCAGCGGCTGGCATCCCCCAAAATCCAAGCCGCCCATCCAACATCCTACGGCTCCGGTCACAACCCCCTTCCCAACCAGCCGGTCGACCACGGTGGCGCGGTGCACACCGCGGCGGCGGACTTCGCCGGAGTTAAGCGATTAAGCGCCCCCCGGGCCCAACCTTGAATTAAACAGGTGCTACACGAAGGGGAAAACACGTCGAACACAATGGGCCAACATACCAGTGGAAGCGGTTACCAACGCGGGTTGTTCACATGAAGCAGCGGCGAACGAACGCCGCCGATGGATTCCACATGGCACCGGAGTTCTATCCGTTGAATTGGTAGAAGGAGCAGCTTCACAACGCCCAAGCGACCCCACGGAGTACCTTGTCGAGGCCTGGAAGACGACAAATCGCGCGGCCGATGACAGCGAGGTGCGAAGGGCAAGGCGGCGCTGTACAGGGTCACGGCGGAGGCCATCGCTGACGCGCGCTCCCCCGAGCCCTGCGCTCCCCACTGGTTTCGCTCTTGGGTCGAGCCACCGGCATCGGCAAGGATGGGCCATGGCGTGGATTGGCGACGAAGCACACCCATCGAAGAGGGCATGCAGCTTCACGGTTCCCAGCGGCGGAAGCAGCAGTGGCCGGTTCCAGGCAGCGTGGATGAGGGAAGGTGGGTCGCGGAGCTTCGGCTTTTATGCACCACGGTGAAGTCCGAGCGGAGGAAACCGAACGACGAACATCGCGGCGAGGGAGTGCTGACCATGCGAGCATGGCGGGTTCTGTTGAGATGCGCACGGAGCAAGGAATAGGTGATGACAGGGCGGCCCCACTAGTAAGCCACATATGTGAACAACAGTGAGCGCCATGGGCTGAGCGGGGAGAGAAGCTGAGTTGGGCCGGCCGAAGAGGAAAGCGGCCCAGCCGGGATTTCACTATTTTCTCTTTTTCCTTTCTATATTCTTCTCCCATTTATAATCCCTCCCTTTAAATTCAATTCAACTCATGTTATGAACTCCCAAGTTTTCAAATATCAAACACACCCTTGAAGAAAATATAACATCTATTATTTCCAATATTTTATTTATTGTTTTCCTTGTCATTTATTTAGGGGAAATAAATGATTTCCTTTAAATTCCCATCCATTTCTTTTATGTTCCCTTTTTATTTTCAAATTCTAATTTTTTAACTCAAACTTGTTTCACAAATTTGAATACAAATACAAGAATTTCATTATGAGGTGCCCATTTTTTGTATTTATTTATTTTGTTATTCGACTAATATAATCCTATTATTTGAACTTGTTAAACTAAAAGGGATCAATTAATCGCCTTAGGTTTCATAATCCCAAAGCATTATCATATAGATATATTTATTCATTATTATAGTTTTTTTATATAAGTTTTGGGCCTTACAAATCCTACCCCCCTTAAAAATAATCTCGTCCTCGAGATTAGTAAGAGAAGAGGATATATAATGATTGATTTGTAATTGAGATTCTAGTTTCTAATTGGTTCAAAATTAAGAGTTTTTTTAAGTCTTTAATACTAATTAGTAGGTGATTAGAAAAGCACGGGTATCTTTTATGTTTAGCCATCTATTTGGCAAGATAAGAATTGGTTATGGCAAGGAAAGACTAGGCAGAAGAAAGAATCCATCCTGGATTGTGGATCTTGATTCCGCTGGCGATTCAACTTGATCTTTGAAGTCTTGAGTTGATGCTTGTCCTTCTTTGGCGTGGTTGGTCTCCTTCGATCTCCAACCTTGGAGTTGCCATCCGAGCGAGGCACATATAAATAAGGTAGCTATGAGTAGGGTAGAGTGCAATAAGTAGGTCAAGATTTGGTTCTTCCTTAGGTTGGAATGGATGGTCATGTTTGGTTAGCTCGTTTGTTTATGGCTGAGTTGATCTAAGATCTCAAACTTGTTTATAGGGGTAGGTCCAATGTATTTCCTCAGCATTAGCTAATCATATTTGAGTAACTCACATTAGGTTTGAATACATTAGATAGGATTGGATATGACTAGAGTAGACTAATTTAGGTTAGATAGATCTATCAGGGTAGAACAAATATTATCAGGGTATGTTAGAATCTTTTGAGATAGTATGGATTATATGGTGTAGGTACGTCAGAATCTCTGTCAGGTTAAAACAGAGGGGTTATGCAACTAGTGGATGGTTAAGGTAGTTGCATATGGCCGAGTTGGTCTGTTGTTCTTAATTTAGTGCAGAGTGAATTAAGTTAAAACATGTGGATAGGGTCTAATCTATTTCACCAGTATTAACTAACCTGTTTGAGTGGGTCACATTAGGTTAGTTTAGATTAGATGGAAACTAGATTAGTTTAGCATAACTAGATTGGACAAAATAAGATCTAATAAATTTTAATTGGATCCTCGTTGTTACTCTAGGATGAGATAAGTAAAGTGGTTAGGATAAGACGAATCCATAAAGATAAGATAGAATCTTTTAAGTTAGGATGAATCAGTTAGAATGGGATATTTTAAGATAAGATGAACCTATTAAGGTAAGAGAGAATTTTTTTTAAGGTAAGATGGTCTACAAGATAGATATGTTTACTTTATTTTCTTTTATTAGAGCTAATCTATCTTTCCAAAGATAATTTTCCTTTATGCCTATATGCATATGTAGATGCAATTGTGGACATTACTCCACAACCCATCACACTCAATCAAAGATCCAAATCAAACAAGTATCATAAGAACAAACATTCAAGTACATAGATACCTATAAAAATAGTTTTGTTTTTGTTCCTAGGATCAGGTCTCCTACTCCTAAAGGTCACTTTAGGCACATGATTTCAAAGTGTGAAATCCATATTTGTCTCTAGAAGGAAAAAGGTAAGAATAATCAGAGTAAAGCGGAAATAGATGAGAAAAGATTAAGAAAAGTTTAGAAAGGATCAAAGTAGCAAGGTAAGTAGATAATGGTTGTCCAGTTCTATCTAGGTTTCGTCATACAGTCAACATTCCTCTGATACCACTTCTGTCACACCCGGATTTTAGGGGTCCAAAACCCGGGCGCGAACATAATCACCAGGTGTGCTGGGACCAAGTCTCACACATATGATGAATCATGGCACAGGATCGAATGTCACATCTTTACTACATAACAGAAGTTCTTGTACAAAATAAATAAATAATTACATTATAAGGAGACAACGGTCCAGCAACCCAAAGTTGACTGGGAGACGACGACCTAGACCTCTCGCGAACTCGCCACAGCATCCTCCAAGCGCCTCATCCAGTGGTACCTGTTCTTGACCTGTGGGGGGTGTGAGACAGCAAGAGTGAGCTCACATACGTTCATCGCTCAACAAGTTGTGGGGAATAATGTGCATGAACTCGCCAAAGGTGGGAGTTCACGTGAAGTGTAAGGCTTACCAAAGAAGATGGTTAGAGCTGAGCATTGCTTTTAAAGTTGGTCAAAATTTTATTAGCAGTTACTAAGTATAAGTAAATACCAACCCAATTAAATAGTAGAACAGAAGTAACAACATCACCTGCGATGCAATGCATATGACAAATTGAATTTAAGTTCCATAGATTAATCATGTGAGGGTCCGAGCTGCTCATGACCGTGAGCACGGCTAGTATACCAGTTTTACACTCTGCAGAGGTTGCGCATCTTTACCCACAAGTCATGTTACCCATCTGCCAAGGGATCACGACTTCCCATACACCTCTACCGAGGAGGCGAGGCAGGGTAACACTACGAGGCCTTTACAAAGTTCCACTAGCTTCAGAAAACCCGCTACAGTTTATAGGAAGCTCCAATGCAGGAATCCCTTGCAGGACCGCCATCGCAGCAAAATCCTCCCGAGGGCCTCCCTACACTGACCACTCCCCTACTGCCCTTGCCCCTTTCGGGTAAGGTAGTCTTCCACTAGCTTTCCTAATTAATCAGCCAAGGGGTCCCATTCCTCCCTTGTGGTAGCACTGTTTTCCCGGGTGGTCGCTCCATGTTCCAATTAACATAATGATCTTATCATGAACAGTAATAATAAACATATAATAAAAGTGTGATCATGAATAATGTACCTTCATACCCAAAACCACATAAAGCACTAGCAAGTACTACCCAAAAGGTTCAGTGGTAAACAAGGTATAAAGATAGACAAACTAGGGTAACCTATTGGGTCCCATCAAAATTAACCTATGCAGATCATTATGATTAATCAGAACATGGCTGGGTAAAAAGAAGTGATCAAGGGCACAACTTGCCTGGGACTTGAGATTCCAGGTACCAGGATGATCTTCAGGTGACACGTATCCTTACTGCTAAACGTAGCAATACAGACAAACATGGTATAGGCAAAATTAACATTACACCAAACATAAGTACAAATATATATTAATAATCTACATATTAAAATAAGATCACAGGAACAAGAATTATTAATTTTGGAGTTATAGATTTTAAGTTATGGATTTCCAAAGATTTAATGTGCTTGAAATAGGATTAAATGATAAATTAATTTTCTTACTGTTTTCATGTCAAAACAGAGACACTAAATGGTAGAGAAAAATATTACAAAATTTTAGAAACTAGAATGGATTAATTTGGACTAGAGATAAATTTTCTATGCATTTTACAAGTTCTAGCACTATTTTCATATGAAAAATTCATTTTCCCCTATTATTTAACCAATTTACAAGTTTCTAGACTGGGCTCCAATTCCTGGAAAACGCAGGGGCTATGGCGCAAGACTTCCCAGACTCAGACTACACCCGCCTTGGACCGCGGGTTGATTCAACAAGAAGGCAGGGGCTCATTTATAAAATCACCAACCAAAGGGGTATCACGGGATCTCGGCCCTCGGATTAGATCTGGACGGCGCGCAGCTATCCGCGAAGGGAGTACGCCATCAAGTCGATCACAATTGTTCACTCGAAATCCAGCGCCTGGCATCCCCCAAAATCCAAGCCGCCCATCCAACATCCTACGGCTCCGGTCACAACCCCCTTCCCAACCAGCCGGTCGACCACGATGGTGCGATGCACACCGCGGCGGCGGACTTCGCTGGAGTTAAGCGATTAAGCGCCCCCCGGGCCCAACCTTGAATTAAACAGGTGCTACACGAAGGGGAAAACACGTCGAACACAATGGGCCAACATACCAGTGGAAGCGGTTACCAACGCGGGTTGTTCACATGAAGCAGCGGCGAACGAACGCCGCCGATGGATTCCACATGGCACCAGAGTTCTATCCGTTGAATTGATAGAAGGAGCAGCTTCACAATGCCCAAGCGACCCCACGGAGTACCTTGTCGAGGCCTGGAAGACGACAAATCGCGCGGCCGATGACAGCGAGGTGCGAAGGGCAAGGCGGCGCTGTACAGGGTCACGGCGGAGGCCATCGCTGACGCGCGCTCCCCCGAGCCCTGCGCTCCCCACTGGTTTCGCTCTTGGGTCGAGCCACCGGCATCGGCAAGGACGGGCCATGGCGTGGATTGGCGACGAAGCACACCCATCGAAGAGGGCATGCAGCTTCACGGTTCCCAGCGGCGGAAGCAGCGGTGGCCGGTTCCAGGCAGCGTGGATGAGGGAAGGTGGGTCGCGGAGCTTCGCTTTTATGCACCACGGTGAAGTCCGAGCGGAGGAAACCGAACGACGAACATCGCGGCGAGGGAGTGCTGACCATGCGAGCATGGCGGGTTCTGTTGAGATGCGCACGGAGCAAGGAATAGGTGATGACAGGGCGGCCCCACTAGTAAGCCACATACGTGAACAACAGTGAGCACCATGGGCTGAGCGGGGAGAGAAGCTGAGTTGGGTCGGCCGAAGAGGAAAGCGGCCCAGCCGGGATTTCACTATTTTCTCTTTTTCCTTTCTATATTCTTCTCCCATTTATAATCCCTCCCTTTAAATTCAATTCAACTCATGTTATGAACTCCCAAGTTTTCAAATATCAAACACACCCTTGAAGAAAATATAACATCTATTATTTCCAATATTTTATTTATTGTTTTCCTTGTCATTTATTTAGGGGAAATAAATGATTTCCTTTAAATTCCCATCCATTTCTTTTATGTTCCCTTTTTATTTTCAAATTCTAATTTTTTTTAACTCAAACTTGTTTCACAAATTTGAATACAAATACAAGAATTTCATTATGAGGTGCCCATTTTTTGTATTTATTTATTTTGTTATTCGACTAATATAATCCTATTATTTGAACTTGTTAAACTAAAAGGGATCAATTAATCGCCTTAGGTTTCATAATCCCAAAGCATTATCATATAGATATATTTATTCATTATTATAGTTTTTTTTATATAAGTTTTGGGCCTTACAGGTTTCCTGGCAAAATACTGAGTCATAGGTCCTGGCCGAAGCCCTTGATCATGGCCTCAATGATAATTTCATTGGGCACTGTAGGCGCTTGTTGAAAGGGAATTAGGCTTACACCTAGCTCCTAAATAATTTTGGTGGTTGAATTGCCCAACACAAATAATTGGACTAACTAGTTTGCTCTAGTGTATAAGTTATACAGGTGGCAAAGGTTCACACTTAGCCAATAAAAAGACCAAGTATTGGGTTCAACCAAAGAGCAAAGGGACAACCGAAGGCATCTCTGGTCTGGCGCACCGGACTGTCCGGTGTGCCACCAGACATGTCCGGTGCACCAGAGGACTCAAACTTCAAACTCGTCACCTTCGGGAAATTCCAGAGGCGACTCCGCTATAATTCACCGGACTGTCCGGTGTACACCGGACATGTCCGGTGCTCCAAGGAAGAGCGTCCTCCGGAACTCGCCAGCCTCGGGAATTCACTTCCGCTGCTCCGCTATAATTCACTGGACTGTCCGATGTACACCGGACTGTCCGGTGTTGTAATACTCAAGTTGTATACCAAGAGTAATAAAGAGAGTTCCTCATTTTGTGTGTTTCATTTGCATCATAAAAAGAGCACCTATGTATTTGAGAGTGACTAAATAAAACAATTGTACCAAAATAAAAGAAAATGCATCATGTGGAGTTTTATGTTTGTGCATTAAATAAAATAATAATAATAATAGGAATAATAAGATAATAAATGCTAGAAGTTAAAACAAATCCTAAATTAAAAATGAGGATTTTGAAAATGAGAAGGAGAAAGTATATAAAATATAAAACAAATTTCATAAATGTTCCAAATTAATACTTCCTAAGTTCACAATAAAATTCGAGGACAAACTCTGCACAAGGGTTGAATTTAAAAATTTGAATTCAAATTTGGTTTGAAAATATGGAAAATAGAAAGAAAAATGAAAAAGAAAAAGGAAGGAAAACTTACCTGGGCCGCCGGCTGCCAATTCAGCCCACTCGGCCTTACCCTCCGCGCGGCCCATTCCTGGATTTACCCTCCGCACGCCCGCGCCGACACCCGGGTCCCTCCTGTCAGCCTCTGTTTCCGCTGCGTCGCGCCTCGCTATCTCGCTGCGCCGCGGGACCCGCTCTGTCAGTCGCTCGGTCAAGCTATCATCCGCGCCCGCTGCTTGAGTCGCTGGCTCGTCGGTCCCACTCGTCATCTTGCTGCTCGCGACAACGAACTCGCGCGATGCTCGCCGCCATACTCGGGATGGCTCGGTCGATCCTAATCCAGCTCGTGCCGAGTCCACAGGCGTTAAATGGGCGGCCGATGCGCCCTGTTCCACCCTCGACCCACACCGCCTGCGCCCACCGAAGCTTTCCCCGCCGTGCGCTGTTTCGGGGAGAGAGTCCGCCGCCGGGGATTCCCGTGCGCACTCGCGCGCGGATCGGCACCGGTGGCCGAAGACGTTCGCCGGGAAGCAGTGAAGCTGCTGGGGCCCTTAAGTCAAGCTGAGAGCCACGAGGAACACGGGAATTCCTCGACGGAGGAGTTCTGCCGCCACGAATCCGCCTCCTCCCGTGGACCGACACCACCGTAGCGCCTTCGTCGGTAAGAAGCCCCTTCCCGTAATCGCCATCGCCCTCTCTAAGTTTGGCACCGGTCAATTTCAAGGTTGGGGCGTCCAGGCGTCGAATTGCGGGTCCCCGGCGAAGCTCCGCCGCCGATACTGTGCAACGCCGCCGCGGTCGGGTGTGCGTTTGGGAGGAAAAGCGGTGACCGTTAGATCTCCAGTGAACGGCTCTGATTAGAGGCTGGCGTACCCCTTCGCTGCGTTGATCCGAGCCGTCGATTCCGTATTGTGCGCATCAGATTAGATCGAGTCTCATTAAACCGTGGCCGTGGATCTCGGATCCGGCGGCTAGTATCGTGTACTGCTTCAGTGAAGTCAGATCTAATCTGCGCCCTAGAAATCTAATCCAACGGCCCAGATCGCACCGTACCCCTTCGTGGGTACTTTTTGCTAAAGAGCCCCCGCAGAATCGTAAAACCAACCCGCGGTCCGTTTGTCACTGTTCTCTGTGTCTAGGAGATTTTGCGCAGAGGCCCCTGAGTTTTCTGGAAATTGACGCCCAGTCCAGAGATATTTAAAAACAGAGAAATAATATTAGAAATTCATTTTTAATACAAAAACAAATCTAGAAACTTGTAAAATGCATAGAAAATTCATTTTAGCTCCAAATTGAGTCATTCCAATTCCTAAAAATTTGTAATATTATTCTCTACCATTTAGTATCACTGTTTTGACATGAACTCTGTTAGAAAATTAATTTATCACCTAATCCCATTATAATCACCTTAAATCTTAGAAAATTCATAACTTAAATTCTATAACTCCAAATTCAGTGATTCCAGTTCCTATGATTTCATTTTAATGTGTAGATTTTTACTGTATATTTTATTCATCTGTTTGGTGTGATGTTGATTTTGGCTATACTATGTATGTATTGTGTTGATGCGAATAGACGAGCAAGCTACTGTGGAAACTGAGGTTCAGCAAGTAGAGATAGCTGAGCAGGAGCTCATTACAGGCAAGTTGTGCCCTTGATCACTTACTTTTCCCAGCCATGTTCTTATTAATTTTAATGATCTGCATAGGTTAATTTTGATGGGAACCTTTATGTACCCCAGTTTTGATTACCTCTATACCTTGTTCACCCCTGGAATATTTTTGGGTAGTACTTGCTATTGCTTTATGTGGATTGGGTATGGAGATTCATTATTCATGATTATTCTGTTATTATTTTGTTATTATTGTTATTCATGTTAAGATCATTAAATTAATGGGAACATGGAGCGACCACCCGGGAAAACAGTGCTACCACAAGGGTAGTATGGGATGCCCTTGGCTGATTAACTAGGAAAGCTAGTGGAAGACTACCTTACCCGAAAGGGGCAAGGGCAGTAGGGGAGAGGTCAGTGCGGGGAGGTCCCTAGTTGATTTTGCTGCGATGGCTATCAGCTAGGAACCCTTTACTGGATCTTCCCATAAACTGTAGCGGGTTTTCGGAAGCTAGTGGAACTTTGTAAAGGCCTCGTAGTGGATCCCTAGCCATTCACCTCGGTAGTGTCTAAGGGCCTTGCAAACCCAGGCGACATGGGATACACGACTTGTGGGTAAAGATGCGCAACCTCTGCAGAGTGTAAAACTAGTATACTAGCCGTGCTCACGGTCAAGAGCGGCTCGGACCCTCACATGATTAACTATGGAACTTAAACTTAATCTGTCATTTCATTGCATTTGGGATTATCTTACTATTACTGTTCTTTATTATTATTAAGGTTTGGTATTTACTTACACCTAGTAATTGCTAATAAAATTTTGACCAACTTATAAAAGCAATGCTCAGCCTTAGCCTTTATTTTATTGATCAGCCTTACACTTCATGAACTCCCACCTTTGGTGAGTTCATGTCACATTATTCCCCACGACTTGTTGAGCTATGATCGTATGTGAGCTCACCCTTGCTGTCTCACACCCCCCCCCACAGGAGAAGAACAGGTTGTTGAAGAGGAGCTGCCTAACACCGAGGAGTTCGATCTGATCTAGGTGGCGTGTCTCAGTCGACATTGGCGCCATCGATCCTTAGTTCGTTTTATATTTATCTTTATTTTGTAATAAGACTTCCGCTATGTAATAAATACTCTGATGTTTTATGACATTCATCTCTATACACTCTGTTATTATATGTGTTGTCTTCTTGGCGCATGTATGAGATGCACCCGGCTTTGTTCTTTAAAACCGGGTGTTACAGAAGTGGTATCGGAGCAAATGTTGACTGTAGGACGAAACCTAGATAGAAATGGACAAACCCTTACCTACTTATCTTATTCTGATTCATTCTACACTTACCTCACTCTGATTCTTTCTACACTTATCTTGATCCTGTCTCACCTTCTACTGTTCTACTCTGATCATTCTTACCTTTTCTACTCTGAGACAAGATGGATTTCAAACCTTGGAATCCCTACCCCTATGACATTTTTAAGAGATAGGAAGCCTAAGACAAAATTAAAACTATTTTCTCTATTAAAAATATTGGTTGATTGTTCTGATGATCAATGCCTGATTTGCTTCTTTGATTGATTGGAGTAGTATAGATGGACATTTTAGCATGTACCACCATAAGGTATTGAATTAGCTATAGTAGGTGAAATATTAATCTGCTTAGTTAATAAATCCCCCAAAGTAACATGATTGTAATTACTGCCTTGTCTACTGCTTTTTCTTACCATATGTATCTAACTCAGATGGTCAATACCAGGCGGGGTGGTGGAATTGACTTGCCTCCTAACCAACACACTCGAAGACAACCTCAGCCACAACCTGCTGCGATGAATCCTTCCAATCCTCCACCAGGCGGAGTTGACCCACTGGTTGCTGCTCAGATGGCGGTGATGCAGCAGATGGCAGATACTATGGCGGATATGCGTGCTCAGATGCAGCAAGAGCGCCAGGAGATGCGTCAGGAAAGAGAGGATATACGACAGGAGTTGCGCCAGGAGCGAGATGAGATACGCCAGGAAAGGAGGGCGCAACAACAGCTTCAACAACAGCAACAGCAGCAACAAGTGCCACTGCCTCCACCACCACCACCAGTTCCACCTCGTGATAAGCATCGGGAGTTTATGAGTCACAAGCCACCGACCTTCGCCAGCTCGCCAGATCCGCTTGATGCAGACGATTGGTTGAAGTCAATTGAGAAGATGCTGAATATTGCACAATGCACTGATCGGGAGAAGGTCTTATATGCTTCTGGACGTCTGACTGGTCCTGCTGCTGACTGGTGGGATTCGTATACTGCTGCCCATGATGCTGCGGATAATATTACTTGGGCGGAGTTCAGCACACAATTCAGGAACTACCATATTCCAGCTGGGATGATAAAGATCAAGAAGAAGGAATTTCTGTCGCTGAAGCAAGGAAGTATGTCAGTCAGCGAGTACCGCGACAAGTTTATTCAGCTATCCAGATATGCCCCTGAAGAAGTTGCTGAAGACGAGAGGAAGCAGGAGCATTTTATTGAAGGACTTAATGGACCCTTGCAGTACGCACTGGTGGCACACACCTTTCCATCTTTTCAGAGGCTATTGGATAAGGCTCTTGCTATTGAACACAAGCGTGTTCAATTGGGTGATTTGAAGAGGAAGGCTATCTCGCAAGGACAGGGTAGCAGCAGTGTTCGTCCTCGCTACAGTTCACCACAGAGTACACCGCCTCGACCAGGAGGACCACGCCCAGTTCAGCAATCACCACTGAGGACACCTACTCGACAGGCTACCCCTACTGGCACCCCGACGAAGTTTGCAGGACAGAGTACAGGCACTCAATGCTTCAAGTGTGGGAAGATGGGTCATTATGCAAATGTCTGCCCACAGAGGATTGCCACTACTCCAGCTCAAAACAAGCAACAGACCCCTGGCAAGGGATATTCTATAGCCAGGGTGAATCAAGTCAGCGTTGATGATACTCCGGATGGAGGGGACCTCGTAATTGGTATGTTTTATGTTAATGCAATTCCTGCAACAATATTATTTGATTCTGGTGCTACACATTCATTCATGTCTGCTAGATATGCCAACACAAATGAAATACCACTGCTAAATATGAGAAAACCCCTGATAGTAATTACACCTAAAGGGCCTGTTGAGGCGAATCAAATGACACGTAGATTGACATTAACCATTATGGGTAGAGAATTTGGAGCTACTGCTATAATATTGGAGTCAAGCAGTATAGATTTGATCCTTGGTATGTCATGGCTAAGAAAGGCAAAGGCCGTTATAGCATGTGGTAGAGGTACCATAGAACTTACTACTACTAAAGGAGAAAGGTTTCAAGTTAACATTGCAGTAACCTCCTCGTCCATGCGTGCAATGTTCTTCATGCCTGAGGAGTTTGTTGGCGACAACATCCGGGTGGTTAGAGATTTTCCGGATGTCTTTCCAGAGGAGTTACCAGGGATGCCACCTGATAGAGAAGTTGAGTTTGTTATTGATCTCTTACCTGGAACCGCCCCTATTTCTAAACGGCCATATAGAATGTCCGTAGAAGAGTTGAAGGAACTGAAGAAGCAGTTGACAGAGTTACAAGAGGCTGGTTATATTCGTCCAAGTTCCTCACCTTGGGGAGCACCTGTGTTATTTGTGCAGAAGAAGGATGGATCGCAACGGATGTGTGTGGATTATAGATCTCTTAATGATGTTACGGTGAAGAACAAGTATCCGTTGCCCCGTATTGAGGATTTATTTGATCAGATGCGAGGAGCAAGAGTATTTTCGAAGATTGATCTCCGATCCGGTTACCATCAGATGAGGATTAGACCATCGGATATTCCCAAGACGGCCTTCTCGACTCGATATGGATTATATGAGTTTACTGTTATGTCATTTGGATTGACCAATGCACCGGCTTATTTCATGAATTTGATGAACAAAGTGTTTATGGAATATTTGGACAGATTCGTCGTGGTATTCATCGACGATATTCTTATCTATTCTAAGAATGAGAGTGACCATGAAGAACATCTAAGGTTGGTGCTACAGAAGCTACGAGATAATCAACTCTATGCTAAGTTCAGCAAGTGCGAGTTTTGGATTGGCGAAGTGCCATTTCTTGGTCATATTATTTCTAATGGAGGAATATCAGTGGATCCTGCTAAAGTCAAGGAGATTATGGAGTGGAGAGTGCCCACTACAGTTACGGAGATTCGGAGTTTCTTGGGACTCGCAGGATATTATCGGAGATTTATTGAAGGATTTTCTAAGATTGCTAAGCCCATGACCTCGCTTTTGGAGAAAGGAAGAGAATTCAAGTGGGATGAGAAATGCCAAGAGAGTTTTGATCAATTGAAGGAGAGATTGATGTCACCTCCAGTATTGATTATGCCAGATCTGCAGAAGGGATTTGACATTTACTGTGATGCATGTGGCCAAGGGCTTGGATGTGTGCTTATGCAAGATGGTCATGTAATTGCCTATGCATCTCGTCAGTTGAGAAAACATGAATTGAACTACCCCACTCATGACTTGGAGTTGGCTGCAGTTGTGCATGCACTTAAGATTTGGAGACACTACATTATGGGAACTAAGTGCCAAGTATATACGGATCACAAGAGTTTGAAGTATATATTCACTCAGAAGGATCTCAACCTTAGGCAACGCCGTTGGTTGGAGCTCATTAAGGATTATGACTTGGAGATTCACTATCACCCAGGCAAGGCAAATTTGGTTGCAGATGCCTTGAGTCGGAAGGAGCATGTTCACTCCGCTTTCGTGGTTCAGCTACCTGATGAATTAGCAAAGGATTTTGAGAGACTCAACCTGGGAATTGTCACACATACGGAAGGAGTCACCATTGAATTGAAACCTACCTTGGAACAAGAGATTCGGAAGGGTCAAATTGGTGATGCTAAGATTCAGGAGATCAAGGATCTTATTACTGAAGGAAGAGGCCCGGAGTTCACGGAGGATGAACAAGGCACGATATGGTTCAAGAATCGGATCTGTGTTCCCGATATTGATAGTCTTCGGGAAACCATACTGAAGGAAGCGCATGACTCAGTTTATTCTATCCACCCTGGGAGCACTAAGATGTATCAAGACTTGAAGCAAAAGTATTGGTGGTATGGACTAAAGAGAGATGTGGCTGCACATGTGGCTATGTGCGATGTATGCCAAAGAGTTAAAGCTGAACACCAGAGGCCAGCCGGACTATTGCACCCACTGAAGATACCCGAGTGGAAATGGGAAGAGATTGGCATGGACTTCATTGTTGGATTACCCCGCACGTCTGCTGGATATGATTCTATATGGGTGATTGTGGACAGGCTAACCAAGGTAGCCCACTTTATTCCAGTGAAGACCACTTATTCAGGAGCTAAGTTGGCAGAGTTGTACATGGCACGGATTGTATGCCTGCATGGTGTGCCAAAGAAGATTGTGTCAGATCGAGGATCACAGTTTACCTCTCGATATTGGAAGCAGTTGCACGAGTCATTGGATACGAGATTGAATTTTAGTTCGGCTTACCATCCCCAGACTGATGGGCAAACTGAGAGAACTAACCAAGTACTGGAAGATATGTTAAGAGCTTGTGCTCTTAAACATGGTGGAAGTTGGGATAAGAGTCTACCGTATGCGGAGTTCTCATATAATAATAGCTATCAGGCCAGCTTGAAGATGTCACCGTTTGAGGCCTTGTATGGCAGAAAGTGCAGGACTCCCTTGTATTGGAATCAAACTGGTGAAAGACAGTTGTTTGGACCTGAGATTATACAAGAAGCAGAGGAACAAGTTCAACAGATCAGGGAGAATTTGAGAACTGCACAGTCCAGGCAGAAAAGTTATGCTGATACCCGGAGGAGACTACTTGAGTTTAAGGAGGGAGATTATGTTTATTTGAAGGTGTCACCACTCCGGGGTATGAGAAGGTTCAGAGTCAAAGGAAAGTTGTCCCCTCGCTTTATTGGACCCTTTTTAATCTTAAAGCGAGTGGGAGAGGTTGCATACCAACTGGAGTTACCAGATCATCTCGCGGATGTTCATGATGTATTTCATGTATCTCAGCTGAAGAAGTGCCTCAGGGTACCTGAAGAACAGTTACCAATGGAAGACCTTAGTGTTCAAGAGGATTTGACTTATGCTGAGTACCCCATTAAGATTCTGGATACATTGACTCGAGTTACGAGGAATAAGGTTATAAAGATGTGCAAAGTTCAATGGAGCCACCACGGTGAAGATGAAGCAACTTGGGAAAGAGAAGAAGAGCTTCGTATAGATTTTCCCCACCTTTTCTCTAGTTCTTCTTAAATCTCGAGGACGAGATTATTTTTAAGGGGGGTAGGATTTGTAATACTCAAGTTGTATACCAAGAGTAATAAAGAGAGTTCCTCATTTTGTGTGTTTCATTTGCATCATAAAAAGAGCACCTATGTATTTGAGAGTGACTAAATAAAACAATTGTACCAAAATAAAAGAAAATGCATCATGTGGAGTTTTATGTTTGTGCATTAAATAAAATAATAATAATAATAGGAATAATAAGATAATAAATGCTAGAAGTTAAAACAAATCCTAAATTAAAAATGAGGATTTTGAAAATGAGAAGGAGAAAGTATATAAAATATAAAACAAATTTCATAAATGTTCCAAATTAATACTTCCTAAGTTCACAATAAAATTCGAGGACAAACTCTGCACAAGGGTTGAATTTAAAAATTTGAATTCAAATTTGGTTTGAAAATATGGAAAATAGAAAGAAAAATGAAAAGAAAAAGGAAGGAAAACTTACCTGGGCCGCCGGCTGCCAATTCAGCCCACTCGGCCTTACCCTCCGCGCGGCCCATTCCTGGATTTACCCTCCGCACGCCCGCGCCGACACCCGGGTCCCTCCTGTCAGCCTCTGTTTCCGCTGCGTCGCGCCTCGCTATCTCGCTGCGCCGCGGGACCCGCTCTGTCAGTCGCTCGGTCAAGCTATCATCCGCGCCCGCTGCTTGAGTCGCTGGCTCGTCGGTCCCACTCGTCATCTTGCTGCTCGCGACAACGAACTCGCGCGATGCTCGCCGCCATACTCGGGATGGCTCGGTCGATCCTAATCCAGCTCGTGCCGAGTCCACAGGCGTTAAATGGGCGGCCGATGCGCCCTGTTCCACCCTCGACCCACACCGCCTGCGCCCACCGAAGCTTTCCCCGCCGTGCGCTGTTTCGGGGAGAGAGTCCGCCGCCGGGGATTCCCGTGCGCACTCGCGCGCGGATCGGCACCGGTGGCCGAAGACGTTCGCCGGGAAGCAGTGAAGCTGCTGGGGCCCTTAAGTCAAGCTGAGAGCCACGAGGAACACGGGAATTCCTCGACGGAGGAGTTCTGCCGCCACGAATCCGCCTCCTCCCGTGGACCGACACCACCGTAGCGCCTTCGTCGGTAAGAAGCCCCTTCCCGTAATCGCCATCGCCCTCTCTAAGTTTGGCACCGGTCAATTTCAAGGTTGGGGCGTCCAGGCGTCGAATTGCGGGTCCCCGGCGAAGCTCCGCCGCCGATACTGTGCAACGCCGCCGCGGTCGGGTGTGCGTTTGGGAGGAAAAGCGGTGACCGTTAGATCTCCAGTGAACGGCTCTGATTAGAGGCTGGCGTACCCCTTCGCTGCGTTGATCCGAGCCGTCGATTCCGTATTGTGCGCATCAGATTAGATCGAGTCTCATTAAACCGTGGCCGTGGATCTCGGATCCGGCGGCTAGTATCGTGTACTGCTTCAGTGAAGTCAGATCTAATCTGCGCCCTAGAAATCTAATCCAACGGCCCAGATCGCACCGTACCCCTTCGTGGGTACTTTTTGCTAAAGAGCCCCCGCAGAATCGTAAAACCAACCCGCGGTCCGTTTGTCACTGTTCTCTGTGTCTAGGAGATTTTGCGCAGAGGCCCCTGAGTTTTCTGGAAATTGACGCCCAGTCCAGAGATATTTAAAAACAGAGAAATAATATTAGAAATTCATTTTTAATACAAAAACAAATCTAGAAACTTGTAAAATGCATAGAAAATTCATTTTAGCTCCAAATTGAGTCATTCCAATTCCTAAAAATTTGTAATATTATTCTCTACCATTTAGTATCACTGTTTTGACATGAACTCTGTTAGAAAATTAATTTATCACCTAATCCCATTATAATCACCTTAAATCTTAGAAAATTCATAACTTAAATTCTATAACTCCAAATTCAGTGATTCCAGTTCCTATGATTTCATTTTAATGTGTAGATTTTTACTGTATATTTTATTCATCTGTTTGGTGTGATGTTGATTTTGGCTATACTATGTATGTATTGTGTTGATGCGAATAGACGAGCAAGCTACTGTGGAAACTGAGGTTCAGCAAGTAGAGATAGCTGAGCAGGAGCTCATTACAGGCAAGTTGTGCCCTTGATCACTTACTTTTCCCAGCCATGTTCTTATTAATTTTAATGATCTGCATAGGTTAATTTTGATGGGAACCTTTATGTACCCCAGTTTTGATTACCTCTATACCTTGTTCACCCCTGGAATATTTTTGGGTAGTACTTGCTATTGCTTTATGTGGATTGGGTATGGAGATTCATTATTCATGATTATTCTGTTATTATTTTGTTATTATTGTTATTCATGTTAAGATCATTAAATTAATGGGAACATGGAGCGACCACCCGGGAAAACAGTGCTACCACAAGGGTAGTATGGGATGCCCTTGGCTGATTAACTAGGAAAGCTAGTGGAAGACTACCTTACCCGAAAGGGGCAAGGGCAGTAGGGGAGAGGTCAGTGCGGGGAGGTCCCTAGTTGATTTTGCTGCGATGGCTATCAGCTAGGAACCCTTTACTGGATCTTCCCATAAACTGTAGCGGGTTTTCGGAAGCTAGTGGAACTTTGTAAAGGCCTCGTAGTGGATCCCTAGCCATTCACCTCGGTAGTGTCTAAGGGCCTTGCAAACCCAGGCGACATGGGATACACGACTTGTGGGTAAAGATGCGCAACCTCTGCAGAGTGTAAAACTAGTATACTAGCCGTGCTCACGGTCAAGAGCGGCTCGGACCCTCACATGATTAACTATGGAACTTAAACTTAATCTGTCATTTCATTGCATTTGGGATTATCTTACTATTACTGTTCTTTATTATTATTAAGGTTTGGTATTTACTTACACCTAGTAATTGCTAATAAAATTTTGACCAACTTATAAAAGCAATGCTCAGCCTTAGCCTTTATTTTATTGATCAGCCTTACACTTCATGAACTCCCACCTTTGGTGAGTTCATGTCACATTATTCCCCACGACTTGTTGAGCTATGATCGTATGTGAGCTCACCCTTGCTGTCTCACACCCCCCCCCACAGGAGAAGAACAGGTTGTTGAAGAGGAGCTGCCTAACACCGAGGAGTTCGATCTGATCTAGGTGGCGTGTCTCAGTCGACATTGGCGCCATCGATCCTTAGTTCGTTTTATATTTATCTTTATTTTGTAATAAGACTTCCGCTATGTAATAAATACTCTGATGTTTTATGACATTCATCTCTATACACTCTGTTATTATATGTGTTGTCTTCTTGGCGCATGTATGAGATGCACCCGGCTTTGTTCTTTAAAACCGGGTGTTACAGGTGTAACAGCGCGACAACGGCTATTTCGGCGCCAACGGCTACCTGCGACGCATTAAATGCGCGCGCTGCGCGCGCAGAGGTCAGGAACGCCCATGCTGGCGCACCGGACAATCTACAATGCATGTCCGGTGCGCCACCGGACATCCAGGCGGGCCCAGAAGACAGTGCTCCAACGGTCGACCCCAACGGCTTTTGGTGACGTGGCTGTCGCACCGGACATGTTCGGTGTGCACCGGACTGTCCGGTGCGCCATCGAACAGACAGCCTCACCAAACGGCTAGTTTGGTGGTTGGGGCTATAAATACCCCCAACCACCCACCATTCATTGCATCCAAGTTTTCCAGCTTCCAACCACTATACAAGAGCTAGCATTCATTACAAAGCACACCAAAAAAAGATCAAATCCTCTCCCAACTCCACACAAAGCCTTATTGACTAGAGAGAGTGATTTGTAGTGTTCATTTGAGCTCTTGCGCTTGGATCGCTTCTTTTCTTTGGCATTTCTTTTTGTGATCAAACACTCACTTGTAATTGAGGCAAGAGACACCAATCGTGTGGTGGTCCTTGTGGGAAGTTTGATTCCCAAGTGATTTGAGAAAGAGAAGCTCACTCGGTCCGAGGGACCGTTTGAGAGAGGGAAGGGTTGAAAGAGACCCGGCCTTTGTGGTCTCCTCAACGGGGAGTAGGTTTGCGAGAACCGAACCTCGGTAAAACAAATCCGTGTGTCACACTCCTTATTCGCTAGCGATTTGTTTTGCGCCCTCTCTCGCGGACTCGATTATATTTCTAACGCTAACCCGGCTTGTAGTTGTGTTTATTTTTGTAAATTTCAGTTTCGCCCTATTCACCCCCCCTCTAGGCGACTTTCAATTGGTATCAGAGCCCGGTGCTTCATTAGAGCCTAACCGCTCGAAGTGATGTCGGGAGATCACACCAAGAGGGAGATGGAGACCGGCGACAAGCCCACTACGAGCCAAGGGAGCACTTCATCGGAAGAGTCCCGCACCAAGAGGAAGGAGAAGAAGAAGGACTCCTCCAAACGGAAGGAGAAAAGATCCTCTTCTTCTCACCACAAGGAGAAGAAGGAGAAATCTTCCCACAAGTCGCATCGGAAAGGCGACAAGCACAAGAGGATGAGGAAGGTGGTCTACTACGAGACCGACACTTCATCAACATCCACCTCTGACTCCGATGCGCCGTCCGTAACTTCTAAGCGCCAAGAGCGCAAGAAGTTTAGTAAGATCCCCTTACACTATCCTCGTACACCTAGACATACTCCATTACTTTCCGTTCCATTAGGAAAACCGCCAACTTTTGATGGCGAAGATTATGCTAGGTGGAGTGATTTAATGAAATTTCATCTAACCTCACTCCACAAAAGTATATGGAATGTTGTTGAGTTTGGAGCACAGGCACCATCCATAGGGGATGAGGATTATGATACGGACGAGGTGGCCCAAATCAAGCACTTCAACTCTCAAGCTACAACCATACTCCTCGCCTCTCTAAGCAAGGAGGAATACAACAAGGTGCAAGGGTTGAAGAATGCAAAGGAGATTTGGGACCTACTCAAGACCGCGCATGAGGGTGATGAACTCACCAAGATCACAAAGCGGGAAACGATCGAGGGGGAGCTCGGTCGTTTTCGTCTTCGCCAAGGGGAGGAGCCACAAGATATGTACAACCGGCTCAAAACCTTGGTGAACCAAGTGCGCAACCTCGGGAGTAAGAAGTGGGACGACCACGAGGTGGTTAAGGTTATTCTAAGATCTCTCATTTTCCTTAACCCCACTCAAGTTCAATTAATTCGTGGTAATCCTAGATACACACTAATGACTCCTGAGGAAGTAATCGGGAATTTTGTGAGCTTTGAATGTATGATCAAGGGCTCAAAGAAGATCAACGAGCTTGATGAATCCTCCACGCCCGAAGCACAACCGGTGGCATTCAAGGCGACGGAGGAGAAGAAGGAGGAGTCTACATCGAGTAGACAACCAATTGACGCCTCCAAGCTCGACAATGAGGAGATGGCTTTAATCATCAAAAGCTTTCGCCAGATCCTCAAGCAACGGAGGGGGAAGGACTACAAACCCCACTCCAAGAAAGTGTGCTACAAATGTGGTAAGCCCGGTCATTTTATTGCAAAATGTCCTATGTCTAGTGACAGTGACAGGGGCAACGACAACAAGGGAAAGAGGAGAGAAAAGAAGAAGTACTACAAGAAGAAGGGCGGCGATGCCCATGTTTGCCGGGAGTGGGACTCCGACGAGAGCTCCACCGAGTCCTCCTCCGACGAGGACGCCACCAACATCGCCGTCACCAAGGGACTCCTCTTCCCCAACGTCGGCCACAAGTGCCTCATGGCAAAGGACGACAAAAGGAAGAAGTTTAAATCTAAATCCTCCACTAAATATGAATCCTCTAGTGATGATAATGATAGTGATGAGGAAAATAATTTGCGAACCCTTTTTGCCGACCTAAACATGCAACAAAAAGAAAAATTAAATGAATTAATTAGTGCCATCCATGAGAAGGATGATCTCTTGGACTCCCAAGAGGACTTCCTAATCAAGGAAAATATAAAGCATGTTAAGGTTAAAAATGCTTATGCTCAACAAGTTGAAAAATGTGAAAAATTGTCTAGTGAGCTAAGCGTTTGCCATGAGACTATAAACAACCTTAGAAATGAAAATGCTAGATTAATTGCTAAGGTTGATTCTCATGTTTGTGATGCTTCAATTCCCGATCTTAGAAATGATAATGATGATTTGCTTGCTAAGATTAAGGAATTGAATGATTCTCTTGCTAGCCTTAGAGTAGAAAATGAAAATTTGATTGCTAAGGCTAAAGATTTTGATGATTGCAATACTATTATTTCCGACCTTAGAACTAAGAATGATATGTTGCATGCTAAGGTTGTAGAATTAAAATCTTGCAAACCCTCTACATCTACCGTTGAGCACACTTCTACTTGTACTAGATGTAGAGATGTTGATATCAATGCTATTCATGATCACATGGCTTTAATTAAACAACAAAATGATCATATAGCATTATTAGATGCCAAAATTGCCGAGCATAACTTAGAGAATGAAAAGTTTAAATTTGCTAGAAGTATGCTCTACAATGGGAGACGCCCTGGCATCAAGGATGGCATTGGCTTCCAAAGGGGAGACAATGTCAAACTTAATGCCCCTCCAAAGAATTTATCTAACTTTGTTAAGGGCAAGGCTCCCATGCCTCAGGATAACGAGGGTTACATTTTGTACCCTGCCGGTTATCCCGAGAGCAAAATTAGGAGAACTCATTCTAGGAAGTCTCACTCTGGCCCTAATCATGCTTTTATGTATAAGGGTGAGACATCTAGCTCTAGGCAACCAACCCGTGCCAAGTTGCCTAGAAAGAAAACTCCTAATGCATCAAATGATCATGCTATTTCATTTAAAACTTTTGATGCTTCTTATGTGCTTACTAACAAATCCGGCAAGGTAGTTGCCAAGATTGTTGGGGGCAAACACAAGGGCTCCAAGACTTGTGTTTGGGTACCCAAAGTTCTTGTTTCTAATGCCAAAGGACCCAAAACCGTTTGGGTACCTAAAGTCAAGAACTAAAATTGTTTTGTAGGTTTATGCATCCGGGGGCTCAAGTTGGATACTCGACAGCGGGTGCACAAACCACATGACAGGGGAGAAAAAGTTGTTCTCCTCATATGAGAAAAACCAAGATCCCCAACGAGCTATCACATTTGGGGATGGAAATCAAGGTTTGGTCAAAGGATTGGGTAAAATTGCTATATCACCTGACCATACTATTTCCAATGTTTTTCTTGTAGATTCTTTAGATTACAATTTGCTTTCCGTATCTCAATTATGTCAAATGGGCTACAACTGTCTATTTACTGATGTAGGTGTCACTGTCTTTAGAAGAAGTGATGATTCAATAGCATTTAAGGGAGTGTTAGAGGGTCAGCTATACTTGGTAGATTTTGATAGAGCTGAACTCGACACTTGCCTGGTTGCTAAGACTAACTTGGGTTGGCTCTGGCACCGCCGACTAGCCCATGTTGGAATGAAGAATCTTCATAAGCTTCTAAAGGGAGAACACATTTTAGGACTAACAAATGTTCATTTTGAGAAAGACAGGATTTGTAGCGCATGCCAAGCCGGGAAGCAAGTTGGCACTCATCATCCACACAAGAACATCATGACTAGTGACAGGCCACTGGAGCTCCTACACATGGACCTATTCGGCCCGATCGCTTACATAAGCATCGGCGGGAGTAAGTACTGTCTAGTTATTGTTGATGATTATTCTCGCTTCACTTGGGTGTTCTTTTTGCGGGAAAAATCTCATACCCAAGAGACCTTAAAAGGATTCTTGAGACGGGCTCAAAATGAGTTCGGCTTAAGGATCAAGAAAGTTAGAAGCGACAACGGGACGGAGTTCAAGAACTCTCAAATTGAAGGCTTCCTTGAGGAGGAGGGCATCAAGCATGAGTTCTCTTCTCCCTACACCCCACAACAAAATGGTGTAGTGGAGAGGAAGAATCGAACTCTATTGGACATGGCAAGAACCATGCTTGATGAGTACAAGACACCGGATCGGTTTTGGGCCGAGGCGGTCAACACCGCCTGTTACGCCATCAACCGGTTATATCTACACCGAATCCTCAAGAAGACATCTTATGAACTCCTAACTGGTAAAAAGCCCAATATTTCATATTTTAGAGTTTTTGGTAGCAAATGCTTTATTCTTGTTAAAAGAGGTAGAAAATCTAAATTTGCTCCTAAAACTGTAGAAGGCTTTTTACTAGGATATGACTCAAACACAAGGGCATATAAAGTCTTTAACAAGTCCTCAGGACTAGTTGAAGTCTCTTGTGACGTTGTGTTTGATGAGACTAACGGCTCTCAAGTAGAGCAAGTTGATCTTGATGAGATACGTGAAGAACAGGCTCTGTGCATCGTGCTAAGGAACATGTCCATTGGGGATGTGTGTCCCAAGGAATCCGAAGAGCCTCCACATGCACAAGATCAACCATCCTCCTCCACGCAAGCATCTCCGCCAACCCAAAATGAGGACGAGGCTCAAGTTGATGAAGGAGAAGATCAAAGAGATGAGTCCCCTCAAGATGACGGCAACGATCAAGGGGGAGATGCAAATGATCAAGACAAGGAGGATGAACAACCAAAGCTGCCACACCCAAGAGTCCACCAAGCAATACAACGAGATCACCCCGTTGACACCATCCTCGGCGACATTCATAAGGGGGTAACCACTCGATCTCGTGTTGCACATTTTTGTGAGCATTACTCTTTTGTTTCCTCTATTGAGCCACACAGGGTAGAGGAAGCACTCCAAGATTCGGATTGGGTGATGGCGATGCAAGAGGAGCTCAACAACTTCACGAGGAACGAGGTATGGCATTTAGTTCCACGTCCTAACCAAAATGTTGTAGGAACCAAGTGGGTCTTCTGCAACAAACAAGACGAACATGGTGTGGTGACAAGGAACAAAGCTCGACTCATGGCCAAGGGGTATTCACAAGTCGAAGGTTTGGATTTTGGTGAAACCTATGCACCCGTAGCTAGGCTTGAGTCCATTCGCATATTATTAGCCTATGCTACTTACCATGGCTTCAAGCTTTACCAAATGGACGTGAAGAGTGCCTTCCTCAATGGACCAATCAAGGAGGAGGTCTATGTTGAGCAACCTCCCGGCTTTGAAGATAGTGAGTACCCTAACCATGTTTATAGGCTCTCTAAGGCACTTTATGGGCTTAAGCAAGCCCCAAGAGCGTGGTATGAATGCCTTAGAGATTTCCTTATTGCAAATGGCTTCAAAGTCGGCAAGGCCGATCCTACTTTATTCACTAAAACTCTTGACAATGATTTGTATGTATGCCAAATTTATGTTGATGATATCATATTTGGGTCTACTAACGAATCTACATGTGAAGAATTTAGTAGGATCATGACAAAGAAATTCGAGATGTCAATGATGGGGGAGTTGAAGTATTTTCTAGGATTCCAAGTCAAGCAACTCCAAGAGGGCACCTTCATTAGTCAAACGAAGTATACTCAAGATATTCTAAGCAAGTTTGGAATGAAGGATGCCAAGCCCATCAAGACACCCAACCAATGGGCATCTCGACCTCGACACGGGAGGTAAGTCCGTGGATCAAAAGGTATACCGGTCGATGATTGGTTCATTGCTTTATTTATGTGCATCTCGACCAGACATTATGCTTTCCGTATGCATGTGTGCAAGATTCCAAGCCGACCCTAAGGAATCACACCTTACGGCCGTAAAACGAATCTTGAGATATTTGGCTTATACACCTAAGTTTGGACTTTGGTACCCTCGGGGATCCACATTTGATTTGATTGGTTATTCGGATGCCGATTGGGCGGGGTGTAAGATTAATAGAAAGAGCACATCGGGGACTTGCCAGTTCTTGGGAAGATCCTTGGTGTCTTGGGCTTCAAAGAAGCAAAATTCGGTCGCTCTTTCTACCGCCAAAGCCGAGTATATTGCCGCAGGCCATTGTTGCGCGCAATTGCTTTGGATGAGGCAAACCCTGCGGGACTACGGTTACAAACTAACCAAAGTTCCTCTTCTATGTGATAATGAAAGTGCAATCCGCGTGGCGGATAATCCCGTTGAGCATACCCGCACTAAACACATAGCCATTCGGTATCATTTTCTTAGGGATCACCAACAAAAGGGGGATATCGAGATTTCATACATTAACACTAAAGATCAATTAGCCGATATTTTTACCAAGCCACTTGATGAACAATCTTTTACCAGACTTAGGCATGAGCTCAATATTCTTGATTCTAGGAATTTCTTTTGCTGACTTGCACACATAGCTCTTAAGTATACCTTTGATCATGTCTCTTTGATATATGCTATGACTAATGTGTTTTCAAGTGTATTTCAAACCAAGTCATAGGTATATTGAAAGGGAATTGGAGTCTTCGGCGAAGACAAAGGCTTCCACTCCACTCTTCTACTCATCCTTCGCCGTCGCTCCGCCTCACTCTCCGTCTTTGGTATAATCTTCACTCATATGTTTTATTTGCCAAAGGGGAGAAAATAGTTAGGAAAGGGCTTATATCTCACTCAAAGTATCCGTTTTTGGCGATTCATGCCAAAGGGGGAGAAAGTATGAGCCCAAAGCAAAAGGACCGCACCACCACCCTAATTTTAAAATTAATGATTTTCAATTAGTATATTTCAAATTGGTATTTCATTGTGTTCTATAGGGGGAGAAAGTAGTACTTTCAAAATATATATCTTAAAACCCTCTTGAACTCTAAGAGGAGAATTTATTCGAGGGGGAGTTTTGTTTAGTCAAAAGAAAAGCATTTCAAACAAAAGGAGAAAATTTCAAATCTTGAAAATGCTTCCCAAAATCCTATTCATTTACCTTTGACTATCTTGCAAAAGGACTTTGAAAAGAATTTACAAAAGAATTTGCAAAAACAAAACATGTGGTGCAAATGTGGTCCAATATGTTAAAAATAAAGAAACGATCCATGCATATCTTGTAAGTATTTATATTGGCTCAATTCCAAGCAACCTTTGCACTTACATTATGCAAACTAGTTCATTTATGCACTTTTACATTTGCTTTGGTTTGTGTTGGCATCAATCACCAAAAAGGGGGAGATTGAAAGGGAATTAGGCTTACACCTAGCTCCTAAATAATTTTGGTGGTTGAATTGCCCAACGCAAATAATTGGACTAACTAGTTTGCTCTAGTGTATAAGTTATACAGGTGCCAAAGGTTCACACTTAGCCAATAAAAAGACCAAGTATTGGGTTCAACCAAAGAGCAAAGGGACAACCGAAGGCATCTCTGGTCTGGCGCACCAGACTGTCCGGTGTGCCACCAGACATGTCCGGTGCACCAGAGGACTCAAACTTCAAACTCGTCACCTTCGAGAAATTCCAGAGGCGACTCCGCTATAATTCACCGGACTGTCCGGTGTACACCGGACATGTCCGGTGCTCCAAGGAAGAGCGTCCTCCGGAACTCGCCAGCCTCGGGAATTCACTTCCGCTGCTCCGCTATAATTCACCGGACTGTCCGGTGTACACTGGACTGTCCAGTGTAACAGCGCGGCAACGGCTATTTCGGCGCCAACGGCTACCTGCGACGCATTAAATGCGCGCGCTGCGTGCGCAGAGGTCAGGAACGCCCATGCTGGCGCACCGGACAATCTACAGTGCATGTCCGGTGCGCCACCGGACATCCAGGCGGGCCCAGAAGATAGTGCTCCAACGGTCGACCCCAACGGCTTTTGGTGACGTGGCTGTCGCACCGGACATGTTCGGTGTGCACCGGACTGTCCGGTGCGCCATCGAACAGACAGCCTCACCAAACGGCTAGTTTGGTGGTTGGGGCTATAAATACCCCCAACCACCCACCATTCATTGCATCCAAGTTTTCCAGCTTCCAACCACTATACAAGAGCTAGCATTCATTACAAAGCACACCAAAAAGAGATCAAATCCTCTCCCAACTCCACACAAAGCCTTATTGACTAGAGAGAGTGATTTGTAGTGTTCATTTGAGCTCTTGCGCTTGGATCGCTTCTTTTCTTTGGCATTTCTTTTTGTGATCAAACACTCACTTGTAATTGAGGCAAGAGACACCAATCGTGTGGTGGTCCTTGCGGGAAGTTTGATTCCCAAGTGATTTGAGAAAGAGAAGCTCACTCGGTCCGAGGGACCATTTGAGAGAGGGAAGGGTTGAAAGAGACCCGGCCTTTGTGGCCTCCTCAACGGGGAGTAGGTTTGCGAGAACCGAACCTCGGTAAAACAAATCCGTGTGTCACACTCCTTATTCGCTAGCAATTTGTTTTGCGCCCTCTCTCGCGGACTCGATTATATTTCTAACGCTAACCCGGCTTGTAGTTGTGTTTATTTTTGTAAATTTTAGTTTCGCCCTATTCACCCCCCCCCCTCTAGGCGACTTTCACTTGTGCACTTAGGCGCAGGAACCTTTGGACATACGCCTGATGGTACTCCTCATGGTCCTGCGTGCACTGAAACAAAGCCTGAGCAGTGACTGGCTTTGTCTGAAAGCCTTGGAAGCTAGTGATTAGCATATCCTTGAGCTTCTGCCATGATGTGATTGTCTTTGGCCAGAGAGACGAGTATCAAGTTTGTGCTACACTTTTAACTGCCATGACGAAGGATTTTGCCATGACTGCAGTATTGCCCCCATATGAAGATATGGTTGCCTCGAAGCTCATTAGGAACTGCTTCGGGTCTGAGTGCCCATCATACATAGGAAGCTGAGGTGGCTTGTATGATGGGGGTCATGGGGTAGCCTGCAACTCTGCTGCTAGAGGAGAAGCATCATCAAAAGCGAAATTGCCATGATGGAAATCATCATACCATTCATCATCGTTGTATGAATTGTCTTGACGAAGCTCTCTATGTTGAGGCCTTCGGTCTTGGTCATCTTAGGTCAGATGACGCATTTCCTCAGCGGCCTCATCAATCTTCCTCTGAAGATCGGCGAGACGAAGCATCTTTTATTTCTTCTTCTGGACCTGTTGATGGATGACTTCGAGGTCCCTGATTTCTTGGTCCAACTCCTCCTGACGTGTTGGACTGGTAGCCTTCCTTTTTTGGCTCCTAGCTTCGTGTAATGTTTCTTGATTAACGTCCAGTGGCTGCAATGCAGCCCCTGGCCCTGATGACTTCTTCGGCGGCATGACGAAGGTGAGAGCACCTAGAGGGGGGTGAATAGGTGATCCTGTAAAACTTGAAAACTTAAGCCACAAAAACTTGGTTAAGCGTTAGCACAGTAAATGCCAAGTGGCTAGAGAGGAGTCTCAACAAAACACAATAACCACAAGAAATCAATCACAGAGATGGCACGGTGGTTATCCCGTGGTTCGGCCAAGACCAACGCTTGCCTACTCCACGTTGTGGCGTCCCAACGGACGAGGGTTGCAATCAACCCCTCTCAAGCGGTCCAAAGACCCACTTGAATACAACGGTGTTTTGCTTGCTTTTCTCAATCCCGTTTGCGAGGAATCTCCACAACTTGGAGCCTCTCGCCCTTACACTTGAAGTTCACAAAGAAGCAAAGAGCAAGGGGGGATTACCAACGCACACAAGACACAAGAATCAGAGTGTCAACACGCACACAAGTCGCAACAAGAGCTCGCAACACAACTCAATGAGTTCACTACTCCACTAGAGCTCTATATGCTATCACACTGAAACAAATGCGCGGAATCGAGGTCTTGGTGCTTAGGAATGTTGTAGGAATGCTTGGTGTTCTCCTCCATGTGCCTAGGGGTCCCTTTTATAGCCCCAAGGCAGCTAGGAGCCGTTGAGAGCATTCTAGGAAGGCTGATCTTGCCTTCTGTCGACTGGCGCACCAGACAGTCTGGTGCACACCGGACAATGTCCGGTGCCCGATTTCCTTCCAAAAATGGCGCAGTCGACCGTTGGCAGTCTGAGAGCCGTTGGCGCACCGGACATGTCCGGTGCACACCGGACAGTCCGGTGCCCCCTTCTAGCCGTTGGCTTGGCCACGTGTCCCGCGCAGATTGCGCGGCCGACCGTTGGCCCGGCCGACCGTTGGCTCACCAGACAGTCCGGTGCACACCGGACAGTCCGGTGAATTATAGTCGTACGTCGTCGGTGAATTCCCGAGAGCGGCCACTTCGCTCGAGCCAGCCTGGCGCACCGGACACTGTCCGGTGCGCCACCGGACAGTCCGGTGCTCCCAGACTGAGCAGAGTCTTGGCTGCTCGAGCCAAGACATTTTCAATTGGATTTTTCCTGTTTCCAGCACTTAGACACAATACATTAGTCCATAAAACAATGTACTAAGTCTGAGAAACATACCTCTATCCTTTATTTGTACTTTGTCCACCTTTTTACACTTAGGCACTTGTGTTGGACACTAAATCACCAAAATACTTAGAAATGGCCCAAGGGCACATTTCCCTTTCAATCTCCCCTTTTTTGGTGATTTATGCCAACACAACATAAAGCAAGTAGAACAAGTACAAAATCAATTCAAATAAGAACTCAATAATTGTTTTGATTCAATTTTGACATATATGGATCATCATTTGCCACCACTTGATTTGTTTTTGCAAATCAAACCCAAATTTTTATCTCTAAGTCAAACATACTTGTTAAAACATAAAGAGAGTCATTACAAGAGAAATTGATTCAAGATTTCAAAAACTCCCCCTTTTTCCCATAATCAACATTTCTCCCCACAAGAAGCCAACTTTTGACAAGAGAGACAATAAAAGAGTTTTGACAAACAAAAAGCTCTATTTTACTATTTTCAAAATCTCTCAAGTGGTAGCTGATCCATTTATCGCTTTGGTCTTTATTTTCTCCCCCTTTGGCATCAAGCACCAAAACAGGATCAATCTTGGCCCTTTAACCCCATTGCCTCACCAAAATCTTCAAATGAGAATACAAAGGCAATAAGAGTACATGAGATGAACTTGGAACAAGTTACCCTTTCATCGGAGTGCAGTGGAAGTCTTTCATGGTCCAAGTCCACCTTTCCCTTTCAAACCTCCTTTGAGACTAAATCAAGCAAACTCAAGCAAACGGTTAGTCCCAAAGGGTCAAGTTGTAGCACAGCTCCCCCTAAATATGTGCATCACTTGCAAAAAGGACTTGTGAGGTCCAGGGAGTGTTTGTACAACTTGAGCACCACAAGTAAGCAACAAAATGCATAAGGAACATGATCAAAGGCATAAATACATGTATGCTATAAATCAATCCAAGTTCCACGAATCTAGGACATTTAGCTCACTACGCAGCCTGCAAAAGGTCTTTTCATCTAAAGGCTTGGTAAAGATATCTGCTAGCTGGTTCTCGGTGCTAACATGAAATACTTCAATATCTCCCTTTTGCTGGTGGTCTCTCAAAAAGTGATGCCGGATGTCAATGTGCTTTGTGCGGCTGTGCTCAACAGGATTTTCCGCTATTCGGATGGCACTCTCATTATCACATAGGAGTGGGACTTTGCTCAGATTGTAGCCAAAGTCCCGGAGGGTTTGCCTCATCCAAAGTAGTTGCGCGCAACACTGTCCTGCGGCAACATACTCGGCCTCAGCGGTGGATAGGGCAACGGAAGTTTGTTTCTTAGAGTTCCACGACACCAGGGACCTTCCTAAGAATTAGCACGTCCCCGATGTACTCTTCCTATCGACCTTACATCCAGCATAGTCGGAATCTGAATATCCAATCAAGTCAAAGTTAGACCCCTTTGGATACCAGATCCCGAAGCAAGGCGTAGCGACTAAATATCGAAGAATCCGCTTCACAGCCACTAAGTGACACTCCTTAGGATCGGATTGAAATCTAGCACACATGCATACGCTAAGCATAATATCCGGTCTACTAGCACACAAATAAAGTAAAGACCCTATCATAGACCGGTATGCTTTTTGATCAACGGACTTACCTCCTTTGTTGAGGTCGGTGTGCCCATCAGTTCCCATTGGCGTCTTTGCGGGCTTGGCGTCCTTCATCCCAAACCGCTTTAGCAAGTCTTGCGTGTACTTTGTTTGGGAGATGAAGGTGCCGTCCTTGAGTTGCTTCACTTGGAATCCAAGGAAGTAGTTCAACTCGCCCATCATCGACATCTCGAATTTCTGCGTCATCACCCTGCTAAACTCTTCACAAGACTTTTGGTTAGTAGAACCAAATATTATGTCATCGACATAAATTTGGCACACAAAAAGATCGCCATCACAAGTCTTAGTGAAAAGAGTTGGATCGGCTTTCCCAACCTTGAAAGCATTAGCAATTAAAAAGTCTCTAAGGCATTCATACCATGCTCTTGGGGCTTGCTTAAGTCCATAGAGCGCCTTAGAGAGCTTACACACGTGGTCGGGGTACCGTTCATCCTCGAAGCCAAGGGGTTGCTCCACGTACACCTCCTCCTTGATCGGCCCGTTGAGGAAAGCGCTCTTCACATCCATTTGGTACAACCTAAAAGAATGGTGAGCGGCATATGCTAGCAAAATACGAATTGATTCTAGCCTAGCCACAGGAGCGAACGTCTCCTCAAAGTCCAAACCTGCGACTTGGGCATAATCTTTTGCCACAAGTCAAGCCTTGTTCCTCGTCACCACCCCGTGCTCGTCCTGTTTGTTGCGAAACACCCATTTGGTTCCCACAATATTTTGCTTGGGACGAGGCACCAGTGTCCAAACTTCATTGCGCTTGAAATTGTTGAGTTCCTCCTGCATGGCCAACACCCAGTCCGGATCCAGCAAGGCCTCTTCTACCCTAAAAGGCTCAATAGAAGAGACAAAGGAGTAATGCTCACAGAAATTAACTAATCTTGAACGAGTAGTTACTGCCTTGCTAATATCACCCATTATTTGGTCGACGGGATGATCCCTTTGGATCGTCGCTCGAACTTGGGTTGGAGGTGCCTGAGGTGCTTCTTCCTCTTCAACTTGATCATCCTGCGCTCCCCCTTGATCATGCGCCTCCACTTGAGGTACCTGTTTGTCATCTTGGGTTGGGGGATGCACCATAGTTGAGGAAGACGGTTGATCTTGCTCCAATTGTTCCTGAGGCCGCACATCTCCAATCGCCATGGTGCGTATCGCGGCCGTTGGAACGTCTTCTTCATCTATATCATCAAGATCAACAACTTGCTCTCTTGGAGAGCCATTAGTCTCATCAAATACAACGTCGCTAGAGACTTCAACCAAACCCGATGATTTGTTGAAGACCCTATATGCCTTTGTATTTGAATCATAACCTAATAAAAACCCTTCTACAGCTTTGGGAGCAAATTTAGAGGTTCTACCTTTCTTCACAAGAATATAACACTTGCTCCCAAATACACGAAAATAAGACACATTAGGTTTGTTACCAGTTAGCAGCTCATATGAAGTCTTTTTGAGGAGGCAGTGAAGGTAGACCCTGTTGATGGCGTGGCAAGCCGTGTTCACGGCTTCTGACCAAAAACGTTCGGGGGTCTTGAACTCTCCAAGCATAGTCCTCGCCATGTCAATGAGCGTCCTGTTCTTCCTTTCTACCACACCATTTTGCTGAGGTGTGTAGGGAGCGGAGAACTCGTGCTTGATCCCCTCCTCCTCAAGGAACTCCTCCACTTGAAGGTTCTTGAACTCGGACCCATTGTCGCTTCTTATCTTCTTCACCTTGAGCTCAAACTCATTTTGAGCTCTCCTTAGGAAGCGCTTGAGGGTCCCTTGGGTTTCAGACTTATCCTGCAAAAAGAACACCCAAGTGAAGCGGGAAAAGTCATCAACAATAACTAGACCATACTTACTTCCTCCTATGCTCAGATAGGCGATGGGTCCGAAGAGGTCCATATGCAGCAGCTCCAGAGGTCTTGAAGTGGTCATCACATTCTTGCTGTGATGTGCTCCTCCCACTTGTTTACCTGCTTGACAAGCTGCACAAGGTCTATCTTTTTCGAATTGCACGTTAGTCAAACCTATCATGTGTTCTCCCTTTAGAAGCTTGTGAAGGTTCTTCATCCCCACATGTGCTAAGCGGCGATGCCACAGCCAGCCCATGCTAGTCTTAGCAATTAAGCATGCATCTAGACCGGCCTCCTCTTTTGCAAAATCAACTAAATAGAGTTTGCTGTCTAATACACCCTTAAAAGCTAATGAACCATCACTTCTTCTAAAGACAGACACATCTACATTTGTAAATAGACAATTATATCCCATATTACATAATTGACTAACAGATAGTAAATTATATCCAAGAGACTCAACTAAAAACACATTAGAGATAGAGTGTTCATTTGATATTGCAATCTTGCCTAAGCCTTTCACCTTGCCTTGGTTCCCATCACCGAATATGATTGAATCTTGGGAATCCTTATTCTTGACGTAGGAGGTGAACATCTTCTTCTCCCCCGTCATATGGTTTGTGCATCCGCTGTCGATAATCCAGCTTGAATCCCTGGATGCATAAACCTGCAAGGCAAATTTAGGCTTGGGTCTTAGGAACCCAACTCTTGTTGGGTCCTACAAGGTTAGTCACAATTGTCTTAGGGACCCAAATGCAAGTTTTATCACCCTTGCATTTTGCCCCTAATTTTCTAGCAACTATCTTCCTATCCTTTCTACAAATAGTAAAGGAAGCATTTAAAACATGATAAATTGTAGAGGGTCCATTCATAACTTTCCTAGGAACATGAACAATATTCTTTCTAGGCACATGATGAATATTTTTCCTAGGCATATCTCTACCATGCATATAGGAAGAACTGGGAGCAAACATAGCATAAGAATCATAGGCATGTGAATCAAAAGCATTACAACTCCTATGAGACTGTCTTCTATCATTGTACATAAAAGCATGGTTCCTTTTAGTACTACTTGCCATAGGGGCCTTCCCTTTCTCCTTGGCGGAGATGGGAGCCTTATGGCTTGTTAAGTTCTTGGCTTCCCTCTTGAAGCCAAGCCCATCCTTAATTGAGGGGTGTCTACCAATCGTGTAGGCATCCCTAGCAAATTTTAGTTTATCAAAATCACTTTTGCTAGCCTTAAGTTGGGCATTAAGACTAGCCATTTCATCATTTAACTTTGCAATAGAAGCTATGTGTTCACTACAAGCATCAATATCAAAATCTTTACATCTATTGCAAATAACAACATTTTCTACACAAGTTGTTGATTTACTAGCTATTTCTAACTTAGCATTCAAATCATCATTAATGCTCTTTAAGCTAGAAATTGTCTCATGGCAAGAAGATAATTCACAAGAAAGCATTTCATTTCTCTTAACTTCTAAGGCATGAGATTTTTGTGCTTCTACAAATTTGTCATGTTCTTCATACAACAAGTCCTCTTGTTTTTATAAAAGCCTATTCTTATCATTCAAGGCATCAATCAATTCATTAATTTTATCAACCTTGGTTCTATCTAGGCCCTTAAATAAACATGAATAATCTATTTCATCCTCATCACTAGATTCGTCCTCACTTGAAGAAGCATAAGTAGAGTTTCGAGTACATACCTTCTTCTCCCTTGCCATAAGGCATGTGTGACGCTCGTTGGGGAAGAGGGATGACTTGTTGAAGGCGGTGGCGGCGAGTCCTTCATTGTCGGAGTCGGACGAGGAGCAATCTGAATCCCACTCCTTGCCAAGATGTGCCTCGCCCTTTGCCTTCTTATAGTTTTTCTTCTTCTCCCTCTTGTTCCCTTGATCCTGATCACTATCATTGTCGGGACAGTTAGCAATAAAATGACCAACCTTACCACATTTGAAGCATGAGCGCTTCCCCTTTGTCTTGGTCTTGCTTGGCTGCTCCTTGCGACCCTTTAGCGCCGTCTTGAATCTTTTGATGATGAGGGCCATCTCCTCATCATTAAGTCCGACCGCCTCAATTTGTGCCACCTTGCTAGGTAGCGCCTTCTTGCTTCTTGTTGCCTTGAGAGCAAGGGGTTGAGGCTCGTTGATTGGACCATTCAATGCGTCGTCCACGTATCTTGCCTCCTTGATCATCATTCGCCCGCTTACGAATTTTCCAAGGACTTCTTCGGGCGACATTTTGGTGTACCTGGGATTCTGACGAATATTATTCACCAAATGAGGATCAAGAACGGTAAAGGACCTTAGCATCAATCGGACGACATCGTGGTCCGTCCATCGCGTGCTTCCGTAGCTCCTTATTTTGTTGATAAGGGTCTTGAGCCGGTTGTAGGTTTGGGTTGGCTCCTCGCCCCTTATCATCGCGAATCGTCCAAGCTCTCCCTCCACCAACTCCATCTTGGTGAGCAAGGTGACGTCGTTCCCCTCATGAGAAATCTTGAGGGTGTCCCAGATCTGCTTGGCATTGTCCAAGCCGCTCACTTTATGGTATTCGTCCCTGCACAAGGATGCTAACAACACAGTAGTGGCTTGTGCATTTCTATGAATCTGTTCATTAATAAAAATAGGACTATCCGAGCTATCAAACTTCATTCCATTCTCAACAATCTCCCATATGCTTGGATGGAGAGAGAATAGGTGACTACGCATTTTGTGGCTCCAAAATCCGTAGTCCTCCCCATCAAAGTGTGGAGGCTTGCCGAGAGGAATGGAGAGCAAATGTGAATTTGAACTTTGAGGAATACGCGAATAATCGAAAGAAAAGTTTGAGTTAACCGTCTTTCGTTTGTCGTAGTCATTGTCGTCGTTGTCCTTATGAGAAGAAGTGGATTCATCACTGTCATCGTAGTAGACGATCTCCTTGATGCGTCTCGACTTCTTCTTCCTTCCATCTTTGCGTCTATGGCCCGAGCCCGAGTCGGTAGGCTTATCATCCTTAGGCTCGTTGACGAAGGACTCCTTCTCTTTGTCGTTGATCATGATTCCCTTCCCCTTAGGATCCATCTCTTCGGGCGATTAGTCCCTTTGTGAAGAGAACGACTCTGATACCAATTGAGAGCACATAGAGGGGGGGTGAATAGGTGATCCTGTAAAACTTGAAAACTTAAGCCACAAAAACTTGGTTAAGCGTTAGCACAGTAAATGCCAAGTGGCTAGAGAGGAGTCTCAACAAAACACAATAACCACAAGAAATCAATCACAGAGATGGCACGGTGGTTATCCCGTGGTTCGGCCAAGACCAACGCTTGCCTACTCCACGTTGTGGCGTCCCAACGGACGAGGGTTGCAATCAACCCCTCTCAAGCGGTCCAAAGACCCACTTGAATACCACGGTGTTTTGCTTGCTTTTCTCAATCCCGTTTGCGAGGAATCTTCACAACTTGGAGCCTCTCGCCCTTACACTTGAAGTTCACAAAGAAGCACAGAGCAAGGGGGATTAGCAACGCACACAAGACACAAGAATCAGAGTGTCAACACGCACACAAGTCGCAACAAGAGCTCGCAACACAACTCAATGAGTTCACTACTCCACTAGAGCTCTATATGCTATCACACTGAAACAAATGCGCGGAATCGAGGTCTTGGTGCTTAGGAATGTTGTAGGAATGCTTGGTGTTCTCCTCCATGCGCCTAGGGGTCCCTTTTATAGCCCCAAGGCAGCTAGGAGCCGTTGAGAGCATTCTAGGAAGGCTGATCTTGCCTTCTGTCGACTGGCGCACCGGACAGTCCGGTGCACACCGGACAATGTCCGGCGCCCGATTTCCTTCCAAAAATGGCGCAGTCGACCGTTGGCAGTCTGAGAGCCGTTGGCGCACCGGACATGTCCGGTGCACACCGGACAGTCCGGTGCCCCCTTCTAGCTGTTGGTTTGGCCACGTGTCCCGCGCAGATTGCGCGGCCGACCGTTGGCCCGGTCGACCGTTGGCTCACCGGACAGTCCGGTGCACACCGGACAGTCCGGTGAATTATAGCCGTACGTCGCCGGTGAATTCCTGAGAGCGGCCACTTCGCTCGAGCTAGCCTGGCGCACCGGACAGTGTCCGGTGCGCCACCGGACAGTCCAGTGCTCCTAGACTGAGCAGAGTCTTGGTTGCTCGAGCCAAGACATTTTCAATTGGATTTTTCCTGTTTCCAGCACTTAGACACAATACATTAGTCCATAAAACAATGTACTAAGTCTGAGAAACATACCTCTATCCTTGATTTGTACTTTGTCCACCTTTTTACACTTAGGCACTTGTGTTGGACACTAAATCACCAAAATACTTAGAAATGGCCCAAGGGCACATTTCCCTTTCAGAAGGTCAATGCTTGCCGAAGGTGGTCGAGTGAGTTCACCGGAGGTGGGCGCCAATGTTGGTCACTTGTTCTCAAAAGCTATAGATCGAGAACAAGGCAACACAATTGTTAATGATTAAAGACCTTCGTCCTTCGAAACATTATTTCCTTTCGGATATAATGATCTTCAGATGAAGGTCATGAAGGATGTACCTTCATCATTTCAATATGCTAAGATACAAACATGGACATATGAAACGGAGAAAGAGCATGAATAACCATCTTTTATCATCAGATTATTCACATTGTCATTATATAATCATGAACAAACATCAATGATATTTAAGTTACATTTGTACCTTCTGCTTGACAGAAGATAGAAATCCGAGAGTGATGTGCGTGTGATTACAAGTCAGCGTGAACAGTACGGTGTTACTGTTCATCTATTTATAGGCACAGGACGCCGCCTGAGCAAAATTACATTCATGTCCCTGACATTTACTGTTAGGCAAAAGGTAAGTTGTCGAGGACTAGGTAGTCTTTTCTCTTTTAGGTCGGTTTCATTCTCCACCACCGTCCTTGTGCTAAGATAAAGCTTTTCCAGCCATAGCTTCGGAGCTGATTCATCCATCTTCCTGGTCACGCTTTTCATACCATGCACACCTTCATCTTATAGCCGAAGCTTCCTGTGATAGTATATTATACTAGAAAGCATGTTAGTCGTGTTTTTTAGGACCTTCGGAAGATGAAGGCCCCCAACACTTAGCATTAGAGGAAGTAAGTATGCTCTCATTATTGTTGATGACTATTTCCGCTTCACTTGGGTATTCTTTTTGCAGGATAAATCTGAAACCCAAGAAACCCTCAAGCGCTTCCTAAGGCGGGCTCAAAATGAGTTTGTGCTAAAGGTGAAGAAGATCAGGAGCGACAACAGATCGAAATTCAAGAACCTTCAAGTAGAAGAGTACCTTGAGTTGGAAGGATCATGCATGAGTTCTCCGCCCCTACACTCCACAGCAAAATGGCTTAGTGGAGAGAAATAACAGGATGCTCATCGACATGGCAAGAACTATGCTGGGGAATACAAGACGCTGGAACAGTTTTGGTCGGAAGCCATGAATACGGCTTGAGATGCCATAAACCACCTCTACCTTGATCGCCTCCTCAAGAAGACGGCATTTGAACTTCTAACAGGTAACGAACCTAATGTTTCTTACTTTCGTGTATTTGGGAGCAAATGCTACATTTTGGTTAAGAATGGTAGGCATTCAAAGTTTGCTCCTAAAGCCATTGGAGGGTTGAAAGTCGCCTGGAGGGGGGTGAATAGACGAAACCTGAAAATTATAAACTTCAAACATGCACTTCACCCGGGGTTAGGATTAGAAATAAATAATTGTGAATTCAGAGTGCGGAAGATAGTTCTTCTTGCTATGAGTTGCTCAATCAATGCGGATAACTTTGGGAGCTAACTCAAAATGTTGTGAGCAAGAGAACTTTAGAGAGAGAGGAGAGGGAAGAAACAAATCGAGTGATGAGGCTCAACACAAATGAACACGATGATTTGTTTCCCGAGGTTCGGTTCTGAAAGGGAAATAGGGTTAACCTTTTTCCGAGTATTAATTTTGGTGGTTGAATGCCCAACACAAATATTGAACTGACTAGTTTGCTCTAGATTATATGTTCTACAGGTGCATAATGGTTCGACACAAACCAATAAAAGATTGAATATAGGGTTCAAATACAAAGGAGCAAAGAAACCGAGTGTGCCCTGGTCTGGCGCACCGGACTGTCCGGTGTGCCACCGGACAGTGTCCGGTGCACAAGGACCGTACAGTCTCAAACTCGCCACTCTCGGGTTTCTCAGGGCGCGCTCCGCTATAATTCACAGGACTGTCCGGTGTGCCACCAGACTGTCCGGTGTGACAGCAGAGCAATGGCTACTTCGCGCAACGGTCGCCTGCAAAAGCTGAAGATCAGAGCTACAGTGAAGAACAGTGCACGCAGAGTCAGAGCCGCACGTCAGAGGTGCACCGGACACTGAACAGTGCCTGTCTGGTGCGGCACCGGACTGTCCGGTGCCACTAGAGGACAAAGCCTCCAACGATCATAAGCTCCAGAACCCTAACGGTTGGGTGACAGGGCTGGCGCACCGGACAGTGTCCGGTGCGCCCATCGACAGCAGCCCTCCCCAACGGTTGTTTGGTGGTTGAGGGCTATAAATACCCCCCCGCAACCACCACCACTCCAACCATCCAAGCATTCCACACATTGCATTCAATATAAGAGCAATAGACTTCACTCCAAGACACAAATCAAAGCGATCGATCCACTCAAAGTCTCTAGCGCATTAGGACTTGTGAGAGGATCACTTGTGTTTCTTGTTGCTCTTGTTTGCTTGGTTGGCTTTCTTTTCTTTTCCTTGTTTCTCTCAAGTGCTTTGTAAGCAAGGCAAGAGACACCAATTGTGTGGTGGTCCTTACGAGGTCTAAGTGACCTGTGAGAAGTAAAGAAGAAAGCTCACTCGGTCTAAGTGACAGTTTGAGAGAGGGAAAGGGTTGAAAGAGACCCGGTCTATGTGACCACCTCAACGGGGACTAGGTTCTTTGGAACCGAACCTCGGTAAAACAAATCACCGTGTTCATCTGCTTTATTTCTTGGTTGATTTGTTTTCCCCTCTCTCCCGGACTTGATATTTGTTCTAACGCTAACCCCGGCTTGTAGTGTGTTTAAAGTTGTAAAATTCAGATTCTGCCTATTCACCCCCTCTAGGTGACTTTCAATTGGTATCAAAGCTCGGTTCTTCATTAGAGTCTAACAACTCGAAGTGATGTCGGGAGGATCCACCAAGAGGGAGATGAAAACCAGCGATAAGGCCACAAGCCACGGGAAGGCTCCATCAAGGGAGTCCGGCACCAAAGGGAAGGAGGGATCCCCTCCTCACATCAAGTCACATCGGAGTGGCGTCAAGAAGAAAAAGATGAAGAAAGTGGTCTACTACGAGACTGACTCTTCGTCGGCCTCCACATCCGGCTCCATCACGGCGTCCGTCACTTCTAAGTGTCATGAGCGCAAGAAGTATAGTAAGATGCCACTTCGTTATCCCCACATTTCTAAGCGCGCTCCTTTACTTTCTGTTCCATTTGGCAAACCACCATATTTTGATGGTGAGGATTATTGTATGTGGAGTGATAAAATGAGGCATCACCTAACCTCACTCCACGCAAGCATATGGGACATTGTTGAGTTTGTAGCGCAGATTTAACTCCCAAGCAACTACTATACTCCTCGCCTCTTTATGTCGAGAGGAGTATAATAAGGTGCAAGGGTTAAAAAGTGCCAAGGAGATTTGGGACGTCCTAAAGACCGCGCACGAAGGAGATGAGGTGACCAAGATCACCAAGCGGGAGACGATCGAGGGGGAGCTCGGTCGATTCATCCTCAACCAAGGAGAAGAGCCACAAGCAATGTACAACCGGCTCAAGACCTTAGTGAATCAAGTGCGCAACCTCATGAGCACAAAATGGGATGACCATGAGATGGTCAAGGTTATTTTAAGATCCCTTGTTTTTCGCAATCCTACTCAAGTACAATTAATTCGTGGGGATTCTAGATACAAATTAATGTCTCCTGAAGAAGTGATAGGAAAGTTTGTGAGCTTTGAACTAATGATCAAAGGCTCCAAACACATCGTCGACTTGGAGCAAGGCGGCACCTCCACACCCGAGGTGCGACCCATCACATTCTAAGCGACGGAAGAGAAGAAAGGATAATCTACATCAAGTAGGCTCCCCATCGACGCCTCCAAGCTCGACAATGAGGAGATGACGCTCATCATCAAGAGCTTCCGTCAAATCCTCAAGCAAAGGAGGGTGAAAGACTACAAACCCCACTCCAAGAGGGTGTGCTACAAGTGTGGTAAGCCCAGTCATTTTATTGCAAAAAGTCCAATGTCTAGTGATAGTGACAGGGGCGATGACAAGAGGGGGAAGAAGGAAAAGAAGAGGTACTACAAGAAGAAGGGCGGCGATGCCCACGTATGTCGGGAATAGGACTCCTATGAGAGCTCCACCGACTCCTCCTCCGACGAGGATGCCACCAACATCGCCGTCAATAAGGGCCTCCTCTTCCCCAACGTCGGCCACAAGTGCCTCATGGCAAAGGACGGCAAAAAGAAGAAGGTACAAACTAGAACCACCCCAAGTATACTACATCTAGTGATGAGGGTAGTTCTAGTGAAGATGAAGACGATTTGCTTACTCTTTTTTCCAACCTTAACATGCAACAAAAAGAGAAATTAAATGAATTGATAGGAGCCATTCATGAGAAGGATGAACTTTTGGATAGCCAAGAGGAATTCCTTATTAAAGAAAACAAAAAGCATGTTAAAGTAAAAAATGCTTATGCTCAGGAAGTAGAGAAAAATGAAAACTTGACTAAGGAGGTTAGCATTTGCCATGATTCAATTACCAATCTTAGAAATGAAAATGCTAGTTTATATGCTAAGATTGATAAATTGAATGAATCAATTTCTAGCCTTAGAACCGAAAATGCTAGTTTAATTTCCAAGGCTAAAGATTTAAATGTTTGCAATGATTCTATTTCATGTCTTAGAAATGAGAATGCCATATTACATGCTAAGATAGATGAATTAAATGTTTGCAAACCCTCTACATCTACTGTTGATCATGTTACTATCTGTACTAGATGTAGAGACATTAATGTTGATGCTATAAATGGTCACCTTGCTTTAATTAAACAACAAAATGATCATATATCTCAATTAACTGCTAAAATTAATGAGCATGAAATTGAAAATGAAAAGTTTAAATTTGCTAGAAGCATGCTCTATTATGGAAGACGCCCTGGCATTAAGGATGGCATTGGTTTCCAATAGGGAAGCAATATCAAGCTTAATGCGCCTAAAAGATTGTCTAATTTTGTAAAGGGCAAGGCACCCATGGTTCAGGATAATAAGGGCTATATTTTATATCCTGCTGATAATCCCGAACACAAAATTAGGAGAATTCATGCTAAGAAATCTCATTCTGATTCTCACTATGCTTTTATGTATAAGAATGAGGCTTCTAGCTCTAGGCATCCAACCCATGTTAAATTGCCTAAAAAGAAAACTCCTACTGCATCAAATGAGCCTAACATTTCATTTAAGACTTTTGATGCATCTTATGTGCTTACTAACAAATCAGGCGAAGTAGTTGCCAAATATGTTGGGGGCAAATATAAGGGCTCAAAAACTTGTGTTTGGGTACCCAAGGTGCTTGTTTCTAACATCAAAGGACCAAAGACTGTTTGGATACCTAAGAACAAGGCCTAAATTGTTTTGCAGGTTTATGCATCCGGGGCTCAAGTTGGATAATTGATAGCGGGTGCACAAACCACATGACAGGGGAGAAAAGGATGTTCTCCTCCTACGAGAAAAACGAAGATCCCCAGAGAGCTATTACATTTAGGGATGGGAATCAAGGTTTTGTCAAAGGACTTGATATAGGTGTTACTGTCTTTAGAAGAAGTGATGATTCAGTAGCATTTAAGGGGGTATTAGAGGGTCAGCTATACTTAGTTGATTTTAACAAAGCTGAACTCGATACTTGCTTAATTGCTAAGACCAATATGGATTGGCTCTGGCATCACCGACTATCCCATGTTGGGATGAAGAATCTTCACAAGCTTCTAAAGGGAGAACACATTTTGGGACTAACAAATGTTCATTTTGAGAAAGACAGGATTTGTAGCGCATGCCAAGCAGGAAAGCAAGTTGGCGCTCATCATCCCCACAAGAACATCATGTCGACAGACAGGCCGCTTGGGCTACTTTACATGGATTTATTCGGCCCGATCGCTTACATAAGCATCGACGAGAGTAAGTATTGTCTTGTAATTGTGGATGACTATTCTTGCTTCACTTGGGTATTCTTTTTGCAGGAAAAATCTCAAACCCAAGAGACCTTAAAGGGATTCTTGAGATGGGCTCAAAATGAGTTTGGGTTGAGAATCAAAAAGATAAGAAGCGACAACGAGACGGAGTTCAAGAACTCACAAATCGAAGGCTTTCTTGAGGATGAGGGCATCAAGCATGAGTTCTCTTCTCCCTACACACCTCAACAAAATGGTGTAGTGGAGAGGAAGAATAGAAATCTACTGGACATGGCAAAAACCATGCTTGATGAATACAAGACTCCGGACCGATTTTGGGCTGAGGCGATTAACACTGCCTGCCACTCCATCAACCGGCTCTACCTTCATCGAATCCTCAAGAAGACATCTTACGAACTCCTAACCGGTAAAAAGCCTAATGTTTCATATTTTAGAGTCTTTGGTAGCAAATGTTTTATTCTTATTAAAAGAGGTAGAAAATCTAAATTTGCTCCCAAGGCTGTAGAAGGCTTTTTACTAGGATATGACTCGAACACACGGGCATATAGAGTCTTCAACAAATCCATTGGATTAGTTGAGGTTTCTTGTGACATTGTATTTGATGAGACTAATGGCTCCCAAGAGGAGCAAGTTGATCTTGATGAACTAGATGATGAAGTGGCTTCATGCATCACGCTAAGGAACATGTCCATTGGGGATGTGTGTCCTAAGGAATCCGAAGAGCCTCCACAAGCACAAGATTAACCGTCATCTTCCATGCAAGTATCTCCACCCACCCAAGATGAGGAACAGGCTCAAGATGATGAAGATCAAGAGGATGAGCCACCTCAAGAGAAGGACAATGATCAAGGGGGAGATCAAGTCAATAAGGACAAGGAAGATGAGCAAGAGATTTAGGGTCAAAGACCAACACACCCAAGAGTCCACCAAGCAATTCAAAGAGATCACCCCATGAACTCAATCCTCGGTGACATTCATAAGGGGGTAACCACTAGATCTCGAGTTGCACATTTTTGTGAACACTACTCTTTTGTGTCCTCTATTGAGCAATACAGGGTGGAGGATGCACTAAGAGATTCGGATTAGGGTGTTGGCAATGCAAGAGGAGCTCAACAACTTCGCGAGAAATGAGGTATGCCATTTAGTTCCATGTCCTAACCAAAATGTTGTAGGTACCAAGTGGGTATTCCGCAACAAGCAAGATGAGCATGGTGTGGTGATAAGGAATAAAGCCCGACTTGTAGCCAAAGGTAATTCACAAGTCGAAGGTTTGGATTTTGATGAAACTTATGCACATGTAGCTAGGCCTGAGTCAATTCGCATATTACTTGCCTATGCTACTTACCATGGCTTTGAGCTTTATCAAATGGACATGAAAAGTGCCTTCCTCAATGGACCAATCAAGGAAGAGGTCTATGTTGAGCAACCTCCCAGCTTTGAAGATAGTGAGTACCCTAACCATGTGTATAAACTCTCAAAGGCGCTTTATGGGCTCAAGCAAGCCCCAAGAGCATGGTATGAATGCCTGCGAGATTTCCTTATCACTAATGGCTTCAAAGTCGGTAAAGCCGATCCTACAATCTTTACTAAAACTATTGCAAAAGATTTGTTTGTATGTCAAATTTATGTTGATGATATCATATTTGGGTCTACTAACAAATCTACTTGTGAAGAGTTTAATAGGATCATGATACAAAAATTTGAGATGTCTATGATGGGGGAGTTGAAGTATTTCCTAGGATTTCAAGTCAAGCAACTCCAAAACGACACCTTCATCAGCCAAACAAAGTGCATTCAAGACATACTTACCAAGTTTGGAATGAAGGATGCCAAGCCCATCAAGACTCCCATGGGAACTAATGGGCATCTCGACCTCGACACGGGAGGTAAGTCCGTAGATCAAAAGGTATACCGGTCGATGATAGGATCTTTACTCTATTTATGTGCATCTCGACCAGATATTATGCTTTCCATATGCATGTGTATAAGGTTCCAAGTCGATCCTAAGGAAGTTCACCTTAGGTCCGTGAAGAGAACCATGAGATACTTAGTTTACACTCCTAAGTTTGGACTTTGGTACCCTAAGGGATCCACTTTTGATTTGATAGGATATTCCGATGTCGATTGGGCAGGATGTAAAATTGATAGGAAGAGCACATCAGGGACTTGTCAGTTTCTGGGGAGATCCCTGGTGTCTTGGGCTTTAAATAAACAAAACTCAGTAGCTCTTTCTACCGCCGAAGCCGAGTATATTGTCGCAGGCCATTGTGTCGCGCAATTGCTTTGGATGAGGCAAACCCTCAGGGACTATAGATACAAATTGAGCAAAGTCCCTCTCCTATGTGATAATGAGAGTGCAATCTACATGGTGGACAATCCCGTTGAACACAGTCGCACTAAGCACATAGACATTCAATATCACTTTTTGAGAGATCACCAACAAAGGGGGGATATCAAGATTGCTTATGTTAGCACCAAAGAACAATTAGCCGATATCTTTACCATGCCTTTAGATGAGAAAACCTTTAGCAAACTTAGGAATGAGCTAAATATTCTTGATTCTCGGAATTTTGATTGAAACATTGCACACATAGCTCATTTGTATACCTTTGATCATATCTCTTTCATGACTACGGCTAATGTGTTTTCAAGTGTATTTCTATGCTAAGTCTTAGATTGAAAGGGAAATGGAGTCTTCGGCGAAGACAAGGCTTCCACTCCACTCTAACAGTATCATTTACCCTTCGCCGTCACTCCACATCACTCTCAAATTGCTATAATCTTTCACTCATATTTACTTGTACCAATGGGGGAGAAAATAAATAGGGCTCTCAATGTCTCTGTTTTTGGCGATTAATGCCAAAGGGGGAGAAATATTAAGCCCAAAGCAAAAGGACTGTTGGGGACTTGTTCTCAAATGCTTCGGATTAAGAACAAGGCAACATAAAAAGTGTTAAATGATAAGGCCCTTCGTCCTTTAAAACATTATTTCCCTTCGGGATATAATGTGTTCCGGACGAAGGTCACAAACAACATATCTTCGTAAGCACAATAAATTATGACGAAGAACTTACATGCAACATAAAAAGCAATATAAACATTTAAATATTGTCACAACGTCATTTATATTTTATTATCATATAAAAATAGAAATGACTTCAGATTACAAGTGTACCTTCGGATGGTAGGAAGGCAAAAGTACAAAGATGACGGAAAGCGAATGCCAAGTCAGCGTGAACAGTACGGGAGTACTGTTCATCTATTTATAGGCGTGGGACGTAGCCCATGCAAAATTACATTCATGTCCATTACATTTGCTAATGACTTATGGGAATCTATTAAGGCCTAAGTAGTCTTTTCATCTTTAAGTCGGTTCCCCTTTCTGCTATCGCGATGAAGCTTTCTGCGCATAGCTTCGGCTGTGCACCATCCTTCGTACGGCTTGGTAATCAGCTTCGCTCTGACCGTACTCCATGTTCATGATCTGAGTCCGAAGGTACCTGTTCATATAATTCACTTGGAAAATATTGTCAAATCATGCTTTTGAGGACCTTCGGAGGACGAAGGCCCCCAACAGTAGCCCCTCGCAATATTAATTTGTTAGTGATAAATTCAGATTGCGATATGGACGAAGGCCTTAAGCCGAAGGTCCGAAAAAACACCTTCCCTTTGCTAGAATAGCAAAAGTCACTGACACCTGGGACCACACAGTTTCCGTCATATCGAGTGTATAAATAGGAGCCCGCCACATTTGATTTGGCACGCTCACCTTGCCATCCGTTTTTCCTGCTTATAAAACTTTCTGCCCAAAAATATTTGTTTTCTTTCCTAGTTTTAAGCTTCGGAAGCGAGAAGTAGGATCTCCGAAGGGATGTCTGAGGAGAAGAAGGCTGTTGTCGAGATGAAGCTAAGTCTCTCTGAAGAGAAGAACCTGGGGTTTCTTGAGGCAATGCCGAAGACCAACACAGAAAAGATCACCAAAGAGATTTTAGAAGGTTTATCTGAAGATACTGGTGACAGCGACAGTTATGATGTAGAAAGCGGCGGGGGAGAGTCTGAAGATCGACCATGGCGGCCAAGTCACTCGGTTTTCGGGAAAACCACTATTAAGCAGAGTCATATTGACAATATGAGGGGGAGATACTTTCGAGATATATCTATTGTGAGGGCTGATGCTGGAGAAAAGACTTCTCCCACCCCCGAAGAAGATGAGGTCGTGATCTTCCGAAGCTTCCTCAAGGCTGGGCTTCGGTTCCCCCTAAGCAGCTTTGTTGTCGAAGTCCTGAAGACATTTCAAATCTACCTTCATCAGATTACTCCCGAAGCTATCATAAGAATGGGAATCTTTGTCTGGGCTGTGAAAAGCCAAGGTTTAGAACCAAATGCTAAAAGCTTTTGCAAAATTCATGAGTTAATATATGAGACGAAGCCCTGGGGGAAAGAACAATATCACAACAACTTTGGTTGCTACAGCTTCGGTGCCCGCTCTGGGTCAAGCTGCCCTGTGCCAACCTTTCGGAAGAGGTGGCCCGGGACCTGGATGACAAAATGGTTCTATGTAAAGAATGACTTGACAGCGCAGGAAGATGTTAAGAGTATCATTATGCGCCCCATCTGGCAACGCTTCGGACTCCGAAAGCCGAAGGTTGAAATGGATGAAGCGGCCGAAGAATGCCAAAGAGCCTTCGGCGTAATCTGCTCTTTTATTGGGACAAGGGATCTGGTCCAAGAGCATATTGCCTTCAGGGTGTGGCCAATTGCAGGAAAGTGGGAAATGCCGAAGGAGACCATCAAAGAGTCTGACGGAGGTGGTCTAGTCAGACTAAAATACACATTCAAATACGGGGATAAGTTTGTTGAACCTGATGACGCCTGGTTAAAAAGCATTGAAACATTAAGTGACGAACTGCTTGGGGTATATTCGAAGGCCGAGAACACTGCATTATCGGCGGCCTTCGGAGGCCGAAAGAAGAAGAGGCTCAACCGGGTATTTGATGCAATCGGGTTTGTCTACCCTGACTATCATTATCCGGTGCCGGGCTGCAAAAGAAAAAATACTTCTCCTGCAACAGAAGTTGCCACAAGTGCTTCTAGTGAACCAGCGCCGCAAAGAAAAAAGATGAAGGTGCTCACCCACCGGGCACGTTTTATTGAGCCGGCCACAGTGCCTGAATTTATCGGTAAAGTCCCCTTGGCTACTGAAAGTACAGAGCCAGCTCCAGTGCCGGAGATCGAAGAAAGAACTGAAGTACCTTCAGCAGAGAAAGCAGAAAAACTGAAAATTGAAGGACCAAAAATATTAGAAATCTTAAGTCCTTCAGCAAGTGTTGAAACAATAAAAAATCAAAAGGGGCCATCGGTAACCCCGAAAAGAAAAAGAATGGTGAACGTGCTAGATGTTTTGGAGACAATTAAGTCTTCAAGCATAACTCCAAAGAAGACTGTTGAACTTTCTGAAGTGTCTGCTGAAGCTTTAGATGCTGAAGCTTCGAAGCAACAACTTGAAGTTGAAGCCGGGACTTCAGAGCCCACCAAGGAACAACCCTTGGAAACCGAAGAAAAAATAAAAATGCCAGAGCCAACTTTGGTTGAAGAAATTGACACTGCTGCCCCCGAAGCTCCTTCCACCATATGCGATTACATTGTGCGACATGCTTCGGGGAAGAAATTATCTGAAGAAGAGATTTATGAAGCCAACCACTATGCCAAAGAATTAAAATATCCGAAGGGGGCACTAGTGTTCAATGGGACAAACGAAGATGACTTCCTATACTGTCTCCCTGACAACAAAGAATTATCTGTCTACCGGGAGATGGCTAGGAGTATGGGGTTTCCGAAGCTTGAAGCTGGATTATGCGCTATGACGAAGGAGGATCTTGCGGATAGCCTTGAATATAATAGTCTGAAGGTGTGAGAATTGGGCATTTTGGAAACTTTATGATTCGAAATCTATTGTTTTATTCTTATACTAACTTTTTACATATAGGGATTAATACTAAGCAACGCGCTAAGAGCGCAAAAGAGTGTCGAAGACGAAAGCTATGAAATTGCCTTCAACAACCTTCGAACAGAGGTTATCAAGCTAAGGAACGAAGCCCTGGAAAAGGACAAGATTCTAGTTACATTAGTGGATAAAGTAAAGGAGAACGAAGCTGCGTCCAAAGCCCAAATTGCAGCTCAAAAGCACGAGATTGACGATCTTCGGAAGCAATTGGCCCGGGCGAAAGAAGAACGCATACTTGAAGAAACGAGGCGGGAATGCAGCGACCAATGGGCTAATCATTTGAAAGGGACCGTTGAAGAGCTTCGGTCTTCTAAGAAAAGGTGCTACGAAAAATGCATGGATTGTGTAAAGAAAATAAAAACCAGCTTCGCCAGTGTTGGCGCATTTTCGAGTGAAGAAGATTTTGTGAGAGGTAACCCAGAAGGGCCGATAGAATGGATCTGCCACGAAGCTGAAGCCTTCGAAGAAATTCTAAACAGTCGAGGAGACATTTGCGCCTTCTCGGGTGCCAGGGGGATTGCTTCTATACTGGAGAAAAAAGGCTGCGATCATGTTAAGGCTCTTGCACAATCCGAAGCCAGCTTATCTCCTGAAGATGTTAAAGACCCCTCGGCCGAAGCTAGCCAGGCTGGTGGAAAATTTTTCACCGACATCTGGGACAATGGTGGCCGAGAAATGGCCCGAGAAATCATTCAGAAAAGTGAGAAATGCATTCACGACGCTAGAGAAGTAACTAAGGCCGCTGACAAAAGCTCAGAGCCCGAAGGGCAATTAGGTATTAGCTAATGGTTTTTATTGCGTTGTAATTTTTTATTTTAAACTTCGTTCACAATTTGTAATAGCAATGTGCCCGTATCATGTTCTCCTTCAGATCCTACTAAAGCGTCTCCGGACCCTCACCCGAAAGGAGACGAAGAAATTAAAAAGATGGCTGAAGCTATCATGGATGAAGTTGTTAACCGACTCCTGAACGAAGCTACCGAAGTTGTTTTGAGAGAAGATTAGGCACTTTTGTAAAGAATTCTTGAAATAAAACATTTGTGACATTTTGTAACCCTGTGATATATTTGCTTTTAATGACTCGATTCTTTACGATGCATGAAACTTTACATACGTACCGTTTTTGAGGCTTCGGCGAAAAACACCTTCCCTTCTTTTCATGCTTCGTGAAGATAGAAAAACTTTTATGCATCACGACAATGCTCATAGTGCTCTGATGAAGGATATCCAAGCTTCATGAAAATATTCTCCGAAGCTATATTCCAAGGATCAATATTGTGTCCCCTTGTGACTTAGCACGATTTTTACTTTCTCAAAGTATCCTTCCGAAGGTTGATACCGTGTCCCCTTCTTTTGCCATATGCAACATGATGTATGATGCTTATGCTATGCAAAATGATGTGATGATGTTATGTTATGTAGATGACATTTGTTCCGAAGATACACACATATCCCTGTAAAACACAAAATATTTTTGTACCAGCGCTGACTTTTCGCTGTAAGCTCTGCATTCCCTTAGGAACGACTTTGGAGCTTCTTCGCCTTTTACTTGGGCGGTATCAGCATTGACTTTTCGCTGTAAGCTCTGCATTCCCTTAGGAACGACTTTGGAGCTTCTTCGCCCTTTACTTAGGCGGTATCAGCGTTGACTTTTCGCTGTATGCTCTGCATTCCCTTTGGAACGACTTTGGAGCAGAAAACTTACACTGCGTTCCCTTTGGAACGACTTTTTGTGATTTCAACAAACTTACTCTGCGTTCCTTAGAACGACTTTTTGTTGCTTCGAAGGATTTTCGATAATTCGAAGGTCCTCCTTGTTATTGTAAATTTTTAAGCTTCAGCAACTTAAGCCTGAGAAAATACATTTTCCTTGGAGCAAGCAAAGAAACTTTTACATGAAAACTAAAAAATGTCCTTTATTACACAGAAAATAGAACTGAATGGAAAAAACTGGTAGGATATTTGTCAATAGATGTGCTTCGACTCTGGCACAGTGCTATTGACTGTGCGAGCTTCGGATTGTTCTCTGAGATCCCTTTGGTGTGGAGCATATTGGCTCCCTTCTGGCTGTTGGCCTTGTTGCAGCGGTGGTGGAGGCGGAGGCTGTTGCCAGGAAGCTTGAGGTTGACTCACCGAAGCAACAGAAACTGCAGGATGGTTGCCTATGTATTCTGGGATGTAAGGCGGATGGTACGAAGCAGTATGCATGACCTGCTTCGGCTGAGCTTGTTGCGCTGCAGCTTCGGCTATCTCCTTTTGCTTCTGGATGGTAACATGGCACATCCTGGTGGTATGGCCCTTGTTTTCACCACAGAATAAGCAAAATACTCTCCTTGGTTGATCTCCAAATCTTCCGCCGAAGCCCCTGGCGCCTCTGCCTCTTGGAACTGGTGGCCGGAAGAAACTTTGCTGCTGCCCCGAAGCCTGTGAGGAGCACTGCGGCCTGTTCTGTTGACTCCCCTTATCATCATTTTGAGTAGAGTTGTGGATGGACCTGGCATGCCTCGGATAGAATCTTCCTCCGAAGCCCCTGGTCATTTCAGAAAACCTGAAAGCCTCCTCCCTTCTTTGGCGAAAATCATTGTCGGCACGAATATACTCATCCATCTTCTGGAGCAATTTCTCCAAAGTTTGAGGAGGCTTCCTAGCAAAGTATTGAGCTGAAGGTCCAGGCCGAAGTCCCTTGATCATGGCCTCAATGACAATTTCGTTGGGCACCGTTGGTGCCTGCGCCCTCAAACGCAAGAACCTTCTGACATACGCCTGAAGGTATTCTTCATGATCCTGAGTGCATTGGAACAGGGCCTGAGCAGTGACCGGCTTCGTCTGAAACCCTTGGAAGCTGGTTAACAACATGTCCTTCAGTTTTTGCCATGAAGTGATCGTTCCTGGTCGAAGGGAGGAATACCAGGTTTGAGCAACACTCCTGACAGCCATAACAAAAGACTTTGCCATGACTGCAGCATTGCCACCATACGAAGATACTGTTGCTTCGTAGCTCATCAAAAACTGCTTCGGGTCTGAATGGCCATCGAATATGGGAAGCTGGGCGGCTTGTAGGACGGAGGCCAAGGTGTAGCCTGCAGCTCAGCGGACAAGGGAGAAGCATCATCGAAAACAAAATTTCCATGATGGAAATTGTCATACCAGTCATCTTCGTTGAAGAAACCCTCCTGGTGAAGGTCCTTTTGTTGAGGCCTTCGGTTCTGCTCATCGTGAGTAAGATGGCGAACTTCTTCAGAAGCTTCGTCTATCTGCCTTTGCAGTTCAGCTAGCCTGGCCATCTTTTCCTTCTTCCTCTGCACCTGTTGATGAAGCATTTCCATATCTCTGATTTCTTGGTCTAGTTCATCCTCTTGAGGCGTCGGGCTGACAGCCTTCCTCTTCTGGCTTCGGGCCTCCCGAAGAGAGACAGTCTCCTGATTGTGGTCCAGCGGTTGGAGAGCTGCAGTGCCAGCTGCTGAAGCTTTCTTCGGCGCCATAGCGAAGGTTGATGATCGCCGAGGGCGCTCAAAGACTCAAAGAGTGGAAGTGAGTTGACCGGAGGTGGGCGCCAATGTTGGGGACTTGTTCTCAAATGCTTCGGATTAAGAACAAGGCAACATAAAAAGTGTTAAATGATAAGGCCCTTCGTCCTTTAAAACATTATTTCCCTTTGGGATATAATGTGTTCCGGACGAAGGTCACAAACAACATATCTTCGTAAGCACAATAAATTATGACGAAGAACTTACATGCAACATAAAAAGCAATATAAACATTTAAATATTGTCACAATGTCATTTATATTTTATTATCATATAAAAATAGAAATGACTTCAGATTACAAGTGTACCTTCGGATGGTAGGAAGGCAAAAGTACAAAGATGACGGAAAGCGAATGCCAAGTCAGCGTGAACAGTACGGGAGTACTGTTCATCTATTTATAGGCGTGGGACGTAGCCCATGCAAAATTACATTCATGTCCATTACATTTGCTAATGACTTATGGGAATCTATTAAGGCCTAAGTAGTCTTTTCATCTTTAAGTCGGTTCCCCTTTCTGCTATCGCGATGAAGCTTTCTGCGCATAGCTTCGGCTGTGCACCATCCTTCGTACGGCTTGGTAATCAGCTTCGCTCTGACCGTACTCCATGTTCATGATCTGAGTCCGAAGGTACCTGTTCATATAATTCACTTGGAAAATATTGTCAAATCATGCTTTTGAGGACCTTCGGAGGACGAAGGCCCCCAACAAGGACCGCACCACCAACTTCAAAATTTTTCGAAATGATGATTTATTTGGTTTTCACAAAAGTTTGTTTTTCCAATTGGTATCTTGTGATAAGCAATTTCTTCAATTGGTATATTTTCAAAACTAGCATCTAAATATACTTCCAATTGGTATCTATTAAAACCCTCTTAAAAGCTAAGAGGAGAATTTCACTCAGGGGGAGTTTTGTTTAGTCAAAGGAAAAGCATTTGAAATAGGGGGAGAAAATTCAAAACATGAAAATGCTTCTTGCAATCTTATTCATATAACTTTGACTATTTGCAAAAGACTTTGAAAAGATTTTCCAAAAAGGATTTGCAAAAACAAAACAAGTGGTGCAAATGTGGTCCAAAATGTTAAATAAAAGAAAGCAATCCATGCATATCTAGTGAAATTATAAATTGGTTTAATTCTAAGCAACCTATGCACTTACATTATGCAAACTAGTTCATTTCTGCACCTATATATTTGCTTTGGTTTGTGTTGGCATCAATCACCAAAAGGGGGGAGATTGAAAGGGAAATAGGGTTAACCTTTTTCCCAGTATTAATTTTGGTGGTTGAATGCCCAACACAAATATTGAACTGACTATTTTGCTCTAGATTATATGTTCTACAGGTGCATAAAGGTTCAACACAAACTAATAAAAGATTGAAGATAGGGTTCAAATACAAAAGAGCAAAGAAACCAAGTGTGCCCTGGTCTGGCGCACCGGACTGTCCGGTGCCCCAGGACCATACAATCTCAAACTCGCCACTCACGGGTTTCTCAGGGCGCGCTCCGCTATAATTCACCGGACTGTCCGGTGTGCCACCGGACTGTCCAGTGTGACAGCGGAGCAACGACTACTTCGCGCAACGATCGCCTGCAATAGCTGAAGATCAGAGCTACAGTGAAGAACAGTGCGCGCAGAGTCAGAGCCGCCCTTCAGAGTTGCACCGGACTGTCCAGTGCCACTAGACGACAAAGCCTCCAACGGTCACAAGCTCCAGAACCCTAACGGTTGGGTGACGTGGCTGGCGCACCGGACTGTCTGGTGCACCCATCGACAGCAGCCCTCCCAAACGGTTGTTTGGTGGTTGAGGGCTATAAATACCCCCCCCCCCCCAACCACCACCACTCCAACCATCCAAGCATTCCACACATTGCATTCAATACAAGAGCAATAGACTTCACTCCAAGACACAAATCAAAGCGATCGATCCACTCAAAGTCTCTAGCGCATTAGGACTTGTGAGAGGATCACTTGTGTTTCTTGTTGCTCTTGTTTGCTTGGTTGGCTTTCTTTTCTTTTCCTTGTTACTCTCAAGTGCTTTGTAAGCAAGGCAAGAGACACCAATTGTGTGGTGGTCCTTGCGGGGTCTAAGTGACCGGTGAGAAGTAAAGAAGAAAGCTCACTCGGTCTAAGTGACCGTTTGAGAGAGGGAAAGGGTTGAAAGAGACCCGGTCTTTGTGACCACCTCAAGAGGGACTAGGTTCTTTGGAACCAAACCTCGGTAAAACAAATCATTGTGTTCATCCGCTTTATTTCTTGGTTGATTTGTTTTCCCCTCTCTCCCGGACTTGATATTTGTTCTAACGCTAACCCCGACTTGTAGTGTGTTTAAAGTTGTAAAATTCAGATTCCGCCTATTCACCCCCCCCCTCTAGGCGAGTTTGAGGTTTCAAGGAACCTACTCCCCGTTGAGGAGGCCACAAAGCCCGGGTCTATTTCAACCCTTTCCCTCTCTCAATCGGTCAGTTAGGCTTCTTCTTAATCTCACGGGTCACTAAGACCCCACAAGGTCACCACACAATTAGGTGTCTCTTTCTTGCTTTACAAAACACTTGGAAATTTTAGAAGGAGAAGAAGAAAGCAACCAAGCAACAAGAGCAACAAAAGAAACATAAGTCACCTCTCTCAAGTCACTAAAACACTTTAGATCACTTGACTTGATTTTGGCACTTGGAGAGGATTTGATGCTTTGAATATGTCTTTGGAGTGTAGTCTTTGCTCTTGTATTGAATGAAGAGAGTGGGATGCTTGGATGGCTTTAATGGTGGTGGTTGTGGGGTATTTATAGCTCCAACCACTATTCTAGCCGTTGGCTGACTTTGCTGTCGATGGGCACACCGGACAGTCCGGTGGTGCACCGGACGCTCCACTGTTCACTGTTCGGTGAGTGCCACGTCAGCCGACCGTTGGGGTTTGGAGCGATTGACCGTTGAAGTCTTCTGTCCATTTGCTGCACCGGACAGTCCAGTGCAACCTATTGTCGCATACTGTCTTCTGACTTCTGGCGCTGCAGACTCCGGGCGCAGTCCTGCAGTCGACCTTGGGCAAAGATGATCATTGCTCCGAGGGCTCACCGGACAGTCCAGTGGCACACCGGACAGTCCGGTGATTTTTAGTGGACGAGTGTCGAGAATTCCCAAGAGCGGCCAATTCGCGGAGTGCTCCAGCCAGGGCACCGGACACTGTCCGGTGCGCCACAGGCTGCAGCAATCCTATTTTCCTCCAAACGTGTAGTATTCCCCCAAGGTCATTTTCTTTGTATGTTTATGTGAACTTTATGCACCTGAGAAAGATATCAACTAGGCAAACTAGTTAGTCCATATGGTTTGTGATGGACATCAAACACCAAAATCGATTATAGGAAATGTTGGGTCTATTTCCCTTTCAATCTCCCCCTTTTTGGTGATTGATGCCAACACAAACCAAAGCAAATACAAAGTGTAGAATTGTCTAGTTTGCATTTTGGCAGATGTCCATAAGTTACTTTGAAATGAAAGTACTTCTAAGCATATATGATTGTTTTGATGTATTAACATTTCGGACCTCATGTGCACCACTTAGATTGTTTTTGCAAATCTTTTGGAAAAATCTTTTCAAATTATTTTGCATTTAGCCAATGGTATAAGAATATGATTTCTAAAAGCATTTTCAAGTTTTCGAAAATTCTCCCCCTGTTTCAAATGCTTTTCCTTTGGCTAAATAAAAACTCCCCCTAAAGAAGTTTTCCCCTTAGCTATCAATAGGTTTTTTTTTGCAAATGCCTATTAATTTCTCCCCCTTTTTGAAAAAGGTTCTTAGAAAACAGGGTGGTTGTGCGGTCCTTTTGCTTTGTGCCTATTAATTTCTCCCCCTTTGGCATTAAGCACCAAAAATGAAGAAAACTATAGGCCTTGACGAATTTCTCCCCTTTGAAAAAGATATGAATGAAAGTTCATGAGTAGGGCAAAGGATATATGATATCGACAGAGTTGTAGTGGAAGCCTTGCCTTTGCCGAGTATTCTATTTCCCTTTCAATCTAAGACTAAGGATAGAGATACACTTGGAAGCACATTAGTCTTAACTTGGGCACAAAAAGAATAAGAAATATGCATTTGGACCAAATGAAAGAGACATGATCAAAGGTATAAAATGTGCAATGTGTGCAAGATTTTAAACAAAGTTCCGAGAATCTAAAATGTTTAGTTCATTCATAAGCTTGCTAAAAGTCTTTTCATCCAGGGGCTTGGTAAAGATATCGGCTAATTGGTTATGGGTGCTAACATAAGCAATTTCGATATCCCCCTTTTGTTGGTGATCTCTCAAAAAGTGATACTGGATGTCTATGTGCTTAGTGTGAGCGTGTTCAATGGGATCGTCCACCATGCAGATTGCACTCTCATCATCACATATGAGAGGGACTTTGCTCAACTTATAGCCATAGTCACTGAGGGTTTGCCTCATCCAAAGTAATTGTGCACAACAATGTCCTGCAGCAATATACTCGGCTTCGGCGGTGGATAGAGCTACTGAGTTTTATTTCTTTGAAGCCCAAGACACCAGGGATCTCCTAGAAACTGACAAGTCTCTGATGTACTCTTCCTATCAATTTTACATCCGGCATAATCGGCATCGGAATATCCAATTAGATCAAAGGTAGATCCCTTAGGCTACCAAATCCCAAACTTAGGAGTGTAAACTAAATATCTCATGATTCTTTTCACGGCCCTAAGGTGAACTTCCTTAGGATTTGCCTGGAACCTTGCACACATGCAAACAGAAAGCATAATATCCGGTCATGAAGCACATAAATAGAGTAAAGATCTTATCATCGACCGGTATACCTTTTGATCTACAGATTTACCTCCTGTGTCGAGGTCGAGATGCCCATTTGTTCCCATGGGAGTCTTGATGGGTTTGGCATTCTTCATTCCAAACTTCTTGAGAATATCTTGAATGTACTTAATTTGACATATGAAGGTGCCCTCTTGGAGTTGCTTGATTTGAAATCCAAGGAAATACTTCAACTCCCCCATCATAGACATCTCGAATTTCTGTATCATAATCCTACTAAACTCTTCACAAAATGACTTGTTAGTAGACCCAAATATAACATTAACAAAAGAAGGGTATTCCATCTACAATACAATTGCAATTTAGATCATCAGTTTGGTTTGCAGGAGCTGTTGCATACGAAGAGGTAGCGAGCAACGAAGAAGGCAGAGACTTCTTGGGTTCAGGAAAATCAGTTCAACAGAAATGAAACTCTTTTGCGCGTTTAGCATGTGCACTAAGGGTGAGTTAGCAGGCTCAATGTTCATATCAATTAAGTTGATTGTGTTTGAACTATACCTTTAGGTTAATAGCGGCATTCATGTTATTGCCATTAACAAAAGAAGGGTATTCCACATATAGATACAGTTGCAATTTAGAACATCAGACAACATAATGAAATTATCAAAGAGTGAACAAACATATTTCTATAGCAGTGGGGTAACAACTTGGATATGAACCCAAACTCGCTCACCAAATTTCTGACTAAAAAGCGAAGCCAACTCCCAGTAAGATATGTATGTACATGGCCTTGTAGGTTCCACAAAATCAACAACAACATCAATCTCTTTCTCCACTGGAATCTTCACAAAAAACAACAAATAATTTCTTCCAGTTCTACACCTTGCAACCTAATTTGCAATTGAAACAACAAGCAAACATGTGTAAAAGCAATGAGTCTGTATAGCAACCTCTAATGGAACAGATGTCTGCAACGCAAACTAGTAAGTTGCATGCATAATGGCTAGACAACGGATCCATTGTTATCCATGTGGCGTCATGGCCGGCGGGAGAAACAGACGCCCTGCTGCGGCGGTCGCCGACTGAGGACCTCCTGGACTGTCCACCATTTACCACACGTCCACACTAGCGCATACGCCCCTGGCCAACATCGAGAAGGGTGGCCCCGTGGCTACACCGGCCGAGGGCGCGGAAGGCGTCATGGCCGGCGGGAGAACTGGTGTGATGGGCAGCCTGCTGCGGGGGTCGCAGATCGAAAACCTCCTGGACCAGCCTCCATTTCTGAGTTGATGGAGGGCAACAGATTCGCTTTCCTGAAACTAACAGTTGTGTTTTGTAGGGGGCTCCTGGTGGTGGACCACACTGGCACTACGTCGACCTTTTAAGGGGTAGTGGATGCCGCTCCGGCCCACGCCTGCATGGCAGTGACGTTTGAGGGGGTGGGAGGGGTGAAGCTGTTGGCAGCGGCTGGAGCCGCCGCTGTGACAACGCTTGGGAGCGAGGGAGGAGGAGGTGGCGCTGACTCCGATCGCGTCCCTGGCAGCGTCCCGAACAGGTAGTGGCGACGATAGGGGGTCGTCGCGGAGAGGAATATGCATAGGAGTAGATTTTTTACCGTCATCTTGGCTCTAGAACCATCTTGACTTGTCGCGACAGCTGCTGCAAGAGAAGGTAGTGAGGGCTTACGGTCATTGGAAGACGATCCGTTGATCAGAAATCCCACGCGTGAAAACATTTTAGGTGACATGGACACTGCGAGAGAGTCCATTTTGTACTAGCTATTTCTATTATAAGCTAAATGCAAAGTAAATAACATAACAAAGCACTTATGAACTTACCCAATTCATTAACATATGAACTGAATAGATTAAAAAAGCAGAGGAAAATCCAACGGGGAAGATGCTCCAAACTCTTACCGTTGTTGGTGTGCATCTTATTCGCCTACTCGGTTTAAGAAGAGAACTGTCAATGTTGTGTATGAGTTCTTGCATAGCAGTGGCTAGAGAAAGTTAAGGATATACAGAAAAATCCACTTTCTATGTATATGAACTGTGGCTTTCATTGAAACAAAAAAGCTCGTGATTGTCCAAAAAAGTATGCAGTGCACAGTGTTGAAGCTGGATATCATTCATGGTAAGTGTGATATGCAGAGACTTGGGTTCAGGAACATCAGTTGAACAGAAATGGAACTATGTTGTGTGTGTAGCATGTTCACTAAGGGCTGTCAGGCTCGATGTTCATGTGGATTAGGTTGATTGTGCTTGCACTAGAGCAATCTAGAGGAAGATTGAGGTTAACAACAACATTCTTGTTATTACCATTAACAAAAGAAGGGCATTCCACCTACAATACAATTGCAATTCAGATCATCAGTTTGGTTTGCAGGAGCTGTTGCATACGAAGAGGTAGCGAGTAACGAAGAAGGAAGAGACTTCTTGGGTTCAGGAAAATCAGTTCAACAGAAATGAAACTCTTTTGCGCATTTAGCATGTGCAGTAAGGGTGAGTTAGCAGGCTCAATGTTATATCAATTAAGTTGGTTGTGTTTGAACTATACCTCTCTAGAGGCAGATTCAGGTTAATAGCGGCATTCCTACTATTGCCATTAACAAAAGAAGGGTATTCCACCTATAGATACAGTTGCAATTTAGAACATCAGACAACATAATGAAATATTGAAAGGGAAATAGGGTTAACCTTTTCCTATAATTAATTTTGGTGGTTGATCATCAACACAAACACATGGACTAACTAGTTTGTCTAGAATTCATGCATTACAGGTGCATAAGGTTCAACACAAACCAAAAAAAGATTCAAGTTAGGGAGACAATTTTAAAGGAGCAAAAGGACTTGAGTGTGTTGTGGACTGGCGCACCGGACTGTCCGGTGTGCCACCGGATAGTGTCCGGTGCACCAGGACCGTACAGGGGTCAACCAGCCACTCTCGGGAAAACGCAGGCGCGCTCTGCTATAATTCACCAGACTATCCAGTGTGCCACTGGACTGTCCGATGAGCCAGCGGGCAACGACTATCTAGCGTGCAACGGTTGACTCTAATAACAGAAACAGTGAGCTATAGTGCGCGACAGAAGTCAGAGCCACAAAGTCAGAGGGCACCGGACTGTCCAGTGCCGCAAGAGGACAAAGCTCCAACGATCGACTTCGCTCCGAACCCTAATGGTTGGGTGACGTAGCGGTTCACCGGACACTGAACAGTGAGTGTCTGGTGGCGCACTGGACTATCCGGTGCGTCCATCGACAGCAGCCTCCCCAATGGCTATGGAAGTGGTTGGTGGCTATAAATACCCCCCCTTCCAACCACCTCATTCATAATCATCCAAGCATTCCAAACATTGTATTCAATACAAGAGCAAAAGACTTCACTCCAAGACACGTCAAATAGATTTGATCCTCTCCAAAGACTCCAATTCAACTTAATTCCATTAGGGACTTGAGAGAGGGTTTTCTTGTGTTCTTTGTTGCTCTTGTTGCTTGGCTTGGGCTTTCTTTTCTTTCTCTTATTCTCAAGTGATTTGTAAGCGAAGCAAGAGAAACCTAGTGTGTGGTGGTCCTTGCGGGGTCTTAGTGACCCGTGAGATTAAGGAAGAAGGCTCACTCGGTCTAAGTGACCGTTTGAGAGAGGGAAAGGGTTGAAATAGACTCGGTCTTTGTGACCTTCTCAACGGGGACTAGGTTCTTTGGAACCGTACCTCGGTAAAACAAATCACCGTGTTCACTCGCCTTATTTCTTGGTTGATTTGTTTTTCCTATCTTTCCGACTTGAATTTAATTCTAACGCTAACCCACGATCTTAGTGCGTGTTTAAAGTTATAAATTTCAGGTTTCACCTATTCACCCCCCTCTGGGCGACTTTCAATTGGTATCAAAACTTGGTGCTTCATTAGAGTCTAACAACTCGAAGTGATGTCGGGAGATCACGCCAAGAGGGAGATAATGACCGGCGACAAGTCCGCAAGCTCGGGGAGGACTCTCTTAAGGGAGTCCAGCAACAAACACAAGGAGGAATCCTCTTCCTCCATCAAGTCGCATCAAAAAGGTGACAAGAAGAAGAAGATGAAAAATGTCATCTACTACGATACCGACTCTTTGTCACCCTCCACATCAAGCTCCGAGTCATCCGTCGCTTCGAAGCGCCATGAGCACAAGAAGTATAGTAAGATGCCTCTTCGTTATCCCCATATTTCTAAGCATGCTCCATTACTTTCCGTTCCTCTAGGCAAACCACCATATTTTGATGGTGAAGATTATTGTATGTGGAGTGATAAAATGAGGCATCACCTAACCTCACTCCACGAAACCATATGGGATATAGTTGAATTTGGAGCGCAGGTACCACAAGTGGGGGACAAAGACTATGACTCGGACGAGGCCGCCCAAATACGACACTTTAACTCTCAAGCAACTTATATACTCCTCGCCTCTCTATGTCGAGAGGAGTATAATAAGGTGCAAGGGTTAAAGAGCGCCAAAGAAATTTGGGACATCCTCAAAACAGCGCACAAAGGGGACGAGGTGACCAAGATCACCAAGCGTGAAACGATCGAGGGAGAGCTCGGTCGATTCGTCCTCAACAAAGGGGAAGAGCCGCAAGCCATGTACAACCGACTCAAGACGATGGTCAACCAAGTGCGCAACCTCGGGAGCACCAAGTGTGATGACCATGAAATGGTCAAGGTTATTCTAAGATCCCTTGTTTTCGCAATCCTACTCAAGTACAATTAATACGTGGAGATCCTAGATACAAGCTAATGTCTCCCGAGGAAGTGATAGGCAAGTTTGTGAGCTTTGAACTTATGATCAAATACACCAAACATATTGCCAACTTGGAGTAAGGCGCCACCTCCACACCCGAGGTGCAACCCGTCGCATTCAAAGCGACGGAAGAGAAGAAGGAGGAGTCTACATCGACTAGGCTTCCAATCTACGCCTCCAAGCTCGACAACGAGGAAATGACGCTCATCATCAAGAGCTTCCGCCAAATCCTTAAGCAAAGGAGGAGGAAGAACTATAAATCCCACTCCAAGAAGGTGTGCTACCAGTGTGGTAAGTCCAGTCACTTTATTGCTAAATGTCCTATCTCTAGTGACAGGGACGACGACAAGAAGGGAAAGAAGAAGGAGAAGAAGAGATACTACAAGAAGAAGGGCGCGATGCTCACATATGTAGGGAATGGGACTCCGATGAGAGCTCCACTGACTCCTCCGACGAGGACGCCGCCAACATCACCATCAACAAGGGCCTCCTCTTCCCCAACGTCGGCCACAAGTGTCTCATGGCTAAGGACGGCAAAAATAAGAAGGTACAATCTAGAGCCACCCCTAAATACACAACATCTAGTGACGAGGGTAGCTCTAGTGACAGTGAAGATAATTTAATGTCTCTCTTTGCCAACCTTAGCATGGACCAAAAGAAAAAATTAAATGAATTAATTGAAGCAATTAATGAGAAGGATGAACTCTTGGATAGCCAAGAGGCCTTCCTAATTAAAGAGAACAAAAAATTTGTTAAGTTGAAAAATGTTTATGCTTAGGAAGTAGAAAAATGTGAAAACCTATCTAAAGAGCTTAGCATTTGCCATGATTCTGTTTCTTGCCTTAGAATTGAAAATGCTAGTTTAAATTCTAAGGTTAAAGAATTAAATGTTTGCAATAATTCTATTTTCGGTCTTAGAGATAAGAATGCTAGATTAAGTGCTAAGATAGAGGAATTAAATGTTTGCAAACCCTCTACATCTACTATTGATCGTGTTTCTATTTGCACCAGATGTAGAGAGATTAATGTAGAAGTTATTGATGATCACCTTGTTATGATTAAACAACAAAATGATCACATAGCTAAATTAAGTACTAAAATTGCCGAGCATGAGCTCGAAAATGAAAATTTTAAATTTGCTCGCAGTATGCTTTATAATGGGAGACGCCCTGGCATTAAGGATGGCATTGGTTTCCAACAGGGAAGCAATGTCAAGATTAATGCCCCTAAAAGATTGTCTAATTTTGTTAAGGGCAAGGCTCCCATGGTTCAAGATAATGAGGGTTATATTTTATATCCTGCAAACTATCCTGAGCACAAAATTAGGAAGATTCATGCTAGGAAACCTCATACTGTTTCACATCATGCATTTATGTATAAAAATGAGGCTTCTAGCTCTAGGCATACCACTCATGTTAAATTGCCTAGAAAGAAAATTCCTGCTGCATCAAATGAGCATAAAGTTTCATTTAAGACTTTTGATGCTTCCTATGTTTTGACTAACAAATCAGGCAAAGTAGTTGCCAAATATGTTGGGGGCAAACACAAGAGCTCCAAAACTTGTGTTTGGGTACCCCAAGGTGCTTGTTTCTAACATCAAAGGACCCAAGACTGTATGGGTACCTAAGAACAAGGCCTAAAATTGTTTTGTAGGTTTATGCATCCGGTGGTTCAAGTTGGATAATTGATAGCGAATGCACAAACCACATGACAGGGGAGAAGAAAATGTTCTCCTCCTATGAGAAAAATGAAGATCCCCAACGAGCTATCACATTCGGGGATGGAAATCAAGGTTTGGTCAAAGGTTTGGGTAAAATTGCTATATCCCCTGACCATTCTATTTCCAATGTTTTTCTTGTAGATTCTTTAGACTACAATTTGCTTTCTGTTTCTCAATTGTGCAAAATGGGCTACAATTATCTATTTACAGATGTAGGTATTACTGTCTTTAGAAGGAGTGATGACTCAATAACATTTAAGGGAGTGTTAGAGGGTCAGCTATATTTAGTTGATTTTAATGAGAACAAAGCTGAACTTAACACTTGCTTAATTGCTAAGACTAACATGGATTGGCTCTGGCATCGCCGACTTGCCCATGTTGGGATGAAGAATCTTCACAAGCTTCTAAAGGGAGAGCACATTTTAGGACTAACCAATGTTCATTTTGAGAAAGACAGGGTTTGTAGCGCATGCTAAGCAGGAAAGCAGGTTGGAGTCCATCATTCACACAAAAATATCATGATGACTGACAGGCCGCTCGAGCTACTCCACATGGATTTATTCGGCCCGATTGCTTACATGAGCATCGGCGGGAGTAAGTATTGTCTAGTTATTGTGGATGATTATTCTCGCTTCACTTGGGTGTTCTTTTTGCAGGAAAAATCACAAACCCAAGATACATTAAAGGGATTCTTGAGATGGGCTCAAAATGAGTTCGGATTAAGAATCAAAAAGATAAGAAGAGATAATGGGACGGAGTTCAAGAACTCTCAAATAGAAGGATTTCTTGAGGAGGAGGGCATCAAGCATGAGTTCTCCTCTCCCTACACACCTCAACAAAATGGTAATAGTGGAGAGGAAGAATAGAACTCTACTGGATATGGCAAGAACCATGCTTGATGAGTACAAGACACTGGACCGGTTTTGGGTCGAGGCGATTAACACCGCCTGCTACTCCATCAATCGGTTATATCTTCACCGAATCCTCAAGAAGACATCATATGAACTCCTCACTGGTAAAAAGCCCAATGTTTCATATTTTAGAGTCTTTGGGAGTAAATGCTTTATTCTTATTAAAAGAGGCAGAAAATCTAAATTTGCTCCTAAGGTTGTAGAAGGTTTTTTACTTGGATATGACTCAAACACAAGGGCATATAGAGTCTTCAACAAATCCACTGGATTAGTTGAGGTTTCTTGTGACATTGTGTTTGATGAGACTAATGGTTCCCAAGTGGAGCAAGTTGATCTTGATGAACTAGATGATGAAGAGGCTCCGTGCGTCGCGCTAAGGAACATGTCCATTGGGGATATGTGTCCTAAGGAATCCGAAGAGCCCACACAAGCACAAGATCAACCGTCATCTTCCATACAAGCATCTCCGCCTACCCAAGATGAGGAACAAGCTCAAGATGATGAAAATGAAGATCAAGAGGATGAGCCACCTCAAGAGGAGGACAATGATCAAGGGGAGATGAAGATAATGAAGACAAGGAAGATGATCCAGAAATACAGGGTCAAAGACCGCCACACCCAAGAGTCCGCCAAGCAATTCAGCGAGATCACCCCGTCAACTCCATCCTTGATGACATTCATAAGGGAGTAACCACTAGATCTCGAGTTGCTCATTTCTGTGAACATTACTCTTTTGTTTCCTCTATTGAGCCATACAGGGTAGAGGATGCACTAAGAGATCCGGATTGGGTGCTGGCTATGCAAGAGGAGCTCAACAACTTCACGAGGGATGAGGTATGGCATTTAGTTCCACGTCCTGTTGGGGGCCTTCGTCTTCCGAAGGTCCTCAAAAAACATGATTTAACAATGTTTCCGGAGTGTAATACATGAACAGGTACCTTCAGACTCGGATCAGAACCACAGTGTGAAAAGCACGAACAATACGAAGGTTGACGCAGCGCCGAAGCTACGCGCAAGGGAGCTTCGGCATGACAGCAGGAAAGGGAACTGACTTAAAGGGGAAAAGGCTATTTAGACCTCGATCGATTACCTTAGGGTCATTAGCAAATGTAAAGGGCATGGATGTAATTTCACATGGGCTATGTCCCGTGCCTATAAATAGATGAACAGTGCCCCGTACTGTTCACGCTGACTTGGCATTTGCTTTTGTGTCACGCTCGTACCTTTGTTTTCTGTCAAGCCGAAGGTACCAAATGTAATTCAATATTGTCCTTATATTAATTTACGATTATATACTGAGAAATATATATGATAACGTTATTGTTCACATTGTTTCTTATGCTTTACATGCTCCATTCGTTGTTAATATTTATACTTATATGTATGTTGAAATGATGAAGGTATGTCCTTCATGACCTTCTGTCACACCCGGCTTTAAGGAACAAAGCCAGGTGCATCTCATACATGCGCCAAGAAGACAACATATATAATAACAGAGTGTATAGAGATAAATGTCATAAAACATCAGAGTATTTATTACATAGCGGAAGACTTACTACAAAATAAAAGATAAATATAAAACGAACTAAGGATCGTCGGCGCCAATGTCGACTGGGAAACGCCACCTAGATCAGATCGAACTCCTCAGTGTTAGGCGGCTCCTCTTCGACCACCTGCTCTCCTCCTGTGGGGGGGGTGTGAGACAGCAAGGGTGAGCTCACACATGATCATAGCTCAACAAGTTGTGGGGAACCAGTGGACACAAACTCACAAAGGTGTGAGTTCATGTGATGTGTAAGGCTAATCAATGATAGGGGTTAAAAGCTGAGCATTGCTTTTAAGTAGTTGGTCCAAATTTTATTAGCAATTACTAAGTGTAAGTGAATACCAAACCATAAGTAAAGTAATAGAACAAAATTAATAACAAACCCATGCAATGCAAATGACAAAATTGAATTTAAGTTCCATAATTTAAACATCAGAGAGTCCTGAGCTGCTCATGACCGCGAGCACGGCTAGTATACCAGTTTTACACTCTGCAGAGGTTGTACCCTTTACCCACAAGTCATGTTACCCATCTGCCAAGGGGTCGCGAATCCCATACACCTCTACCTAGGAAGCGCGGCAGGGCAACACTACGAGGCCTTTACAAAGTTCCACTAGCTTCCGAAAACCCGCTACAGTTTATAGGAAGTTCCAATGCAGGGTTCTCGGCTGACTGCCATCGCAGCAAAATCAACCAAGGACCTCCCTACACTGACCACTCCCCTACTGCCCTTGCCCCTTCCGGGTAAGGTAGTCTTCCACTAGCTTTCCTAATTAGTCAGCCAAGGGCGTCCCATTAAACCCTTGTGGTGGCACGTGGTTCTCAAGTTAAGCTCTATGTTCCAATTAACATTAATGATCTCAACATGAACATAAATAGAATAACAAAAAGAATTGGAACATAGAGGTAATAAATGATTATCCCAAAACCATGCAAAGCAATAGCAAACTACCCAAGTGATTCAGGGGTAAACAAGGTAATGAGATAAACAATCTAGGGTGACCTATTGGGTCCCATCAAAATTAACCTATGCATGGATAAGTGATATTAAAGAACATTATTGGGTAAAAAGTGGTCAAGGGCACAACTTGCCTTCAAAGAGCTCCTGCTCAGCTACTTCAACCTGCTGCTCACCAGGATCCTCGGTCACGGGCTCTTCTACTCGCCACAATACAAACAAGCACAGTACATATAGAGAAATTAACATTACACCAAACATATATACAAAATACACAGTGATATTCTACACATTAAAATAAAATTCTAGGAACAGGAATCATAATTTTTGTAGTTGTAGATTTTAAGTTATGAATTTTCTAAGGTTTTATGCATCTAATACAAGATTAAGTGAAAGAATAATTTTAATGTGTTTTCATGTCAGAACAGAGGCACTAATGGGTAGACAATATTATTACAAAAATTTAGAAACTGGAATGGACCAATTTGGAGTTCCTAAGCATTTTCTATGAATTATACAAGTTTTAACATTTATTCATGCACTAAAAATTGATTTCTGATATTAATTTCTAATTTTTAAAGTTCTCTGGATTGGGCCTCAAATACTAAGAAACACAGGGGCTCCGGTGCAAGAATTCCACAGACTCAGGGAGTTTCTGGCGTGGACGGCGGGTTTTATTCTTCAGAACCCCGAGGGTTCCCACGCAAAATGGCGCTGCGAAGCGGTATCGGCCACGATGGGTCGTTGGATCAGGCGTGGATGTATCAGATTAAATCTAAGTCTTTATGAAATCTAACGCGCGCGAAGTCGTTGGATCCTCAGTGAACGGCCCGGATTTAATGAGTCGCGGATCCACTCCGCGCCACTGGATCACGCATCTACGGTCTCTGTTCGATCGAGCGAAGGGGTATGCCTAATCTAATCGGGATCGTCCGTCCACGATCCGACGGTGCGCGTTCACCGCCCCAACCTAGCTCGACCCGCATGGACCCGACGCTGCCCCCCCGGCGGTGGTTCACCGGAGCACGCGCAACTCCGGCCGACCCAAGTCCCCAATCCCGAATTCACTCGTCCCAAGTGAGATTCACAACGGCCCGAAACCATGCCGCCCCTCAATTCCAGCCGTGACACAGCACAGGTCCCCGCCCACGGTGATTCACAATCTAGGCGGCCGGCATTGCTCCGGTGAGAAATTCCGGGAGCGCTCGCCGTGCTTTCTACGCGGCGCTGCATCTACTGCTTCCTATCAACACCAGAGAAGGGCTCGGTGCATACCTCGTTGTCCCGGTTGAAGCAGAGCCCCCAATCCGCGGTGGCGCGCCGTTCGTCGCCCGCGGCCAGCCCTCCTCCGAAGCTTACGAGCGGTCCGTGGGTGGACTGGTGGTGGCGGCGCGATGCGAATGAGACGGGGTCGTGGAAGGTGGATTGGCCTTTATCCCCCGGGTCGCGGAGTCGGAGCCCAGCTAGCGCGGAAGGTGGGCGAGATCCACCGCGCGACGCGGTCTGTTTGTTAGCGCGCGACAACCGGGATGACAGGTGGGTCCGTTTGTCAGCGTCTATTCCACCTGAGCGCGCGAGCGATGTGGGCGGCTGGTCGAGCGGGCCCCGCCATCCAGTGAGGTAGCGAGCGTGAGCGCGAGAGGGAGAAAGCAGTGCGTGCGGACGGGGTTTAAGTGTGACTGGCGCGTGGGACCCACGGCGCAGTGGCCGACAGGGCTGGGCTGCGCGCGTGAGGGTGTTGGTCTTGGGCCGAAATCAGGCAGAAACGGCCCACGAAGCCTCTTTATTCTTTTCTTTTTTATATTTTCTGTTTTCTGTTTTCTTTTCTTTTTATTTTTCAATTCCCAATTTGAACTTCAAAATATGAGGGTGAAACTAGTACCCAATTTGAAGTTCAAGTATGACTTTGAATTTGTACTCAAATCAGAAATAGATTTTAATCATACCAATATGGTTAAGTTTGTGTATTTATAAATTTTGCTTTATAATTTATTTCATCTCTTTCTCTTTTTTTTCTCAAATCCTCCTCTCATTATCATTTTTATTAAATTCATATTATTATTGCTTTTAATGCACAAACAAAAATCCAATATGATGCAATGGTTTATTTGTGTCTTATTAAGGATCTATTTTTTTTTACATGGGTGGTCACATGTAATGATAAATAATGGTCACCAAACATTGAGATCAACACTATTTTCATGGTTTACATATTTAGGTATTACAAATCCTACCCCCTTAAAAATAATCTCGTCCTCGAGATTAAGAAGATCTAGGGAAAAGGTGGGGAAAATCTATACGAAGCTCTTCTTCTCTTTCCCAAGTCGCTTCATCTTCACCGTGGTGACTCCATTGCACTTTGCACATCTTTATCACCTTATTTCTTGTAACTCGAGTCAAAGTATCCAAAATCTTGATCGGGTACTCCGTGTAAGTTAAATCACCTTGAACATTGAGCTCTTCTATTGGTAACTGTTCCTCGGGAACACGGAGACACTTCTTCAGTTGAGATACGTGGAACACATTATGCACATCCGATAGACTATCCGGTAACTTGAGTTGGTATGCCATCTCCCCAACTCTTCTAAAGATCAAGAATGGTCCAATGTAGCGAGGGGACAATTTGCCCTTGACTTTAAATCTCCTCATTCCACGAAGTGGTGACACCTTGAGATACACATAATCTCCTTCTTCAAATTCCAGTGGCCTTCTATTATCAGCATAGCTCTTTTGCCTGGTTTGAGCAACTCTCAAATTCTCTCGAATTATACGGACTTGTTCTTCTGCTTCTTGAATCAGTTCAGGCCCAAAGAACTGTCTCTCTCCAGTCTGATCCCAATACAAAGGAGTCCTGCACTTCCTCCCATATAAAGCTTTAAAAGGTGACATCTTCAGACTGGCCTGATAACTATTGTTATATGAGAACTCAGCATATGGTAGACTTTTATCCCAACTTCATCTATGCTGAAGAGCGTATGCTCTCAACATATCTTCCAATACTTGATTAGTCCTTTCAGTCTGTCCATCAGTCTGAGGGTGATAAGCTGTACTAAAATTCAACTTTGTACTCATGTTCTCATGAAAGCTTCTCCAAAATCTTGAGGTAAACTACGAACCTCGATCAGATACGATCTTCTTTGGCACTCCATGCAAACACACAATCCGAGCCATATATAACTCTGCTAGCTGAGAACCTTTATATGTAGTCTTTACAGGAATAAAATGAGCTACTTTAGTCAATCTATCCACAATCACCCATATAGCATCATATCCTTTCTGGGTGCGAGGCAATCCTGTAATGAAATCCATACCAATCTCTTCCCACTTCCACTCGGGTATCTTCAGTGGATGCAATAGCCCAGCTGGCCTCTGATGTTCAGCCTTAACTCTTTGACATACATCGCACATAGCCACATGTGCAGCTACATCTCTTTTCAATCCATACCACCAATATTTCCGTTTCAAATCCTGATACATCTTGGTACTACCAGGATGAATAGAATAATCCGAGTCATGGGTCTCCTTTAAAATAGTCTCCCGAAGGCTTTTAATATCAGGGACACACATCCTGTCCTTGAACCATACAGTGCCCTGCTCATCTTCCGTGAATTCCGGAACTCGACCTTCAGTAATCAGATCCTTAATCTCTTTTATTTTAGCATCACCAATTTATCCTTTACGGATCTCTTGCTCCAAAGTAGGTTCCACATCAATAGTAACTCCTTCAGTATGAGCAACTATCCCCAGGTTAAGTCTCCTGAAATCCTCAACAATCTCATCGGGTAGCTGGGCAACAATAGCTGAATGAACATGTTCCTTGCGACTCAAGGCATCTGCAACCAAATTTGCCTTGCCCGGGTGATAGTGAATCTCCAAATCATAATCCTTAATAAGCTCCAGCCAACGGCGTTGCCTAAGGTTGAGATCCTTCTGAGTGAATATATACTTCAAACTCTTATGATCCGTGTACACTTGGCACTTGGTTCCCATAATGTAATGTCTCCAAATCTTAAGCGCATGCACAACGGCTGCCAATTCCAAGTCATGAGTGGGGTAGTTCAATTCATGTTTCCGCAACTGGCGAGAAGCATAAGCAATCACATGTCCTTCTTGCATGAGCACACATCCTAAGCCTTGGCCACACGCATCGCAATAGATATCAAATCCTTTCTATAGGTCTGGCATAACCAATACTGGTGGCGACATCAATCTCTTTTTCAATTGCTCAAAGCTGTCTTGACACTTCTCATCCCACTTAAATTCTCTTCCTTTCTCCAAAAGCGAAGTCATAGGTTTAGCGATCTTAGAAAATCCTTCAATAAATCTCCGATAATAGCCTGCTAATCCCAAGAAACTCCGAATCTCAGTAACTGTAGTGGGTACTCTCCATTCCATTATCTCCTTAACCTTAGCAGGATCCACTGCTATTCCTCCATTAGAAATAATATGTCCAAGGAATGGTACCTTGTCAATCCAAAACTCGCACTTGCTGAACTTGGCATATAGCTGGTTATCTCGAAGCTTCTGTAGCACCAACCTCAGATGTTTCTCATGATCGTTATCACTCTGAGAATAAATGAGAATATCGTCGATGAACACCACGACGAATCTGTCCAAGTACTCCATAAACACCTTGTTCATTAAGTTCATAAAATAAGCTGGTGCATTGGTTAATCCAAACGACATAACAGTAAACTCATATAATCCATATCGAGTCGAGAAAGCTGTCTTGGGAATATCCGATGGTCTAATCTTCATCTGATGGTATCCGGATCGGAGATCAATCTTCGAGAATACTCTAGCACCTCTCATCTGATCAAATAGATCCTCAATACGGGGCAACGGATACTTGTTCTTCACCGTAACATCATTAAGAGATCTATAATCCACACACATCCGCTGCGATCCATCCTTCTTCTGTACAAACAGAACCGGTGCTCCCCAAGGTGAGGAACTCGGATGAATGTACCCAGCCTCTTGTAACTCAGTTAACTGCTTCTTAAGTTCCTTCAACTCCTCTACAGACATCCTATATGGCCGTTTAGAAATAGGGGCGGTTCCAGGTAAGAGATCAATAACAAACTCAACTTTCCTATCTGGTGGCATCCCTGGTAACTCCTCTGGAAAGACATCCAGAAAATCTCTAACCACACGGATGTTGACACCAACAAACTTCCCATCTACTAAGAATGTCGCTAGTCTGGTGGCGATAGTTACTGCAATTCCAACTTCAAATCTTTCTCCTTTGGAACTGGTGAGTTCTATGGTTCCTTTAGCACAGTGAATAAACTGCCTTAGCCTTTCTTAACCATGACATACCAAGGATCACGTCTATAGTGCTCTCTTCTAACACTATAGGGGTAGCCCATCTGGGTTCGAAATACAGGGTAAGAAAGGAAGAATTATAGACAAGGCGGGTAATTACGAGGAATGTTACTGCGGGGGATTTATTAGCTAAGTAGATTAGTGTGTCACCCACTAAAGCTAATACATTACCTTATAGTGGTACATGCTAAGATGCCCAACTATAATGTTTCAATCAATCAAAGAAGCAAATCAAGCATTCATCATCAGAACAATCAATCAACATTTTTTTAATAGAGAAAATAGTTTGAGTTTTGTCTTAGGTCTCCTATCTCTTAAAAAGTTCATAAATGTAGGATTCCAAGGTGTGAAATCCATCTTGTCTTAGAGTAGAAAAGATAAGAATGATCAGAGTAGAACAGTAGAAGGTGAGACAGGATCAAGATAAGTATAGAAAGAATCAGAGTGAGATAAGTATAGAATGAATCAGAGTAGGATAAGTAGGTAAGGGTTTGTCCATTTCTATCTAGGTTTCGTCCTACAGTCAACATTTCCTCTGATACCACTTCTGTCACACCCGGCTTTAAGGAACAAAGCCAGGTGCATCTCATACATGCGCCAAGAAGACAACATATATAATAACAGAGTGTATAGAGATAAATGTCATAAAACATCAGAGTATTTATTACATAGCGGAAGACTTACTACAAAATAAAAGATAAATATAAAACGAACTAAGGATCGTCGGCGCCAATGTCGACTGGGAAACGCCACCTAGATCAGATCGAACTCCTCAGTGTTAGGCGGCTCCTCTTCGACCACCTGCTCTCCTCCTGTGGGGGGGGTGTGAGACAGCAAGGGTGAGCTCACACATGATCATAGCTCAACAAGTTGTGGGGAACCAGTGGACACAAACTCACAAAGGTGTGAGTTCATGTGATGTGTAAGGCTAATCAATGATAGGGGTTAAAAGCTGAGCATTGCTTTTAAGTAGTTGGTCCAAATTTTATTAGCAATTACTAAGTGTAAGTGAATACCAAACCATAAGTAAAGTAATAGAACAAAATTAATAACAAACCCATGCAATGCAAATGACAAAATTGAATTTAAGTTCCATAATTTAAACATCAGAGAGTCCTGAGCTGCTCATGACCGCGAGCACGGCTAGTATACCAGTTTTACACTCTGCAGAGGTTGTACCCTTTACCCACAAGTCATGTTACCCATCTGCCAAGGGGTCGCGAATCCCATACACCTCTACCTAGGAAGCGCGGCAGGGCAACACTACGAGGCCTTTACAAAGTTCCACTAGCTTCCGAAAACCCGCTACAGTTTATAGGAAGTTCCAATGCAGGGTTCTCGGCTGACTGCCATCGCAGCAAAATCAACCAAGGACCTCCCTACACTGACCACTCCCCTACTGCCCTTGCCCCTTCCGGGTAAGGTAGTCTTCCACTAGCTTTCCTAATTAGTCAGCCAAGGGCGTCCCATTAAACCCTTGTGGTGGCACGTGGTTCTCAAGTTAAGCTCTATGTTCCAATTAACATTAATGATCTCAACATGAACATAAATAGAATAACAAAAAGAATTGGAACATAGAGGTAATAAATGATTATCCCAAAACCATGCAAAGCAATAGCAAACTACCCAAGTGATTCAGGGGTAAACAAGGTAATGAGATAAACAATCTAGGGTGACCTATTGGGTCCCATCAAAATTAACCTATGCATGGATAAGTGATATTAAAGAACATTATTGGGTAAAAAGTGGTCAAGGGCACAACTTGCCTTCAAAGAGCTCCTGCTCAGCTACTTCAACCTGCTGCTCACCAGGATCCTCGGTCACGGGCTCTTCTACTCGCCACAATACAAACAAGCACAGTACATATAGAGAAATTAACATTACACCAAACATATATACAAAATACACAGTGATATTCTACACATTAAAATAAAATTCTAGGAACAGGAATCATAATTTTTGTAGTTGTAGATTTTAAGTTATGAATTTTCTAAGGTTTTATGCATCTAATACAAGATTAAGTGAAAGAATAATTTTAATGTGTTTTCATGTCAGAACAGAGGCACTAATGGGTAGACAATATTATTACAAAAATTTAGAAACTGGAATGGACCAATTTGGAGTTCCTAAGCATTTTCTATGAATTATACAAGTTTTAACATTTATTCATGCACTAAAAATTGATTTCTGATATTAATTTCTAATTTTTAAAGTTCTCTGGATTGGGCCTCAAATACTAAGAAACACAGGGGCTCCGGTGCAAGAATTCCACAGACTCAGGGAGTTTCTGGCGTGGACGGCGGGTTTTATTCTTCAGAACCCCGAGGGTTCCCACGCAAAATGGCGCTGCGAAGCGGTATCGGCCACGATGGGTCGTTGGATCAGGCGTGGATGTATCAGATTAAATCTAAGTCTTTATGAAATCTAACGCGCGCGAAGTCGTTGGATCCTCAGTGAACGGCCCGGATTTAATGAGTCGCGGATCCACTCCGCGCCACTGGATCACGCATCTACGGTCTCTGTTCGATCGAGCGAAGGGGTATGCCTAATCTAATCGGGATCGTCCGTCCACGATCCGACGGTGCGCGTTCACCGCCCCAACCTAGCTCGACCCGCATGGACCCGACGCTGCCCCCCCCGGCGGTGGTTCACCGGAGCACGCGCAACTCCGGCCGACCCAAGTCCCCAATCCCGAATTCACTCGTCCCAAGTGAGATTCACAACGGCCCGAAACCATGCCGCCCCTCAATTCCAGCCGCGACACAGCACAGGTCCCCGCCCACGATGATTCACAATCTAGGCGGCCGGCATTGCTCCGGTGAGAAATTCCGGGAGCGCTCGCCGTGCTTTCTACGCGGCGCTGCATCTACTGCTTCCTATCAACACCAGAGAAGGGCTCGGTGCATACCTCGTTGTCCCGGTTGAAGCAGAGCCCCCAATCCGCGGTGGCGCGCCGTTCGTCGCCCGCGGCCAGCCCTCCTCCGAAGCTTACGAGCGGTCCGTGGGTGGACTGGTGGTGGCGGCGCGATGCGAATGAGACGGGGTCGTGGAAGGTGGATTGGCCTTTATCCCCCGGGTCGCGGAGTCGGAGCCCAGCTAGCGCGGAAGGTGGGCGAGATCCGCCACGCGACGCGGTCTGTTTGTTAGCGCGCGACGACCGGGATGACAGGTGGGTCCGTTTGTCAGCGTCTATTCCACCTGAGCGCGCGAGCGATGTGGGCGGCTGGTCGAGCGGGCCCCGCCATCCAGTGAGGTAGCGAGCGTGAGCGCGAGAGGGAGAAAGCAGTGCGCGCGGACGGGGTTTAAGTGTGACTGGCGCGTGGGACCCATGGCGCAGTGGCCGACAGGGCTGGGCTGCGCGCGTGAGGGTGTTGGTCTTGGGCCGAAATCAGGCAGAAACGGCCCACGAAGCCTCTTTATTCTTTTCTTTTTTATATTTTCTGTTTTCTGTTTTCTTTTCTTTTTATTTTTCAATTCCCAATTTGAACTTCAAAATATGAGGGTGAAACTAGTACCCAATTTGAAGTTCAAGTATGACTTTGAATTTGTACTCAAATCAGAAATAGATTTTAATCATACCAATATGGTTAAGTTTGTGTATTTATAAATTTTGCTTTATAATTTATTTCATCTCTTTCTTTTTTTTCTCAAATCCTCCTCTCATTATCATTTTTATTAAATTCATATTATTATTGCTTTTAATGCACAAACAAAAACCCAATATGATGCAATGGTTTATTTGTGTCTTATTAAGGATCTATTTTTTTTACATGGGTGGTCACATGTAATGATAAATAATGGTCACCAAACATTGAGATCAACACTATTTTCATGGTTTACATATTTAGGTATTACACCTTCGTCCGGAGATCATTATATCCTTGGGGAAATAATGCTTCGAAGGACGAAGGGCATTAACAAGTAACTTGTTTTGGTGTTGTCTTGTTCTCAATTTATAGCATTTGAGAGCAAGTCCCCAACATTGGCGCCCACCTCCGGTGAACCCTCTTTTCGACCACCTTCGGCAAGCACTAACCTTCGTCATGCCACCGAAGAAAGCTTCAGCGATAGGGGTTGCCGCATTGCAGCCACTAGATCCGAACCAGGAGACCCTTTCTCTTCGAGAGGCCCGAAGCCAGAAGAGGAAGGCCACTAGTCCAACACTCCAGGAGGAGGAGTTGGACCAAGAAATCAGAAACATGGAGATAATCCATCAGCAAGTGCAAAGGAAGAAGGAGAAGATGGCCTGACTGGCTGATCTTCAAAGGCAGATCGACGAAGCCACCGAAGAAGTACGCCACCTTGTTCAAGATGAGCAAGATCGAAGGCCCCAACACAGGGAGCTTCATCAAGAAGGCTTGTTCAACAACAATGGATGGTATGATGATTTTAATCATGATACCTTTACTTTTGATGATGCTTCTCCCTTGGCAGCAGAACTGCAGGCTATCCCATGGCCCCCATCATACAAGCCACCTTAGCTTCCCATATATGATGGGCATTCAGACCCGAAGCAGTTTTTGATGAGTTATGAAGCAACTATATCTTTATATGGAGGCAATGCAACTATCATGGCCAAGTCCTTCGTCATGGCAGTTTGGAATGTGGCCCAAACATGGTATTCTTCTCTTCGGCCAGGGACCATTACTTTGTGGCAGAAGCTCAAGGATATGCTGGTGACAAGTTTCCAAGGCTTCCAGACGAAGCCAGCCATAGCTCAGGCCTTGTTTCAATGCACGCAAGATCATGAGGAGTACCTCCAGGCATATGTCCGAAGGTTCTTGCGTCTTAGAGCACAAGCGCCTACAGTGCCTAATGAAATTGTCGTTGAAGCCATGATTAAGGGGCTTCGTCCAGGACCTACTGCTCAGTATTTCGCTAGAAAGCCCCCACAGACTCTGGAGAAGCTGCTTCAGAAGATGGATGAGTACATCCGGGTTGACAATGACTTCCGCCAAAGAAGGGAGGAAGCATATAGGTTCTCTGAAATGACCAGGGGCTTCGGAGGAAGAATCCACCCGAGGCACGTCAGGTCAATTCACAACTCCATTCAGAGTGATGACAGAGGAAGTCAACAGCAGAGACTGCAGTATTCTTCGCAAGCTTTGGGACAGCAACAAAGCTCTTTCCGGCCGCCAGCTCCAAGAGGTAGAGGTGCCAGGGGCTTCGGAGGAAGATATGGGGACCAGCCCAGGAAGATCTACTGTCTATTTTGTGGTGAGGACAAGGGCCACAATACAAGAACATGTCAAATCACCATCCAAAAGCAAAAAGAAATTGCAGAAGCCGAAGCCCATAAAAATCAGCCGAAGCAGGTCCTGCACACTGCTTCGTGTCATTCACCCTACATACCAGAATATGTGGGTAATCATCCCGCAGCTTCTATTGCTTCGGCTAGTCAGCCACAAGTTTCTTGGCCATAGCTTCCACCTCCGCCGCCACTACAGCTTGTCTACTCACGAGGTCAGCAGCTAGAAGGGAGCCAACAGACCCATCAACAGCGAGATTTCAGGGAGGGGTCCGAAGCTCGCACAGTTAACAGCACTGTGCCAGAATCAAAACACATATATTGAGAGATATCCTACCTTTGGCATAGTTTTACATTCACTGTTGTTTTCTTTTTAATAAGGAACAATCAATGTAAACCTAGTTTTCTTGCTATTTTCTAATTCTCTGTATTAGCTTCGTTTATGTCAAAATGAAATATACCTTCGTCACAGACTCACAAAAATGCCGAAGCTACAAAGAGATATTCCTTCGTGAATGCAGTGCTAAAAATCGCAGTAAAAGTTTCACCGAAGCTACAAAAAGTCATTCTTAAAAGAACGCAGAGTAAGTTTGCCGATGCTTCAAAAAGCCGTTCCTAAGGGAACGCAGCGTAAGTTTTCTGCTCAAAAGTCGTTCCTTAGGGAATGCAGAGCCAAATACCACCGAAATATAAGGCGAAGCGCGAAAAGTCAACGCGAATATCGCCGAAATAGAAGGCGAAGAAGTTCAAAAGACGTTCCTTAGGGAATGCAGAACTTACACCGAAAAATAAATGGTGCAGCCGAAAAGTAAACGGCAAAGAGATTTCAGTCATTCCTTAGGGAATGAAGGCTGTGGAAGAAGCTTCAGATGTGTGTGTTTGGGCATTCATTTGCACGATACATTAGCATCATTCATTGCATCATATCGCATAGCATCACATCATACATCACAACAATGATATCAATTGAAAACAAGGCCGATCTTCGGGCAATGCTTTACAAAAAATGAAACGAGGCCAAGACACTAAGTAAGCTGAAAATCACAGCTTCATCGGTTCTGATGTGGAGAAAGCTTTTCTTTACGAAGCATTGATGTTTTACGAAGTACAGATGGTTTTTACGAAGCATAAAGGTTCTTCTTTACAAAGCATGAAAAGAAGGGAAGGTGTTTTTTCGCCGAAGGCTAAAAAACGGTATGTACATAAAGTTTCATGCATCGCAAAGAACTGAATTACAAACAATTCATATATTACATTCAAGTACCAAATATTACAAGCATAGTTCAGCAAATGTTATAATAATATTCTAGAAATGTTTTTACAATAGCTACTCTTCTTCCTTCAAAACTTTATCTGCAGCTTCGGTCAGCAATTTGGTAACGACTTCGTCTACAATAGCTTCGGCCATATTAATAATTTCTATTGTTTTATTTGTCTCTGGGTCGGCCAGTGTGTCGAATGGCTCTGGGGGAGGAGATAGTTCAGCTGCGGTAGAAGGCATGAATTAGTTCGAAGTCACAAAAATAAACAACAATAAAGTTAAAAAACATTAAGTAATACCTATCCGTCTTTCAAGTTCCGCAGCTTTTTCAGCTGCTTCTCGAGTGTCATGAATATCTTTTCGCTCTTTTTCATTATTTCATGGGCCATCCCTTGGCCGCCATTTTCCTAGATATCAGTAAAAAAATTCCGCCTATTAAGCTTGCTTCCGCCGAGGGGTCCTTTGTATCCTTAATAGAGAAGGCAGCTTCGGCCTAGGCCAAAGTTTTAACATGTTCGCACCCTGCCTTCTCCAAAATAGCTGCAACTCCCCTCACGCCAGAGAACACGCATACGTCCCCGCGGTCACTCAAAATTTCTTCAAAAACTTCGGCTTCACCGCTGATCCACTCAATTACGTCCTCAGGATCGCCCCTTATGAAGTTGTCTTTGCTCGAGTACGCGCCCACATTGGCGAAGCTAGTCTTTATCTTTTTTACGCATTCCACAGATTTTTCAAAACATCTTTCTTTTGATGCGCGAAGTTCTGCAACTGTTTTTTCAAAATAATTTTTTCAGTACTCACTGGCATCTCGATCAGCTTCGGCAACTGCGCATTTTAATTTAGCCTCGGCTAACTGTTTCCGAAGGTCTTCAATTTCACTTTTCTGGGCCTCAGCTTGGGCTTTCGAACTAGCCTCGTCTTCTTTTATTTTGCTCACCAATGAAATTAATATTTTATCTTTTTCAAGGCCTTCGTTCCTAAGTTCAATTACTTTCGAACGAAGGTTGTTCAGGGCTATAGTGTATCCTTCGTCTTCGATATTTTTCTGTGCTCTGAGGGCATTGCTAAGGATCAAGCCCTGCACAAGGAGCATAGTATTAAGTATAAACACATGATCAAATTCGGTTTTAAGTACAAAAATTGATTTACACACCTTTATGCTGTTATATGCTAAACTGTCAGCCAATTCATCCTTCGACAGTACTGAAAGCCCATCTTCTAACATTGGGAATCCGAAGCTTCTGCTCATCTCCCGGCAGACAGATATCTCCTTGCTGTCTGGGAGACAGTACAAGAAATCCTCTTCTCCGCTGACGTTGAACACTAATGCCCCTTTTGGATATTTCAGTCTCTGGGCATAGTGTTGAGCCTCTCATTCTTCTTCTTTAGAGAGTTTCTTCCCCGAAGCATGACAGATGATATATTCAATATTTTCCTTTAAAACTTCGGGAGGAGTGACAGTTTTCTCAGGCAAACTCTGCTCTGTAGCCTCTTCCTCTACTGTTTTTTTCTCAATTTTCGAAGGTTGTTTATCAATAGGCTCTAAAGGCCCGGCTTCGGCACTAGCTTGGCTCACTGCACCTTCAACTTCGGTCGGTCTTGTTTCATCTTTGATTTGTATTTTCGAAGCCTCGGCAATTTTCCCTAAAGGAATAGAACTTGAAGCCTTTACCGTCTCCAGCACATCTAGCACACTGACCATCCTTTTTCTCTTGGGGTCGCCGTAAGACCTTTTTGTGCCTTCAACATTGTCACTTCTGCCGAAGGGCTTAAAACTTCTAATGTTTTTGTCCCTTCGACTCTTGTCTCCTCAATATTATCAGTCTTCGGCTCAGCTAATTTGGCTGAGGGTGCCTTCGTCATTGCAGCCGCCTCTTCAATCTTCTGCGTGGGAGGAGTAGGTTCTTTCTCTTCAGTAACCGAAGAGGTTTCCCCGCCAAACTCAGGCACTATGGCCGGTTCAATGTAGCACGGTTGGTGGGTAAGGACCTTCAACTTTTTCCTCTTCGGCGCAGGCTTGCTTGGAGCAGCCGAAGCAGTAACCTTTCCAGAAGTTGCACCCTTTCTTTTCTGCCCCCGTGGCGGGTTGAAAGGGAAATGTGCCCTTGGGCCATTTCTAAGTATTTTGGTGATTTAGTGTCCAACACAAGTGCCTAAGTGTAAAAAGGTGGACAAAGTACAAATCAAGGATAAAGGTATGTTTCTCAGACTTAGTACATTATTTTATGGACTAATGTATTGTGTCTAAGTGCTGGAAACAGGAAAAATCCAATTGAAAATGTCTTGGCTCGAGCAGCCAAGACTCTGCTCAGTCTGGGAACACCGGACTGTCCGGTGGTGCACCGGACAGTGTCCGGTGCGCCAGGCTGGCTCGAGCGAAGTGGCCGCTCTCGGGAATTCACCGGCGACGTACGGCTATAATTCACCGGACTGTCCGGTGTGCACCAGACTGTCCGGTGAGCCAACGGTCGGCAGGGCCAACGGTCGGCCACGCGATCTGCACGGGACACGTGGCCGAGCCAATGGCTAGAAGGGGGCACCAGACTGTCCGGTGTGCACCGGACATGTCCGGTGCGCCAACGGCTCTCAGGCTGCCAACGGTCGACTGCGCCAATTTTGGAAGGAAATCGGGCACCGTACAGTGTCCGGTGTGCACCGGACTGTCCGGTGCGCCAGTCGACAGAAGGCAAGATCAGCCTTCCTAGAATGCTCTCAACGGCTCCTAGCTGCCTTGGGGCTATAAAAGGGACCCCTAGGCGCATGGAGGTTAAGACCAAGCATTCCTACAACATTCCTAAGCACCAAGACCTCGATTCCGCGCATTTGTTTCATTGTGATAGCATATAGAGCTCTAGTGGAGTTGTGAACTCATTGAGTTGTGTTGCGAGCTCTTGTTGCGACTTGTGTGTGTGTTGACACTCTGATTCTTGTGTCTTGTGTGCGTTGCTAATCCTCCCTTGCTCTGTGCTTCTTTGTGAACTTCAAGTGTAAGGGCGAGAGGCTCCAAGTTGTGGAGATTCCTCGCAAACGGGATTGAGAAAAGCAAGCAAAACACCGTGGTATTCAAGTGGGTCTTTGGACCGCTTGAGAGGGGTTGATTGCAACCCTCGTCCGTCGGGACGCCACAACGTGGAGTAGGCAAGCGTTGGTCTTGGCCGAACCACGGGATAACCACCGTGCCATCTCTGTGATTGATTTCTTGTGGTTATTGTGTTTTGTTGAGACTCCTCTCTAGCCACTTGGCATTTACTGTGCTAACGCTTAACCAAGTTTTTGTGGCTTAAGTTTTCAAGTTTTAGAGGATCACCTATTCACCCCCCCCCCCCCCCTCTAGGTGCTCTCAATTGGTATCAGAGCCGTTCTCTTCACAAAGGGACTAATCGCCCGAAGAGATGGATCCTAAGGGGAAGGAAATCGTGATCAACGACAAAGAGAAGGAGTCCTTCGTCAACGAGCCTAAGGATGATAAGCCTACCGACTCGGGCTCGGGACATAGACGGAAAGATGGGAAGAAGAAGAAGACAAGGCGCATCAAGGAGATTGTCTACTACGACGACAGCGATGAGTCATCTTCTTCCCAAAAGGACTACGACCACAACGACTACGAGAGAAGGAAACCGGTTAATTCGAACTTTTCTTTTGACTACTCTCGTATTCCGCAAAGTACAAATACTCATTTGCTCTCCATTCCACTTGGCAAACCTCCTCACTTTGATGGAGAGGACTACGAATTTTGGAGCCACAAAATGCGTAGTCACCTGTTCTCTCTCCATCCGAGCATATGGGAGATTGTGGAAAGTGGAATGAAGTTCGATAGCTCGGATAGTCCTATTTTCATTAATGAACAAATTCATAGAAATGCACAAGCCACTACTGTGTTGTTAGCCTCCTTGTGCAGGGACGAGTACCATAAAGTGAGCGGCTTGGACAATGCCAAGCAGATCTGGGACACCCTCAAGATTTCTCATGAGGGGAACGACGTCACCTTGCTCACCAAGATGGAGTTGGTGGAGGGCGAGCTTGGAAGATTCGCGATGATAAGGGGTGAGGAGCCAACCCAAACATACAACCGGCTCAAGACCCTTATCAACAAAATAAGGAGCTACGGAAGCACGCGATGGACGGACCACGACATCGTCCGATTGATGCTAAGGTCCTTTACCGTTCTTGATCCTCATTTGGTGAATAATATTCGTGAGAATCCCAGGTACACCAAAATGTCGCCCGAAGAAGTCGTTGGAAAATTCGTAAGCGGGCGAATGATGATCAAGGAGGCAAGATACGTGGACGACGCATTGAATGGTCCAATCAACGAGCCTCAACCCCTTGCTCTCAAGGCAATAAGAAGCAAGGAGGCGCTACCTAGCAAGGTGGCACAAATTGAGGCGGCCGGACTTAATGATGAAGAGATGGCCCTCATCATCAAAAGATTCAAGACGGCGCTAAAGGGTCGCAAGGGGCAGCCAAGCAAGACTAAGACAAAGGGGAAGCACTCATGCTTCAAATGTGGTAAGCTTGGTCATTTTATTGCTAACTGTCCCGACAATGATAGTGATTCAGGATCAAGGGAACAAGAGGGAGAAGAAGAAGAACTATAAGAAGGCAAAGGGCGAGGCACATCTTGGCAAGGAGTGGGATTCGGATTGCTCCTCGTCCGACTCCGACAATGAAGGACTCGCCGCCACCGCCTTCAACAAGTCATCCCTCTTCCCCAACGAGCGTCACACATGCCTTATGGCAAGGGAGAAGAAGGTATGTACTCGAAACTCTACTTATGCTTCTTCAAGTGAGGACGAATCTAGTGATGAGGATGAAATAGATTATTCATGTTTATTTAAGGGTCTAGATAGAACCAAGGTAGATAAAATTAATGAATTGATTGATGCCTTGAATGATAAGAATAGGCTTTTAGAAAAACAAGAGGACTTGTTGTATGAAGAACATGACAAATTTGTAGAAGCACAAAAATCTCATGCCTTAGAAGTTAAGAGAAATGAAATGCTTTCTTGTGAATTATCTTCTTGCCATGAGACAATTTCTAGCTTAAGAAGCATTAATGATGATTTGAATGCTAAGTTAGAAATAGCTAGTAAATCAACAACTTGTGTAGAAAATATTGTTATTTGCAAAAGATGTAAAGATTTTGATATTGATGCTTGTAGTGAACACATAGCTTCTATTGCAAAATTAAATGATGAAATGGCTAGTCTTAATGCCCAACTTAAGGCTAGCAAAAGTGATTTTGATAAACTAAAATTTGCTAGGGATGCCTACACGATTGGTAGACACCCCTCAATTAAGGATGGGCTTGGCTTCAAGAGGGAAGCCAAGAACTTAACAAGCCATAAGGCTCCCATCTCCACCAAGGAGAAAGGGAAGGCCCCTATGGCAAGTAGTACTAAAAAGAACCATGCTTTTATGTACAATGATAGAAGACAGTCTCATAGGAGTTGTAATGCTTTTGATTCACATACCTATGATTCTTATGCTATGTTTGCTCCCAGTTCTTCCTATATGCATGGTAGAGATATGCCTAGGAAAAATATTCATCATGTGCCTAGAAAGAATATTGTTCATGTTCCTAGGAAAGTTATGAATGGACCCTCTACAATTTATCATGCTTTAAATGCTTCCTTTGCTATTTGTAGAAAGGATAGGAAGATAGTTGCTAGGAAATTAGGGGCAAAATGCAAGGGTGATAAAACTTGCATTTGGGTCCCTAAGACAATTGTGACTAACCTTGTAGGACCCAACAAGAGTTGGGTACCTAAGACCCAAGCCTAAATTTGCCTTGCAGGTTTATGCATCCAGGGGTTCAAGCTGGATTATCGACAGCGGATGCACAAACCATATGACGGGGGAGAAGAAGATGTTCACCTCCTACGTCAAGAATAAGGATTCCCAAGATTCAATCATATTCGGTGATGGGAACCAAGGCAAGGTGAAAGGCTTAGGCAAGATTGCAATATCAAATGAACACTCTATCTCTAATGTGTTTTTAGTTGAGTCTCTTGGATATAATTTACTATCTGTTAGTCAATTATGTAATATGGGATATAATTGTCTATTTACAAATGTAGATGTGTCTATCTTTAGAAGAAGTGATGGTTCATTAGCTTTTAAGGGTGTATTAGACAGCAAACTCTATTTAGTTGATTTTGCAAAAGAGGAGGCCGGTCTAGATGCATGCTTAATTGCTAAGACTAGCATGGGCTGGCTGTGGCATCGCCGCTTAGCACATGTGGGGATGAAGAACCTTCACAAGCTTCTAAAGGGAGAACATGTGATAGGTTTGACTAACGTGCAATTCGAAAAAGATAGACCTTGTGCAGCTTGTCAAGCAGGTAAACAAGTGGGAGGAGCACATCACAGCAAGAATGTGATGACCACTTCAAGACCTCTGGAGCTGCTGCATATGGACCTCTTCGGACCCGTCGCCTATCTGAGCATAGGAGGAAGTAAGTATGGTCTAGTTATTGTTGATGACTTTTCCCGCTTCACTTGGGTGTTCTTTTTGCAGGATAAGTCTGAAACCCAAGGGACCCTCAAGCGCTTCCTAAGGAGAGCTCAAAATGAGTTTGAGCTCAAGGTGAAGAAGATAAGAAGCGACAATGGGTCCGAGTTCAAGAACCTTCAAGTGGAAGAGTTCCTTGAGGAGGAGGGGATCAAGCACGAGTTCTCCGCTCCCTACACACCTCAGCAAAATGGTGTGATAGAGAGGAAGAACAGAACGCTCATTGATATGGCGAGGACTATGCTTGGAGAGTTCAAGACCCCCGAGCGTTTTTGGTCGGAAGCCGTGAACACGGCTTGCCACGCCATCAACAGGGTCTACCTTCACCGCCTCCTCAAAAAGACTTCATATGAACTGCTAACTGGTAACAAACCCAATGTGTCTTACTTTCGTGTATTTGGGAGCAAGTGTTATATTCTTGTGAAGAAAGGTAGAACCTCTAAATTTGCTCCCAAAGCTGTAGAAGGGTTTTTATTAGGTTATGATTCAAATACAAAGGCGTATAGGGTCTTCAACAAATCATCGGGTTTGGTTGAAGTCTCTAGCGACGTTGTATTTGATGAGACTAATGGCTCTCCAAGAGAGCAAGTTGTTGATCTTGATGATGTAGATGAAGAAGACGTTCCAACGGCCACGATACGCACCATAGCGATTGGAGATGTACGGCCTCAGGAACAATTGGAGCAAGATCAACCGTCTTCCTCTACTATGGTGCATCCCCCAACCCAAGATGATGAACAGGTACCTCAAGTGGAGGCGCATGATCAAGGGGGAGCACAGGATGTTCAAATTGAAGAGGAAGAAGCACCTCAGGCACCTCCAACCCAAGTTCGAGCGACGATTCAAAGGGATCATCCCGTCGACCAAATATTAGGTGATATTAGCAAGGGAGTAACTACTCGCTCGAGATTAGTTAATTTTTGTGAGCATTACTCCTTTGTCTCTTCTATTGAGCCTTTCAGGGTAGAAGAGGCCTTGCTGGATCCGGACTGGGTGTTGGCCATACAGGAGGAACTCAACAACTTCAAGCGCAATAAAGTTTGGACACTGGTGCCTCGCCCCAAGCAAAATGTTGTGGGAACCAAATGGGTGTTTCGCAACAAACAGGACGAGCACGGGGTGGTGACGAGGAACAAGGCTCGACTTGTGGCAAAAGGTTATGCCCAAGTCGCAGGTTTGGACTTTGAGGAGACGTTCGCTCCTGTGGCTAGGCTAGAATCAATTCGTATTTTGCTAGCATATGCCGCTCACCATTCTTTCAGGTTGTACCAAATGGATGTGAAGAGCGCTTTCCTCAATGGGCCGATCAAGGAGGAGGTGTACGTGGAGCAACCCCCTGGCTTCGAGGATGAACGGTACCCCGACCACGTGTGTAAGCTCTCTAAGGCGCTCTATGTACTTAAGCAAGCCCCAAGAGCATGGTATGAATGCCTTAGAGACTTTTTAATTGCTAATGCTTTCAAGGTTGGGAAAGTCGATCCAACTCTTTTTACTAAGACTTGCGATGGTGATCTTTTTGTGTGCCAAATTTATGTCGATGTCATAATATTTGGTTCTACTAACCAAAAGTCTTGTGAAGAGTTTAGCAGGGTGATGACGCAGAAATTCGAGATGTCGATGATTGGCGAGTTGAACTACTTCCTTGGGTTCCAAGTGAAGCAACTCAAGGACGGCACTTTCATCTCCCAAACAAAGTACACGCAAGACTTGCTAAAGCGGTTTGGGATGAAGGACGCCAAGCCCGCAAAGACGCCAATGGGAACTGACGGGCACACCGACCTCAACAAAGGAGGAAAGTCCGTTGATCAAAAAGCATACCGGTCTATGATAGGGTCTTTACTTTATTTGTGTGCTAGTAGACCGGATATTATGCTTAGCGTATGCATGTGTGCTAGATTTCATTCCGATCCTAAGGAGTGTCACTTAGTGGCTGTGAAGCGGATTCTTCGATATTTAGTCGCTACGCCTTGCTTCGGGATCTGGTATCCAAAGGGGTCTAACTTTGACTTGATTGGATATTTAGATTCCGACTATGCTGGATGTAAGGTCGATAGGAAGAGTACATCGGGGACGTGCCAATTCTTAGGAAGGTCCCTGGTGTCGTGGAACTCTAAGAAACAAACTTCTGTTGCCCTATCCACCGCTGAGGCCGAGTATGTTGCCGCAGGACAGTGTTGCGCGCAACTACTTTGGATGAGGCAAACCCTCAGTGACTTTGGCTACAATCTGAGCAAAGTCCCACTCCTATGTGATAATGAGAGTGCTATCCGAATAGCGGAAAATCCTATTGAGCACAGCCGCACAAAGCACATTGACATCCGGCATCACTTTTTGAGAGACCACCAGCAAAAGGGAGATATCGAAGTATTTCATGTTAGCACCGAGAACCAGCTAGCCGATATCTTTACCAAGCCTCTAGATGAGAAGACCTTTTGCAGGCTGCGTAGTGAGCTAAATGTCCTAGATTCGTGGAACTTGGATTGATTTATAGCATACATGTATTTATGCCTTTGATCATGTTCCTTATGCATTTTGTTGCTTACTTGTGGTGCTCAAGTTGTACAAACACTCCCCGGACCTCACAAGTCCTTGTGCAAGTGATGCACATATTTAGGGGGAGTTGTGTTACAACTTGACCCTTTGAGACTAACCATATGCTTGAGTTTGCCTGTTTTAGTCTCAAAGGAGATTTGAAAGGGAAAAGGTGGACTTGGACCATGAAAGACTTCCACTGCACTCCGATGAGAGGATAACTTATTCCAAGTTCATCTCATGTACTCTTATTGCCTATTTGCTCTTAGTTGAAGATTTTGGTGAGGCAATAGGGTTAAAGGGCCAAGATTGATCCCGTTTTGGTGCTTGATGCCAAAGGGGGAGAAAATAAAGGCCAAAGCGATAAATGGATCAGCTACCACTTGAGAGATTTTGAAAATAGTAAAATAGAGCTTTTGGTTTGTCAAAACTCGTTTATTGTCTCTCTTGTCAAAAGTTGGCTTCTTGTGGGGAGAAATGTTGATTATGGGAAAAAGGGGGAGTTTTTGAAATCTTGAATCAATTTCTCTTGTAAATGACTCTCTTTATGTTTGACTTAGAGATAAAGATTTGGGTTTGATTTGCAAAAACAAATCAAGTGGTGGCAAATGATGATGCATATATGTCAAAATTGAATCAAAACAATTTTGAGTTCTTATTTGAATTGATTTTGTACTTGTTCTACTTGCTTTATGTTGTGTTGGCATAAATCACCAAAAAGGGGGAGATTGAAAGGGAAATGTGCCCTTGGGCCATTTCTAAGTATTTTGGTGATTTAGTGTCCAACACAAGTGCCTAAGTGTAAAAAGGTGGACAAAGTACAAATCAAGGATAAAGGTATGTTTCTCAGACTTAGTACATTATTTTATGGACTAATGTATTGTGTCTAAGTGCTGGAAACAGGAAAAATCCAATTGAAAATGTCTTGGCTCGAGCAGCCAAGACTCTGCTAAGTCTGGGAACACCGGACTGTCCGGTGGTGCACCGGACAGTGTCCGGTGCGCCAGGCTGGCTCGAGCGAAGTGGCCGCTCTCGGGAATTCACCGGCGACGTACGGCTATAATTCACCGGACTGTCTGGTGTGCACCGAACTGTCCGGTGAGCCAACGGTCGACAGGGCCAACGGTCGGCCGCGCGATCTGCGTGGGACACGTGGCCGAGCCAACGGCTAGAAGGGGGCACCGGACTGTCCGGTGTGCACCGGACATGTCCGGTGCGCCAACGGCTCTCAGGCTGCCAACGGTTGACTGCGCCAATTTTGGAAGGAAATCGGGCACCGGACAGTGTCCGGTGTGCACCGGACTGTCCGGTGCGCCAGTCGACAGAAGGCAAGATCAGCCTTCCTAGAATGCTCTCAACGGCTCCTAGCTACCTTGGGGCTATAAAAGGGACCCCTAGGCGCATGGAGGTTAAGACCAAGCATTCCTACAACATTCCTAAGCACCAAGACCTCGATTCCGCGCATTTGTTTCATTGTGATAGCATATAGAGCTCTAGTGGAGTTGTGAACTCATTGAGTTGTGTTGCGAGCTCTTGTTGCGACTTGTGTGCGTGTTGACACTCTGATTCTTGTGTCTTGTGTGCATTGCTAATCCTCCCTTGCTCTGTGCTTCTTTGTGAACTTCAAGTGTAAGGGCGAGAGGCTCCAAGTTGTGGAGATTCCTCGCAAACGGGATTGAGAAAAGCAAGCAAAACACCGTGGTATTCAAGTGGGTCTTTGGACCGCTTGAGAGGGGTTGATTGCAACCCTCGTCCATCGGGACGCCACAACGTGGAGTAGGCAAGCGTTGGTCTTGGCCGAACCACGGGATAACCACCGTGCCATCTCTGTGATTGATTTCTTGTGGTTATTGTGTTTTGTTGAGACTCCTCTCTAGCCACTTGGCATTTACTGTGCTAACGCTTAACCAAGTTTTTGTGGCTTAAGTTTTCAAGTTTTACAGGATCACCTACTCACCTCCCCTCTAGGTGCTCTCACGGGTAGCGATAGTCAGGGTACACAAATCCAATAACATCAAAAACCCTATTTAATCTTTTCTTTTTTTGGCTCCCGAAGGCCACATATAGTGCATTATCTTCAGACTTGGAGTACGCTCCAAGTAGCTCATCACTAGTATTTTCAACACACTTCAGCCAGTCATCATCTGGTTTTACAAACTGGTCTCCAAACCTGAAGGTATATTTCAATCGAACCAGACCACCTTCGCTAGGGTTAGTGATGGTTTCTTTTGGCATTTCCCAGTTGTCTATCAGTGGCCATATCCTGTAGGCAACATGTTCTTGAACTAAGTCTCTTGTCCCAATAAAAGAGCAAACTGTGTTGAAGGCCCTTCGGCATGCTTCGGCTGCCTCATCAATTTCTACCTTTGGCTTTCGGAGACCGAAGCGGGACCAAATGGGTCGCATGATGACTTATTTAATATCTTCTCTCGCCTTCAAATCATTTTTCACGTAAAACCACTCTTCCATCTAGGCCCCGGGCCACCTCTTCCGAAACGTTGGCACCGGGTAGCTTGCGCCAGAGCGAGCAACAAAGCTATAGCACCCAAATTTGTTATGATATTGTTCTTTACCCCAGGGCTTCATCTCGTACGAAAGTTTGTGCATGCTGCAAAAACATTTTGCACTTGGCTCTAGACCTTGACTCCTCACAGCCCAGACGAAGATCCCCATTCTAATAACTGCTTCGGGAGTGATCTGATGAAGGAAAATTTGGTACGTCTTCAAAACTTCAACCACAAATCTGCTCAACGGGAACCGAAGTCCAGCTTTGAAGAAGCTTCGGTAGATTACAACTTCGTTTTCTTCGGGAGCAGGAACGACTCTGTCTACGTCAGCCCTCATAATAGACATATCTCGAAAATACCTTCCTCTCATGTTATCAAGATGACTCAGTTTGATAGTTGATTTCCCAAAGACTGCATGACTTGGTCGCCAGGGCCGATCTTCAGAGTCTTCGCCCCCACTCTCCACATCATAACTGTCATTATCATCAGTATCTTCAGACAAGCCTTCCAGAATTTCTTGAGTAATCTTCTCTGTATTCATTTTCGCTATTGACTCAACAAATCCAGCAGTCTGCTCCTCAAGAAGCTTCTCCTCTTCGGTTAGCTTCGTCTCAGCAACTGTCTTCTTGTCTTGAGACATCTTATCTTCGGAAATTACGAAAATGTGTCCTTCAAACCGAAGCTAAAAAGCTTGAGAGCTATCAAGCGCTAGTAAGCACAAGTTAACGAATTGAGAAATTAAGGCAAATGGCACAAGCAGTGTATCAAATGAGGCGGTGTGAGATCCTATTTATACACCCAGCACGCTCCAAGTTGGAAGGCCCCGTCTGTAATTGACTGTTGCTATTCTAGCAAAGGGAAGGTGTTTTTTCGGACCTTCGGCTTAGGGCCTTCGTCCATGTCGCAATCTAAATTCGTTATTCTAACAAATTAATATTGCGAGGGTGTTGGGGGCCTTCGTCTTCCGAAGGTCCTCAAAAAACATGATTTAACAATGTTTCCGGAGTGTAATACATGAATAGGTACCTTCGGACTCGGATCAAAACCACAGTGTGAAAAGCACGAACAATACGAAGGTTGACGCAGCGCCGAAGCTACGCGCAAGGGAGCTTCGGCATGACAGCAGGAAAGGGAACCGACTTAAATGGGAAAAGGCTATTTAGACCTCGATGGATTACCTTAGGGTCATTAGCAAATGTAAAGGGCATGGATGTAATTTCACATGGGCTGTGTCCCGTGCCTATAAATAGATGAACAGTGCCCTCGTACTGTTCACGCTGACTTGGCATTTGCTTTTGTGTCACGCTCGTACCTTTGTTTTCTGTCAAGCCGAAGGTACCAAATGTAATTCAATATTGTCCTTATATTAATTTACGATTATATACTGAGAAATATATATGATAACGTTATTGTTTACATTGTTTCTTATGCTTTACATGCTCCATTCATTGTTAACATTTATACTTATATGTATGTTGAAATGATGAAGGTATGTCCTTCATGACCTTCGTCCGGAGATCATTATATCCTTGGGGAAATAATGCTTCAAAGGACGAAGGGCATTAACAAGTAACTTGTTTTGGTGTTGTCTTGTTCTCAATTTATAGCATTTGAGAGCAAGTCCCCAAGACGTCCTAATCAAAATGTTGTAGGTACCAAATGGGTATTCCACAACAAGCAAGATGAGTATGGTGTGGTGACAAGGAACAAAGCCCGACTTGTGGCCAAAGGTTATTCACAAGTCGAAGGTTTAGACTTCGACGAAACTTATGCACCCGTAGCTAGGCTTGAGTCAATTCACATAATACTTGCCTATGCTACTTACTATGGCTTTAAGCTTTATCAAATGTATGTGAAAAGTGTCTTCCTCAATGGACCTATCAAGGAAGAGGTCTATGTTGAGCAACCTCTCGGCTTTGAAGATAGTGAGTGCCCTAACCATGTGTATAAACTCTCAAAGGCGCTTTATGGGCTCAAGCAAGCCCCAAGAGCATGGTATGAATGCCTTCGAGATTTCCTTATCACTAATGGCTTCAAAGTCGGAAAAGCCGATCCTACTCTCTTTACTAAAACTGTTACAAAAGACTTGTTTGTATGCCAAATTTATGTTGATGATATTATATTTGGGTCTACTAACAAGTCAACTTATGAAGAGTTTAGTAGGATCATGATACAAAATATCGAGATGTCAATGATGGGGGAGTTGAAGTATTTCCTAGAATTTCAAATCAAGCAACTCCAAGATGGCACCTTCATCAGTCAAACAAAGTACATTCAAGACATACTTAAGAAGTTTGGGATGAAGGATGGCAAACCCATCAAGACACCCATGGGAACCAATGGACATCTCGACCTCGACACGAGAGGTAAATCCGTAGATCAAAAGGAATATCGGTCGATGATAGGATCTTTACTCTATTTATGTGCATCTCGACCGAATATTATGCTTTTTGTATGCATGTGTGCAAGGTTCCAGGCAAATCCTAAGGAAGTTCACCTTAGGGCCGTAAAGAGAATCATGAGGTGTTTAGTTTACACTCCTAAGTTTGGGCTTTGGTACCCCAAGGGATCCACCTTTGATTTAATAGGATATTCCGATGCCGATTGGGCAGGGTGTAAAATTGACAGGAAGAGCACATCAGGGACTTGTCAATTTCTGGGGAGATCACTGGTGTCATGGGCTTCAAAGAAACAAACTCCGTAGATCTTTCCACCGCCGAAGACGAGTACATTGCCGCATGCCATTGTTGTGCGCAATTACTTTGGATGAGGCAAACCCTTAGGGACTATGGCTACAAATTGAGCAAAGTCTCTCTCCTATGTGATAATGAGAGTGCAATCCGCATGGCGGATAATCCCGTTGAACACAGCCGCACTAAGCACATAGACATTCGGTATCACTTTCTAAGGGATCACCAACAAAGGGGAGATATCGAAATAGCTTATGTTAATACCCAAAACCAATTAGTCGATATCTTTACCAAGCCACTAGATGAGAAAACCTTTAGCAAACTTAGGAATGAGCTAAATATACTTGATTCTCGGAATTTTGAATAAAACATTGCAAACATAACTCATTATTATACCTTTGATCATATCTCTTTCATTATGGTACAAATGCATATTTCTTATTATTGTTGTACCACGGCTACGACTAATATGTTTTCAAGTGTATTTCTACATAAGTCGTAGATTGAAAGGGAAATGAAGTCTTCGACGAGGACAAGGCTTCCACTCAACTCTAACCCTTCGTCGTCACTCCACAAATATCTCAAATTGGTATAATCTTTCACTCATATTTCTTTTACCAATAGGAGAGAAAGTATTAATAAGGGCTCTTAAAGTCTCCTTTTTTGGCGATCAATGCCAAAGGGGGATATAATATTAAGCCCAAAGCAAAAGGACACCTCCACCATAATTTCAAAAATTTTCGAAATGAAGTTTTAATTGATATTTTTCACATTGGTATCTATGTCATGGCAATTTCTCAATTGTGTCCAATTTACAATTAATCCTTCAATTAGTATTTTTTTAAAAGTCAATCTTTAAGTTGGTACCTATTTCAAAATCCTCTTGAAAGCTAAGAGGAGAATTTAATTCAGGGTGAGTTTTATTTAGTCAAAGAAAAAGCATTTGAAACAGGAGGAGAAATTTCAAATCTTGAAAATACTTCTTGCAATCCCATTCATATACCTTTGACTATTTGCAAAAGACTTTGAAAAGATTTTCAAAAAAAGGATTTGCAAAAACAAAACAAGTGGTGCAAATGTGGTCCAAAATGTTAAATAAAAGAAAAGCAAGCCATTCAAATTTAGTGAGATAGTCAATTGGTTTAACTCCAAGTAACCTATGCACATTCTAAATACAAACTAATTACATTTCTGCACTTATTATTTGCTTTGGTTTGTATTGGCATCAATCACCAAAAAGGGGGAGAGTGAAAGGGAAATAGGGTTAACATTTTCCTATAATTAATTTTGGTTGTTGATCGTTAACACAAATACATGGACTAACTAGTTTGTCTAGAATTCATGTATTACAGGTGCATAAGGTTCAACACAAACCAATAAAAGATTCAAGTTAGGGATACAATTTTAAAGGAGCAAAAGGACTTGAGTGTGTGTAACACCCTAAATCAATCAATTGAAAATAACTCAGTTTGATTTATTGGTTTCCAATAAATAGGAAAAATATTTATGTTTTCTAATGATAAATTTGGTGATAGATTCAAATTAAGAAATTTTTAAATAAATAAAATTTATCAAGTGCACGAATCATCCATTTTTGGAGCATGATTTTTTTTTGTTCATAAAGCGCAAATATTTTGTCTTAATTAATTTATTCTTTATGTGTGAAACCCAACTTATTTCAAGATAATAGATATTTGCATAAAAATAATTATTCCAGAAATTGAGTTTTTTTAAGTGTAAAATATCATTAGAATTTATTATGATTTTTAGAATATTTAAATATATATATTTATATATACATATAGAATAAAACTAATAATATATATAAAAAAACGAACGACCCATTCATGCCTTTACCATCCCGTGTTCCCACCTCTCTCCTCTCGCTTAGCCTATGACGTGTGGGACCACAATGACAGGGATACTTTATCTCCTACCTCCATCCGATAGTCTCTCTGTTGTTCGCTTGTGCCCAGCGCCATACGCTTGCCGCACACCGCGCGTCGCTCGCGACCCCGCGGCCGAGCGCCCCTGCCCAAGCCGGCCGAGCAGCGGCCGTGACACCGAAGGCCCCTGCGCGCCAGCAGCCGACCCGGCGCCGCGACACGAGACACCAGGCGACCTCGACCGCGCCAAGCCCGACGCCCTGTAACCCGATGCCCGACCGTGCCCTGCGACCCGCGCTCAAGCCAAGCAGCGCCAGGACGCCTCAGCCGCCGACCGCGAGCCGCTAGTGGGACCCGCGCGACCTTGTTGCCAGGAAACCGAAGCATCGCGACGTCCGTTCTTCTCCCTGCGTTATGGACCTTCAAGACAACTGTTTCTTCCTCGCCATTACTCCCTACCGCCATCAATAGCAGCCATGAAGCCACCTGCCGTTTCTCTCCCCTTCCCTGGTGCCCTCTCTCTATAAATCTGGCCGAGCCGGACCTCTGTCTCTCCCTCCCCAAGCTCTCTCTCTCTCCCTCGCTCTCCTCGTGTTCACGCAGCACCTGCAGCAACGCCACGTACCTCGCCGTCCACCGACGACCACGCCCCGTTCTCCTACTCGCTAGAGACGTGCCCGAACCCCGTCCAACTCTTCGCTTAGACACGCGCTCGAGCCGTTCACCGTCATCCGTTCACCCAAGGTTGAAGAAACCCCAACCCGTTTGTATTTTCTAAATCATGTTTTGAATTACTTTATAGATCTTGTGAATTATTGTTGTAATATTGATGCGATTTGGCGATTCGTGTATGATTTTAGAGATTTCGATGTATACGTGTAGCCAAAATCGAATTCTGCGACAATATTTTAAAATGCGTATGATTTTATAGTTCTAAAAATGAGCACGGTCACTATTCATTACTTCCGTGATTTTCGTACTAGAATATGTTTACGGATTTAGTTTTGCTTTAATGTGTGGAGCGATAATTGGTTAGTATTGCGATAAGTGTAATCTTAGTGATCTTAGTGATATAAGGAATTTAAATAGATATTAAGCCACGTATTTCCGGTCGAATGAAAAATGTATAGTTTTTACTATTCACTAGTCATGATAAATATATTCATAAGTATAGCACCTAATTACTTAGAATTAGTAAGATATTTATTTATATCATAATAACCATGAATATGTGATTAAAAGTCCCATTTAGTAATTTACAATTAATTCTAGTATATTAATGTTAGAAGAATTAAATAAACACTTTTTAGTTATACGTATAAATTCTATTAGAAAAGAAAGGAGAAAACTAAAATAGTAGAATTTATAATAATATTAAAATGACTTAACTAGACACTCATACTTTTCTAATGAAGAAATTGATAGTTATGTTGATAAATATAGGTTTCTTACTAAAGAATTAGATAATTTGTTTCTAGTTCAAAATGACCTTTTAATAAACATCATGATTTTGATTTAATAAGATTCGTTATAGATGTTTAAGTGTAGCCGTACTAAATAGTAATATGTCATATAACTTTTCTAATAATGATATAATTGCTTAATTTAGTGCTCACACTGTCATAACTAAAATGATAGTTAATAAATATAGTATTTATTTTAATTATCTGGATCATTTATCCCTACAATAGAATTAAAGGTAATTAATAGACTAATTATCCTTTATCATAATCAAAACGATAGTCAATTTGTTCTTAACTAGATTTATGGCAGGATTAATGATTTCATAGAATTTAATCCACATTATATACGAATCACTTAGCTTTTCCTAAAGGATAAAATAAAGTAATAAGAGTTTAAGATCCTTTATAACTTAAAATGTTATTTAATATCGACTTAAAATATAATTATATAGGCTATGTGCTTTTAATGATATTAAGTGATGGTTACGCGTTCATTATCTTTTGCATGAAAATCCACTTAAGATCCATAACCTAACTCGTCTTAAATAAGTGATTAATAGTATAATTATGGTCTTTTCACATAAAACCTATTTAGACTTAAATCGTAATTTGTCATAAGTGATTGATTAATAATATTTGTAATATGCTCCATAATGCTCCTACAATTAATAACGTGATTAGTAGCCCATTAACATTAGATATAACATATATCTTTTCTAAAAGGTTAAAAAGGTCTAATATTGTTATAACGTGTTTTATCATCTTATAAACCCTTAATATTAGACATATCGCATATGACGATTTATAAAAGATTAATTTGGTGAACTAATATTATATATATTTAATTAAGATATTTTAAGCTCATGTCTTGTTTTATAAATTATAGATCACACATTTTTAAAAAAGAATATCTTCTTAATTATAACCATTACTTACAACGTTTTTGAAAAACGAACGCTCTTTTCGTTAGGCTTTCTTTTAGCTCTATGTATGGTGAATGTTGTATGTTATTGAATGGTGTTTGCTCTTCTTGTTTGTTTGTGTGATATTCAGTGGTTGATCTAGTAGTTAAGAATCAAGATCTATTCCGATCCGTGGAAGAACCTCAAGTTTTCTATAAGCAAGGCAAGTGGACTTCTCCCTCTGCATACTCTGTTTGATCCCAAACAATACATTTAATAAAGTTTATTCTTTTGGATATATATGCATAATTTGACGGGTTACCTATTTAGATAACCTTTCCAACCTTATTCCTTGATCAAACCTGGGAATTATACTTTACCTTAGTAGCTATGCTATTGCTACAACTTTAAATTTATGCAGTCACTCCTATTTAAGATACTGATGTTCCAAATGGTAAGTTTACTTTATTGTGGTTAACCCGATGGTTAAACAAGATTATTGCATATTAATTGGAACATGGAGTGACCACCCGGGAAAACAGTGCTACCATGAGGACTATCATGGCTCTGGTCTTGGCTAAATAACTAGGGAAGTCTTATGTTGGGTGTTGGTCATGGTCGACCGGAACAAGGGCATCTGGCAAGCTCTTATAGTTCCGGCTCAGGCAGATTGGATACGGGCATAGTTCCCAAAGCTTTACCCTGTGGTCCGGACTATAAGTTGGTTACGGTAGGTGTGCCTTATGCAGTTTGACCATTTCCAGCATTTGCGTAATGAGGACTCTAGGGAGAAGCCTCGTAGTGAGACCCTGGCCATTCACCTCGGAAGTGAATACGGGTCTAGCTAACCCGGGCAAAAAGGGAATCGCGACTCATGGGTAAAGATGCGCCACCTCTGCAGAGTGTAAAACTGATATATCAGCCGTGCTCACAGTTATGAGCACCCTGGACTCCTCACATGATAATTGAACTTGAAGATGGAAATAAATCGAGATCCGATGATCTGTCAATGGTTTGCTTAAGTGGTTTCACTTAAGTGTTTTTTTATATATACTCTTATACCTTTGTTTAATGGGAATACTTGGGATTCACACTTATTAGTAATACAGATGTTGTTAATAAAATGTTGACCAACTAAAATGCTTACTGCTCAGCCTTAGCCTCGCCTTGTTAAACCTGCATTAGTTTTTCCCCCACTTGCTGAGCCCCGACCATAAGTGAGCTCACCCTTGCTTAATTTTGATCAGAAGTTTGCAGATGAAGATATGATGCTGAACTCCATGGATGCTAGTCTAGTGATACCCCCGGTCATCTTCCTGTGGATGGATGTCCTTGTTTCGCTGTACTTTGATGAATAAAGGTTAAGACATTATGTTTGTTCGAAGTGTAATATGTTAATATAATCGTTATTTACGCTTTTATGCATTGTTCTTTTGATATATTACACTTGTGACGTCAACATATGTGTGGAAATAGATCCTGGCACACATATGCGATGCACCCAGCTCTGCCTTTGGAAACGGGTGTGACAGAAGTGGTATCAAAGCAATGTGACCGTAGGTCGCTAGATTAGTTAGAAATGGAAAGCCCAGTCAGTCTTTCAAGCTTGATATATTTTTCTCCATAAAAATGTACTTTATACAAAAACTCGTCTCTTTTATCTTCAACCCTTCTTGTCTGATTTTTGGTCTATCAGAAGGTTCTAATGAGAAGCATTGCAAGATGATCAAGCTAGGATTGCGGAACTTGAAGCGAAGTTTGCTAGAAGAAACCTTTTCGAAGCTATCAACGATGCCATATTCTCTGTCTTATCCCCACTCCGCAAGAAGTTTTGTTATGGATCCCCTGGGTCTATTATTTTACTTCTTGGCTAAGGTGATAGGATTGTTCTTTAGTATTAAGATTTTCGACTAGATCGGTAATGGCGATATTATATTATATTATATTATAAGTGGTTTTCTAATCCCTAATATTGCTATATAACCCTTGACTTCTTATACTTTTGTTGTCTTGCCACTGTATTGCCACCCTTGCGCAATATCTACCTTGATATACTAAATTCTTTGTCTCCCTACTCCTACTTGATAATGCCTCTCTATTTTGTCTCCTTGATAATGCTTTCTCCCTAACTCACTTTATATCCTTTGTTGTATCATTCATCCTCACTTTAATAGTTCATGGTTATCTCATTTCACTCTTGGCCACCAACAAATATGTCATATCTAACTCCTTGATAATTCGTACCCAACTCCTTGATGTTATATTATCTTTCTTATTTCAAACCTTGTCTCACCATTGTTTTGGTTGAATGAGTAGAATTGGATTGTGTTGTGCTGGTATGCTTGAGTTCATTGTCCTTTGTGTTCATGTTTGATTTGCTTCTTTAAAATGATTGTTGGTGTTGTGTGACTTTTGTCCACAATGACATCAATTAGCTAGGAAAAACCTTAGATAGATGGGTTTTTGCTGCTCTCTATAATCTGTCTTTGCTCAACCCTTTCATCCCTTCCATTCTTCCATACCCATACAGATGTCAGACCTTGGAATGTCAACGACAAGTGATGTCACTAAATGCAAAGAATGCGGTGTGTTGGCAAATCAAAACAACACTATGAATAAAACAGCTGATGAACAGAAATTCAGGACCCAAAAGGATGCACAACCAAACCAACAGACAATTAACCCTGGAACCTGTTGTTGTTGCGAGTATTATGAAATTCCTTGTCGCCAGATCAGTACAAACGAAAGTGAAACTACAAAACAGAAGAACCGGATTTTGTTTTCTGGTATAAAAAGACAATGGTCTCCCCAAGAACAACTAATAGCAGATGCACTATCAGACGATGAATTGTCAGGTATTCCAAAAAGGAAACATCACAAGGATGCCCAGCCCCAAGAAGAAATACATGAGTGTTACATTGATGGATGGACTATTACTTGCACACAGTTTCAGCCTCGTCGTCGCATCAGTTCCAAGAAACGAAAAGGCAACCATGGAAAAAGTCAAGAAATAACTTCAAGAAAAGCTTGCTATCAATGTGGACGCGAAGGTCATTACTTCCGTAATTGTCCTGAGAAGAGTTCACTACAGATCACCTCCGAGATGAAGCTATCTCAATCTTTAGACATGGAATATGAACAAAAATGCACAGAAACTTCTACCAACAACGTAAAGACAACTCCACCATGTAACTTATCAAGTCGTGCTTGTTTTGGCTGTGGTGATACCGGCCATCTTGTTAATGGTTGTCCTAAGAAGGATGTGGAGATCAATAAGGTCCAAAAGAAAAGACAACACCCTCAAACCCATGCATCAACAAAGAATAAACAACAGAAAGAGTCCACAGGAAGGATAAGTTATGCAGTGACAGGAACCATTCCATATGATGATGCAGTAATTTTTGGAACACTGGTCATTCACCCAACCATCGCCACCGTGTTGTATGATCCTCGTATAACACATTCTCTTATCAGTGCCCAGTTTGCAACAAAGTATGGTATCTTTAAGTGTCCCTTAAGATCAAGAAAGACCATCAGTACACCTGAAGGAAAAATGTTAGTAAACTACATATGTCCGAAAGTAAGTATTAAAATCAACGGAATAGATTTTTCAGCTGATCTCCTAGTGATAGAATCAATGGGAAAGGATGTGATTCTTGGAAAGAATTGGTTACAAAGAGCTAAGGCGGTAATCCAACATACTGAGAAAACCATGTGCTTGGAAACTCCATCTGGAGAAACAATAGTAGTTGAAGACAACCGACCTCCAGCTCAGATTGGTACATCTGACAAGGAAGAATAATATACCATTTAGCTAGAAGGAGTGTGTCTCACGAAAAAAATGTCAAGTTGTTGCCCTTTCAAGATTTGTAATCGTTCCAAGTGATAAATTTGGAGAATATCTCGCACCTATTGTGTTTTGCCTCTTTATAAAGATAATAAAGTATGGTGTCATCTACTATATGCAATCAATGTGATGCTCTACACTAGTTGCCCTAAAGTCCCGCTCAAGTTTTTCTCTCAAATTGTGCTCAAAGAAATACTCTTGGATCAGAAAGATTATTTGGATATCATGCTCTGAAATCTATAAAGTTCAAAAGATCTCTGTTAAGGATTATAACACTTGTACACTCTTGTAGTATGATGAAGCTAGGAGAAATCTGAAACCATCCTTGTTCCTTGACGAATCTTATTTTGGAAATCAAAAAGTTGTGTCCACCCTTTATCTTCATATCGTACAATCCTCTTATGCAGTTTGTCTCACTAACTCTTTTACCCTCTGACTAGATGATGAACCCCAATGGAAATGAAGTAAATGATGCCAACGCCAATATTCCTACTTTAACAACTATGAATGAGAAAAATGAATCACAGAGATATCTGATGAATGGAATGAAGAACAACAAAAGGAATAGAAAAATGTTTGGATATATGATTAGTTCACCTCAACCACAAGCAAAAGCCCCGAAACACATGAATACCCAAACAGAAGAATCAAGTCAGGCTCAATTATATGAGATACAAACACCCAATCAACCCTCACCCCCTGTTGGTCAAGCAAAGTTGACTCGCAAAGAACTCAAAGCAAGAGGTGCTTGCTACTACTGCAAAAATGAAGGACACATTATTCGTGAATGCCCCAAGAAGCGTCTAGACCGAGTAAAGAAGAAAGCTGCCAAGCATGACCTAAGCAATAATTCAGAAGACCCACTATTTTATAAGTATGATGATGAAGGTCGCTTGATTAGTATATATTGCGGAGCAAAGAAGTAAGGAAGTTCCATAAGTCTGGAGGAGTTCAAAGAGAACTAAGAACCTACAAATAAACCATGTATCTCCTTTGCTTTCGTGCTAGCCTTTCTTAATCTCGAGGACGAGATTCTTTTTAGAGGGGTAGATTTTGTAACACCCTAAATCAATCAATTGAAAATAACTCAGTTTGATTTATTGGTTTCCAATAAATAGGAAAAATATTTATGTTTTCTAATGATAAATTTGGTGATAGATTCAAATTAAGAAATTTTTAAATAAATAAAATTTATCAAGTGCACGAATCATCCATTTTTGGAGCATGATTTTTTTGTTCATAAAGCGCAAATATTTTGTCTTAATTAATTTATTCTTTATGTGTGAAACCCAACTTATTTCAAGATAATAGATATTTGCATAAAAATAATTATTCCAGAAATTGAGTTTTTTTAAGTGTAAAATATCATTAGAATTTATTATGATTTTTAGAATATTTAAATATATATATTTATATATACATATAGAATAAAACTAATAATATATATAAAAAAACGAACGACCCATTCATGCCTTTACCATCCCGTGTTCCCACCTCTCTCCTCTCGCTTAGCCTATGACGTGTGGGACCACAATGACAGAGATACTTTATCTCCTACCTCCATCCGATAGTCTCTCTGTTGTTCGCTTGTGCCCAGCGCCATACGCTTGCCGCACACCGCGCGTCGCTCGCGACCCCGCGGCCGAGCGCCCCTGCCCAAGCCGGCCGAGCAGCGGCCGTGACACCGAAGGCCCCTGCGCGCCAGCAGCCGACCCGGCGCCGCGACACGAGACACCAGGCGACCTCGACCGCGCCAAGCCCGACGCCCTGTAACCCGATGCCCGACCGTGCCCTGCGACCCGCGCTCAAGCCAAGCAGCGCCAGGACGCCTCAGCCGCCGACCGCGAGCCGCCAGTGGGACCCGCGCGACCTTGTTGCCAGGAAACCGAAGCATCGCGACGTCCGTTCTTCTCCCTGCGTTATGGACCTTCAAGACAACTGTTTCTTCCTCGCCATTACTCCCTACCGCCATCAATAGCAGCCATGAAGCCACCTGCCGTTTCTCTCCCCTTCCCTGGTGCCCTCTCTCTATAAATCTGGCCGAGCCGGACCTCTGTCTCTCCCTCCCCAAGCTCTCTCTCTCTCCCTCGCTCTCCTCGTGTTCACGCAGCACCTGCAGCAACGCCACGTACCTCGCCGTCCACCGACGACCACGCCCCGTTCTCCTACTCGCTAGAGACGTGCCCGAACCCCGTCCAACTCTTCGCTTAGACACGCGCTCGAGCCGTTCACCGTCATCCGTTCACCCAAGGTTGAAGAAACCCCAACCCGTTTGTATTTTCTAAATCATGTTTTGAATTACTTTATAGATCTTGTGAATTATTGTTGTAATATTGATGCGATTTGGCGATTCGTGTATGATTTTAGAGATTTCGATGTATACGTGTAGCCAAAATCGAATTCTGCGACAATATTTTAAAATGCGTATGATTTTATAGTTCTAAAAATGAGCACGGTCACTATTCATTACTTCCGTGATTTTCGTACTAGGATATGTTTACGGATTTAGTTTTGCTTTAATGTGTGGAGCGATAATTGGTTAGTATTGCGATAAGTGTAATCTTAGTGATCTTAGTGATATAAGGAATTTAAATAGATATTAAGCCACGTATTTCCGGTCGAATGAAAAATGTATAGTTTTTACTATTCACTAGTCATGATAAATATATTCATAAGTATAGCACCTAATTACTTAGAATTAGTAAGATATTTATTTATATCATAATAACCATGAATATGTGATTAAAAGTCCCATTTAGTAATTTACAATTAATTCTAGTATATTAATGTTAGAAGAATTAAATAAACACTTTTTAGTTATACGTATAAATTCTATTAGAAAAGAAAGGAGAAAACTAAAATAGTAGAATTTATAATAATATTAAAATGACTTAACTAGACACTCATACTTTTCTAATGAAGAAATTGATAGTTATGTTGATAAATATAGGTTTCTTACTAAAGAATTAGATAATTTGTTTCTAGTTCAAAATGACCTTTTAATAAACATCATGATTTTGATTTAATAAGATTCGTTATAGATGTTTAAGTGTAGCCGTACTAAATAGTAATATGTCATATAACTTTTCTAATAATGATATAATTGCTTAATTTAGTGCTCACACTGTCATAACTAAAATGATAGTTAATAAATATAGTATTTATTTTAATTATCTGGATCATTTATCCCTACAATAGAATTAAAGGTAATTAATAGACTAATTATCCTTTATCATAATCAAAACGATAGTCAATTTGTTCTTAACTAGATTTATGGCAGGATTAATGATTTCATAGAATTTAATCCACATTATATACGAATCACTTAGCTTTTCCTAAAGGATAAAATAAAGTAATAAGAGTTTAAGATCCTTTATAACTTAAAATGTTATTTAATATCGACTTAAAATATAATTATATAGGCTATGTGCTTTTAATGATATTAAGTGATGGTTACGCGTTCATTATCTTTTGCATGAAAATCCACTTAAGATCCATAACCTAACTCGTCTTAAATAAGTGATTAATAGTATAATTATGGTCTTTTCACATAAAACCTATTTAGACTTAAATCGTAATTTGTCATAAGTGATTGATTAATAATATTTGTAATATGCTCCATAATGCTCCTACAATTAATAACGTGATTAGTAGCCCATTAACATTAGATATAACATATATCTTTTCTAAAAGGTTAAAAAGGTCTAATATTGTTATAACATGTTTTATCATCTTATAAACCCTTAATATTAGACATATCGCATATGACGATTTATAAAAGATTAATTTGGTGAACTAATATTATATATATTTAATTAAGATATTTTAAGCTCATGTCTTGTTTTATAAATTATAGATCACACATTTTTAAAAAAGAATATCTTCTTAATTATAACCATTACTTACAACGTTTTTGAAAAACGAACGCTCTTTTCGTTAGGCTTTCTTTTAGCTCTATGTATGGTGAATGTTGTATGTTATTGAATGGTGTTTGCTCTTCTTGTTTGTTTGTGTGATATTCAGTGGTTGATCTAGTAGTTAAGAATCAAGATCTATTCCGATCCGTGGAAGAACCTCAAGTTTTCTATAAGCAAGGCAAGTGGACTTCTCCCTCTGCATACTCTGTTTGATCCCAAACAATACATTTAATAAAGTTTATTCTTTTGGATATATATGCATAATTTGACGGGTTACCTATTTAGATAACCTTTCCAACCTTATTCCTTGATCAAACCTGGGAATTATACTTTACCTTAGTAGCTATGCTATTGCTACAACTTTAAATTTATGCAGTCACTCCTATTTAAGATACTGATGTTCCAAATGGTAAGTTTACTTTATTGTGGTTAACCCGATGGTTAAACAAGATTATTGCATATTAATTGGAACATGGAGTGACCACCCGGGAAAACAGTGCTACCATGAGGACTATCATGGCTCTGGTCTTGGCTAAATAACTAGGGAAGTCTTATGTTGGGTGTTGGTCATGGTCGACCGGAACAAGGGCATCTGGCAAGCTCTTATAGTTCCGGCTCAGGCAGATTGGATACGGGCATAGTTCCCAAAGCTTTACCCTGTGGTCCGGACTATAAGTTGGTTACGGTAGGTGTGCCTTATGCAGTTTGACCATTTCCAGCATTTGCGTAATGAGGACTCTAGGGAGAAGCCTCGTAGTGAGACCCTGGCCATTCACCTCTGTCGGCGTTCCGAGACCGGGGGGTCCCCGAGCCGACGAGTGAGTGTGCCGCGTGCCCCAGCCCAGATGGGTCGAGCGCGTGGGCGAGCGCGAAGGGGGGAGAGAGCGAGGCGGCCGGAGCCGGGTCGTGAGGGAGTCGGAGAAACCCGCGGCCTTCGTGTTCGTCCCGCGCCCAGGTCGGGTGCGCTTGCAGTAGGGGGTTACAAGCGTCCGCGCGGGTGAGGGGAGCGAGCGGCCCCGAGAGAGCGCCTGCCCCTGCCCTTCGTCCCCGCGAGGCCAACCTTCTCTAAGAAGGCCCTGGTCCTTCCTTTTATAGGCGTAAGGAGAGGATCCAGGTGTACAAATGGGGGTGTAGCAAGGTGCTACGTGTCTAGCGGGGGAGAGCTAGTACCCTAAGTACATGCCAAGGTGGCAGCCGGAGAGATCTTGGCACCCGGCTAGTGTGGCGTCGTGGCTGTCGGAGAAGCAATGGAGCTTAGCGGAGGGACAGCTGTCGGAGTGGTTGGGCCCTTGCTGACGTCCCCCTGCTTTCGTAAGAGAGCTGAGAGCCGCCGTCGTCATGGGTCTAGCGGGGTGCCATCATTGCCTATCTGGCGGGGCTAGTCAGATGGGACGTCGGTCCTGTTCCCTGCGGCCCGAGTCGGCTCGGGGTAGGGTGATGATGGCGCTTCCTGTCGACGTGGCGGACTTGTGCCCTAGGTCGGGCGACGTGGAGGCTCCTCCGAGGCCGAGGTCGAGTCTGTCCTGCATGGCCGAGGCCGAACCTGAGCTCCCGGGTCGGGCGAGGCGGAGGTCGTTCGGCAGAGGTCGGGGTAGAGTCCTAGCCCTGGGTCGGGCGAAGCGGAGTTCGTCGTCTTCCGGGGCCTTAGCCCGAGTCCGAGCCCTGGGTCGGGCAGAGCAGAGTTCGCCGTCTTCCGGGGCCTTAGCCCGAGTCCGAGCCCTGGGTCGGGCGGAGCGGAGTTCGCCGTCTTCTGGGGCCTTAGCCCGAGTCCGAGCCCTGGGTCGGGCGGTGCTTCCTCTGGCGCTTTTGGCCAAGCCTGGCTGCCCGTCAGTCTTACCTTTTGTGTTAAAGGCCCCAGTGACTTGGTCGGTCGGCGCGGTGATTTAGTCAGGGTTACTTCTTATCGAAGGCAAGGCCTCGGGCGAGCCGGAGATGCGTCTGCCATGAAAGAGGAGGCCTCGGGCGAGACGGAACCATCTTAGGGTCGGCTGCCCTCGCCCGAGGCTAGGCTCGGGCGTGGCGTGATCGAGTCGCTCGTATGGACTGACCCCTGACTTAATCAAACCCATCAGGCCTCTGCAGCTTTATGCTGATGGGGGTTACCAGCTGAGAATTAGGCGTCTTGAGGGTACCCCTAATTATGGTCCCCGACAGTAGCCCCCGAGCCTTGAAGGGAGTGTTAACACTCGCTTGGAGGCTTTCGTCGCACTTTTTTGCAAGGGGACCAGCCTTTCTCGGTTGTACTTTGTTCCGGTGGGTGCGCGCGAGCGCACCCGCCGGGTGTAGCCCCCGAGGCCTCGGAGGAGTGGTTTCACTCCTTCGAGGTCTTAATGCCTTGCGTAATGCTTCGGCTGGTCTGGTGGTTCCCTCATGCGAACAGGCCGTAGCCCAGGTGCACTGTCGGGGCCCAAGTTCTCGGGCTGGTATGTTGACGCTGTCAACGGTTCGGCCGGAGCCGGGTTTGCGAGAGCAGCCCCCGAGCCTCCGCACAGAGCAAGAGGACGATCAGGGACAGACTCGGCTTTTTTACATACGCCCCTACGTCGCCTTTCCGCAAGGAGGAGGGGGGGAGAGCGCCATGTTACCCTCGATGGGTACCGAACATGGTGTCTCCGGTGAGCTGCAATCGGGTAATCCGAGTGGACGTCCGTGCCCCGTTCGTTGGGGGTCGGCTAGGGGCCCGGAGGCACGCCCAAAAGTACCTGCGGGTGATCTGCCGGACCCGGTCCCCTGGCGACGGGGTCCGAGGGCTCGTTGCCTCCCTCCGATGGGATTCCGTTACAGAGTCGTTCCCGCTGGTCTCGGAAATGTCCTAGGGTACCTCGAGAGCGCAGCCCGAGCCTTGGTTATGTATCGAACGTACCCCTGGTCATCCCTCGCTCGGCGTCTGAGGCGACTGTGAACCCTTCGGGGGGCCAGCCTTCGAACCCCTGATCAGTAATGGGCGCGGAGCCCGGGTAGCCTGAGGCGGTCGTGGAACCTTTCGGGGGGCCGACCTTCGAACCTCTGACCAGTAGTGGGTGTCGGGCCCACGCGATCTGAGGCGGCTGTTGAACCCTTCGGGGGGCCAGCCTTCGAACCCCTGATCAGTAAGGAGGCTCGGAGCCTGGTTCCTTCACGGGGAAGGATCCCTTTGGGGGTATCCCCTTTCCCGGTCCCTGCTGCAAGAGATAGAGAAAGAAGGAAAAGGGAAAAGGGATACGAAATTTGAACGACGTGGCGTACCTTTTTTGGTGTGGCCGTTTTGGCGAAGGCGAAACGTCGCCAGCTGCTTCCGCTAGAAGCGCTGCCCGTCGAGCCGCGGAGTTAATGCGCCGGGGCGAGCGGTCGGCGAGGCTGCCGTTGCGTGCGCGAGCCGTTCGAGGAATAGCTGTTTTTGCTTTGCGTTTTTTGAACCCCGCGTCCGGTTCGGGCGGTGCGTTGGAACCGTCTTCACCTGGGTCTTTATATACCCCGGAGAGGGCCCGGTGACGGTTCTCGACTCCGCTTCTTGTCTCCCTTTTAGGCTTTTTCGCAGTCTGAGAGATCCAGCCAGTAAAAGAAAACCGCCCTCCCCTGTCCTTCGCGCCGCCACCCTTTCTGCTTCGGCGATGGCTGACCGGGTGACCATCATCCCGCCGCGCGACCCGTGGCCCTTCTCCACGGTGACGGCGGGTGATCTGGAGGACCTCGTCGGCGAGGGTTTGCTCCGCCCCCTCACCGATGAGCAGCGGCCGGAATGGATTCCTCCCGCGGGTGGAGTCACTCCATCCCCTCCGCCGGGGTACGTTGTGAGCTTCATCTCCTTCCATGAGCGGGGATTTGGTGTGCCGACGAGCCGCTTTATGCGGGCCATCCTGTTCCATTACGGGGTGGAGTTGCACAACCTCACCCCCAACTCCATCGCGCAGGCCGCTATCTTTGTGGCGGTGTGCGAGGGGTATTTGGGGATCGCCCCCCACTGGGATTTGTGGACCCATCTCTTCTTCGCCGAGCTTTTTGCCTCGCCGACGGGGGAGAGGAAGGTCTGTGCAGCGGTGCGGGCCGGTGGCTGCACCCTTTTGTTGAGGCAGTCGTGGTCGTTGCAGTATATCCCTGCCGTCCTCGCATCCTCAAACAAGGGTTGGCAGCGCCGGTGGTTCTACCTCCGGAACGACGGAGAGTTGCTCCTGCCGTTCTCTCAGCGGGTCGTCACCGCCGCTCCCGACGCCTGGCGTCACGGGACTCCACACGAGAGGCAGAAGAACCTCGAGCCTCTTCTCCAGGCCCTGAAGGCGTTGCGGGAGGAAGGACTCACCGCCGCGGGAGTGGTTGCCGCCATCCACCGTCGGAGGGTGCTTCCCCTGGCGGAACGGCGGCTGTCGCTTTGGGAGATGACCCTGGAGGCCGACTGGGAGGGATCACGGATGTCCCCTGATCCTCTTCCCCGTGACGCCCTCCAATGGCGGGTGTCGGCCGCGATGGGGAAGCCAGACCCCCACGCCTTCTCCCAACCTCGAATGCGCCCCGACCAGGGGTGCATCGCTCTGGTAAGTGTTCGCTCCTTCCTTCCTCATATACCGGGTTGCTTCCGGTTCTCATGATTGGGTTTCTTTTTCCCCTCCCCCTCTTTTTAGGAGGTGGGGCGGCACAAACCCTCCTTGCCGCGGGTCCCGGAGGACGCGGTGGGTCGGGCAGCGCGGCGGGTCACCGCGGAGGAGGAGAAAAAGAAAAAGGACGCGGAGAAGGCTCGGGCCCGCAAGCGGAGGCGGGCTCGGGACGCCCTGGAGAAACGCCGTCGCCAGCAAGAGAGGGAAGGACTCCCCAGGGAGCTGTCGCCGGAGACATCCGACGACGATGACGATGATGATGAGGAGGAGGAGGACGACATGGCCGCCCGTCTCGGCCTCAGCCCCAGCTTGGGGTGTGGCCGGGAGCTGTCGAGTCAGCCCCCGAGCGGGCCGATGTCGTCGGTTCCTGGGGCCGAGACGCCGGATCCCCGACCTGAGGGGCGGGGGCAACCCGAGAGGGTGCTTGACCCCTCGGCTGGAGGAGCTGACACGACTCCAGGGAGTCGGGCCGAGGGGTTCGTCCCTCGAGAGCCGTCCCCCGCGCCGGCAGCGCGGGGGAGCGGTCCTCAGGCTGCCATGGCGGCGCCTGGGCAGTCCGCCCCCCGGGCGTCAGGAGCGCCCAAGGCGAGGGCGGCGCCAGGGCTGTTGGCGAGGCAGACCTCGGCAGTGGTTCCAGGGAGCGGGAGCCAAGAGACCTCCCCCCAGGCACAGTGGATCATGGCCCGGAGCGGGTAAGTACCTTGGAATGTCTCCGTCCCGGCGCTTCATTCATACATCTTGGCCGTGATTTTCCCTTTCTTCTTTTTTCCAGCAAGCGGAGCCATGGCCCTACCGACCTGGCGCCCCGGAAGGCCCTTAAGACGGCGTCGGTCCAGGCGGCTGGCGCCGTCCCGGGCCCCGCCGCTCAGCCGACCCTTTCGCAGGGCGCTTCGCCGCATGGGGCTCAAGCGTCGTATGTCCCGGGGGAGCAGGTCCCCGAGGCGGGCTCCTCTGCCGAGGCGGCCATCGTGATCGGGGAGGCGGCCGGCGCCGACGCGGTCCCGAGCCCGCCTGCCGGGTCGGCCATGCCGGCGCCTGCCGCCACCGCAGTTGGCATCGCCCCAGTCGGAGAGCATATGGTTGCTGCCGGCGTCGAGACGGCCGCAACGTCGGCGCCCGGGGCTTCAGAAGAGGTGGGCATGGACGCGCAGTTCATCCAGGCGGGCAGCAGCCTTGTCGCTGTGCGGCGGAGCCCCGAGGCCCGGGGCCAGTTGCTCCGATTTCGGACCCACGAGGCCCCGGACCCCATCTTCGTTCTTGATGACGAACAGGAGGACCGGTCCTGGGACGAGCTCCGCAATCGTGCGGAAGCAGCGGTGGGGTCGCTCCGATCATCGCTGGAAGTTCTCTGCGGGGACGTCCCCAAAATCCTCCAGGTAACGGTTTCAGGCATACCTTCTCCTTTCTGCGAGCGTGGCGTTCGTCGTGACGCCTTGTCTTCCTTTCCAGGATCTGACGGACCGGAGCGCCGCCAAGTCGTCGTTCATCCGCCGTGAGGTCGACGTCTAGGGCTCGCTGCGGTCCCTGAGGACTTCGCTCGCCGGGGCTACCTCGCGCCTCTCTCAGCAGGACGCTAAGATAGCGGACCTCCAGTTGCTCTGTGCTGACCTGAAGGCCGAGGCAGCGGCGGCGCGCACAGAGGCGCTACGGCAGCGGTCGGAGCTCGTCCGGGTTGCCGAGGAGCGGGACCGATCTCAGGGCCAGGCTGCCGAGGCCGAAAGCCGGGCCAAGGCCCTCACGGCCGATCTGGCCGCAGCCCAAGTCGCGGCCTCGGAGCAGCGCGTCCGAGCCGGAGGTATGGTTCGACCGTCCTCGGTTCTCGTTCTTGTCCGTTTCTTCCACTTGTGTTTGAGGTCTTTCTTCTGGTTGTTCGCAGAGCTCGAGTCTGCCCTCGACGAGTCTGCCAAAGCGCTCGCCGAGGCGCTCGCTGGGGCTGCTGAGCAGAGGGAGGCCGATCTCGCGGCCATGTCCGAGGCTGTCTCGGATGCCTATCGGACCCTTGGTCCCGGCGACGTCCCTTCAGGAAGCTCCCCCCAAAGCCGTCTTCAAGCCCTGGGTGGTTATGCGCGCGGTAAAGTCCGCGGGGCGCTACACCATGGCGTCAGGCGGGCCTTCGCCGTGCTCGCTTCCCATTACGTCGTGGACCTGGAGCGGGTCAGCGAGGGGTATTGCCTTCCTGACGAAGACGAGGCCGCCCTGGCAGAAGTTCAGCGGCTCGACGCGGTCGCTGCGGGTCCGAGTGCGGCGCTGGCAACCATCTTCGAGGCGGAGATTCTTCCTCCTGTGCCGCCGCCGGAAGCGGAAGTGGACCTTACCGACGGCGGGGGTGGAGCTGAGGGCGCAGCACCTTCCCAAGGCGACGCCTGACTTTTGTTGGGACAATTTCTGTTGGACGTGCGATTTGCTGCGGCCGCCGAGGCCTGGACACTTTATTTCTCTTGCATGAAGTCGTACTTTTTTCTGTTTCAATTTGCGCGTCTGGCCCGACTTGTCATCAACAGGGTGATTTCCCGAGCTGGGTCCTTTTTCGTGGCAGGCGCTGAGTGAGGTGTCCCTAGCCCGGAGGCATAGGCGTTCCTCGGCTCAGTCGGTCTCGCCACTCATTTGTACCCAAGTTCGCTCCTTGGGACCCTGCTTCTGACGTATCCGGGAGAACGCAAAAACCCCTTCTTGATCGAAAAAGGAATTTTCTGACGCGGAGAGGCGCATCCAAACTCGACGAGAGGGGTTCCCCCTTTTTAGCCCCCGAGGGAGGGTCGGGCTCCGCCGGGGCGAGGCCGACCCTTCCTTGATGACTGATTCTCGTGTGTGAGTGGGGGAAGGGCGTAGCCCCCGAGCGTCGTCCGTGCAGAGGCCATTTGACGAGTCGGGCTCCTGCCCGAATATCCGGCGAGCGCTCGGTGACATCCCTCGGTATGCCAGGCATATCCGAGGGACCCCACGCAAAAATGTCGGCGTTTGCGCGGGGAAAGTCGACGAGTACTGCTTCCTATTTGGGGTCGAGCCCGGAACCGATCCGGATCTGCTTGGAGGTATCGCCGCTGGGGTCGAGAGGGACGGCCTTAACCGTCTCCGCTGGCTCGAAGTTGCCGGCATGTCGCTTTACGTCCGGCGCCTCTCGGGAGAGGCTTTCCAGGTCGGCAATGAGGGCCTCGGACTCGGCGAGGGCCTCGGCGTACTCCACGCACTCCACATCGCATTCGAATGCGTGTTTGTACGTGGGGCCGACGATGATGACCCCGTTGGGGCCCGACATCTTGAGCTTCAGGTAGGTGTAGTTGGGGATGGCCATGAACTTCGCGTAGCATGGCCTTCCCAACACTGCGTGGTAGGTTCCTCGGAACCCGACCACCTCGAACGTCAAAGTCTCCCTTCGGAAGTTGGAGGGTGTTCCGAAGCAGACAGGAAGGTCGAGCCGTCCGAGGGGCTGGACGCGCTTCCCGGGAATGATCCCGTGGAAGGGCGCAGCACCCGCTCGGACGGATGACAGATCGACGCGCAGGAGCCTGAGGGTCTCAGCGTAGATGATGTTGAGGCAGCTGCCCCCATCCATCAGGACCTTGGTGAGCCTGACGTCGCCGATGACGGGATCGACGACGAGCGGGTACTTCCCTGGGCTCGGCACGTGGTCGGGGTGGTCATCCTGGTCGAAGGTGATGGGCTTGTCGGACCAGTCTAGGTAGACTGGCGCCGCCACCTTCACCGAGCAGACCTCCCGACGCTCCTGCTTACGATGCCGAGCCGAGGCATTTGCCGCATGCCCTCCGTAGATCATGAAGCAGTCGCGGACCTCGGGGAACTCCCCTGCTTGGTGATCTTCCCTTTTGCCGTCGTCGCGGGCCCTGTCGCCCTCTGCGGGCGGCCCGACCCGGTGGAAGTGGCGCCGAAGCATGACGCGCTCCTCGAGGGTGTGCTTGACGGGCCCCTGATGGTAGGGGCACGTCTCCTTGAGTGCCTTGTCGAAGAGGTTGGCGCCTCCGGGGGGCTTCCGAGGGTTCTTGTACTCGGCGGCGGCGACAAGGTCCGTGCTGGCGGCGTCGCGTTTCGCTTGCGACTTCCTCCTGCCTTTCTTCTTGGCGCCGGGCGGAGTAGACGCCTCGGGTGCATCTTCCGACGGGCGGCCCTGGGGCTGCTTGTCCTTTCGGAAGATGGCTTCGACCGCCTCCTGACCAGAGGCGAACTTGGTGGCGATGTCCATCAGCTCGCTTGCCCTGGTGGGGGTCTTGCGACCCAACTTGCTCACCAGGTCACGGCAGGTGGTGCCGGCAAGGAACGCGCCGATGACATCGGAGTCGGTGATGTTGGGCAGCTCGGTGCGCTGCTTCGAGAATCGCCGGATGTAGTCCCGAAGAGACTCTCCCGGCTGTTGCCGACAGCTTCGGAGGTCCCAGGAATTCCCGGGGCGCACGTACGTGCCCTGGAAGTTGCCGGCGAAAGCCTGGACCAGATCCTCCCAGTTGGAAATCTGCCCCGGAGGCAGGTGCTCCAACCAAGCGCGAGCGGTGTCGGAGAGGAACAGGGGGAGGTTGCGGATGATGAGGTTGTCGTCGTCCGTCCCACCCAGTTGACAGGCCAGACGGTAGTCCGCAAGCCACAATTCCGGTCTCGTTTCCCCCGAGTACTTTGTGATAGTAGTCGGGGGTCGGAATCGGGGCGGAAACGGCGCCCGCCGAATGGCTCGGCTGAAGACCTGCGGACCGGGTGGTTCGGGCGAGGGACTCCGATCCTCCCCGCTGTCGTAGCGTCCCCCACGCCTGGGGTGATAACCTCGGCGCACCCTTTCGTCGAGGCGGGCCCGACGGTCGCGATGAGGGTGCTCGTCGCCGAGGTGGCCCGGGGCCGCAGGCGCGGTGTTGCGCGTGCGCCCGGTGTAGACCGAGGCTTCCCGCGTGAGTCGGGAAGTCACGGCACGAGGTTTCCGAGGGGTACCCCTGCCTTCGGGAGGCAGAGCTCTCGGCCCGCCGGGCCGCAGCGCCTTCCAGGAGATGCTTGAGCTCTCCCTGGATTCGCCGACCCTCGGTGGTTGATGACTCCGGCATCGCGCGGAGGAGCATCGCTGCGGCGGCCAGGTCCTGACCGGTTCCGCCGGATGCGGGTGGCGGTCTGTCCCTGGCATCGTTGGCGATGCGGTGCTGGAGACCTTGGGGCAGGTGACGTATTTCTCCGGCCGGGGGCCGGCTCGCCCATACCTGCCCGACGTTCCGGCGGATTGCCTCGAGCGCTCCTGCTCCCTCATCGAGCCCGGCCTGCGCCCCGCGGACTTGCTCGAGCTGTGGGTCGTGACCCCCCGCCGGAACGGGGACCACAGCTAGCTCCCGCGGGATGTCGGCGCGAGGCGCTGGCCTAGGGGGATCACCATCCTCCGGCATGCCGAGACAGCTGCCTCCGGAGGGATCCCCCAGCTCGACGTGGAAACATTCGCGGCTCGGGCCGCAGTCCTTGTCGCCAAGGCTGCGGCTGCCGTCGGAACAGTCGGAGAGGCAGTAGTTACATGCGGTCATGAAATCCCGCATGGCACTGGGGTTGCCAGATCCAGAGAAATCCCAGCAGATGCTGGGGTCGTCATCTTCCTCGGACCCAGAGGGTCCGTAGGTCGAGACACCCGTCAATCGGTCCCAAGGCGACCGCACACGAAACCCCAGAGAGGTTGCACTCGCCTCAACGTGAGCGCCCGCCAAAGCGAGGTCGCCAGGTGGGTTGAGGTCGAGTCGAAATGACGAAGGATGGGAATCAGCCCGTACCTTTTGGTCGACGAGGAGCGAGGAAGTCGCATCGGGGGCTGATCGTGCTGTCGTCCGGGGTGCGAGGGCGACGTCCTGCAGGCCCTCCGTGAGCGTGCTGGCGTCGTCCACTTGCTCGGGATCGGCGTGACGCGGGGGGACGGCGCTCGTCTTCGCCTCAAACGCGCGGGTGATGCCCGACACGTCCTCCGTTGGGGCGCTGGGGATGTCGATTTCCTTGACAGTCGACTGAGCGCAGCCTCCCGCTCGGCTTTGGTTGCCCCGCCTCCTCCTCCGATGGCGAGGGAGAGGATGAGGTGAGCTCGAAAGTTGTCCTTCCCCCACGCGGGAAAGACGTCGTCGATTCCGCCGCCGGCGGGCGGGCTGTCCGCCACCATTGTCACTGTCGCGCGGCGGTGGAAGGAGTATCATGTCGTAGTTGCCGTCGAAAGACATGAACTCGAGACTCCCGAAACGGAGCACCGTCCCGGGTTGAAGAGGTCGTTGGAGACTTGAAAGGGAATTAGGCTTACACCTAGTTCCTAAATAATTTTGGTGGTTGAATTGCCCAACACAAATATTGGACTAACTAGTTTGCTCTAGTGCATAAGTTATACAGGTGCAAAAGGTTCACATTTAGCCAATAAAAAGACCAAGTGTTGGATTCAACAAAGGAGCAACGAGGCAACCGAAGGCATCTCTGGCTGAAGGCACCGGACTGTCCGGTGTGCACCGGACAGTGTCCGGTGCGCCCAGAGAACTCCAACTCAAACTCTTCGCCCTCGGGAATTCTCGGAAGCCGGCGCGCTATAATTCACCGGACTGTCCGGTGTGCACCGGACATGTCCGGTGCTCCAAGGAAGCGCAGTCTCCGGAACTCGCCAGCCTCGGGTTCGCGCGGCAGCCGCTCCGCTAAAATTCACCGGACTGTCCGGTGTGCACCGGACTGTCCGGTGTGCCAGCGGAGCAACGGCTCCCTGCGGCGCCAATGGCTCCCTGCGGTGCATTTAATGCGCGCGCAGCGCGCGCAGACGTCAGGCACGCCCATACCGGTGCACCGGACATCAAACAGTACATGTCCGGTGTGCACCGGACACCCAGGAGGGCCCAGAAGTCAGAAGCTCCAACGGTCAGAATCCAACGGCAATGGTGACGTGGCAGGGGCACCGGACTGTCCGGTGTGCACCGGACAGTCCGGTGCGCCATCGAACAGACAGGTTCCAGCAACGGTCACTTTTGGTGGTTGGGGCTATAAATACCCCAACCACCCCACATTCATTGCCATCCAAGTTTTCCACTTCTCAACTACTACAAGAGCTCTAGCATTCAATTCTAGACACACCAAATAGATCAAGTCCTCTCCAAATTCCACTCAACACCATAGTGATTAGAGAGAGTGATTTGCTTGTGTTCTTTCGAGCTCTTGCGCTTGGATCGCATTCTTTTCTTTCTCACTTGTTCTTGTGATCAATCTCAATTGTAACCAAGGCAAGAGGCACCAATTGTGTGGTGGCCCTTGCGGGGAAGCTTTGTTCCCGTTTGATTGAGAAGAAGAGAAAGCTCACTCGATCCGTGGGATCGTTTGAGAGAGGGAAGGGTTGAAAGAGACCCGGCCTTTGTGGCCTCCTCAACGGGGAGTAGGTTTGCAAGAACCGAACCTCGGTAAAACAAATCCTCGTGTCACACTCTTATTTGCTTGCGATTTGTTTTGCGCCCTCTCTCGCGGACTCGTTTCTTTATTACTAACGCTAACCCGGCTTGTAGTTGTGTTTATTTTTGAGAATTTCAGTTTCGCCCTATTCACCCCCCTCTAGGCGACTATCAATTGGTATCAGAGCCCGGTGCTTCATTAGAGCCTAACCGCTCGAAGTGATGTCGGGAGATCACACCAAGAGGGAGATGGAGACCAGCGATAACAAGCCCACTACAAGCCAAGGGAGCACTTCATCGGAAGAGTCCCGCACCAAGAGAAGGGAGAAGAAGAAGAACTCCTCCAAGCGGAAGGAGAAAAGATCTTCCTCTTCTCACCACAAGGAGAAGAAGGAAAAATCTTCTTCTCACAAACCGCATCGGAGTGGGGACAAGCACAAAAGGATGAGGAAGGTGGTCTACTACGAGACCGACACTTCATCGACATCTACCTCCGGCTCCGACGCGGCGTCCGTCACTTCTAAACGCCAAGAGCGTAAGAAGTATAGTAAGATCCCCCTACGCTACCCTCGCACTCCTAAACATACACCTTTACTTTCCGTCCCATTAGGCAAACCACCAACTTTTAATGGTGAAGATTATGCTATGTGGAGCAATTTAATGCGATTTCATCTAACCTCTCTCCACAAGAGTATATGGGATGTTGTTGAGTATGGTGTACAGGTACCATCCGTAGGGGATGAGGACTATGACACGGATGAAGTGGCCCAAATCGAGCACTTCAACTCCCAAGCAGCAACCATCCTCCTTGCCTCTCTAAGCAAGGAGGAATACAACAAAGTACAAGGGTTGAAGAACGCCAAGGAGATTTGGGACCTACTCAAGACGGCGCACGAAGGTGATGAACTCACAAAGATCACCAAGAGGGAAACGATCGAGGGAGAGCTCGGTCGCTTCTGTCTTCGCCAAGGGGAGGAGCCACAAGACATGTACAACCGGCTCAAGACCTTGGTGAACCAAGTGCGCAACCTCGGGAGCGCAAAATGGGATGACCACGAAGTGGTTAAGGTTATTCTAAGAGCCCTTATTTTCCTTAACCCCACACAAGTTCAATTAATTCGTGGCAATCCTAGATATCTACTAATGACCCCCGATGAAGTTATCGGGAATTTTGTGAGTTTTGAATGCATGATTAAGGGCTCCAAGAAGATCAACGAGCTTGACGAGCCTTCCACGTCCGAGGCGCAACCGGTGGCCTTCAAGGCAACGGAGGAGAAGAAGGAGGAGTCTACACCAAGTAGACAACCAATTGACGCCTCCAAGCTCGACAACGAGGAGATGGCCCTAATCATCAAGAGCTTCCGGCAAATCCTCAAGCAACGGAAGGGGAAGGATTACAAATCCCGTTCCAAGAAGGTTTGCTACAAGTGTGGTAAGCCCGGTCATTTTATTGCAAAATGTCCTATGTCAAGTGACAGTGACAGGGGCGACGACAAGAAGGGAAAGAGGAGAGAAAAGAAGAAGTACTACAAGAAGAAGGGCGGCGATGCCCATGTTTGTCGGGAGTGGGACTCCGACGAAAGCTCAAGCGACTCCTCCGACGACGAAGACGCCGCCAACATCGCCGTCACCAAGGGCCTCCTCTTCCCCAACGTCGGCCACAAGTGTCTCATGGCCAAGGACGGCAAAAAGAAGGTAAAATCAAGGTCCTCCACTAAATACGAAACATCTAGTGATGAGGATGATGATAAAAATGAGGAGGATAATTTGCGTATTCTTTTTGCCAACCTTAACATGGAACAAAAGGAAAAATTAAATGAGCTAATTAGTGCCATCCATGAAAAGGATGATCTCTTGGACTCCCAAGAGGACTTCCTAATCAAGGAAAACAAAAAACATGTTAAGGTTAAAAATGCTTATGCTCTAGAGGTAGAAAAATGTAACAAATTAACTAGTGAGCTAAGCATATGCCATGACACTATTGCCAACCTTAGAAATGAAAATGTTAAATTAATTGCTAAGGTTGATTCTCATGTTTACATTGATCCTAGAAATGATAATGTTGATTTGCTAGCTAGGATTGATGAGTTAAATGTTTCTATTGTTAGCCTTAGAAATGAGAATGAGAAATTAATTGCTAAGGCTAAAGATTTTGATGTTTGCAATGCTACTATTTCCGACCTTAGAACCAAAAATGACATGTTGCATGCTAAGGTTGTTGAACTTAAATCTTGCAAACCCTCTACATCTAATGTTGAGCATATTTCCATTTGTACTAGATGTAGAGATATTAATGTTGATGCTATCCATGATCACCTAGCCTTAATTAAAAAACAAAATGATCACATAGCACAACTTAATGCTAAGATTAGAGAGCATGACTTAGAAAATGAAAAATTTAAACTTGCTAGAAGCATGCTCTATAATGGGAGACGCCCTGGCATTAAGGATGGCATTGGATTCCAAAAGGGAGACAATGTCAAAATTAATGCCCCTCCAAAGAACTTATCTAACTTTGTTAAGGGCAAGGCTCCCATGCCTCAGGATAACGAGGGTTACATTTTGTACCCTGCCGGTTATCCTGAGAGCAAGATTAGGAAAATTCATTCTAGGAAGTCTCACTCTGGCCCTAATCATGCTTTTATGTATAAGGGTGAGACATCTAGATCTAGGCAACCAACCCATGCCAAGTTGCCTAGAAAGAAAATTCCAAATGCATCAAATGATCATGCAATTTCATTTAAAACTTTTGATGCATCTTATGTTTTGACTAACAAATCCGGTAAGATAGTTGCCAAGATTGTTGGGGGCAAACACAAGGGCTCCAAGACTTGTGTTTGGGTACCCAAAGTTCTTGTATCTAATGCTAAAGGACCCAAAACCGTTTGGGTACCTAAAATCAAGAACTAAAATTGTTTTGTAGGTTTATGCATCCGGGGGCTCAAGTTGGATACTCGATAGCGGGTGCACCAACCACATGACAGGGGAGAAAAGGATGTTCTCCTCATATGAGAAAAACCAAGATCCCCATCGAGCTATCACATTCGGGGATGGAAATCAAGGTTTGGTCAAAGGTTTGGGTAAAATTGCTATATCTCCTGACCATACTATTTCCAATGTTTTCCTTGTAGATTCTTTAGATTACAATTTGCTTTCCGTATCCCAATTATGTCAAATGGGCTACAACTGTCTTTTTACTGATACTGGTGTTACTGTCTTTAGAAGAAGTGATGATTCAATAGCATTTAAGGGAGTGTTAGAGGGTCAGCTATACTTGGTTGATTTTGATAGAGCTGAACTCGACACTTGCTTGATTGCTAAGACTAACCTGGGCTGGCTCTGGCACCGCCGACTAGCCCATGTTGGAATGAAGAATCTTCACAAGCTTCTAAAGGGGGAACACATTTTAGGACTAACAAATGTTCATTTTGAGAAAGACAGGATTTGTAGCGCATGCCAAGCCGGGAAGCAAGTTGGTGTCCATCATCCACACAAAAACATCATGACTACCGACAAGCCACTGGAGCTCCTACACATGGATTTATTCGGCCCGATCGCTTACATAAGCATCGGCGGTAGTAAGTATTGCCTTGTAATTGTGGATGATTATTCTCGCTTCACTTGGGTGTTCTTTTTGCAGGACAAATCTCATACCCAAGAAACTTTAAAGGGATTCTTGAGACGGGCTCAAAATGAGTTCGGCTTAAGGATCAAGAAAATTAGAAGCGACAACGGGACGGAGTTCAAAAACTCTCAAATTGAAGGCTTTCTTGAGGAGGAGGGCATCAAGCATGAGTTCTCCTCTCCCTACACTCCACAACAAAATGGTGTAGTGGAGAGGAAGAATCGAACTCTATTGGACATGGCAAGAACCATGCTTGATGAGTACAAGACACCGGATCGGTTTTGGGCCGAGGCGGTCAACACCGCCTGCTACGCCATCAACCGGTTATATCTTCACCGAATCCTCAAAAAGACATCTTATGAACTCCTAACTGGTAAAAAGCCCAATATTTCATATTTTAGAGTTTTTGGTAGCAAATGTTTTATACTTGTTAAAAGAGGTAGAAAATCTAAATTTTCTCCTAAAACTGTAGAAGGCTTTTTACTAGGATATGACTCAAACACAAGGGCATATAGAGTCTTTAACAAGTCCTCAGGACTTGTTGAAGTTTCTTGTGACGTTGTGTTTGATGAGACTAACGGCTCTCAAGTAGAGCAAGTTGATCTTGATGAAACAGGTGAAGAACAGGCTCCATGCATAGCGCTAAGGAACATGTCCATTGGGGATGTGTGTCCTAAGGAATCCGAAGAGCCTTCAAATGCACAAGATCAACCATCCTCCTCCACGCAAGTATCTCCACCAACTCAAGTTGAGGATGAGGCTCAAGATGTTGAACAAGAAGATCAAGAAGATGAGCCACCTCAAAATGACGGCAACGATCAAGGGGGAGATGCAAATAATGAAGACAAGGAGGATGAACAACCAAGACCGCCACACCCAAGAGTCCACCAAGCAATACAACGAGATCACCCCGTCGACACCATCCTCGGCGACATTCATAAGGGGGTAACTACTCGATCTCGTGTTGCTCATTTTTGTGAACATTACTCTTTTGTTTCCTCTATTGAGCCACACAGGGTAGAGGAAGCTCTTCTAGATTCGGATTGGGTGATGGCGATGCAAGAGGAGCTCAACAATTTCACAAGAAATGAGGTATGGCATTTGGTTCCACGTCCTAACCAAAATGTTGTAGGAACCAAGTGGGTCTTCCGCAACAAGCAAGACGAGCATGGTGTGGTGACTAGGAACAAAGCTCGACTCGTGGCCAAGGGGTATTCACAAGTCGAAGGTTTGGATTTTGGTGAAACCTATGCACCTGTAGCTAGGCTTGAGTCAATTCGCATATTATTAGCCTATGCTACTTACCATGGCTTCAAGCTTTATCAAATGGACGTGAAGAGTGCCTTCCTCAATGGACCGATCAAGGAGGAGGTCTATGTTGAGCAACCTCCCGGCTTTGAAGACAGTGAGTATCCTAACCATGTTTATAGGCTCTCTAAGGCGCTTTATGGGCTCAAGCAAGCCCCAAGAGCATGGTATGAATGCCTTAGAGATTTCCTTATTGCTAATGGCTTCAAAGTCGGCAAAGCCGATCCTACTTTATTCACTAAGACTCTTGATAATGATTTGTTTGTATGCCAAATTTATGTTGATGATATCATATTTGGGTCTACTAACAAATCTACATGTGAAGAATTTAGTAGGATCATGACACAAAAATTCGAGATGTCAATGATGGGGGAGTTGAAGTATTTTCTAGGATTCCAAGTCAAGCAACTCCAAGAGGGCACCTTCATCAGCCAAACAAAGTATACTCAAGACATTCTAAGCAAGTTTGGAATGAAGGATGCCAAGCCCATCAAGACACCCATGGGAACCAATGGGCATCTCGACCTCGACACGGGAGGTAAGTCCGTGGATCAAAAGGTATACCGGTCGATGATTGGTTCATTGCTTTATTTATGTGCATCTCGACCGGACATTATGCTTTCTGTTTGCATGTGTGCAAGATTCCAAGCCGACCCTAAGGAATCACACCTTACGGCCGTGAAACGAATCCTGAGATATTTGGCTCTTACTCCTAAGTTTGGGCTTTGGTACCCTCGGGGATCCACTTTTGATTTGATTGGTTATTCGGATGCCGATTGGGCGGGGTGTAGAATTAACAGGAAGAGCACATCGGGGACTTGCCAGTTCTTGGGAAGGTCCTTGGTGTCATGGGCTTCAAAGAAGCAAAATTCGGTCGCTCTTTCTACCGCCGAAGCCGAGTATATTGCCGCAGGCCATTGTTGCGCGCAATTGCTTTGGATGAGGCAAACCCTGCGGGACTACGGTTACAAATTGACCAAAGTCCCCTTGCTATGTGATAATGAGAGTGCAATCAAAATGGCCGACAATCCTGTCGAGCACAGACGCACTAAGCACATAGCCATTCGGTATCATTTTCTTCGGGATCACCAACAAAAGGGGGATATCGAGATTTCTTACATTAACACTAAAGATCAATTAGCCGATATCTTTACCAAGCCACTTGATGAGCAATCCTTTACCAGACTTAGGCATGAGCTCAATATTCTTGATTCTAGGAATTTCTTTTGCTAGTCTTGCACACATAGCTCATAAATATACCTTTGATCACATCTCTTTTATATATGCTATGACTAATGTGTTTTCAAGTGTATTTCAAACCAAGTCATAGGTATATTGAAAGGGAATTGGAGTCTTCGGCGAAGACAAAGGCTTCCACTCCGCTCTACTACTAATTCTTCGCCGTCGCTCCACATCGTCTCTCCAACTTTGGTATAATCTTCACTCTTTCATTTCATGACCAAAGGGGAGAAAGTATTTCATTGGGCTCTAATGATTCCGTTTTTGGCGATTCATGCCAAAGGGGGAGAAAATATGAGCCCAAAGCAAAAGGACCGCACCACCACCTAATTTTTTAAATTTGATGATTTTCAATGGTAAATTTCAAAATTGGTATCTCTTTGTGTTCTAAAGGGGGAGCAAGTAGTATTTTCAAAATTGATGGAAAACCCTCTTGAACACTAAGAGGAGACCTTATTTGAGGGGGAGTTTTGTTTAGTCAAGGAAAAGCATTTGAACAAAGGAAGAAAATTTCAAATCTTGAAAATGCTTTGCAAAATCTTATTCATTTACCTTTGACTATCTTGCAAAATGACTTTGAAAAGAATTTACAAAAGAGTTTGCAAAAACAAAACTTATGGTACAAATGTGGTCCAATATGTCAAAAACAAAGAAAACAATCCATGCGCATCATATAAGTATATATTGGCTCAATTCCAAGCAACCTTTGCACTTACTTTATGTGAACTAGTTCAATTATGCACTTCTATATTTGCTTTGGTTTGTGTTGGCATCAATCACCAAAAAGGGGGAGATTGAAAGGGAATTAGGCTTACACCTAGTTCCTAAATAATTTTGGTGGTTGAATTGCCCAACACAAATATTGGACTAACTAGTTTGCTCTAGCTGCATAAGTTATACAGGTGCAAAAGGTTCACATTTAGCCAATAAAAAGACCAAGTGTTGGATTCAACAAAGGAGCAACGAGGCAACCGAAGGCATCTCTGGCTGAAGGCACCGGACTGTCCGGTGTGCACCGGACAGTGTCCGGTGCGCCCAGAGAACTCCAACTCAAACTCTTCGCCCTCGGGAATTCTCGGAAGCCGGCGCGCTATAATTCACCGGACTGTCCGGTGTGCACCGAACATGTCCGGTGCTCCAAGGAAGCGCAGTCTCCGGAACTCGCCAGCCTCGGGTTCGCGCGGCAGCCGCTCCGCTAAAATTCACCGGACTGTCCGGTGTGCACCGGACTGTCCGGTGTGCCAGCGGAGCAACGGCTCCCTGCGGCGCCAATGGCTCCCTGCGGTGCATTTAATGCGCGCGCAGCGCGCGCAGACGTCAGGCACGCCCATACCGGTGCACCGGACATCAAACAGTACATGTCCGGTGTGCACCGGACACCCAGGAGGGCCCAGAAGTCAGAAGCTCCAACGGTCAGAATCCAACGGCAATGGTGACGTGGCAGGGGCACCGGACTGTCCGGTGTGCACCGAACAGTCCGGTGCGCCATCGAACAGACAGGTTCCAGCAACGGTCACTTTTGGTGGTTGGGGCTATAAATACCCCAACCACCCCACATTCATTGCCATCCAAGTTTTCCACTTCTCAACTACTACAAGAGCTCTAGCATTCAATTCTAGACACACCAAATAGATCAAGTCCTCTCCAAATTCCACTCAACACCATAGTGATTAGAGAGAGTGATTTGCTTGTGTTCTTTCGAGCTCTTGCGCTTGGATCGCATTCTTTTCTTTCTCACTTGTTCTTGTGATCAATCTCAATTGTAACCAAGGCAAGAGGCACCAATTGTGTGGTGGCCCTTGCGGGGAAGCTTTGTTCCCGTTTGATTGAGAAGAAGAGAAAGCTCACTCGATCCGTGGGATCGTTTGAGAGAGGGAAGGGTTGAAAGAGACCCGGCCTTTGTGGCCTCCTCAACGGGGAGTAGGTTTGCAAGAACCGAACCTCGGTAAAACAAATCCTTGTGTCACACTCTTATTTGCTTGCGATTTGTTTTGCGCCCTCTCTCGCGGACTCGTTTCTTTATTACTAACGCTAACCCGGCTTGTAGTTGTGTTTATTTTTGAGAATTTCAGTTTCGCCCTATTCACCCCCCCCTCTAGGCGACTATCAAGACTGCTCATCTGGAGCTTGACGGGAAACTACTCGTCAACACGCAGCAGGCCCCTACCTGGCGCGCCAACTGTCGGCGTTCCGAGACCGGGGGGTCCCCGAGCCGACGAGTGAGTGTGCCGCGTGCCCCAGCCCAGATGGGTCGAGCGCGTGGGCGAGCGCGAAGGGGGGAGAGAGCGAGGCGGCCGGAGCCGGGTCGTGAGGGAGTCGGAGAAACCCGCGGCCTTCGTGTTCGTCCCGCGCCCAGGTCGGGTGCGCTTGCAGTAGGGGGTTACAAGCGTCCGCGCGGGTGAGGGGAGCGAGCGGCCCCGAGAGAGCGCCTGCCCCTGCCCTTCGTCCCCGCGAGGCCAACCTTCTCTAAGAAGGCCCTGGTCCTTCCTTTTATAGGCGTAAGGAGAGGATCCAGGTGTACAAATGGGGGTGTAGCAAGGTGCTACGTGTCTAGCGGGGGAGAGCTAGTACCCTAAGTACATGCCAAGGTGGCAGCCGGAGAGATCTTGGCACCCGGCTAGTGTGGCGTCGTGGCTGTCGGAGAAGCAATGGAGCTTGGCGGAGGGACAGCTGTCGGAGTGGTTGGGCCCTTGCTGACGTCCCCCTACTTTCGTAAGAGAGCTGAGAGCCGCCGTCGTCATGGGTCCAGCGGGGTGCCATCATTGCCTATCTGGCGGGGCTAGTCAGATGGGACGTCGGTCCTGTTCCCTGCGGCCCGAGTCGGCTCGGGGTAGGGTGATGATGGCGCTTCCTGTCGATGTGGCGGACTTGTGCCCTAGGTCGGGCGACGTGGAGGCTCCTCCGAGGCCGAGGTCGAGTCTGTCCTGCATGGCCGAGGCCGAACCTGAGCTCCCGGGTCGGGCGAGGCGGAGGTCGTTCGGCAGAGGTCGGGGTAGAGTCCTAGCCCTGGGTCGGGCGAAGCGGAGTTCGTCGTCTTCCGGGGCCTTAGCCCGAGTCCGAGCCCTGGGTCGGGCGGAGCAGAGTTCGCCGTCTTCCGGGGCCTTAGCCCGAGTCCGAGCCCTGGGTCGGGCGGAGCGGAGTTCGCCGTCTTCCGGGGCCTTAGCCCGAGTCCGAGCCCTGGGTCGGGCGGTGCTTCCTCTGGCGCTTTTGGCCAAGCCTGGCTGCCCGTCAGTCTTACCTTTTGCGTTAAAGGCCCCAGTGACTTGGTCGGTCGGCGCGGTGATTTAGTCAGGGTTACTTCTTATCGAAGGCAAGGCCTCGGGCGAGCCGGAGATGCGTCTGCCATGAAAGAGGAGGCCTCGGGCGAGACGGAACCATCTTAGGGTCGGCTGCCCTCGCCCGAGGCTAGGCTCGGGCGTGGCGTGATCGAGTCGCTCGTATGGACTGACCCCTGACTTAATCAAACCCATCAGGCCTCTGCAGCTTTATGCTGATGGGGGTTACCAGCTGAGAATTAGGCGTCTTGAGGGTACCCCTAATTATGGTCCCCGACAACCTCGGAAGTGAATACGGGTCTAGCTAACCCGGGCAAAAGGGAATCGCGACTCATGGGTAAAGATGCGCCACCTCTGCAGAGTGTAAAACTGATATATCAGCCGTGCTCACGGTTATGAGCACCCTGGACTCCTCACATGATAATTGAACTTGAAGATGGAAATAAATCGAGATCCGATGATCTGTCAATGGTTTGCTTAAGTGGTTTCACTTAAGTGTTTTTTTATATATACTCTTATACCTTTGTTTAATGGGAATACTTGGGATTCACACTTATTAGTAATACAGATGTTGTTAATAAAATGTTGACCAACTAAAATGCTTACTGCTCAGCCTTAGCCTCGCCTTGTTAAACCTGCATTAGTTTTTCCCCCACTTGCTGAGCCCCGACCATAAGTGAGCTCACCCTTGCTTAATTTTGATCAGAAGTTTGCAGATGAAGATATGATGCTGAACTCCATGGATGCTAGTCTAGTGATACCCCCGGTCATCTTCCTGTGGATGGATGTCCTTGTTTCGCTGTACTTTGATGAATAAAGGTTAAGACATTATGTTTGTTCGAAGTGTAATATGTTAATATAATCGTTATTTACGCTTTTATGCATTGTTCTTTTGATATATTACACTTGTGACGTCAACATATGTGTGGAAATAGATCCTGGCACACATATGCGATGCACCCAGCTCTGCCTTTGGAAACGGGTGTGACAGTGTGCTGTGGACTGGCGCACCGGACTGTCCGGTGTGCCACCGGACTGTCCGGTGCACCAGGACCGTACAGGGGTCAACCAACCACTCTCGGGAAAACGCAGGCGTGCTCCGCTATAATTCACCGGACTGTCCGGTGAGCCAGCGGGCAACGACTATCTAGCGCGCAACGGTCGACTTTGACAGCAAGAACAGTGAGCTACAGTGCGCGGCAGAAGTCAGAGCCGCGAAGTCAGAGGGCATCAAACTATCGGTGCCGCAAGAGGACAAAGCTCCAACGGTCGACTTCGCTCCGAACCCTAACAGTTGGGTGACGTGGCGGTTCACCGGACACTGAACAGTGAGTGTCCGGTGGCGCACCGGACTGTCTGGTGCGCCCGTCGATAACAGCCTCCCCAACGGCTATGGAAGTGGTTGGGGGCTATAAATACCCCCAACCACCTCATTCATAACCATCCAAGCATTCCAAACATTGCATTCAATACAAGAGCAAAAGACTTCACTCCAAGACACATCAAATAGATTTGATCCTCTCCAAAGCCTCCAATTCAACTCAATTCCATTAGAGACTTGAGAGAGGGTTTTCTTGTGTTCTTTGTTGCTTGGCTTGGGCTTTCTTTTCTTTCTCTTATTATCAAGTGCTTTGTAAGCGAAGCAAGAGACACCAAGTGTGTGGTGGTCCTTGCGGGGTCTTAGTGACCCATGAGATTAAGGAAGAAGGCTCACTCGGTCTAAGTGACCATTTGAGAGAGGGAAATTGTTGAAATAGATCCTGTCTTTGTGACCTCCTCAACGGGGACTAGGTTCTTTGGAGCCGAACCTCGGCAAAACAAATCATCGTGTTCACTCGCCTTATTTCTTGGTTGATTTGTTTTCCCTCTCTTTCCGACTTGAATTTAATTCTAACCCTAACCCCCGATCTTAGTGCGTGTTTAAAGTTATAAATTTTAGGTTTCGCCTATTCACCCCCTCTAGGTGACTTTCAATTATCAAAGAGTGAACAAACATATTTCTGAATAGCAGTGGGGTAACAACTTGGATATGAACCCAAACTCGCTCACCAAATTTCTGACTAAAAAGCGAAGCGAACTCCCAGTAAGATATGTATGTACATGGCCTTGTAGGTTCCACAAAATCAACAACAACATCAATCTCTTTCTCCATAGGAATCTTCACAAAAAACAACAAAGAATTTCTTCCAGTTCTACACCTTGCAACCTAATTTGCAATCGAAACAACAAGCAAACATGTGTAAAAGCAATGAGTTTGTATAACTACGTCTAATGGAACAGATGTCTGCAACGCAAACTGGTAAGTTGCATGCATAATGCTAGACAACGGATCCGTTGTTATCCATGCGGTGTCATGGCCGGCGGGAGAAACGGACGCCCTGCTGTGGCGGTCGCCGACTGAGGACCTCTTGGACTGTCCACCATTTACCACACGTCCACACCAGCGCATACGCCCCTGGCCAACATCGAGAAGGGTGGCCCCGTGGCTACACCGGCCGAGGGCGCGGAAGGCGTCATGGCCGGCGGGAGAACCGGTGTGATGGGCAGCCTGCTGCGGGGGTCGCAGATCGAAAACCTCCTGGACCGACCGCCATTTCTGAGTTGACGGAGGGCAACAGATTCGCGTTCCTGAAACTGACGGCTGTGTTTTGTAGGGGGCTCCTGGTGGTGGACCACACTGGCACTACGCCGACCTTTTAAGGGGTAGTGGATGCCGCTCCGGCCCACGCCGGCATGGCAGTGACGTTTGAGGGGGTGGGAGAGGGTGAAGTTGTTGGCAGCGGTTGGAGCCGCCGCTGTGACAACGTTTGGGGGCGGGGGAGGAGGAGGTGGCGTTGGCTCCGATCGAGTCCCTGGCAGCGTCCCGAACAGGCAGTGGCGACGATAGGGGTCGTCGCGGAGAGGAATATGCATAGGAGTAGATTTTTTTACCGTCATCTACTCATCTTGGCTCTGGAACCATCTTGACTTGTCGCGACAGCTGCTGCAAGAGAAGGTAGTGAGGGCTTACGGTCATTGGAAGACGATCCGTTGATCAGAAATCCCACGCGTGAAAATATTTTAGGTGACGTGGACACTGCGAGAGAGTCTGTTTTGTACCAGCTTTCATATATAGGAAATTTCATATACAGGAAATGTTTTGTTTCGAGCGGAAATGAAATGGAAGATATATTTGCAGAAAAGCCCCCGTTCAAGTTCGACAGCCGAAGAAAAGGGTCTCGGCGGGTTTTTCTTTTTGCAAGTTTTGAGAGCGGCAAAGCGTTAGGCGTTAGGGCATCCACCTCGTCGTAGGCGGCGGTCTCCATGTCTACCGCATCCGGCAACGGCAACGGCGGCTCCTCCTCTTCCATGTTATACGACTTGTACGGCCCTAATGTACGTGTTCTCTTGCTTCTTCGCCTCTTGCTTCCCCCTCTCGGAATATTATGGCTTTGGTGTGACATAAAGGGGAACTTGTCATCAGTTAGAGCTGAGTTGGTTCATTTTTTAAAAAAAACTCGCAGTTTTTCGTTCACTGTTGTTCTTTTAATGGATTTTATTAATCCCCGTTGTATGGCAAAATTGGGTGCTGCAGCCTGCAGGGGGGGGGTGTTAGGTACGACTATGTTAATTTGATTGCTTGGTATTCTTGGAGTAGGAGTTCCGCTGAGATTGAAAGAGGGGATGTTGCATTGCATCATGACTGTTTGGACTGTGATTTACACCAATGTTCGTTGATTACCATGAGATTTGTAGTGATGGTGGATTTTTGTGTTAATGCTGCTACTGTTGGTGGGCTTGAACTGTACCTATGAAGTTTGCACTGTTGTTTCAGAGCAAATTTGTGCAAACGAATGTATGGATGTGAAGCAATGCTGATAGGTTGTGAAACTATGAGGGCTTACTTGATTGATCCATTGATGAGCCTTGAGCTGACCCGACGTTTTTCAAGTACACAGCTTGAACACTCCTGTAGCTTGTTTGCTTAGGAGTTCTATACTTTGAATTTTGAAGGTGTGAACCCTGACTGATTCCTTGATAGGTAGCAAAGTGGGACTCCTCTTGTTCGAATTGTAAAGTGATACAGTAATGCTATCCATATTGTGTTCAGACATCAGAGCCTGCTCATCAACTTAGGGATCGCTCATCAAATTAGGGACACTCTAAGTTCAATCCAAAATCACTTGTTTGTACTAGAGCTATGGACATGGCATAATAATTGACTATTTGGTGATGCCATGCTGCCGATTTGTTGATTTAATAGTGTACTCTTAAACATTCATTTAGTTGAAAAGTTAGTTGTCTTCTTGTTGGCGAATCATTCTTGTGCTCCTTCCTGCTTACTTTGCTAATAGACATTATAGCTGTCTTTTTTTTGTATTTTCTGTGCTTCCAACTCATATTGTGTCTTCTTGTTTATCCTGTCTAGGCAAAGCCTGATGTGGTTTTTAAGGAGGCTGCTTTAAACTCTACGTTAAATCTGCAGGTTAGCTCATAACAAAAGCTCAATGAAATTTGACTTGTGAAAACTGTTTTTGTTCTTGTAGTTTAGTTAAGAACCATTTTTTTGTTCGAATGCAGGATGTTCAGGGTCTAGTTACTTGGGTTATTGGTGATGGCATGCTGCCTTCTTGGGTGTTTGTTAAGGTACTTGTCCTTCTCATTGGTCTTTCAAACATGTGTTGCTTTTTTGAGGTATTGGCAAGTTATCTTAGTTTCATTTTGTAGAGCTTGGTCTCTTCTTGCTGTTATCCTCATCACACTCAATTAGTCTTAACTGACTTCTTTCTTTCAACGCATTTCAGTGATCAACCCACTCTTGTCATTTGATTTCTTCTTCTATTAGTTGTAGGTTATTTGTCACCTTTCACAAATATTGACTATCTTTATTAACACTACAAATATTCATGTTGTTGTGTTTCAGAACAAACCTCTTATACCAAAAGTTGTCCTACTATATGTTCCTGGCCTTGATGCAACTTTATATATGTCACACACTCGACTTCTTTCTTCTCTGAAAGAATTATGTGGCAATCCAAAACCTGTTTTAGCTTCAAGGTTTGTGCATTTTATGTTAATGCCTACAATTAGGGGAAATGTATAATTTCTTCCAATATGGAAGCATTACTAATGTAATCCTATTCTAACAGCCGTATGCCGGATGAGAGGCACACCATTGATGCGCTCCTAACCTGCAGAGTAAAGAGAAAGCGTGATGTAAAAACATCAAATGAGTCATCTAAACCTGACATAGATGGTATGTCTTGACGTCTTAGCACTGTGTTGTCATTGTGGCTCAGGATGAACAGTGTTCTGCTTCATTGGGCCTAGTGTTGGTATGTTATTATTGTGATAGATACTGGAAGATTTGAGCTTCATTATGAAGGCTGGCGTGCTTTTTTTCTCGAACATGGGCATTCTTTATTTCAAAGATTCTTATACTGATTTGACAATTTCAATCCTTTTGTATTGCCCTTACTTGGTCACAAGTTCTTCATTTTTAAGTTGACACTACATATGATGATTTTTTCTTTATACCCTTCTTTAAATATTATTGGTGTTTTTACCAGTCATATTTCATCACAAATGTACTGTCACTATGGCATCTTGCGTAAGTTTGCCTATAGCAGTTTTATTCTATTTATTTGTTGTTTTTGTATGTTTATCGGCATTAGAGTAGATATAACTTTGTCCATGAAAAAACAGACACTTTTGAACCTAGATTGAGAATTTATGTTTTATGCAATTGGTTAATATTTTCATTTTGATCTCAGGAAAACTATCAAGTCTGGATGATCTTGGGGACATACCATTCCCTGTTACATATTACACACTCTCAGAGAAAGACTTGGAAGATAATGGCTACTCTTTCAATTTACCAGGTTATCTTCTATCCCTCTTTTCCAAAATGTAGGCCGTTTCAGTTTTGTCCTAAGTCAAACTTCTTTGGTTTTGTCCAAAAATACTGAAAAAATAATTGCACCATAAAGACGGTTTGTGGTGGTTTTAGTGAAAATAATTAGTTACTGTCGATGTTGGTGTATTTTCCATAAATTGGTCAAAGTTAGAGAAGTTTAATGGATAATAGATAAAACTGAAACATCCTATATTTTACGAGGGAGTATTTCATTGCCTCTCTCCTTGCCCTTTAATGCCTATTATTCAAATGACATCTGTATATTATTGCCATTTTAGGTTTTGTCCCTACTGTTTCAGCTCCTTCAGGTTCCTCGCCACCTAAAGTTCTTGCACTTGATTGTGAAATGGTAACGTGACTCCTGATAACTGTAATGATATATGTTTTGAAGCCATTTCTTTGTTTTAAAAAATTTCACTACTGTTTTAGAGTTATTATATTTGAGAAGGCATTACTATTATTTTTACAACTGTGCCTGACTGCCAGTGCCATAAATACTTGTTGCTATATTTGTTGAATATATTTAGTGATAATTTGCAACCTTTGCAGTGTGTGACAAAAGCTGGATTTGAGCTCACAAGAGTGACATTAGTTGATATTAAAGGATTGGTATGAACTTTTGTTTCCTAGTTTCCTTACCTTTTTTATGGCATGTTGTTCATTGCTCTGTGAGTTTGAATTGTTTTCTTAGTGATTCCACCTCCTGTCAATAGTATGAGGACATTTTCCTCTGTATACTCCTTCACAATACATTCTTATCATCATGTTTTGCTGTTCAATGAGTTCTGACTTTGTTTGAATCTTTTCAGGTGGTGCTAGATAGACTAGTTAAGCCTACTAATCCAATCATTGATTACAATACAAGGTATAGTGCTTTTACTTGCCCTCTATGGTTAGCAGGCACTATGTTGTGTTTTTATGCCAATTCTTTTTGACATTGCCAATTCTTTTTGACATGATTATATTATAGCTTGGTGTCAAAATACAGAAATAACAAGCGTCAAAATACATCTGACATGTCCATTACGTGATGTAATTGTTTTTTAGGTTCAGTGGAATCACTGCTGAGATGTTGGCTGACGTGTCCACAACCCTGCAGGAAATTCAGGTTAGTCTTAGATTTTTTTAGTGGTCTTTCCATATGTACATTACGTTGTCATGAAACATTGCCTGTGCTTTACACTGATGGAATAAGTCTTGAGCATCTAGAGGACAGCAGTCGCTTTTGACTGTCCTCTGTAGTCCTTTAGCATCTAGAGGACAGCTTGACTGTCCTCTGTAGTCTCTTTAGCATCTAGAGGACAGCAGTCGCTTTTTGACTGTCCTCTGTAATCTCTTTAGCATCTAGAGGACAACAGTCACTTTTGACTGTCCTCTGTAGTCTCTTTAGCATCTAGAGGACAATCCTGTTGTGTAGTGTGTGTGAGAAGGTGTGGTAGTGCAGCCACTAGGGCTATAAATATGGGTCTCCAACCCTTAGATGGTATGGCATTGTGTAGTGTTTGAGGAAATAAATAGAAAAATTGTCCCAACTCATAGTGTCATCCTCTTGATAAGAGTTAGAGTCCCTCTACTTACAATTGGTATCAGAGCCAAACTATCCTGCAGCCTAAACATCTCTTGCTCATCTCCTTCCCGCGCCTCTCCCCACACTCAGTCGGCAGCAAGAGCTCCAACTGTTCCTTCCTCTCCTGCTCAGACGAGCAACCTTTCGTCTGAGACAGCCTCTTCCACACGCAGCGACCCCTCACTAGCCCACCATGTCCCTACGCTCGGTCACTTCGAGTGCGCGGCGCCAGCAGGAAGCCGAGGTCGCCGCGGCACAAGAACGAGAGCGAGCAGCAGCAGCGGCTGCAGCGACAGCGGCGAGGGCAGCACGGCTGGCAGCAGCGAGAGCGGAAGTAGAAGCAGCAGAGGCGGCGGATGCTGCACGTGCGGCGGCAACAGAGCTCGAGGTTCTGCGCGGCAGTAGAGCTGGCAGCTCTGCTTCTGTCGACGACAACACCGACGAAGAGCTCAGGCTGGCGAGGGAAGCAGCGCGAGAGCAGGCGGCACAGTAGGCAGCCGCGCACCCCCATGGGGGCGCGCGTGGCGGCAGCCCAGATACGCGCTGACGGCGCTCCGGGCGAGGGCGCACGCAGCGGCAGCCCAGACGGGCGTAGACGCGCCGGCGGTGCTCCCGGCGGCGGCGACCGAGTCGACGGAGATCGCGGTCTCTACAGGCGGCGCGACTCTCCCTCCCCGGATCGGTACCATGGTCGCCGCATGGCCCAGGCCATTGTCAGGGACATCGGTCCTGGCGGTGGGTGACCTACCCTCACCAAGACCAACTACGTCGAGTGGGCCGCAGTGATGAGGGTACGTCTCCAGGTTCGCCAAATGTGGGAAGCAGTTCGGTACGGCGACGTCGACTACCACGAGGATCGGCGGGCGCTGGATGCCCTCCCCGTCCGAGATGCAGTTTTCGCTCTCCCAGAAGCGGACTGCCAAGGAGGCCTGGGACGCCATCGCTGCGACCCGCATCGACAGCGATCGTGCCCGCAAGACCACACTGCAGGCACTTCGCAAGGAGTGGGAGAACCTGGCCTTCAAGCCAGGTGAGGATGTTGATGACTTTGCTCTCCGCCTCAACACTCTGTTGCAGAAGATGGTGCAGTTCGGCGACGACACCTACGATGAGGAGAGAGCTGTTGAGAAGCTCTTCCGTTGCATCCCCGAGAAGTACAAGCAGATCGCTCGCTCGATCGAGTCTCTGCTAGACCTCTCCACGATGACGATCGAAGAGGCGATAGGTCGTCTCAAGGTGGTCGACGGCGACGAACCACAGGCTCCCTCTGGGCCTATCACTATTGGCGGGAAGCTACATCTCACTCGGGAGCAGTGGGAGGCCTGCCAGGGTGACCAGAAGAAGGGGGAGTCCTCCTCGACACGAGGCCGCAAACGCGGCAAGCCGCGCAAGGCGCGTGGAGGCGCCCAGGCCGGGGCGCGAGGACATGCTGAGGGTGGTGCTCGTGGAGGTGCCCAAGGCGGCGCCGTCGGCAACAAGAAGCCGGCACGAGACGACGGCTGTCACAACTGCGGCAAGCTTGGCCACTGGGCCAGGGACTGTCGACAGCCACGACGTGGCCAGGCCAACGTCGCACAGGCGGAGGCGGAGGAGGAGGCTCTGCTCCTAGCACATGCAAGCATTGAGCTATCTCCAGCGGCACTCCTCCACCTTGATGAGTCGAAAGCACGCGCTTTCCTCGGCGACGACTCCAGCAAAGACATGATCGAAGGATGGTGCCTCGACACCGGCGCCACTCATCACATGACCGGCCGACGGGAGTTCTTCACCGAGCTTGACTCTAGCGTCCGAGGCTCCGTCAAGTTTGGGGACGCCTCCGGCGTAGAGATCAAGGGCGCCGGCTCAGTCGTCTTCACCGCCGCATCTGGTGAGCACAGGCTGCTCACCGGAGTCTACTACATCCCCGCGTTGAGGAACTCTATCATCAGCTTGGGACAGCTGGATGAGAACGGTTCGCGTGTGGAGGTCGAGCACGGAGTCATGAGGATCTGGGACCCCTCTCGTCGCCTTCTTGCCAAGGTACGCACGAGTCCAAATCGGCTATACATCCTAAATGTGAAGGTGGCACAACCTTGCTGCCTTGCTGCTCGTCGAGACGACGGGGCATGGCAGTGGCACGAGCGCTTCGGGCACCTTAACTTCGAGGCCCTGAAGCGGCTCAGTGCCAAGGAGATGGTACGAGGCCTGCCGTGCCTTGACCATGTGGAGCAATTTTGCGATGTCTGCGTGTTGACAAAGCAGAGACAACTCCCCTTTCCCCAGCAGTCGAGCTTCCGAGCCAAGGAGAGGCTCGAGCTCGTGCATGGGGACTTGTGTGGCCCGGTGGCACCAGCCACACCAGGAGGACGACACTACTTATTGCTGCTCGTCGACGATCTCTCCCGCTACATGTGGGTGATGATCCTTGGCAGCAAGGGAGAGGCTGCGAACGCCATCAGGCGTGTGCAGGTCGCTGCGGAGGCGGAGTGCGGCCGCAAGCTGCGCATGCTGCGCATGCTGCGCACCGACAACGGCGGCGAATTCACGGCGGCTGAGTTCGCGTCGTACTGCGCGGATGAGGGCGTTCAGCGCCACTACTCCGCGCCGTACAGCCCGCAGCAGAACGACGTCGTCGAGCGGCGCAACCAGACGGTTGTGGGGATGGCTCGGGCTCTCCTCAAGTAGAGAGGAATGCCAGCTGTCTTCTGGGGAGAGGCGATGGTGACAGCGGTTTACATTCTCAACCGCTCGCCCACCAAGGCTCTCAACGGGATGACACCGTACGAGGCTTGGCATGGGCGCAAGCCGGCGGTCTCTCACCTACGGGTCTTCGGCTGCCTCGCATTCACCAAGGAGCTTGGCCACATCAGCAAGCTCGACGATAGGAGCACCCCGGGGGTGTTCATTGGCTACGCGGAGGGCTCGAAGGCCTACCGCATCCTTGACCCAAGAACACAGCGTGTGCGCACGGCGCGCGACGTAGTGTTCGACGAAGGGCGAGGATGGGCGTGGGACAAGGCGGTGGACGACGACACGACTCCGACGTACGACTTCACCATCGAGTACGTCCACTTTGAGGGAGCTGGGGGAGTAGGCAACTCTTCTCCGAGCAGGTCTATCCCAGCCCCCAAGTCTCCACCGACTCCAGCGCCAAACTCTCCAGCTCCTGCTACAACGAGCTCTTCACCACCACGCACTCCAGCCACAACTCCGGCTGCAGTGAGCTCTTCGCCACCACGTACTCCAGCACCGACGGTACCCTCTCCGGGAACGTCCTCTCCGACACCAGCTCGTGTCGAGCACGACCCAGTGGAGCTCGTGACCCCTCTGTCCCGCGACGAGGAGCGCGTCGACGCGTGCTACGACGGCGAGCCGTTGCGATATCGAAGGGTGGAGGGCCTTCTCATCGACCCGTTGGTGCCAGGCCCCGCATCTCGCATTCTGGTAGGAGAGTTGCATCTTGCATGCGACGATGGTGAGCCTCGGTCTTTCGCGGAGGCCGAGAAACATGCAGCTTGGCGTGCCGCGATGCAGTCAGAGATGGACGCGGTTGAGACGAACCGCACCTGGGAGCTCGCTGATCTCCCTCATGGTCATCGCGCGATCACCCTTAAATGGGTGTTCAAACTGAAGAGGGATGAAGCCGGCGCCATCGTCAAGCACAAGGCTCGCTTGGTGGCACGCGGTTTCCTACAGCAGGAGGGGATCGACTTCGACGATGCTTTCGCCCCCGTGGCACAGATGGAATCCGTGCGACTCCTTGCGCTGTCAGCCCAGCAGGGCTGGCACGTTCATCACATGGACGTCAAATCGGCGTTTCTTAACGGCGACTTAAAGGAGGAGGTCTACGTACACCAGCCGCCAGGTTTTGCGATCCCTGGCAAGGAGGGCAAGGTGTTGCGCCTGCGCAAGGCTCTCTATGGCCTGTGACAGGCACCGAGGGCGTGGAATGCCAAGCTGGATTCCACGCTCAAAGGAATGGGTTTCACGCCAAGCCCGCACGAGGCGGCCATCTATCGGCGGGGCAATGGAGGAAGTGCCCTGCTGGTGGGTGTCTACGTCGACGACTTGGTGATCACCGGCACCAAGGATGCAGAGGTGGCAACGTTCAAGGAAGAGATGAAGGCCACCTTCCAAATGAGTGACCTGGGGCATCTCTCCTTCTACCTGGGGATTGAGGTGCACCAGGGAGACTCCGGGATCACACTTCGCCAGACCGCCTACGCCAAGCGCATTGTTGAGCTGGCTGGGCTCACCGACTGCAACCCAGCTCTCACTCCGATGGAGTAGAGGCTGAAGTTGAGTCGCGACAGCACGACGGAGGAGGTGGATGCTACACAGTACCGACGTCTTGTGGGGAGCCTTCGCTACCTCGTCCACACACGGCCTGACTTGGCATACTCCGTCGGCTACGTTAGTCGGTTCTTGCAGCGACCGACGACGGAGCATGAGCAGACTGTGAAGAGGATCATCCGCTATGTGCGGGGACTCTCGACCACGGTCTCTACTACCCGAGGTGCCCTGGGGAGGCACACCTTGTCGGGTACAGCGACAGCGACCACGCCGGTGACATCGACACTAGCAAGAGCACAAGCGGGATCCTCTTCTTCCTCGGCAAGTGCCTCATTAGCTGGCAGTCGGTCAAGCAGCAGGTGGTGGTCATGTCCAGCTGCGAGGCCGAGTACATAGCGGCGTCCACTGCTTCGACTCAGACGCTCTGGCTGGCTCGACTGCTCGGTGATCTCCTCGGGAGAGACACTGGAGCGGTGGAACTCAGGGTGGACAGCCAGTCCGCTCTGGCATTGGCCAAGAACCCCGTGTTCCATGAACGGAGCAAGCACATCTGGCTGAGATACCACTTCATCCGAGACTGCTTGGCAGAAGGGAGCATCAAGGCGCACTACATCAACACCAAGGATCAGCTTGCAGACCTGCTCACCAAGCCCCTTGGAAGATCAAGTTTGTTGAGCTTTGCTCCAGGTCCGGGATGACCCAACTTTCTCACAAGACGACGTCCAAGACTTAGGGGGAGAATGATGGAATAAGTCTTGAGCATCTAGAGGACAACAGTCACTTTTGACTGTCCTCTGTAGTCCTTTAGCATCTAGAGGACAGCTTGTAGTCTCTTTAGCATCTAGAGGACAGCAGTCGCTTTTTGACTGTCCTCTGTAGTCTCTTTAGCATCTAGAGGACAACAGTCACTTTTGACTGTCCTCTGTAGCCTCTTTAGCATCTAGAGGACAATCCTGTTGTGTAGTGTGTGTGAGAAGGTGTGGTAGTGCAGCCTCTAGGGCTATAAATATGGGTCTCCAACCCTTAGATGGGTATGACATTGTGTAGTGTTTGAGGAAATAAACAGAAAAATTGCCCCAACTCATAGTGTCATACTGTCATCCTCTTGATGAGAGTTAGAGTCCCTCTACTTACATACACTGTTCTGTTCATATTTCCAGGAAGAGTTTGTTGGACTTGTATATAAAGAAACAATTCTTGTTGGGCATTCCTTGGAAAATGACCTTATGGCATTACAGATATCCCATTGTTTAATCATCGATACAGCTGTTTTGTACAAGTATAAGCGAGGGTCTCGCTGTAAGATTGCTTTGCGTGTCTTGACGAGAAAGTTTCTCGACCGGGAGATCCAGAACACAGGATCTGGACATGACAGTGTGGAAGATGCTAAAGCTGCTCTAGAACTTGCTGTATTGAAAATCAAACATGGTAAGAACTAAGAAGGCATTTTTGCTATCACTTTTGTTTGGTTAACATCCATTTCTGTAATGCTAATGTGGATAGGTAGACAACATGGCATAAGTATATCATTTTGTTCGTACGTTCTAATAACTTGTTAACCAGGTCCTGATTTTGGTTCTCAACCATCGTTGTCAAGGCAGAAATTGACATCTATACTGCATGAGAGTGGGAAAAAATGCTCCCTTGTTGATGATGTATCTGTTCTCGAGCGGTATTCAGATACTTCTTGCAATTCAATTGCTGTTTTTTGTGATGATGATGCCCTCTCCAGATCAATGAAGGAGGTTGGTGCAATGCATTTTTAGGTGTAGACATTCTTTCCAAAGTGTTCTAAGATGATTTCATAATAATAAATTGAATCCTACTGCAGGTGAAGAATAACAAAGTCACCTTCATTTGGACTCAGTTCTCAGGATTGATTTCTTACTTCCACCGAAGAGCTCAAGATCCAGAAAAGTTGAAATCATGTGTCGCAGAGGCTATTGCATTAAAAACATGTGATGGAAAAACTGCTTCAAAAGAAGCAAGAAGTAAAATTTGTCCTGAATTAAAGGAAATTCTGTGTGGATTGGATAAAAAGATAAAGAAATTATATGGTGCCCTGCCCGAGAATGCTATGCTTATTGTATGCACTGGCCATGGTGATACTCCTCTAGTACAAAGGTAAAGTTAATCATGGACTCATGGTAAATCATCAACACATAGTTTCTCATGCCAAATTGTATTACATAGTCATGGCAGATCAGCAATACTGTACCTTTAGGTTACAAAATCATTGTCCCATGTTACCTTTAGTAACACCATCATCAGTTTGTCTTGTAGATCTGTTCTATTCCATTTGCTACCGAGTGATGAAATTACTATGCTGCCTTTAGGGCCACTTTGTGTTTGTTCCTTTGTGCTGTGCTGCATTGTCAAATATAGTTTAGTTTGGCGAATCCTACTTATTCCAATATAATTGCTACTATAGCTCCAAAAATGATGCTTATATAACCCACATTAAAATCTGGATGCTAATGCTTTAAGAAACATATGCAACGCCAAATGGATATACAATTGTAACTGTGCTGCTTCATGAAGATTACGGAAAATGCTTCACCATGAAGAAGAAACAATAGACAGCCGAGAAACTATTGTTCAAGCTTTGGGAGATTTACAAGCCCAAGCCGAAGTTGCTCTATGCTTCTGCTGCGTCAAACGTTAACTGTAAGTATCTTTGTTCCCTCCTTTTCCGACATGTTTTTGATTTCTGGAAGCAGAACACTGCACTGTTCTGAATTGTTTTTGTTGGCAGGCATCTTTGAATTAGTGTGCTGATGGGTATGGCTTCGGCGATTATAGGAGGGTGTCAGGCATGCATGCTGACCCGCTGATGTGAAAAGTTCCGGCAGGCAGAGATTGAATTTTGGAAGCTATTCTCATGCTGTCTTTTTTTTTCTGTCAGATACTATGATCAGGCTGTAGATGTCAGCGTAGGGCATAGTGATGCATTATCAGAACTGGTCTTTCGGTATCAGGCCAGCATGTTAATAGGATCCGTTTTCAGATGAATATACGGATCGCAGAGGAATGTAGGAAACTATTGTAACAGCCATATTATTGTGATAATTAAAACCAAGTTCTGGAATCGATGATACTATGAGCCTTACCATTTACAGTTGTGAAAAAATTGTAACAAAGCTAGAGATAATACAAGCATATATGTTGCATTCCTTTCTCGGATATAGAGAGAAAAGGAGGAAACTGTGTTGTAACAATCAATTATTACATTGCATCAAGCCATGTTTTGCAGTTCATAATATGGATTAGAATGGATGACTTGTACCAAATAAGTTGAGGCAATTTACATTAAAATATAAAAAGCAACTTCAAGTAACGGAAGTTTAGGACGCTATACATGACACATAAGTCGCGGTTCCAGGTATTGGGATACATATAGGTTGGACGAAATGCTCGTGACTCGCTCGGTTCATGATCAACTCGGATCGATTCGTTTGATTTTTTTCATGAGCTGAGCTGACATCCTAGCTCGGTTCGTTAACGAGTCAGCTCGGTTTGTTAACGAGCCAACTCACGAGCTAAACGATCTACCATAATCCAGCAAAACGAAACTATATGCATATCATTTACAGAATAATTGATGAACATGTTATATATATGAGGTATCTATAGCCTATGAATTAAACTAATGATTAATGAACTATGTCTATGTGTTAATTTGGTCTATACAAATATAATTATAGGTTAAACTGATGAACATGTATGTGAATTGTGAATTAATGAGTGATGAATTGTGCTAATTTGGTGTTATATTGACGTGGTTTGTGAAACTATGAGTATAATTACTATTTTCTATTGTTAAATTAGTTTAAAATTAACTAAAAAATAATTATTATGTACATTTTATTTTTCCCCTGCTTTGGCTCGCGAGCTAAACGAGCCAGCTCGAGCTCGTAAGCGAGCCGAGCCGAGCTAACTCTGTGGCTCGTTACCTTAACGAGCACGAGCCAGCTCGAACTCGGACGAGCCGAGCCGATGCTCATTATCCACCCTAGATACATACATAGCAAGATATGGCACTAAATAAAAGTGAAATGGAGTTAGAGCATCTGAAAGTCAGAGGCTTCCTTCCATGCAGGCCACCTAAGCAAGCAATACCTTCCTCTATATTTGAATGCCCAAGAGTCACCTGCACGTGTCACACGGACCCATCGCCATTTGGATAATGGGTGCCACGTGTGAAAAGCCCAGCCAATGGGATGGAAGCAGAGCCTCACGCCCTATCCATACGGCAGTCGGCAACCACAACCCCCCTCCCGAGTCCCGCCTCAGTTTCCTCCACCGGACACCTGCTGCCACAGTGCCACCCACACGATCAAAAACAAAACCAAGCTCCAAGCACCCATAGCCACACACCACACCAAGTCAAAGCAAGGAGCTCGATCGACAGCAACAACGGCCATCATGAACTCCAGCTTCATCGGGCTCAAGCCCGCTGCGGCAGCAGCCCAGGCCACCGCGGCTGCCTCATCGCCGATGAAGCAGCAGGTGCAGGTCGCGCCCGAGGGCCGCCGCGCCGCGCTGCTCGGCCTGGCGGCCGTCTTCGCCGCCGTCACCGCCACCACGGCCGGATCAGCCAAGGCTGGGGTCTTCGACGAGTACCTCGAGAAGAGCAAGGCTAACAAGGTCGATCCTTTTGTGTGTGTGTGTGTGGCTATATATTTATCCAAGTTGTTGCTTGTTTCAGTTGAAATGAAAATTAAACCATACAAGATTTTGATTTGTTTTTTTTTTGGTGCGGCCAGGAGCTGAACGACAAGAAGAGGCTGGCCACCAGCGCTGCCAACTTTGCGCGCGCCTACACAGTCGAGTTCGGCAGCTGCCAGTTCCCCTACAACTTCACTGGGTGCCAGGACCTCGCCAAGCAGAAGGTAGTTCGGTCTCATGATAAAAAAAATTCCCCTGAAAAATTTAGACAAGAATAATAGCTCATTTTGTTAGATTTCATTTCTAAACCACTTAACGTAGAAGTTAAATAAAAACATATTGTGAATTGTCTATTCAATAAGAAATATCTGGAATTGCAGAAAGTCCCCTTCCTCAGCGACGACCTCGAGATCGAGTGCGAGGGGAAGGAGAAGTTCAAGTGCGGCTCCAACGTCTTCTGGAAGTGGTGAAGCAGCGCGCGTCTGATATGATGGAGACCTGGTGTACATGCATGTGCCCAGACTGCAGGAAAAATGATATCAAATTTGACTGTTATTCTGTCAACCAGGGTTCAGTTCTCTTAAAAAAACCGGTCGGGACCGATATTTGATTAATCACGATAAATCGATAAAAACAGGTAAAAACCAGCTAAATTCACGTCCAAACCAAATTTTGAATTGAAATGACTCGAAACTGATTAATCATCTCATAAGACCGATAAATCGGTCATTGAATCGAAAGTCAGAATATATAGGTAGAAAACCGGCTAAATTCACATCTAAACCAACTTTTGAACCGAAACATTACAAAACTGATTAATCGGCCGATAAGACTGATAAGTCGATCGTTGAATTGATAAATCAGGAGTAGATGTGAAGAAATCGAATCACTTGTCATATGACAAAAAAAGTATATTGAGGTCACAAAATTTAAACAAAAGATAACCCAAATGTTATGACAAGTTAAAATATTTGAAGTTAAAAGGAAAAAAAATCATGAAAACCTAGCTATTTATCTCTACTTGAGGCCAATTAATCGGCTAGTAGGAGCGGCTAATCAATAAAATTGACCGATTTTTATTTTTTTTAAACTTGTTTGATTTTTAGTTTAGAATCCGTAGCGTGTTTTCAAATTTGATTTCAATGGAAAGTTTTAAAATGCTTTATAGTATTTATAGAAACAATAGCACCAAATTTCTTCAAAATTTATAAAATATTCCAAATTCAGATGAGTAAACTAGTGATACGGTCAAACCGGCTGGGACCAATTACCGATTAATCAGTCGGTTAGCTAGATTTATTGACCGGTTTGGTGACCCTTGCTGTCAACACTCACCTTTGCTATCTATGTGTCCTATAGGTTTGGGGTAGGGTCGTATGTGCATGCATCGTTGCATTTTGACGTGTAGTATTTGCAAGCAGGACTCTCCTCGTATTTGCATCACGATAACACCGTATACACTTCAGTACTTGCGTGACAGACAGACTTGCTTACTAGTGGCTTGTCTAGTACGTACCTTCTTTATCTTCACACGATTTGCGCTGCAATTGCATTTAGGGTAACTTCTATACTTGCCGCTTTGCCAAACACGTAAATACTCTGCCTTTTCTTAATTGAAGAACAGCTTAGAGGCGCGCTTACAATTTTGGACCAATTCCATTTATGCCATTGTAAAATATACTCGTTTCTTGTGGCCCACATGTCATACACATAAAAAATGTATCTATATATTACTCAATGGCACACAAGGAATTAGTATAGATCTGATGGCATACCATAAATTTTTCCTACAATTTTTGATTTTTTCACAGTGAACTCCACGCAAATTTTATTTATTCTTATATGCTTTTCGTGTATAATTCTAACTCGTCCCATTGATAATTCATACCAGATCGACCAAAACACGTACAAACTAAAAATTCATCCACGACTAATTAGAGCATGTTTGGTTCCTTTAGTACAGAGACTAAAATTTACCTATTTGATTATAAGGACTAAAATTATTCAGGACGCATTAAATAAATTATAAGATGACCAAAATACTCCTTAGCAAGGGGCAAAAATAAAATTAATATGGTTAAGTCTCTTCTAGTTACCTCTTAAGAGACTAAACTTAAACAGTTTAGTCCTTATTTTAGCCCCACTGTTTAGCAATTTAAGGGGTGTTTGAATGCACTAGAGCTAATACTTAGTTAACTAAAAATATACAAGTAGAATTAGTTAGCTAACTAGCAGTTAATTTACTTAAAATAGCTAATAGCTAAATTATTAGCTAGAGTGTTTGTATGTCTGTAGCTAATTTTAGCCATTAACTATTATCTCTAGTGCACTCAAACACTCTCTTAAAAAATAAATGAGTTTTAGTCCCTCAAAACCAAACGAAGCCTTACTTAACAAATAACAATAAAAAATTATCCATAATCATGTTCGTACAATCGTAAATCCAACAAGACATCGGTTTCAGCGTCTCATCATCAGGCCACGACGGCCTGCCTACACGTAGAACCGGCGTGCCGGCGCCAAAGGCCAAACAGATGACGCCATGACCAGCAGACGGAAGCACAGCAGGCGCACTACCCAGAGTCACACTCCCCAACAACACAGTGCCACTCCACTCCAAGGAAGTGCTTGCCTCCCGCTCTCTGCCTCTCCTACCAATTTCAGCTCAGCTCAGCTCTGTTCTGCTCCCGCAGCACCAGTACAGAACACCCCGAGGCCGCGAGTCCTGTTCGGTGTCCGGCGGGAAGGCCATGGGGGCTAGGGCTACCTCCCCTCCGCCATGGAGGCGTCACTGCCTCTGCCGCGCCCTCCACTTCCTCGTTCTCTTGCTCTGGTCAGTACGCACTTCTTGCCGGTTCTTATGGTTCTTTCGCTCCACCCGTAATTTTAGTTCATCGATTCGTTGGAGTTGTAGTATTTTGCAGGGTTTCCCGAAAATTTTCCGTTCCCGGTGGTCTAGGGGAAACGGTTCCGAACCGATTTCGGCAAATTTCATTCAAAATTTTTAAAACTGATATAAAAAATCAGAAAAGTATAATAAAAATAGATATTTATGAGTAAAAACAACGAATTTAGCTGAGAAAACAAAGTTCCCATATTTACTTTTATTTTTTTAAATTAATCATCATTTTTCGGTAAAAAAAACGAATTTCGCTGAGGAAACACGGATTTCGACCGAAAATTCAAAATTCATTAAAAAAACAAAAATATATGTACCGAATCTCGGCTGACAAATCCGAATCTCGTTTTTAAATTTGTTCTCGAAAACTCAAATTGGTCCAGAAATTCGAAATTCACTGACTTTCGAACACACCAAAAAATAAGGGAAAATGAGATGGTTAACTCTGAGTACTATCTCATCTTATTACTAACAAGACTGTAAGACTGAGTTATTTAGGCTAAGGCCCTATTTGCGACCAATGTTTTTGGATACTATGATTTTAGAATACCATGATCTACACTTGTATGTGACAATAGTACCATGGTTTAGGAATTTTTGGTCTAGACTGTAGTGTCAATACTCCAAAAATAGTGTTGTTATGGCTAATACTGAAATATTCAAAACAATGTTTTACAAAGTCCAACCAAACACCTTTTTGTCCAGAATACTACAGTATTCTCAAATATTATAGTATTGTATTGGAATTGTAAATAAACCTTGCTACCAAACAGGCCCTAAATGCTTGATATCTTTAGACTAGTCAATTGTTTCAGGAAACTTTGGAACATATTTCCCAATCACCGAATAGCCTAATTTATATGTTTTTTGAAAGAAATATTGTATATGAGAATATGAATATAATGTTCCATATTGAGCATGTGTGTGTGTGTGCCTGTTTTACATTACATGGTTGCCTCTCAAACAATAAAGAGAAAACTAATCTTGCCCTACCATAACAACTTAGATCATTCCTGATTCTTACCATATACTCTAACAACCCTTATAATTGTAGAGTGAACAACACGGACACTCGGACTGGAGTCGAAATCGGCGAGTTTGCTAGCCAAATTGATGTGTCATGGACATTGTTGTGGAGTAGTTTTAGGCCCAAGGCACCAACACGAGCACACACATGCACAAAATAAGCTTGATAGTAGTAGTTTTAGGCCCAGGCCACCAACACGAGCACATACATGCACAAAATCATCTTTATTTGATTAAATACATCGACTCCTTGATGGATTGTGTGGCTTGAATCAATAACCTATTTGGTGAAAAGAAATAACAAAATGATGTGGAGCCACCACTTGACTAGGCAGTGATCTCAATGATGATGGCATGGTTGTAGATGTAAGTTCTTAGGGCTGTGACGTGTTGTCGCACCCTGGACAATGATCTAGTGACCCTGGACAATGATCTAGTGTGACGACAACCAAGTGGAAGGGCACTCGGATTTGCGTAGAGGATGCAGCCGTGTCGGCGATGGTGTGTTGTGTCATTGTCAAGGGGACGAGGCAGATCTATTCATCACCCTAGGTGATGGACCCTCACCTGGACCACCCTGGCGCGCCCACCCGCCCGACCCGCGCGCCCCCGCATGGCTTTGTCCCTTGCACGGCTCCCCCGCACCCGCCCAGCAAGCCAACCGAGCCAGCCTACCCAGCCGGCCGATCGAGCCGTCCCCGCGCCCGGCCAGCCGACCGAGCTGCCCCCCGCGCAAGAGTCGATCCGAGCCACCGTGAGCTGAGCCATCTCGTCTTAAATGACTTAATGTAGCCTAAAATGACTTAAATGTTACATAGACTTTGGAATGACTTAAAGTTACATAGAATGACTTAAATATTGTTTGTACGCTAGAATGACTTAATATTTTTTGGAATGGCTGAACCAATAACATCAGAAATGTCTGAGAAAACCCAGAGAATGTTGAAACAATAATAACTTAATGTTTTCTGAAAAATGACTTAATATTTATGTTACCTAGACTTTGGAATGATTTAAAGTTACCTAGAATGACTTAATATTTTTCTAGAATGACTGAACAAATAACATAAGAAAACCCACAAAAATGGTTGAAAACAATAAATAACTTAATGTTTTCTGAAAAATGACTTAATATTTACTAGAATGACTTAATGTGGCTAGGAAACGAGCCGCGCGAGGCCTAAAGCCGCATAGGGGGCGCAGTCGGGCAAGCGCGCGTCAGTATGGTCCAGGTGATGGACCACCTAAGTGATTAATAGAGTTATAGTTATATATACACACACACTAGGTATATGCTCGTGCGTTGCCACGAGGCGGGGAGCGTGAGGAGTGGCGCCTAGGCTGTAAATATAATTATTGTTTATTTCTAAACACTAAGTTACATGTAGTCTGGTGGTTAGCACCAAATTTGTGGAGGAGAGGGTTGTGGGTTCGAGTGCTCATTTAATACTATTTTTTGTGGGCGCGGGACGTGGAGAGGGTGAAGCCGTGGAAGTACAAAAAACTACCTTAAATTCGCAAAAAAAATACAGTTAAGTTCTGTTTAGAGACGATGTTTACTTACACAGCTTCATGATTTGATCTACTCTAAGGAAGTAAGGATACACAACTAAAGAAAAATAACTATTACTTCCATTTTTACATGTAAATTTCAGGGGTACTTCCGAGGCAAACGAAGAACAGGCCATGTTGCCTCCAAGAGGGTGGAACTCGTATGATTCTTTTTCATGGATTGTAGACGAAAATGCATACCTGCAAAATGCACAGATCATGACAGAGAAGTTACTCCCACATGGATATCAGGTTATTCGCCTCCTAACTCTTTAATTTGGTTATAGATAAAATCATAAGAATTCTGTGTCAGCAAAATCCTGACGACTCGATTGACTTTTGATTCTATCTCTATGGATAGTATGCAGTTATTGATTTCCTCTGGTACCGGAAATATGTTGACGGTGCATACACAGATTCATATGGATTTGACAACATTGATGAATGGGGTCGACCTTTTCCGGACCTTCAAAGATTTCCATCGTCTAGAGTTGATAGAGGGTTCAGTCAAATTGCCAGTAAGGTTCATGGAATGGGCTTGAAATTTGGCATCCATTTGATGAAAGGGATAAGTGTGCAGGCTGTTAATGCTGACATGCCTATCTTGGACATAAAGACGGTACTATTCTTCCTTTTATTTAATATGCTACTACATGACAACTAGTAGTGTTCAAAATTAGCATTTTACTTTGGAAGTCTTGACAGGATTGTCCAACTCTGCTATTAATCCTTGTTAACATCATGTTTTTTTTTCTCGAACGCGCAGGAGGACTGCACGTCATTATATTAAGAGAGGAAAAAGGTCCAAGAGGACCAAAGTACAATGCCCGTAGGGCAAACAGAACACTTGACCACAATCTAGACCCTACTCATAATAGCAGGAAGACCAAAACTTGCTAGCTGTTTAGCCCCAGCCCTCTCCCAACAACTTAACTCATTCAGAAATAAGCTTTTAACAAAACACAGTGAAGGGTTTACACCATCAAAAACAGCTTTGTTCCTAGTCAGCCATAGGCACCAAGACCCCAAGATAATGAGACTGTTGAAGCCTTTCTTTCTGTTTTTGGGCATCTTCTTAAGCACCTTCCTCCACCAATCAGCAAATGAGATTTCATGAACAGCAGGAATGAGATCCCCAAGACACAAGGGAACAAGAATAGCATGCCAAAATTGCCTGGCAAAACTGCAAGTACACAGAAGATGTTGCACTGTTTCCTGCTCTTGGTCACAAAGAACACAAACAACGGGGTGTTGCAGCCCTCTCCTCCTTAATCTATCAGCAGTCCAACACTTATTCCTTATCGCCAGCCAGAGAAAGAACTTGCATTTTGGGGGAGCCCAGGATTTCCACAAACGTTTCCATGGCTCAAACGAAATTGAACCCATGAAAAAAGCCTTATAGCAAGACTTTGAGGAGAACATCCCAGAAGAAGAGTGCATCCAAACATGTCTGTCAGCATCATGAGAAAGCCTAACTTCCCCCAAAGTATCCCATAACAACAGATATTGCTGCAACCCACTCAAGGAAAGAGCACCACGAATATCACTGACCCAATGCCAATTATCCAGAGCCTGTGCCACCGTTCTGGAAGAATACGCCTTGCGGCCAACCATACCCACCACCTCAGGGGCAATGTCCTGGATATTATTCCCATGAATCCATCTATCCGACCAGAAGAGAGTAGTAGCCCCTGTTAGACTACCCGTCTAGGGTTTGTGCTATTCCCTGTGTAATGACTGATATACCCCTGTGTAATGGGCCTTGGCCCAGTTACTCTCTCTATTTAATATCACTCCCATCCCCTGGTTTGGGCATGGGTTCCTATTCTAACATGGTATCAGCTTAGGGTTTTGTTCCTCCCTTGCCTACAGCCTACAGCCGCCGGCCCCCTGCCAGCCGCCAGGGCCCCTGCGCAGCCGCCGGGGGGTTTCCCCACTGCGCCGCCGGCCTCCTCCCTCCTCTCCTCCCTCCCCTCGACGCAGCCGCCACCAGCCTCCCTCCCGCTCTCCTCTGTCCTCTCGTCCTCGAAGAGGCCCACCAGGTAGGCCTCGGCGGCCTCCTGCAGCGCGGCGACGGCGGAGGACTGGAACCGGAGGTCCGTCTTGCAGTCCTGCGCGATCTCGCGGACCAGGCGCTGGAACGGGAGCTTGCGGCTCAGCAGCTCCGTGCTCTTCTGGTCCTTGCGGATCTCACGCAGCGCGACGGTGCCCGGGCGGAAGCGGTGCGGCTTCTTCACGCCGCCCGTCGCTGGCGCCGACTTGAGCACCGCCTTCGTCGCCAGCTGCTTCCGCGGCGCCTTGCCGCCCGTCGACTTGCGCGCCGTCTGCTTCGTGCGGGCCATCGCGGAAGGCTGGGGACAGGGAGGTCGAGGAGGCTCTGCTCTGCTCTGGGGTTCAGAGTTCGGATGGGGCGTGAGGCTCGGACTTCGCGGAGGCCGGTTACGCACATCGCGTATTCGCGTCTGCAGCCTGCCGCCGGCGCCCTGTGCCCATCGGGTGTCCCTGCGAGCTACGACTGCGACGACGACGCGGCCACTCCTCTCTCTCCCAGGCGCCGGCCTCCCACCGTGCCGCCCGTCCCCACGCTCGCCGTTCGTCGCGCCGCCAGGGGCTGCTGCCGTGCCGGCGCCGTTCTCTGCCCCTCGACCAGGCGCGCCTTGGACGGCTCACACTCGCGCCAGGGAGCCGCGCCGCCCTGGCGCCGTCCTCGCCGCCCTCTGCGCCAGGCCACCTCGTGCCCTGGTCCGCACCGCGCCCGGACGCCGGCCATCCCGCGCCAGTCCACCCGCGCCAGGCGCCCGCCTCGCCTCCCGTCGCAGAATCTGCGCTCCTCCCGCCGCCGGCCGCGCTCCTTCCTCCTGCCGCCAGGGCGCGACCCGGTTGTCCAGTCCGCGCCTCCCTGCGTCGGCCTGCACCGGTCGCCATGAGCTTTACCTCGCCCGCCGCTCTCGTGACTGTGCGTGTCCTCCTCCACGACGGCCAGCTCATCCGGGGCATGTTCGTGTCCTTCGATCCAGTCTGGAACCCTATTCTTCGGGACTGCGTCGAGGTCCACCCTCAGACGGGCCGTCACGTGCCTGGACCGCTTGTCTTCCCACGTGCTGCGATCGCCTCCCTAGCGGTTGAGCCCGTGTCATCTCCCTCCCTTCCTAGTGCCTCTGTCGGGGCACCTTCTTTGGCCCTCTCCGCTCACACCGTACCTTCGCCACTTCCGCCTCCCGAGACTACCACCGATTGGGTGGTCGACTCCGGGGCCTCCTTCCACACTACCCCCACCACTACTTCATTACTCCACTCCCATCCTCCCCACCCCTCACATCCTACCTCCATCGTCGTCGGCAACGGTTCCACCCTCCCGGTCACCTCAGTAGGTACATCGGCTCTTCCAGGACCATTCTGCCTTAACGACGTCCTTGTTGCTCCCGGACTAACCCATCCCCTCCTCTCGGTTCGTCGCTTCACTAGTGACAACCAGTGCTCTATGGAGTTCGACCCCTGGGGCCTCACCATACGCCACCTTCCCACACATGCTGTGCTCGCTCGCTGTAACAGCTCCGGCCCCCTCTACTCTCTTCACTTGCCCTCCACTCCCCACACCAGAGGAGCCTCTTCTCCTGTACTTAATACTACCACCACATCACATGCTCTTGCTACTACCACCACCTCCTCCGCCATTTGGCACCGTCGCCTCGGGCACCCTGGACCTGACGTCATGTCCCAGCTTTCCGGCCACTCCGACATATCATATACTCGGGGCTCTTCTGAGCGCCTCTGTCATGCTTGTCAGCTCGGCCGTCACTCCCGTCTTCCCTTTTCCACTTCCACATCCAGGGCTGTTCAGGCCTTTGATCTTGTCCACTGTGATCTCTGGACATCTCCTGTCCTTAGTCTCTCCGGCTACAAATACTACCTGGTCATTCTGGATGACTACTCCCATTTCCTTTGGACTTTCCCCCTTCGGTTGAAGTCCGATACGTTTACCACCCTTACTCACTTCTTCGCCTGGGTATCCACCCAGTTCCGGTGCCCGGTCCGTGCCCTGCAGTGCGACAATGGCCGCGAGTTCGACAACAACGCCTCCCGCTCTTTCTTCCTCACTCATGGCGTCCAGTTGCGTCTCTCGTGTCCCTACACCTCTGCTCAGAACGGCCGGGCCGAGCGCATGATTCGCACCACCACCAACATGATCCGCTGCCTTCTCTTTCAGGCGTCTCTCCCTGCCACCTACTGGGCAGAGGCCCTTCATACCGCCACGCATCTCCTCAACCGTCTTCCCTCGAAGGCGGTGAGCCACCCTACACCTCACTTCGCCCTGTACGGCACATCCCCTTCCTACGACCACCTGCGTGTGTTCGGCTGTGCCTGCTACCCCAACACTTCCGCTACCGCCCCTAACAAGCTTTCTCCTCGCTCCACTCGCTGCCTCTTCCTTGGCTACTCCCCTGACCACAAGGGGTACCGGTGTCTGGACCTCACCTCCCACCGCATCATCATCTCTCGTCATGTCATCTTTGACGAAGATGTGTTTCCCCTTGCTGGCTCCACCCCACCCACCGATCTTGACTCCCTCCTCGAGTCCGACCCGATTCCTCCCCCACCTTCGGCTCCCCGTCTTGCGCCGTTACCTGCTCCTCGTGCGGCCCCCACGACCCCGCCTGCGCCACGCGCGGCCCCGTCGACCCCGCCTGCGCCACGCGCGGCCCCGTCGGTCCTGCCTGCGCCACGCGCGGCCCCGTCGGTCCTGCCTGCGCCACGCGCGGCCCCGTCGACCCCGCCTGCGCCACGCGCGGCCCCGTCGACCCCGCCTGCACCTCGCGCGGCCCCGTCGACTCCGGCTCGATTCGCCAACCCTGCCCTCGTCTACCATCGCCGCGGCCACGCCACTACCTCGGCGCCCCCCGACTCGGGCCCGTCGACGAGCGCGGCCCGATTCGCCGACCCCGCCGTCGTCTATCACCGCCGTGAGCCGGCCCCACCTGCCGCTCCCGACGTTCCGGCGGCTCGCTCCGAGCCGGCCGTATACCACCCGGTCGCCATCCATCGCGACCCCGGGCACGTCCACCCGATGGTGACTCGGCGCGCTGCTGGCGTTCTCCGCCCCGTCGACCGGCTGATCCTGGCAGCTGATACGTCCAGCACTCCACCCGGCGCTTCCCCGGTGCCCTCCTCCGTTCGCACTGCCCTCGCCGACCCACATTGGCGTCGTGCTATGGAGGAGTACGCGGCCCTCTTGGCCAACCACACCTGGGACCTGGTGCCGTGTCCACCAGGCACCAACGTGGTCACCGGCAAGTGGCTATTTCGCCACAAGCTGACCTCGGATGGCTCCCTCGACCGCTACAAAGCCCGTTGGGTCCTTCGGGGTTTCACACAGCGCCCCGGAGTGGACTACGACGAGACCTTCAGCCCCGTCGTCAAGTTCGCCACTGTTCGCGCCGTCCTCTCCCTCGCCCTCTCCCGCGACTGGGCGATCCATCAGCTCGATGTCAAGAATGCCTTCCTGCATGGCACTCTGACGGAGACTGTCTACTGCAGCCAACCCACCGGCTTCGTCGACGCTGACCGTCCGGATCTGGTCTGCCGGCTGAACCGGTCCCTGTACGGCCTCAAGCAGGCGCCACGGGCATGGTACAGTCGCTTCGCCTCCTACCTGGCCTCCATCGGCTTCGTCGAGGCCAAGTCGGACACGTCCCTGTTCATCTACCGGCGCGGCGACGACACCGTCTACCTCCTGCTCTACGTCGACGACATTGTGCTCACGGCATCCACCGCCGAACTTCTACACCGCACGATCGTCGCCCTTCAGCGGGAGTTCGCGATGAAGGACCTGGGGCCCCTACACCACTTCCTCGGCATCACCGCCGAGCGCCGGCCCCAGGGTCTCTTCCTCCACCAGCGCCAGTACGCCATCGACATCCTGGAGCGGGCTGGCATGTCTGACTGCAAGCCCTGCTCCACGCCTGTCGACACTCAGGCCAAGCTCTCTGAGGACGATGGGCCTCCGGTCGCCGACGCGACGTCCTACCGGAGCCTGACCGGCGCGCTCCAGTACCTCACCTTCTCCAGGCCCGACATCGCATACGCCGTCCAGCAGGTGTGCCTGCATATGCACACTCCGCGGGAGCCCCATCTCACTGCGCTCAAGCGGATTCTGCGCTACCTCCGCGGCTCCCTCGACTACGGCCTCCTTCTCCGACCATCACCAACGTCAGAGCTCGTGGTCTACACCGACGCTGACTGGGCTGGCTGTCCCGACACGCGCCGGTCCACCTCCGGTTACGCCGTGTTCCTGGGCGCCAACCTCGTCTCTTGGGCCGCCAAGCGTCAGCCCGTCGTCTCTCGCTCCAGCGCTGAGGCCGAGTACCGTGCCGTGGCCAACGGCGTGGCAGAGGCCTCCTGGCTGCGCCAGCTCCTTCACGAGCTTCACAGTCCCCTCCAGCGCGCCACCCTCGTCTACTGCGACAACGTCAGCGCGGTCTACCTCTCCACCAACCCCGTGCAGCATCAGCGCACGAAGCATGTGGAGATCGATCTGCACTTCGTCCGCGAGCGTGTCGCTGCCGGTGACGTCCGCGTTCTCAGCGTCCCCACCACGCTTCAGTTCGCCGACATCTTCACCAAGGGGTTGCCGTCGAGTGTCTTTTTCGACTTTCGATCCAGTCTCAACATCTGTACAGGATAGAGTTGTGACTGCGGGGGGGTGTTAGACTACCCGTCTAGGGTTTGTGCTATTCCCTGTGTAATGACTGATATACCCCTGTGTAATGGGCCTTGGCCCAGTTACTCTCTCTATTTAATATCACTCCCATCCCCTGGTTTGGGCATGGGTTCCTATTCTAACAGCCCCATTCCCTAAAATGGTAACAACCGACAAATCAAAGAACTGTCTAACCTGACGCTGCACTGGAAGGGACAGCCCACGCCAAGGTCTGCTTAGATCCGTCTTTTCCAACCATAACCATTTTGCCTGCAATGCCCAGCTTTTGAGCTTAAGGTTAGGGATCCCAAGCCCACCAAGCTTCAGAGGCCTCGTGACAACTTCCCATGGAACAAGACAGCTACCACCATTAACTTCCTTTCTTCCTCTCCAAAGAAATCCTCGCCGAATTTTATCAATTGATTTAATAACCCACTGAGGGACATCCTTATCCTTACTACTAATTAAGTACGGAGCGTGGGCGCCTGGCGCGGCCAATGCCCCCGCCTCGCATCTCCATGGTGCTCCAGCCGCGACAACCCCCTCCCCTCGCTCCATTCGTGACCCAGCTCGTCGCCCCCGCCCCTTCCTAACTTGCTCAATCCGCGACTGCGACCGCCGTCGCCCCCTGCCCCTTCCTCCCCCGCTCCATCCACGACCGCCCCACCCTCCCACACCTCCCCACCGCCCCGTGCGCCCATGGCTCGCCAAGTCAGGAGCCAGTCCATGGACAGCCTCATCGGCAAGCTCGACTTCTCCGCCGGCGTGGCTGCGGCCAACAGCGGGGCCTTTCCGGGGCCCAAGAAGTTTAGCCTCGAGTTTGTGCGTCCTCTCGTTTTTGTGTGTCGTCAACACAGCTGTACACCATGCCGCCCCATCAACCTCCGTGCTCTGATTTCTCCGCTCACCCCCATCCCCTTCGCGTGCGATGCTCTCGGCGAAACTGCCGCCCATGGCCCCCATCCGGATCTGCGCACGCCGCTCCCAGTCCCATCCCACGCCAACTGGTGAAACAGCCGCCCACGCCCCCATGCCAGATCCGCACGCGCCGCTCCCGGGCCCCTCGCCTCGCTCCGACCATCGCGCTCACAACGTCCCATCCCTGGTCAAAATTTCAGTTCTCGCAACAATCGTGTTGATCCTCCCAATACCGCTGCCGCTGTCAACGCGGACGCCGACCTCAACCACTCGTGGATGGATACTACCGAGAAGGTTGTGATATATTTGGAGTAGAGTCTGCCATCATCGTACTATTCCTCGCGCCATCTAAGTTCAGAGTCGTCTTCCTCCTCATCGCTTTGCAGAGTGCTGTACCAACTGCACAGTACCTTCAATCCTCTGGTCAGCCTTTGAGACTTCAAGTTTTTCCATAGTGGTAGTAGCCGCTGCAAACACATCGTTGTTGACACCTTCGGCTATAACCGTCCCAGCGCCTGTTCCGACTTGCTCCTGTATCATATCACTTCCCTGCTCTGAAAAGTTGTTAATATGAGGTTGGATGGTCACATCCAAAGCACATATATCAGAGACGGTCATAGCATCTTCACTTTCTGCTGTATACTGCTTCAAATTCAGCCCATCACCTTGCACTGAAACGGCCTTGGGATGGTTGATAGCAGGTATTGGTACAATTTGTTTTTCAGGCGTAGTTTCCTCACTAGCTACTATGCACTGCTGCTCTGGCTTCTCACTTTGATGCTCTGGATTGATACCAGCAAGATGCACAGAATGACAGCCGATCAAGGACAGTGGAAGATGAGACAAGGTTGCACTAAGCCCTTCTGTCCTGGGAGGGGAATTGGTTACCCCCACTGACGAAAGAGATGCAAGCAAAGAAAAACTTGTTGTCTGCATAGGAACAGGGCCACCATTCTCTTGATTAGATGGCGAGGAACTGCTATTAACAGCGCTTGTTTGCTTCTTTATAACCTGATCACCATTATCATCCATTCTACTCTTTTTTTTTGTAGCCATCATCATCTTTGTCTTGCTGCTCTTCACTCACCAGAACCTACGCGTTTTGTGTTACTTCATATATCATGATAACTTATGTACAAAAATGAGTTATCGTGATATATGTTTCCGTTGCAACGCACGGGCACTCACCTAGTTGATTGCAATAAGAAGATAAGTCGGAATGGCCGATAGAACAAACTTCACCAACGCAGTCCGCCCAGCCAGATTGAGCAGCCGAGCCTTCCAGTTAGGTAGACGATCTGCAATCTTCTCAATCCATAACTTAAGGTCACATTTCCTCAATTTTTTAATCAGATATTGGCAGCCCCAGATACTTGCAAGGAAACGCAGCGGGACTGCAATGCAGCACACTGCAACCAGCAAGCACCTGCTGATCATCACATCTAATTGGAATAGCACTGCTCTTGAGCATATTGGTTACCAGACCAGAAGCCGAACCAAAACAGTTTAGTATTATTTTAGCACAATTCAGATCCGCTTCAATTGGCTTTATGAAAAGGACCACATCATCCGCATAGATGGAGACTCTACTGCGGACATCAGCTCCCCCAAGGCCCTGCAACAAGCCTCTATTTTCAGCAACCCGGAACAAGCTGCTAAGCACATCCATAACCATCACAAATAGCATGGGAGAAAGAGGATCTCCCTGGCGAAGACCTCTCCGATGAAAAATATGATTACCAGGCGAGCCATTCAGGAGCACCTGAGTAGAAGAAGTGAATAACAGGTTGGAGATCAGATTACGCCAAACAGGACCAAACCCCAAATGCGCCAAAATCTCCAATAAAAATGCCCACGAGACTGAGTCGAAAGCCTTGGAAATGTCCAGTTTCAACAGCAAACTAGAGATCTTCCTCTTATGAAGGAACTTAATCGATTGTTGCACTAGCATGAAATTGTCGTGAATTGACCTTCCTCTAATAAAAGCACTCTGGTTAGCTGCCACTAGGTCCTGAAGATATGGTCCCAAACGATTAGCGAGGATCTTAGTGACCAGCTTAGCAAAACTATGAATCAAGCTAATTGGTCAAAAATCACCAGCTGAGGAAGCATCTTCCCTCTTTGGAAGAAGAATGAGATACGCTGAGTTCAGCAAGTCAAGTTTATAGGCATCACCATGGTAAAGGGAATTAAGAGCAGTCATTATGTCGACCTTAATGATGTCCCAGCATGTCTTGTAAAGTTTTCCTGTAAAACCATCAGGCCCAGGGGCCTTATCAGAAGGGAGACTAGCAATGGTGTCCCTAACCTCCTTCTCTGAAAAAGGCTGCTCCAAAACAGTTAGATCCATCGCAGCCCTGTGACAATTACTCAGATCAATAGTAAATGGCCTCTGCAAATCAGCCCCTAGCAGGTTACGAAAATACTCCTCAAGGATTTGTTGCATATCATCATGGTTGGTAGCCAATCTTCCATCTCCCTCAATTTTGGAGATGAAATTCTTTTTCTTTCGATAACATGCCTGCGAATGAAAGAACTTAGTGTTGGCATCACCCTCCTTTAGATAGTGGATCCGTGATCTCAACCGAGCAACAGTCCTTTCAAGAGACGCGAGGCTAAGACACCGCTGCTTCAACAAGTTTAGCAACCAAACTTCTCCACTGGACAGAATTCTGATATCCTGCGCCATTTCCAGCCTATGCAACACTTCTCTGACAAGCCCCAGCTGCAACCTTACATTACCCACTTCTTTATGCCCCCAGGACTGCAATGCGCGAGCTAACCTTTTAAGCTTCAAAGACACCTGCTCCAACGGGCATGAGCCCCCAACTGGCAAGCTCCAGGACGCACCCACCACCTCCAGAAAACCAGGAAATTTGGGCCAGAAACTCTCAAAATGAAACCGTCTTTTCCCCAAGCAGCCCTCTCTGACCTTGAGGATCAAAGGACAATGATCTGAAGATGTGGTAGCATTACTATAAAGAGAAGCGTCTGGAAAAAGATCTTCCCAACAGCTAGAGCAAAAGACATGGTCCAGCTTAACAAGAGTTGGAGCATCTCTCTGGTTGGACCAAGTATACCTCCTTCCCTTCAAATGAATCTCTTTCAGATCCAAGAAATTAATAAGCCTACGGAAGTCCCCCAACATAGCCCTGTTAATATTGGAATTGTTCTTGTCTTCCTCCCTGAAAATTAGATTAAAATCTCCCCCAATGATCCATGGTCCCACACAGGTATTTCTGATTTCTCTTAATTCGTGAAGAAAGGAGGATTTAAGATTGTCCTGGTGAGGACCATACATTCCAGTGAACCACCAGCAAGAACCATTTTTCTCTTGCAAATTAACTGAAACCGAAAATTGCTTGATAACTGAAGCCAAAGATGAAAAAACCCCATCGCGCCAGGATACCAGTACCCCTCCTCTGGTACCAATCGCTGGGCTGTAAACAAAATTGCTGAAACCAGACCCCAAAATTGAGAGCACATCAAAATCTGAAATAGAACAAAGTTTGGTTTCCTGCAGGCAAACAATCGAAGGTCTAATATCAACCACCAAAGATTTAACAGAATCTCTCTTCACACGATCATTCAGCCCTCTCACATTCTAGATTAAAAAACAACTTGAGTCCATCGAAACAAAGAGCAAACACCACCAGCAAACCAGCCCCACCACACCTAAACAGGTCCGTTCAGCGGCACCGTCCAGCCAAACAGCGCTGCCAAAGCAGCAATATGGACGCTAGAGAGCCCAGAAACAAATAGCTTCGCATAATTACCGGCATCCTGGACAGAAATAACTTCATTATCATCACAGAAACCCAAATGCCTGCAGACCTGGGCAGCAGCCTCAGAACCGAGTTCTGGAGGAAATTTGGCCACCCTCCTGCTCCGCCTTGGTATAAAATTACTGGGTAGAGGCTTCTTCCTTCTCTTTGGAATCTGTGGAGTTGGCAGCAAGGCATCCACCGGTTTAGTGACCAAACATTGGAACTCGCACAAGGGTGAAGAAATCACCATAGAATTATCAAGACCCGACTGAACCAACGGGCCATCCTGATCATCCAAAATAGATGGTCTCAACCTCCTGGAGTAGACTTTAAAAACAGGCGGCTTCAAATTCCATCTAGCAGAAGAAGTATTGACAACACAACTCACTGCCAACAACGAATCCTCCCTCAACTCAGCAGCCAAATCAGCAGAGGCACCATCAGGAGAATAAACGGGAACCACAGCATCACACAAGGCCAGAACACCAGGCGCCGCCAGCTTCTCAACCGCAGCACACGGGAGGGTAGGGGCATCAACTGGTTCTGCCAACGAATCCAAAGAGACAGACGCCGCCACATCATCATTGTTATCCATTAATGCATCCAAAAGCTCTACATCATCAGAGGGTCCAACACGCGTCGACGAGGAATGAAGACGAGGACCCAGCCGCGAGTGCACCGAAGTCCGAGGCAATGAGGCCTGATCACCCAGCCTCTGCACCCGCCTAGCCCGACGACTCTGCTCCGGCTCATCATCAGAGGGATCCGATGGAGGTGGCTGCAGCTGCTCCTCCACAAGAACACCCTCCGGCCCAATAATCTTCACAAACACAGGGAACACCAACGAACGTGGAATCCAGACTCCGTCTTCATCGGGGACCGCTGGCTCCACAGCATGAAGGTCCAACACCTCAGGCAACTCCACGGGAGAGCGGCACCATGCACTCAACCTGATGACTGACAAGTCCTCCCCGCTGGTAGAATCCGGGTGTAGTCCCTGAATCAGGCAGTATGGACCAAGCAAAACCTCCGCTGTCTCCAGTCCCCAAAGGTGAGCAGGGATACCACGGAGTTCGACGTCAATGAGGGAAGACAAGACACTGCCTCCCGAAGCAAAAGCCTGCCTAGTCCATCTCTTAATATGCAACCTCAATGGAGGGACAAAGAGCGACGGTCCTCCACCGAAGGGAAGAGGACAATAAAGGAACCTGGCGCAGCACGACGTAGGCGGAGCGCATCGGCATCAAGGCCAAACCTTGAGGCGAGCGCCTCTCTAACCTCCGTGGCGCAACCAGTTCCTTCCTGCCCAACAACGCTGACGATCAGGGCATGGCGAAGCTCCAACTCAGCACGGTCGATCATTCTGGACCGCCCAATAAACCTCACAGGACGAGGACCATCCTGAGCCGCGGGCGACAAGTTTCCCGAAGATAGCAGCAGAGGATCACCGCCAAGACCACCACCAGTCCCGGCCCTGCGCTTTCGCTGCCCACGACGGGTACGCCGCTTCCCGCTGATCGCGACATCGGAACCACCAAGCGTCGAGCCACCCGCCATGGCATGGTCGCCACCAGCACCCGCCATGGCGTGATCGGCACCAGAGACCGCCGCCGATGTCTCCTTGGAAATTGGCCGCCACACCAGTCTGCGCACAGGAGCGGCCACAGGAGCGGCCAGGTTTGTCTGAAGAGCGACCAGGTTCGTCTGCCTGCGCGGGCACTCGCTCACACGGTGCCCCCGACGCCTGCAGAAGAAGCACCGAACCCTGTTTGAACACCGCGCCGCCCGATGATCAGCAGAGAAACAGTTGAAACATCTGCCCCGCAGATCAACCGGAACGGGTCTGGGTTCTGGCTGGGGAGGGCGACGAGCCAAGCGGCGGCCGCGACGACTCTGGACAGTCTCCCAGCCGCCACCAGCACTCACCACCGCTACCCGAGAAACAGGGCGCTGTGAGGACACCAGCGCATCCCTGTAGGAGCGGCGATTCTGAGACGGGGCCACACCCACGGCCGCCGGGACAACACCCGCGCCCGCCGGGACAACACCCGCACCCGCGGCGTGCGCCGGGACAGCACCCACGCCCGCCGCGCCCGCCGCGCCTGCTGCGCCGTCCTCACACCACCGCTGCGCCTTGGAACGACCACCGCATGCAGAGGGCCCCGCCGACGCCGGGGAAGAGGAGAGGTGATTGGCCGTCGGGATCGGAGTGGTCTCCGGCGTGGGGCTGGTGGAGGAATGTGAAGAGGCGTCGGGGGTAGAGGAGATGGTCAGGGGATAGGAAGGGTCAGGCGGGAAAGGAAGGGTCGCCATCCTATCTCTTGTTAACATCATGTTGTTACCCCAAAACCAACAATCATTGTTAAAGTTAACTTATATACACAGGAACCATTCTTCCTTCCTTTTTTGAATATCGATATGGATGATGATGTTAAAATTCATTTTTACAGGATTACCTTATGTGTTGGATAAATTGTGTCTGAAATATTATCATTTCTTGAGTTTTTTTGGAACATAGCAAAATGTTGGATAAACTGTATCTTTGCTCATGGTTCCCCTGGGCACCAACAAATTTATGATTTTACTCTGCTCCATTATTCCTTAATCTTGAGTGAAATGTTCTTTCCCATAGTATTTTTAGTTACGTATATGATATTTCTGTGGTTTTATATTATATGATGTTTTGAATAACTTAGCCACTGTTCTTCCAAGATTCTTGAGTGTGTGGGTTTGTGTTGTAGTGGTTATTACGCCTTTTTTCTTCTTCATGCAAATATGTGCATCTCTCTTGCATGCTTGACAAAAAAAAGTGTGTTTTTTTACTGCAAAATTTGAACTTCTACTTACAATTAAAAAAATTACTCTTGGAAACAGGACATCACACTTCGCCCATACTGAAATGCAAATAGAAGTTGTTGTACTCTAGTTTACAACTCTTAGAATGGTCTCTTGTGATTCTTTTCAGGGAAAACCATATCTAGAGGATGGCCGTCAGTGGACAGCACGAGACATAGGTCTCAGTCACAGAACTTGTGCGTGGATGACTCATGGATTTATGAGTGTTAATACAAATATTGGAGCTGGAAGGGCCTTCTTAAGATCTCTTTATCGACAATATGCTGATTGGGGTGTTGATTTTGGTATGCTTATTCTTGCATGGTTCTGTGGATAGCATACATGTATCTCAACTCTTGAACCTTTCCATCTGCTGCCAAAACTGAGGATTGAATAAATTCATATTGACCATTCTGTTTTGTTTGCAGTAAAGGTCGATTGTATCTTCGGCACAGATTATAGCCCAGAAGAAATCATCACTATTTCAGAGGTATAACTCCCTATCCTATAATTAATTACACTAGCTCATCGAAATCAGTGCATTTCTGGAATAAGCTAATACCTATATTACAGCTATTGCAAGAAATTGATCGTCCGATCATCCTGTCAATCTCACCAGGAACTGCAGTTACTCCAGCATTAGCTGAGAATATTAGTGATCATGTTAACATGTATAGGATAACTGGAGATGATTGGGACAACTGGAAGGATGTGAGCTCGCATTTTGGTGTATCAAGGTAAATTGAACAGATATTTTCTTCTTTTTCTCCTGCATTTCTGATTTTTTCTTTGTTCTGTTTCATTGTATCATACTAAATAAAAAACTCGACCTGTGGAGGGTAAGGCAGCCCTTAGACATTGTGTTAAGAAGACTTTCTCATGCAAGTCGAGAAAACCTCTGAACCACTGCCTCACTCATACACAGCCCATATAAGAACGACTGTGATCAGGGACAGATACCACCTAACAAACTCGGCTAGAGGCCCTTTCGCTTTATTGCATTATACTCATTAGTTTTTATACCTTGTAAATGTATGTTGCCTAATAAATAAGAACTTGTTTCGTACTTTTTTTCCCTTTGCATACTATATGCAGTTCCTTCGCTACTGCTAAGAAGATTGGGGCCACTGGGTTGCGAGGAAGATCTTGGCCAGACTTAGACATGCTTCCATTTGGATGGCTTACTGATCCAAGTATGATTTAACTCTATGTTAAGAAATAAAATTAATCTTGATTGTTGTCTGGATCTAATGACTTTTAACATTGAATAAAATTTTCACAATATTCAGGAGAAAATGAATCATATTTTTCTATTAAATGCATGTTAGTAAATTTTTGTATTAGTAAAGAGAGTAAATTTCAAAGACAAAGTAACAAACAATATGAGTGCATCCTTTCCATCGTTCAAATATATTCTTTGCGGTGACGGAAGTTCCATTTGGGCACTGTGGATAATGTATGTCCCAGCTTGGTACTTTTTAGTAATTGGGGTTGGTGTATGAAATATCTGAAATCTGCATAGGAAATGTGGAAAATCTACACTTTCATGGTATTAGTTATTCTCTTTTATAGAACAGTATTAATTTATTTTAGCCAAAGAGAGAAACTGGCCTAGCTCAGTTGGTAGCGGGTATGGGTGTATTAATTTATTCAACTTCATTATGCCATCAATTTATTTAGCTACGTTTAACTCCATCTTGAAAGTTTTCTTGAATTATTTGAGTGTGTCATATCTTATCTCTGTTTTTCTTTTCATTCTCTTGTTCTTTTTCCAATAATACCATGAATGAGATAATATACATGCAGGTGTATCAGAAACAGACCCTATTTCTTTTGTTAATGCAGGTGTAAATCAGGGCCCTCACAGGAAATGTAACCTTACTCTTGATGAACAGAAAGCACAGGTTGTTGATGATCACTTCAAATTTGAGTGTTCTGTATCTTTTTTGTATAGTAATGAACTCTTTTTTCTTTGACATGACCTTACAGATGGCACTTTGGTCAATGACTAAATCACCTCTCATGTATGGAGGAGATTTGAGGAATCTTGACGATAGTACATTAAACATAATTACCAATTCTGGTTTGTTGAAGATAAACCACTATAGTAGAAATAACATGGAGGTACCTGCACTGGAGGCTTCCTATTAGAATGATGTCTGCTTTGTAAGCACAAATGAATTGTAAACTGACCTGTCAATATTTTCAGTTCCATTATGTGCACAGTGAAAGGACATCAAATGGAGAACATTCTGGTCACTTTAGGTCTCCTTATCCTGTTCGTGTTACCAAGAATGATGGCATATTTGTCAGTCTCACTGCTTGCAGCGGCGATGCAGCTAAAGGATGGTATATGTTTCCACAAGATGGGAAACCAGATCATATATGCAGGAACTATGAAATACTGAATGATAAAAATGTCTCATTTTGCCTCGGAAAAACAAAACGTTTTCTTGCATCGTAAGATCCACCCTATTCATAAACAGATAAGTGCTCACTTAATGATTTGTATTAACACATTTTATACATTGTAGGGATGTCCTTACCATGGACACCAAGGAACACCAATCAAAGTTTCATATTTCAGTTACAAACACTGATGATACTTGTTTGGATGCATCTGCTGGTCGAAGGCAGACTGCCTCAGAGATCAGGCTTCCTATGTTCTCTGCATGCAGGTGGCATGCAAAACAGGTAAGATCTCTGCTGTCACCACCACCTTCCCAGTCATTTCAAAAGAGAAGATTATGAAGTGTTGCTTACTGCACACAAAACCTAACACGTTACTAGCTATAATTTCTGGGAGTTAGTATATGTACTATCTAAGTTCAACTCAAAAGCTTCCTCATACGTTATACATAAACAGGGTGCGGGCAACAATTATTCTTTATTTTATTGTGTTAACCAGAATTCAAACTCGAGACTCCAGTTTCAGCAAGTAAACTCAAAAGCTTAAGCTATTAGGGAACATGGGCAATTCACTTTATTTCAACTAGTAATTATCCTGTTCGGCAACCAGGGTTTTCGATTTCGATAGTAACATAAAATTCAGTCACCTCCGAAATTACCAAAATTCGCAAACCACAATTTTTATAGACTTGCACATGAAGTATTTTTTTTTCTAAAAAATAGATCTAAACAAATATTAGCATGATTTTTTACTACACATACATTGAGTTGAAGAATATGCAACATAAACAATATAAACTATGAGTTTAGAGCTATATAGCATATGTATTAATGCATTACAAAAGTTCAGTTTTTTTTTGCCACCACCAAGATTATGGAAATTCTCGAATTTCAGTGGAATTTTGCCGAAATTTTGCCAACTGAACTTGTGGCATTTGTTACACATGAATAATGAATGCAGATGTGGGAGTTAAATGCGAATGGAAATCTTGTGAGCAGCTATTCAAGGTTATGTGCCACAGTGGAATCAAGGGACGAAGGAGGTATATATTACATAACTTTTTTATTTTGAACTAAGTGACATCACTATATTTTCCTATGAAATATAGGTACCAGTGGAGGTCGGGCATGGATTGCAACTGGAAGTGAAGGTTAGTTATCTTATATGTATCCTACATGGCATCCTCTGAATTGGTTTACTCCTGTGAGCAATCTACATATTTGTCGATTAGTTACATACACAACTCTTTTAATTGGCTCATCTGCGATACATGAAAACTTGCAACCAGAATTACAATATTTCCATGTGGTACATGTGCTTCTTCTGTGTTAACAAAAGGTCTTTTTTTAGGATAACAAAAGGTCTTATTGGTAGACTGATATTCTTAGACTGATCACATGACACACAAATCATACCAAGACTGCAGGATAGAGATTTTAGAAGAGTGGATAATAGAAACCTTAAGAGGTTGCCTGGAAACCAAATTGCAAAATTTTGGATTTTTTTTCCACCACCGAAACTACTGATATTCGCAAAAAAAATCACTGAAATTTTGAACCCTGCCTTTAATAAATTTTAGCAGTCTGATATATGTTCCTTATCGAGATAGTTTCAGCTTCAAATGATGGCCATTTTATCTTGTTTCTATTTCGGGGTAATGCATGAGATTTTTTTTTCTGAACCTGTCTTCCATGGTGCAGGAGAAATCTATCTCGCATTCTTCAATCTCGACTCCATGAGCAGGAAGATGACCGTTCAAATATCAGACCTTGGAAAGGTTCTCGGAAGAAACCTTTTGGAGAAAAACCCATGTAGCTACACTGAAGTTTGGAGCGGGAAGAATTTCGGCCCGGTGAAGGAAGAGATTTCAGCGGTGGTTCATTCGCATGGCTCCATGGTGTTCGAAATCATATGTTGAGATTGCAGTACTGGGCAAGTTGTTCGAGAAGTTTGCAGTGATAATTTAGTTGTAAGCTCCATTCCTGTTGATCCTTTTTTACCCTTAGTCCGGAGATGGAAGAGATACGTTGATGAACCATTAACTAGATGTCTGCTGGATTTGACTTCAATGAATAACAAAACAAACAAACAAACAAACAAACAGGGGGTGAACTGATCTGTATTATTTTGCTTCATGTCCTGTTGGACTCGACGACTTCTATTTAGTGGTACAAAGTTAAGCTATTCATAATTAACAGAGGAACATCTAACACGATTTGGAGGTTCAGATGACAAATCCCTAAGACATGGCTGTCTGTTCAGCCAACAAAAGAACTGAATCATTTGCCTATTAAATACTAGGAACAGAATTATCTGGTGATCCTGATTAATAGACATATAAACAACTTAAGGCTGGGCTGAGCTGTGACGGGACGAGCATACTTCACAAGCAGCAGCATTCCTGAATGGTGTGATCCGTTTGTTATGTACGCTAGAGATGGAATGGACAAGTTTTCACCTCTTCACTGACACAAAACTGTGGCTATGGAGCAGGAGATGAATGCCGTAGCCAGTCTTTCGCGCAGAACAGTGCCTCCAAGGTTTCAGGGTGCAGTGAGCTTTGGTTGTCGTCAAGCATCTTGGCTTCAGTCCCAGCTGCGAACACAGAGCTGCCGCGACCAACGGTGGACACCGGTATGGCAAGAACATCTCGGGCCATCCTCGAGAGTGTTGGGTACCTGACGGCATTAAGCTTCCACCAGTTCAGAATGTCAAACTCCAAGATGCGTGGAACCAGGGCTTCTTCCAAGTACTGATCTAGCTCCGACTTGACAATGGAGACCTCGAAGCCTGATTGTAGATTGCCAATGGAAGTAGGATCTCTTGGAATGTTCTTATCCCCAACATGGTTTGGCATCAACGGAAGTGTCTGTGTAACATACTCTTTGTAAAGCTCATGTACAACACCATCCACCAACTTGACATACTTAGCGCCCTTCGTCGGACCGTAGATTTTGGAGTAACTGAACTCAACAATCTTCATCTTGAAACGGGGATCCATCACAACAGCAATGGCTAGCACAACATTGCAATCTTTCCAGTACTTGCCAAACGTCTCACGCACGCCTTTTGCGATGCTGCTGGAAACAGAATTAGGATCTTGATGATCTGTGGCATTTGAAATCTCTCTCTGAATTGTCCAGGCATCATGGAAAAATATGTTGGCAGTTGGATCTTCCACTGCCATAATGTTGTTTGCAGAGTCATACAACAGCTTCAGATACCTGCAAGCAACCTCGACTTTCTCCCAGTCCACTGCCGAAGGTGCTTGGCTGTAGTTACCGTCGCATTTCTCCAGCATGGTGAACGCCTCCTTATAGTCCAGAGCTGCCTGCAGCATGAGATAGGTTGTGTTCCACTGGGTTTTAATGTCTAGGCATAGAATCTGGTTACTAGGAATTTGCAGTTGCAAAACGATATCAGCGAACATCTCCTCATGGCCAATGCGACATTTTATGAACTTGATACTTTCACGGATTTTGTAGATAACGCTTTGGACCAAAGCAGTGACATCAATTGCGACTGCAGTCAGCATATGTGCATAGCACCTCACGACCGAAAATTGCCCCCCAAGCATTGGAATATTATTTTTGGAGAGTTCCTCTCTCAAATTCAAACTGTAGATGTCATGCCAGGAGGACTCATAATCTCTAGTAATGGTGAAGAGTTTGTCTGACATGTTCCACTGATGAAGGCTTCTGCTGATGGCTTCAGTAACTGCATCATCCTCTGAACAAGACCAAGGGACCATCATGAAGTTGAGCATTCTTCGGTGCAGCTTCCACTCAGAATCAATGAATTGCCCTGCAAGTGAAACATATCCAAGAGTTTGGCTAGTGGTCCAAGTCTGCACTGTGAGATTTATCCTTCCAGGAATATTTCCAACTTGCTTCAGCAAGCTCTCTCTTTCCTTCAGATAAACTGCATAGACCTCTGCCTCGACTGCATCTTTATTAATCACCTTGAAACTAGGCTGCAGGCTCTCAACAAAGGATATGAAGGCTGGTTGTTGAACAATTTGCAGAGGATAGCCATGCAGAATAATCATCTTCGCTAGGTATGATTGACAACGGTCTGGATCGAATGGAGCATTTGCGTAACCAGTACATGTGCTGCGGCACCTCATAGAAGGTTTCTGTACAGTACCCTGACAATCATTCTCCCTCCCTCCTGCTGTAGGCTCTTGAACCTCAATCTCAGGGCAATGACCCTGGGTAATGTGCCTCTTCAGATGGCTAGTGCCAGACATCTTTAATCCAGAACTGTATGCAAATATCCTCTTACAATGGTTGCAGCAGGCTCGTGTGCATCCCTCAAAATCTTTGGTAGTGAAATGCTCCCAGACCATGGATGTCTTTCTTTTGCGTTTCGATGAGGTTGGTGGTTTCACCTCAGTGGTAACATTGTCGTTAACTATCTCACTACCTCGAACTATCTGACTGCAATGACGAACGACTGTTTGGCCATTACGATCTATCTTGCTACCACTAGCTATAGGGACAATCTCGTTTCTGTGAACCATCTTGTTATCATGGATGTCGACCATCTTGTAATCAAGGACCGTTTCAGCGGCATGACCCATCTTATCACTGATAATCGCCTCACAACCAGTAACCATCTCATTGCCACCAAGGAAAATCTCACAGCCTTCAAACACCGTCTCAGTGGCAGTGCCATGCACCATGGAGGAGTCATTGCTATTTGGATCACCCATGCTGCTTGCTGAGAATAATAGCTAAACTGTTTGGAAGAAATATGATCATGTCAGACTCAGACACAATGTAGTCAAACCAGGACAAAGGCAATGGTTTATGCCGTTCGTTTTTACGGATTAGGTGGTCGAAACGATTTCTAGCTGGATTGTTTCACTAAAATATATAAACTTTGATCAGCTGGAACGATTCCAAGTGTAATCTAATACAAACGGACAAGGCCTTAAAGAAGCTATAAAACACACTATATATATCTAGTGAAAACGTCACAGATATTTGCACAATAAGTTGGATATACATTCAGCATTGCATCAAGTACGTTTTTCTTTCAGAGCATCAGTGCGACAGTGCCACAGCACTCAGTCATTGCATGAAATAACAATGGGCCCAGGAAGTGGATCCAAATAAAAAAATTCATGCTTGTAAGCTGCAGGCTATTTAAATATGACAGACTTTCTAGTCGGGAAGCAGTGTACTTGCTTGTCAACAGAAGAGGACGATGGAGGGGAAAAAGGGATGGAAATGGAACTGCGACCAGAAAGTATACCCCACATCCCATATACTGTCGATCGCTTGTACAGCAAGCACATGATATTGTTTAGTTCTACCGTGTCCTACAAATGCTTGTTCAATCTTGCATTCATTTGACAACAAGACCTCTGGCCGTGGGCCGTGTCAATAACAACTCACGCTTGAACACACCGAGCAATCAGATTGGATAGTTGGGATGGAAATTCTGGCAGTAAGTTTACAGTTTACACGAAACAGATTAAGAGAAGATCAGGAAACACCATATTAAAATTATTGCATGCTTTTTAGTTCGAGAACGAATTGCATCCGGTTTCATCTAATGATGTTCTCTGACCATGCACATGGTGTTGATTATATCAGGCAAGAAAATAAATTGGAAACCGGTCGAAACTCGAAAGTCGAAACTAAACCTCAGGCTCGAGCGAGTTACGATGATCATTGAGAAGCTTCCTACCACAGCAAGCACGCACACCCTAGTACCCTACGGACATACAAAGATTCAGGCCAGCATGCAATCAAGACCCCAACCCACACCACCGACGATCGATCTACCCGCCTTCCATAAGTTAAGGCCCAATTAATCTGAGCAAACGATAACAGTAAACACCCCAAACTCAGCAATCAATCCGCAGAGGAACACACATGAGGCGATTGTGGAGGAAGAAGAGGGCTTGCAGTTGCGACCTAGCTATAGCTAGGTGCGGTGCTTGGATACCTTTCAGCGGAGAAAGGGGACGAGGAGGTCCAGGAAACCAGTCGGCTCGGCTCGGCGGAGGCTATTGTGGATCGGAGCGCGTCTCGCCTCGGCCCAGCAAGGAAGAAACCCTAGATCATGTTCCGCCGGCCAGAAGAAGAACGCCGGGACGCGGAGCTAGCTTTTTATGGACTCGTTTCGTGTCCAGCAGCCAAAAGGGAGAGCTCCCTCCACTTGCCGTTGACAGGTTGGCTTCCGGACCGGAAACCTTTTCCTTTTTGTTTACGTAGATATATCCTTATCCGCTTATATGGGGCTAACCGGCTAATTAATGCTGTGTTCGCTGCGGCTTGCTGCGGCTTTAATCCGGCTGCGGCTGCGGCTTCTACAGTATTTTGTCTCTACTGATTGCAGCTGCAGCAGTACAAACAGCCGTAACAGTACGGCTTTAAGCCGCAGCGAACACAGCCTTAAGCTTCCAGAGTGTCCATAAATAAAAGCCCCTCGAATATGACCTTTTAAAAATTAGTTTATAGCTACCCTATCCATCTTAAATTACATAAATTTTTTAGGTATACAGATTTTAATATTTATTCGAATATACAGTATGTCTAGATAAATGGTACGGTAAAAAATGATTATATAAAATAACTTACAATCTAGAACTGATAAACAGTAGATGAGTTTTAAAATGTCTTATAATTTAGAACGGATGGACCTACATTTAATGCGAGAAATAGAATTATAAGTATATATATCATCTCCTGCATTCTCGATACAATTATAAGCCATCTTGGATTTCTACTGACGATGGACCTAGCTACCGGTAGTGGGTAACTATGTATCTCTAGAAATAAACAGAATGTTTCTACTGCTGTAGGTCCTAAATCATGAATAGAATTGTAAAGTATCTAAATTGGCTTATAAATTTAGAACTGATGGACTAAAACTAAGAGCATATCTAAGAGTCTTTTCTAAATACATTTGTTTCTCCTATTCCATCATATCTAAGAGTCTTTTCTAAATACATTTGTTTCTCCTATTCCATCAGCACATATATTCGCTCCCAAAAGTTTCTTTATCTCAAATAACACTAGTAGAAAAGAGCTCATAGCCTGCGGCACCTATAAATTATCACTGGCGGTTTCAGTTATCGCGCGCCAGTAAAAAAAACGAGGCGGGCCCGGCTTTGGAACCGCCAGTGGAAACACATTTCCACTGGCGGTTATCTTAACACAACCGCCAGTGGAAACAACATAACCGCCAGTGGAAAACATATTTCCACTGGCGGTTGGTGTAACCGAACCGCTAGTGGAAATACCCTATTTCCACTGGCGGTTGTGTTAAGATAACCGCCAGTGAACTGTCTGTTATAAATAGCTCTCTTCTTCCCCCGACAGTGAACTGTATGCTCGCAGCCAGCTTCCATTGGAGGCGATTTTGGAGGTCCAGATTTCAAAAAAATATAAGGAGGGAGGTTTTGCTCTTCATTTCTTCGAAGAAGGTGGATAAGAAAGGTTGGTTTATGTTTCTTTGTCAATTTTTGTTCATTCTTGCTCAATTTTAGCCACATTTTGGATCTAGGGTTTTACATGTGAGAGAGAAGAGTATAGCTAGGTAATTTTCTCTATTTCCTCAAATGAGGTTGCTTAAGATGGTTAGTTTTTGTCTATTCCCTCTCCTTTTTCATGTTTAGTTATCAAATAAGTTTATCCATAACACATATTTAGTTGCTTTATGAATGGTGAATGTGTTGTATGGAAGGTTGGTTTAATTATGTTTCAATTGTCAGTTATTGTTTATTTTTGCTCAATTTTAACTACATTTTGAAACTAGGCTTTCACCATGTGTTAAAGATAGGTTTGGGTATTAATTTTTTTGTTTATTAGTTGCTAAAAAAGTTTGGCTTATGTTTCTTTTGCCAAATTTTGTTCATTTTTCCTCCATTTTAGCCACATTTTGGATATAGGGTTTCACCATGTGTTAGAGATAAAGTAGTCTAACTACTTTTATTGGAAGAGATAAAGTAGTCTAACTACATTTTGTTAGCGACAAACCGAAGCATGTAATTTTACACGACTTGCAAACCGAAGCATGTGTTAGCGACAAACCGAAGCATGTGTTAAAGAGGTGAGAGAGAGGAGAGAGAGGATAGAGAGAGAGAGGAGAGAGAGAGAGAGAGAGGGTTTCACATTTTAGCCACATTTTTGGATATAGGGTTTCACCATGTGTTTTATGTTACTTTTTTACAGGTGGTTATGGAGAGGACATCCTGGATGTATAACTTATCAAGGCTAGATCCATCATACATATCCGAGGTCCATAGGTTTATTGATGTCGCTACGAACCATGCTTGGAGAACAAAGACAAAACACATATATTGTCCATGCATGGACTGCAAAAATGCTGCTGTATTTAATGACACAGAACAAATCATATCTCATCTGGTATGCCGAGGATTTATGAAGGATTACACAATTTGGACAAAGCATGGAGAGGGTAGCTCTTCGCCTTATACGACTGGAAACCCTGAGAACATCGACGACAGATTTCAGTTCGTTCACGAGACACACCAACCTCTTCCACAGAGCGAACATGTAGTGCAAAATGTTACTGATCATGGTTACGCTGGAGGAAATGAACATGATAGACCTCATGTTCTGCCAAGTGTTATGGATGAGGAAGATGCAGAGTTGCTAGAGGCAATGTTGCGTCGTCATACAGATCAATCGATGTTCTTAATGAAAGGTATGGAGTCCCTGAAGAAGGCAGCAGAAGAGCCTTTGTACGACGAGTCTAAGGGTTGTACCAAAGAGTTCACGACGCTCCGGTCTGTGCTAAAGCTGTTGATGTTAAAAGCTAAATATGGTGTGTCTGATGCTGGCTTCGATGCGTTCTTGAGTATTATCGCAGACATGCTTCCAAAGGAGAACAATGTGCCTGCTAACACGTACTATGCAAAGAAACTAATCAGTCCGCTCACTATGGGTGTGGAGAAGATCCACGCGTGTAGAAATCACTGTATCCTTTATCGAGGTGATGATTATAAAGACTTGGAAAGCTGCCCAAAGTGCGGTGCAAGTAGGTACAAGACGAATAAAGACTATCGAGAGGACGAAGAGTGTGTTGCATCCGTGTCTAAAGGGAAGAAGCGAAAGAAAGCCCAAAAAAAGACTTCAAAATCCACGAGCAAAGAAAAAGAAGAAGTAGACTATTATGCGCTCAAAAAGATTCCTGCTTTGGTGATGTGGTACCTCCCCGTCGTCGATCGATTGAGGTGTTTGTTCGCTAATCCTGAGGATGCCAGACTTATGAGCTGGCATGCTTCTGATGAGCACAAAAACGATGGGAAGCTTCGACATCCAGCCGATGGGAAGCAGTGGCAAGATTTCAATGACAACCACCGAGACTTTGCCGATGAACCGAGAAATGTTAGGTTCGCACTGAGTACTGATGGAATGAACCCATTTGCTGAGAGGAGCAGCAAGCATAGCACATGGCCGGTGATCCTCACCATATACAACCTTCCTCCATGGTTGATGCAGAAACGGAAGTACATTTTGCTAACCATCCTTATTTCTGGACCTACACAACCTGGAGTTGACATGGATGTATTTTTGGAGCCCTTAATGGAGGATATGAAAATATTGTGGGAAACGGGTGTTCAAATGTTGGATGAGTATCGTAAAGGTTCATTCACGCTGAGAGCAATTCTTTTTGTTACGATCAACGATTACCCTGCTCTCTTCACATTATCAGGCCAGTTTAAGGGAAAGGTTGGTTGCACAGTATGCATTGATGGAACTGCTTACGTATCCCTTGCTGCATCTAGGAAGATAGTTTACATGAGGCACAGACGCTTTTTATTGGAAGGACACAGGTACCGCATGCGAAAGATGGATAAGTACTTCGACAATAATGGTGAACTACATTCTACTGCTCCATCGGGTAATAATAGAGGTCATAGAGTTTTTGAAATAGTCAGGAATATCAAGTTTGTTTTCGGGAAGAAGACGAAAGACGGAAAAACAAGGAAGGATGTCAAACCAGCTTCGGGGGCTATATTCAAGAAGAAGTCTATTTTCTTCGAGTACTTGCCTTACTGGAAAGAGTTAGATGTGCGGCATGCGATCGATGGTATGCACGTTCAGAAGAACGTGTTTGAAAGCACAATGGGCACCTTGCTAGACATAAAGGGCAAAACAAAAGAAGGGCTCAATTCACGCATGGACTTGGTAGATTTAGGCATAAAAAAGGAACTACATCCCGTTCTTCGAGAAAATGGGAAGTACCATCTCCCAGCAGCAAGCTACAATCTCAATGTAGATGAGAAACATGCGATGTGTGTTTGGCTCAAGAATTTGAAAGTCCCATCCGGATTCTGCTCTAGCATACGGAGTATTGTGTCAATGAAAGACCTGACAATCACCAACTACAACTCACATGATTGCCATGTCATGCTGACTACATTCCTACCTATTGCCATCAGGGCTATAAATCCTTTGTTTTTAAAGATGGCAATCACACGGTTGTGCTACTTTTTCAACAGGATTTCACAAAAGGTAATTGGCCGTGATGAGTTGGCATCTCTTCAGGAATTCGCAGTGGAGACAATATCACAGTTTGAGATGTGTTTCCCTCCATCGTTCTTTGATATTATGGTGCACCTTGTGGTGCACTTGGTGCCACAAATAGAAGCATTGGGTCCTATGTACTTGCATGAAATGTGGACGTATGAGCGTTTCATGTCAATACTGAATGGCTATGTATCAACCCGTGCTCGTCCCGAGGCATCCATGATAGAGGGGTACTGTACCGAAGAGGCCATTGAGTCCGGAGGTCCATTCTGCAATAGTATCCTAAAAGACCAGGTTGCAATAGGTCTGCCTCCGTCACAACACGAGGGTAGACTGTATGGAAGCGGGAGGATGGGACGGAAATCTTTCATCCCACCGGATTACGATATAATACTTGAGGCACATCAGAGCATCCTACATCAGCTAACGATAATGGAGCCATTTATCCAACAACACATCAATGAGCTTCGCGAGCAAAATCCTGGGCATACGGATGATTGGGTAATGAAGCAACATAAGCAGCGGTTCAACACATGGCTAATGGTGAAGGACATTCCACGTGGAGAAACAATAGAAGAACAAACCATCAAGGGCTTGGCATCTGGACCATCACGCCAGGTCACAACATGGCAAACCTATGACATTAGTGGATTCACATTTTGTACCAAGTCCAAGGACAAAAAGAGCATGTCACAAAACAGTGGTGTTCGATGCGAAGCCATAGATGATGAAACTGGTGAGATTATTACATATTTTGGATTTATTGAGGACATATGGGAACTAGACTATGGTACATTTCAGATCTCGGTTTTCCGATGTCAATGGGTTGAAGACAAACATGTCACGGTAGACAACTATGGGGTCAGAGTTCTTGATCTAAGTAAGGTAGGTTACAAAGATGACCCATGGATCCTTGCTAATCGTGCTGCACAGGTCTTCTATGCTGAACAGATCATTTCTAACAATGAGAAGAAAAGCACCGACAAACCGAAGCATGTAGTTTTTCCTGGAAAACAACAAGCTATAGGAGTTGATGGTGTATCTGATTTAGAGGATTTTAACCAGTTCAATGACATGTCTCTTTTCATAGACCATCCAACCAAGATAAGGAACGTTGAGCGAAGCATCCCACGCAATTCGATGCCCTGGGTACGCCACGATGGACAAGGCAGAACAATAGCTCCCTAGATTATATAGTTGTCATGTAATTGATTATTGTTAGGACATGTCATGTAATTGATTATTGTTAGCGACAAACCGAAGCATGTAATTTTACACGACTTTCTAGAGAGGAGAGGGAGAGGGAGAGGGAGAGAGAGCTATTGTTGCCAATGTTTACACTACAAGAACGGGCATTCTAGTGACAGAGGAGGGAGAGAGAGGGAAGAGAGAGGAGGGAAAGAGGAGAGAGAGAGGAGAGAGAGAGAGGAGAGAGAGGAGAGAGAGAGGAGAGAGAGAGAGGAGAGAGAGAGGATAGAGAGAGAGAGAGGAGAGAGAGAGGGAGAGGGGAGAGAGAGGAGCTAGGGAGAGGAGAGAGAGAGGATAGAGAGAGAGAGAGAGGAGCTAGGGAGAGGAGAGAGAGGAGAGAGAGAGGGAGAGATAGAGGAGGGAGAGAGAGGGAAGAGAGAGGAGGGAGAGGGGAGAGAGAGGAGGGAGAGGGGAGAGAGAGGAGAGAGAGGAGAGAGAGAGGGGAGAGAGAGAAGTAATATATAAATATATATTATGTATACTAAATATATATATTTATGTATTACAAAAATTTATATACTTAATGTATGAATATACAATAAAAAATAATATACTAAAAACATTTCTACTGGCGGTTGACAATGAAAACCGCCAGTAGAAATCATTTTTACTGGCGGTTGTCGATGAAAACCGCCAGTAGAAATGGCCTCCACAGTCTGTGGATGGCATTTCTACTGGCGGTTCTCTATGACAACCGCCAGTAGAAATGATTTCTACTGGCGGTTTTCATTGTCAACCGCCAGTAGAAATATCTCCTATATAAAGGAGCGCGCGCGGGGCCGAAAAATTTCACTAAGTCCCTGGCGCCAGTTCACTTCAAGACGACGCCGTCAGGCTGCTGGATTTCGACCCCGAGGTTTTCGCCGGCGATCGTCCCCGCGCCCGTCCCCACGCCGCCATTCCCGCCCCCGCACCGCCGTCTCCAGGTTTCTTTCTCTTCCCCTAATCTGCCGTACCGCCGCCGTGTCTACCGCGCCGGCAGCCGCCGCCGCCGCGTTTAGTAAACCCTAGGGCACGCGCCGCCGCCGAGAGGGAGGAAGAGAGAGGAAGGAGAGGGAGAGGGAAGAGAGAGGAGGGAGAGGGAGAGGGAAGAGAGAGGAGGGCGCACGCGCCGCCGCCGCCGAGAGGGAGAGAGAGAGAGAGGAGGGAGAGGCGCGGTGAGTTCCTTTCCTCTCTGCTCTCTTCTTCCCTTCTGCTTTCCCTCTGATCCCCTCTGCTCTCTTCCACGCGGTGAGCCCGGCGCGGCGAGCTCTTCCCCCACAGGCTCGTGACCAGCAGACACATCTAGCTAGTTTATGGTTCTTGACTTACAAATGTACAGCAGTTCTTGTCAATTTGTGTTTCTTGCGCTACTGAATTGTTTTTTAGACTTGAGTAATGTAAATAATTCTATGCAAATAGTGTATGTAGATCATAATGTATTAATATGCAGATCGTAATTGCTATTAGTTCCTTTATATTTTGTTATTATAGACAGTTTGCATGAACACTTCATATGTGTTCAAATGTATGTTAGTGTAGATCCACCTGAAGCCTGCTCCACTTGGGCGAACAAAAGAGCTGCATGTTCAGTGCCGCCCACAGCTATATTTGCCTCTGGTGGTTTATGTTCTTTTTCATCCTTCTTTGGACGCTTACAGTCTTGTGTCCAGTGACCATAGATGCCACAATTTCTGCACCTCCCTTTCCTCCTCGGAGTTCCTTTGGAAGTGAGCTTGCCTTTGTTAGAACTGCCACTACTGCCCACATCAGAACGATGTGTCATCTTGGGTTTCCACTGACCAGCACTTCCATTGTTACCTTCCTTCCTTGTCAGCCATGTATTTTGTATGAACCTCTTGGAGAGTGTCAAGTCAATGAACTATCTTCGAGTACTATTGGGAAGTGTATCTCTTTGATGTATTTTTTTTCTAGTGATATCGATGGTGCCGAGTAGCACCAAATTTGGACTTGTGTCCATATCTATAGATGCTAGTAGTTGAGCACTAGCGCCTACAATCTTGACTACCTCATCCCTATTCTCTGTAGGACCCCAAGAAGAGATTAAACCCTGTAGTCTACCACCTCCCGTTATTTGTGGGCTTCACCGATGGCTGGAAACATTTGGTGATAGCAAACGACCTTCGGGCTGAAGACATCTGCGAGCTTGTTAAGAGGCCAGACGATGTTGAGCCGGTGTACTATGTCCGGATGTGTGGTCACAAAATTAAAAGCTGCCCCGGCTGCATGTGTGTGCTTCTCTTATCTTAGGTGGGGTGCTAAGTGATCTTAGTAGCCGACATAAGAGAAGAGAAGCGCACAGATGAAGCCGGGGCGGCTTTAAATTTTGTGACCACACATCCGGACAGAGTACACCGGCTCACCATCGTCTGGCCCCTTAACAAGCTCGCAGACGTCCACAGCCCGAAGGTCGTTTGATGTCACCAAATGTTTCCCGCCCTCGGTGAAGCTCACAAATAACGGGAGGTGGTAGACCACAGGGCTTAATCTCTTCTTGGGGTCCTACAGGGCTTAATCTCTTCTTGGGGTCCTTCAGCATGGCTGTGATGTTATAATGCTGAAGGACCCCAAGAAGAGATTAAGCCCTGTAGTCTACCACCTCCCGTTATTTGTGGGCTTCACCGATGGCTGGAAACATTTGGTGATAGCAAACGACCTTCGGGCTGAAGACGTCTGCGAGCTTGTTAAGAGGCCAAACGATGTTGAGCCGGTGTACTATGTCCGGATGTGTGGTCACAAAATTAAAAGCTGCCCCGGCTGCATGTGTGTGCTTCTCTTATCTTAGGTGGGGTGCTAAGTGATCTTAGTAGCCGACATAAGAGAAGAGAAGCGCACAGATGAAGCCGGGGCGGCTTTAAATTTTGTGACCACACATCCGGACAGAGTACACCGGCTCACCATCGTCTGGCCCCTTAACAAGCTCGCAGACGTCCACAGCCCGAAGGTCGTTTGATGTCACCAAATGTTTCCCGCCCTCGGTGAAGCCCACAAATAACGGGAGGTGGTAGACCACAAGGCTTAATCTCTTCTTGGGGTCCTACAGGGCTTAATCTCTTCTTGGGGTCCTTCAGCATGGCTGTGATGTTATAATGCTGAAGGACCCCAAGAAGAGATTAAGTCCTGTAGTCTACCACCTCCCGTTATTTGTGGGCTTCACCGATGGCTGGAAACATTTGGTGATAGCAAACGACCTTCGGGCTGAAGACGTCTGCGAGCTTGTTAAGAGGCCAGACGATGTTGAGCCGGTGTACTATGTCCGGATGTGTGGTCACAAAATTAAAAGCTGCCCCGGCTGCATGTGTGTGCTTCTCTTCTCTTAGGTGGGGTGCTAAGTGATCTTAGTAGCCGACATAAGAGAAGAGAAGCGCACAGATGAAGCCGGGGCGGCTTTAAATTTTGTGACCACACATCCGGACAGAGTACACCGGCTCACCATCGTCTGGCCCCTTAACAAGCTCGCAGACGTCCACAGCCCGAAGGTCGTTTGATGTCACCAAATGTTTCCCGCCCTCGGTGAAGCCCACAAATAACGGGAGGTGGTAGACCACAGGGCTTAATCTCTTCTTGGGGTCCTACAGGGCTTAATCTCTTCTTGGGGTCCTTCAGCATGGCTGTGATGTTATAATGCTGAAGGACCCCAAGAAGAGATTAGGGTTAAGGGTTTAGTGCCTGAGGATGTATTTAATTATACTATTTGTTAATATGAATTTAATTATTGCTTACGTTAATATGTGTT